>JBBGZY010001288.1:0-1417500 GCA_037952925.1 Lithobates clamitans
GAGTGGGGAATGTGTGACATGAGCTTCTAATGTTGTGCGTAAAATGCCAGGACAGTTCAAAACACCCCCAAATGCGCCCGTTTTTTGGAAAGTAGACACCCCAAGCCATTTGCTGAGAGGCATGTCGAGTCCATGGAATATTTTATATTTTGTCACAAGTTTCAAGAAAAACGACAAACGTTTTTTCTTTTTTTTTTTAAGCCACGTACAAAACCCCTAAAAACAATCACTGCCTTCAGGCTTTCTTAAAAAAAAAAATTAAAAAGATTAAGAGAAAATTAAAAAAAAAGAGAACAGGCGCAAAATTGTGATTTTACTCCTCAATACCTATAACCGTTACGGAGGCCCTGAAATGTCCAGATAGCACAACCCCCCCCCCCACAAGTGATTGAAAAATGACGAAAAAATTACACAAAGTTTCAGTGCTTCAGTCAAGTCCACTACCTATCACAGTTTCGGAGGCAATGAAATGTCAAATGTGAAATGAAAAGTTAGCAAAACCCCCAACCCCCCCCCCCCCCCCAAATTACCCCATTTTGGAAAAGTAGACATCCCAAGGTATTTGCTAAGAGGCATGGTGAGCATTTTGCAGTTCTCATTCGTTTTTGAAAATGAAGAAAGAAAAAAAAAAAAAAAAAAAAGTATTTTTTTTTATTTTTTCAATTTTCAAAACTTTGTGACAAAAAGCGAGATCTGCAAAATACTCAACACGCCTCTCAGCAAATAGCTTGAAGTGTCTTCTTTCCAAAATGGGGTCATTTTGGGGGGGGGGGGGTTGGGGGTTGTGCTAACTTGACATTTCATTGCCTCCGAAACTGTGATAGGTAGTGGACTTGACTGAAGCACTGAAACTTTGTGTAATTTTTTCGTCATTTTTCAATCACTTCTGACAAAAAAAAGGAAGGCATTTCATTCGGCTCAACATGCCCCTTAGCAATTTCCTTGTGGTGTCTGTAAGGAAAATGGCGATTGACTGATCAGGGAGGATTTCATTCTCCCTGATCAGTGTCTACTTTCTAAAATGGGGTCATGGGGGGGGGGGGGGTGTAATGCCCTGTCATTTTAGCACCGCAAGAAATGAGATAGGCAGTCAAACCAAAAGCTGCATAAAATTCCAGAAAATGTACCCTAGTTTGTAGACGGTATAACTTTTGCGCAAACTAATATATATACGCTTGACTTTTTTTTTTTAAACCAAAGACATGTGGCCGAAAACATTTTGGTCTAAATGTATGAATAAAATTGGAGTTTATTGGATTTTTTTTTATTATTATATAATAACAAAAAGTAGAATTTTTTTCAAAATTGAGTCTTTTTCCGTTTAGATCACAAAAAAAAAAAAAAATTTGCAGGGGCGATCAAATACCATCAAAATAAAGCTCTGTTTGTGGGGGGGAGACAAATTTCATTTGGGTACAGCATTGCATGACCACGCAATTACCAGTTAAAGCAGCGCAGTGCCAAATTGTACAAAGTGCTCTGGTCATTGAGCAGCCAAATCTTCCAGGACTGAAGTGGTTAAAAGGGAAACTTCACCTTTACAGAAAAATCTGTATGGTGAACTTATACAGGACACCACCCCCCCCCCCCCCGTCCCACTGACCTGAAACGCGACGATCACCCGTTCTGACACCTCGTATAGCCAACCGCCTCACCAATCTGGGGTTTAAAAATCCCCTCGGCTTAATCTCCAAAATCTACCTAGTCAGGAACATTTAGGAGCATTCTAGTAGGTCGGCGCCGACCAATCAGAAGCCCCGTAGCCCGTCCTGTCACTGCCGGCGAAGAGGAGAGAAAGCCCCAGGGATGTCAAATCCCCTGACTGGTAAAGCAGTGATACAAGGTGTCAGAACAGACGATATACACTCTCCAGGTTAGCGGGACTGGGTGTGATGGGGACAGGGTCCAGTGTAAGTTCAACTTTAGCCTCATACACACGAGCGGAATGTCTGACAGAAGCTTTTCATCGTCTATTCCGATCGTGTGTAGGCCTCATCGGACCTTTTTTTTTTTTAAATTCTGACGAACCTAGAAAGGGAACATGTTCTAAATATTTCTGATGGAACCAATTCCTATCGGGAAAACCGATCGTCTGTATGCTGTTCCGACGGACCAAATACGACGCATGCTCTGACGTACAAGACGGAAGCTATTGGCTACTGGCTATTGAACTTCCTTTTTCTAGTCCCGTCGTAAGTGTTGTACGTCACCGCGTTCTTGACGGTCGGACTTTGGGTTGACCGTGTGTAGGCAAGACCGATTGAATGGAATACCTTCGGAGTTTATTCCAATGGCAAAACTGGTCGTGTGTACGCAGCATTACAGATTTTCTGTAAAGGTTAACTTACACTTTATCCACAAACAGGGGGAAAATGAAAATTTCCACTTCTGCCACTAATAAAGACCACTTAAAACTATGGACTCAACAGGGGGGGGTGGGGGAACTACACACCAGAAGAGAAGCGTGCCTTCATTGTGCAAAACCATTGCACAGAGAAGGAAAGTATGAGTGGGATTTACTATCAATCACCAAAACATGTTTATGACCTCCTGTAGTCTACCACAAAATGTGTCACCAATAATGCCAATGAGTTTTAAAAAAAAAATAAATAAAAAAAAAAAAGGGGGGGGGCATAGTTCTATCCCTGTATAGCCATTCCCTCCCCCCATCTTGCTAGATTAATATATATATCATGATTTTGGCCACAATGAGAATCACTTTTTTTTTTTTTTGCTTAGAATAAAAAGATCACAATTTTCACGACATAAAATCTTTCACATTATACAAAAAAAAAAAAAAGGGGGGCTAACTTTACTGGTTAGTTTGTTTGTTTAATTCATTAAAGTATTTTTTTTTTTTTAAATGCATTTGAAAGACCGCTGCGCAAATACAGTGTGACATAAAATATTGCAACAACCACCATTTTATTCTCTAGGTTCTCTACTAAGAACTGAAAACTCAAATAATATTATCAACCTTCCCAGCTATCCTCTGAATCACAGAGCACCCTGCAGAGTGATAACAGCACAATAAAGCAGCCCATACAGGAATTCATTTTTTTCCCCTTAAACCATGAACTGGATGACTAATGCAGATGGAGGAATGTTCCCCGCTGAGCTACTGTATATTGACAGTGGGGATACCTCCTGGGTTAGATATGCTTAAAGGGAAAGTAGATCCATACACTTTATCATTTCTACTTTAACTAAAGTGTGAAAGCAATTAGAAACCAAAAAAAGGACTGTGCTTCAACCAATTTACAAAGTGCCCTACCATTTGACCATAACTTATTCACACGATATACATGTATTTAGAGCAGATCACGGGCAGTAAACCATTGCATTGGAATTGTTTTTGTTGGCCTCATCTGAAAGATCATAGGGAATCAAACAAAAAATTGGCAAATCAACTTTAAACGTTCTATTAATAAAAATGTTTTCAAAAAAGATTCACTCATTTGTCCAAATTGAATTGGAAAAAAAATGTATTATTCCGGAGTGAAAGTTGTGATTCTTGAATAAACATATTTATAAATAGACACCCCTCCCAGTAGATGATTGAAAAATAAAATTTGAAATTAAAATGACAAAATCCCTGCATATATAAGCTAAAATGATCCAAACTATTTACACTTGGCTAATATTTAGCACAAGTGTTTGCAAAAAGCAAAATAAAACCCTCTACAACTTCAACACTGCAATAGGTGAAAGGATGTAGATTTTCAAATAACCACACATAGCAAAGAAAATGGTTTGCATTTAAAGGAGGAGTTCCACCCAGGGGGGCCGTCAAAAAAAAAAAAAAAAATTAAAAGTCAGCAGCTACAAATACTGCAGCTGCTGACTTTTAATTGGACACTTACCTGTCCCAGGGTCCAGCGATGCGGGGGGGGTCGAAGCCCCGCTTGTCCCCCCCCTCCGCTCGTCGGCATTTCAACTGTGGGCGCCGGGCTGTGGCTTCACAGCCTGGCACCCACTGCGCATGCGCGAGCGGCGCCGCGCGCCGTGATTGGCCGCTTAATCACCTGGGACCTGTAATGGGTCCCAGATGATTGACAGGAGGGAGGGAGCAGAGCAGAGCCCTTCCTGTGCCGAGGGGGAAGTGATGTCACCAGCCCAGGCAAAGGAACAGGCAGACTATGAGGGACCACCTAGCAACAGGCATTTAGAGGTAAGTGAAAAAAAAAAAAATATCCAAATGTTTTTTTGTTTTTAGAATTTTTCCAGGTATTTTTGTTTTTTGGGTGGAACCCCACTTTAAGAGTAATACAGCTAGAGACACAACTTCTCATGCATATTATTAGCCACATATACATTTTACATGTTGCATAAAATAACAAAAATTTAGCAAAACAAAGTATCTTTTGATGTAAAGTGATAAGCAAGACATTCGTTTGTGTACAAGTTAAAATGAACAGAGCACAGAAAATCAGCAGTAGAGTTGGAAAACAAAGCTTGAGTCACTTTCAAAGTCAACATTTTGCATGTCCTATTTTTCTTCTTTATAGGTCATTTAGATTCTCTACCAAATAATTACTCAATGAAATCACAGTACAGCTGCAAAATGCCCCTTAGTCATGTTCTACTGGCTATGTATAGAATGCAGCACAACAGGTTAAATGTGTTAACTCAGCAAGCAAACATGCTAAGCTACAGCAAACCAAAGCAAGTCACAAACTGGAATCAGCAGAGCGTTGTATTCAGAGAGCGAGAGAACTTGTTACCACACCCACTTCATACCACCAACAAATGAGAAGCAACAGAATGGGAGGGTGGCAGCATACGAGCCATGAAGGCCCCACCATGCTATGACGCAGTTAGGCTACCTGATCTTCCCCTCCCTCTGACAACATTGTTCTTTTGCAAGGAAGACAACATAGCTGTGAGGCGGTATACCAACTTTCTTTCATCCTAAACTAGATCTTAATATGAGAGCAATACACTCACTTAGGATTATTTGCATCCTGCATAGCAATTGCATGTTAAGACCAATATTTTGAGCAGGGTCATTCCAAAAAAAAAAAAAAAAAAAAACACCAGCAAGCCCAAGTGATAATTAGCATTAGATGTGGAAATAAATCAAATTGCATAAAACAAAAACACAAAAATGAGAATATGCATATATAAAAGTGAAGTAACCTCAGTTTACTAGGCTTTTGATTAATCTCATAACAAGAGGGTGGGATTGGGAGGTAACCCACTATAGACAGTAAAAAACAGAGGTGTGGCATATAAGGGAGGGAGTTACCAGGGGGGTGAATCTCATGACACCAAAGGAGAGGGCGTCTGAGAATGTAGAAAAGCCAATCAACTAAACATGTCAAAACACTATACAGATACAAAAGAAGCTCAAATATATTCCATAACTAAAACAACAAACCAAAACAAATGTGAGTGTTTACCAACATCTGGTGCTGTACTGATCAGGGAAAATACAGGGAGCGCTAACTTTATGGAATACATGATTCTGTGCCAAGTCAGCAGAATAAACGTTGTCTCTTTAATAAAATAACATAGAATTTTTTCTAAAAAAGGCATAATAAAATCAGACGCTCTGTGGTTTTCCACACACTGACAAGCACCTACATTACGAAGCATATGTTACTTTTCATTGTGGAGCTCTGACTGCTATGTACCACGCTGACAAACGTGTACATCTGTTTACCCACATGTGTGAAGTGAGAGGACCTGGCATGAATCGAAATGATCATTTAGCTCCCACTGCCAGCCCTGTGATTGGAACATGAAATAATAATCCCACCCAAAAGCAGCACATCCTGGATCACACCACCTACAAAACTTCAGCTTTGCCTTATTTCCTCAGCCTGTCATCTGCCTGCTGACTACACTACAGAGCGGACACCCCATCCACCACCTTTTCAGGACATCTGAACAAGTAGCCGTGCTTATTTTGGGTGCCTGGAACATCCCCTCCCCCCTTTTAACTCCAACAACAACAACTGGATCACAGACCACCAGAAATAATTCTTTCCCCCCAAAGTAAAAAGTCAGGTAGATCCCAGGAGGAATCCATAGGTGTATTTTGGCCCCATGTGGCTGGGTGTGAGATCTCTGACCTCTAAGGATTACACGATCAGCCATGACTTATTTAGGAGTCGGTGACCGCATGTACCAATCAGAGCCCGAGGGGTTCAGGCCAGGTTACTCGCACACACACTGGCGCCAAAACAAGGGGCCACATCCAGCCTGACCCCCCATACACACACACACGTGACCTCTGCTGGTTGCTATGGGTTACCGCGGACTTGGTTGGCTCGGTGCACACAGGCCCGGCCGGGGTCAGCACACTATGAGGGGAGACAATAAAGGGGGGACCCGGGCGGGCAGCGGGAGAACAGGAAGAAGAAAAGGCCTCGTCCTCCCTCCTCCTCCCCCCACCTCTCTCCTCCTCCCTCCTGGTCACCCGCTTCCCTCAGCCAGGCCCCGGACTCCGACCTACCTCCGACAACTGAGCGGGGAATCCCTTCCCCCCCAACAAGGCCGCACCGAGGAAACTTCCACCAACGTGTCCGCCATTTTATAACTTACCTCAGCTCCAGCACAGCGCGCCTCCCGGGGGAGGGCCTCGTCCCGCCGGCCGCTACTAATCCCGACAACGGCCCCACACACACGGCGAGCCCACAGCGAACAGTCCGAAGGCGGCAAGGCCTAATCCTTCTCCGGGCCCCGGATGACAAATACCAAACGCTTTGGCGGCGGCGGCTCGGGGTCGGCTTGAGTTGTTCGCTCCTCGGCAGCTCGAAGTCGAATGAGGCGCGCAGGCGCCACCTGGCGGCCACAAGGCGGTGTCCGGCTCTCGCTGGGGCGCAGCGCCACCTAATGGGCAGAGCCCTTGTTTTGGTTATTTCATTAACCCCGGCGCTGCCAGGCCGGACACTCACACCTCCTGTAACCCTTTCCCTGCCAGGCACTGACTTTTCTTCAATGGGATCGCTCGTCTACATTCACCTTCCCGTGTTTTTCTAATAAACGTGTAGCGGCGCTCTGTTCATAGCGGTGTATTCAATCTGGCCATTGCATGAAATGTGCTCATTACTTTAAGGATTTTACAATATATCTGTGCAAAGAGCAAGATCTCAGCAATGAATGGATGTTATGTGAATGGTATAAAGCGGGCCGGTCATCCTACTACAGTCTCTATGGGATTTACCATCAGCCATGTAGTAGGAGGGCCTGCCTGACCATACATGGCCTGCAGTGCTGAGTTAGGCCCTTCTACTCCATGATTGTTGGTAAAGGACATTGGACACACATTGGCCATGCTGATTGTACCACGTGTCCATCTGTAGACTGAGTGATCACATACAGTGCTGGGCAATCACATACAATGCTGGGCTATGGGGCAATCACATACAATGCTGGGCTATGGGGCAATCATATACAATGCTGAGCGATCACATACAATGCTGGGCTCTGGGCGATCACATACAATGCTGGGCTCTGGGCGATCACATACAATGCTGAGCAATCACATACAATGCTGGGCTCTGGGCGATCACATACAATGCTGAGCGATCACATACAATTCTGGGCGATCACATACAATGCTGGGCTCTGGGCGATCACATACAATGCTGGGCTCTGGGAGATCACATACAATGCTGGGCTCTGGGCGATCACATACAATGCTGGGCTCTGGGCGATCACATACAATGCTGGGCTCTGGGCGATCACATACAATTCTGGGCGATCACATACAATGCTGGGCTCTGGGCGATCACATACAATGCTGAGCAATCACATACAATGCTGGGCTCTGGGCGATCACATACAATGCTGAGCGATCACATACAATGCTGGGCTCTGGGCGATCACATACAATGCTGAGTGATCACATACAATGCTGGGCTCTGGGCGATCACATACAATGCTGAGCGATCACATACAATGCTGGGCTCTGGGCGATCACATACAATGCTGAGTGATCACATACAATGCTGGGCTCTGGGCGATCACATACAATGCTGAGCGATCACATACAATGCTGGGCTCTGGGCGATCACATACAATGCTGGGATAAACAGAAGCAAGTCATCAATGAAATGTCCTGTTTCCTTTTTTTAAAGAATTTAAAACAAAGTCTAGTAAAAAAAAAAATCCTTCTTAAAGTTTTTGTGAAGAACCCCCACTCTTCTCACTGTAATAAGTATGTACACCCTTATGAATCCTGCATTGAATACTTGCCTGTTAGCACTCACTTGCACTTGCTGTAGCCTTCTGAAGCAAGATCTGCAGTAGATTGCTTTTCAGAGAGTGTTATGTTTCCTCCTCAACACCTGTTTTAACCGACACCAATGTGCCACAACTGTGTACCTTGCATGCAGTTGCAGCACGCACCCATTTACTTACACGTGTTACATTCAGCAGGCCATACTGCCCACCAAACACAACAAAGGGAATCGATTTTGGCATGTTGCGATGTAAAGTGCCTCCGCATATGTATACCCCCCATACAGCTCCCTTTGCAACTTAGGGACTTAAAGCAGTGGGCTGGTAAAAACGTGCCTCACTTCACTTGCTTTTTTTTTTTACAACCCCCCCTCCATCTCTTTCCCAAACGCAAGTGTAAATGAGACCTTTGTGATCACAAAACAAGGGGGTGACTATGCCACTTGAAAAAAAAAATCCCTCAAAATAGAATTCATTACTAACGCCCAATTCAAACTTATGCGACTTGTCATGTAACTTTGGACATCAAGTTGTACCCCATGTTTTCCAATGATAACCATTTATTAAGGTCGCAGCAACTTCAAAGTAGTTCATGCATTTTCATACAACTTAAAGGGGTTGTAAACCCTCAAGATTTTTCACCTTAATGCATTCTATGCATCAAGGTGAAAAACCTTTTGTAGTGCAGCAGCCCCCCAAAGCCCCCCCTTTTACTTACCTGTACCAGATCGTTCCATCAACGGGATGAGCACACCAGCTCCAGCCACTGTCTCGGGTCCTCATTGGGTAGATTGTCAATCAAATTCAGTGACACGGGGGGCGGGGACGAGTCCTGCTGTCTGTGTGACGGACGCAGCAGCAGGACTCGGGAGTGCGCCCGCATGAAAAGCGACTCTCCATGGGGGCACTTGATGAGAAGGAGCCAGGAGCGCAGCGGAGGGACCCCAAAGAAGGAGGATCAGGGGCGCTCTGTGCAAAACCCTTGCACAAAGGAGGTAAGTATTACATGTTTGCTATTTAAAAAAAATCTTTACAACCCCTTTAAGGGCCATAGACTTCAATGTTAATCCTCAAAAGTTGCATGAAAGTCGCACTTGAATGTTTATCATATATCAGTAGGTCCAACTTTGCAGATGGACAACAAGTCACACCCATCCAAAGTTGCACTTCAAAGTCGGAGCAACTTTGGAGTCATACAAGTGTGAATGGAGCCTTAAGCTGGCTACACATTATACAATTGTATTTGTTCCATTTTCTTTAGGCCTCATACACACTATTAGATTTTCTGCAGACTTTTGTCTTCAGAATTACCAAAAACATGTAGTGCAAGGGCCTGCCTGATTGCATACAAATTGAAACTCTTAAGGTTTGACCTCATATTCTATGGTTTTGGTAAATCTGAAGACAAAAATCTGCAGAAAATCTAATAGCGTGTATGGGGTCTTAGATTTACCTTCAGCTATGTAGTACAAGGGCCTATCTGATTGCATACAGTTTGAAAGTGTTTAGGTTTGACCTAGGGTTGCCACCTCATCCCTTTAAACCCGAACAAATATGAATTACACAGGTTCTGAGGCTAATTTAGTGCAAATAAGGCACCAAGTGAGTTTACTTACCACCTTAATCAGCCACGTGTAATTAATATATGTTCTTTTTTTTTTACACAAGAATATGTTCGGTTTTAAAGGGATGAGGTGACCTCATATTATATGGTTTTAGTAAATTTAAAGGAAAATTGTATAACGTGTAGCCAGCTTTAGGTCTCCAGCAAGCCCTAACTTCACTTTCTTTAAAAGAATCTTCAGCATCTGACCCTCAGCTGTGCACTGTGGTTTCTCCCACCAGCTCCTATGCCATGAGGGTGGCCTGTAATGATGTGTGGCCTGGACAATGGAACCATAGTGGTCAGCGGGAGACATAGTCTTCCAGCACACCTGTATATTCTGCAGTGCAGTTAGAAATTCACTACTCTCTGGAGAAGTAAAAATTGAGGCCCCATTTACACTAGCACACTGGACATTACATGCATTGCAAATGCCATTCATTTGTACTGGAACTCCAAGGTATTAAGGCGATGCACCTGTGTTGTAGCACGCTGCAGTGCAAAGCAAAACATGGTAGTGTATTGGGTTAGAAAAGAGTCATGTCTAATTTTCAGAATGTTGGGGTGTGCTGGCTGTCCATTCATCTCTATCGGCTGCCTTAACACAACGCACATTAACATGCAACATAACACTACAATGAAGAAAGTGCGCCCTCAGTCTTCTTTTTCCAGGAGTTTTTTTGCAAGACAGTGACTTTAGAGTCCAAATATACTTTCAAGTACATTCGCTATTGTCACACTAATTCCCCTCCTCCCAGCCAATCCTTAGACCCATTACCCAAATGGCCAAAAGGAGATCTGATCCTATTTGCTGCCAGGAGGAGAAGTTAGGATACACAGCAGAAGCTGGTCCCGCCACACTACACGCAAGATGTGGGGAAGTGTGGGGCCCCGACCTACTGACTGACCGGGGGGAATGCAGCCAGTGACCCGACTGACTGGGGATGGCGCTCTGTACAATGTTCATAGACTCGGTGATCTGTGAGCGGTGGCTGTGCTATGCGGTAAGTCACCCTCCGGTTATTTCTCTGCTGTCACTGGAGAGGTGCCCAAAACGAGGCCCTGAAACGTATGGATCATCGCTATATCATAGAACGCAGGCTCCTTTTTAGCAAGCAGATGATCATCAGATGCTCTTGGTGGTTGGTGCCAGGGGCGGACTGACCATTCGGGCCCTCGGGCAGTGCCACTAAGGGGCCCCATCTGGGTTGCCAGCCTCAATAAAACCAGGGACAGTATGTAAAAATCTGATTATAGCTGATTATAGCTGCCCCGCCCCTACAGTACCTTTTCAGTGTGTGTATGTATATTCTGTGTGTGTATACTGTATGTGTCTGCGTGTGTATACTGTATGTGTGTGTGGCCTGGGGGCCCCATAATCACCTATTGCCTGGGGGCCCCATAATCTTCTCCTATTGCCCGGGGGCCCCATAATCTTCTCCTATTGCCCGGGGGCCCCATGAGTTGTCAGTCCGCCCCTGGTTGGTGCTATGTACTAACATGCGTGTGTTAGTGGTAGCCTAGGCTCAGTGCGATGTGTGTAGAATGATGGAGATTATCTGCTATGCCTATAGTAGAGGGGGATTGGTAGCTGTGTCTATGACCAACATTTATCTGACTTTTTGTACTGTCTTTCTAACTTTATGTGCTATGTACTAAGCAGAGCACGTCAGTTGTAGCCTAGGCTCCTCAAGATGTATGTAGAATGATATACACCATCTGCTGTTTACGTCTATGTAGTAAGTAGACAGTGATTTATTGCCATGTCTATGCTCAGCGGTGGTGGCGGGTGGATTGTTTGCCCCCCCCCCCCCCAAAAAAAAATACCAGCTGCCACTGGCTGATTGGCTACCATGCAGCACAGCTCCATCAGATTTTGTACTCTCCAGTTTTAATAAATCAACCCCTATGTGAAAATGGATAAAGAAATGGAGCAGACAAAATCTGGAACAGTTGTTCATAGTAACCAATCAGCTTCTAACATCAGCTTGTTCAGTTGAGCTATGAAAATGAAAGCTAGAAGTGGATTGGTTGCCATGCACGTCAGCTCCAGTCTTAGTAAATTCCATGTTTTAAATATAATTCCATTCCTTCCTATTAAAATCAAACCCCACAGCAAATTGTTTAGAGCCCCATATACAGGTACACAGCATACCATCTTCTATATATAATGAACAGTAAGTTGGCTCCATGAGGACATACTGAATATATGAATGTCCTGTATGTCCAATTAAAATCTGACACCTGTCTTCCTGGAACACCAGAACTTAGTCCACAGGTGTAGAAATTGTCCATGTCTTCATATTTCTAATGACCAGCAAATGTGACCAAAATCTGAAGTTGTATTTAGCATAGAAACATAGAAGAGAGACGGTGGAGACAAAGACCAAGAGGTTCATTGAGTCAGCCCCTAAACAGGTCGACTTTGCCTTGTGTTTTGGATCATTGTTATGTTGGAATGTCCAAGTACGTCCCATGTGCAGCTTCCTGGCTGATGAATGCAAATGTTCCTCCAGTATTTTTTGATAACATACTGCATTCATCTTGCCATCAATTTTGACCAAGTTTCCTGTGCCTTTGTAGCTCACACATCCCCAAAACATCAGTGATCCACCTCCATGTTTCACAGTAGGAATGGTGTACCTTTAATCATAGGCCTTATTGACTCTTCCCCAAATGTAGTGTTTATGGATGTGGCCAAAAAGCTTAATGTTGGTCTCATCACTCATCACTCCAAATGACTTTGTGCCAGAAGGTTTGAGGCTTGTCTCTGTGCTGTTTGGCATATTGTAAGCGGGATACTTTGTGACATTTGCGTAGTAATGGCTTTCTTCTGGCGACTCGGCCATGCAGCCCATCTTTCTTCAAGTGCCTCCTTATTGTGCATCTTGAAACAGCCACACCACATGTTTTCAGAGAGTCCTGTATTTCACCTGAAGTTATTTGTGGGTTTTTCTTTGCATCCCCAACAATTTCCCTGGCAGTTCTGGCTGAAATTCTAGTTGGCCTATCTGACCGTGGTTTGGTTTAAACAGAACCCCACATTTTCCACTTCTTGATTAGAGTTTGAACACTGCTGATTGGCATTCTCAATTCCTTGGATATCTTTTTATATCCCTTTCCTGTTTTATACAGTTCAACTACCTTTTCCCGCAGATCCTTTGACAATTCCTTTGCTTTCCACATGACTCAGAATCCAGAAACATCAGTGCAGCACTGGATGAAAGATGTAAGGGCCTGTCGGGAGTAGAGAAACTCATTGACCTTTTATACACACACACTAATTACAAGCAAACAGATCACAGGTGAGGATGGTTACCTTTAATAGCCATTCAAACCATGTTGTGTCAACTTGTGTGCATGTTATAAGGCCAAAATCACCAGGGTATGTAAACTTTTGATCAGGGTCATTTGGGTAGTTTCTGTTTTCAATATGTTTTTAAAAGAGTAAACACAATTGGTTGATAATAAATGGCTTTAGCCAAACACTAACCATGAGTGAAAGAAACGTTTTTGTGTTATTATTCATATTCTCTGAAAAATGGCCAAGAAATCATTAATTCTGCCAGGGTATGTAAACTTATGAGCACAACTGTGTAGATAGATAGATAGATAGATAGATAGATAGATAGATAGATAGATAGATAGATAGATAGATAGATAGATAGATAGATAGATAGATAGATAGATAGATAGATAGATAGATGGATGGATGGATGGATGGATGGATAGATAGATAGATAGATAATATTTTCTTCGGTTACTTTTGAACTTTCCTTCTGCTAGTTTGAGGTTATGTCCCGTATTGTTGATCTTAACCTCAAATTGAAAATCCTGCCCTCCTGAAGCATATTCTCTGTATTTAGTCATGTCTGCCCTTTCCATCCCTTCCTCTAGGCTATACATGTGAAGTTTCTGCAGTCTCTCCTGGTATGTTTTCTCCCCCAGATCTTTCACCATTTATGTTGCCTGTCTCTGCACTCGTTCTATCTTATCAATGTCTTTCTGTAGGCCCATTCACACAAGCCTGCATGCTAATACGGGTGTGTGGTGTACACTGTGTAGGGACAGTAATAGGCATTATGACAACACAACTGTTTACTTTTTTTTATTTGTAACAAAAACTCTATTCACCAGTGTGACACCCTGCAGTGTGGCGTGTTACATAAAAATGGAGCACGTCTGCATTTTTACACAATGCACCGCAACCCACCTGCACCTTTAGAGCTTACTACTACTCGTAATGTGCCTGTCTCTGCCAATCCCTTCACTGGCTTCCCCTACCCCACCGTATAAAATTCAAAATACTAACCACACCATACAAGGCCATCCACAACATTGCCCCCAGCTACATCACAAACCCCATCTGCAGATATCGACCAAATTGTCCTCTCCACTCCTCCCAAGACCTCCTGCTCTCTAGCTCCCTTGTTACCCCCTCCCATGTTTGCCTCCAGGACTTCTCCAGAGCCTCTCCCATCCTCTGGAACTCCTTGCCCCAGTATGTTCAGTCAGCTCCTACCCTGTCTGCCTTTAGGCGATCCCTGAAAACTAATTTTTTCACCCCACCTCCACCTAAGAACTGTACCCAAGTCCCCTCCATCATATCATCCCCTGCAGCTATTACCTTTTGTACCACCTCCCCCTCTCTATAGATTGTAAGCTCCATGAGCAGGGCCCTCCTTTTCCTTCTTTATTGAACTATATTGGAATCATACTGATCCCCCTCTACATTGTAAAACACTGCGTAAACTGTTGGCGCTATATAAATCCTGTATTATAATAATTACGTATGGCAGCCCTTACCGCCCTTTGAAAAGAGTTCTGCAGTGGACAGCTTTTTAGAGGGCGTTTGATAGGTGGGGAGGAGGCGATGTCCCCTCTTTCTCTGGCTCTATTAGCCCTGAAAATGCTGACTCATGACACCACGTGTCGTAGGTCGGCATATGTGCATTTATGCCTGTGATTACAGTATAGTTCCATTCACTGGAATGGGTTGCATTTGGCAGCGGCACTGCCCACCAATCACAACAGGACTTTTTATCTTTGCTGCAAAACATCCCCATCCGCACATGTGTACAGCTCTGAGTGGTTGCATGCGCTTGTTTAGGTGAGCAGTTGGGAGGAGGGGCTTAACCGTCTGCTTTTACCTCTCCTCATGCATCTGAACGAGCCCTAATGGCATTTACAGGGCATATAAAGGATAGTTTTCTGTTTGCCATGACATTAAACCTGTATTGTTTGATGTAGATCAATGAATGTAGTGCAAATGAGCCCTAATTTTACCTCATCTCTGCCCTATCAGAAGCAGCGCCTATTTATTTGGCATGTTCAGCCATTTTTTCTATTTTTTTTTTTTAGTGAGGAATGGGTGAATCTTGTGTGAAAACATGGCCCCCATGAGCTAGGGGTCAGGGTGAATCTTGTGTAAAAACATGGCCCCTTGCGCTGGGGACCAGGGTGAATCGTGTGTGAAAACATGGCCCCTTGCACTGTGAATCAGGGTGAATCGTGTGTGAAAACATGACCCCTTACACTGTGGATCAAGATGAATCGTGTGTAAAAACATGGCACCTTACGCTGGGGATCAGGGTGAATCGTGTGTGAAAATATGGCCCTATACGCTGGGGATCAGCGTGAATCGTGTGTGAAAACATGACCCCGTACACTGTGGATCAGGGTGAATCGTGTGTGAAAACATGGCCCCTTACGCTGTGAATCAGGGTGAATCGTGTGTGAAAACATGGCACCTTACACTGTGGATCAGGGTGAATCGTGTGTGAAAACATGACCCCTTACACTGTGGATCAGGGTGAATCGTGTGTGAAAACATGACCCCTTATGCTGGGGATCAGGGTGAATCGTGTGTGAAAACATGGCCCCTTACGCTGTGAATCAGGGTGAATCGTGTGTGAAAACATGGCCCCTTACGCTGTGGATCAGGGTGAATCGTGTGTGAAAACATGACCCCTTACGCTGGGGATCAGGGTGAATCATGTGTGAAAACATGGCCCCTTACGCTGGGGATAAGGATGAATCGTGTGTGAAAACATGACCCCTTACGCTGTGGATCAGGGTGAATCGTGTGTGAAAACATGACCCCTTACGCTGTGGATCAGGGTGAATCGTGTGTGAAAACATGACGCCTTACGCTGTGGATCAGGGTGAATCGGGTGTGAAAACATGACCCCTTACGCTGTGGATCAGGGTAAATCGTGTGTGAAGACATGACCCCTTACGCTGTGGATCAGGGTGAATCGTGTGTGAAAACATGGCCCCTTACGCTGGGGATCAGGGTGAATCGTGTGTGAAAACATGACCCCTTACGCTGTGGATCAGGGTGAATCGTGTGTGAAAACATGGCCCCTTACGCTGTGGATCAGGGTGAATTGTGTGTGAAAACATGGCCCCTTATGCTGTGGATCAGGGTGAATCGTGTGTGAAAACATGGCCCCTTACGCTGGGGATCAGGGTGAATCGTGTGTGAAAACATGACCCCTTTACGCTGTGGATCAGGGTGAATCGTGTGTGAAAACATGACCCCTTACGCTGTGGATCAGGGTGAATCGTGTGTGAAAACATGGCCCCTTACGCTGTGGATCAGGGTGAATCGTGTGTGAAAACATGGCCCCTTACGCTGGGGATCAGGGTGAATCGTGTGTGAAAACATGACCCCTTTACGCTGTGGATCAGGGTGAATCGTGTGTGAAAACATGACCCCTTACGCTGGGGATCAGGGTGAATCGTGTGGTCTATAATATGAGGGAAGCCCCTTTTGTTGTGTTCTTTTGTTAGGTCAGGATACACTGAGAGGAGCTCAGCATGACTCCATACTAGGAAGAGAAAAGAGCAGACAAGTGTCAGCAGTCACTTCCCAGCACACAATACTACAACAAGGTGGCCGGGGGATTATCAGCCATTACAGCCCCACTGCTATTTGTTTCCATAATCGTGTCACTTGCACCCTCCTCCTCCTTCCCCTCACACACAAGGGTTAAGAGGAAGTGGAGCTGATGGGGGGGAGAGAACCGCTGACACACATGCGCCGTACTCTTCTTGTCCTCGCCGGGAGGCCGGGATGTGTGTCAGGGGAAAAGCTTCATAAACATCGCACACCGTTTTAAACAAACGCTCGGGCCGGAAACATGGCGCCCTGAACATGCTAACTGGAGGCAGTGTTGGCAGCCATGGCGCTCGGAGGGCGCTGTGCTCGGCCCGCCAGCCCTCCAGGCTAATGGCGTATGTTTTTATTCAGCGGCCGCCATGGCGCCTGCTCGCTTTGCCTACGTGCCGCTGTGCGGAGGGAGGGAGGGACTGTAAACAGGAAGGAGGCCTGAATACAGGGAGCTGATAGGGAACATGGAGTGTGGATGTCCTCGTAATATATTACACTGTATATGTCTCATATTGTCTTCTAGTAGATTGGAAGCCTGGTGCTATGACATTTTATTAGAGCCCCACACAGTGTAAAAAATACTTATTTTAAATAAAATATTTGTTAACTGTTTTTTTATCATTTGTTGTGTAATACAATGATTTCTATATTCGCTATACATGAGCACATAGCACAATTTATTCACTACTCTAAATATATACACATGTATACACACAGCCATAACATTATGACCACTGACAGGAAACTAAATAACACTGACTTGGGACTGTGGGCAGTACAAAATATGTAAACTATCTACTTGCTGGCCAGGCCTTTTCTGAAACTTTTTGTTTACAAGTTTAAATGATTACTTTTTGCTCGAAAATTACTTAGAACCTCCAAACATTATATATTTTTATTTTTTAGCAGAGACCCTAGAGCAGGGGTGCCCAAGCGCTGGCCTGCAGCACCCTCTGATGTGGCCCGCCACCTCCTGCTCTGAAAAGACAGGTTGGCAAGCCCAGATCAAGGGTTCTGACCCTCCATCCCCGAGCATAAAGCCTTGTACGCACGATCAGATTTTCGGACGACTGTTTGCCTGTTTTTTGTGGCATGCTAGTCTCATATGGAAAGTGAAGAGGTTACTCACCAAATTCTCGTAGGACAGAATTCAACTTCAGAAGTGACATAATGTGATTAATTGTTTTGTATGTATTCTTTTGTTTCTCAGCATCTGTCTTGCTCTTATGATTTTTTTTCAGACGAAAACCGTACTAATTAAACAAAAATCAGACGTTGAGTTCACGTACAACAAAAATTTATAGTCTGCACATCCAGCTTTTGTCGGAAGAAAAATCTAAATCGGCTGTCGATAGCACCATACTAACGATTCGTAAATTGGCAGATCATTAGTCGGACAAAATTTTACTTCCAATTTTCTTATCTTGTGTATGGGCCTTTAGTGTGAAGAACTGACTCGGCACTTGAGGAAGCAGAGCCAATGCTTCCTGTATAGTGCCGGCTCCTGTGACAGGCGGAGTGATACCAAATGTGCTCTGCCTGTGACGGAAGCGATACAGGAAGCATCGACTCTGCTCTCTACTGCAGCCTCATGCTACCTGTGTCCGCTCTGCTCATTGTGGCCTGGGACCGGTTACCAAGTCGCTAAAGTGGCCCCCCGCTCCTCAAAAGGTTGGGCACCCCTGCCCTAGAGAATAAAATGGTGAGCGTTGTAATATTTTATCTCACACTGTTTTTGCACAGCAGTCTTTCAAACGCATTTTTTTTGGAAAAATATACACTTTTTTTTATTTAAAAAAAAACGCTAAAAAAAAAAAAAAAGTTAGCCCAATTTTTTTGTATAATGTAAAAGATGATGTTACGCCAAGGAAATGGATACCTAACATGTCACACTTTTAAATTGCACACACTAGTGGAATGGCGACAAACTACGGTACTTAAAAATCTCCATAGGCGACGCTTTGAAAATTTTTACAGGTTACCTGTTTAGAGTTACAGAGGAGGTCTAGGACTAGAATTACCCTTGCCCTAACGATCGAGGTGATACCTCACATGTGTGGTTTCAAAACCGTTGACATATGCGTTCGCTTTTGCACGTGAGCACGGAGCGAGGGGGGGGCGCTTTAAAAAAGAATGTCTTATTTCATTTTTACACTGTCCCTTTAATTTAATTTTTTTTTGATCACTTTTATTCCTATTACAAGGAATTTAAATATCTCTTGTAATAGAAATAAGCACGATAGGTCCTCTTTATTGAGAGATCTGCGGTCAAAAAGACCTCAGATCTCTCATTTACCTTTAAAAGCAAAAAAAATAAATAATGTCAATTTGACTTTAAGAAAAAAAAAATCCTGTCCATCTGCCCGAGGACCAGAAGTGACGCCAGAGGTCACTTCAGTCCTCCAAGGCCATAGAGCTGAGTGGGGGCCATCTTGCCCTCACATGACTTCCTGCCCATCTAGCAATTGGATCGGATCATTTCCGGGATTACAGACGGTTCAGGTAAACGTGGAAACGGCCAGAAAGCACCTCTCCCTCTGCCTCTAAAAGTAATCCTGTGGCGAATTCCGCCACCAGGATCACTTTTATCAGATGCCAAGTCGCCCACAGAAAAAAATCATACTAGGGTTGTGGTAGCTAGCTGCTGCTATGACCCCGGTATTGAACGTCAAAGTAATGACGTATATACACTGTGGGCGGTCAGCAAGTGATTAAATAAATGAATATACACCAAAACCATTGTTGAATGTAATAGCCAAGGCCCTTTATTTTAGGCAATATTAACATTTGAATATATAACATGAAAACTTTTTTTTATTATTTATTTTAACTGACACCAATACTATATTTTACCTACCCAAGAAAGTTACCATAAAATATACATATGACCATAACTCAGCAAAAAAAGCTTGAGTTATCCAAAAAACATCCAACATAATGTTTACAGTCCCCTTTTAAGGGAAAGGAGAAAATGCCTCATAATTAAAGCTGTGACGTGGGAGGGTCGGTGAGAGATCCTTCCTCTTCTTTTGCCACTGACTGACAGCTATTGTATTTAAAATGATAAATTTAACAACCTTCATTTAAAAAAAAAAAACTTTATCAGGCATGTGACTTAAAATTGGCCAATAACATGTAAATATGCAAATTACCTTAAAGTGCATGTAAACCCGATTTGTGAAATTTGAGCTGGACACATATATCTGCAGTGTTTTGTTCTCTCTCTTCAAAGCTCTATGTCTTGTTGCTGTCTCCTGCTCCATTCTTCTGTTATCAGCATGATAACAATTTCTGACAAGTTCTCCATCAACTGAGTTAAAAGCAGCCAAAGTTTTGTGTTGGGGAGGGTGCTATAAATAGATTAGCAGGAAGCTGAACTATTCAACGAGCAGCTCTGAAAGTCTCTACCTATGTGGAGAGGGGGTGTGTGCCTTTCCTCCAATCAGCTGTCTTGGCTGTATGCCCAGGCTTCACTGCAGTGCTAACCAGGAAGAGAAAATCTCCTAACGCGATCTGAACTTTATAAAGCATATATAAAGCTGAAGACAGCAGATATGCATGTAAAACGTATGTAGGGAGATTTGTTTCATCCCTGTGTAGCGCTACCCCCATAGGAGCTGCTTAAGTATGTTTGTTACTCTGCCTCTCAACCCCAATAACAGTCTCTGCCCCTCTTGGCACACCTGGCAATAGTGTAAGTGCAATGACCAATGAGAAACACACACGTTATGATAAAACACAGAAATTGTCTTTACTGCAGTATTTCTGTGAAAAAGTAACAGACAGCAACAGTATATACTGTATATTCAAGTAATCAACTAGAGAGCAATAACTGAGATTAAGAGCAATATAGCTCAATACTATATTCAGGCAGCTTTCAGGGGATTCCAAACCTGAGAATGTCCCCAAGAGCAGAGGCACACTTAAATGGCAAATAAATCACAATATGACACTTTACATCGGATTGGTTACCTCTACTCAAATTTGGCTCTATGAGTCCAGGCAGGAGGAGAGCAGAAGACTGTCCCTCTTTATGTCAGCCTTCTGTTCTCTGACACTACAGGTCCAACTACAAACACTGTACCCAGATCAACGTTCAATGAATTAACCCTCAAGGCAAACAATCCTGCACATCCACTTCATATACAGAGCCCTGAACATGCATGTGTGCCCGCAAGGCACCAGTAACTTCAGTCCCTTAGACCCCTTTCACACTGCAGCACCGTGCGGCGCTTTAGAGGTGTTTTAGCAGCGCTTTTCGGGCAGCTACCTTTAAAAAAGGTAAAAAGTTCAATTTTGGGGCGCTTTCAAAGCTCTTTTAAGGCGCTTTGTAAGCGCTGCCCATTCAGTGCAATGGGCAGGGGCGTTTTCGGAGCGCTAAATACAACGCTCCCAACCCGCCCCAAAGATGCTGCCTGCAGGACTTTAGCTAACGTCTCGCAAGCGCACTGCCCCAGTGTGAAAACACACACTGCACAGAATGGGAGGCAGTTTTTAGGCACTTTTTAGAGGCTATTTTAAGCGCTAAAACACCTGCAAACTGCATCAGTGTGAAAGGGGTCTTAAAGAAGGAGGACGCCTTGTATCTTCAGTTAGCCACTTTCATTGGTGCACTTAAACTCCTGAATGGCAGAGCAAATCAATACAACTGGCATGGAATACCAAACAAAGAATGCATGATCTTCTTTAGGAAGGTGAATAAGGGCAATGCAATGGTGTCTGTATACAGTGCCTCTGTATCTGGATGGTCTGGCTTCCTGTGGCACTACAAGTGTTAGCAAGGTCCTTTTTCAAATGTCAAAAATTCAAAATTTGTCCCATTCTTTCTTCACATCATCGTGGCCATAGTAATTCCATTATTATACACCTCAAAGCTTATCTAGGTGATATTTATATTTCAAATTTACCTTCACACCCGCGTATTAATCCCCCCCCACCCCCTACCCCCCCGAGACCGTACCTTGCCTGTTCCCCCCTTCTCCTTTGATGTCTTCTCTTCTACCTCTGTTTCAGCCTCCCAACCCTCCTTTCCGCTAGTCGGTGGGTCTCTGTCATTTCGTTCCTAGGAAGTCCATATCTCGGCAGCTCTCAGGGAATTTTTAAATTCTACCCACCCTCTCCATTTTTTTTCAAAGGCCCCCATTTTTATCCCTTCACTATACCTTAAATATTCTAAGCTGTGGATCTCATTGATTTTGTTAAACCAGTCCCTCATTGCGGGTCTTTCTTTCCTTCTCCAGTACTTGGGTATCAGGCTTTTGGCCACATCAATGAGGTGCGGTAAGAGCGTTCTCTGGTAGGCTTTATTGGGCATTTCACTCATATGAAATAGACAGACCCAAGGGTCATCTTGTAGATTAATTTCCATTATGTCTTTAATAAATCCCCTCACTTCACTCCAGAATATTTTGATTGTTGGGCATAGCCACCAGATGTGGGCCATTGATCCTGTTTCCTTACACCCCCTCCAGCAATATTGTAGAGATCCATTTTGGAATTTGTTCAAAGGATCCGGGGTCAGGAACATCCTGGCCAGACATTTAAAGTTTAACTCCAGGATTTTGCAGTTTACCGACGTGGCCGATACTCTGCTTAGGATCAATGACCCCTCTGGGCCTGGGAGCTTCCTTCCTAGTTCCTTCTCCCATTTCTGCATGAACGCCGGGGCTTCTATGCTCCCCCGACCTATTAACATTTTATAAATCTGAGAGAACCCACCCTTCTTGTCTTTATCCATACACATTTTCTCTAATGGGCGTAAGTTCTCCCTTGATCTAATTGGTTGTGGTAGGGCTCTTATAAACTGCCTCAATTGGTTGTACCGCCAAGTGTTTATGACTAGTAGGCTTTTTTTGTCCTTTAGCTCTTGATATGTACATATTCTGTTCTGATGCATTACGTCTTTTAACTGTATGTTCTCGTCCAGTAGCCACCCCCCAAACCACTCCCCTATCCCTGGTGCAAAATAATCTGAGTCTTTAAGTGGCATTGGAGGAGAGTTATACCCCCAGTGCTCCCTTTTGTGGACGGTGTCCCATATTTTTAGTGCGTGTCTAGTAATCTCGTGCGTTTCAAGACTTGGTTTCCTTAAGTGTGGTGGGATCCAAATTATTTTATTTAACTTAGTGTCGCTAATTTCCTTCTCTATTTTTACCCAGTGTTTATCTACTTTATCTTTCGCCCAGTCTATTACTCTGGCGAGAGCTATGGCTTCATAATATTTACAAACATCTGGTGCTCCCCATCCCCCTTTACCTTTGGCCTTTATCAATTGTGTAAATTTTATTCGGGGCATTCTTTCTCTCCAAATAAATCTTATAAAAATCGAGTGCAGTTTTCTAAGGTAGGTTTGCGGGAGCGCCACAGGCAACATTTGCATTTTATAAGTAATTCTTGGCAGTACAACCATTTTGTAGATAATTATTCTCCCCCCCCCCAAGATAACTGTCCTAGTGATATTCTATTAAGTTCTTGCTTTACCTCGTTAAGGAGTGGTAGGAAGTTTGCTTGAAAGAGCGTCTCTTGTGAGGTTGTAATTTTAATCCCTAAGTAATTTAATTTTTTTTGCCTCCATATGAAGGGGAAGTGCTTTTGATATGAATGATCTCTAGTTTTGCAAGTATTAAGGCTTAGTGTTTCAGATTTATTTGAGTTAATTTTAAAGTTGGAAAGCTTCCCATACTCTAATAGGGTGGCCATTATGTTCGGGAGAGATATCCTTGGGCGTGTTATGTAAAGCAGAATATCGTCCGCGAACGCGGCTAGTTTGTATTTGTCTCTACCTATCGTTATCCCGCTATTATCCGGACATTACCTAATCTTAGCAAGGAGAGGTTCTAGAGTCAGTACGAACAGGACAGGGGAGAGTGGGCACCCCTGCCTTGTACCATTGTACATATCAAACGGCTCCGACAGAACTCCATTTATCCTTACTCTCCCTGTGGGTCTGGAGTATAATGCCCCTATCCTTCTACAAATCCTATTCCCGAAGCCAATCTCCTCTAGTGTGCCCATCATGAAGTCCCAGTCTACTCTGTCGAACGCTTTTTCAGCATCTATTGACAAGAGTAGACCTGGGACTCCACTCTTCTTAATCTGTTGCACTGCCAGGAGGGTTTTGATACTGTTATCTCGTCCTTGTCGGCCTGGTACAAACCCGACCTGATCTGGATGTATAATCCTTCCTATTATAGGTTTCAGTCTTTCCGCGATCACCTTCGCATATATTTTCGTATCTACATTTAAGAGGGAAATAGGCCTGTAGCTTGAACATAATGTACTGTCTTTGCCTTCTTTGGGAATAATGGCTATGTTAGCTGCCAGAGCTTCCTTTCTCATTTCTCCTTTGTCCCCGATGTCATTCAAATAAGAGCACATTTTTGGTATCAGATAATCCTGGTATTTTCTATAATACAGCACCGTCAGTCCATCCGGACCTGGACTTTTTCCCATTTGCATCCCTTTAAGCGCTTTTCTCACTTCCGCTTCAGTGAAAGGGGCTTCTAGGGCGGCTTGTTCGCTTCCTGATAGTTTGGCCAAGCCACTATCCTTTAAATAATTTTTAATTTTCCCTTGTTTTACTTCCCTCTCCTTGGTAGTTTTATTTTTGTTTATAGCATACAGCCCCCCGTAGAACTCCTGGAAGGTCCTCGCAATGTCTCTGTCTTTGTAGGTGATCTCGCCTGTTTTAGTTTTTATTTTATCAATATAGTTATTATTTTTCTTTTTACTTAGGACCTTAGCCAGGAGTCTACCGGGTCTGTTGCCTCCTATATATCTCTCTTTTTTAACCCGGTTGTATACCTTACGATTCTCTAATTCGATAAACTCACGCATGGCCTCTCTACTCTTATACAAGTCCACCAATATCTCCTTGTTCCCAGTTTGCTTATGTTGTTGTTCTAACTCCAGAATTTTCTTCTGTAGGGCAAGTCTCTCCCTGACCTCCCTTTTTTTCCTTTCTGAGCCCGCCTTTATTATAATGCCTCTGATGTACACTTTATGGGCCTCCCAGACTATGGCCTCTGGTGTTTCCCTGACTGTGTTGGTTTTAAAGTAGAATTCAAATTCTTCCTTAATGCGCTTATCAATATCTCTATTGTGTAGTAGGTCCTCATTTAATTTCCAGCTGTTGAAGGGGTGTTTACCTTTACCTAATTTCCACTGAAGGCTTACTGGAGCATGGTCAGAGAATGTTATTGACCCTATTTTTGTGCCCTCTACTTCATCGATGTGCCTGTGTTCCACCCAAAAAAAATCCAGTCTGGAGTACGTCGAGTGTACGGGGGAGTAGAAGGAATAATCTCTTTCATTCGGGTGTTGCAGCCTCCAGATATCTGCCAGTTGGCATTGACAAAGTTTCATCTGAGTTTATTCATCCATATCCCTCCAGTCCCCCGGACACTCCACGTACTGTCTTTACCCGGGTCCAGGCACACATTGAAATCTCCTGCAATAATGGCCCTCCCACTCTTGAAGCCTTCAAACTTTGAGAGAATGCCCAATAAGTACCTACCAGGATTAATATTCGGACAGTAGATATTTGCTAACGTACACTCCACCTCATTTAGATTGCCCCTGAGAAATAAAAACCGTCCCTCTGGGTCAATCATTTTCTCCTCTAACTTAAACCTGACATCTTTAGCGAAGCCTATGGCAATACCTTTTGAGCCCCTAGTCGGGGAGTCCCCATATTCCCACTTCGGGAAGTCTCTCGAGAGTATTCTTTGGTTCTTACCCACGTAAAGGTGCGTCTCCTGCAGGAAGACTACCTCTGCTTTGAGGAGTTTCAATTCTCTCATTATGTTCGCACATTTTATGGGAGAACCGATGCCCCTCACATTGTATGAAATTAGATTTATCCCTGTCATCTCGTTATTGCAACGTAATGTAGGCTCAACATCTCCTTATGGTTCTAAGAAGCGGGGAACAGTGCATTAAGTACAGGTCTCTCCCTCCCCCTACCCCCCCTGCCCACCCTTGTCCCTCCCTTATCCCCCCCCTACCCTCCCCCCAAACCCTCCCCTCCCTCCCCCTCCATCCGGGGCTAGTGGGCCATCTCATGGCCCCGTCAACCGTGGCCCTACTGACTCCTCCCGGCCCCTCGGTTCTCCCCCTAGAGGCTGAGCTCGGGGGTGCCATCCTTGGATCCAATCGCCTCCCCCGGGACTCCCGGACCCGCCCCCCTCCCCACCCCCCCCAACCCCCCCAAGACCCGCACCCCCCTGCCTCCCCCTCACTTGTTATAGTACTTAGTCCTGGGGTTGTCTTTCTATGATTATAATACTGTCTTGCATCTCTTTGTGATCAAGTCATTTTAGAGACTGGTTTCCAGGTAGGTGTCCCCTCCCTGCTATCTTGAGTTACGATTCTTTCCCACCATCCCGGAATTTCCACCAGTGGCACTTCCAAGCGGTGGCAGAATTTTTGTGTCTCTTCAGGAAATCGCAACGACGCTGAGCGACCCTCTTTGCGTCCGATCAAGCAAGCTGGGAAGCCCCATGAATATCGTATGCTCTGAGTTGAGCCAGAAGTGGCTTAAGGGTTCTTCTCCTGGCCAGGGTCTCTGCGGATAGGTCTGGAAAAATCTGTAGGTTTACCTCCCCATACTTCACTGGTTGGTTCATTTTTATGCTGGATTTAATCCGCTCTTTGTCCTGGAAGTTGTGGAATCTTTAATTACGTCCCGTGGGGCGTCCCCACTAATCTCAGCAGGCTTTCTTATCCTATGGACTCTCTCTAGTTTGATCTTCGGTCTGTTATCAGTTGGATCTAATCGATCTCCGAAGATTTGATCGATTATTTCTTGTAGGTTCTCTTTACCCACCTGCGTCTCAGGTAGGCCTCTTATCTGCAGATTTTTCCTCCTATTACGGTTCTCCTGGTCTTCCAGTTTGTACCGTAGATTTCTCTGTTCTTTCTGAATCTCTTCTATCTGATGTTTGAGGTTTTTTATCTCCATTCCCTGTACGTCCATTGTTGCTTCCAGCTCTTCTACTCTTCTTAGTGTATGGCCCATATCTTGACGAATTGTTTCGATTTCTCCTTTAATTGATGTTTCTAATCTTGCAAACATTTCTGCCATCTCGCTCTTTGTTGGTAATTGTTTGTTTTGCTGGAGGTCCATTAGTGCCTCTTCTGTTGTCTCAGTACCTACGGTGTGGGAGTCCATCTCCGCCAGTTGTCTTCGTGTGCTTATTTTAGATGGGGGTTCAGGGGTTTTGAGTTTGGACCCACCTGCCTTTCCTGGGCTCCCCTTACCACCATCCTGGCTCATGTATTTCCTAATAGTGCCCGGGCTTACGCTTGTTCTGCTACTGTTGGCCGCGTTGGCTGTGGCCCCCTTCCCTCCCCCTCATTATGCTGCTTACGCTGTTTACGCTGCGGGGCCCTGAGGAACGGTGCTAAGTGTCCTACCGGTGTGGCCCGTATTGTATATAACCAGTCCTCTCAAGTGTTATGCACAGCCAACTGAGGGGTTAATCCATTCTAGCCTCCAGGGCCTCTTTGGGTCAGGTACTTCTCGCACAGGGACCCCGTGGGTCAGCGGACTCTCATAGCTTACGCCCACCCAGTATATCGGCACTATGGATATGCTCTTATTTCATCATAAAAAAAATAAAAATAAAAAAATATGAGGAAAAACCAACAAAGAGGGAACATTTAAACTAGGTACAGTCCTGCTTCATTAACATAAGTCACACAGAAACGGTAATACAATTTCTCATTCCACAGGCTTTCTTTCTGGGTCCCTTACTGAGAAGGGGAGTTCCAGCTTCATATAATCAAAGTGGGACACTTACCCCCTCAGCCGCAGTTGCACGATCTTACCCGTTTTTTTTTTTTTCTCAATCCAAGCACAGGCTTTCTTCCACGGGAACTCCGTGCGCCTGTCGGCTGTTCAAATCCGCGTGACTCACCGCCACCCGGACAACCGTCCTCCTCACTCGCTCCCAGGCATGCCCGACCATGCCCCGAGGCAGCTTCACTGTCGTTGCGGGGGTCCGTTTCCGGGGCACATTACGGGGTTTAGAGGCGCAGGGTATCAGGCTCAAGAGCGGGGGGCGGGAGACCTACGGGGGGGTGAGGCTGCTCTCAGCCATTTGCCGGAGCTAGAGGGAGAGACGTCCGGCATCCCAGGATTAGCAGCAGGTCCAGCTAGACGCCCACATCCGGCTCCTCCCTCCCTCTACAAGTGTTAGCAAGGTGACTAACAGCAATGATGTCTGTATACATTGTCCATTCAACTCTATCTATGTGCAGATAGAGTTGAACAAACGAACGTCCTGGAACAGGCAGGCTCTTCTAGTGACCCGACTGGTCACCTCACACTGGAATGCTTCACACCGTTGATGCAGGTGCATCTGGATATGCACCTGGGATCCCCCTCTCACTGACTAGATGTCCCCGACCGGCTGTGGATGCCTGAAAGAATGCAGTGGACTGACCTGGGATCAGCACCTCCCTCCCCTAAGTCCAGTCTCTTCCCTTGCCTCGTGCTGTCTCCAAATCTCTTCAGTTCAGCAAGATGGAGTCTCTAGTTCCTTTGCTCCCAGAGCAGGCTGGCTCTTGTAGTTCTGTCTTCATTGAAAGCTATGTGGCCGTTTTAGATAGGGACTACATATCCCAGAATCCTTTGCAGCTGCTACTTGTTAAAGTTCTTCTGATTTGCTCCTGTAATTGCTCCTGACATGGGCTCTCCTCCTCCTGGCAATAGGGACACAGGGGGGGGGGGGTGCAGAGTGAGCAGCTCTGTTTATTTGTGTATGTCAGTGAAGAGAAAAAAGGGAGGGGGGAAAAATCCCCCTAAGATGCTGACAGGCACTTTTCTCCCCCACAGAGGAACCTCGGCGCACTTGGCCAGGTCGCAGGATATGCAGGGCACCTGCTAAACCCTCCCCCCACCAAAGAACCTTTGGTCCCCCAAAGGAAAGTAACAGTCCTTGACCTGGTACATGCTTTCAAATACATGCTGAAGGAAACAAGTTAATGTACACAAGAAAACAACAATTTACATTTTCACAAGAACCTGAAAGAGGAACCTTCCACCAATTAACATAGGAAGGAAAGTTGTCCTGCCCATAAGCCACCTTTTATTGGAATGGCCCAGCCAGATGTGCCAGGAGGATAGTTAGGGTTGCCCTTCACCAAATCGGTGATGAGAAGGTCAGACTTTGCAAGACTTCCTTGAGGAGTGAGGATAACTTCTTTGGTGCTGTCACTCAACACATCATAGATCAGTCTCTTGAGAGGATGATTATCTCTCAGTTTTCAATCTCTCACTGGCTCAGGCACAGTAGGCTCACTAGACTCTTCTTCCTGTTTGACTGTTTCTGCCTCCTGCAGATCAGTTCCTTTTTGTTTCTGCTGTGTATCCTTCTTCATTCACTGTGGAAGAGGGAGACCCTTCTGGTCCTCCTGCAGACACTAAAGGTAAGGGAGCACATCTGGGATCAATGGGGTTAACAGCCGCGTCACCAGATCCATGTTGGTCCCTACCATCAATTAACTTCCTGTAGATCTTGGCAGCCAAGGACACACAATGGCCAGTGTCCCAAAATTGTGAGGCTTTCCAACCCTCAATGGATCACACAATAACTTGACCCACAGATATCCATCACAAGGGTAATAATCCTCAGCTTGAATACCCTGGATATCTATATCTTTCAACTTAACTGAAAAAAAAATTTTTCTAAAGAAAAAAAAATTGGATATTTGTTATAGCAAAAAGGAAAAAATGTGTTTTTTTTTCAAACTTGTCACTCTTCTTTTGTTTATAGCGCAAAAAATAAAAACCACAGTGGCGATCAAATACCACCAAAAGAAAGCTCTATTTGTGGGGAAAAAATTATAACAATTGCATCTGGGTACAGTGTTGTATGACCGCGCAATTGTCATTCAAAGTGTGACAGAGCTGAAAGCTGAAAAATGGCTTGGGCATGAAGGGGGTGAAAATGCACTGTATTGAGGTGGTTAACGGGGAGATAGTTTCTGGGGACAGCACAAGACTGCACCCAGCTGATAGCCAGGGAACTTGTGTGTAGTAAGTGGCCAAGTTGGAAAGGATTTATTTTCATGTTTCTTTTTGTTTTGCTGTTTTTAGACCGTTGTAAATAGTGTAAATAAACAGCACCTTTATTTATTCACCTTCACTGTTTTCTGTGCATAATTTTTGTGTAGTGAACCCATCCAGGGGGTCGCACACACCCTCTGCCGAGCTAACCCCTCACACAGTGCAAATTTTTAGCACTGATCACTGTAATAATGTCACTGGTCCCCAAAAAAGTTTTAAAAGTGTCAGTTAGGTGTCCAATTTGTTCTCCGCAATATTGCAGTCTCGCTATAAGTCGCTGATCCCTGCCATTACTAGTAAAACATCTTTTACAAATAAATAAAAATATCTCATAGTTCGTAGACGCTGTAACTCTTATGCAATCCAATCAATATATACGCTTATTGGGATTGTTTTACTAAAAACATGTAGCAGAATACATATTGGCCTAAATTGATGAAGAAATTGGATTTTTTTTTTTACATTTTTGTGTTTTAGAGCAGAAAGTAAAAAATATTGTTTTTTTTTTGCAAACCTATCGGTCATTCTTTTGTTTCTAGCGCAAAAAAAAAAAAAGAGGTGATCAAATACCACCAAACGAAAGCTCTATTTGTGGGAAAATAGGGCATAAATTTGTACAGTGTTGCAAGACCTCATTATAGTCAGTTAAAGCAACGCAGTGCCGTATTGCAAAAAATGGCCTGGTCAGGAAGAGGGGTAAATCTTCCGGAGCTGAAGTGGTTAAAGTAGAACTATATGCAAAACTTTTTTTTTTCATTTTGGATAGAGGAAGGGAGGATTATAATCGCTGTCAGATTTTTTTTTTTTTTTTTGCCATTTGTGTCCCATTGCAGAGACTTCCTGTCTTGTAGCCAACAGAAAAGTAAGAGGCAATCCTTTCAAATTAAGGGAATTCCTTGGGGACCCTCAAGTCACCAGAACTAGTGTCTCCTTTGGAAGATTTCCCCTCTATATACTTTTCTGGGGACAACCCAAAATTTGGGATTTTCTTTTATTTTCACTTTCAATGATAACAGTAAACAGGACAAATAGGGAGAGAGTAAATCTCTTTAACGGGGGCACAGGCGGCAATAAAAACTGACACGTTCTAATCCCTCTCCACTCTCTCCAAAACAAAAAAAAATTGAATTTAGTTATACTTTAAATAACACAACCTTATATTCCAGAGATGAAGCAGTTATTATGCGGAAATATAAATTAAAAGTGCCATATTCCAAAGACAATAGCTGTCAGGGAAAGACCTGGCAATGTTACCAGCACACATCATGGCCGCATCTGGCAAACTTCTGCCCGCAATGGCGCACGCAGAGCAAACCCGGCGCACGCAGATGCACAATGACATGAAATGGTGCACGCAAATGCGTGACTGCGCAAACCGACACATGTGCAATCATGGCGCCCACAGATGCTGGCGCCCACTGGCCTATATAAACCTGCTGCTGAGACCTCTAGATTGCTGGATTATTATCAGCTTCCTTGTGCTTCTGTGTCTCCTGATCCTTGGACCTCCCATTAGCGACCCGGTTTGCCTTGACCTGCTTCCTGATCTCCTGGTTTGACCCCTGGCTTGTACTTCTGACTTTGCTCCTGCTTGCTCCACTGTGTTGACCTTGGTTTGGATCACGACTTTGCTACTTCCTGCTTACTGTGTATGACCCCGGCTTGTTCCAGTTCTGCTGCCTGACTGATCCACCAGGTATGACCTCTGGCCTGGCTCGGGGTACTGCTCTTGGTTTGCCCTTCTACCAAGTACATCAGCACACCTGCCCTACAGCACACCCTGCCTGTTACAGCTATCTTCTGGTGATCAGCTCTTCAGACTACAGCATCTGGCAACCGTGCTTCTTTGGGCACTGCACTCTCTGTACTACCTCCAGGGATGCTCTGCACTTACCCGCAAGGGGAGCCCTCTCAGGACCCCAGCCTCCAACCGATACGTGACAGTATAATCCAGCCATCATGTCAGAGGCTGACGGAGGTGCTTCCGCACTAAAGGCTCTGTGCCAGCAGGTCACAGCAATGGCTCAAGCTGTACAAAGACTACAAGAAAGCTACTTACAGCTGGTGGGTCGTTTTCAGAATCTGACGGTGACACCTGCTCCCACGGACCCCAGGCCATTTTCTGCCAGCTTGGCTTCAGCCCAAGAGTGCACCACCTCTACACATACTGTGCTAGTTCCTCCTCCAGAGCCATGGGTGCCAAATCAGGAAAAGTTCAGACCCTTTAAGAACACCTGTCTGCTGTACCAGGGCCTACAACCAAGGACTTTCTCTATAGAAACTGTAAAGGTGGGGTTCATTATCTCATTACTATCGGAAGAGCCCCAGGTGTGGGCCCACAGCCTGTTGGAACAGAAGAGTCCTATCATCAATTCTGTGGACTCATTCTTTAAAGCCATGACAAAATTGTATGATGACCTGCAGCGTGTGGCCACCGCTGAAGCTGCCTTGCATATGTTACAGCAGGTACAGCATCCAGTGGATAACTACACAGCAGATTTCTGCAAACGGTCCGCTGACACAGGATAGAATGAAGCAGCCTTAAGATACCAGTACCGTCTAGGACTGTCTGAATCCCTTAAGGATGAATTTGCCAGTGTAGAGACTCCCGCTACACTGGAGAGTGTCATGGTTATGCAATAGAGTTTTGTCTGTCAGCTTACCTGTCTCCATGTGTTCATCTCTAAAGACCAGCTGACTCTCACCTGACTGGTTTTATAACATCTCCTCTAAGCATGGCCCCACCCCAGGCCCTATCAGGGAACCCTATATTAACCTGTGCACTGCAAGCCAGCAGTGCTGATCAACCATTGTGTGTTAGCGTTCATGTGTACTTGCTGTGTTTCCTGCGTCTGATTCCAGTTACCGACTTTGGCCTGTTCTCGACTATTCCTGTCTGCTCGTGACCCTGACCTTTGGCGTGTCCCCGACTATCCCTGTTTGCCTGTGACCCTGAACCTTGGCGTGAACTCTGTTGTCCTTGTCTGCTTGTGGCCCCCGACCTTGGCTTATTCCCTTACTATCCCTATCCTCCTGTTTCCTACTGTGGGTGTGAGCTGGGGGACCCTGGGGGTCGCGACCTGGAGCCAGTTGCAGCCCAGTCCATCCTCACCACTAGAGGCTCTGGTGAACACCTGCTGGCTCTTAGACTCCGCGCCCCAGGGAATCTTACGCTCTAACCCCGGTGGGATCCGTGCTGGTGTTCCAGTGGCCCTGCCTTCCTTACCACCCTGACTCTCATCCGCAGCGGTCAGACGTAGGGTCCACTACCTTGCAGTGCACTCCTGATCCCTACGGTGTGCATCTGTCACCTAGTCCAAGGTGACCTGACAGTGAGTCTCATTCACTTATCCATTCAACTTGATAGATGTCTATGAAAGCGACAGTCTGAAAGATCCCAGTCCTTCAGAACCACCTGGATGTTGCCTAAAGTCTCCTCTTCTCCAGAAGCTACGCCTCCCATCGCACCATCGTCTGAAGTTGAACCCATGCAGATTGGCTTGGTCCACTGTGCTCTAACTCCAGAGGAAAGACTCCGTTGTCGACAGGCTAATCTTTGTCTTTACTGTGGGGGAACTGAACATTTAATAGCTAACTGCCCCATAAGACCCAGTAAGCCATCTTCATGTATTCCAGTATACATCCAAGTCTCTGGATCTTCCCTATCTCACCTTATTCTCTCTGTCTCGTTGCAGGTGGCGGAAAAGGAAGTCCGGCTTCTGGCAATAATTGATTCCGGATCTTGCAGCTGTTTCCTGGACTGGACCCTGGCAAAGAAACTTGGCATACCCCTCTATCGTAAAAAGGAGCTGCTGACAGTACACCTAGCTGATGGCTCCATGCCCAGTTCTGGGCCTGTCACACAAAAGACTGCACCTCTCCTCACCTTGACTGACTCCGGCCATCAGGAGTTTATACGCTTTGACGTTCTGTGCTCACCCATGTTCCCAGTCATTTTAGGAATTCCATGGCTGCAGGCGCATAATCCACGAATCAACTAGTTCTTGAAAGTCCTTTTTAAGTATTCTTACTGCCAGCAGCATTGTTTTATTCCCGTATCCAGAGACTCTGCTAGTTACTTGGCTGTCCAACCAGTATCCAGCACCAACTAGAATGTACCACCAGCTTACCAGGAGTTTCTGGAAGTCTTTGACAAGGGAAAGACCGATGTCCTTTCTTCTCACCAGCCATATGACTATACAATTGAGCTGCTTCCTGGTTCTGAGCATCCCTTTGGCCATATTCCCCCTCTCTGAAATGGAATTTGAAACATTACAGCAATACATTGACGAGAATTTAGAGAAGGGTTTCATCCGATCATCCTCCTCTCCTGCTAGTGCTGGCATATTCTTTGTAAAGGAGAAAGATAAGACACTATGACCCAGGGCTGGTGCAAGGATTTTTAAAACCCTAGGAAACTTAATTTTACCCCACCCCTGACTCCACCCCCTTTGCCCTGCCCATGTATACCCCACATTTTTAATGAAGAACCTATCAAATGCAGCCTACCAGTGCCCATCAATGAATGTTTGCTTGCTTCCATTCATTCGGGAGTCGGGACACAGACACAGTCCTCCACCGCCGCTGCCCTCTGACACTATGTGCGAATGGAGCAGCAGCTGCCTGCTGATGCTGAGACTTAGTTGCTTGCTGCAGAGGGAAGATAGTCGGAATACCAGTGGCCGGGCGCCCTAGGCGGCTGCCTAGTTTGCCAAGTGGTAGCACCGACCCTGCTAAGACCTTGTGTGTACTACAGGGAGCTTAATAAAATCACCATTCAGAACCGCTACCCACTCCCTCTTATCCCAGAACTCTTTCAAAGATTTTGTACTGACGGAATCTCCATTAAATTAGACCTGCGAAGTGCCTACAATCTTGTCTGCATTCGTGAAGGAGACGAGTGGAAGACGGCATTCAAAACATGGTTTAAACACTTTGAATATTTGGTAATGCCATTCGGACTTTGTAATGCTCCAGCCACGTTCCAGCACTTTGTGAACGACATATTTCGGGAATATCTGAACAACTTTATCATCGTCTACCTTGATGACATTCTAATTTTCTCAGCTACTCTGGAGCTCCACAGAACGCATGTAAAGAAAGTATTGTCTACCTTGAGGAAGCATGGACTGTACGTTAAAGCCGAGAAATGTCAATTTGAAAAGATGTCGATTCAGTTTTTGGGATTTATCTCTACAGATGGAATCGCCATGGGTCCACAAAAAGTGAAGGCTATCCTGGAGTGGCTGGCTTCGTCTGATAAAAAGGGTGTCCAAAGGTTTGTGGGCTTTGCAAACTTTTACAGAAGGTTCATAAAAACATTTTCTGCCATTATCTCACCCATCACTTAAGTAACCCGCCAGCATACCTGATTCCAATGTTCTCCTGAGGCCCAGGCAGCCTTTGACAAACTAATGTCTTTGTTAATTTTAGCTCCAGTTCTTTAGCATTCTGATCCTGCTTTGCCCTACATCTTGGAGGTTGAAGCCTGAGAGGTGGCCATAGGGGCCACAGTGCCAGTGACCCAAGGCATTGCTTCACCCTGTAGCCTTTTCCTCACGAAAAATGCGCCAACCGTAAAGGAACTACGATGTTGGAGATTGGGAGCTATTGGCCATAAAGACAGCCCTGGAGGACTGGAGGTATCTTCTGGAAGGTGCCGCACACCCTATAATGTTTTTTATGGACCACAAGAATCTGGAGTACCTTAGAAATGCCAAATGTTTAGGACCTTGACAGGCTCGATGAGCATTGTTCTTTTCCAGGTTCAACTTCCATATTACCTACTGCCCAGGGTCCAACAATGGGAAGGCCAATGCCCTGTCCCAGATGTTTCCTGATACTCCAGAGGGATCGAAACCTGGCATAATTCTGTCAACCCAAATCTTTTTGCTAATTCAACCTGATCTAAGGGCGTCAATCGAACAAGCCTCCATCCAGTGCACAGAACCGGAAGCATCTTCCTCAAGAAACCAAGAGGGGTTCCTGTGGCATCAAGGCAAGATTTTCATCCCACAACAAGCCAGACTGCAGGCCCTGAAAACATTCCCCGACCACCAACTTGCTGGGCATTTTGGGGTTCGGAAGACAACTGAACTCATCCAACCATCCCTGTGGTGGCCCACCTTGAAACTGGACTGTAGGAGGTATGTGAATTCCTGTACTATCTGCCAGCGTAACAAGGGGTCCAACACTAAATCTTGGGATCTGTTAAGGTCGTTACCAGTCCCAGAACAACCATAGAAAAAGATATCTAGGGACTTTATAGTGGACCTGCCCCCCTCAGAAGGGTTCAGGACCATCTTGGTGGTAGTGGACCGCCTGTCCAAAATGGTACACTTCCTGCCCATGAAAGGCAGGCCCTTCGCTGTGGACACAGCAAATATCTTCATTAAAGAAATAGTCAGACTGCATGGTCTACCTGACAACATTGTTTCCGATAGAGGGGTACAGTTTAGGTCTAGATTTTGGAGAAGTCTCTGCAGAATCCTGACAAATGAAGTGTGCCTATCCTCTGCCTATCACTCACAGAGTAATGGTTTAAACTGAAAGAACGAACCAAACTCTAGAACAATATCTATGATGCCTCTGTTCTTTCTCCCAAGATGACTGGATCTCTTTACCTCTGTGTGCTGAATTTGCATATACTGTAATAACTCTGTGTATGCTGCAACCAACCTGCACCCTTTTGAGCTAATTATGGATTTCACCCCTTGTTTCTGCCCAATACCATCCCTGAAGCCTCAGTACCGACAGTCCAATACAGGATAAGCTTTGTTTCAATGAACTACTAAAGTCTCCAGGAAGCCATGCAAAAGGTTTAAGAGGACTTTAAGAAGCAATATGACAAGGGGAGAAGAGATGATCCTATCTTTAAAGTTGGAGATAAGGTATGGCTCTCATCTACTAATCTCAAGCTTTCTTGTCCTTCCCAGAAACTGGGGCCAACGTTTATTGGTCTATTTGAAATTAAGAGGGAGGTTAATCCTGTGGTGTTTGATCTTGCCCTGTCGAATTCTTATAAAATTCACCCGCTGTTCCACGTCTCCTTGCTTAAACCAGCTATACCCAGCCCATTCCCTAGGAGAGAAAAGTTGCCATCTCCTTCAGTCTCACTGGGAAACAAAACGGAATTTGAAGTTGAAGCCATCCTGGACTGCCGGAAAAGAGGTAGGCAGATTCAATTGCTTATAGATATTACAGAGGCATCATAGATATTGTTCTAGAGTTTGGTTCGTTCTTTCAGTTTAAACCATTACTCTGTGAGTGATAGGCAGAGGATAGGCACACTTCATTTGTCAGGATTCTGCAGAGACTTCTTCAAAATCTAGACCTAAACTGTACCCCTCTATCGGAAACAATGTTGTCAGGTAGACCATGCAGTCTGACTATTTCTTTAATGAAGATATTTGCTGTGTCCACAGTGAAGGGCCTGCTTTTCATGGGCAGGAAGTGTGCCATTTTGGACAGGCGGTCCACTACCACCAAGATGGTCCTGAACCCTTCTGAGGGGGGCAGGTCCACTATAAAGTCCCTAGATATCTTTTTCTATGGTTGTTCCGGGACTGGTAATGACCTTAACAGATCCCAAGATTTAGTGTTGGACCCCTTGTTACGCTGGCAGAAAGTACAGGAATTGACATACCTCCTACAGTCCAGTTTCAAGGTGGGCCACCACAGGGATGGTTGGATGAGTTCAGTTGTCTTCCGAACCCCAAAATGCCCAGCAAGTTGGTGGTCGGGGAATGTTTTCAGGGCCTGCAGTCTGGCTTGTTGTTGGATGAAAATCTTGCCTTGATGCCACAGGAACCCCTCTTGGTTTCTTAAGGAAGATGCTTCCGGTTCTGTGCACTGGATGGAGGCTTGTTCGATTGACGCCCTTAGATCAGGTTGAATTAGCAGAAGGATTTGGGTTGACAGAATTGTGCCAGGTTTCGATTCCTCTGGAGTATCAGGAAACATCTGGGACAGGGCATTGGCCTTCCCATTGTTGGACCCTGGGCAGTAGGTAATTCGGCAGGGCAAGTTCAAACACCACAGGATTAACCTCCTAGAAACTGGGGCCAACGTTTATTGGTCCATTTGAAATTAAGAGGGAGGTTAATCCTGTGGTGTTTGAACTTGCCCTGCCGAATTCTTATAAAATTCACCCGGTGTTCCACGTCTCCTTGCTAAAACCAGCTATACTCAGCCCATTCCTTAGGAGAGAAAAGTTGCCATCTCCTTCAGTCTCCACGTGCTGGTCATACCCCACTCCTTCAGGGATTGCTGCATCACACGCTTAACTAGAGACTCCACATTTTGGTTTTCGGTCTCTTTTTCCTCGACCGCCTGGGCATAGCATAGGTCGCATAAGGATTTGCCCTCCGGGACTTGTGTCCCACATCCCCAGCAGGCTCTGCAATCAGAGCGGCTGTCATGACGGTGGGTCCACCCTGCTCCATTCCCCATCAATGATATCTTTCAACTCTGAAAGGGGCGGGAAATTGGAGCGCTCCTTGCCCAGATGCTTAAAGAATTTCCTTTGCTTAACCGGGGGAGTGGAAGAATCTTCCCACTTGAGGGCCTCTTTGACCACTTTAATTAGTGGTGAGACTAGGGCGAAGTCGAAGCCTCCAATAAATTCACCTCCTTCTACTTCGCTGTCTGAAGACCCGGTAGATGCGTCATAAGGCTGGGATAGGCCTGGATCCACTTGGGCCTCGTCAGATAGGGAGCCTGACTCTGCATGTGGGTCATACCTCACTCCTTCAGGGATTGCTGCATCACACGCTTAACTAGAGACTCCATATTGCAATTTTCAGTCTCTTTTTCCCCGACCACCTGGGCATAGCATAGGTCGCATAAGGATTTGCCCTCCGGGACTCATGTCCCACATCCTCAGCAGGCTCTGCAATCAGAGCGGCTGTCCTGGCAGTGGGTGTGGTGTCTGGAGGAGGAATGGGAGCATCTCCTCTGTTGATGGGTCATAGACGGGGAGTCACGTCTGGACCTAGATGAAGAAGACTGACGTTGCGGCCTGGCAAGGTCTCTGTCATCCTGTACCATGAACTGGCGATCTGACCTGGAAGGGCTACATAAAGAGAAGCGTAGGGAAAAAGGGGTATGTCATTAGGACGCGTGTCCATCCATCAGTGGACCTGGCCCCCTTCCTCTCACCCCCACGTACCTAGAGCGTGAGGGCTGGCCCACACTGAGGCGGTGACCTGTCCATGGCACCCTGGAGGACGAATGAGCGAAGATCCTGCCACTCGTAGGAACACCACACGTCCTGGAAGAGTGGAAGGAAAGCGGCAGCACACAAATAAAAAGAGCACTTCTCCTTTAAGAGCTCTCTCTCCCCCCCTCCTCTCTTGCACAATGAACCTGGGCTGGTGCTTACCTGATCCTGGGTGTCTGGTGCCTGGGGAAACTACCGCACACTGCCCGTGGGTAATCCCGAGGTGACAGGGGCTGGCAGGGTTTAAATCTAACCGCTGTAGTGTCATCACTGCTGTGCCCCATGGTGACCCGCCATCAGGTGCCTGCGCGAACCAAGCCTCAGTTTCACCCGTGGATTTGCGCATGCGCGAAAGCTCGTCATGGCCGCAACCAGGAGGAGAGGGAGGAGAGGGACGGCGTCCTGAAATGCAGAAGCATTCCAGGAGGCTCCATGTGCACACCAAAGTAAGAAAAGGGGAGAAAAGGAAGAAAAGATGAAGACAGACAATATAAGAACATAAACTGCTGCTATGGAGAGAATTCCTGAGGGCTCCAGACCTTGCCAGCTGACACTATGCAGACGTCTCTTCTGGGCATACGCAGGCTGTCCCCCACCACTGGGACACACACACACACCTGAAGCCACTCAGCCCTGGGCTACTTCTCTTTGAAACCGCTTGAACCGTATGCCTGACACCGGCCCATTTGGTCTCAACAATCCGGTAATGGTGTCAGAAACCATGAATCAGACCGAGACAGAAGTACAGTTAATCACACTTGTTTAATAATAATAAAAAGGTAAACAGAGTAAGCGTAGTCAATACATAGCCAGAGTTCAGTAACCAGATCGGGTAGTCAGCCAATGTCAATGTCAGAGAGCCAGAAATCAATGTAGTAGTACCACAAGCAGGATCAGGATCCAGAAGGGACGTCAGCCGAGCTAGTCTTCAACAGGAATGCAGGAGAAAGTCTCTGAGATGTGACCAAAGGCGAAGGCAGAGATGAAGTGAGCTGGATGACTTTAAGTAGCCAGGACTGACGAGCAGATGATCAACAGCTGAGTCACTGTGGAGAGAAAGGAGCTGGCAATTAGCTGACAGCTGAGCGGCCAGCTCAGAGAAGGAAGGGCTGAGCCCAGCCCTGACAAATGGACGTCATGAGAAACGCAAGTGCAGTGCTGTAGGTCTATAGAGGAGGACAAAAAAGGAACGCAGTCTCTGGCTGTGAGCTCAAATTTATGGGAATGGGGTCCTATAGCATTGGAGAGGAGGTGGGGTTAACCCACACGTAGGCTGCCATGGTGTCTGTCAGGAAAGGTGTCTTTCTTTTGAGATGAGGATATACTTTCTGGATTTAGTAGGAGGGGCTAAGTGCATACAGGCGTGTGTGTGTGGGGGGGCTTGGTGCATACAGGTGTGGGGGGGGGCTGAGTGCGTACAGGTGTGTGTGTGTGGAGGGCTGAGTGCATACAGGTATATGGGGGAGGGGGCTGTGTGTGCACATGTGTGTGGGCGGGCTTTGTTCGCACAGGTGTGTGAAGGGCTGAGTGCATACAGGTGTGAGGGGAAGGACTGAGTGCAAACAGGTGTTGGGGGGCTGAGTGCATACAGGTGTGGATGGGGGCTGAGTGCGTACAGATGTGTGGGGCTGCCTGCAGGACTGCTCAGTGCCCACTGCGGACAGATCTTCAGACAAGTTGTTAGACTTACCTGAGAACCATCACGATCCACCAATGTGCATGAGAGCCTGCGTGAGAGCCTGTGCAAAACCATTACACAGAGCAGGTAAGTATAACATGTTTGTTACTTTTTCTTTTAAAAACTAAGCCTTAAATACCACTTTAAGTTGTAAGAGTGTTAAAATAAAAGTGGGTGCACGTAAGGACTCGGTGGGATGGACAGGATCACGCATATATATGTGATTCTGCACTTCAGCCTGCAGGGGGCGCATGCGTAGCCGCGGGGCTGCTTCTGCTGTGATTAATCACAGCAGAAGTTCATCTGCAGGTGCGGGCTTGTTGGTAAAACACACACCTTGTTTATATAGGCAGATCTCCATTCTGACAGGGAGGAAGGGATGGATTTTTGTGTTCCTGCAAAGCAGGGACTTTTTGAGAGTCCCTGTTTTTACAAACAAGGGGATAATTTCTGGACCTGGCTACCACTAATCTGTCCAGATATCCCATTTCTCTGGGCCTGTGTTTGATGATTTCACATCCCTTATGGAAAATGGTGTCTGTGGAGCAATTCTTCCTGTCCTGAACAAATTCCCCCACTGGAATCGATTTTATAGTGTGTCCTGGATGACAGCTACTAGCCAATAAAATGGAATTGCCAGCACAGCTTTTTCTATACATCCTGGTGTAGATTAAACCTGTGTTTTCATCACCCTCTAAGGTGATGTCCAGAAAGTTTACCCTTTTATTGTCAGATGTCAGGGAAAAATTCAGGTTAAGCCCTGTTACAATTCACATAATGTTTAAAGTCTCCTATACTGTTACTGCCAGGCTTATCAACCCAGATAATCAGCAGATCATCTATGGATCTGCCATACCAGTAAAGATCGGAGAGAAAGGGATGTTCTGGCAGAAAATAAAATTTTCCTCCCACCATCCCATGTAGAGGTTTGCTAAGGATGGCCAAAAACTCGCCCCCTAGATGCTCCTCGAAAAAAAATTTTGAGTCAGGAGAATTTGTATACATTTAATCAAAAAGACCTGGAGTTCCTCTGTATAGGAGCTATAGTGGACACATGATAACCGCCTTTAAAGCAAAATGGTGTGGTGTGGAGGAATATAAGGCTGTTACATCAAATGTCAGCCAGAAACATTAATTATTCTACTTCACACCATCTATCTGAGCTAGAACTGCCCCTGTATCTCTGATATATCCTGGTTACTTCTAAACTAGGGGTTGAAGGTGAAGATCCACCTATTCTCCTAGAGATTCTTTGAAAGACCCAATCCAAGCAACAATCGAGCATCCCTGAACGAAATTGCCGGATTAATGAATTTGGGAAGATGATGAATATAGGTGTGATCGGGTCTCTCTTGGTCAGGTACTCCACAGTCTTGGGATTCAATAATCTCATAGGACTACCCTCATCAATTAAATCATTCAACAGTTTCTTGAAGGGAGTAGTGGTATTGAATTTAAATAGACGGTAGGTAGCAGTATCGCTCAATTTCTGAGCTTCATCTCTGTATTATATAGAATTGAGCACCACCACCTCTCCACCCTTACTAGCTTCTCTTCTCACTAGATTATGGTCCTTTTCCACTACCAACTCTTTTTCCACTACCTCCTGAAAGGATTCACCTGCAGCACTTCATGCTTGTACCAGATAAAAATACTTATCTCCACTGACTAATGCAGTATTTGAAATACCATATTCCTCCTTTAAAAGACTCGACATAAAGCTGTTCCAAAGTGAGTCTAGCATACAAATCTTCAAACTGAGTAACACCTGGTCTTCCCATACATTCTGATTCACTACCAATCTGTAATTTATTTTCCTCATTATGCACACACTCCACAGAAACATCTTTATTCAAATGTTTTCTAAGCAATACATTTATAGTAAATATGTTTACATCAAGAAGTGTGAAAAAAAAGGTCAAAATGACAGGTAGGTGAGAAAGACAAACCACGTGATAATACCTGCAATTCAAAATCAGATGGACTAGTACACGACAAGTTAACAGCATTATAATGCACATCATTAGAATTCATTTTTTCTTTGGTGCCTTTTTGTGTACTGGGTATATTGTTCCATGAGCAATGTCCTTCTACATCCACGTCTGTATTTTCTTAGGTTTTTTTGGACATTTGTAATAGCTCAAAAAAGGGGGGGACCGTTTTTTGCAACGGCTGCTTCACTGCTCCTGGAAAAGACTGACCCGCCAGAGTCTCTAGAATCCATAACAGTGCTGGAACCAATCCTATCAGACAGTTGAAATTGCGAATCTGAAATATTCTAATGGTATTGATAAAATATATATATATATAAAAAATAAAAAAAAATAACATACATGTTATACACTGGTTTTGCACAGAGCAACCCTGATCCTCTTCTTTTGGGGTCCTCAGTTGGTGGTCCTGGCTTCTCCCCCCCCCAGAGTGCCCCCAAAAACAAGCATCTTATGCCATCTCATTTTCTATTCACATAGACAATGTTGGGACATTTATGGCCATCATCTGTAATGTATATTTATAAGAGAAGAATGAAGCAAAATGGATATCAGACTGTACACGCCAAGCAAGGAGCTTGATGTTTTTGATAAAAATACAATTTATTGAATATTAATTAAAAGGATCATACGGGGGGCTTGGCTTGGCGCATGGAGAGGAAGGAAGCCTGATAGCTTGGCTCCCGCTCCCGTCCTACGATCGACACACAGCACCGCCAACAGAGTACCCATCGGCCTCCCATATGAGCAGGAGAGGCTGCAGTAACACCCCCCGCACCTTGGGGACCCAGAAATCTGGGGAAATCTGCATCTATTTCCCCATGAGGGGACCGGACAACAAGGCCACACCAGCCTCCAAGATGGCGGCAGCACAGACAGCACACACTGCCTCCAAGGTACAGGCTGCACATCCCCCTCACTCACCCCAGTCCCCAGAATCAGAAGCCCATCGCCCAAGGAGTCCCTCACACTCTAGAAGCTCCTCTTCTCCTCATCACAGCCAGGGGGGAAGCTGGGACATGGAGGCCTATATTAAGGCCCTCCCCACAAAGCAGGACATTAAATCCGACATCAGCAGGCTGGAGAGATCATTCAGGAGGGAGATCAGTGACCTCCGTAAAGATATAGGTCACCGCATAGAAGATATTAAGTCCACTGTAGAGGAATCAGCCACCAGAATCTCTGAGCATGAGCACATTTTACAGGAGCACACCAACCAAATCCAACAACTGTTTTATGGTCTGGACGACTAAGAGAACAGAAGCCGTCGCAACAATATCAGTGGAGTCAGTGAAAAATAAAGATTTAGCAATGGCGGCAGCCACAATGTTTAATCAGTTGCTGAACAAGCCTAAAGAGACACCACTTGAAATAGACAGGATCCACAGATCCCTGGGACCCCGCAACTCCAACCCGGCTTACCCTAGAGATGTAATTTGCCGCATACATTTTTTCAATATGAAATCTGACATTATGCAAGCAGCTCACTGCCAGGAATCTATTTTGTTCAATGACACCCCTGTCATGCTTCTGACAAATCTATTAAGGCAGACCCTGCTCATGTGGAAAGCCCTGAAACCGGTAACCGATGCTTTGCAAGCTAAGCAAATCAAACACAGGTGGGGGTTCCCTTTCCATCTCTCCGCATCCCATAATGGCAAGTCGGCTATCTTTCGTACACTCGGGGACCTGGCTAACTTCTTGGGAACTTTTGAACTTCCACAACGCCAGGTTCCAGAACGGCCCCTCAGATCAGCAACCCCAGGCCTCCCTCTCTCCTCTGGATGGGAAAAGCAATCCAAAAAGAAACGCTCTCGATCCCGTACTGTCAGAGGAATATTCCTTCCTACCACTCCAGCCTTGCGTGCATGCGCGGCGGAACAGCGTTCCAGCGCATGCGCATTCGCGGTCCGGCACTACGGTGCACACACATGCGCACTAGCGCACACCCAACGTGACCCTTTGGCCGGCCTATCCTGTCTCCTGTACCTGTGCCTGATTACCCGTTGTGACCCGGATTGCTACCTGACTCCTCTGCTCTTCTCCTGGACCTGACCTTGGCTTGTTTAAACGGATTTCCTCCTATCTCCTGTGTTTGACCCTCTGCCTGTTACTCGGATTGTCTCCTGTCTCCTTGCCTTGACCGCCTGCCTGTACCTGGACTTGCCTGTGTCTTCCAGACACCATCCTACAGCCTGCAGCTTAATTACTGATCCTGGTGTTTGACCCTCAGCCTGGATCTGGACTTTCTGTTACTTGTCCCAGCTAGTACTCCTTCTTACCAGTCTCTGCACAGCGGCTCTTCTCTACAAGGACCTTCACGCAAGTCTCCTACGGTCCATTGGGTAGCCTGTGCCTCTTTGTGCCATTCACTCCCTGTACCACCTCCAGGGGGCAGACTGCGCTTAGTTGCAAGGGTGAACCGCTCTCGGCATCTCGGCCTCAGTAAGTACTTCCCTGACAGTACGAACCAGCCATGTCAGAGGCCGACAGAGCGCGTTCCTCGCTGGAGATCCTGTGTCAGCAAGTCTCGGCACTCACTGATGCAGTTCAAAAGTTGCGAGAGGGCTACACCCAAATTGACAGTCGCCTTCAACAACTCTCCGGGGCACCTCCATCAGCAGTGGCAGCCTCCTGTACCTCCCAGTGGGGCTTCCTCCCCTCAGATATCATCCAATCTTACAGTGATTATGACTTCCCCGGAGCCCAGGGTTCCCACACCAGAGCGATTCTCTGGCGATCGCAAAAAATTCAGAGCCTTTAAAAATGCCTGTTCCCTGTATTAAGCTCTGCAACCCAGGACTTTTTCTTCCGAAGTAGTAAAAGTCGGCTTCATCATCTCTCTCCTAGCCGATGAACCCCAAGCTTGGGCCATTAGCCTAATGGAACAGAGGAGCCCCATGCTGAATTCAGTGGATACCTTTTTCGAAAGTATGGCACAATTATATGATGATCCCCCAACGCACGGGCATGGCTGAAGCAACGTTATACAACTTGTGCCAAGGGCGAAGGCCAGTAGAGGACTATACTGTTGAGTTCCGGAAATGGTCGGCTGATACCGACTGGAATGAACCTGCCCTCAAGTATCTGTTCCATCAAGGGCTGTCTGAAGCTCTGAAAGATGAGCTGGCCAGGATAGAGACCCCCGATTCTCTGGAGGACTTGATCCAAGTAACTACCAAATTGGACCGGCACATGCGGGAGCGGTGTTCAGAGGGCTTCCAGGTACCTCGTCCCAGCTGGATGCTTCCTAAGCCGACTCCCATCCATCCATCCTACTCGGCTTCTCCAGTCTCCACCACTCCTGGGGTCGAGCCTATGCAATTAGGACTGGTTCGTGCTCCTCTTACCCCAGAGGAAAGACTACGTAGGTGTCAGGCCAACCTGTGCCTTTGTGGGGGTTCAGGACACTTCCTCCGTTCCTGCCCTGTGAGACCTAGTAAGTCCTACCCTCAATCTACCATAAACTATAAAGTCTCCGTTTTTTCACAGACTTATGTTACCCTCTTTGTCTCCCTACAGCTACCGGAAAAGGAAACTCGCCTGCCGGCCATAGTTGATTCCGGAGCATATAGTTGCTTCTTGGATGCTTCACTAGCTGCAAGTTTATGAATCCCTCTGTTGACTAAAGATCAAAGCCTCCAGGTACACCTAGCCGATGGGTCTCTTCCCCGCTCTGAACTTATTACTCAGGAGACCAGACCCATCTTACCACCACGGACTCCGGTCATCAGGAGTTCCTACGCTTCTACATTATCTCTTCCCCTATGTTTGCTATCATCTTGGGGCTTCCCTGGCTGCAAGCTCATGAACCTCAAATTAATTGGAATAAAAAAGAAGTCTCCTTCTCGTCCCAATACTGTTCCCAACACTGCCTCCTTCCAGCTCCACCCTCTTGCTCAACCATAGCACCAGTATCTGACAATCTCCAACATGTACCTTCCGTCTACCTGGAATTTAAGGATGTTTTCGACTCTTTGTGCCATTCACTCCATGTACCACCTCCAGGGGGCGGACTGCGCTTAGTTGCAAGGATGAACCACTCTCGGCATCTCGGCCTCGGTAACTACTTCCCTGACACGTACTTCCAAATCCCCACCAGGATGAAATACCAACCTCCCCACCGGCCGGTGGGAATCTTATCTTATCCTCCTAATTTAACCGTGACTTGATCTTTTCTTCTCTGGTTTTGTTTTGTTCCTCTTTTTTTTCTTTTCCTCTCTGACCCGGGATCCCGGGTGAGGCGAGTGACCCTTACAGAGGGTCATTCTCTCCAGAAAGAAGGAGGAGATGGACTCGCCAGTCTTTACAGCTTTTACAGCTGTCTTCAGGGCTTAGTTACAAGTCTACACTGCCTTTGTATTTGAAATGTATTTTAGTTTTAATCTGTAGTGCCCATTACCTGTACTCCAAAATGGACACTAGAGGGAGCAGTTTCCCTATAGATAGCAACAATATGCTCAGTCATAAGCAATACACCAAACTGATGTACTGCTCCCTAAGAAACCTCTCCCAAATGTACTTTGCACTCAACCTGCACATAGTTCTACCATACTTATTACCGTTTCAGTGCATACATTCCATACCTTTCCTTCTTTATCTCTTTGCCTTCCTCCCCTCTTCTCCCCCTATCATCTCAGCTCACCAATTCAATATTAGGCCTTCTCACCTTAGGACCCACAGATATTGGTTACACTATCTCACGTTCTCCACACTATGGCGACCGCCTCAGAGTTTAAGATATCCTCACTAAATTGTCGAGGATTTAATACACCCAAAAAACGCAGGCAGATACTGCATCATTTCTACAAAGCCAAAACGCAAATACTATTATTATAGGAAACTCACTTTCGCTCAGACACAGTCCCATTACTCCCAGACAAACACTTCACTACATGGTTTCACAGCACTAATCCCGAATCTAGAACGAAAGGTGTTTCAGTGGCCTTCCACAGATCCTTCGCCCCAGAGGTGCTAGATACTGACATAGATCCGAAGGGCAGGTTCTTGTTTTTGAAATTGCAATATTTACAGAATGTTTTTACAATTGCCAATGTTTATCTTCCAAATCAGGAGCAGCTCCACTTCCTTTCCTTTGTGACAGCCCGCTTGAAGGCCTTTGGGACTCCCAATTTAATCTTAGGGGGTGACTTCAATGTCCCCCTCATCCCAAGACTTGACTCGTCCACTGGTAAGTTACGCATCACACCCTCCTCACTAGCTAAAATACGTACCATACTAACGGAGTTGTTCCTAGTTGACACGTGGCGACTCCTACACCCTGCTGAGAGAGACTACACATATTACTCCCCTGCACATAAATCTTACAGCAGAATAGACTATGTTTTTCTTTCACAAACATTATTGGATCTAGACCCTGCTTGTGGGATCGGCCTAAAATTATGGTCAGACCACGCTCCGGTACACATCACCCTTGGCAGGCTACCACAACGTGCAGAACGTCACACTTGGAGACTGAAGGATAATCTACTGAATGAAACTGTGTGCACTGCTGCAGTGTCTAAAGCCATTACGGACTTTGTTCAGACCCACATATGAAACATGACATTTGCCATGAATAAATGGGAAACTCTAAAATGTGTGTTATGCCCTGTACACACGATCGGACATTGATCGGACATCCCGACAACAAAATCCATGGATTTTTTCCGACGCATGTTGGCTCAAACTTGTTTTGCATACACACGGTCGCACAAAGTTGTCGGAATTTCTGATCGCCAAGAATGCGGTCACATACACCACGTACGACGAGACTATAAAAGGGCAGTTCAGAACCAAGCACGGCACCCTTTGGGCTCCTTTTGCTAATCTCGTGTTAGTAAAAGTTTGGTGAGAGACAATTTGCGCTTTTTCAGACTCATGGTTTTCAGATCATTTTCTGCTGTTCAGTTTGTGCTTGTGGGATTGTATCTGTTCTTCAGTGCGTGCAGCGAGTACAATTGACTTGTCATTGTGTTCATGTTCGTTAGTTACTGTTTTTCAGGTCACTCTTCACAGGCCTTACTGTTCTTCAGTGCGTTCTGTTACTTCGTTCTGAGCAGCCGACCGTTTTCTAGCCATGTTGCGTATACGTACTCCTCGTAGAGTTCGTGCTGTGCGGGGGCTTGGTGTTGGGGTCCTTACCTTGACACAAGCTCAGTCCATGAACAGGGTGGGGAGGAGTTCATGGACCAAGAATTGGTTGCTCCAGCGTGACCAGTTCTGTCACATGCCTTTGCTCCGTGAGATCCATGAGAATAATCCTGACGATTTCAGGAACTTTCTCCGGATGACGGACCCCGTATTTCACCGTTTTTTGGCTTTGCTGACCCCCTATATCAGCAGGCAGGAAGGATACCTGCATGAGGCAAGCCAGCACTCCAGAGCAGAGGCTCGTCGCCACCCTGCGGTACTTGGCAATGGGGAGAAGCCTGCAGGACCTTAAGATCTCGACAGGTATCTCCACCCAGTCTCTGGGGATCATTATCCCAGAGACCTGTTCTGCCATCATACAGGTCCTGCAGAAGGAGTATAGTAAGGTAAGATTTTTATCCTTTAACATCACATTTTATTGTATTTAATGTTTGCTAATATATTGTATTTCTTTCCTCATTCCTTAATTACCATGATTGTAATATGCTGTGAATGTCCCCTTTGTCCTCATGCATGCTGGATTTTTATGTATTTTTTTTTTATCCTTCATACGTATTTGCCTTCACTTACCTCCCCAGCATGCTCCCCTGGCCTATATTCACCTTGTCTAGTCACCTAACAATGTATTTTGTCAAATCCCTAGTAGTGCTTTACCCTAAATACCCCCTAAAATGTGTAAATTTGTGATGTGTGCTTTAAATTCAGGCAGAGTGCCAGAGGCTTTTTTTTTGGTCTCCCAAAATCTTTTTGAACCCTCCCTCCCCCCAACTGCTAACTCAGCTGATACCAATCCTCTATCTGCTGACTTTGCTAAACCCATACACACTATACCCACCTCTTTAGTGGTCAGATTTATGGATGAATTCCCCAAAGCATGTAGTGCAAGGGCCTGCCTGAATACTTTCAAATGGTACTGTTTCAAGTTTTTGTATCCTATTATTATCTTGATAGGTAATAGCAGAATGTAAAAATGTGCTCAAATGTGTACAGTGTGTATTTATATCTTTGTATTATGACACTTCTTACCTGTCCAGTGGGCTGCCAATAGTGTAAAGTAAGGAGGGGCTGGCCAAAGTAATCCACATTATTTAGGCATTCATCTCTCAATGAAGTGGAGAGGGTTACCTGTCCAAAACATCTCCCTCCCTCCCATAAAATTTCTAAAATGGCCCATGAGGTGGGGGGGAGGAATCTGATAGGTGGACCTTATACCTTTGTCTTTAAATACTCCCTAAAATAAATGTTATACTGATGTTGGCCAAGAATGTTTGTGTCTAATCTGCTTTCCATGTTTATGTGCAAAATGATTCATTTATTTTTCTGGTTTTACTCCACAGTTTCCTTCCACGCCACAGGAATGGCAGACTGTGGCCTCCCACTTTGCCCAGCGGTGGGACTTTCCTAACTGCGGAGGGGCAATTGATGGGAAACACGTCCACATCGTCCCACCACCCAACTTGGGGTCATACTATTATAATTATAAGGGGTTCAATAGTATTGTGATGTTGGCGGTGGTGTCGGCTACTTATGAGTTCCTGTATGTGGACGTGGGGAAGAATGGCCGGATGTCAGATGGTGGAGTCATCGCCCACACGGAGTTCCACAGGCATCTCCAGAATGGCAGCTTGAACTTGCCACCTCCAGAAGACAATGTGGAAGGACTCCCATTCGTCTTCGTTGCGGATGAAGCGTTTGCGCTGGGGGACCATCTTATGTGGCCATTTCCGATGAGGACCCTCACCCCGGACCAGAGAGTTTTTAATTACCGGCTAGCCAGAGCCAGAAGAGTGGTGGAGTACACGTTTGGAATCATGGCCAGCCGGTTCTGCCTATTTCTTACACCCATACACATGGCGGAGTATAAACTGAATCATATCATCCTGGCGTGCTGTGTTCTGCACAATTTTTTAAGGCGAAATTCTGCCAACTATGCTGCCTCAGTGGGGCCTGAGGCCGGAATTCATGTAAATGAACCAAACCTGACGGCGCTTGAGGCTGGCCATCCTGGCTTGCCCCCCCTGAGTGCCCACGAGGTACGTCTAAGATACCTTGAATACTTTGCGGGTAGGGGGGCCATCAATATGCCAGACAATGTCTGAGCCTTTTTTTAAATAAAAAAATGTGTTTACCTACTAAAATATTTGCTTACATTTACTGCTTGTGTTTCTTTTAGCTGACCCTGACTGAAATGTGGGTAGTCCTGAAAATTGTGATTGTGTAACATTAGAAAGCACTGTTGTGTGTTATTTACCAAAGGAAAATACACTTTGCACTACAAGTGCACTTGAGACTGCACTGAAACTGCACTTGTAGTGCAAAGTGGATTTGCCCTTAAGAAATAACCCCCATTGTCACAGAAACCACTAATTTTATTACCAAAAAAGTTTTGTAGCATTGAAAGAAGAATCTACACTTTCTTGATTATCAATCTTTTTAATACAAGCACAATCACATGTGCATTTATAAAAGGTTTTTAAAACAAACCAACATGTTTGTTGTATAACAATTTTTTGGGTCACATTAATAAAAGGTAAAATGTCCATTTAAGATAAAACAGGCATGTTTAAAACCAACGAGAAATACACAAATCTGGAACTTACAAAGTTCAACTTTGGTAGAAACTTAAGGCAATATTAGACATGAGTATTTATAAACTGTGTTTGATATTGCGTTCATATGGGGTGAAGTGACCCCTGGAAAAGCCAAATTTTGAAGATGCACACAAATTGCCGAATGTCAACATGTGCTAGCTGCCATCATGGGGGATCAAGGGACATGTTTTGGGGGTACAACCCCTTCCTCTCAGCTACTTTATTATTGAGGAAGGGGTTGCACCCACAAAATGCATCCATTGATCTCCCGTGATGGCAGATAGCTTTTCGAGAATATGGCAAAAAGGGTGCAAAAAAAATTTCTATTCAAAAAACAAAAAAAAGTCAGGGATTTGGAGGTGTTTTAAACTCTCCCTAAAACATCAATGATGTTCTTCATTTTGTTTTGAACATCATTGATGTTTTTCTGGATGTTTTCCAAGTCCCTATTTCACCCCATGATCTCCCCGATCAGGATCTGGGCACTCTCACTGGTGAAATGACCTGGATCCACAACATCACGATCACCTAAAAATATAGAAAAAAAAACACACCATGTATTATAAATATGCCGGCATCCATCTCTTACCTGAGGCTGTGGTCGCAGACACTCACCTGATGTGGTGACTATTTCGATTACTTCTCCCTCCTCCTCCTCTGGTTGGCTTTGGGGTATTTCTCCTTCCTCATGAGGTGGGGGGTCTGTTGTCTCCTCAGATGAGTGGTGTCCTCCGAGTCTTTTATCCCCTATGTCAAAAAAAATAGGTATACTTAGCACACAGATATTTGATGGCAGAAATAGGAATATGAAACATTGCTTGGAAGTGGGGTACAATTGTCTGTTTTGGCAGAGTTTCAAGATGAAGAATTATTTTTGTCACTTTGTCAAACTTGAATACTTACCTGTTTTGTACAAGCTACACAGATGGAGTCACCCCTATCCACTGGAGCACCTGTGTGGACCCCCTAATAAAAAGGGTGTTCTGTAGTCCCACACTAGTGCTCCAGTGTCCAGATGTGTAAACATCTGCTGAGTGTCCTCTCCTTACACAGAATCTAGTTTGCATTTCATTCTAGTTACAAACCCACCTACACACCCAAATTATTTTAAGAGAAGTAGGCTAGCAAAAATGTATTCAAATGCATATGGCCAAAACATGGTGTTTTCTATGCCGAACGAACAATGTTTCCAACGAACGAACAATGTGCCCATGAACATGAAAGTTGCCATTTTAAACTGTACAACAGTTAAGAAAAGCACATGGAGCAGCACGAACGTAATAAAAATAAAGAATAGTAACACAGGACAACTACTTACTTTTTTGCAGCACTCTCCTGATCCTTCTATACTGATCGTGCTCCCTTAATTTGAGGTCCAACCACCACTTCCTGAGTTGATCCTTGGATCGTCGTACCCCGAAATTCCAGTGCAGACTCTTCACAAATTTCGCCATGATCTTGGCCTTTCTGACATTGGGGTTTGGGTAAGGTCCATAATTCCCGTCATAGTCTGTCCTCTTCAAGATGTCGACCATCTCCAACATCTCCCCAAAGAACATATTTGAGGCCTTAAATCATCTCCTCCGGGATCGGGCCGTTTCTGGCTTCGGGCTTTCCTCCTCCTCCCCGTTGCTGTAATTAGCACGCACCTGCTGTGTCTCCGCCATGTGCTCTTCCCCCACTGCGCCGAACGAGAAGGGGCAGGGAATAGACTAGAAAGAACGTCGGGCGGAGTTTCACGCATGCGCAGTGTATATAAAGCGTAACACGCGTGCGTACTACGTACGATCTGTGAGCGGAGGAAGGAGTATCGGAGGCGCCGATCGTGATAACGAAGGTAAGATTTCAAATTGGGCCTATACTGCTTCTAGACTAAGGTCTATACTTGGGCAAGTTTAGAAGACTTTAAGCTGACATTAGGGTTTGTCTTGTGTTGTGTCTTGCAGAGAAAATGGATCTAGTCAATGATCAGGACTTTATGCCAATCTTCATAGATATGTTCAGGGAGCTGCCCTGTCTATTGCAGGTAAACCACCCTGATTATAAGAACCAAACAAAGAGGAAGGCAGCGCTGGATAATTTGCTGCAATTTGTGAAGCCAGTGATCCCCACGGTAGACATCACCTATTTGAAGATCCTAATTGGTGGCATGAGGAGTACTTATCTAAGGGAGCACAAGAAGGTCCAGGATTCCCAGAGATCAGGAGCAGCAGATGACATTTATGTCCCCAGGCTGTGGTACTATGACAGGCTGCATTTTCTGGCAGGTCAGACTGAACCCAGGCCAGCACTCTCCACTCTTCCTTCCATGCTTCCTTCACCCCCAGCTGAGGCTTCTGACGCTCAACCTGGGCCTTCCAGGCAGCAACATGTGGAGGAGCCCAGCTTGAGGCAGGTATAGTATTCTTCTAAATATTTCTGGTTGTCCAATCAATGATGTTAAATATATGTTAGTTTGGAGTACTAATTTCTGATTGTGATTGATGAACCAAAAACTAAAACCATGTCCCTTTTTCATACACAGGGAAGTCTCAGCCAGGAGGTGGCCGGGACAAGCAGGCTGCCCAATACCCAGGTCCCTCCCCTCCGCCTTCAAATAAAAAGTGTCAGGAAGAGGAGTAACCTGGAGGAGGCTGCAATAGGCCTATTTTGGAAGGCAACTGAGGCCCTCAGAACACCCCACAGTGTGGAAGAGGATTTTGCTGAGCTAACTGCATGCAAAATTATGCAAATGGAGGAGGGCCAATGACTCTTATGTGAGTTTTTAATTTTAGAAGCTCTAAATAAGGGGTTGAGGGGCCAACTCAAATGTGAAATCCACATTTGTCAGCTCACCCATGGTCCTCCCCCTCCTCCTCCAGGTCCTCCTCCTCCTCCAGGTCCTACTCCTCCTCCTGCCACACCTCCAACACCACAGCCACAGCCGGGAAGGAAGCATCTAAGGAAGACCAGAAAGTGATGGCCTGGGCTCAGTCTGGTCTGGCCAAAGATGCAGGCTCTTGTATGACCACAGCCTGGGGACAATACATGTCATCTGCTGCTTTCATGATCTCTTGGACTTCTGGACCAGACTGCACTCCCTTATATAAGGACTCCTCAGGCCACCAATTTTGCAGTAAAATAATTGATGTCTGCCCTAGGGGCCAAAGGCTTCACCAATTTCTGATGTTTATCCAACGTTGCCTCCCTCTTTGTTTGGTTCTGAGCCCTTAATAAAGGATTTTTTGTTTCAATTATACTTGCCTATGTGTGTTTTCCTTCAAAAAGGACAGTTTGTTTGTGAGGAGGCAGGTACATTTCAAAAATACAATGTGAAATTAACAAGAGACACCAACACCAAGCAACCTCCTTGAGATTAAATAATACAAGATAATAATGGTGTTGTGGTAACTTGACACACAAAACACACCCAAAAATATTCGGGAGTAAAAACAAAAAAAAACAAAATCAGGCTTGAAAAAAATACAAACCAAAAAAAAATATATATATATCTTTTCTATCAGATGTGACAAATCAAAATATTTTGATGAAATCATGCTAAATAATAAAGAAAGAAGTTTGTGAGAAGTTTGTGTGAATATGAGCAGCAAAACTACTTCATTCTTCTAGCATTATAAAGAAGAAGAGAGTGCGCTGCATTAAACTATTTAAAACATTGCAGCCTGACGAAAGTGCTACATCCATTCCGAGCGCTAAGTTTACCAGACCGAGCAGTTCCGTCTCGGAATTTATTCTGAGCATGTGTGGCACTTTGTGCGTCGGAATTGTCCACACACGGTCGGAATAGACGCGATTGGATTTTGTTGTCGGAAAATTTTATAGCCTGCTCTCAAACTTTGTGTGTCCGAAAACCTGATGGAAAAAGTCCGATGGAGCCCACACACGGTCGGAGCCCACACACAAGCTCCGATCGCACATTTTCCATTGGAAAATCTGATCGTGTGTACAGGGCGTTACGGGACATTTTCATTCAACATGGCTCCAGACTGAAAAAAACCCGCACAGAGGACATACATCGCCTCTTCTCCCTAATCGCCTTTTTCGAAACCACGCACAAACGCACTTTAGACCCCAAAATGTTAGCTGAACTCTCTAATGCAAGGAGAAACCTACTGCACCTCTTTACAGAAAGGTTGTTGACAGCCTGTAACAAAGGACGCCACATTCACTACTCCCAAGCTAATAAATGCAGGTAACACTTAGCACGGGTTATTCACCCCAGACAACAGAGACAAAACATCCCCCACATTAAATCCCCAACCCAACAAAAGAAATACAAGAACTCCGAAATCGTTTCCGAATTCAAAGGTTTCTATTCCTTGCTTTATAACCTCCCCCCATCCGAAACACAGACTTCACTACCCGCATCAGACCTTCACCAAGACATACAGGACACAGCATTACGGCATTACCTAGAGTATCCCCTTCAGATGCGGATACTCTGGAACAACCCATAACCTCCTCCGACTTTTTACTCACGATCAAAGGTCTTAAGAATGGCAAAAGACCAGGCCTAGACGGATATAATCCCCAATTTTTTAAAAACATTTGTGCAACAACTAGCCCCGACCATGGTACGAGCATTTGAGGAAGTGGATGAGATGCACCCTTTACCATCACAACTCCTCCAAGCCCAGATAGTAGTACTACCCAAACCCGGAAAAGACCATTCACATTGCAGCAATTATAGGCCCATATCCCTATTAAATATCGATCTCAAGCTCTTTTCCAAAATTATAGCCATGCGTCTAGCTCCCCTGCTTCCTTCCATAATCCATAGTGACCAAGTAGGATTTATTCTGGGCTGGGAAGCTAGCCACTTCATCCCCGGAAGGATTTACCCCCTTCCTGACCAGAGCGTTTTTTGGGATTCGGCACTGCGTCGCTTTAACTGACAATTGCGCGGTCGTGCGACGTGGCTCCGAAACAAAATTGACGTCCTTTTTTCCCACAAATATAGCTTTCTTTTGGTGGTATTTGATCATCTCTGCGATTTTTATTTTTTGCGCTATAAACAAAATAAGAGCGACAATTTTGAAAAAAACGCATTATTTTTTACATTTTGCTATAATAATTATCCCCAAAAAATATATAAAAAAACATTTTTTTCCTCAATTTAGGCCGATCCGTATTCTTTTACATATTTTTGGTTAAAAAAAATCGCAATAAGCGTTTATTGATTTGTTTGTGCAAAAGTTATAGCGTTTACAAAATAGGGGATAGTTTTATGGCATTTTTATTAATAATTTTTTTTTAACTAGTAACGGCGGCGATCAGCGATTTTTTTTGTGACTGCGACGTTATGGCGGACATGTCGGACATTTTTGACACATTTTTGGGACCATTGTCTTTTATACAGCAATCAGTGCTATAAAAATGCATTGATTCCTGTATAAATGTCACTGGCAGTAAAGGGGTTAACCACTAGGGGGCGGGGAGGGGTTAAGTGTGTCCTAAGGGAGTGATTTCTAACTGTCAGGGGGATGGGCTGGTGTGTGACGTCACTGATCTCTGCTCCGATGACAGGGAGCAGAGATCGAGTGACACTTGTCACTAGGCAGAACGGGGAGATGCTGTTTACAACGGCATGTCCCCGTTCGTCCTCTCCGTGAGGCAATCGCTGGTATGCCTGCGGCGATTGAGTCCGCGGGACCCACGACCCGACTCACGGAGATCGCGGCAGGCGCGAGCGTGCGATGCCGGCTGCGCGCGCACACGATGGCAAATTCAAAGTAACGTACGGGTACGTTACTTTGCGCAGCCGTGCCATTCTGCCGACGTAAATGTACAGGAGCCGGTCGGGAACCGGTTAAGGATAACAGCACAAAAACCCTACACCTCATATCATATGCCAAACATCCCCACTTGCTTACTGCTGAGAAAGCTTTTGACAGAGTTAGCTGGCCCTTCTTACAGGCATCCCTACATCAAACAGGTCTAGGCCCAAGGATATTGACCAAAATTATGTCACTATACTCAAATCCCTCAGCAAGAGTAATGGCCAACGGTGAGTCCTCGAAGGTGTTCGGGATAAGAAATGGCACAAGGCAAGGATGTCCGTTATCACCGTTATTGTTTGCGCTCACTGTTGAACATTTGGCCCAAGCCATTCGCAGTAATGACTTTATCTACGGGATTTCTACACCCTCACCCCCCCCCCGCGCAAATTATCGCTATACGCAGATGACTTGCTTCTCTATGTCACTCAGCCACAAGTTAGCATCCCTGCCATTCTGATGGAGCTTGACCACTTCGGAGCGCATAGAAACTTTAGATTAAACATTGCCAAGACAGAAGCCCTGAACATATCTCTGGCACCGAAAGCTGTAGCCCTCATTCAAGAAAAAAATCCTTTCTGCTGGCAACCACGCTCGGTCAAGTATTTGTGGACCGAGATCCCTAAGGACTTACAAGTCATATACGCCTTGAATTATAGCCCTATGCTGACAAGAATCCTGGCATAATCTCCCAGCTTACATGGGGGGGTGAATGAATGTCCTCAAAATGGACATTCTACCTAAATTGCTCTATTTGTTTCAAACATTACCCATAATCCTACCCAATGCATTCTTCCTCTCGCTTCGCTCCCTAGTGGTCAAGTTCATATGGCAACATCACCCTTCCAGACTTAAGCACAAAATCCTGTGTACCCCCAAAATTCGGGGAGGCGCTGGCCTTCCGGATTTTCAATTGTACCATACCTCTGCCATAATCTCGAGACTCCTTGAATGGTTCCCGAGACCCTTGACCAAACCATCCACGATTATAGAGTAAGATATGACACAAGTAGACATTCGGGCCCTTCTTTGGGGATATAACGTCAAATTCCACACCATAAACCTTATATATGTATAGCAAACATAACAAACGCGCCCTATCCACTGATCCTAGCCCTCTCACCTCTCTATTCGATAACCCATCACTTCCGATTTATGTCTCCAGAGGACAATGTGGCTCATACATGCGGGAACAATGGCCTACAGCCTACAGTTTGTTCACCCCACCACAGGTCAATTCCAACCACCACCAGATAGTCAGTCAATCATTCTGACCGACTGGCTCTCCATGATATCCCTAACTCAACACAGCAAGACATTTGAGGATTTGTGTAGTCTCTCTCAGACCCCCAGACACACCCTATCTTTGATATATAGAGACGTACAGTCCCACATATGCGATTCTCTGCCTAATTACACTCAAAAATGGTCAAGGGATCTGGGCATAGAGATAGCCCCAGAACAATGGTCCACATCATTCACACTTACACACAAATCATCAGTTCAGATTTCACACAGGAGAAGGATTACAAATTGTTATCACGTTGGTACAGAGATCTAGTCACGGTACACAAGATGCATCCAGCTATGTTGGTGCTGTCACAGAGGAAAGGGCTCCTGTATTCATGTTTGGTGGGAATGCGACAAGGTCCGCCCATTCTGGGACAAAGTTTTCAGTATTTACAATGATATGTATCATACCTCCCTAACCCCATCTCCCTTAGCGGCTCTTCTATCCATACTCCCCGGTCCAGGCCAATCTCACAAGAAAAATCTCCTTAGATTCTTCCTATCCACAGCTTGTCATGTCATCTCTCTGTACTGGAAAACGGACACCACTCCATCTATTTCCAGATGGATAGACATCCTTAATGACTCATGGAGGAGTTACAGGCAAAGTTAGATGATACCTATGAAAAATTCAACCTGTTGTGATCCCTTTGGCTCCACCATTCCTCTTCTGACCTCCTCCTCAACAGAATTTCTGTTTGAGGACTAGGCCATATACTTTACAATGTTGGAGGAAGGTGCCGTCTTTATTGTTTATTGCTTTATTGTTTAAAGTTTCGGTTTTCTTGGGTTCAAATGTACATGTCTCTGAAAATTTCCCATAATATAAAATATAGGTAACCAGGTTAAAGAGAACATGGAGCTTCACAGGCTGCCACTGGAGTCCTCTATCACTCCTCCATGACGACATCACAGAGCTGGTGGATATTAGAGACATTGCGCTCCTCCACCTTCCATTTGAGGATGCCCCACAATTGCTCAATGGGGGTTAGGTCTGGAGACATGCTTGGCCAGTCCATCACCTTTACCCTCAGCTACTTTAGCAAGGCATTGGTCGTCTTGAAGGTGTGTTTGGGGTCATTATAATGTTGGAATACTGCCCTGTGGCCCAGTCTCCAAAGGGAGGGGATCATGCTCTGCTTCAGTATGTCACAGTACATGTTGGCATTCATGGTTCCCTCAATGAACTGTAGCTCCCCAGTGCTGGCCGCACTCATGCAGCCCCAAACCATGACACTCCCACCATCATGCTTGACTGTAGGCAAGACACACTTATCTTTGTACTTCTCTCCTGGTTGCCGCCACACATGCTTGACACCATCTGAACCAAATACGTTTATTTTGGTCTCATCAGACCACAGGACATAGTTTCAGTAATCCATGTCCTTAGTCTGCTTGTCTTCAGCAAACTGTTTGTGGGTTTTCTTGTGCATCATCTTTAGAAGAGGCTTCCTTCTGGGACAACAGCCATGCAGACCAATTTGATGCATTGTGTGGCATATGGTCTGATCACTGACAGGCTGACCTTCCACCCCTTCAACCTCTGCAGCAATGCTGGCAGAACTCATACTTCTATTTCCAAAAGACAACCTGTCAGGAAAGGGTCCTTCCTCTGGTAAGATCTATTATTTGGCATGCAGTACTGAGGTCCACCAGCAGGTGTCTCCTGGCAGTTTGGAACTGTCAGGGGAGTCTTTCCCTGCTGGTGTTATGTCATCGTTGGGCCGCAGTACTGACGTCCACCAGCGGATGGATCCTGGCAATATGGAGCAGACAACACTCCCTGTGCTCAGGTGTTATGTGAGGACAATTACTGGCAGTCTCATAAATACCTGGCAAGCCCTCACATGCTTGCCTTGGTATCTTTTTTCCTTGTGCTCTGATCTGTACCTGTGACCTGTATCCTGAACCCTGTAACCTGAATCTGAACCTGAACCTGAGCCTGTACCTGAGCCTGTACCCGATCCCATCCTGATCCTGTCCTTCCTGTGTTCCTGTTCCCTTGTAGCCTGATCCCATCCATCATCTCCCTCTCCTGTCCTGCCCTTGTTCATCTGCTGATCCTCTGTGTATGACCCTGGCCTGGCTAACATTTGTGATTCTGGAACTGCCCTTGTTATCTGCTGATCTTCTGTGTATGACCCTGGCCTGGCTAACGTGGGTTTCTGTTGGTAGGCTGAGCACTATTTGTATTTGGGGTGTTTACTTATTTACATCACTTATCTTAAATAAACATTATTATTATTCACTTTACATGCATTTTGGTCTCTTTTGCAGTCCACACAGTCTGGTCACACCTGTTCATGAAGTATACCAAGGCAAACTTTGACCAGAAGTGGCTGCACAGGGGAACCATCTCGGTTCTGTTTAACGTTGCTGGGATGAATTCAAATATAATTGTTTATTATGCTCTGCTGGCAACAGAGAGTTATGAATATCTCCGTCAGACATTGAAAGGGTGGTCCAGTGATCAGCTGCTGGAGATTATCCGTTTAGCTCACTCTGTGGTCGATCAGGCCAGTATACTGTTTGACGATGTTCAGTCTTTAATTAAAATTTGTACTGAGCTGGCTCTGCCCTGTATCCCAAAGGGCCGTGATGCCTTTTTTCCCCCCATCAGCATTAACCAGGTTGCGCCCTTAGTATGGCTGTTGGAGGATGACTCTGTATCCTTTTTGGAGCACTATTTGGTTTGTCCCAAACAGTTGTTGAAGGATTGTATAGATTAAGTGCAGTCCCTGGTCAGGCAGAGGGTATGTGAGCCCACTTTTGTTCTACCTGTACTTCAGGCATGGTCAGACCTGTTATGCCCAGCTTCTGTCAGCTCTCCACAACCCAGACCTGCTACTAAACACCTGCCTGCTCAGACTTTCTTTCTCCCATCACCCCTGGCAACCTCAGCTACAGTCCAATATACCCTGCTCCCCACCAAGTATCAATACCCTGTCTCATCTTCATGCACCTATCCTGCCTTTAACCCACCTGCCTCTTCTCTACTACCTACAACTTCCCCACAAAAACTTCCTCTGGCCGCTGTTCCCCCTTCCTTGCCATTTCCCAGCCCTTCATTTCAGTATGCCTCACCTCCTACCTACAGTCCTACAGCCACCTACAGATCTCCAGCAGTTAAGTCAAAGAAGAAATGGAAGTTCTTCACCACTCACACGATCCTGCCAGTAACCCAAATTGCTATCACACCAACCAACCTCCTCCAGTCTGCTTGCATGCCAGCTGAACCTGATAACCCACCTGATTCTGCCAAACCTCTGCCTGCTATCCAGCCAGTGTCCCCGCCTGAAGTTCCTGTGCCTCAGTCTGATGTTCCTGTGTCCATGTTTCACTCCGATGTTTCAATACCTGCCGACCAGTCTGATGTGCCTACTGTTGAACCTGTTGTGCCAGTGTCTGCTGTTCAGCCTGTTGTGCCAGGGTTAGCTGCCCAGCCTGATGTATCCCTGTCTGCTGCCCAGCCTAATGAGCCCCTGTCTGCTTTCCAGCCTGATGTGTTCCTGTCTGCTGCCCAGCCTGATGTATTCCTGTCTGCTGCCCAGCCTGATGAGCCTCTCTCTGCTTCCCAGCCTGATGAGCCTCTGTCTGCTGCCCAGCCTGATGTATCCCTGTCTGCTGCCCAGCCTGATGTATTCCTATCTGCTGCCCAGCCTGATGAGCCTCTGTCTGCTGCCCAGCCTGATGTGTTCCTGCCTGTTGCCCTGCCTGATGAGCCTCTGTCTGCTGCCCAGCCTGATGTGCCTTTGTCTGCTTTCCAGTCTGATGTGCCTGCCTTCCAGTCTGATGTGCTTGCCTTCCGGTCCGATGTGCCCGCTTTCCAGTCTGATGTGCCCGCTTTCCAGTCTGATGTCCTGGTGCCTGCCTTCCAGCCTGTTGTCTCAGTGTCTGCCTTCCAGCCTGATGTCTCAAAGCCTGCCTTTCAGCCTGATGTCTCAGTGCCTGCCTTTCAGCCTGATGTCTCAGTGCCTGCCTTTCAGCCTGATGTCTTGGTGCCTGCCTTTCAAAATGATGTTTCGATGCCTGCCTTCCAGCCTGATGTCTTGGTGCCTGCCTTCCAGTCTGATATGCCTGCCTTCCAGTCTGATGTGCCCGCTTTCCAGTCTGATGTGCTCGCTTTCCAGTCTGATATCTCGATGCCTGCCTTTCAGCCTGATGTCTCGGTGCCTGCCTTTCAGCCTGATGTCTCGGTGCCTACCTTACAGCTTGATGTCTCGATGCCTGCCTTTCAGCCCGATGTCTCGGTGCCTGCCTTTCAGCCTGATGTCTCCGTGCCTGCCTTTCAGCCCGATGTCTCCGTGCCTGCCTTTCAGCCTGATGTCTCGGTGCCTGCCTTTCAGCCTGATGTCTCGGTGCCTGCCTTCCAGTCTGATGTCTTGGTGCCTGCCTTCCAGTCTGATGTGCCCGCTTTCCAGTCTGATGTGCACGCTTTCCAGTCTGATGTGCCCGCTTTCCTGCCTGATGTCTCGATGCCTGCCTTTCAGCCTGATGTCTCAGTGCCTGCCTTTCAGCCTGATGTCTCGGTACCTGCCTTCCAGCCTGATGTCTCGGTGACTGCCTTCCAGCCTGATGTCTTGGTGCCTGCCTTCCAGTCTGATGTGCCCGCTTTCCAGTCTGATGTGCCCGCTTTCCAGTCTGATGTCTCGGTGCCTGCCTTTCAGCCTGATGTCTCGGTGCCTGCCTTCCAGCCTGATGTCTTGATGCCTGCCTTCCATCCTGATGGCTCGATGCCTGCCTTCCAGCCTGATGTCTCGGTTCCTGCCTTCCAGCCTGATGTCTCGATGCCTGCCTTTCAGCCTGATGTCTCTATGCCTGCCTTTCAGCCTGATGTGTCGATGCCTGCCTTTCAGCCTGATGTCTCAATGCCTGTCTTTAAGCCTGATGTCTCGGTGCCTGCCTTTCAGCCTGATGTCTCGGTGCCTGCCTTCCAGCCTGATGTCTTGGTGCCTGCCTTCCATTCTGATGTGCCCGCTTTCCAGTCTGATGTGCCCGCTTTCCAGTCTGATGTTCCCGCTTTCCAGTCTGATGTCTCGGTGCCTGCCTTTCAGTCTGATGTCTCGGTGCCTGCCTTCCAGCCTGATGTCTTGGTGCCTGCCTTCCAGTCTGATGTGCCCACTTCCCAGTCTGATGTGCCCGCTTTCCAGTCTGATGTCTTGGTGCCTGCCTTCCAGTCTGATGTCTCGGTGCCTGCCCTCCAGTCTGATGTCTCGGTGCCTGCCTTCCAGCCTGATGTCTCATTGCCTACCTTCCAGCCTGATGTCTTGATGCCTGCCTTTCAGCCTGATGTCTCGGTGCCTGCCTTTCAGCCTGATGTCTCGGTGCCTGCCTTTCAGCCTGATGTCTTGGTGCCTGCCTTCCAGTCTGATGTCTTGGTGCCTGCCTTCCAGCCTGATGTCTTGATGCCTGCCTTCCATCCTGATGGCTCGATGCCTGCCTTCCAGCCTGATGTCTCGGTTCCTGCCTTCCAGCCTGATGTCTCGATGCCTGCCTTTCAGCCTGATGTCTCTATGCCTGCCTTTCAGCCTGATGTGTCGATGCCTGCCTTTCAGCCTGATGTCTCAATGCCTGCCTTTAAGCCTGATGTCTCGGTGCCTGCCTTTCAGCCTGATGTCTCGGTGCCTGCCTTCCAGCCTGATGTCTTGGTGCCTGCCTTCCAGTCTGATGTGCCCGCTTTCCAGTCTGATGTGCCCACTTTCCAGTCTGATGTTCCCGCTTTCCAGTCTGATGTCTCGGTGCCTGCCTTTCAGTCTGATGTCTCGGTGCCTGCCTTCCAGCCTGATGTCTTGGTGCCTGCCTTCCAGTCTGATGTGCCCACTTCCCAGTCTGATGTGCCCGCTTTCCAGTCTGATGTCTTGGTGCCTGCCTTCCAGTCTGATGTCTTGGTGCCTGCCCTCCAGTCTGATGTCTCGGTGCCTGCCTTCCAGCCTGATGTCTCATTGCCTGCCTTCCAGCCTGATGTCTCAGTACCTACCTTCCAGCCTGATGTCTTGATGCCTGCCTTTCAGCCTGATGTCTCGGTGCCTGCCTTTCAGCCTGATGTCTCGGTGCCTGCCTTTCAGCCTGATGTCTCGGTGCCTACCTTTCAGCCTGATGTCCCGGTGCCTGCCTTCCAGCCTGATGTCTTGGTGCCTGCCTTCCAGTCTGATATGCCCGCTTTCCAGTCTGATGTGCCCGCTTTCCAGTCTGATGTGCCTGCCTTCAAGCCTGATCTCTTGATGCCTGCCTTCCAGCCTGATGTCTTGGTGCCTGCCTTCCAGCCTGATGTCTTAATATTGGTGTCCCAGTCTGTTAAACCGATGCCTGTTACTCTGCTTGCCGAGCCAGTGCCTGTCACACAGCTTGCCACTAGGGAGCCTGCTGCCCAGCTCAATGACCCAGAGCCCGCTGTCTGCCTGGATGTGCCCGCTTTCTGTCCGGATGTGCCAGCTGTCTGCCCGGATGTGCCTGATGACCAGCCTGAAGTACTCTCTTCCACCGTTCTGCTTGATGCCATAGACTATGGACAATTAAAACTAGTTGGAGCATCCGGAGGCCGTTCCTTTGGGGGGTGTACTGTCTGGAAAGGGTCCGTCCGCTGGTGAGATCTATCATTTGGCGTGCAGTACAGAGGTCCACCAACAGGTGTCTCCTGGCAGTTTGGAACTGTCAGGGGAGTCTTTCCCTGCTGGTGTTATGTCATCGTTGGGCCGCAGTACTGACGTCCACCAGCGGATGGATCCTGGCAGTATGGAGCAGACAACACTCCCTGTGCTCAGGTGTTATGTGAGGACAATTACTGGCAGTCTTATAAATACCCGGCAAGCCCTCACATACTTGCCTTGGTGTCTTTCTTCCTTGTGCCCTGATCCGTACCTGCGACCTGTATCCTGCACCCTGTAACCTGAATCTAAACCTGAGCCTGTACCTGAGCCTGTACCCGATCCCATCCTGATCTTGTCCTTCCTGTGTTCCTGTTCCCTTGTAGCCTGATCCCATCCATTATCTCCCTCTCCTGTCCTGCCCTTGTTCATCTGCTGATCCTCTGTGTATGACCCTGGCCTGGCTAACGTTTGTGATTCCGGAACTGCCCTTGTTTTTTGCTGATCTTCTGTGTATGAGCATGGCCTGGCTAATGTGTCTGATTTTGGTACTTCCCTTTGGCTGGATATAATTATCTGTTGTCCGTGGGTTTCTGCTAGTAGGTTGAGCACTATTTGTATTTGGGGTGTTTACTTATTTACAGTGGAGACGGAACGTATTCAGACCCCCTTAAATTTTTCACTCTTTGTTATATTGCAGCCATTTGCTAAAATCATTTAAGTTCATTTTTTTTCCTCATTAATGTACACACAGCACACTATATTGACAGAAAAACACAGAATTGTTGACATTTTTGCAGATTTATTAAAAAAGAAAAACTGAAATATCACATGGTCCTAAGTATTCAGAACCTTTGCTGTGACACTCATATATTTAACTCAGGTGCCGTCCATTTCTTCTGATCATCCTTGAGATGTTTCTACACCTTCATTTGAGTCCAGCTGTGTTTGATTATACTAATTGGATTTGATTAGGAAAGCCACACACCTGTCTATATAAGACCCTACGGCTCACAATGCATATAAGAGCAAATGAGAATCATGAGGTCAAAGGAACTGCCTGAAGAGCTCAGAGACAGAATTGTGGCAAGGAACAGATCTGGCCAAGGTTACAAAAAACTTCTGCTGCACGTAAGGTTCCTAAGAGCACAGTGGCCTCCATAATCCTTAAATGGAAGACGTTTGGGACGACCAGAACCCTTCCTAGAGCTGGCCGTCCAGCCAAACTGAGCTATCGGGGGAGAAGAGCCTTGGTGAGAGAGGTAAAGAAGGACCCAAAGATCACTGTGGCTGAGCTCCAGAGATGCAGTCGGGAGATGGGAGAAAGTTGTAGAAAGTCAACTATCACTGCAGCCCTCCATCAGTTGGGGCTTTATGGCAGAAGGGCCCGACTGAAGCTTCTCCTCAGTGCAAGACACATGAAAGCTCGCATGGAGTTTGCTAAAAAACACCTGAAGGACTCCAAGATGGTGAGAAATAAGATTCTCTGGTCTGATGAGACCAAGATAGAACTTTTTGGCCTTAATTCTAAGCGGTATGTGTGGAGAAAACCAGGCACTGCTCATCACCTGTCCAATACAGTCCCAACAGTGAAGCATGGTGGTGGCAGCATAATGCTGTGGGGGTGTTTTTCAGCTGCAGGGACAGGACGACTGGTTGCAATCAAGGGAAAGATGAATGCAGCCAAGTACAGGGATATCTTGGACGAAAACCTTCTCCAGATTGCTCAGGACCTCAGACTGGGCCGAAGGTTTACCTTCCAACAAGACAATGACCCTAAGCACACAGCTAAAATAATAAAGGAGTGGCTTCACAACAACTCCGTGACTGTTCTTGAATGCCCCAGCCAGAGCACTGACTTAAACCCAATTGAGCATCTCTGGAGAGACCTAAAAATGGCTGTCCACCAACGTTGTCCATCCAACCTGACAGAACTGGAGAGGATCTGCAAGGAGGAATGGCAGAGGATCTCCAAATCCAGGTGTGGAAAAACATGTTGCATCTTTCCCAAAAAGACTCATGGCTGTATTAGATCAAAAGGGTGCTTCTACTAAATAGTGAGCAAAGGGTCTGAATACTTAGGACCATGTGATATTTCAGTTTTTCTTTTTTAATAAATCTGCAAAAATGTCAACAAGTCTGTGTTTTTCTGTCAATATGGAGTGCTGTGTGTACATGAGGAAAAAAATGAACTTAAATGATTTTAGCAAATAGCTGCAATATAACAAAGACTGAAAAATTTAAGGGGGTCTGAACACTTTCTGTCCCTACTGTATATCACTTATCTTAAATAAACATTATTATTATTCACTTTACATACGTTTTGGTTTCCTCTTTGCAGTCCACACAGTCTGGTCACACCTGTTCATGACACCAGCTCTGGATATGATGCTGAGCACGTGCACTCAACTCCTTTGTTTGACCATGGCGAGGCCTGTTCTGAGTGGAACCTGTCCTGTTAAACCTTTGTATGGTCTTGGCCACCATGCTGCAGCTCAGTTTCAAGGTCTTGGCAATCTTCTTATAGCCTAGGCCATCTTTATGTAGAACAACCATTCTTTTTTCAGATCCTCAGAGAGTTCTTTGCCATGAGGTGCCATGTTGAACATCCAGTGACCAGTATGAGAGAGTGAGAGTGTTAACACCAAATTTAATACACCTGCTCTCCATTCACACCTGAGACATTGTAACGCTAACGAGTCACATGACACCGGGGAGGGAAAATGTCTAATTGGGCCCAATTTGGACATATTCACTTGGGGTGAACTCACTTTTGTTGTCAGCAGTTTAGACATTAATGGCTGTGTGTTTTGAGTTATTTTGAGGGGACAGCAAATTTACACTGTTATACAAGCTGTACACTCACTACTTTATATTGTAGCAAAAGGTAATTTCTTCAGTGTTGTCACATGAAAAGATATAATAAAATATTTACAAAAATGTGAGGGTTGTACTCACTTTTGTGACATACTGTACATATACTGCTACCATGTTACAATATTACCATGTTATATTAGCGATACCGTGTATATATTCAATGAATTAGGAAAACCAAGTGGCAGTAAAAAAAATTTTTGGCAACAAGTGATATAAAATCATTATAAATAATTACAGAACCACATTTTTTTTAGAACAAGATGCCAACATGGAAACAAAAACAGGGTCTTCATCTCAAAGTGTGTGGAATTTGTTTTGAATAACACTTATGCCTCGTACACACGATCGAACTTTCCAGCAGACTTGGTCCGACGGTCTTTCTGCCGGACTTTCCGGCGGACTACCTGAAAGGATGGACTTGCCTACACACGACCGGACTTTCCGGCAGGCTAGGTCCACCCGTCTTTCCGACGGACTTTCGCCGGAGTTACAGCGGACTTTCAGAATGAACGGACTTGCCCACACACGGCCAAGTCCGTTCATTTTGAACGTGACTCGGGTACGACGGGACTAGAAAAGGAAGTGAATCTCGCCGCTTTTATCGGCGAGATTGACACCTTGCGAGCCCTGTCGCGGGGTATATCAGGCCCTTAAGTCTGGTATGGATTATAAAGGGAACTCCCTACGCTGAAAAAGCGGCGTGGGGTCCCCCCTAAAATCCATACCAGACCCCGATCCGAGCACGCAGCCTGGCCGGTCAGGAAAGGGGGTGGGGACGAGCGAGCGCCCCCCCTCCTGAACCGTAGCAGGCCGCATGCCCTCAACATGGGGGGTGGGTGCTTTGGGGGAAGGGGGGCGCCCTGCGGGGCCCCCCCACCCCAAAGCACCTTGTCCTCATGTTGATGAGGACAAGGGCCTCTTCCCGACAACCCTGGCCGTTGGTTGTCGGGGTCTGCGGGCGGGGGGCTTATCGGAATCCGGGAGCCCCCTATAATAAGAGGGCCCCCAGATCCCGGCCCCCCACCCTATGTGAATGAGTATGGGGTACATGGTATCCCTACCCATTTACCTAGGGAAAAAATGTCAATAATAAAACACACTACACAGGTTTTTAAAATAATTTATTAGACACCTCCGGCTTCGGGGGTCTTGCTCCGGCTTCGGGGGTCTTCTTCCAGCTTCGGGGGTCCCTACGGTTCCTCTTCTCCCGGCGTCCAGTTGGTTCTTCTCCGCTCTCTCTGGCCTCTTCTCCCGATGTTCCAGTTCTTCTGCCGGCTTCTCCGCTGTCTTCATGCCGCTCTTTTGCCAGCGGAGGCCCGGACTTCTGGCTTCTTGTCTTCTTGGCTTCTTCCCTCTTCTCCAGATGTTGACACGACACTCTCTCCGGCTGGACTATGACGTTTTAGGGGGCGTGATCACTGGGTGATGTTGACCACGCCCCCTAAAACATCACAGTCCCAGCATGCCCAGGGACTGTGATGTCATAAGGGGGCGAGGTGTCTGCCTACATAAGTCACAGCGGGGCGCTCAGAGAGCAGTCCAGCCATAGAGAGCGTTGTGTCAACATCTGGAGAGGAGGAAGACCCCCCCGGAGCTGTCTAATAAATTATTTTAAAAACCTGTGTAGTGTGTTTTATTATTGACACTTTTTCCCTAGGTAAATGGGTAGGGGTACCATGTACCCCATACTCATTCACATAGGGTGGGGGGCCGGGATCTGGGGGCCCTCTTATTATAGGGGGCTCCCGGATTCCGATAAGCCCCCCGCCCGCAGACCTCGACAACCAACGGCCAGGGTTGTTGGGAAGAGGCCCTTGTCAACATGAGGACAAGGTGCTTTGGGGTGGGGGGGCCCCGCAGGGCGCCCCCCTTCCCCCAAAGCACCCACCCCCCATGTTGAGGAGGACAAGGACCTCTTCCCAACAACCCTGGCCGTTGGTTGTCAGGGTCTGCGAGCGGGGGGCTTATAGGAATCCAGGAGCCCTAGTACGGTTCAGGGGGGGGGGGGCGCTCGCTCGTCCCCACCCCCTTTACTGGAGCCTGCTCATACCAGACCCCAATCCTGGAGCCCAGCCGGGCTGCGTGCTCGGATCGGGGTCTGGTACGGATTTTAGTTGGGACCCTACGCCGTTTTTTCGGCGTAGGGGGTTCCCCTTAAAATCCATACCAGACCTAAGGACCTGGGATGCCCCGCGCTTGCCGCAATAGCAAAATTTGTTTTTTCTATTGCAGCGAGCGCGAGATGCAATACCCTGTCTGTCGGACTAGCATACAGGCGAACGGACAATCCGTCAGGAACGGAGTCCGGCGAGTCCGGCGGACTAAGATTTGAAACATGTTTTAAATCTAGGTACGGCGGACTTTTGGGGAAAAAAAGTCCGCCGGAGCCTACACACGATCGGATTGTTTGGCGTACTCTGGTCCGCCGGACCAAGTATGCCGGAAAGTCCGGCTATTTACAGCCTTTAGTTCAATGTTTTTTTTAATCTGAATTATATGTGATGGATCAGAACACAATAGTCTAAGTTGGTGAAGTAAAATTAGAAAAATATATACATAAAACTATTTTTCAGAAATAAAAAATTGGTAATTGGCATGTGCATATGTATTCACCCCCTTTATTATGAAACCCATAAAAAGCTCTGGTGCAACCAATTACCTTTAGAAATCACATAAATAATGGAATGATGTTCACCTGTGTGCAATCTAAGTGTCACATGATCTGTCATTACATATACACACCTTTTTGAAAAGCCCCAGAGGCTGCAACACCTAAGCAAGAGGCACCACTAACCAAACACTGCCATAAAGACCAAGGAACTCTTCAAACGTAAGTAAGGAGTAAGGAACAATGTTGTTGAGAAGTACAAGTCAGGGTTAGGTTATAAAAAAATATCCAAATCTTTGATTCCTAGGAGTACCATCAAATCTATCATAATGTAAAGAACATGGCACAGCAGCAAACCTGCCAAGAGACGGCCATGCACCAAAACTTACGGACTGGGCAAGGAGGGCATTAATCAGAGAGGCAGCACAGAGATCTAAGGTAACCCTGGAGGAGCTGCAGAGTTCCACAGCAGAGACTGTAGTATCTGTACATAGAACGACAATAAGCCGTACACTCCATAGAGTTGGGCTTTATAGCTGAGTGGCCAGAAGAAAGCCATTACTTTCATCAAAATGTATGGAGGAAGGTGCTCTGGTCTGATGAGACTAAAATTTAACTTTTTGGCCATCAAAGAAAACGCTATGTCTGGCGCAAACCCAACTCATCACATCACCCAAAGAACACCATCTCCACAGTGAAACATGGTGATGGCAGCATCATGCTGTGGGGATGTTTTTCAGCAGTCGGGACTGAGAAACTGGTCAGAGTTGAGGGAAAGATGGATGGTGCTAAATACAGGGATATTCTTGAGCAAAACTTGTACCACTCTGTGTGTGATTTGAGGCTAGGACGGAGGTTCGCCTCCCAGCAGGACAATGACCCCAAACACACTGCTAAAGCAACACTTGAGTGGTTTAAGGGGAAACATGTAAATGTGTTGGAATGGCCTAGTCAAAGCCCAGACCTCAATCCGATAGAAAATCTGTGGTCACACTTAAAGATTGCTGTTCATAACCACAAACCATCCAACTTGAAGAAGCTGGAGAAGTTTTGCAAGGAGGAATGGGCAAAAATCCCAGTGGTAAGTTGTGGCAAGCTCATAGAGACTTATCCAAAGTGACGTGGAGCTGTGATAGCCGCAAAAGGTGGCTCTACAAACTGTTGCCCTTAGGGGGGTGAATAGTTATGTACATTGACTTTTTCTGTTATTTAGTCCTAAATGTTGTTTGCTTCACAATAAAAAAAAAAAAAACATCTTCAAAGTTGTGGGCATGTTCTGTAAATTAAATGATGCAAATCCTCAAACAATCCATGTTAATTCCAGGTTGTGAGGCAACAAAACACGAAAAATGCCAAAGTGGGTGAATACTTTTGCAACGCACTGTACTTTTGGTTCAATGGGAAAATTTACCTATAGAAAAAGGGATCAGCAATAGACATGTGCACAGCCAAAAAATTTGTTCATTTTCGTTTTCGTTTCATTAGTTTATTTTTTTTTTTCATTTTTCAGGTCATTTGTTATGATCGCAATTCGTAAATTCGTACATTCGTAAATTCGTACATTCGTAAATTCGTACATTCGTTCATTCGTACATTCGTAAATTCGTACATTCGTAAACTCGTACATTTGTAAATTAGAAAATTCGGAAATTTGTAAATTCGAAATTTGAGAATCCAAAAACCCGAAAATTCGAAAATCTGAAATAGTAACTAACTATTAAATTATGGGTATTGTAATTTCCTTTCAAATATGGCTGTCAATGAACGTAACAAATACAAATTTATCCGAAGTTACGAATTACCTGAAAAAACGAATGCTGCATCTAAACAAATGGAACGAAACAAATTAATAATAAATAATAATAAAAAGTTTTTATTATTATTGTTATTTATTATTATTAATTCATTATGTTGCATTCGTTTGGATACGGCATTCATTATTTCGGATGATTCGTAACTTCGGTTAAATTTGTATGTGTTACGTTCACAGACAAATTTCAAAGGAAATTACAATACCTATAATTTAATAGTTACTAGTAATAGTAGTGAAGTTATTATTAGTTAATTATTATTTCAGATTTCCGAATTTACAAATTTACAAATTCACTAATTTACTAATGTATGAATGTACGAATGTACATTTGTAAATTACGAATGTACGAATTTACGAATGTATGAATTTACAAATTTTACAAATTTTTCGAATTTACGAATATTCTGAAAAATTTGTTAAACGGGTTTTCGATTGATATTTCCGAATTAACAAATTTATCGAAATTCGTAAAAAAATGAATTCGGAACGAAACGAATTGCACATGCCTAATCAGCGATGGGGTGTAAATTTGTACCTGGATATGCCAATCTATTTATAGCATTGCGCAAGGAACTATTTATAAAACTAGTACTAGGAAAAATTATAATATTGCTATATAGATGACTGCATAGTTATTTGGTGGGGCTCTGAAAAAACTTTGAAACTCCTTCTAGAACAACTAAATAATCCAAATTGGCATTTCGAAGATAGCAACACAAGCAGTGCAGATGGGGCTATTTGTTTAGATCTGAATATTAAAAAAAGGATATGAGCGATAACCAGCACGTTTAAGAAATTATAGTTTTACTATACTAGCTGTATATTGGTCTTCAAAAAGTGGAAATTTATCACCATAGGAAATAGACAAACAATATTCCTAAGGCCCCATTCACACTTGTATTTCTGTGTTTCTGAGCATTGCATGGGCTGCCCTATGTACGACAAATGCGCCAAAGAAGCTCCCGCAACTTTTTGGAGCATCGCACCTTTTTTAATTGCACACCAAACTCAGCAAAATCACACCACATTTGGAATGCCATTAAGAAATTGGCTTTACCAGCACATTGCATGTTTTGTCACGCTTCTGCAGAAACCCACAATTCTGACCATGATTTCAGAGTGGTGATGTGTAAAAAAGGCCTTAGGGACAAGTTTTACAGAATCAGATGGAACCACGTGGAGGTTATTGTGTTTAAACAACAGGGTTAGGAAATGGCTAAAAGGTTTTATGAGAGGAGCTATAAAAAGCAAATAGTGAAAAAGCACATTCACAGGGGCTAAGAATGAGAGAGGTGGATAAAAAGAGTGATGAACAATAGAAAACTGAACGCATTCCATCCATTATGGATTTTGGCAAGGATTAAAGGAGTTAATAAAATTATGAAAATAAAATGCTATATTTTGCAGAAAGATGAGCTATTAAACAAAATCCTGACTGAACAACCTAAAGTCATACACTGAAAAATACCAAACCAATAAAGATAGGATCATACAAATGTTTTATAGGGGATGAGAAAGTACCTAGAAATTGGTTTGAATTTTTTCACTGTAGAACATGTGGATTATGTAATAACAGTATAGAGGGGAGTACATTGACTAAAACCTTTTATTCAGTATGTAATGCTACCTCCATTTGGGGTGCATTCATGTGTCCTCCCTCTGCTTTCCTTCCTGATCAAAGAGACTACAGTAGGAGGGGCTTAGACACCCTTCTGATGTATGCAAAATGGCAAGGGGAGGACACGTAACTGCACAGCAGCACTGTTCAGAGAAGGCATGTAGCATTATAATTTTAAGAAAAGACACATGGTGCACTAAACATGAGAGGATCAAAGTAATTAGTTCATGTTTCTTTAACTGGAGCAGCTGTAGAGAATAGTATTATTTGAGGCAGGAGAGGAGGGGAGGGGAGGAGATCGGCTTCACAATTCACACACAGACTATGAAAATTACAGGGAGAGAGCAAGGGTTGAGAGGGTGAGATGCTGAGATGCTAAGGAGAGAGCAGGATGATGGAGACACGTAATCTGACCACACTATCATGGATCAGCAGCCATGATAAGTGTGGTCAGTACACACAGGGGAACAAGGGAACAGGCAGGATCAACCAGGTATTTTACAACATGGAAAAGGGCCAACTGACACTGCAAAAGCACTATGCTATATATCATGCCTTATAGGGACAGGAGCCTTTTTCTCTTTTTATTTTTAGGGTTACAACCACTTTAATATATTGTCACCCAATATAGTTGGTAACTAAGCAAGCATACAATGGATTAACAATGGTAATAACACAATCTAGCATATTAAGTGATTAACAGTAAGGACTAAGTATAAGATGACATTATGATTCCAGATCAGCATAAACAGTAGCAGGGCCACATCAAGTGCAACAGTTAGCAATAGTAAAGTAACCACTTCAATACCAGGCACTTATACAGCTTCCTGGCCAAGACAATTGCGCGGTCATGCAACACTGTACCCAAACAATTTTTTTATCATTTTATTCCCACAAATAGAGCTTTCTTTTGGTGGTATTTGATCACCTCTGCGATTTTTATTTTTTGCGCAACAAATATAAAATGACCGAAAATTTAGAAAAAAAAAAAGGTTTTTCTTTGTTTCTGTTAAAATTTTTTGTAAATAAGTAAGTTTTCTTCTTCAATGATGGGCACTGTTATGGCTGCACTGACGGGCACTGATAAGGCGGCACCGATGGGCACTGATGAGGTGGCACCAATGAAGTGGCACTGAGGAGGTGGCACTGATGGGCACTGATGATGGGCACTGATAGGCGGCACTGATGGGCACTGATAGGTGTCAATAGTATGCGGCACTGGTGGGCACTCATAGGCGGCACTGATGGGCACTCATAGGCGGCACTGTTGGGTACTTATGGTTGGCACTGATAGGTGACACAGATGGGCACTGATGGTCACTGATAGGTGGGCACTGATGGGCATGGATGGGCACTGAGAGGTGGCACTGATGGACACTGATGGGTGGCACTGATGATACTGATGTTTGGCATTGCTGGGCATCACTTGTCTGTATTGATCCATAATGTTGTCAGTCAGTGTCCATTTGTAATTTTTTTTATATGTGGATGGCCATGGGGTACACACCTAGCCATCTACATGCTGGGGGCTTCCCTGGTGGTCCTGGCCGCTTCCCTGGTGGTCCAATGTGGGCATCCACGGGGGGGGAGCGCTGATAGACAATCAGCGCAGACCCCCCTTTCAGGAGAGCCGCCGATCGGCTCTCCTCTACTCACGTCTGTCAGACGCGAGTGTGGAAAAGCCGATCAACGGCTCTTCCTGTTTACATCGTGATCAGCCGTGATTGGACATGGCTGATCACATGGTAAAGAGCCTCCGTCGGAGGCTCTTTACTGAGATCAGTGTAGCGGTGTGTCAGATTGGCACACCGCTGCACCGATCGCCGCGATGCGTGCCCCCACGGGCGCGAGGCGGCTGTTATCCTGCTGGACATCATATGACGCCGTGTCAGGATAACTGAACCACCGCCCGGCCGTCATTTTGCTATAGGCCGGGCGGGAAGTGGTTAATCTACCGAGTGTTGAAACTCTACTGCCAGAGCGTATTTTTGGCAGGGATGCTAGTCCTAGACCGTCTGGGTATGCACAGATCAAAAGAAGAGGTGAATGATAGCTGGCTGCTGGCTTTTATTGGAGCCCTTTAAGAGCATCTTCGCACTTAAAGCGGAACTTTACTCAAAACAACCTGATAAAAAATTATGTTCTTTAACAAGAAACATACATTCCACATTAACAATTGCTACCAAAGTTAGTGTGTGTTGTAAATTGCCTCCAGCATTGCTTCTGGAATGCCGGGACTGTTAACTGTCACATTTGCCTGTGTCCCAAACCAGTCAAACCATTAAATGGCTGGTGTCAGCACCATGGCAGATAAAAAAGAAGCACCTTCCTTGGCTGTAAAGGATAGGAGGGTTTAATTCAACTTTAAGGCTGTCAGCAGATCGGCCTCTACAAATTCAGCAGTGCCTAAAAATAGAGAGCAACTAAGCATGTGCAGAGCAGGAGTTCCCATTCAGCGCTTCTTGTTATGGCTGTTTTTTTTGCAGGAGCAGTGTTTTACTGGATTTAAAACAGTATAGGTACTTATTTGTAAAGTTTTACACAGCTAAACCTGCAGCGGGACCAGTCTGAAGTGATCTAGCAGGACTTAATTTTCTGACTAAAGGTCCACTTTAACAACAGTCCCAGTTAACCTACATGCAGTATAATTAATTATGGTATAGGTACAATATAGTCTTGGCACACATGCAAAGTAGATGTGGTTCAGGTGCAGTAAAGGGTCAGTATAATGTGGTATAGGGTTGGTATAGATGCAGTCTAGGTTTGAAATAAGTGCGGTATAGAGTGCAGTATAGGTGCAGCAGAAAGCAAAAGAACATTTATTTATTTTTCCTCAGATGGAAATAAATCTTCCCAATTGACAGTATTTTCATAGAATTACCTATTTCCTCACATCCTTGTACACTTTTTTTTTTTACAAAGGCACATCCTTGTACACCTAAAGCAGTTCCAGCCACAAAAAAAACATGTTTTAAGAGTCAGCAGCTACAAACACTGTAGCTGCTGACTTTTAATAAGGACACTTACCTGTCTAGTGAGCCTGCGATGTCGCCCACCCCCCCCCCCCCGCGCGGGCGCCCTTCATTCTTACTAAGGGAGCCTTCAGACTTCACTGACGTGAGTCACGTGGCGCTTCCTGAATGGCCCCGTCATCTTCTGGGACACATAAAAATCCCAGAAGGCAGTGGGGGAGAAGAGGATACAGGTGTGGGTGGGCTGACAAGTATACAGGTGTGAGGGGGGGCTGACTTATATACAGGTGTGAGGTGGGCTGGCATATATACAGGTGTGGGGGGAGGGGGCCTGACATATATACAGGTGTGAGGGGGCCTGAAATATATACAGGTGTGTGGGGGGCTGACATATATACAGGTGTGAGGGGGGCTGGCATAAATACATGTGTGTGGGGAGGCTGACATATATACAGGTGTGAGGGGGCTGACATATACACAGGTGTGGGGGGCTGACATATATACAGGTGTGTGTGTGGGGCTGACATATATACAGGTGTGAGGGGGGCTGGAATATATATAGGTGTGGGGGAGGGGGCCTGACATATATACAGGTGTGAGGGGGTCTGGCATATATACAAAATTGATGGGGGGCTGACATATATACAGGATTGAGGGGGGCTGAGTGCGTACAGGTGAGGTGGCCGGTGTGTGGATTTGGTGGGATGGCCCATGGGCAAGCCCTGGGGAATGTTGGTGGTCGGGCTGAGGGGGGGCAGCAGGGGCGGATCCAGGGGGGGCAACGGGGCAATTGCTCCCCCCTGAGAAATATTACTGACTGCCGAGTGTCTCTCTCAATGTTTAGAATCAGCAGCAGCGCCGGTGTTGTTGAACGGCCACGCTTCTGGCCTGGACTCTCACTGGTTGCTAACACCTGCCCGCCTGGCGTGTAGCAACCAGTGATGTCATGTCAGAGCCAAGGAGGAGGAGAGGGAGGTCCCAGCTTTCAGAGTGGAGCGAGCGGAGGAGGAGGATTTAACTTCTTCCTCCTCCACGCCTAGTGTGTGAATGTTGGCTCCACCCACCTCCTCCCTCTATCTTCTCCAGGGACAGCTCCAGCGTGGCATGAGTTAGTGAGGGAAGGGAACTTCCTTGGCTGTAGCAGGTGAGAGGATTGTATGCACTATGCATGCCACTTTGCAAACAGCATGCCTACCGATGCCTGACTCGTATCACAGCATCTGTTACACTGACACAGATCCTCAGTGTCTGGGAGCTGTCTGGGGGAGGGGTGCTGATGTTCTCCTAACCAGCAGGAGCCCGGGAGGAAGGACATCTTACATGCTGTTATGATAAGGTTAGTACATTTGTTAGGGAGGTGTTGTGTAATTATTGTGCTAGGGGACAGACTGCCAGCTTCCCCCCATGTAATGTGCTCTCTTGTGCCCAGTGCCCACCATGTCATGTGCTGTGCATTGCAGTGCCCACTATGTTGTGCTGTGCCTTGCAGTGCCCCCATGTAATGTGCTGTGCCCACCATGTAATGTCATGTGCATTGCAGTGCCCCCATGTAATGTGCTGTGCCCACTATGTCATGTGCTGTGCATTGCAGTGCCCACCATGTAATGTGCTGTGCCGACCATGTCATGTGCTGTGCATTGCATTGCCCTTCATGTGATGTGCAGTTCCCCCTATGTTGTGCTGTGCCTTGCAGTGCCCACCATGTAATGTGAAGTGCCCACCATGTCATGTGCTGTGCCTTGCAGTGTCCACCATGTAATGTGCAGTGCCCACCATGTCATGTGATGTGCCATGCAGTGCCCACCATGTAATGTGCAGTGCCCACCATGTCATGTGATGTGCCATGCAGTGCCCACCATGTAATGTGCAGTGCCCACCATGTCATGTGATGTGCCATTCAGTGCCTGCCATGTCATGCACTGTGCCCGCCATGTAATGTGCAGTGCACACCATGTCATGTGCCATCCAGTGCCCACCATGTCATGTGCAATGCCCACCATGTCATGGGCTGTGCCATTCAGTGTCCGCCATGTAATGTGCAGTGCCCACCATGTCATGTGCTGTGCCTTGCAATGTCCACTATGTAATTTGCAGTGTCCACCATGTCATGTGCTGTGCCATGCAGTGATCCCACCATGTAATGTGCAGTGCCCACCATGTCATGTGCTGTGCTGTGCCCACCCTGCCATGTGTTGTGCCCAGCATGTAGTGTGTTGTGCCCACTGTATAATGTGCTGTGCTGTTCAGCAGTGCCCACCATGTCATGTGCAGTTCCTAACATGTAATGTGCAGTTGCATTGCCCACCATGAAATGTGCTATGTCATGCCGTGCCCACCATGTAATGTGTTGTGCCCACCATGTAATGTGCTGTGCCATGCAGTGCCCACCATGTAATGCGCTGTATCCACCATGTAATTTGCTGTGCCATGCAGTGCCCACCATGTCATGTGCAGTGCCCACCATGTCATGTGCTGTGTTGTGCCCACCATGTCATGTGCTTTGCCCATCATATAAGGTCCTGTGCCCACCGTGTGCATGTGCTGTGTTGTGCCCACCATGCAATGTGCTGTGTTGTGTAGTACCAACCATGTCATGTGCTATGCCCACCATATAATGAACTGTGCCTACCTTGTAATGTGCTGTATTGGGCAGTGCCAGCCGTGTAATGTGCTTTGCCCACCATTAAATGTGCTGTATCCATGTATCCACCATGTAATGTGTTGTGCCAACCATGTAATGTACTGTGCTATTCTCTCCCCCCCCCTCCGTGTTATGTAATATGCTGTGCCTCCCACAGACTCACCCACTCACTCCCCCCCCACTCTCTCTTTCACCCCCCTCACCCCCTCTCTCATCCCCTCTCTTTCGCCCTGTTCTCTCTCTCACCCCCTTCACCCCCTACCACCCTCTCTCTTTCACCCTCTCTCTATTCCCCTTTTTCTCACCCCCTCTCTCTCGTCCCCTCTCTCTCGTCCCCTCTCTCTCACCCCCTCTCTCTCACCCCCTCTCTCTCTCTTATTCACCCCCTTTCTCTCTCTTTCCCCCTCCCTCTCATCCCCTCTCTTTCAACCCCCCCATTTTGCTATCACCCCCCCCCTCTTAACCACTGTCTCACACCCCTCTCTCTCTTTAATTTAAATTTAACAAAAAATTGTTTGTGTTTTCATTTTATTTATTTCCATAAAAAGGCCCATCAAAATCCTTAGCACCAGGCCCATGTTGCTCTTAATCTGGCCCTGTAAGCAACACCTTTTTTTTCTGCCAGTGCCCCTCCCGAGACTAGACTCTGGATCCGCCCCTGGGGGGCAGGCCTAAAGCTGTGTAAGGGGCCCAAAAATTTCTGATGGCTGTCTGGTCAGTTTATCATGTGACCGTGGTATACAGATCAGCCAAGAAGGTATATAGTGGCAGTATTTTAATGTAAACAGAAGATTTATAAGCTGTGGGCACTATGATGGTGGTGGTGGTGGTGGTGGGGGGGGGGGGGGTGGCAGATGAACTATTTTCATATTGCTGGGTTTAGTAACACTCTAGGCTTGATACATTCCATTGCAGCAAGGTTTTCCTCCTCATCCAATTTTCCAGATACTGCCCCTTTAAGACTCAGAAAAGCACTCAATATTGTAGAAATCAAGGATGCAAAAATTCAAAACAAACGACAGATTGCAAAAGATAGTAGGACAAACCTCCAAAAATTCTTCAAATATATTAATAGTAAAAAGGCCAGGTCTGAGCATGTAGGCCCTTTACAAAATAATCTAGAGTGAGTTACTTGGGACAAAGAGAAGGCAAATTTATTAAATACTTTTTTCAGCACTGTGTATACAAAGGAGCATGGGGGAGCTTATGTCCATAATGGGGGTGGTAGTGACACAGCCACGAATGATCCACAATGGCTCAAAAGTGATATGGTCCAGAATTATTTAGACAGAATAAAGGTGGATAAAGTACCTGGACCTGATGGCATCCACCCACGGATCCTAAAAGAATTGAGCTCTGTAGTTTCAAAGCCATTGTATCTAATTTTTAGGGACTCATTAATGACGGGAATAGTGCCACTGGATTGGCTCAGGGCAAACGTGGTGCCTATATTTAAAAAGGGATCAAAGTCTTTACTAAGTAACTATAGACCTGTTAGTTTAACTTCTATAGTTGGGAGGATATTGGAGCGTTTAATAAAAGACCACATAGACAAGTTCTTGCTAGAAAAAAAAACATTTTAAGCAACAGACAGCATGGATTCATGAAAGACAGAAGTTGTCAGACAAACCTGATTTCTTTTTATGAAGAGGTAAGTAAAAGCTTGGACAGAGGTGTGGCTGTGGACGTGGTATACTTGGATTTTGCAAAAGCGTTCGACACAGTTCCCCACACACGGCTCATGTGTAAGGTAACATCTACAGGCTTGGAAATATCAGTTTGTAAATGGATAGAAAACTGGCTAAAAGACAGAATTCAGAGAGTATTGGTTAATGATTCTTACTCTGAATGGGCTAAGGTTATCAGCGGTGTACCCCAAGGTTCAGTGCTGGGACCCTTACTTTTTAATAACTTTATAAATGATATAGGGTCAGGGATCAAAAGTAACATTTCTGTCTTTGCAGATGACACCAAGCTATGCAGTGGAATAACGTCCTTACAGGATGTCTCCAATTTACAAGCTGACCTCAATGCACTGTCTAATTGGGTGACTATGTGGCAGATGAGGTTTAATGTTGATAAATGTAAAGTTATGCACTTGGGGGCTAAAAATATGCATGCATCATACATGCTAGGGGGAGTACAACTGGGGGAATCCGTGGTGGAGAAGGATCTGGGGGTTTTGGTAGATCATAAGCTCAATAATAGCATGCAATTCCAAGCTTCAGTTTCCAAAGCGAGCAAAGTCCTTTCTTGTATTAAGAGAAGTATGGACTCTAGAGAGAGAGATATAATTTTCAAATCATTAGTAAGACCTCATCTGGAATATGCAGTTCAGTTTTGGGCACCAGTTCTCAAAAAGGATATCGGGGAACTGGAGGAAGTGCAGAGAAGGGCAACAAACTGATAAGAGGCATGGAGGAGCTCAGCTATGAGGAAAGATTAGAGGAACTGAATTTATTCACTCTTGAGAAGAGGAGAATAAGGGGGCATACGATCAACATGTTCAAATATATAAGGGGTCCATATAGTGATCTTGGTGTTGAGTTATTCACTTTACGGTCTTTACGTCTAGAGGAAAAGAGATTTCATCTCCAAATACGCAAAGGTTTCTTCACAGTAAGAGCTGTGAAAATGTGGAATAGACTCCCGCCAGAGGTAGTTCTGGCCATCTCAGTAGATTGCTTTAAGAAAGGCCTGGATACTTTCCTAAATGTACATAATAGAACTGGGTACTAACATTTAAAGGTAAAGTTGATCCAGGGAAAATCTGATTGCCTCTTGGGGGATCAGGAAGGAATTTTTCCTGTAGCAAATTGGAGCATGCTCTGCTGGGGTTTTTTGCCTTCCTCTGGATCAACTGAGGGTATAAATTTGGGTATATTGGATTGTACGATATTTTTTATTTTATTTATTTATTGTTTTTAAGGTTGAACTGGATGGACTTGTGTCTTTTTTCAAGCTGACTAACTATGTAACTATGTAACCACATTTATTCCAATTCCAGATTAAAAACACTCACATTGTGCAGATGCTAAATCGCACCAAACAATCATAAGTATATGCAGCAGTATAGCTTTTCAAAACACCAACATGTACTATAGTTACATAGGAAGTTGCATTCAGATCACCGAGCATGATAACGTCATCCAAAACGTATTCATCACTGGGTCATGTGACTTCATCTGGGGGAAACTGAGTGTAGTGTTCTAATTATATGTAGTACAATACAGGCTAATATTAGGAAATTCTATTACTGCCTTAATTTACTGGCTTCAAACTGTCAATAATGATGGTGGCAGGAACTGGCTCTCCAACAGTTGGCAAGAGTTTAAATAAAGCAATATTATTGAATATTGTTGTCTATATACACTAGAGGGCAATGTAGGCTCAATTTAGCCACTCTCAGGAATCTGAGTAGCCAGATTTTACTTAGGACAACAGTTTGCAATTGCTTTATGGATGGAGGATCTCTTCAAATACCTCTAGCAATAGTTTATAAGGGGACAAATAACAGCAATCTGGCAATATCTAAGATGCCTGATCATTATTCCCCCAGCCCTGCCCAACCTGTCTGAAAATATTACCTTTGTATGTCTAACAGATTCTTTTTAGCAAAATAAAAGCTTTTTCCAAGAATACTTTGTTTCTGATTTGATATACCATATTTTTCTTACTAAACAATATTCACAGATAACTGTAGAACAGTATATACCCAATTATTATAAACTCAAACATGAACGTCAAATTTAAAAAAAGGCAAATCTGCACTGGAGAAAATTAAAGATTTTATAGTTCGCTTGGTACAAAAAGTTGCCTAAGGGCCATTGTCTAGGGACATTTGAGATTAGTTAAAAGCAGTATTAAACAAAAAAATAATAATTTTCACCTGTTGATCTGGTAATTAAGGCTGTTTTTCAACTTTCTTTATGATTAATTAAACCCAAAAAACATTAAATAAAAATGGCAGTGGATTATGTCTGAGACAAGATCAAGAAATATTGCACAGTCATGGTGCACATTATGTACGTTTTTTGATTGGCAGCATTTTAAGAAGGAGAGACCAGGCAGCTATTAACATGATATAAAAATTACAGTGGATTACGTCACGGATAAGAGCCAGAAATATACCACATCTTGTACACATTTTGCTATAGACCTTTTGGGATTTTTTTGGCAACTAAACAAATATACATGAAAAACTCTATGTAAAAGATCACTTTAATTGATTACATAGTAAAATGGCCAATCACAATGGCCTCAATTAAAAGGAACAGTATAATTGTTTTACAAAGAAAAAAGCAGGATAAAAATAGCATAAATTGTACTTGACAAGTAGTTGCTGTCCGCGAACTGAGATGACATCACCACAGTCTGTTTTTCAACTGGAAATTTCCAACGTGTTTCGAACATACATTTAGAAAATGTTCTTCATTAGACCACATCTCGTAAACCTTTTTAATAGGCCATATTTGAAAAGAGAGAGAATGACAAGGCATTTTTATTAAGAATTACAAATGACAGTGGACACAATGCAGCTGTTCAGGCCAATTGTACACATTATGGAGTATTAACACTATGATAAATGAAAGGATACTGTGCATACTGCATATGAATTATTTCTAGCATATTGTCAAAACTACAAATTATAAAAGTAATATTCTACACACAGTATTCATAATATTTCTACAATTTGTGTTAGACCTCATTGGCAAAACCATAATCACATTTATCTTTGGAGGACCCAAAAAAGGTAAAGTTTAAATTTTGCAGAATATGCCACACACAACATGAATTGTATTTCTACAACTTCTTGTAAATCACATTGGCTACGAAATCCAAATGTATCTTTGTAGAAATTTTAAAAAAAGTAAAATCTATGGTTTTCAGGTTCCACTAGAGGTAATATGCCATACACACAGCATGCACAATAATTCAACATTTCTCTTAGACCTCATCGGCTAAACCATATCCCCATTTAGCTTTGCAGTGACCAAAAAGGCAAGTTTATATTTTTAAAATTAAAATGGGAGGAATGTGGTGCATTATGTATGAATACCATTTTAATTACTGCCTGGGAAGCCTCATTTGATAAAACCTTTCATTCAGCTTTTAAGGACAAGAGCAACATACTGTAAAGTTTTTTTAACTTAAATTTGAATTAAAATATTGACAAAGTGCAGAATTTCACCAAAACAAGTCAGCACAATATGTTACAGACCTTTATCAGGCCCAGTTTCTTGTGGTGAGACCAGAAGAACTTTTTATTTTGCTGCCACTGAGATAAGAGTTACATCAGCAGCAGTGGGGGTATTTACACACCCACGAGCAGACTGCCAACTGTTGGCCTTCTTGTAGAAGTAATTTGATCTTTGGGTGCAGGAACATGCCACCCTTACCATATATCCCATGCTCCACTGCTCCTTCTGGACACCCAGGATGCCTATAGTGAGTTTCAGCTGCTAGAGCAGAGGATGATCAAGAAATACTTCCTGCTGCACAGCTGTCATTCCTCGGCTGCTGTGACTGCAGAAGAAGTCATTCAAGTATGATCTGTGCTTTATTAGCTTCACTGGAGTGTAGGCGAGACATTAGGAAGGAGATTTACTAAAACTCATGCACCCAAAATCTGGTGCAGATCTGCACAGTAGCTTCCAGGTTTTATTTTCAAAGTTCAATTTAGAAGCTGATTGGCTGCCATATACAGCTGTACTTCTTGGTGCACCAGTTTTAGTACATCTCCCCCTAGGTGTCTAAGAGGAAAAGAAAATACCAAGATTGTTGAACACCTCATCATGCCATCCCTACTCATCATTCACGCCCACTTGGCAGTAAGCTGCAGCAACATCTCTGGCAATTTCTTCTGCCTGCCTGTTGATCTCACTCTCTATTCTCCTGGCACTCTGTTTTGCAACACCTGATAAAAATTGATTCCTGGGCATCCTCCTGCAGAAAGATACTGATGGTGTGCTCAAATAATTCAGCCAACTCCAATAGCGGGATTAGCTGTAGAAGAGGAGGAAGAAGTGGGTACATTTACAGCTACTGATGACACCACTACTCTGCATCTGGGAGAAGGAACAAGATGAAGGCTTAGTTATCCATTTCACCAGCTCCTCCAAGTGCTCTAGTTGTATAACATGCCCACTACCAGAAAGGAAAAGTCGATGTGCTTGACCACCTCCAGGTGAAAGACTTATGCCTCTCCCTAAAGACCTTCCGGACATTTTGAAAACAAAGGATTGCTCAATTGTATTAGCATCTAAGGTTGGCACATTAGAAAACCCCAATTGCTGCTCACACTATGCCACCTGACACGGTTTGCAGTTCATTTAATGTATTCTAATCAATCAATTTTGGTGCAGTGGGAAACACACCCATAAGTTTGCTGTCAGGGTGAACTGTGAACAGGCAAAGTTTGGGTCGACCTCTGCATTGACCCAAACACCATTCTCATCTCTAATGTGCATTAGCCTTAATAAAGGCATGATTTCTTTGCATCTTCAGCTTTGAACATCAGCACAGAACCATTTTATCAACATAACTCTAAAAGGTTTCTTAGCTGATACAGGCATGACAGCATATTGATGGGTAGCTCTGCCTCCAATGAACTGAAAGTAAGGACTACATTATAAATAAATGAAATATTTTATAATAAGCATTCTTTTTTGTCCTCATGGCAATAGGATACAACAATTTTTTATTTTACCTGTGGTCTTTACCTGGCTGTTTTTTGTAGTTATTTCCCTGCAAGTTCTTCTCCCTTACTTGTCTGAGATCCTAATTCTGGAGATACCCAGTTCTGGTGGTCTTAGGGGTTGCTATGGTCCTTAGGGATTATGCAGTGGAATGTGGCAGGTTTCCACACTTAGAAAAACATGGCGTGCATTTAATTCTTTTATTTCCTTTTCTCCTTTCTGCCAAGCTATTTCGGTTGGTGCTGATGCATTATGATGGTCCTATCAGCTAGGGAGATTGAAGGTTCCTGATCATGTGCCTGCAACGCCTTGACTGAGGTCAGGGATGGGGCCAAATCAGAGTGGCACTGCATGTAACCACAGCTTGTATGGTGTTCAGATGCAGTGGCACTGCAAGTAACCACAGCTAGTATGGTGTACAGATGCTATTCTTTTCTCTCTAGGGGGCAAAAGCCTTTCTTTCCTAGGAAAGCATTGGGTTTACATACTTTTATTTCAGTTAGCTGTGAAGTGATATCCTACACCTCCTTGACCCTCTCTGTTCTTTTTTTCTCTTTAGTGATTTTATTTTTTGCCATTTTTTGTCTTTGGCACAGCCTTGCTCTGCTGCCTTTGTTTATCCAAAATGGATAATGCTCAAACAGCCCCAAGATCTGCACATAAGGTAAGGGCTGGTGATTATTGAAGATATTTAAAAGAGTACGTAAGCGATTATGTTTTAATACAAACTAAACCTTATTATACAGTGGCTCTTCTCTGCATCATCCATATTCAAGAGACAAAAACTCTTATTGGCATTACTCTCAGAGAAGGTCACTGTCGAGATTGCCTCACCATCGCTTGTGTTTCCTCCACAGATCCAGATGAAGGAATTCTTTGAATTCAATTCATGTACATTAGATTGTAAGCTCTAACGAGCAGGGCCCTCTGATTTCTCTTGTACCAAATTGTATTGTAATTGTAATGTCTGCCTTCATTTTGTAAAGCGCTGTACAAATTGTTGGCGCTATATAAATCCTATATAATATAATAATATAATAATAATGCAATAGTCTGTTAACTATTATGGGGCGTACACACGGTCGGACTTTTCGTCTACAAAAGTCCGACAGCCTGTCCGACAGACTTCCGGCGGACTTTCGGCGGACTTGCGGCAGACTTTCTAACGAACGGACTTGCCTACACACGACCACACAAAAGTCCGACGGATTCGTACGTGATGACGTACACCTAGCTAAAATAAGGAAGTTCATAGCCAGTAGCCAATAGCTGCCCTAGCGTGGGTTTTTGTCCGTCGGACTAGCACACAGACGAGCGGATTTCGGGGTCCGTCGTAGTTACGACGTAAAGATTTGAAGCATGTTTCAAATCTAAAGTCCGTCGGATTTGAGGCTGAAAAAGTCCGCTGAAAGTCCGGGGAAGCCCACACACGATCGGATTACCAGCCAGCTTTAGTCCGTCGGCGTCCGTTGGACTTTTGTAGCCGAAAAGTCCGACCGTGTGTACGCCCCATTAGAAATCACCAAAGAGGGGGGCGTGGCCAAGCTGGAGACCTGAGCAGACGTGTGTGACTGGAGCTCCGTTCCTACCTGCTTCTTTTATCCGTATGCCTCAGGGATTTCGATATACCAGACACCAGCTCCGTGCTCAGCATACCCTCGGGGTATGAGAAAGGGCCTCTCCTCAAATCCGCAGACCCTCCACGTGCAGTGAGAACATGGCGACGCAGACAGCTCCCATGTATCCAGCCACCCTAGAGGAAGGTCGTTTCATAGCCCTGATGCAACACATCACCAGCTGCAAAACCACCCTCACTGAGAAAATTGATCTCCTGCAAATAGATTTCGGCTTGATGAGAAGAGATATGGACAGATTCCGTGACCGGCTGGGGGAGGCAAAGAGGCGAGTGGGGGAATCGGAGGATGCATTCAGGGAGCAAAAGGCGTCCACCCGCACCTTACAAGTAAAAATGAAAGCTCTAGAGTCACGCGCTGAAGACAGTGAGAACCGGAGCAGGAGAAACAACCTAATAGCGGTTGGCCTCCCGGAGGGAGCGGAGGGTCAGGACCCCACCACTTTCATGGAGCAGCTCCTCCATACCCTCCTTCCCAGGGCGCAGTTCTCCCTGCACTTCGTGGTTGAGAGAGCCCACAGAATGCCAGCCGTGCGAGGCCCACAGGGAACCCCACCACGCACCTTCATTTTCCGGCTCCTGAACTTCAGGGACCAGGATCTCATCCTGAGCAAGGCACGGAAAATTGACGAGCTCCGGTATGAAAATGGAAAATGAATGCTCTTCCCGGATTACTCCGTCAAAACGCAGGGGCTCCGCAGAACCTTCGACCATGTGAAGGCACAGCTACGCACGAGAGAGATGAAGTACATGCATGCCTGAGAGTGGTGGATGGGGAATCTATTAAATACTTAGTTTCCCCGGAGGATGCTTCCCAGTGGCTCGAGAGTCTGCCTGGAGCAAGGTAACTGCTTCCCTGTGGCTTCTGTCTTTTACATCATGTCTTTGCCCATGCTGAATGAGCGCACCCGCTTACATATGTATCTGGCTCGTTGTACTTTTCTAACTGTGCACTTATGTCGCCAAAAACTGCTGCATGAATACCCGCTGTGACACCCTCATGGCTGTTGACATGGACTCTGGACTTCTGTGATCTGCGGGTCTGCACATTGCTGGGGATGATCATCTGCTGGTCACTGTCCCTGAGACTGGAGTGGAACACTCCTTTCATGTGTCTTGTGACTGCTCTTTGTCCCCTGGAAAGTACAATCCCCTTTTTCAGCAATGTACCCCCCCTGCTAGAGGCGACAGACATGTACAGCTCCTCATGGTCCTCTCTGGGACACCCTGCAGAGTAAGCCCCAGAGCCAGTCATCACACTTCCAGAAGCGGAGAGCAATATGTGCAACAGGAACAAATCACGTTTAATGGATCCAGGTTCAAGGTGTTAGCAACTAATAAGCTTATTTCCCCTAGTTTAAGCTAGGTGTGTGTTTTTTCTTTTTTAATTTTTTTTTATATATAAGGACTTAATCTATCCATGCTCCTCATGGTTTCACTTATTTCCCTAACCAGTTTGCAGGATAAGTAACCCTGTTTAGCATTGCCCTTTATATGCAGGTAGTTGCGGTTGCGGACCGCGAAGATCCTACGATTTAACTGTGTAAGATCTTCAATTGATAGCTTGCCTTACGGCCCGCATAGGAAAATGTCCTAAATTGTGTAGGGACTGTTGGTTTTGAGAGTTGGGGTACAAAGCACTCCAAAGTTTTTCTTTTTCCTCTACATGGATGTGCGGGGTGGGGGGGTGAGGGATCTAGTTATGCACTTTTGTTCTTTTTTTTTTTCTTTTTTTGTTATAACTTGTTATATGCAGTGGTTCCTCTCAAATAGTGGCGCTGGATGTGCCTAAGCAGTGGTCGGATACCGGGTTGGTGGGCGGGGATACTATATTTCTGATGATGTGGAAGGCAAGTCCGTCTCACCTGGGTCACATGACGTGTACATATTCGATTGTTATCTTTCAAATGTTAGATGTATGGCCCCCCTAAGAATACTTTCATGGAATGTTCGGGGCCTCAATGATAAAGTGAAGCGGTCCCTGGTACTGGCATTCCTTAAACAACATAACCCCCACATATGTATCCTGCAGGAGACCCGCTTGGTGGGCGGTAGGGTTATAAGCCTTAAAAAGCCTTGGGTAGGACACCACTACCACACTACTTACTCATGCTATGTCAGGGGAGTAAGTATCCTGGTACATAAGTCCCTGACATTCGAATTTTTAGACGTCAAAACTGATCCAGGGGGTAGGTATGTTTTACTACATTCAATTGTAGACACTCTTGAATTATTGATTTTGGGAATCTATATACCCCTGCCAGCTACTATCTCACTGCTGAAAGGTCTGGTCCCTATTATAGCTACATATACAATTGATAATATTATTATAGTTGGGGACTTTAATATGCTTCCGAGTCCTGCCCTGGATAAATTGGCCTCTGGCACTGTCGCTGACTCTCCTTTATCCAAGTGGGCGTCCCTGTACGGTTTGACGGACGTCTGGAGATGGAAGCACCCTACAGATCATGCCTTTACCTGCCGGTCTGCCTCATACCATACCCTCTCACGAATAGACCTGATCTATGCCAGTGGGGGAATTTTGCCAAAGGTAACTAAGATTGAGATCCTCCCAAGGGGCATATCAGATCATACCCCCATGCTCTGTTGCCTCCAAACATCGACCCCGCACTCCGAGAGGGTATGGCGACTCTCCTGATATTGGGTTTCAGACCCCACTATAGAATTTGAAATGGCTAACCTCATCTCTGAGTATTGGCGGTTGAATGCCCATACAGCCTCCTCGGAGGCATCCTTGGATGCCTTCAAGGCATACGTACGGGGCTGCTATCAATCCTCTATCTCAAGAGCCCACCAAAATGCAGCTATCACTATAGAGGAAGCTGAGAACAGGGCGAGAGCTCTGGAATCTCAATATTTCCTCTCTAAAAACCCAATTACCTGTCTGTTACCATGCAGGCTGCCTATCGGGAAGTAGTCCTACTAAGGGTTACTAAGACCAAAAAACAACGATTAGCACAAACGCAGCGCATTTTTGAACAGGTAGAGAAGACGGGATGACCCTTAGCCTGGTTATCTAAAGAACAACAACAGACCACAAGTATAGCCCGCATTAGAGATGACCGTGGGACGGCCGTGACAGACCCACAAGCTATCAATGACTGCTTGGCTTCCTATTACAAATCCCTATACTCTACTAGGGCAGCTTAGTCTATTGAGGAACTGGGTGGGTACCTAGATGGGATTGATTTCCCTGGACTCACTGAGGAAACTAGAGAACGCCTAGATAGCCCAATTACCCTCAAGGAGGTGCAGCAAGCATTGGGTGGCCTACAGGTGGGGAAAACTCCGGGGGCAGACGGCTTGCGGACAGAGTTCTATAAACAGTATAGCGAACAAATACTGTCCAGACTACACGATGTGACGGCCAAAGCCTTGAAGGGGGATATTCTTCCCACATCCATGGTGGAGGCGATCATTGTCATGATACCCAAGCCAGGAAAGGATCCTGAATAGGGATGAGCCGAACACCCCCCTGTTCGGTTCGCACTAGAACATGCGAACAGGAAAAAAGTTTGTTCAAACACGCGAACACCGTTAAAGTCTATGGGACACGAACATGAATAATCAAAACTGCTAATTTTAAAGGCTTATATGCAAGTTATTGTCATAAAAAGTGTTTGGGGACCTGGGTCCTGCCCCAGAGGACATGGATCGATGCAAAAAAAAGTTTTAAAAACTGCAGTTTTTTCAGGAGCAGTGATTTTAATAATGCTTAAAGTCAAACAATAAAAGTGTAATATCCCTTTAAATTTCGTCGCTGGGGGGTGTCTATAGTATGCCTGTAAAGGGGCGCATGTTTCCTGTGTTTAGAACAGTCTGACAGCAAAATGACATTTCGAAGGGAAAAACCCATTTAAAACTACTCGCGGCTATTGCATTGCCGGTCCGACAATACACATAGAAGTTCATTGATAAAAACGGCATGGGAATCCCCCACAGGGGAACCCCGAACCAAAATTTAAAAAAAAAATGACGTGGGGGTTCCCCTAAATTCCATACCAGGCCCTTCAGGTCTGGTATGGATATTAAGGGGAACCTCGGCCAAAATTTAAAAAAAAAATGACGTGGGGGTCCCCCTAAATTCCATACCAGACCCTTCAGGTCTGGTACGGATTTTAAGGGGAACCCCGTGCCAAAAAAACCCAAAAAACGGCATGGGGTCCCCCCAAAAATCCATACCAGACCCTTATCCGAGCACGCAACCTGGCAGGCCGCAGGAAAAGAGGGGGGGATGAGAGACCCCCCCCCTGAACCGTACCAGGCCACATGCCCTCAACATTGGGAGGGTGCTTTGGGGTAGCCCCCCAAAACACCTTGTCCCCATGTTGATGAGGACAAGGGCCTCATCCCCACAACCCTGGCCGGTGGTTGTGGGGGTCTGCGGGCGGGGGGCTTATCGGAATCTGGAAGCCCCCTTTAACAAGGGGACCCCCAGATCCCGGCCCTCCCCCCTGTGTGAAATGGTAAGGGGGTACTTACCCCTACCATTTCACTAAAAAACTGTCAAAAATGTTAAAAATGACAAGAGACAGTTTTTGACAATTCCTTTATTTAAATGCTTCTTCTTTCTTCTATCTTCCTTCATCTTCTTCTTCTGGTTCTTCTGGCTCTTCTAGTTCTTCCTCCGGCATTCTCATCCAGCATCTCCTCCGCGGCATCTTCTATCTTCTTTTCCTCGGGACGCTCCGCACCCATGGCATGGGGGGGGCTCCCGCTCTTCTCTTCATCTTCTTCATCTTCTTCTCTTCTTCTTTTCTTCTCTTCTTCTCTTCTTCATTTTCTTCTCTGGGCTGCTCCGCATCCATGCTGGCATGGAGGGAGGCTCCCGCTGTGTGATGGCGTCTCCTCATCTGACGGTTCTTAAATAACGGGGGGCAGGGCCACTCGGTGACCCCGCCCCTCTCTGATGCACGGTGACTTGACGGGACTTCCCTGTGATGTCACGGGGAATGCCACAGGGAAGTCCCGTTATGTCCCGTGCGTCAGAGGGGGGAGGGGTCACCAGGTGGCCCCGCCCCCCGTTATTTAAGAACCGTCAGACGAGGAGACGCCGTCACACAGCGGGAGCCTCCCTCCATGCCAGCATGGATGCGGAGCGGCCCAGAGAAGAAAATGAAGAAGAGAAGAAGAGAAGAAAAGAAGAAGATGAAGAGAAGTGCGGGAGCCTCCCCCCATGCCATGGGTGCGGAGTGGCCCGAGGAGAAGAAGATAGAAGACGCTGCGGAGGAGATGCTGGACGAGAACGCCGGAGGAAGAACCTGAAGAACCAGAAGAAGAAGAAGATGAAGGAAGAAAGAAGAAGCATTTAAATAAAGGAATTGTCAAAAACTGTCTCTTGTCATTTTTACCATTTTTGACAGTTTTTTAGTGAAATGGTAGGGGTAAGTACCCCCCTTACCATTTCACACAGGGGGGGCCGGGATCTGGGTGTCCCCTTGTTAAAGGGGGCTTCCAGATTCGGATAAGCCCCCCGCCCGCAGACCCCCACAACCACCGGCCAGGGTTGTGGGGATGAGGCCCTTGTCCTCATCAACATGGGGACAAGGTGTTTTGGGGGGCTACCCCAAAGCACCCTCCCAATGTTGAAGGCATGTGGCCTGGTACGGTTCGGGGGGGCGCACTCTCGTCCCCCCCTCTTTTCCTGTGGCCTGCCAGGTTGCGTGCTCGGATAAGGGTCTGGTATGGATTTTTGGGGGGACCCCACGCTGTTTTTTTTTTTTTTGGCGCGGGGGTTCCCCTTAAAATCCATACCAGACCTGAAGGGCCTGGTATGGAATTTAGGGGGACCCCCACGTCATTTTTTTTTTAAATTTTGGTTCGGGGTTCCCCTGTGGGGAATTCCCATGCCGTTTTTATCAATGAACTTCTATGTGTATTGAAGTGCAATGCAATAGCCGCGAGTAGTTTTAAATTGTTTTTTTCCTTCGAAATGTCATTTTGCTGTCAGACTGTTCTAAACAAAGGAAACATGCGCCCCTTTACAGGCATACTATGGACACCCCCCAGCTACGAAATTTAAAGGGATATTACACTTTTATTGTTTGACTTTAAGCATTATTAAAATCACTGCTCCTGAAAAAACAGCCGTTTTTAAAACTTTTTTTTGCATTGATCCATGTCCCCTGGGGCAGGACCCAGGTCCCCAAACACTTTTTATGACAATAACTTGCATATAAGTCTTTAAAATTAGCACTTTTGATTTTTCCTATAGACTTTTAAAGGGTGTTCCGCAGCATTCGAATTTGCCGCAAACACCCCAAATTGTTCGCTGTTCAGCAAACTTGCGAACAGCCAATGTTCGAGTCGAACATGAGTTCGACTTGAACTCGAAGCTCATCCCTAATCCTGAACTATGCACATCATATCTCTGCTTAACGTTGACGTTAAGATACTTACCAAAGTACTGGCCAGTAGAGTAAATGACGTTATCCTAACTCTGATTCATGAAGATCAGACAGGATTTATGCTCGGAAAGGGGACGGACATCCACCTTAGGAGACTGTATACGGTCCTGGCAGCCTCTGATCACCTTACTCCATCGGATCTGGTAGCCTCTCTTGATGCTGAAAAAGCATTCGATTCGGTGGAGTGGGTCTATCTGTGGTAAGTTCTACGTTCGGCTTTGGACCTAATTTCATCTCATGGGTTCGGGCCCTATACAGTTCTCCAAGGGCTAGAATCCGCATGGGATCCACCATCTCCCCGCCCTTCCTGCTTCACAGAGGCACGAGGCAGGGGTGCCCCCTGTCTCTGGCCCTCTTCGTGCTGGCTATTGAACCAATGGCACTTCTCCTCCGATCCTCTGAGGCGTTGGATGGGATTCCCATTGGCCCGATACAGAGGGAGGATTTCTCTCTATGCTGATGACACCCTGCTATATTTGCGTAACGACAGGGATTCTCTGGGGGTTGCCCTTAACATTATAGACACGTTTGGTCGCTACTCTGGAATTTTCATCCACTGGGGGAAATCAGTGTTAATCTCTCTGTCCCCTGGGGATGCAACTCCGCTGAACAATACCCCACTACAAATTTTTTCCCAGTTCAAATATTTGGGTGTAGTTGTGCATAGGGAGCTGCCACGGTATATTAAACTGAACTTGACCCCAGTGTTTTCGTCCCTGGTTGATGTGCGGTTTGGAAAACCCTGCCCCTTACCCTAGTAGGGAGAGCCAATCTCATTAAAATGTCAATTCTCCCCAAATTTTTATATCTTTTTAGACAGACCCCGATCACTATTTACAATTTCCTTTTTTAGGAAACTAGATGGCATAATCACCTTGTTTCTCTGGCTTGGGGGTACCCCCAGGATAGCGAAAACTACGTTACAACTCCCAACCTCTCTAGGGGGACTGGCCTTACCCTGTCTTATTAAATACTATTGGGCCGTGGTCTTGGTCACGCTATGCTGGTGGCTCTCAGAGGAGCCAGCCAACCCAGCTGCCACCATAGAAGCGGCACTGCTGGGTTCCTATGCTGAACTCAGGAATCTGATCCACCGAGGTCTCCGGTCCAATAGTAAAATCACCACCCCCATGAAAACTACACTGAAATTATGGGATACAGTCCGGTCCAAAGCGCAAGCAGTGGACACGTGGTCTCCGCATACCCCACTTTGGGGTAATCTTCGATTGCCCCATTTTATAACCATACCAGACCCGGCGTTATGGGCAAGGTGTGAAATCAGGACCTTGGGAGATATAATCTCTAATGACAGATTAAACCTTCCTAATCGCATGCTATTTAGATACCTACAACTAAGGCACGCATTCCAGTTCCTGGGATGCTTTAAGTTAGAGGTGAATGATGTAGAGGCTTTGCTGAGGGCCTCGGAGATGGGGGGAACTCTGTCTGCACTGTATTCCATTCTGGCTGGACTTGACACCTCAAAGGTCTCTCGGCTGTTCACGGTGTGGAAATCGGATATTCCGATGCTGGCTGGCGACGACTGGGAGGAGCAGTATATCCCGTTAATGATCTTTGCCAGGGACCGCCTTACACAATTGAAGTTCATTCATCGGGTTTATTACTCCTTGGACTGGCCAGGATATACCCTGATAGACAACCGTCCTGTCATAGATGCAGTGCAGAGGCTGGAAACTTCTTTTATGTGGTGTGGTCCTGTCCACAGCTGAGGCCATTCTGGACGGTTGTGTTGGAGGTGATAAACTCCATAGGTAAACTGAAAGTCCCCTGTGACTCAATACCCTTACTGCTGGTTATATGCGACACACTTGAGGCCCCTCAGTCTAAGAAATTTGTTTTTTATGCAGCCTTTTATGCCAGAAAGGCAATCCTGATACAATGGAATAGACCCCTTCCCCCTACGGTCGAACAGTGGCAGTCCCTGATAGATCAGGCATTGCCGCTGTATAAACTGACATACATGGGACGTAATTGCCCTAAAAAGTTCGACAAACTATGGGCGGCTTGGGTCAGTGAACGAAGGTTGCCCCTGGGATAGGACTCAGAACAAGGAAGCACAGAGGATAGATGATGGATAACTTGGCAATTAATGCATACTGATAAAAATGCACACAATGCCTACTGTTGGTGAGACTCGACTGAGAGGGAGGCGGAACTTTCTCCCCCTGGATCCCTCCCACCCTCCATGCCCCTTCCGCTCCCCTCCACTCCAATTACTTCTGGGGCATGAGAAACACCTCCTCCTCCTTCTCCTATGCCACCTGGCTGAAACAGTGTACCCCTAAAAATAGTCTTCTTTTTTCTGTTGCATGTACATCAATCTGTTACCTACTTACTATAGGACACACCATTTGTAATCTGATATCAAATGCACTGTTGATGAGAATGTACCACTGTATTCTTCTTTTCTTTTTCTGTTTTGTTTGAAACGGAATAAACTTCTTTGTTAAAAAAAAAAGAAATTACCAAAGAAAGAAAGTGTGAAAATACTCAGGCTATGGACACAACAAACCTTTCAAAAACGCATTTTATTTCTTTCACCTCAGGTATCACCAGGTAACACCAAATAACATTGGATATCAGTCAACTGATGACCTCTAGGGGCTTTTAAAGCATCGCCTATGGAGATATATAGGGTACCAAGTTTCTTGCAGTTTCATGGGCGCATGCAATTTTTAAGCTTTACATATTGGATATCTATTTATTTAACACAATCTTTTATATTTTATGTTAGTGTATTCTTTACTGAAATGTTGTGTTTGTGCTAATATTGCGTGACATAAAAAATTGAAACTACCACTAGTTTATTTTCTAGGGTGTCTGCTTTCAGAAACTACATAATGTTTGGGGGTTTTACATAATCTTCAGGCCTAAAATGATTTTTTAAACATGTGTGCTAAAAATCTTTTAGTAAAAATGCTAAATTGGCATTGTCGGCAAAAGGGTATAAATATTCATTCATCAACACTTTCAAAGAACCCAGGGGGATGAGCCCAGCCTGTACCCAGCACAATGATTATATGACTGAGCCTCTACAGCAACACAATCTTCCCACAATACAGGAGATGTCCAGGCAGAAGAATATGTGGAAGCCTCATTATCGTTCTTCAGGCATTGGGATATAGTATGATAACACATGTATTACTGTGAGTTCAAAAGATTATTTTGTCATGTTACAACCAAAAACATAAATGCATTTTATTGATTTTATTGGGATTTTATGTGATAGACCAACACAAAGTGGCACATAATTGTGAAGTGGAAAGAAAATGATAAATGGTTTTCAACATTTTTTACAAACAAATATGTGAAAAGTGTGGTGTGCATTTGTATTCAGCCCCCCGAGTCAATATTTTGTAGAACCACCTTTTGCTGCAATTATAGCTGCAAGTCTTTTTGGGGCTGTCTCTACCACTTTGCACATCTAGAGAGTGACATTTTTGCACATTCTTTTTTGCAAAATAGCGCAAGCTCTGTCATATTGGATGGAGAGCGTCTGTGAACAGCAAATTTCAAGTCTTGCCTCAGATTCTCAATTGGATTTAGATCTGGACATTGACTGGGCCATTCTAACACATGAATATGCTTTGATCTAAACCATTCCATTGTAGCTCTGGCTGTATGTTTAGGTTGTTGTCCTGCTGGAAGGTGAACCTCTGCCCTAGTCTCAAGTCTTTTGCAGACTATTATGCCGCATACATACGAGCAGAATGTCTGTCAGAAAAAGTCAGATGGGAGCTTTTCATCGTATATTCCGACTGTGTGTATGCCCCATCGGACTTTTTTCATCGAAAATTCAGACGGACTTAGATAGAGAACATGTTCTAAATTTTTCCGACTGAACTAATTACTATCTCTGGAAACCTGCTCGTCTGTATGCTGTTCCGACGTACCAAAAACCACGCATGCTCTGAAGCAAGTACGAGATGGAAGCTACTGGCTATTGAACTTCCTTTTTCTAGTCCCATCGTACATGTTGTACATCACCGCGTTCTAGACGATCGGACTTTGGTGTGACCGTGTGTAGACAAGAATGCTTGAGCGGAATTCCATCAGAGAAACCTTCAGAGTTTATTCCGATGGCAAAACCGCTCGTGTGTACGCGGCATAACAGGTTTTCTTCTAAGATTGCCCTATATTTGGCTTCATCCATCTTCCCATGAACTCTAACCAGCTTCCCTGTCCATGCTGAAGAAAAGCATCCCAATAACATGATGCTGCAACCACCATGTTTCACAGTGGAGATGGTATGGTTAGAGTGATGTGCAGTGTTAGTTTTCCGCTACACATACCGTTTTGCTTTTAGGCCAAAAAGTTCTATTTTGGCCTCATCTGACCAGAGCACCTTCTTCCACATATTTGCTGTGTCCCCCACATGGCTTCTCAAGTATGCAAATGGGACTTTTCATGGCTTTCTTTCAACAATAGCTTTCATCTTGCCACTTATCCATGAAGGTGAGATTTGTGGAGTGCACGACTAATAGTTGTCCTGTGGACAGATTTTCCCACCTGAGCTGTGGATCTCTGCAGCTCCTCCAGAGTTACCATGGGCCTCTCGGCTGCTTCCCTGATTAATGCACTCCTTGCCCGTCAGTTAAGGTGGATGGCCATGTCTTGGTAGGTTTGCAATTGTGCCATACTTACCATATTTTTTTTACCAACCCTGTTGGAGGAATTTGGTGAAATATCAGGGGTCTAAACAGACTCACTTTTGAGACGGAAACTGATTGAGGACACAGTCCTCAATCTCTATCTCTGCAGCCTCAGCTGCAAAGAACAAATGAGCAGGAAGAGCTTTGCACAGGCTCCCTGTTCATTCACAAACTGAAGCACAATAAACACATGGGGGTCAGGGCAGCAGACGGAAGGGGAAACTAGACAGGAGGAAGGGCAGGGGTGGCATTTACTGGAACCGATTCCCTGCAGCTACCCCCTTCTTTTTTGGGATCTCTCCCTTTACAAATACATATCTGGGATCTCTCCCTGTGTATACATACATACAGCAGGTAAAATAAGTATTGAACACGACACCATTTATCCAGGTAAATATATTTCTAAAGGTGCTATTGACATGAAATTTTCACCAAACGTTGGTAACAACCCATGCAATCCATACATACAAATAAACCAAAACAAATAAGTTCAGAAATTTAGTTACGTGTAATAAATTGGAATGATACAGGGAAAAAGTATTGAACACATGAAGAAAGGGACGTGCAAAAAGGCATGGAAAGCCAAGACACCAGCTGAAATCTTCACTCTTGAGAAGAGGAGATTAAGGGGGGATATGATCACCATGTATAAATATATAAGGGGTCCATATAGTGAACTTGGTGTTGAGTTATTCACTTTACGGTCAACACTGGGGCACTCTTTACGTCTAGAGGAAAACAGATTTCATCTCCAAATGCGGAAAGGTTTCTTCACAGTAATGCCCCATACACACGGTCGGACATTGATCGGACATTCCGACAACAAAATCCTAGGATTTTTTCTGACAGATGTTGGCTCAAACTTGTCTTGCATACACACGGTCACACAAAGTTGTCAGAAAATCCGATCATTCTGAACGCGGTGACGTAAAACACGTACGTCTGGACTATAAACGGGGCAGTAGCCAATAGCTTTCATCTCTTTATTTATTCTGAGCATGCGTGGCACTTTGTGCGTCGGATTTGTGTACACACAATCGGAAATTCTGACAACGGATTTTGTTGTCGGAAAATTTTATAGCCTGCTCTCAAACTTAGTGTGTCGGAAAATCCGATGGAAAATGTGTGATGGAGCCCACACACGGTCGGAATTTCCGACAACAAGGTCCTATCACACATTTTCCGCAGGAAAATCCGACCGTGTGTACAGGGCATAAGAGCTGTGAAAATGTGGTATAGACTCCCTCCAGAGGTGGTTCTGGTCAGCTCAGTAGATTGTTTTAAGAAAGGCCTGGATTCTTTCCTAAATGTACACAATATAACTGGGTACTAACATATATAGGTAAAGTTGATCCAGGGAAAATCCGATTGCCTCTCTGGGATCAGGAATCAGGATTTTTTTCCCCTGGGGGGGGGGTTGCCTTCCTCTGGATCAACTGTGGGTATAGGATTGGGTATATGGGTTTGTATGATATTTTTTATTTAATTAATTTATTTATTTTTTATGGTTGGACTAGATGGACTTGTGTCTTTTTTCAATCTGACTAACTATGTAACTATGTAAATCTATCAGTAATTAGAAAGCAATCCTGCCCCTTGTACGTGCAAATTAATATCAGCTAGTTCAGTCTCAACTGTATCTCATTACGAAGTTGTCACACAAGAAACATCTCATGATGGGTAAAAGCACAGATGTCTCTCAAGACCTTTGCAACCTTATTGTTGCAAAACATACTGATGGTGTTAGTTACAGGATTTCTAAACTTCTGAACACTGTTGGGGTCATAATCTCGAAGTTGCTCCTCGCAAGATTTCTGACAGAGGAGTAAAAAGAATTATCAGAAGAGTTGTCCAAGAGCCAAGGACCAGAGGACCACTTGTGGAGAGCTTCAGAAAGACCTGGTATTAGCAGGTACAATTGTTTCAAAGAAAACAATAAGTAATGCACTCAACTGCCATGGCCTGTATGCACACTCACAATGCATGACTCCATTACTGAAGAAAAAGCATGTTGAAGCTCATTTAAAGTTTGCTGCACAACATTTAGACAGGCCTGTGAAATACTGGGAGAATATAGTCTGGTCAGATGAGACCAAATTTAAACTCTTTGGATGCCATAATACACAACATGTTTGGAGGTCAAATGGCACTGCACATCACACCAAAAACATCATGACAACAGTGAAGTTTGGAGGTGGTAATATCATGGTGTGGGGTTCTTTTTTAGCATATGGTACTGGCAAACTTCATTTAATTGAAGGAAGGATGAATGGAAAAAATTACCAAGACATTCTTGATAAAAATCTGCTGCCATCTACCAGATGATGAAGATGAAACGAGGGTGGACATTTCAGCAAGACAATGATCCCAAACACAAAGCCAAGGCAACTCTCGATCTCACCAATCACCTGGCTTGAATCCAATAGAAAATCTATGGAAAGAAAGAACTAAAGATCAGAGTTCATAGAAGAGGCCCATGGAACCTTCAAGATTTGAAGACTGCTTGTGTGGGAAAATGGGCCAAAATCACATCTGAGCAATGCATGCGACTAGTTTCTTCATACAGGGAGCGTCTTGAAGCTGTCATTACCAACAAAGATTTTGTACGAAATATTAAATACATTTCAGTTAGCGTGTTTAATACTTTTTCACTGTGTCATTCCATTTTTTTACACATACCCTAATTTCTGAAAGGGTTGTTACCGACATGTGGTGAACATTTCATGTCAATAGCACCTTTCAAAATATACACTCACCAGCCACTTTATTAGGTACACATTGCTAGTAGCGAGTTGGACCCCCTTTTGCCTTCAGAACTGGCATAATTATTTGTGGCATAGATTCAGCAAGGTGTTAGAAACATTCCTCAGAGATTTTGGTCCATATTGACATGATAGCATCACATTTGCTGCAGATTTGTCGGTTGCATATCCATGATGTGAATCTCCCGTTCCACCACATCCCAAAGGTGCTCTATTGGCTTGAGATCTGGTGACTGTGGAGGCCACTGGAGTACAGTGAACTCATGTTCATGTTCAAGAAAATAGTGGTGAGATGATTTGAGCTTTGTGACATGGTGCATTATCCTGCTGTAAGTAGCCATCAGAAGAGGGATGGACATGATCAGCAACAATACTCAGGTAGGCCGTGGCATATAAACGATGCTCAATTGTTACTAAATGTCCCAAAGTGTGCCAAGAAAATAACCCCCACACCATTACACCACCACCAGCCGGAACCGTTGATACAAGGCAGGATGGATCCATGCTTTCATGTTGTTTACCCCAAATTCTGACCCTACCATCTGAATGTTGCAGCTGAAATCGAGACTCATCAGACCAGGCAATGTTTTTCTCTTGGTGAACCTGTGTGATTTGTAGCCTCAAGCTGGATACATACTATACAATCTCCTTTAGAATTACCAAAACCCTATTATATGAGGTCAAACCTAAACACTTTCAATTTGTATGCAATCAGGCAGGCTCTTCAACCAGGGTCAGACTTACCATTGGGCTTGACTGGGCTCAAGCCCATGGGCCCTGCCCGTTTATGTTTTAAATATCTTCATATGTCTTCAGCTAGATCAGATGAAACAGCGGTGACTGACACTGGTCCTCACTTGGCTGCAGCACTGCTCTGCCCGAGTCTCTCTCTCTCTCTGTCTCATCAGCCGATCAGCGGCGCAGAGAGAGAGACTTTAATGTGTAATTACGCAGGACGGACCAGGAGGAGCATGTCACTGTGTGGCAGAGGCCAGCAATCTTCCTCCTCCGCGCCACCCATGAGTGTATTGGCCCTCCCACCGGCAGCACCTCCTCCATCTTGTCCATACAGTCACTCACACTGACGATATGATACAAGAAGTAGAAGGCTGCGGACACTGACAGTGAAATTACTGGACCCAACCAACTGGACTCCATTACTCCTGCATGGGAGCCCCACCCCCCACCAGAGCACCGAATTAATTGACTAAAAGTGAGTAAAAACAAAAAAAAAAAGAATTCCTGTGTCAAGTCAAAAAGCAAAATACGTGTGCCATTATGTATGAAAAAAAAATACCCCTTTAGTCTTGACTTGTTCAATCTTAATCCCTTCAGCTCCGGAACCTTTTACCCCCCCCTTATGACCAGGCCATTTTTTGTGATACTGGGCTGTGTTGCTTTAACTTACTGACAATTGCGCGGTGGTGCGCCGTTGTAACCCAAGTAAAATTGACGTCCCTTTTTTCCCACTCACTTACGTACTACACGCACACACAATTTATCTTGCACTTTGTTCAATGAGTTATTTTGCTATATTCTTGCAATTGATTTGTTATGATTGCAACCTTACAAGGTATTTGTTTGTTTTTCAATATGTTTTCCAGGTAAATACGTGTTTTATTCTCATTCTGACCAAGACATTTGTGCATTGCAATAAACACATGCTCACTTTGAACTTTTTTAATCATTATTTATTTATTGGAAAAAAAGTTTTTCAAACTTCAACTAGTGGTCATAGAAATAGATTATTACGTTTTTTCAACATGTAACACTGTCTACGGTACCAATCAACATTTTCTTCTATTCAAAGTAATGTATAGAAGGTAGGGCCCGAATTGTTGAAGTCAATGGGGCTCGAACCTGCAAAATCCAAAGTCCTCATTGAAGGCTTGTATGCAAATTATTGGCCATAAAAATTGTACGGGGACCTGGGTACTGCCCTAGGGGACATGTATCAATGCAAACAATAGTTTTTAAAAGAGCAGTGATTTTAATGATGCTCAAAGTGAAACAATAAAAATGAAATATTCTTTTAAATATCGTGCCTGGGGGTCCCCTTAGTCTGCCTGTAAAGTGCCGTGTAAGAGTGTAAGTGCATATACGCGATGTGTAGAACATGCCGCAGCAATAATTACATTTCTAAAGAAAAAATGTAATTTCAAACTTGCTCACATCTGTAATGTATTGCCGGCTCCCGGCAATATAGATGAAAAATAATGGAGTAGGGTCCACCCCAGTCCATGCCAAGCCCACGCCAAAATTTTAAAAAAATGGCGTGGGGTCTCCCCCAAAATGCATACGAGATCCTCATCCGAGCATGCAGCCAGGAGGTCAATAAAAGGGTAGGGACGAGAGAGCGCCCATCCTCCTCCTGAACCGTACCAGGCCGCATGCCCTTAACATGGGAAGGATGCTTTGGGGTCCCGCCCCTTGTGTTTTTCTTTTTCTTTTTAGCGAGTAACTGGCGGCGAGGAAGAATACAGCAGCGGGAGAAGACGGTGGCAGAAGATAGCGCCGGGAGAGACAGCACAGGGAGAGACAGCGGCAGTAGAAGATGGCGGTGGGAGAGACAGCCCTGGGAGAGAAGGCGGCGGGAGAAGATAGCGGGGGAGACGGCACCGGGAGAGACAGCTTGGGGAAAAGACAGCTCAGAGCTATTTTACAATAAAGGACTTGTCAAAAACCCCTACACAGAACCTCAACAAATTTCAGACTTATGTAAACATTCACAAATACATCAGGAGTTTGAATATTAAAAAATATTTTTTGTCCAACCCTGTAAGAACTCCTATAGTGAATGAGGGAATCCACTCAAATCTTCGCAATAAGTTCACTTTTAACCCTTTAAACACAGATAACAAATATTTGGAAGTGTTTAAAAACATGGTGTTTAATGATTTGGATAGGATAAGGATAAGAAAGGTGGTGGATCCCCAATATATTAGGAAGGGTATTGAGTCATTAGAGGAGCGGAAGGAGATTATCATACGCCCTGCTGATAAGGGAGGTGTTCTGGTTATTATGGACAAAACTTACTACCAAGAAGAGATGAACCGGTTATTAAGTGACCATGATACATATAAAATTTTGACCCGATGTTGGGTTTTAAGGAAGAATTACATATGTTAGTTGAGGAAGGTAAAGCCAGGGGTGTACTGAATAAGAAGGAGGCAGCTTATTTGGACCCCTTGTTCTGCAGGACCCCTATAATATACTGTCTACCAAAGATCCATAAAGATAGTGCCAACCCACCTGGTAGGCCTATCGTAAATGGAATAGATTCTATCTCTTCTAGAGTAGGACAGTATATTGACTCTTTTCTTCAGCCATTAGTCCTCACAGATGCATTCCTCAAAGACACTAAACATATTAAACAGGTTCTTGAATCGGTCAGTTGCACATCTAGTATTCTTGTCACCGCTGATGTCAGTTCATTGTACACTATTATTGGACATGAGTATGCATTATCCTCTGTGCAATGGGCTCTGACTACCTCCGATCTCCCAAGGAAACACAAAAAGTTTCTTTTAAATGGCCTTAGTTTCTGTTTATCTAGAAACAATTTTTGGTACGATCGAAAATTTTACCTGCAGACAAGAGTGGTCGTGATGGGAGCCCGTTTTGCTCCCAGTGTGGCCAACCTTTTTATGGCCCACTGGGAGGAAGAGGTTGTCTTCAAAAATCGCCCCCCTGAACTTATCTGCTATAGGAGGTTCATTGATGATCTCATTCTCATTAGGGAGGGAGATCGATCTAGTCTTGATATCTTTATTCAAACTATGAATGATAATGTTAAGAATATACAGCTTACTTGGAACATAAGCATGGAACGTATGTTTTTTCTTGATCTGGAGATCTCTAAAGATGGCGACCACTTCCGTCTGTGTAATTATTTTAAGCCGACCGATCAGAATTCTCCCCTCTGGGGAGTTGCCGACATAGGTCTTGATTGTGCAACATCCCCAGAGGTCAATTCATCAGGCTCAGGTGGAATTGCATGCGCGAGGAAGATTTTGTATCTCAATCTCAGGTTCTTGCATCTAGGTCCCAACAAAAAGGGTATGAGAAATCTGACCTGGATAGTGAAATAGAGAGAGTGTGCAGTATGGATAGACAAAAATTGGTCTCCAATCAGACTAGAGAAATCAGTACTGATGTCTCTAACTTTAAGATGGTATTAAATTATAATGTCCAACATAAACAGTTTGAGAAGATAGTTCTTAATACTTGGTCCATTCTAAAACAGGATAAGGTATTGGGTCCTCTCCTACCTCAGCGGCCATTATTTATATATAAAAAAGCTCCTTTCCTTCAAGACCGTCTAGCACCAGGTGTTGTCGACCCACCAATTAAGTCGGAGAGTCGGTTATTTTCTTTCCTTTCTGGATTTTACGCTTGTGGGAGGTGCACTGCCTGCAAGCATTCTAAATGTAACATCAAGAAGCGGAAAGATTTTTTGGCTTCAGTAACCAATAAAAGATACCATATTCAACAATTGATCACGTGTGCTACTGTGGGTGTTATTTACATACTCGAATGTGAGTGTGGCCTACAATATATCAGTAGGACCTCTAGACCTCTTCGTGTTAGATTAGGCGAGCATTTAAACAACATCAGGAATGGACTCAAGACCCATAATGTATCTAGGCATTTTAAATTGGTTCATAATCAGAACCCTAGGGGTTTGAAATTTTGGGGTATTGAAAGAGTTACAAGACATTTGGGAGGAGGCAATTTCATATGCCAACTCAGCCGCAGAGAATCTCATTGGATATATGAGACAAAAGTTTTAGTGCCAGCAGGCCTGAACGTTGAGTTTGACGTAAATTGTTTTATTTCTGATCGTTAAGTTCATACAAATTATGTTTATATTTCTATATATGTCATTTATGAGGATCAATGAAGACGCGGGTTAATGTATTATTATTATTGCAAGGTTTGAAACAAGAGAATCTGGATGCCGCACACTGGATAAAGTTTGAAAATTCTTCTTTATTGTAAAATTAGGATCATCAAAAATACAGAACAATCAGGCAGATGGTACAGACACAGCTGATGCATTTCGCACTCTAGTTTGAGTGCTTACTCACAGCTATAAGTAAGCACTCAAACTAGAGTGCGAAACGCGTCAGTGTGTCTGTACCATCTGCCTGATTGCCCTGTATTTTTGATGATCCTAATTTACAATAAAGAAGAATTTTCAAACCTTATCCAGTGTGCGGCATCCAGATTCTCTTGTTTCAAACCTTGCTTCAATTTGCATTTAGCCAGCACCTGGGACTCCCCTCCTCTGAAGGATCTACTTAACACACACCTGGGAGCAAGTCTACCTGAGCGGTGAATCACCTTCCCTGTATTATTATTATTATTATTTTAATTGGATGATTATCATCAGTTTTTATTTTTAATTATGAGATTTTTTTTTCCTCTCCCATCTGGTTTTGATAACCATCTGGGGGGTTAGTTTGTGCCATTTTAGTGACACACACTTTATTTGCTAAGTACTTTTTATATTGTATTTGTCTGACTCCGGGTGTTTTAACACATCCGGGCTATGCCTGGTTATTTGTGAGGTTACCTTAATGAGTCACTGCGTGTAATACCTCTAACGGCCTGAGGTGTCAGCCTGAGGTGTTAGTAATGTTTCTATGGTAACTTACCATGTGCAATACCACTAACGATCTGAGGTGTCAGCCTATGGCATACATAGCGGGTGCCGCACGTCATTCCGTAATCGCTGATGAAGTCCCGCCCCCTGGGACATAACGCGTACTGAAACACGTGACTAGCGTGATGTCACCCGCGTCTCTCGTTGATCCACGTGGAACATTGTTACTGTCTGCTTTATCAGCCTAGCACTGAGGTATAGTGCCACATTTGTAAGTGCAATTCTTTTTTACATTAAATGCTTTTTATATCAAACGGAGAGCACTATATTGTATTGCTGTCATTCTATGTAGGAATCTATCGGAGCCTATGGTCAGGATACAAGGGATTTCATACAATCAGTATGTACTCATCTCCAGCGTTCCTTACATCCAGTGGACCAGCTTTTATACCCTTGTGAAGGGACTGCCTGTGTGACCTGACTGATATATTCAGGGGTCCACACTTTGAGGTGAGTGCTAGGATTCACTGCTGGTGGAGGTTGTCACACGATCACCTTGTTTATCATCCATAGGATCACCAATTTGAACACTTGATGGTGTTTTTTTGAATATGAATTATATGGACTTCCTTATTATTTAAGTTTTTTTATGTCTTTAATGTAAACAAACAGATCCCTGTTCAGACAGGGGAGTAGAGAGAGAGAGATCTTCTGTTCTTAGTGAACAGGAACAGCGATCTCTCTCCTCCTCCAGTCAGTACACTCCCCCCACAGTTAGAAACACCTCCCAGGGAACAAATGTAACCCCTTAATTACCACTAGTGTTAACCCCTTCTCTGCCAGTGTCATTTATACAGTAATCAGTTAATTTTTATAGCACTGATCGCACTGCAGCACTGTCTGCTGCAATGTCGCAGTCCTGCTAAAAACTCCTGATCACTGACAATACTAGTAAAAAATAAATAAATAATAAAAAAGCCATAAATCTATCTCCTATTTTGTAGACACTATAACTTTTGCGCAAACCAATCAATATACGCTTATTGCAATTTTTTTACCAAAAATATGTAGAAGAATACATATCAGCCTAAACTGAGGAAGAAATTTGTTTTTTTGTATATTTTTTGGGGGATATTTATTATAACAAAAAGTAAAAAATATTGCTCTTTTTTCAAAATTGTCGCTGTTTTTTTGTTTATAGCGCAAAAAATAAAAACCGCATAGGTGATCAAATACTACCAAAAGAAAGCTCTATTTGTCAAAAAAAACACATAAATTTTGTTTGAGTACAACATAACACAACCACACAATTGTCAGATAAAGTGAAACAGTGCAGCATTGCAACAAATAGCCTGGTCATTAAGGGGGTACATTTTTCCGGTCCTTGAGTGGTTAAGTTACTTGTTGCGCTGGACTTTCTGAAAGATATATACTGAGGGTGTGTGAAGCACGTCAGTGTAAGCAAGAACACATAAAAAATAAACAATTGATTACATTTGCAGGCAGTAATAAGGAGTACAATAGGAATTATTAGGTCTGTTTGACAATTGGTTGCACAGGGAAATATTTACACACTCATTACCCCTCAGTTTCCTGTCTGCCTCCTTTTTCACTCTCCAGCCCATGGCCAGTTCTCCCTCTTAAAGCGGGGTTCCACCCAAATTTTGAACAATATCTGTATGTATTCTCTTCCTTGCCTAGATGCTGACATGCCGTTTAAAAAAATTTTAATCGCCGTAATTACCTTTTTTTTTTCTATTCTTCTTTGCACTTCCTGGTTCTCCTCCCGTGGGAGTAGGCGTGTTTCTAGCCTCTCCCAGACTCCTGGGAGATAGTCTCAGGCTTCCCAGGATGCCACTGAGCATGTGCGAGAACGAGCGGTGAATGCTGGGAGCACAGCATTCACCACATCCAGGAAATAAATGCTTGTGGGCTTCAAATGCCCACAATGAAGATGGAAACTGCCTGCAGTGAATAATATAAGTTATTCTTTCCGACGAAATCTGACACAGGCGGACATATTACACACAATATGTGAGTATGTAATGCTGAGAAGAAAAGTTTGTGAATGAACTCAAAAAAAAAAAAAAACGATAGATAGGTGGACCCCCGCTTTAAGCCTTGTACACACAATAAGATTATCAGATGAATTATCATCCTATTTTTTTATTTGTTTTTGCATGCTATTCTCCATATCAAAAAAAAGAGGTTACTAAAGTTACGACGATTCTCATACGGAAGAATAAAAATTCAGAAGTGATGTAATGTATTGTATTTTATTTTCAGACGAAAACTGTACTGATTAAATGAAAATCGTATAATCTGGTATCGTACGAAAAAAATTGTCATGCTTGTCCCATTGGATAAATTTGTTCAAATTGTCCTGATCAGCTCTCGAAAACTGTGTACTAACGATCAGATTATTGTATGATCACTTAGAAAGTGGCACTTTTCGTAAAATGTTCTGATCGTGTGTACTATTCTTTAGGCCTAAGGCTTTTCTGAATGCTTTTCTCCTGACAGGAGAAAAGCAGTATTAAAAACATGCCTAAAGCTGCGTTTTTGAAAAATGTTCAGGCACGGCAACCGTTTGGGCATTTATTAATTTCATTGGCCAGAGTTCGAATTCATTCTGGCCATTAAAATGAATAAACGCTCAAGTGCTAAACACACCTAGAATTTAGGCGCACAAACCTTCCTCTCCTGAATGGCGATTTTGGTGCATTCAGATTTTTTTCTCCTAAGGGCCCCTGTCTCTAAACTCCTGTAAAAGCTTATGTGTGCATGGACACATAGGCTAACATAGAGGGGCATTTAGGGGCAGAAAAAAAATGTCAAACGTCTGTAAAATGGACATTTGACAGCTGCCATGTGCATGAGAAACAAACATTCACTACCACTCAGACGCCCAGCATCCTCAAATGACTGTGCAGACACAGTGCTCACTGACAGCTCCTGCTCGCCATCCACAATAGATAAGTATACGAGGTGCTATCAAAAAGTTTTGTAACACGCCAACAGATGGCAGCACAAGGCTACACAGTGCACACACAGTGACGGAGCACCGACCTTCTTAAGTCAGTGTGCAAAAAGACATCGTTCTGTGTACATCGGGAGCTGTAGGAGCTGCTCCTATTCTGAACATGTGCGTTACCATGTCTGCTTTTCCATCATGGACAGCAAGTTAGAACAAAGAGCAAACGTGAAAATTCAGCATGAAACTGGGCAAATCTATCACAGAGGCGTTTGACATGATTCAGCAAGTTTACGTCAAGTCGTTCAAGGTGTTGTGAGTGGCATGCACGTGGAAGAACATCACTGAAAGACAATGAGAGATCAGGAAGACCTTCAATGAGCTCAACCCCCGAAAATGTCAAAACCATCCAGCAACTTGTGCATGATGATCATCGGAGCACAATCGTGCGTGCCACTCAAAACACCTCATTGCAGCATTACCGTAAACTTTCTGAACCATGTCAAATGTCTCTGTGACAGATTTGCCCAGTTTCACACAGACTTTCAAGTTTGCTCTTTGTTCTAACTTGCTGTCCATGATGAAATAGCAGAAATGATGATGCACGTGGTCAGAATATCACCAGTTGCACAGCTCTCAAAACTTTTTGAAACCACCTCATATAGCAGCAGCACATGTCTTCAGAATCTAAAAAGAGCTTTGTTTGTAACAGTTAAAAAACATATTTGGTGGTTCCGCCCAGAACGGGCCTTCATTTTCTGCCAGTGGAACTGCAGCTTCTCTGCTGCTGCCAATTTGTTTATGGTCGGCACTCACTGCTCTCTACCCTCCAGCCCCTGCAATGAACAGCTTCTGTTCTGTCTCTTCTTTACCACCATCGTCCACAATTAGCTGCCATTCTGGTATTCCCCATGATCTATTTTCAGTTACAATAAACATAGTACTTTGAAAGTGCACAATATTTCTAGTGTCACAAAGGTGAATTAGAAAAAAAAACCCAACAGTTTGTGGTTGCAGAAGTATTCAGTTCCTTGTGTCGATAAATAGCAGAGCCACTTTTGGCTGCAATTTCAGTCTGAGTGCTTAAGGATTAGTCTATTCTCAAATTTCTCAAATTTGCATTTCTCATTCTTGCAAATTTTGCCATTTTTTCTTGGAAGGAATGCTTTGACTCTTTCAGGCTTAAAGCAGAGTTCCACCCAAAAGTGGAACTTCCACTCATTTGTATCCTCCCCCCCCCCAGTGCCACAATTGGCACCTTTCGGGGGGGGGGGGGGGGGGGGGACAGGTCAAAGACAGGTATCCTGTTCCCACTTCCGGGAGCCACAGCCGCGGATATTGACGTCACTGCTTGGCTCCCTCCTCTTCCCCCTGTCGCGAGGCCAGTAGGAGAGAGGAGCAGAGCCTCGCGCGTGCGCAGTAGGGTTCCAGGTGTGAAGCCATAAGGCTACATACACTGCTGGGTTCCCTTACCCGCAATGGCGGTGGCAGCCACTGACAGCTGATGGAAACATCAGCTGCGGTGCCGACATCCCTGGACTCCAGGACAGGTAAGTGTCCTAGTATTAAAAGCCAGCAGCTGCAGTATGTGTAGCTGCTGGTTTTTAATTTTTCCAGTGGTGAGCGGACCTCTGCTTTAACAGCACATTTCAGGTTTTGGTAAAGACTTTCTTAGACACAAATGATAAAAAATATTCCTAAGAGATTCTGGTAGCTCAAATAGATTCTAACTTTTTCCTTCCTAGCATGTGTATGCAACGCTGTATCCTGGCCTAGGCCGACAAGGCCTAGGCCTAGGGCAGCACTTTGCAGGGGGGCAGCACGGAAAGAGTCCCCGCCGGCTTGCGCTACGCTGTTAGTGTAGCAGCAGTCTCATAGGATGGACTGGGCAAATTAGTCTAGCACCCCTATAAAGGGGCCTAGCTGCTTCCGGTATGCAGGTGGCTGGCATTCCGCAACTGTGTGTGTGTGTGTGGGGGGGGGGGGGGGCGCCGCTTCTAATTTTGACTGTCCTCTCATCCTTAACCACAAACCTTCCTCTCTGTGCTATATGTTTTCTGCTGCACCATTGGCATGGTTATATCTTCTTAGTCCTCTCCATAAAATTATCAGAAATTTGTGCTTAAAGTAGAACTATAGGCAACACTTTTTTTTTTCATTTTGGATAGAGTAAGGGAGGGTTATAACCCCTGTCAGTTTATTTTTTACCATCCCTGTCCCATTGCAGAGATTTCCCTTCAATTCCTGCCCCATAGCAAAACAGGAAGTGAGAGGAAATCTATGCAAATTAATGGAATCCATCCCCCAGGCCCCCAGAACTATTGTCCCAACTTGAAAATTTCAGGGCGAGTCTTAAACAGCAAGGGGTGTGGCCTTGACAGGAAGGGGTGGGTCATATTTAAATTAGGGTGTGCACGAGTTTAGATAGGCTTAGGGCAGCACAAAACCTAAATACACTACTGTGTGTATATATGCATGTGAGATAGGAAACTTAGATAGGATGCTCCTTGAGGGCCGGGACTGATGTGAAAGTACAATGTGTAAAACTGCTGTGTGAAATTGTCCGTCCTATATGAATAGCTAAAATAAATAAAAATTCACAGATTGTTGTTAATTATATATTTATTTAACAAATGTTTAAAGCATTATTTACATAAAATAAAACCAGCTATTTTAAATTATACCTCGTGCAATGTTTGAAGGTGACTGTGTATTAAAAATATGCACATCTAAATGCTTGCCAAACATAGATAACATTTTATATACAAACATATAGCATTTTTAAAGTTGAACTGATTTGATTTGATGAAAGTTTAGTCTGTAAAGCAGAACCAAAACTTCTGTTGAGAGTAGGAGTTAGAAACATCTCCCCAAGGTGATTATTCCATACACTGAAAAGGGAAATATATCTCCACAATAGGGAAACTGACAGTAACATATTTAAATATAGACAAAGCTTGTTCTCATTCTCCACTCAAATCTTTTGTAGTAGCTTGGAACCTTGATCCTGTTTACATTGGTTTGGATAGCCATCAATTCTAATGCCGTGTACACATGGTAGTGTTGAACCTCCGTCGGCATTTCAGACGGAAAAATTTAGAACATGTCCTCTATCTAAGTCTGTTGGAAATGCCGACAGAAAAAGTCCATTGGGGCATACACACGGTTGGAATATCCGACCAAAAGCTCTCATCGGACATTATACCAGCACGGTACCATTATAGATAAATGGACAAACTGGAAAAACCTTTTTAAGCTGCAGTGATCCTGGAAGGTCTTGGCTGTTGGCAAGCTCCAAAGGGAGTAGGTCCCACACTAGGGTCTTAAGAAGTACACTTCTTTAACATTAAGGTGTATATATATATATATATATATATATATATATATGAAATTATATTATTATATATTGTGTGTTTATACATCAAGCAATTTTGACTTGTGGCTCTCAATGTTTAGTGTTAAAGACACAAGATGGAGTTCATGCATTCACAATACAACCTCCAATCTATTTTAACATGCTGGTACACAGCAACACTTCCATAACTAATGTTATCCTACAGGGAACAACAAAAAATGCAAGCCCCATGAACAGTGATTGTCTCCTGCTCCAGCCACATTATTTAGGTATTGACAAAGATCATGTAAAACTATAGATGCTTTACCTTGCATTGAATGTTGCATTCATTTCATTGAGATTCACAAATCTATCCTAAATTACATTGATACCCAAACCTTTTTTCTCTACTTCCCATGTTCCCTATCATCACATGTGTATGCAGCAAATCTTGACCAGTGCCTAGTGCTGCCCCACCATCTCCCAAGTCATGCTGTCATGAATTTTTTTCTTTTTTTTGTAGTTCAGCTTTACGCTGGTGGATGCTTTTTCCAAGAAATCATATGAGCAACACATATTTAGGTCAATTCACCCATAGTTATATAAAGTAATCAGGTCAAAAAAAAAGTCCATCTAGTTAAAATAAAACACGCAAATCGAAAACCTCCATATACGATACATAATCCTTTAGCCATAGTTCATCCAGAGGAAGGCAATAAAAACATGGGCCGATTTTCTCCAGTGGGGGAAAATAAATTCCTTCCTGATCACCCATGAGACAATCTGATATTCCCTGGATCAACGACCCCGTTATTACCTCAAAATAATCAATATCCAGTAATATTTTGTGCATTTAGGAATGCATCCCGCTCTTTCTTAAAACATTCTACTCAGCTGGCCAGAAGTAGTTCTTGAGGGAGTCTATTCCAAATTTCCACAGCTCTTACTGTGAAGAAACCTTTCTGTATATGAAAGTTAAATCTCTTTTCCTCCAGACATAAAAAGTGCCCCCTTGTCCTCTGTAATGACCTGAAAGTAAATAATTCTATACCAAGTTCACTATATGGGCCACTTATGTATTTATACAGTGGCTAAAATAATTATTTGATCCCCTGCAGATTTTGTAAGTTTGCTCACTTACAAAGAAATGAAGGGTCTCTATTTTTTATCATAGATGTATTTTAAATGATAGAGACAGAATAATACCCAAAAATTCTGAAAAAAACCCCATAATACAAATGTTATAAATTGAGTTTCCGGCTGAGTGAATAAAATAGGTATTTGATCCCCTACCAACCAACAATAATTTTGGCTCCCACAGACTGGCTACAGTATGTGCTCATGTGGTACACAGATTAGTCCTGTCAATTTAAGAAGGTGCTCCTAGCGACAACTCGTTATGTGTATAAAAGACACCTATCCACAGAATCTCTTTCTTCCATTCAAACCTCATCATCATGGGCAAGACCAAAGAGATGTCAAAAGACGTCAAGGACAAAGTTAACCACTTAAAGTGTTTGTAAACCCACTTTAAAAAAAAAAACCTAACACCTGCAAGACAAAGGCATAATGAGCTAGTATGAATAGCATACTAGCTCATTATGTAATACTCACCTGAGATCGAAGCCCTCGCTACGGTGGCCGTACACAGTACCGGCCGGCGACATCAATCCCGGGGGTTATTTCCGGGTATCGCGGCTCCGGCGCTGTGATTGGCCGGAGCCACGATGATGTCACTCCTGCGCGCGGGAGCCGCCGCCAACAGCACACTCACTGAAGCAACATCGGCACATGCAAATACAGGGGATATCCTGGGTAGCTACAGGTAAGTCTTATTATAGGCTTACCTGTAGCAAAAAGTGGTCTGTAAGGGTTTACAACCACTTTAACCACTTCAATACAGGGCACTTTTGCTCCTTCCTGCCCAGGCCAATTTTCAGCTTTCAGTGCTGTCCATTTTTAAATGACAATTGCGCAGTCAAACTACACTGTACCCAAATTACATTTTTATCATTTTGTTCCCACAAATAGAGCTTTCTTTTGGTGGTATTTGATCACCTCTGCGATTTTTATTTTTTGCTAAACAAAAAAAAGAAGACCGAAAATTTTGAAAAAAAAGTTTTTGTTTTTGTTATAACATTTTGTAAATAAGTAAGTTTTCTCCTTCACTGATGGGCACTGATAAGGCGGCACTGATAGGCAGCACTGATAGGTGGCACTGAGAGGCGGCACTGATGGGCACTCATAGGTGGCACTGAAAGGCTGCACTGATGGATACTTATGGGTGGCAGTGATAGACGGCACTGATGGGCACTTAAAGGCGGCACTGATGGGCATTGATGGTTGGCACTGGATTTCACTGATAGGCATCATTGGCAGGTATTTTTCAATGGCACAGATTGGCAGCTGCCTAGATCGGAGTTGCGGTGTGTCAGAGTGACCCGCCGCAACAACGATCGCCACAATGTGCGCCCCTGGGGACGCGCAGCAGCTTGATATCCTGGTGACGTCATATGACATACGGTCAGGATATCGCAACCACTTTACCGACATCATATTGCTATATGGCGGGCGGCAAATGGTTAAGAACTGAGCCTCTTTTTGGGATGTAGTGTTTACAAGTTAAAATATTTTTTTTTTTGCTAGAAAATTACTTAGAAACCCCAAATATTATCAATTTTTTTTTTCAGACACCCTAGAGAATAAAGTGGCGGTCATTGCAATACTTTATGTCACACCGTATTTGCGTAGCTGTCTCACAAGCACAATTTTTTTTAAAAAATACACTTTTTTGAATTAAAAAATAAGACAACAGTAACTTATATTGTGAAAGATAATGTTATGCCGAGTAAATTGATACCCAACATGTCATGCTTCAAAATTGTGTCCGCTCGTGGAATTGCGACAAACTTTGACCCTTAAAAATCTCCATATGACATTTAATGGTTACCAGTTTTGAGTTACAGAGGAGGTCTAGTGCTAGAATTATTGCTCTCGCTCTAACGATCACGGCGATACCTCACATGTGTGGTTTGAACATTAAACGTTTTCATTTGCGGGCTTGACTTACTTATGCATTCGCTTCTGCTTGCGAGCTCGGCGGGATGGACGCTTTAAATTTATTTCTCTTTTTTTCTTATTTTTTTTTTTAACACTGTCTTTTTTTAAAAAAAAACATTTTGGGTCACTTTTATGTAAACATCCCTTGTAATAGAAAAAAAAACATGACAGGACCTCTTAAATGTGAGATCTGGGGGTCAAAAAGACCTCAGATCTCACATTTACACTAAAATGCAATAAAAAATAAATAAAAATAGAAATGTAATTTTTTTTTTTTAAATAATAATTTCCCTTTAAAAGACCATTGGGCCGAAGTGACATTTGACGTTGCTTCCATAATCCAGTGGTGTGGAGCCGAGCATCTTTCCCTCACTCAGCATCCAGCCTGTGAGGGGAGAGGACCCGATCGTCTCCGCCGATATCGATGGCTCCGGTAAGCAGCGGAGACTACCTGTGCGGGGCGGGAGGGGGGCCCTCTCCCACCCTCAATAAAAGTGATCTTGCTGCGAATCCGCCTCTGAGACCACTTTTATCTGAAAGCCAACCGCCCGCTGTTGAAGAGGATACCGGAGTTATGGCAGATAGCTGCTGCCATAACAATTTTATTCCCCTTCAAACAGCTGCAGTATAATGATGGCGGGCGGTTGGCAAATGGTTAAAGACCTGCACAAGGCTGGAATGGGCTACAAGGCCATCATCAGCAAGAAGCTTGGTGAAAAGGAGACAACTGTTGGAGCGATTATTCACAAATGAAAGAAATACAAAATAACCATCAATCGCCCTCGGTCTCAAGCTCCATGCTTGCCTGATTGGGTAAGGATGATCATGAGAAAAGTGAGGGATAAGCCCAGAACTACACGGGAGGAGCTTGTGAATGATATCAAGGCAGTTGGGACCATAGTCACCAAACAAACCATTGCTAACACAATACACTGCCATGGATTGAAATCCTGCAGCACCCGCAAAGCCCCCCTTCTCAAGAAGGCACATGTACAGACCCGTCTGAAGTTTGCCAAACATCTAAATGATTTAGAGAAGGATTGGGAGAAAATGCTGTAGTCAGACACAACCAACATTGAGCTCTTTGGCATTAACTCAAATCGCTGTGTTTGGAGGAAGAAAAATGCTGACTATGACCCTAAGAACACCATCCCTACAGTCAAGCATGGAGGTGGAAAGATTATGCTTTGGGGCTGTTTCTCTGCTAAAGGTACAGTCCGACTTTGCTGCATTGAGGGGCCAGTGGATGGGGCCATGTATTGTAAAATCTTGGATGAGAACCTTCTCACTGAAGATCGGTCGTTGATGGGGCTTCCAGCATGACAATGACCCAAACCATACCGTCAAGGCAACAAAGGAGTGGCTGAAGAAGAAGCACATTGAGGTCATGGAGTGGCCTTGCCAGTCTCCAGTTCTTAGTTCTATAGAAAATTTATGGAGGGAGCTGAAACTTCGAGTTGCCAAGCGAAAGCCAAGAAACCTTAAGAGAAGATCTGTAAAGAAGAGTAGACCAAAATCCCTCCTGAGATGTGTGCAAACCTGGTAAACAACTACAAGAAACAGCTTACCTCGGTGCTGTGTTTTGTTTGGGGATCAAATACTTATTTTACTCACTGAACTGCAACTCAATTTAAAACATTTGTATCATGTGTTTTTTCGGTTAATATTCTCTAATAGTTTAGTCTAATATTCTAATAGTCTCTATCATATAGAATACACCTATAATAAAAATTGTAGACCCTTCATTTCTTTGTAAGTGTGCAAACTTACAAAATCTGCAGTGGATCAAATAATTATTTTCCCCACTGTAGCTAATTAGCAGCAGTAAGTTTAGCATCCCTAGTCTACTAGGCTTTTGTAGCACAGTGACCAGTGGTGGCTGGTGTTAAACGCCCCCCCCCCCTCCCCGGGTCACAGACGGAACCCATCACCCACTCCAGTCGGCCGGCTGGGTAACCCCCCCCCCCCCGGGTTCGATCAGTTAGTAGGTCAGGGCCCCGCACTTACCCCACCTCGCAGGCAGCACTCAGAGCAGCGTCAGCTTCTCTCCGGGCTGTTCTCTCCAGCTGCTTCCTCGCTTCCCCTGCGTCTCCGCCCTTTTTTTACTGTTCCATTGTGTCCGTGTGCCTCATGTAAAGTCCCACCCTTTGCGCTCCTTTCTAAATCTCACTATTGAACCGGGATGGAGGAGGAAATTTGAACGGCCCCCTGTTATCTCATTTAAAGTCCCATATTTTTCCTCTTCTTTTGTCAAACAATTAGGGATGGAGACACACGGTCGCATTATGAATAATATTTCTCATATCTCTATAATTATACATGGCTGCTTCTCAGCCGTTTCCATATGTATTTGTGTTTTTCCAATTTTCCCTGTGCATCGGTTGTTCTCATGTACGCACCATTGGTTGGTATGTGTATCCCCATGTTTCCAACGATTTAATTTGACATCCCACATGTGCGCACTGGTGGCCTCAGCCGATGTTTGCCGCGTGACCGTGCTTTCTCCTGTTACGCTCCGGAGCTGCGACCCGCACTGGGGACCTCCCCTCCACCAGGCTCTGACGCAGGGTGGGCGGGGGCTCCGCCACTGCACGTCGACGCCACGCGTTCCTTGCCGGCACGTGTTGCGTCTTATGGTGCACCTCTTGGCGGCGGGTCAATGTACCATCTCCAGCACATCGGTGGTTGGCGGTGGACACGGCGCTCCTTGCTGGATGGCTTAGGTGGTCTGGCCGCTAGCTCGATGGTGCCTTCCGTGCCCCCCCACTGTATGCTGGGACGTGACGTTGGGGGATGGCTGTGGTGGCGCTCCCTACATGAGCCTCTCGCGCTGTTTGGTCTCACACTTAGATTTGCTCACATCATTCAACATCATGGGACCACATGTTCCCTATTTCTCTGCCTTTACTCACTCTGAGCTAGGTATTTTCACTTTCTTTTCTTACTCATTCACTTTCTACTTTCCTTCATCTGTTGTCACCTCCTATACACCTGACTATGGTTTCCACATCCCTCCTACATTTTTTTCATTCCTTCATACTTACCTATCCTTGTTTGCTTTACTCTCACACATACACATTTTTTGCTCAGTTACACACCTCCCTTTTTTTTTACATTTTTTACAGAGGTCTCCAATTTGGAGTGATTTTTGGTTCACACGATTGTCACTTCATATAGTCTGACCAACCCGGGGTTTTCTTTGTGTGGGTTGTGCCCGCCTCCTAGCGCCCCCTCAGCTCTGGGATGTGGCATCGTTAGCTGGTCTGTGACTCACATGGCTGCACCACCACTGCGCAGATGTACACGTAAGTCTGTGGGCATAATGTGTATATGTGTGGGTCTTTCATATTTCACATTTACCCACTTGCCCCTTTAAATTAATCTTACATGGTTGTTTTCTCCATTCGTAGGTAACTATTTCGGTTTTGCTCCTGACGAGGGGCTAGAAGGTCCTGAAACGAGCTTACAACTACCGACATGTATATACTACCATTAACGACGTATGGACGTTCCATCTAGATCTATTCTTCTTTTGTTTGTTTTCTTTTATCCCCATCAAGTGACACTTTAGTGTATCACTCTGTATAGATACCTAGTACTATATGTGTATCATATGCATTGCATTCAATGTTCTATGTAATTTTAAATTATTCCTTGTTGGAATGTATACCATTGTGCAATATTAGGTTCTAGTAAAATATACAATTGATATATAGCAATATGCATTATCAATATATATGTTATATATGACTAATTGAATCTATTAAAGCCCTTTTTTTACTTAAATTGTTCCATTGCGTCCGTGTGCCTCATGTAAAGTCCCACCCTTTGCTCTCCTTTCCAAATCTCACTATTGAACCGGGATGGAGGAGGGGATTTGAACGGCCCCCTGTTACCTCATTTAAAGTCCCATATTTTTCCTCTTCTTTTGTCTTACAAAAAAAAAAAAAAGACACAAAATTGTACGAGCGCCAACATTTTTTTATTAAAGGTGTGTAGATAGGAGGCTTTAAAAAGAATTTGCAAAGCTTTTCATTGAAAACCAGTGTTTCAATTCTGGGGGCCATACACATGTCAGCACTGTCCTGTAATTCTGAAATTGGCAGTTTCCAGACTGCATTAAAGTGATATTAAACTATAGCTGCACGGTTCCGGATAAAATGAGAATCACAATTTTTATACTTAGAATAAAGATCATGATTCTCTGCGTAACATCATCTTTCACATTATACAAAACAATTGGGCTAACTTTACTGTTTACTTTTTTTGTAATTCATTGAAGTGTATTTTTTCCCAAAAAATTGCTTTTGCGTGACATAAAATATTGTAATGACCGCCATTTTATTCTATAGGGTCTCTGCTAAATAAATATATATATATATATATATATATATAAATATATATCTATATATATATATAATGTTTGGAGGTTCTAAGTAAATTTCCAGCAAAAAATACTGATTTTTAACTTGTAAGCAACAACAGTCTTTTTTTAGTCACCTCATTTACAGACCAAAGTTCATTCATTTGATCTAAAAGAACCAAATGATACAATGTTTCTCTTTATCTCTCAGCACTGAGCAATGTTGTGATAAGCCTTGCCGGGTTTTTTTTTCTTTAACAGCTCTGAGCAGAGAATGGCTCTGCACTTACATGAATCGTGGAAATGCTGAATTAAGATTGTGAGGGGGGTTGATTCAAGATCGCAATTTTTTTACAATTAATCGTGCACCTCTATATTAAGCCCTTTGTTTTAATAGCGGAACTTCACCCTTTCAATCAATCTCAAATCTTGTTTAAAGCTTTCTTTTCTTTTTTTTACATTTCTTCAGTTACTTCCTGGTTTCCACGCCTATGCAAAGGATGTCATACATGCCAGGAGTCCTCAGGAGGGGTTTTCTCAGCTAAGCACACCCCCCTGCCTGCATGCTTAAGCTAAAGGCAGCTGGATTCCAGGAAGTAAATGCTGCATTAATCATCTGCCCTTACTCAAGATGGTCACTGCCAGAAATTCTGGGGGAGTTTTTTTCAAAATGTTAAAAATTAATTAAACTGTGTCTTAAGTTTGTGGTGCTCAAATACAGTGAAGTCCTGCTTTAACCACTTCAGCCCAGGAAGAATGTACCCCCTTCCTGACCAGAGCACTCTTTGCGATTCAGCACTGCGTCGCTTTAACTGACAATTGCGAAGTCGTGTGACGTGGCTCCCAAACAAAATTGATGTCCTTTTTTTCCCACAAATAGAGCTTTCTTTTGGTGGTATTTGATCACCTCTGCGGTTTTTATTTTTTGCTCTATAAACAAAAAAATAGCGTCAATTTTGAAAAAAAAAACGCATTATTTTTTACTTTTTGCTATATTAAATATCCCCCAAAAATAATTAAAAAAACATTTTTTTTCTTCAGTTTAGGCCAATACGTATTCGTCTACATATTTTTGGTAAAAAAAAATCGCAATAAGCGATTATTGATTGGTTTGCGCAAAAGTTATAGCGTTTACAAAATAGGGGATAGTTTCATGGCATTTTTATTAATAATTTTTTTTTACTAGTAATGGCGGCGATCAGAGATTTTTATTGTGACTGTGACATTATGGTGGACACATCGGACATTTTTGACACATTTTTGGGACCATTGTCATTTATACAGCAATCAGTGCTATAAAAATGCACTGATTCCTGTGTAAATGACACTGGCAGTGAATGGGGTTAACCACTAGGGGGGCGGGGAGGGGTTAAGTCAGTACTAGGGGAGTGATTTCTAACTGTAGGGGGGATGGGCTAGCTGTGACACGTCACTGATCTCTGCTCCGATGACAGGGAGCAGAGATCAGTGACACTGTCACTAGGCAGAATGGGGAGATACTGTTTACATCAGCATCTCCCCGTTCGTCCTCTCCGTGAGGCGATCGCGGGTATCCCTGCGGCGATCGAATCCGCGGAACCCGCGACCCGACTCACGGAGCTCCTGGCCGGCAGCACGCACGCAATGGCATGGCGGGGAATTCAAATGGGACTTACAGGTATGCCCATTTGCCCAGCCATGCCATTCTGCCAACGTACATCAGCGTGAGCCGGTCGGGAAGTGGTTAAGCACTTTCAGTTCCGATTTAATCACTTACTGAGTATGCAGTTCTTTATCTTTTAACCCTTCTCTATGTGCCAGTTTAAGCTGGTGCCTCTTCCCTAAGTTTCCCTGTTTCAGTTTTTGCTCCTCTCTCTTGCAGCTTCCTTATGGAGCCAGCTTTGCATGCAGGGACTAGACTTGTGTCTCTTTACTCTGTATATAATAAAGTGTTACTAAACCCAGGCATTCACTATGCCTGGTCTTGCACAGTACACACAACATTGAAATGCAATTATTTTAGTAAATATAAACTGATAAATACCTTTTCTCATCAGCAGTATATAGCAGTCTTGTGACTTCTATTAGTGTCTGGTTAAAGCTTGTAGGAGTTTTCATTCTCCTCTGATTGTCCTACGAGGCTGCAGGACCCCTGACCCTCTGTTTGGACAGCACTGATTGGCCCTGTGCCAATCACATGCACCAATTCCAAGAAAAAAAAAACTCTCTAGCAATACACACCAAACTGAGCATGTGCAGATTTCTCTTTTTAGGCTCTGTAATGTCAGGAAATGGATTGGGGACTGTGGAGGAAAGGGAGGATCAGATCAGACAGAATCAGCCTTTTTACACAATGTGCAGGATTTTACTGTTGTGCGTTTAGTAACACTTTAAAAGAAACACACAATCCCCTAGCCTAAGATGAAAATGCACTCCCCTGCTTCTTTCCTCCCTTCTCCAAGCTAACAGACTGCACTGTTCACTTTTAACTCTCTCCTGTGACGACCCTGCATTCAAGGAAGCAGCACTGAGAGAGCAGAATCCAGCTGCATTGAAAGTTGAAGGTGCAAGTGGTGGGGTAAGAATAACACATAGGGAGTTATTTACGAAAGGCAAATCCACTTTGCACTACAAGTGCACTTGGAAGTAAAGTCACTGTAGATCTGAGGAGGACATGCAAGGAAAATAAAAAAACAGCATTTTAGCTTGTACATGATTGGATGATAAAATCAGCAGAGCTTCCCCTCATTTCAGATGTTCCCCTCAGATTTAAAGCAACTGCACTTCCTTGGGAGTGCAAAGTGGATTTGCCTTTCGTAAATAACCCCCATAGTTTATTTTATTGTGCCTAATGTGTTAACCACTTCAATACCGGGCACTTACACACCTTCCTGCCCAGACCAATTTCCAGCTTTGAGCGCTGTCACGCTTTGAATGACAATTGCGCGGTCATACAACACTGTACCCATACTAAATTTTTATCATTTTGTTGCCACAAATAGAGCTTTCTTTTGGTGGTATTTGATCACCTCTGGGATTTTTATTTTCTGCTAAACAAATAAACAAATTTTGAAAAAAAATGTTTGTTTTTTTTGTTACAAAACTTTGTAAATAACTAAGTTTTCTCCTTCACTGATGGGCACTGATAAGGCGGCACTGATGGGCACCGATCACGTAGCAGCAATGTGGTTAAACTAAAAAATGCAGAGGGTAAATATTTCTTTAAACAGCACAGAATTATGAAATCTTATTTTGTGTATGCATTATACTAAAATAGTCTCAGAAAGCTGTGTTAAAGAAAGACCACACTCCACACCAAAAACAGAATAATGTGTTATTAGATAATACCCTACACTCTGTCAGGAGAGGAAATCTCTCAGCAGGATAACGTGTTCTGGTGACAGCTATCAAAGGTAGGATCACACGCACACATATACACTTTGTGAAGATTATTTCCACTACTTTTTTTTAACTTATAATATTATTATTAAAGAGTAATATCTCCATCATTCTTCTGCACTCTATCCAAAAACATAAAAAAAAATAAAAATGCTTCCAGCTCCACTTTGAAGCCATTTTAACATACCAAGATGTCAACATTAAGATCAGGCACATACTAGTTGGAAGTAGTTTACTTTAACCCCTTCCCGCTGAGTGTACGCATATATGCGGCCTCATGGAAGTGGGTCTTTATCAGTGAGGTCACATATATGGGCTGTTGTGTTTATGTCAGTGACAGCTCCGAGTCTCCTACTAATGATCTGGAAATAGGAGGCCCGGTTCCTGATTATCTGATTGCTGTTATAGGCTCTGAATGGCACAAAGGGCAGGCTGCATAGTAATCAGCCACTGTACAGCCCGCCCCTGTGTTCTCTCCTCTTAATTGGATACAATGTATCTTTTTCTCCTTGCTCGAGCAGAAAATTGTAAACAAATAAAAGTGTGTGTAAAAAAGCTAGAACAGGGTTTGATCCAGGTCAGTTTCAGCTTCCAGATTTTTTTAATTTAGTATCAGTGTATTTTAGGTAAGATAAGAAAGCAAAAAGCACACTAATGTTCCTGGGCCCTTCTGGGTACAAACAACAAATACCATACACATATAACCTGCTATCTTCAGGAGCAGGAGAATTTATTTTGGTTACTTGGTGGTAGGTTTTGTAAACAGCAAGAAATAGCTAAATTTAAAAAAAAATTAAACTAATTTTGTACCAGTTTTCTTTTGCTTTTAAAAACAAATTGGAGATATCCATTACCATTTACCAAGAAATGAAAGCCCAATTGTCCTGAAAAAAATAAAAAGGTATAATTCACCTGCATACACTAAGCAGTTGCTATGATATGTACAGTTTTAATAACACATGTCAAACTTGCAAAACTGTGTTTATATAATAGGTGATTTTTTTGTTTTACCTTTTTCATGATGTAGAACTATGGTCTAAAAAAAAGTTCTGTAGTACTTAAAGCAGAATTCCACCCAAAAGTGGAACTTCTGCTCCTTTGTCTCCTCCCCCCCTCTGGTGCCACATTTGGCACCTTTCGGGGGGGGGGGGGGGAGAGCAGATACCTGACAGGTATCCTGTCCCCAGTTCCGGGAGACCGGGCCACGGCGAATTAGGTCAGCGGCTCGGCTCCCTCATCCTCCCTCCTTCTTCCCCCACCACCGGGCCAGTAGGAGAGTGCAGCGGTGCCTCGCACATGCGCAGTAGGGAGCCGGCATGAAGCTGTGATGCTGCACTGCCGGGTTCCCTTATACGCAATGGCGGCGGCAGCACCCGACAGCTGATAGAAACATCAGCTGCACGCCCAACATCGCTAGACTCCAGGACAGGCAAATGTCCTATTATTAAAAGTCAGCAGCTGCAGTATGTGTAGCTGCTGGCTTTTCGTTTTTGCAGGGGTAGGCGGACCTCCTCTTTAAAGTGGATGTAAACCCGATTCATTAAATTTGAGCTGGCACATATATCTGCAGTGTTTTCTTGTCTCTCTTCAAAGCCCTAAGTCCTGTGGATTTCTCCTGCTCCGTTCTTCTGTTATCAGCCTGATAACTTCTGACATGTTCTCTGACACAGGCAATAAAACCAGCCTGAATTTTGTGTCAGGGTGGGTGCTATAAATAGATTAGCAGGGAGCTGGTCTATTCACAGCACATCTCTGCAAGTGTCTGCCTATGTGGAGAGGGGGTGTGTGCCTTTCCTCCAATCAGCTGTCTCACAGTGTATGGCAAGAATTCACAACCACAGGTGAATCAGGAAGAGAAAATTCTAACAGGACGTGCACTTTCTAAACAGTATATAAAGCTGAAGACAGCATATATACATGTAAAACCTCCAGTGGATATAAAAAGTCTACACACCCCTGTTAAAATGTCAGGTTTCTCTGATGTAAAAAAATGAGACAAAGATGAATAATCTCAGGACTTTTTCCACCTTTAATGTGACCTATAAACTGTACAACTCAATTGAAGAAGAAACTAAAATATTTTAGGGGGGCGGAGTAAAAATAAAAAAATAAAGTAATGCGGTTGCATAAGTGTGTGCACACCCTCTTATAACTGGGGGGTGTATCTGTGTTCATAATTAAGCAATCACATTCAAACTCATGTCAGTACACACCTGCCATCATTTAAAGTACCTCTGATTAACCCCAAATAAAGTTCAGCTGTTCTAGTAAGTCTTTCTTGAAATTTTCTTTGTCGCATCCTACAGCAAAGCCATGGTCCACAGAGAGCTTCCAAAACATCAGAGGGATCTCATTGTTAAAAGGTATCAGTTAGAAGAAGGGTACGAAAGAATTTCCAAGGCATTATATATACCATGGAACAAAGTGAAGACCGTCATCATCAAGTGGAGAAAATATGGCACAACAGTGACATTACCAAGAACTTGACGTCCCTCCAAAATTGATGAAAAGACGAGAAGAAAACTGGTCATGTAGGCTGCCAAGAGGCCTACAGCAACAATAAAGGAGCTGCGGGAATATCTGGCAAGTACTGGCTGTGTGGTACATGTGAAAACAATCTCCCATATTCTTCATACGTCTAGGCTATGGGGTAGAGTGGCAAGACGGAAGCCTTTTCTTACAAAGAAAAACATCCAAGCCTGGCTAAATTTTGCAAAAACACATCTGAAGTCTTCCAAAAGCATGTGGGAAAATGTGTTATGGTCTGATGAAACCAAGGTTGAACTTTTTGGCCATAATTCCAAAAGATATGTTTGGTGCAAAAACAACACTGCACATCACCAAAAGAACACCATAACCACAGTGAAGCAGGGTGATGGCAGCATCATGCTTTGGAGCTGCTTTTCTTGAGCTGGAAGGGGCCTTAGTCAAGGTAGAGGGAATTATGAACAGTTCCAAATACCAGTCAATATTGGCACAAAACCTTCAGGCTTCTGATAGAAAGCTGAAAATGAAGATGGACGTCATCTTTCAGCATGACAACAACCCAAAGCATACATCCAAATCAACAAAAGGAATGGCTTCACCAGAAGAAGATTAAAGTTTTGGAATGGCCTAGCCAGAGCCCAGACCTAAATCCCATTGAAAATCTGTGGGGTGATCTGAAGAGGGCTGTGTACAGGAGATGCCCGGGCAAACTGACAGATTTGGAGTGTTTTTGCAAAGAAGAATGGGCAAATATTGCCAAGTCAAGATGTGCCATGCTGATAGACTCATACCCAAAAAGACTGAGTGCTGTAATAAAATCAAAAGGTGCTTCAACAAAGTATAATGCCCCATACACACGATAGGATTTTCCAACGGAAAATGTTCAACGGGAGCTTGTTGTCGGAAATGCAAACCGTGTGTAGGCTCCATCAGACGTTTTCCACCAGAATTTCCGTCACACAAAATTTGAAAGCTGGTTCTCAAATTTTCCGACAATAAAATCCGTTGTCGGAAATTACGATCGTGTGTATACAATTCCGACGCACAAAGTTCCACGCATGCTCGGAATCAAGCAGAAGAGCCGCACTGGCTATTGAACTTAATTTTTCACGTCTCGCCATACGTGTTGTACGTCACCGCATTCTTGACGTTCGGAATTTCCGACAAGATTTGTGTGACCGTGTGTATGCAAGAAAAGTTTGAGCCAACATCCGTTGGAAAAAAAACATGGATTTTGTTGTCTGAAAATCCTATCGTGTGTACAGGGCATTAGTTTAAAGTGATTGTAAAGGATTGTTTTTTATTTTTTTAAAATAACAAACATGTCCAACTTCCTCTTCTGCGTTCCCCTGGCGGCTCTCGCAGCTCCTCCCCGCATCAGATAACCCCATAGGAGAAGCGCCCTCCCGGGGGGGGGGGGTTACCTTGCGGGCACGCTCCCGAGTTCAGCATTTACGTCCACAGACATGAATGCCGCACTCGGCATAGGATGCATTACGGTGAAAAAACACGAGGGTTTACAACTCCTTTAAGGGTGTGCACACTTATACAACCATATTATTTTAGTTTTTTAGTTTTACTTCCCTCCACCTAAAAGATTTCAGTTTGTTGTTCAACTGAGTTGTACAGTTGAGGTCACATTAAAGGTGGAAAAAAGCTCTGAAATTATTTATCTTTGTCTCATTTTTTTACATCACAGAAACGTGACATTTTAACAGGGGTGTGTAGACTTTTTATATCTACTGTAGATTCTTTGGAAAGTGCACATCCTGTTAGAGATTTTCTCTTCCTGTTCAGCACTGGAAGTGAAGTCTGGGCATATAGCCAAGACAGCTGAATGGAGGAAAGGCACACACCCCCACTCCACATAGGTAAAGACTTGCAGAGCTGTGCTGTGAATAGACCAGCTCTCCGCTAATCTATTTATAGCACCCGCCCACACACACACACACACACACACACTATACTTAGCGAGTCCTCAATCTATCCAGCCCTGCGCACAACTGCATCTCTTCTCTCTCCAAGCTAAAATAACATGCACTGCATTGATGCATTCACACATATCTCACAGTAACCATAAGATAAAACAAAGTTCAGGAATATTCCTTTATCCCATGGTTTTGCAAATCTATGTACACTACAAACTGTATGATTGCTCCAAGGTCTGTGACCACAACAAAACTGAAGCCAAAGAATCTGTATAATAGCCTGGGACTAGCGATAGTTAGGCTGGTTTCACACCTATGCATTTTTAGTGCTTTTTGCATTTTGCAGATTTGCACTACAGAACATGTTCCATAGGTAACAATGTTAAATGGACTGTAGTGCAAATCTGCAAAATGCAAAAAGCACTAAAACTGCATAGATGTGAATCCAGTCTTAGAAAGGAGCCTCCAAAATGGTCTCATGGCAGATTCCTTTCAATCCACCCTCTCTCTTTCTCACTTGATATTTGTTTTACTATGTGCAGCTGTCAAAGGCAGGACTGGAAGGAATCAAACACACATTGGTAGCACGATCTTCTCTGCTCACAAGGATTTGGATAGGAGGATTTGTTTCATCTCTGTGTATCATCTGAGGCTGTTCACGTCACTGGGCACAGTATATCTGAGGGTTTACATCCACTTTAATTAAAAGTGCATTTGTACTTAGTTTTCTTAGTCCCCTTAAAAATACCACAAAAACCTGTTAATCCTGCCAATGAAGCTTGATGTGATGGGGGGACAACGGTGCTGCACTCCTCCTAAATTTACAGAGTTGCCACCCTCGTGTAGGCTATGCCAGCTTCCACTACAAAAGGTTGAAAAGATGTTGAAGGGGGTGTGGCTATCAGCATTGTCAATGTTAATTCTTAAATGTGCAGCTTGCCAATCAGCACCTGGCCACACCAAGCCCTGCCCACTGCTCTATGAACTGGCAGCACTGTCGCTGTTGCGGAAACCCTCTAACTGTAGGCAGCAGTCTCTGCGAGGGGGGAGCACATGAAACACAATTACTGTAAGGAAGAATTTGGCATACTGTGGGAAAGTAAAGGACATGTGCGCATCACAGGATGCATATGTGTGACTTTTTGAGACTGTCATACAGGAGCCTTTAGGTGTACTATAACTGCAAAGCAACAAAACAGTATCAATGGCCAACTCAGCCAAACACAAAGGGTGCTTTATCATCAAGTGTGATAAGAAGATGGCAGGTGTATACGCTTTGTACACATAAATGCGCCATGAGAATCCCGTCATATAATTTCATACAAGAAAAACATTGTCATAACAGATTTAGAAGATGTGTGATAAAAATTAGTAGGACGACTGGTACTGATCAGTTACATTGGTGGATTTAATATTAGATTTCAGTATTTCTACAGCATTAGCATGTACGCGCTTTTAACCAGAGCTGACATATTTTCAGTAAAACAAGGTATTTTATATGAATTAACTTATGAATACTACAATCTCACTTCTTTAAGCCATAAAAATCTTTTGCCGTCTTTGTATAATAATACAACAAATGGGACATTTATCAAGAGCTTCAGCACAATCTGAGCACACAACAAGGTGGCCACAGGGAATGAACACCATAGACACAGGCTTGTCCATACACACTTTGCAGATTTTTTCCTCCTCTAGCTTCCTGAGCTTTTCTTCAATGCTGTTCTCTGTAACGTAGAAAAAAAAAATACCAATATTACTGAATAGGGTCAAAAAAAATATCAGACTACTGTACAGTATAAGGACAAACTATTTAGGTGACAGGTATATATACATGTGTAATTATTACTATAACAATAAGAACCAGTGTTGGCTAATTGGCTAATAAATTTTATGTTTATACATATATAATGTATATTTTTTTAAATTATTTTTTCATTTTTATTCTTAACTTTTCGATTTTTTTCAACATACATTATATAATCGCATTTACATAATTTCTCCTAACCTTTGCATCAATTTTTCCTCATCTCCTTATATTCTGGACGCATGTCCACATGATAGCACTTAAAATGGCATATATCCCATACCTCTTTCAAATCACATACAATTCTCATTTATATTTCATAGCACATATTATATATTTACAATTTAAAATAACTATTTATTCTACTCAAATATGTATTCTTATTTTTATTTTTATCACTATGATCTCTTGTTAACTTGTATATTAGGCTTTTAATTGTGTTTTTTAAATATGCTCTGCCGGCAGCCCTTAATGTCATTACACACCCAGGTGAAGCCAATTCCATGGCATGTCCAGGGTAACTACATCTTCTATTTGAACTGGCTGCTAACATCAGAGTATCAGCAGACGAAGGAGACGTGCCAAAATCACCGAAACGTGTTCTGATTGGCTATCACAACGGTGGGCGGTTCCCCAGTGTGACAGCTCCAAATACCTTCACGCCGAACAACCCAGCTGGTGTCCCTCCGAGAGTCCACGAGGCTTCAGCTCCCCGCTGACACCAAGTGATCGTGGCTCCACAATTCCAGGACACAGCGGTGGTTTCTGCCTGACAGGGTTAGCACCCCACCAACCGAGCACTATGTGAGAGCGTAATAATTTGCCACACTACTTGTCATATATTTACAATAAAAGCTCTTTTATGCTGCAAAATACTGTCCTGGCGCTTTTCCCCTTTTTTTCTACTTTCTCCTAAACATGTATTTCAATATATTAGCCACCTGGTCTTACTAGACAACTTTCTTAGTACTTTATAAGCATTTGAAAACCTATCAGCATAACATTAAATAAACTCTTTTGCTGGGTTAAAAAAAAATTAAAACAAAAGCAAGTCCTGCAAGATACACCTTTTACTTTACTTTTCTCTTCTGCAGAGCAATGGCCTCTTCATAACTAACACTGGTGGTTGCCTGGAACTCTGCTGTGCCCAGTGGTTACTCCCACCACCTATGTCACTGAATGGCACAGTAGTGATGTAGGGTTCGGCATAAGAAACCACTGCGCTAGATGCAAGTATCCAACACTCTGGAAGTGTTGAAAGTATAGATTTCTCAGGCAAACCATTGTTTTTGAACAGAAAAAAATTGGAAAAACAGATGGTGGACCAGGAAAATATAAACCCTCTTATTTTGTAGGTCCCACTTTCTGATGTTAACTACAGGGTCACTTTAAGAAAGAACCTATTAAAGAAAAAGACCTCCAAAGAGGGGTCTGGGGGAATGTAGAACAGAAAAAGAAGCTAAGACAAAAGCGCCCCATAGACCCATAGATTTGATTTGTTCAGCCTGTAGCATGGAAGGATAAATCTCCTGCTGCAGCTACTGTATTTTGACAGCCTGAATACCTGAATACTGCCTACATCTGACTGTATGCATGTGCATGTGCTGTTCAGTCGACAATTTTTGGAAGGCAATGGGTAACATGGTTTACTTAAACATTTTTCAGGTATTGTGCTGAAAGTAACAAACTATATACACAAAAATACAAGGATGTTTACTACAGCAATAATAAGAGGTAAAGTGAGGGAAAGTGTAAATATATGTTATTTTTTATTTCATTATAAAAACCATGGTGACTATATTTACAACCGTTTTTGAATGTAAACTTCATCAACTTAAAAAATATAAATACTTAAAAGGATTACAGCTAGTTGTTTAAATTAGATTAATTTCATTGTAGATTCCATCAATACGTCACATCTCATGTTTATTTCCTGCCTACTACTGCTTTAGTAAACATCCGTACTTGAAGAAATGGTAGTTAAGTTACACTACAAAAAGCATCACCCAAGTGGAAAACAAAGTTTTATTTATCTTGTCTACATTATCCATGCTTCTTTTATTATCACCAACCTAAGGAGGTTTAGAAATCCATGCACGTTGGGCTTCATGCACACGAGACGCCGGTGCAAACTCTGCTGAACACGTTTTTAAAAGCTGAAACCGGCGTCTACAAACGCCCGTTTTGCCACGTTTGCATGCCGCGTTTAATTGCGTTTGCATCTAGAAGCGTTTAGTTAAAGATAACAAAGACCCTCCCCAAGCTCAGAAAGCATGATAAAATTTCTGCCATTTTGATCAGAGTGAGCAGCAGCAGCAGAGAGAGCAGTTGTATACTTGCATTTGCCTCTCTTTCTGTGTTTTTTTTTTTTTGGAAATGTATCCCATATTGAACATATTGCAGAGCAGAGAATGACATTTTGCGACCTGACTTTGGGGCCCGTATCTCAGGGCCATTTGGTGCTAGGAACCCCAACTTTGGATATGTTGTAGTGCTATTTCCACTGTGTTTGCACACCAAATTTGGGGTTCCTAGCACCAAGTTGCCTTGAGATATGGGCCCCAAATTCTGGTTGCAAAATGTCATTCTCTGCTGCAGAAAAGTGCTTGACATTTTGCGACGGGACTTTGGGGCCCTGTATCTCGGGGCCACTTGGTGCTAGGAACCCCAACTTTGGATATGTTGTAGTGCAAATTTGGGGTTCCTAGCACCAAGTGGCCCCGAGATATGGGGCCCCAAATTTGGGTCGCAAAATGTCATTCTCTGCTGCAGTTTACCATCATATTTCTGTGTTTTCTGGTCCAAAAAATAGGGTTCCTTTAAAAACACTTATAAATGCAAACGCGGTACCGGCGTTTAGCCGCATTTGGCGTCTGAAACGTGGAAAACGTTTGCGTCTGAACCCATTTTTTTGCTTCTGGAAAAACGAGATTAAACACAACTGCCTAAAAACGAGACTGTGTACATGAACACATAGGATAACATTGAATGAGTTCAGGGGCATTTGAAAAAAAGTGTCCAACTGCCTCTGAACGCGTGTTTAACAGCGTCTCGTGTGCATGAGGCCTTAAGTACCCTATTATGAGTCTTAAAGTAGTTGTAAAGGCAGAACGTTTCTTATCTTAAACATTTAAGGACCAGGCCTATTTACAAGTTTACAAGTTAAATCAGTTTTTTTTGCTAGAAAATTACTTAGAATACCCAAACATTATATATATTTTTTTTCAGACACCCTAGAGAATAAAATGGCAGTCGTTGCAATACTTTATGCCACACCGTATTTGCACAGCAGTCTTACAAAAGCAACTTTTTTTGGAAAAAGTACACTTTTTTAATTAAAAAAATAAGAAAACAGTAAAGTTAGCCCAACTTTTTTATATTGTGAAAGATAACGTTACGCCGAGTAAATTGATAGCCGACGTGCTTCAAAAGTGCACCGCTTGTGGAATGGCGACAAACTTTGACACTTAAAAATCTCCATAGACAACGTTTTAAGATTTCTACAGGTTACCAGTATTGAGTTACAGAGACGGTCTTTTGAGAAAATTATTGCTCTCGCTCTAACGATCACGGCGATACCTCACTGTGGTTTTAACACCGTTTACATATGTGGGCGTGACTTGCGTATGCGTTCGATTCCGCGGGGACGGGGCGCTTTAAAAAAAAATTTTTATATTCATTTATTTTACTTTATATTTTTTATTTTTATGCTGTCCCTTTAAATAAAAAGTTTTTGGTTCACTTTTATTCCTATTACAAGGAATGTAAACATCCTTGTAATAGAAAAAAGCATGACAGGACCTCTTTAATGTGGGACCTGGGGTCAAAAAGACCTCAGAACTCACATTTGCACTAAAATGCAATAAAATAAATAAAAGTGTTTTTCTTTTCTTTTTCCCCAATAAAACGGATCCGGTAAGCGATGGAGACGACCAGGACGCGGCGGGAGGGGGACACCTTTCCCGCCGCCGATAAAAGTGATTTTGCTGCGGAGACCACTTTTATCTTAAAGCGGACCGCCCGCTGTTGAAGAAAATACCAGGGTTATGGCAGCTATCTGCTACCATAACCCTAGTATTTAACTCCAAAATACCGACTTATAACGACAGCAGGCAGTCCCAAAGTGGTTAATATGCATTAAGATAAAAAGCCTTCTGTGTGCAGCAGCCCCCCTAATACCTGAGCTCCATCTCTATCTACGAGTGCCTTGGCCATCCTTAACTCTCCCTCCTGATTGGCTGAGACACAGCAGTGGCCTCACTGGCTCCTGCTGCTGTCAAACCCAGTTAGCCAACCAAGAGATAGATGGAGGGGCCAAACCGCAGCTCCTTGTCCGAATAGATACACGGAGCTGCAGCTCAGCTTGGGTGCCCCCATAGCAAGCTGCTTGCTGTGGGGGCACTCGACAAGAGGGAGGGGCCAGGAGCTCCAACCAGGGACTTGAGAAGAGGAGGATTGGGGCTGCTCTGTTCAAAACCACTGCACAGAGCAGGTAAGTATAACATGTTTGTTATTTTAATAGAAAAAAAAGGAAACTTTACAATCACTATAAGTCAGGAGAGCAAACGAAAAAAAGTGTCTTAGTCACCAATAGTAAGCTAGTAAGCAGTCAGCTTTTTTGTCTAATAACATGACAAAAAAAAAAAAAATAGATGGCATTTATCCAGAAGAAGATATTTTTCTTTTTAGACAATTTTGATACATAAAGCACAACATGTCATTAAAAAATATAACAGTTACGTAACATTTTGTGTTAAAGTAATATTAAAGGCTTTTTTTTTTTTTTAATAAACATGTTATACTTGCCTGCTCTGTGCAATAGTTTACTTGTGCAGTGCCATTCTATATGTGCCCATGATTTTATCACCTTTGTGAGTAACACGCTTTTTTAACTTTATTAAAGTCTCTGCAAATCTACAATTAGTAGGCGCTTGTGTTCTCTTCCAGTATGGGGGCACTCATGCATGCCCACTCCCAAGCCCTGTTCTGTGTGTTCATACCCTACTCTCTCACCAATGGTTCCTGCCGCTGTATCGGAACTTATGAAGAGAGAGAGCCTCAGCTCCAATGTACATTGCTTAATTGGGCTTAGGTGAATGCATTTAGAGGAGCTGCAGTGGATCATAATGCATATAATGCAGGATGGTAAAAAAAAATAAAAATAAATAAACTTCTGCCTTTACAACCACAAGCATTTAACCTGTATTGTTAATAAGAGACTACAATGTTTGCTCAGTGAACATATGTTCTAATTTACTATTGTATTGTTTAACTATTTGTTATGATTTTCAAAATGTTTACATGCTTCCTGTTTACTATTTTATTCTATGAATGAATGTCCTGTCCAGACCAATTTTCAGCTTTTAGCGCTATCGCACTTTGAATGACAATTGCGCGGTCATACAACACTGTACCCAAATGAAATTTTTATAATTTTTTTCCCACAAATAGAGCTTTCTTTTGATGGTATTCGATCACCTCTGCGGTTTTTAGTTTTTGTTAAAAAAATTGAAAAAGACAGAATTAAAAAAAAATATTTATATATATATATATATATATATATATATATATATATATATATTTTTTTTTTATATTTTGTTATAAAATTTTGCAAACAGGTAATTTTTCTCCTTCGTTGATGTACGCTGATGAGGCGGCACTGATGGGCACTGATGGGTGGCAGTGATGGGCACTGATTGATGGCAGCACTGCTAGGTGGCACTGATTGGCACCACTGGTGGGCATTGATAGGTGGCACTTGTGGGCATTGAAAGGTGGCTCTTGTGGGCATTGATAGGTGGCACTGCTGGGCACTGTGGGCACTGGCAGGTGGCAATGACAGATGGCACTTTAAGGCACAGATGAGGCATATGTCCCTCCTTCCTCTTCGGGACCGATGTCCATTTGACATAAGCCGGTGATCGGCTTTTTTTTCCTCCTCACGCTGTCAGCGTGAGGAGAAAACGAAACCGATCACAAGCATTTGTTTACATCATGTGATCAGCTGTCATTGGCTGACAGCTGATCATTTGGTAAGGGGCTGGGACCGGCCCCTTACTCGGATCTGTGATCATCCGAGACTCCGTGACTCATTGATTACAGCGCGCACACCACGCGCCCTGCACGTGCACAGGGGAGGACGTCCCATGACGGCCTCCCGGAAATTGAGGTCCGCGCTGTAGCCGTCATTCGGCTATGGCCCGGACCTCAAGTGGTTAAATCTATGCAGCACAACAAAGGGTTCCCCACAAGAAGAGAGTGGCCAAGTCAAGCTTGCCTCACAGAGGAAATAGGAATGAGGAAGGCAATTTTGTAAGCAAGTGTTAACAAAGGAATACCTCTGATAGATCCAAAAGGTGGTTTTTGAAGAGCTGATCGAACCTCAGGTTGATATCCCACAGGGTCACCAATGGAGGCACAAGTGGAACTAGGTGAGCTACGTCCTGTACAGAGGCCTTTACAAAAGAATGAAGACAAGCAGTCCTTGAAAGAGAACTGGTCGAGCCAACATCTGACCACTGACAGTACTCAAGACCAAATGTTGATTCAGTCAGACTGGAGAATGGTCAGGATGTGTCTACTGGAGTATTTCCTGTGATTAAACTTTCTTGTCTCTTAATATGAGAGGTACATATTCCATATGCCAATGTTTCTCGACTCCAGTCCTCAAGTACCCCCAACAGGTCATGTTTTCAAGATTTCACTCAGAAATGGCTATGGCAATTACTAAGGCAGTGAAAATGATCAAATCACCCGTGCAAAATAAGGGAAAGCCTGAATACATGACCTGTTGAGGGCACTTGAGGACTAGAGTTCAGAAACATTACCATGTGCGATGGCAGACCTTGTGAAATGTGAATATCATAGCTTTGAAGAGCTTAGAGACAACAGAGTCTGATATGCCCCTATTCTTTAGAGCCTGGGCTTCAACAGCAATGCCTTCAAAATCAGCAATTGTGAAACAGAGTGGTAAACTAGTGCTTGGAACAAAACAGTTGGACCCACAGAAAGTCTGTGAGGAGTACAACATCCACCTGGGCCAGTTTGGGGCAATTAGTATAATATGAATACCTTTCTTCCTGCTTCTGTGGAGCAGGCGAGAAAGAAGTGTCAGCAGAGGAAAGACATAGATGGCTAAACTGATTCCTATAAATCACCAGGGCAACCACTGTAAAGGCTAGATCATCCCTGGACCTAAAGACAATCTTGCTTAGCTTGTTGCTGAATCTGCAAAACAGGAGGTCCTTGTCTGGCATTCCATATCTGTGGCAAAGGTACTGAAACACTACCGGATGCAGAAACTATTCCTTCGAGTCCAGATGCTGTAGAATGAGGAAGTCCTTCTTCCAATTATTCTGTCTAAAATATGTAAGGTGAACAGAGTTGGCACATGAAATTCTACCCAAGGCAGGATGAGAATGGCTTTTGGTGAGACATGAGACTTCACGTTCCTCCCTGATGATATACGATATGATATTGATATATGCCACAGCTATGTGTGTCTGACTAAACCTGGAATAGATGACAGTCTAGAGGTCCAGCACTTAAGTGACAACCAAATCGCTTGAAGCTTCAGAATGTGGACTCAGGAAAAGTTTTCTCTGGGTGACTAATTCCATTGCAGCAACAGCATGTCCAGGACTCCTACCCAGCCTGTCAGGCTGATACCTGTCATAAGACTTCAAACAGAATATGGACATCAACATACTGGACAACACTCCACTACCATGGACGGACCACCACGCTATCAAATTCAAAATCACCATCAACACCACCTCCCAAAAACAGAAACGGACAATAACAACAAAATGGAATAGATCCCAGAAGAAACTACACTCCGAACTCTTCAAAACCACATTATCAAAAAAAATACTTCTGCTAAACTCAAACCTATCAACGGAACAAACACTCAACTGCCTAAACAAGGTATTACTACAAACAGCAGACTCAGTGGCGCCAAAACGCAGAACACCTATCCGCAATAAAAACTCAAGATGGTTTAATGCCACGCTCACCCTACTCAAGCAAGAACGTAGAAGAGCTGAAAGAGCATGGAGAAGAAATCCCACTAAGGAAAACCGTACCAACTACAAAGAACTTACTGTGAAATACCACAAGGCAATCTTCAAAGCCAAAAAAGAACATTTCTCGGACACCATCTCAACTGCCCTAAATCGTCCGCGAGAACTTTTCAAACTAGTCACCCAGTCAATGAACCCGACTTGCTTAGAGCCACCCGAAAACAATACTCAAGAATTCTGCAATGAATTATCGGATTACTTCATCGACAAAATCGACAACATTCGGAAATCGATTCATCAGAAAAGAACAACCAACCTCATTCAACCAAAGCAAAAAGAAGATATGAACACAAACATCACGCAACCACCGAAATTTTCTTTGTCCCCTATCACCGTTGACACGACTATAAACATCATCAGAAGCCTTCGAGACAGCACATCCCCAAACGACATCATTCCCACAAAACTCCTTAAAGAATGTTCCGACATCCTGGCCCCTACTCTGACACACCTCATAAATCAATCATTCAAAGAAGGGACTGTACCAACCTCCCTCAAGCAAGGCATCGTCAAACCTCTGCTGAAGAAACCCAATCTTGACCCTAAGGACCCCAACTGCCGGAGACCGATAACAAGCCTCAACACCATCTCCAAGATTATGGAGAAAGCAGTAGTACATCAGCTTCAACACCACCTGGACACACATCAACTCCTGGACCCACTGCAATCAGGCTTCCGCCCAGGCCATGGCACAGAAACAGCACTCCTCAAAATATGGGACGACGCCCTTGAAGCAGCAGATAGCGGAGAATCTAGTCTCCTGGTACTGTTGGACCTCAGCGCAGCATTTGATACAGTGAACCACGATACTTTACTTGTCCGCCTCTCAGAAGTGGCAGGAGCCACAGGTCTGGCGCTAAAATGGCTTGCATCCTTCCTAGAGAATCGCTCTCAGACAGTGAAACTAGGAACATTCACCTCAGAGTCCCGGGCAGTCTCCTGCGGAGTTCCCCAGGGCTCACCCCTGTCACCAGTGCTATTCAACATCTACATCCGCCCACTTCTCAATATCATCAGGAAAACAGACCTCTGTTTCCACTCATATGCCGATGACACCCAACTCTACTTTCGCATCACTGGTCAAAAAAACCATCATCAACAATTAGAAGAATGCCTCTGTTCAATTGATGATTGGATGACCATCAGCTCCCTCAAACTTAACGGTTCGAAAACAGAACTTCTTCTCCTACATGCCAACAAAAATTCCAAAATGAAAACCCCGTGGACACCCCCCACCATCCTCGGACAGACCATCACTCCAAGCCTCAAAGCCAAGAGTCTCGGAGTCATCTTTGACTCAGGAATGACAATGGATGCTCAAATAGGATCAGTGGTGAGCGGATCCCACCATCTCCTCCGCCTCCTACGCAGACTCATCCCCTTCATCCCAGAAGAAGACAAACCGGCAGTTGTGGGAACAATCATCAACTCCCGACTCGACTATGCAAATTCGCTCTACATAGGACTACCTCAATATCAGCTTGCGCGCTTACAACTCATTCAAAACACGGCGGCAAGACTGTTAACAGGAAAAAAACCCTGGGAATCCATTTCACCATCCCTAAAGTGCCTACACTGGCTAACCGTAAAGAATCGGATCAAATTCAAGACCCTCTGCCTCACCCACAAATGCATACAAGGAAATGCTCCGCTATATCTGCAGGAGAAAATAAAACACTACACACCCAATCGCAGCCTTCGATCAGCTAACCAAAACCTCCTCATCATTCCAAAATATCGCTACAAAGCAAAGGGAGAACGAAGATTTGCAGTCCAAGGACCTCGGCTATGGAACGCTCTTCCGACCCACATCCGCATGGAAGAAAACCATCAGGCCTTCAGGAAAAAACTAAAGACATTCCTTTTCTAAAGAGCTGGCAACAGAGAACGCATTATAGCGCCTTGAGGCGATTTAGTTCGCATTTGCAGCGCTCTACAAATCCTTCATTCATTCATTCATTCATTCATTCATTCAAGACTCTTCTCGACCAATGGAAAGAAGAATTTCCCCAACTCCAGCACTGGATTAGGGAGCCACCAGGCAAGAGACAACCTGGTCCTAGGTGACAAGCACATTGGTAGGTTCAGAGACTGCAACTCCTTGTCCTATGCAGCCAGAATGCTGAGTTGCAATAGTCTGGAGTAGGATTGAGCGTACAGGACTGCCTTAAAAAAGGCCATCATTAAACCCAGCTCTCCTATGCAAAATCAGAGAGTTGGATGGCCCCCTGGACTGCAGAGTATGAAAAGGAATTTGTCCTGTGGAAAAAACTCTGGACTGAGAAGTATCTAGAAGGAGATCTAGATGCTCCAAGCAAGGAGCTTCTTCCAGCATTGACTGAAGGTTCAAGATCCAACTGACTTGAAGTGTCTGAACAGTCTTGTAGACATTGACCATCTGGGTCTGAGCAGAGATTTCTCTCAGTGGGAAATAATGCAGATATTCTTTAATGAGAATGCCCTTTGAATGCAGCAGAACAAGCACAGGGGTTAGCACCTTGAAGAATACTTGAAGTGCAGTGGACAGATCAAAGGGAAGGGTAACACAATAAACTGGTAGCATTGATAAGATAAAAAGATGGGAAGCAATGGCTGACCAGGTGCATTCCATGCAGAATTTCTGCAATTGAAGCAAGGCATTGGGGTCTGAGTGCCTTTAGATTTAGAATGAGCCATATGCCCCCTTACATTTTGGAAAAAAACTGAACAGGTTTAAGTAGAAACCTTGAAACCTTTCCTTTTCTTGAACAATGGCAATGTCTTCTTAAGAGAGGAGCTGTGACAGCACACTGGTGAGGTCTTTTAATCTTTGAAGAACAGTTGGCAGGATTGACGTGAAGCTCAGCAGAGGATTTCACATATTTTTCCCACGCATTCAAAAAACTTTTGGTACAGGTGGATGTAAAGGCTAACAGACCCCCACCCAAATTTAGGAAGTGAAGTGGACTTGCTTGCAAGTTTGGAAGGCTTTCAGGGTCCAAGTCTTGCAATGGAACCGAGCCTTTAACTTGGAGGTCTGTGAGAAATAAAAGGAACTGGCTTCAGAGTTAGGACATTTTCCAGCTCAAATCTCATGGTGGGAAAAAAGGGTACTCTTTCCACCACTGACACCCTTCATAAAGTTGTCCAGAAAAGCGCAAAGATAGAGATGGTCTCTGTCAAAGGATATTCACAGTAAATATTTTTTGCCGACCAACATTTTAGCCAGACAGACTACAAATATGCACAGACAGGAGACTCATTCTGGTAATGAATGTATGATATCCACAAACCTGTGAACACAGCAGTGTAGGGCGACAGGTCTGAGTTCTAATTGTTTAAAAACAGGAGGGTTAGGTAGGATTGACTCAGGTGCATTAGTCACATTATTGGTCCAAACCTAAAGGTTGACAGGTTGCAAAGCAGGGCCTGTCAGGGAGAACAAGGCCTTGGATAGTGTTACAATCTGTCTACCTGGTCCTTAAACACTGGAATGTCCTCAACAGGAAAGGACAATGTTTTCTTTAGGCAAGAAACACATCTTAAATAGGATATTGCTCAGCAAAATATCCTGTAGACCAGTAACCTTAAAGGAGTTGTAAAGGAGGAAGGTTTTTTATCTTAATGCATTCTGTGCATTAAGATAAAAAAAATTCTGTGTGCCTCAGCCCCCCTCAAACTTACCTGAGCCCCATCTCTGTCCATGAAAGTCTCTGCCGTCTGAGACTCTTCCTCCTCATTGATTGAGATACAGCAGCAGCACCATTGGCTCCTGCTGCTGTCAATCAAAGTCAGTCAGCCAATCTGGAGAGGGAGGGGGTGGGGAAGGGCAACAGCTCTGTGTCTGAATAGACACAGGGAGCTGTGACTCAGCTTGCGTGCCCCCATAGCAAGCTGTTTGCTGTGGGGGCACTGAACAGGAGGGAGGGGCCAGGAGCACAGAAGAGAGACCCGAGAAGAGGAGGATCGGGGCTGCTCTGTGCAAATCCACTGCAACAGAGCAGCTAAGTATAACATGTTTGTTATTTTTATTGAAAAAAAAAAAACTAGAGACTTTACAATCACTTTAAAAAGAGGATGCAGTAAACAGGATTCATTGAGCGTCACAACTGAGGTCATATCTGGAACAGAAGGTGTAGAATTATGCTTCAGACCAATGTCGGACCCAGCGAAATTGGTCACATAACAGACAGTCTTTGCCCAGTCAGTGGACATACTCCCAAAGGAGTCCTAAGGGGCAGGATTATGCCATCGGGTTTATCAGGGTCCTGAACCTGTAAAGCACCCTGTAGCTAAAACACTCAGAACAATAAGTGCCTGGAGGGTGCTACAAGTGAAGCCCAGCAGCCAAAAGTAACAAACAAGCAGGCCCTGCATCTTCATCATGGCGAAGTCCAGGTACAGCCTCCAAGGAAGCACCTCAGCTGATCCGTAAAATATCAAAATAAGCTCTCATGGTGCTGCATGCTGCAGCAAATAAGAATTCTAAATAGAAAAATGAATATTCTGATTAAAAAAAGCCAAGCAAAATAGGAAAGGGTCCATTTTGCTAGGAGTGGATTTGTAGTGGATTTCTCAGCTCAACAGTTGTTTAGCAGGAAGCAGTGATAGCAATAAATACCTGAAAACTCCATCTAGTTGCTAACCTACAAATGCCTACATTTAATAACAAAATTTTAAACAGCAAGCATGTAAAATTGTGCACATAATAAAAAAAATAAAAAAATAAAAATCGCTAAAGTGGTTAACAGCAGCCATATGCTCACTGAAAATACACTATTGTTTTTTATTTAGTTACAATGACAAGTGCATAAACTAATCACAAAGATCTTCAGTTCTGAAATGCTCCTGAAACCCCAGCATATACAAGTATTTTGGGAATCCCATTCTTTCGGTAAAGTAACCCAGTTTTGTAACAGTGCATCATGTGAATACAAAGAAAAGATCCCATGTAGTACCCAGAAAATCAATTCCATGAAATCCCTTTCCCCTTACCAATGTCTCTGGGCATCACACTCCCATTTTCAGTCTGAGAATTTAATAAATCAGATACCAAAAACTCCAATAATGTGTAATTTGTTCCTGTGTTTTTTATTTTCTTTAGCATGAGTTTCTTAATTTCTTCAACTTGAAATCCCATTTGCTGGGCACTAACCACCAAAGGGTTCTTCAATAATTCACTGTCTAGGGAGAGATGCATTTGCGTTAATTGACAGACCCACAGATGCAAAAAAAGCCATGCAACACCACAACCACAGAGAATTGATTCTGTATCAATGCAGGATAGCTTAGAAACATATCTTTCTACTGTTTGGAATTTTTCAATTGGGTTATGTTAGTTCAATTTCAGCCAAAAACAGAATGCTATTTCTCTGACTGTTAGTACAATTTAGGCTTAATGTACACAGGACGTTTTACAATCTCCCCTGAACGATTTAACTTGACAGATAGTAACCAACGTTTAAAAATATCCGTTTTTCCAAGTTTACATGCGCGTTTGCATTTAGAAGCGTTTTTTTTTTTTTTCAAATAGTTAAAAATTAAACCACCTGAAAACGAAACGTGGCAAAATGAGAGTTACCGCGTTTACAAGCTGTTACAGGAGTTTGGCGTTTCAAATGCCTCTGAACATCCGTTCTGAATGCATTTTTTTGCTTTCCAAAAAATGCTTCTAAACTCAACTGCCTAGAAATGACCCTGTGTACATGTACTGATAAGATAATAGAGGAGAGTTCAGGGGCAGCTGAAAAAAATGTGCAATTGTTCCTAAACATCCGTTTACCAGCAACAGTGTACATGAAGCCTAAACCTGCACTCCAGGCAGATAAAAAAATAAAATAAAAGGCACTATAATATATAATGCAATTAAATATTCCTATAAAAAATTAATATTTTTGCATGCAACATAAATGTACCCCAAACATTTATGTCAGCCTCTGTCATACCCTGGGAGCCAATGGGGCTCTGTGCATGCACATGTGCTGACAGAAAGCAGGCAGACAGGACGAGAGAAAAGAGTGGATGATGTATTAGTATTGCTGCCCCTTCCTTGTACAATCAGTAACAGGGAAGTGACAAAACTGTAGAATGTAGCAACACCCTCCAGGTTGTGCTGTCTGATAGAGGTATATAAAATCACAAAAGTGGTTAGATAGAAACACAGTTAATATTTATATATGTTTGCCTACAGTTTAGCTTTTTAACCACTTCAGCCCCGTTTTTGCTATAATAAATATCTCCCAAAAAACAAAATTTTTCCTCAGTTTAGGCAGATATGTATTCTTCTACATATTTTTGGTAAAAAAAAACAAAAAACGCAATAAGCGTGTATATATATATATATATTTTTTTTTTCCACATCAGCTACACCTTAGAGATATTTAACTCAGCTGAGTCATTAGCATATGTCGTTTTCGCATCATCCATATCTCTCGTTTTTGCATCATTGTGGCATATAAAATTTTATTATTACTTTTCCAATTTTCTTTATTAATATATCTTTCAAAAGAGTTTTTAGCTTTTTTCTTAATTATACCCAAAAAGTAGAAATATATTTATTTTCTTCCCCTAATCCCCCCCCCCCCCAAAAAAAGGGAACCCAACCCCTCCCGTCTCCCTCTCTCTCCCTCTGGCCCTCAGGGATCCATAATTGTTGTATATCTCTCCGTATTCCTGAACTCAAGCCATTTTGCCCAGGTCCTGTAGTATTTTTCTCGTAGGCCCTCCGTCAGGTGGATTGATTCTTCCATTCCCCTTACCCATTCCACCCTTATTATCCACTCCCTTAACCTTGGGGCTTCCAACCCCTTCCAGCAGCACAGAATTAATGCTTTCGCCGCATTTAGGAGGTGTGGGACAACCGACCTGCCATATTGGAGTGTCTTCTTCTCCGTGTCCTGGAACAAACACGTCCATGGGTTCTTATTAACCTGTTCGCCAGTTATTTGCCGAATTTCTCCCACAATTTCCTCCCAATATACTTGTATTTTGGGGCATTCCCACCAAATATGTGCAAAAGATCCGGTTGCCCCACACCCCCTCCAACAAGTTGGGGGGGTCTCAGCATCATACTCATGCACCCGCTGGGGCGTCCTGTGCCACCTCGTTATCACCTTATAGGCCATTTCGTACGTCCGAGAGTCTCTTGCCGTTAAAAATACAATTTTTAAGATCTTACTTCTATGTTTCTCGTCTTTTAGGTATCCTATTTCTCTTTCCCACTTCTCCAGAAAGGCAGGGTATCCTTTGCTCGCTTCCTCCCCTAGTACTCTATACACTTTAGATATACTACCTTTCACACTAGTGGGGGTGCTTAATCATTTTTCTATGGCTCTTAATTGGTCTTTTCCTCTCAATGGTTGCAGTAATAATTGTGCAAAGTGCTGTATCTGGGCATACCTCCATTTGTCCAGTGGTTTATTCCCCCATACCCGTGTGATTTCTGTGTAAGTGTACAATCTGTTTCCCCTCATCACATCCTGTAATTGTAACGCATCTTTTTTCGCCCACCTCGTGAAATAAAAGTGCTCCTCCTTCCCCGGTAAAAAATAATTAGTATTCAATAGTGATATCAGTGGCGAATTATATTCCCAGTGAAATCTCTTACTTACCCCATCCCATGTTTTAAATGTGTTCCTAGTCAAAAAATTAGCTCTATTTCCCAGCTCCCGAAATTGTGAAGGAATCCATATCAATTTTTCTATATCGACCCCACTCTGTGCAACTTCTATATTTACCCAACTTTTCTCCTTTTTACTATATAACCAATCAGTGATCCTGGAAATAACAATAGCTTGGTAATATTTTTTAAAATCCGATGCTCCCACCCCTCCGTTTTTTTTCCTTCACCAAAGTGTCGTACGCAATCCTAGGACACCTTCGTGCCCAAATAAACCTTAGAATTATAGACTGTAATTTATTAAAAAAAGTAGATGGGAGAGCTATTGGGATCATTTGAAAGGTACATATTAGTATGGGCAGGATAAACATTTTTATCGCGTTTATTCTGCCAATCCACGACAGAGCTCTATACCTCATCCTGCCTAATAAATCCTTAATTTTATTAAGTAAGGGAATGTAGTTAGCAGCAAACAGATCCCCCGGTGTTGATGTTAATTTTATACCCAAGTACCCTAATTCCCTCTCGCACCATGTAAAGGAGAGTCCCGATTGAATTGCTTTCTGCTCCCTCCTAGGGATTGATATATTTAAGAACTCTGATTTACTCATGTTTATTTTAAAGTTTGTAAATCTTCCATAGCGCTCTAACTCCTTGAGCACCATGGGGATTGTTATCCTAGGGGAGGTAATATAGCACAACAAATCATCGGCGAATGCCGCTACTTTATACTCCTCTCCTCCCACCCTTATTCCCTTAATGTCTTCATTTTTGCGGAACGCCTCTAAGAGTGGCTCCAGGGTTAAAACAAACAGGGTCGGGGAGAGGGGGCAACCCTGTCTTGTCCCATTAAATAACTCAAGGGGAGAAGACAGGGTTCCATTTACTTTAACTCTGGCCTTCGGATGTCTGTATAACGACAGAATCCATTTCATCATCCTCTCCCCGATCCCTAAATGCTTCAAAGTTTCAACCATGAATCCCCAGTCCACTCTATCGAAAGCCTTTTTGGCATCGATTGACATTAGGGCCGCTGGTATATTGCTCCTGAGTGCTTCCTGCATTAAGAAGATTGTTTTCAGGGAATTATCCCTCCCCTCCCTTCCAGGTACAAATCCCGTCTGATCATTGTGTATCCACTGCTTCAACCCATCTTTCAACCTATCTGCAAGTATTTTGGCGAAGATTTTTGTGTCTACGTTTAATAACGAGATTGGCCTATAGCTTCCTGGGGATGCTGGATCCTTACCTTCTTTCAAGATCAGGGTGATATAAGCTAAAAGGGACTCTTCACGAGTCTCTTCACTCTCACCCAGGGCGTTTAGATGCACAGATTGGGTACCAAAATTTTAGAAAATTTTTTATAGTATGCTATGGAGTATCCATCGGGGCCCGGGCTCTTTCCCAAGGCAGTGTTTCTTATCGCTTTTTCTACTTTATCCTGTGTTATGGGAGTCTCAAGACGCTCCACCTTCTCCCTTTCTGCCCTGGGAAGATCTAGTCCCTGAAGGTACTCCCTTATCCTTTCCTTCTTATTTTCACTTGTCTCCTCTTTCCTTCCTACTTTATATAGGGCACTATAATAAGAATGAAATACTTTGGCAATCTTAGGGGAGGAGAATTCTAAGTTCCCCTTCTCATTTCTTATTTTAGGTATAAAGGTCCTGTCCTTTTTTTCTTTAACCCTTCTTGCCATCCACTTTCCTGATTTTTTACCCTCCTGGTACATATCTCTGTTGATCGTGTAGAAAGCACATTTCCTATCCTTGTCCAGTAGCTCATCAAATTCTCTTCTTTTCCCTATTAGCTCTTGCTTTTCAGGGATCCCCCTAGGTCTTGTACTCTGTTCTAATTCCTGGATCTCCCTGTATAAACGTATCATCTTTTCCCCCCTTTCTTTTTTTTCCCCGCTCCAATGGCAATCAAGATTCCTCTTATATAGCTTTTATGCGCTTCCCAGAGTGTGGCCCTAGATATGTCCTCTGTGTCATTTGTCTCAAAATAGCTCTTCAATTCCTGTTCTATTTTCTCTGCTGAGTCCGGGTCTTGGACAAGAGAGTCGTTCAATTTCCAATTCATCCTAGTCTGAACCGCGCCAGCGATCTCTACCTGGATTTTCACCGGCGCGTGATCGGACAGGGTGATTGCTTTAATTTCTGCTGCATTCAAATGGGGGACCAGCTGATGCTCTATTAATATATAATCTATTCTTGAGAATGATCTGTGTGCAAAAGAGTAGAAGGTATAATTGCGTTCCTTTGGGTGACATATTCTCCACGCATCCATTAACTGTAGACGCATTAACGTTTTTTTTAGTATCTCACCTTTTGTACCGGGCTTTATTACGCCCCTTGAGGTATCTATCCCGGGGTCTATACTCCAATTCAAGTCCCCTGCCAATATTAGTTTATCTTTTTTAAAGGTCTCAAGCTTCATCAAAACTTTTCTTAGGAATTTCTCAGGGTTCTTATTAGGAGTATAAATGTTTGCGACTGTGATCCACGTATCGAACAGTTTCCCCTTTACGAAAAGGAATCTGCCCCCTGGGTCAGCCAGGCGCTCGTCTTCTACAAACATCATTGTCTTATCAAACCCAATAGCCACTCCCCGTGAATGTGTTGATCCTGCATCCCCATAAAACCACTTTGGGAATAGATGCGATGTCAATCCCCCTCCTTAGTGCGTAATATAGGTTCCCTGCAGGAACACCACATTTGCTCCCAAGAACTGCAGTTCCTGATTAATTTTATACCTTTTTTTTCTGTATTCAATCCCTTTACATTATACGTAACAAAATTTACTACTTTCATGTTTCACCTTGAGTAGGAGCGCTTAGCTGATCCCGTGGGGCACACCCCGGAGAGGGAGAGAGAAGGGGAGAAAAAAAAAGTAGCCCAGTCAATGGTTTCAACAGTCTCCTCCTCAAGAGAGTCTCCGCCGACAGGTCTGAGAAGACTTGTAGTTCCACTCCTTCAAAACTTAACCCTGGCTGCTGCCGCAATTTTCCCATTATTTTAGCTTTCTCTTCTACGTAATGGAACCTTATTATTACATCTCTTGGACTTTCTGCTCTATTTTGGGGGTATCGTGCGATCCTGTGGACTCTGTCTATTTTCAATGGGTCTGTTATTTCCTTTTCCAATAGGGGGTTAAACAGTTGCTGCAATACTGGCATCAAGACTTCATTTCCATATTTTTCCGGCAGACCCTTAATTCGCAAATTTTTACGACGGCTGCGATTCTCCTGATCTTCGATTTTATAAAGGAGATTTCTGTTTGTATTTTGTAAGTCGCTTAGCTGCTTACTAATGCTTTCCAGTCTTTGCTCGTGCTCTTCTAATCTGTCCTCTGACTCCTCCACCCTCTTGAGCACATATCCAATATCTGTTCTTACTGCCGCAATATCTGTTTTTAATGAAGTTTCCATTTTTAACAGCATCTCAGCAAGCATTTCCTTAATTTGTGGGGCTTCTTCCTGTGTTGGCTGCTGAGCTGGTCTTCTCCCCCCTGGCTCCTCTTCATCCCCATTCTTCCTCTGTAATCCCTCTTGAGCCTCAGAACAGCTCTGTAGAAGGTTCCCACTCTTCCTTGACTTTGCGGTTTTACCTTCCTGGGTTTTCCCTCCTTTGTTCTCCTCCGCTGCCCCTTCTGTCTGCTGGTTCCTGGTCACATTGAGACCCCTATTCTAGGGCTTCCCTGCGTTTCTTCTAGTATGCTAGATTCCGTGGCCATGTAGCGCTGTATCCCACCAGGGCTAACCTCTGTCATGGCACCTTTACCAGCTTTAGATGATTTCCCCCTCATATCTCTATTTTATTCCCTGCTTAGCCAAGCATAGGATATTTAGTCTAATGGTGGTTTTGTCTTTGAAAAATTATCCAGTTAAGGTATGATTTTTCTTTAGATCAATCCTTCAAGCATTTCACCAATACCGCCATCTTTAAAAGGGGGGTAGCTGAACACCTACAGGGCCTTCTCATTTAGTTTGTATATGCTTAGTTAAACAATTCCGTTTAGCTTACTCATGGACCTGCATAACCCTCACACTTCTCCAAACCTTCCACAGTCCTGGGGTATTCTAAAGTACGTGAGACACTCCTGGGGATATACTCCAGTCAGACCAATATGCAGAGCCAGGAGCCAGGAGCAGAGCTAGAAGCATCCACAGCCCTTCTGGACTGACCCAGTTTCAGGGAACCTTACCAAGGTATACCGGCACTCTCACCGTCTTCTCCTATACCTCCGTCACAAGGACCTCTTGCTAAGCTTCTCCTTGCCGCTGCAGCTGCAACAAAACTTTAACTGACCTGCTCATCGGAGATCTGCATCATCTCATGCGTTCCGATTACCAGAACAATCCAGCGCTGCCTCCAGGGGGGTGGAGGGGTGGGCGAATCCGCCCAGAGCGGGCCAGAGGAGGGCGAGGGTCCGTCAGGAGGGGTAGCTCTATGTCTCGCCACTGCAGGCACGGCGTCCCTCCGATCCAGCCACGAGCAAGCGAGTGTGCGGGGTGGCAGAGGCTCCGGCGTGAACCTGACGCACCTACGTGGTGACGCTCCGCCCCCGCAATAAGCGTATATTGATTGTTTTTTTTGAACAAAAGTTATAGCATCTACAAAATAGGGGATAGTTTATAGCATTTTTATCATTATTTTTTTTTTTTTTATGTAATGGCGGCAATCTGTGATTTTTATCATGACTGCGACACTATGGCGGACACATCGGACAATTTTGACACTATTTTGATGCCCACAATGCCGCTTCTTAAAGGAGAAGTACCTGTACGCCCATTTGCTCAGCCGTGCCATTGTGCCGAAGTATATCATCGTGCGCTGGTCGGCATGTGGTTAAAATGGTAAAATAAATATGGTACAAACAGTACAAGAAAAATATGCATACAGGGAGAGAGGAAGGAATGCATGCAAGGCAGGAGATAAAATGCAGAAAAAGAAAAGGTCTGCTTCGGACATTCAGATAAAGTGATGCTTAGGGAATAATAAACTTTTTAGAAAAAAAAAAAAAAGAGACCCTGGTGATGAACAGCAAATATTTTAAAGCTTCTCTATTACACAGCTAGATGACATGGCGTTTCTAAAATACAGTAATTAAAATGCAATATTTCCAACGTACACATTCCTGTAAAGATGGCTGTATTTATAAATGGGTGCTGAAGCGACCACCGGCTAGAACTGTGTGTAGCCAGAGAAAGTAATGTCACCAGCACACCAGGATCTCCAAAAATGGGTCCAAAGCTTTAATCAGCGATCACATCATTACAGCAGAAAGCAAAGTTTGGGAGCCACGCAGGACCCCTTCATCAGGCATCGACTCATTTTTGGGAATCCTGGTGAGCTGGTGACATTACTTTCTCTAAAATACAGTAGACAGCATCCCAGGTAGGATATATTCAGATTTTACTGTTGCAGGATTGCCGACCTGGCAAGATATGAGATTTATCAATGACAAATTTCAAGGTGTAAGCACAGGATACAAATGGAGATTGCCAGCATATCTTTTCACAGAGGCAACATGAGCTGCAAATCAGGGTGCCATATACATTATACTTTCATATTATTCATTCAGAAGACAATGAGGTTACCTCCATTTCTCACTTTAAATGACTACCCCCAGCCAACCCCCCCCCCCACTTTGAAATAGGGTGGGGAAGAGTTAGGGGTCCTATGTATTCAAACCCTTTGCTGTGACACTCATATATTTAACTCTGGTGCTGTCCATGTCTTCTGATCATCCTTGAGATGGTTCTACACATTCATTTGAGTCCAGCTGTGTTTGATTATACTGATTGGACATGATTAGGAAAGCCACACACCTGTCTATACAAGACCTTACAGCTCACAGTGCATGTCAGAGCAAATGAGAATCATGAGGTCAAAAGGAACTGCCTGAAGAGCTCAGAGACAGAATTGTGGCAAGGCACAGATCTGGCCAAGGTTACAAAAATGTTTTTCTGCTGCACTTAAGGTTCCTAAGAGCACAATGGCCTCCATAATCCTTAAATGGAATTGGGACGACCATAACCCTTGCTAGAGCTGGCCATCCGGCCAAACTTAGCTATCGGGGGAGAAGAGCCTTGGTGAGAGAGGTAAAGAAGAACCCAAAGATCACTGTGGCTGAGCTCCAGGGAGGCAGTCGGGAGATGGGAGAAAGTTGTAGAAAGTCAACTATCACTGCAGCCCTCTACCAGTCGGGGCTTTATGGCAGAGTGGCTCAACAGAAGCCTCTCCTCAGTGCAAGGCACATGAAAGCCCGCATGAAGTTTGCTAAAAAACACCTGAAGGACTCCAAGATGGTGAGAAATAAGATTCTCTGGTCTGCAGAGACCAAGATAGAACTTTTTGGCCTTAATTCTAAGCGGTATGTGTGGAGAAAACCAGGTACTGCTCATCACCTGTCCGATACAGTCCCAACAGTGAAGCTTGGTGGTGACAGCATCATACTGTGTGGGTGTTTTTCAGCTGCAGGGACAGGATGACTGGTTGCAATCGAGGGAAAGATGAATGCGGCCAAGTACAGGGATATCCTGGACGAAAACCTTCTCCAGAGTGCTCAGGACCTCAGACTGGCCCTAAGGTTTACCTTCCAACAAGACAATGACCACACAGCTAAAATAACGAAGGAGTGGCTTCACAACTCAGTGACTGTTCTTGAATGGCTCAACCAGAGCCCTGACTAATACCCTGTCCCTCTCGGACACCAGAACCTGAATGATCACTCCCTGATGCACTAACTGCTCTAGTGCTTGAAACAATAAGTTTCTTTTTGGAGGATCCACAGGAACCTTGGATCTTAGAAACCTTTGAAGGAGAAAACCTCTGTAATTCCAGCTTGCAACCGTGGGACACTGTTGAGGTGACCCACTCATCCTCCACCATTGTTCTCCAAATGTCCGCAAATTAAAGCAGCCTTCCCTCCACCTGACAGAGTGGAGGCATCCCCTCAAAAGGAGGGCTTGTTGCCGGATTTAGAAGAGTTTTGGACCCAAGGGTTTTTCTGGCCCTGATCCAGCGGCTTGCTCCTGGCTCTAGCGCACTGTTGGCAGCGGAACTGCTTTGGTGCTGAAATAACTGATGAAGTCCCAACGTTTTAAACGAGGGACGCCTGGTCCTTCTCTTTACAGGAAGTAAAGAACTCTTTCCTCTGGAAATCTTTTGGATATATTTATCTAGATCAACACCAAACAAACGTTCCCCAGGGAATGGTTACCCTGCCAATAACTTCTTACAGGAAAGCTCGGCTTACCAGTTCTTAAGCCACACAAGTCTGCACATGTGTACAGACAGGAGAGCCAAACGAGAAACCTGCTGTATAGAATGCTTTAAGGCATCTACAGCAAAACACAGCGCTGGAGCAATATCTGCCCTATTTTCAGCAAGATCATCCTCCTGGTTAGGCCTGTCAGACCATCTGACCTGATCCTTTAAGGACTGGCAGACTCCAATTGCTGCGACAGCTGGCTGAATAGCTGAACTGGCCAAAGAAAAGGAAGTCTTTATTAATGATTCCAGTTTCTTGTCAACAGGGTCTTTCAAGTACACATGTGCATTCATTTTCGTCCGAATGCATTTTCGTCCGAATTTAAGGTATTTTCGTTATCGTTTTAACAAACGATAACGAAAGTGCAGAATCCGAAAAACGAAAGATCCGACATAAACAGATGCTTTATTTTCATTGCTACAACAGTTTGATATAGATAGGAGATTCAACATGATGCTGACAATAACAATCTGTGTCCATCAAACCTATGGTCGAATGTGCTTAACCTTAACTCTATTAGTCCAAGATTATTCTACATAGATAGAAAAGATTTGACATACAAAGAAAAGATTCGACATAGAGAGAAAAGCTTCGATATAGGGGAAAAAAGATCACTGCTGGAATTGGGTGGGGGAAGTAAAATAAAAATAACGATGATGATGAATGTTATTGGCTGATTGTAACCAAAGAGGAGGAGCAGAAAAATAGCTAGAACTAAGTACACACATACTTTGGCTTATGGTGTCTGTTGAAAGTTCTAAGAAGATTAGACGGAGCAGGTAAACTATACGGCGTCGTACAGTTTAGCTGCTCCGAATCTTCTTTGAACATTCGACAGACACCATAATCCTTCAATGAAAGATTCGACCTTAATTAATTTGGATTTTCAGACGAATGCAATTTTTAACGAAAAACAAAATAAATAAAAACGAATTTCGGGAGTAACTAAATAAATTTATTTTTCGGACGAAAACAAAATTCCGAAACGAAATATTTCAGTGTGCACATGTCTACTTTCAAGCCCTGTGCTTTATCCACTGGACAAGTTAAGTTCTTGTATGAGGAAGAGACTGCCGCATCTACGACTGGCAGGCTCCATTTCTTAACGACCTTTTCCTCCATGGGATATAAAGGGGAAAACCTCTTAGGGGGAACGAAAATCCTGTCAGGATGTTCCCAATCAGCATAGCCCACCTGTTCCAACTGCGGGTGCAAGGGGAAAGCCTGTGCAGCCTGAGGAGGCTTCAGGGACCCCAAAGAGGACAAGGGAGGGTTAGAAACCTCTGCAGGAGGTAACTTGAAGGCAGAACAAACCATCTTGGTAAGAGTCTGGATCAAAAGCCTCTGCGACTGAAAGGCTGATACCAACTGGACATCTTCTGGCCCAGATTCCTCAGAAGCAGACTCATCTGCCAGGGCATCTCCGAAGTCATTAGCATCTAGCTCTTCCCCTTCCACAACCCATTCCTGCTCCAAATAAGGAGGCTCAGGGGAGGGGGATCTGTCCCACTTCTTGCCACCCTGAGGGATGGAGGCAATCATGCCAGCAATCCTGTGCTCTAACCCTGCTAGGGCTGTGGACAGTTCATCCCTGATGATAAAGGGTGAAGCAGCAGCACTGACTGTAGGCACAATACCAGACAGGCGCAGCAGCTCAGATTGCCAGGAGCCTCTGGTCTCTCAGGTGATGCAACACTAGGGTTAAGACTAGGCTCCTCAGGAGCTACAGACAACATAGGTGTGCTTCTCCCTGTAGGTGTTAACCCCCGCTCCTCTTTTTTGAAGACATTGCAAGCCACAAAAAGGGAGTAGCTGGGTTTAGCATTTTACCCCAGAAGGGAAACCCTTTAATAGGGCTCACCAAGCCCCTATGCAACAGTTTTGCTAAGCATTTCAGCCTGTCAACCAACACCTGGTGACTCCAGTTACCTGGGTAAGGAGGAATGAGTTGCTTTAAAGTGAATGATACAGAGCCTACCCTGTGTCCCACAGGTGTCCCCTGGAAGCGCTGCATGTCAGTCATTTACTGTTTAAAAAAGATGACTCTGCGCATGCGTGCGCGGTCACGACAGACACGCGCGGCTGTGTATGCACACAAACTAATCCTCGTGCATCATCTTAGAGCTATGGCGCATGCCCTGCTCGGTGTACACACAACATACTGCGTAGCAAGCCGTGTACGCCATGGCCGCCCAGTAGCCATGAATGATCATGCACTCTGGCGAACGCACGTGCACCATGGAGAACCAAGCTGCGCAATGGCACACTTCTGTGCATGGACTCTCCATAAGGTAAAACAGCAAAAGACAACAGGAAAAAGGTACTCCAATTCAAACACCAGCAGATAGCCCAAACTCCCCCTTGCGGTACCGCTACACAGGTGTCATGCCTTAGCTAGATTGACAGATTTTTTTTACACATGGGGCACCCCACAATAAGTAAATAAGGGGTGATTTCACTTGCCCGTCCAGGCGAAGGGCAACTTTAGAAACTAAGAACCCAATCTTCACCCATCACGGCAGGTTCTGTCATTTGGGGAACCTTCAAGGACTGGGTACCCTTTTCATGTTTTAAGGTCCACTCCCTTGGAACTGTACAACACCTTACAGGAATGCCTTAGCTCTGTGGTGTCCAGGATTCCACTACGCAGGGTCAAGAGCCCGGAGGTCTCATTACAGGCAAAACCTCACAGGATCCTTGCGTCTTCATTGCAAGGCTCAGGAACCATTTATCTTAGCATATAAGCTTGTTTCAAATGGATCAGATCAGTCAATCCCTTGATTCATTTTAGAGCCGTGCTGGGACTTAAAGACCTGGAGCTCGAGAGAGCGCAAACAAAATGTGCCCATTCACCTTGCAGACACTGGTAAAAAACTGAAGTACTTTCTATATGGGAGGGGTTATATAGTGGATCACTTCCTGTCTAAAGACCTTCGGTCTACCAGTGTCCATTCACCTGCAGATGAAGTATAACCCAGTAGGTAATGAATATTAGCCTAACTCTGTGTCCCGTGATGTACGATAAAGAAAGAGTGGTGGTGGCAATCACTATAAGAGGAGGGAAAGCACTGATAAAGATTACCACATGGTGCAAGACAGTCACTGAAGATTTGCAGATTGATCAACCATAGTTATATATTTATTTGGTTCATATGGAGTGTTTACTTTGATAATATTCCCATGATTTATACATGTATTGAACATTTTAAGTTTTCGTTTTCCTAAAGAGAAGATTTGCATTATTGGTGTATATTTATATTTTACATACATACAGTTGTGCTCATAAGCTAACATACCCTGGCAGAACTTATGATTTCTTGGCCATTTTTCAGAGAATATGAATGATAACACAAAAACTTTTCTTTCACTCATGGTTAGTGTTTGGCTGAAGCCATTCATTGTCAGTCAACTGTGTCTACTCTTTAAATCATAATGAAAAAAGAAACTACAGGAAATTACCCTGATCAAACGTTTAATTACCCCAGTTCTTAATACCGTGTATTGCCTCCTTTAACATCAATGACAGCTTGAAGTCTTTTGTGATATTTGTGGATGAGGCTCTTTATCTTCTCAGATGGTAAAGCTGCCCATTCCTCTTGGCAAAAAGCCTCCATTTCCTGTAAGTCTTGCATTAACTGCACGTTTGAGATCTCCCCAGAGTGGCTCAATGATATTGAGGTCAGGAGACTGAGATGGCCACTCCAGAACCTTCACTTTATTCTGCTGTAGCCAATGACAGGTCGACTTGACCTTGTGTTTTGGATCATTGTCATGTTGGAATGTCCAAGTACGTCCCATGCGCAGCTTCCTGGCTGATGAATGCAAATGTTCCTCCAGTATTTTCTGATAACGTACTGCATTCATCTTGCCAACAATTTTGACCAAATTTCCTTTTCCTTTGTAGCTCACACATCCCCAAAACATCAGCAATCCACCTCTGTACCATTCATCATAAGCCTTGTTGACTCCTCTCCAAATGTAGCGTTTATGGTTGTGGCCAAAAAGCTCAATTTTGGTTTCATCACTCCAAATGACTTTGTGCCAGAAGGTTTGAGGCTTGTCTCTGTGCTGTTTGGCGTATTGTAAGCGGGATACTTTGTGGCATTTGCGTAGTAATGGCTTTCTTCTGGCGACTCGACCATGCAGCCCATCTTTCTTCAAGTGCCTCCTTATTGTGAATTTTGAAACAGCCATACCACATTTTCAGAGAGTCCTGTATTTCCCCTGAAGTTATTTGTGGGGTTTTCTTTGCATCCCAAACAATTTTCCTGGCAGTTGTGGCTGAAATTTTAGTTGGTTTACCTGATTGTGGTTTGGTTTCAACAGAACCCCTCATTTTCCACTTCTTGATTAGAGTTTGAACACTGCTGATTGGCATTCTCAATTCCTTGGATATTTATATCCCTTTCCTGTTTTATACAGTTCACATATGGTTACCTTTAATTAGCCATTCAAACCCCTTTGTGTCAACTTGTGTGCATGACAACTTGGATATAATTGTAAATATATCTTTTCACACTCACTGATTTTACCAAAAAGCTCTGGGACAGCGCCACACTCACACACTTTTCCTTTTTCACCAATTTTCCGCTTATTCCACTCCTTGTGGAGTCAGCGTATGTGAGGGCAGCAGTCTATTAAATCATTAAGTGATATACTTCCCACTCAGGCTTTTAATTAAGTTCATTGCGCGGATTCCCCATTTCTTCTGCCATGATTTAAAAAGCGTAAACACAGTTTGATAATAAATGGCTTCACCCAAACACTACCGAGGTATGTAAACTTAGGAGCACAACTGTATATCTTCATTTGAGTAGTGTAGGTGGACTCTACACTCACTGGCGCAGCATATTTATGTGTGAATTGAACACACGCATAATCATATTCGCTGTAATTGGGATGAGGGACTTATCAATATGGTGCAATATACCCATTACAGAAGTGTTAAACTTCCTTACTAATTTTGACCCTGATAAAAGGATTATAGCACTTTGTTAATAGTATTCCACATCACAGTGAGTAGGGAACCCCACCACTTAAGCTGGCCATACATTATACAATTTTCTTCTTCAATTTTCTTTAGATTTACCTTCAACTATGTAGTGCAAAGGCCTACAAGTAATTGTACAAGAAAATTGTAAAAATGAATGGCCAGCCTTAATCTCTAACACCCTCTGCCACTGAAAGAATGTGGCATACCCAGTAGATCCCAAAAACTCAGACCACAAATATTTTACATGGACTGAAACCCCTCCCCCCCAAAAAAAAATGCAAAAAGAGGTGCATGTACTTCTTTGTTGCGATTTGAGCCTATTCAAAATGAATGGGCTCATGTTTCACTGCACTGAATCACATGTGAAAAGCACAGGAATGTGGTGTTCAGCAGGGACCAGCTGAGATTCAAAACATGTATGGGCAGGCTGATTGTACCCAAGTTGATCAATTGATCAACTTGGGTACAACGACCCTATTTGGTTATTTATGCGATTACTGCCAGCGGCAATATTCACTGTGTGTTCTACTGGCCAGGATGGCTCTCCCTGCCGGGGAGCGGGAGTGATTCTCCCTTCAACACTAGTGGTTGCAGGAAAGAAAATTGCACCATCTATAGCTGGCTTAACGGAATTCCAGATAGCATAAAAAAAAAAAAGAGAGAGAAAAGGTTTCACTTGACATACACTTTAATGCAGCAGTGAATAGAAAGCACCCTGTCAAAAATAATATATTTCCCTGGCTTTTTCAAAAAGCAATATAGTGCAGTCTACTAAAACAATTCCTAAATGCAAGCATGATGCTGACCTTCTACAGGTCCTGAGTACAGCTCAATTTTCTATTTATCTGCTATATCTTAATACAGCTTCCTTTTTGATTCCTTGTGAATCTGTTATAACATGTATGTGCTATAGAAAACAGGGTATTAATCAAGTGATTGGCAAGTATAGATTCAATTAGACACATACTAATACAACTCATGCTGACTGTTACTGTGAGCTAATATAAGGATTATAGCTTTGCTCTACCTAAAAGCCATAATTGTCTAATAATATTTTGATCCTAAAGAAGTGTTAGGTACAATTCATATTCTACCAAATAATAATTAACAATTCTGGCTTACCTTCAGGGAGTGGTATGTCAACACTTTGCTAAAAGAAAGAAAAAAAAAATCAAAAACAATAAAATTGCGTACAGTGCTATCTTTACCCTGTATTGGGATGGGAAAACCATGCAGGACAGTTCACAAGACAATAACAAACAATAAAAATGTTGAGTTTAACATGTTTTCTGGGTTTTGTGTAATGGAGTGCAAATAGTTATAATCAGGCTAAAAGCCCATTGCCACATAGACATTTGACATTAGGAACTGGTCACGTTGAAATATATTACAGTTCTGCCAACATGGGGATATGTGGGCAAAGGGTAAACATCTTCCCTCCTCACACCTTAACAGGATAACTTATATTCACACGGTCATGTAAAATATTAAGTATGTCACAACCTATTTGGACAGGTAAACATTAGATCTTTGTAAACAGTACCCTCAGATAAAGGTGATACGCTTGAATAAATGACATATATTCAACATGGTGCATTCATTCAAAATGTAAAACCTACAAAAATGTAGCGTTGTCATGTGTTAAAATGAAGTATGGTTGATCGCTAGGTTCACCACCACATCAAATGCAGAAAGTAATAATCAGGTGTTCAAGATTAGATGCCAGTGTGTAGATTCTCTTTAGTCTAGGTTCACACCCGTGTGTATGTTTTTCATGCGCCCTTAGGGGCATTTTTTTCTTTTTTTCTTCTTTTTTAGGAGGAGACTGGTAGTTAAACACAAAACCCTGCCAAAAACACACCAAAAATGCATGCATTTTTGATGCACTTCCATTGAGGTCCATGGACCCAAAAACGCACCTTCCGGCATGAAAAGTCTTTCCACCTCTTCCAAAAACCTACTGCAGGAAACTGCACAGATGTGAACAGGACCCATAGGAAACCATGTTAAATTGTTGTGCGTTCCTACATTTCTGAAAACGCACTGTCTCTCATATCTAGGGTCTGGTGTTTTCTTTAATACAGAGTATGGTGTCATCATGCCAGCATCAAAAAAGCTCTAAGGCTGTGGATGCCTATGAGTCAGGCAAGGGATTTGTCCAGAACTGGCAGGCCTAGCAAATATAGCTCAACAACTGACTGGCTTAAAATTTCTTGCAGCGTTAACCACAGACCAAACTCTTTATCCTGGCTGCGGGCTCCAATATTTGGAGCTAAAGCATTTTGTTGCTCAACTCAACAAAGTAGGAGCAATCCACAGAGATCTCGCACACTTTGAAACTGTCTCTAAACTCAGGCCCCAGCTCACCTTATTTTTACAACTCTATCCCATTTTTCTGAATCAGGAATACCTGTCCCCCTGTACTATATCTCCCCTTGAGAAAGAGACTTGAACTGCCATTATACTGAAGACAACCTCCAAAAAGAATTCACCTTTCCATAAGCCAAGTTCTGCGACTAGTGTTTGGGGAGGGGGGGGGGTACTTTCAAGATCTTAAATGCATTGGTATAAATGCCTCTTCATCATACAAAAAATGTTCCCTTCTACTTCATTTGCTGTTGGTGCTGTATGAATGAAAGAGGGACCACACTGAAAATTTGGTGGTCCTGCCCTGATTATTTACAATATATGAACAAATGACAAGCCTTAGAATTTTCAGGGACTCCGGAAACTGCTTTCCTCTCCTTACTCCTGGAACCAATATCTAATGCCAAGAAAAGTTTTCTTTGCTTTTTCTTATTGGCCTCCAGAATTGTCCTACCTACACACTGGAGGTCTAATCTCACCCCTGCCATCAAGGATCTCCAAAATCACTTATCTCCAGTGAATGGAGGAACAGACAGCTCAATTACATGATAAATGTGACAAATACACATCCACCTGGAGTGTCTGGATTGCTTTTATGCACTCTGCTCATCTCAGAATAAGGGCTGTAGTAGGGGCTACTCCTCTTGGCAGATGCCCAGCCTTCCCTTTTCCCCCTCCCACACCTCTTTCTCTTGCCTTCTGTCACATGTCTTCTTGCTTTATTAATTGTCTCTGTTCTATTTCCTACTTTACCACTGCAGGATAAGCAGGTAATTCTTGCAACAGCTGGTGTCAAAGTGGAAGCATTACCAATTTATGCTGCATGTGCCAAGAAAAAGGTCTTGCTGGTGAAAAAAAAAATTAGAACAATGCTACAGTTTGCAGTTGAACATATAGCCAAAGCTTGATGGTGGAGCAAGCGGCCGCATAGACACACCGCTCCGGCTTCTAACCGCCATCCTACAGGCATCCTGTGTCCTATCCTTTCACCGAAGGTCTCTAATTGCTCCCCACGGCTGTGGGCACCCGACAGGCTGACAAATATGGTGAAATACGGTCCGGCTTGGGCCACATCCACGTCGGACCGGCTGGCGGGCTTTCGGAGGCAAGATGGCGCCGGGACACAGACTCCTCAGACAGACACGCTGCAGACATGCCCTCCTGCTGACCGGAGCTCTGCTAGTGGGGTGAGTGTTTCTACTCCAGCTATCTTTCAGTCACAAATAGACCCCCAGCAACTCCTTAACCCCTACTCAGCACAGGACTCTCAACATTTTGCTGATAATGACCCAGAGGCAGCTTCTCCCTCTGCTGAACCAACCTTAGCCTCCATTATGCTAGCAATACAAGATTGCAAAGCCTCACTCACGTCCCAGATAGCCTCTATAAGGATGGACTTTTCTCTCCTGAAACAAGATGTCCAAAACCTTTGTGACAGGGCTGGGGACATGGAAGAACGCATTAGTTCTATAGAAGATAATGTACATCCCCTTTCTGTTAAAGTGCGTGATCATACTGGGGAAATGGCGGCCCTCCGCGCTAAAGTTGATGATTTGGAAAATCGTTCCAGACAGAACAACCTTCGCTTTGTAGGATTTCCTGAGCGTGCAGAGGGCACACACCCTGAAAAATTCCTTTACTCATGGTTAAGGGACATTTTTGGCACTGATGCACCCTCGTTCTCCTATGTGATTGAAAGGGCACACCGTACCCCTCCACGTCCTCCCCCGGGAGGGGCACCTCCACGTTCCCTAATAGCACGCATTCTCAACTTTCAAGACAAGGTGGCTATCCTGCGCATTGCAAGAGAAAAAGGTCCGCTTAAATACAACGGCAATAATATTTCAATTTATCCTGACTTTTCGGCTGAAATTCAACGCCAGCGTATCTCCTTCTCAGCAGTGAAGAATCGGCTACGTGAAGAAGGACTGAAATACGCCATGCTTTTTCCTGCCAAGCTCCGTATCATCCATGATGGTAAAGCTCAATTCTACACTAGTCCTAAAGAAGCCATGACCTGGCTGAATGATCGCTACGGACCCGCTGACAGAAGAAGAAATAACAGACAGCAAGTCCATTGACTCCCTGATGCCTTCCGTCTTGTAGCAGCACTATGATCCCTTATTTACAACGTGCCTAACCCATATGGGATGGTTGTCTACCTTTAATACTTGCACTATAAGTCCCAAGATAACATTTGATTTTTCTCCTTCTATATAATTTTTTATTTTTTCCTTTGAATGGCCTACTGTTTTTCTAACAGAGATGAACATCCTGGACCAGGACACACACAATTCTTTCATTTTTTTTTTTTCGGTTAGGAGCCACACCGGACTCCACAGTACCCCCTCACCACTTAGTGGCGTGGCCACAGAATAGTTCAACCCTCGAGAATGTTTCCCTTTTTTTGCTTAAGGGGTAGGAGGGATTTCACCAGGTTTAGGGATCCAAGGCTCGGTCAAGTTGGGGAAGGTCGAGCGGGGTGGGGGGAACGGGTTTTTAAGAAATGTTCTGTTTGGGTTAATTTTTTTCCCCTTTTTTTCCTTTTTCAGTTTTTTCTTGTTTTCCAAAAAAAATGTTTCTTTTTTAATTGCTGCTCAGAGCAGCTCAGTGGTATTCTCTGCCTTATTGATTAATGGTGTATATTTCTGTAAAAGTTATTTACAATGCAATATGGATGGGATTGAGTGGGGGTGGACTGGCACGGCATATGAGGTATTGAAGATGAAAGTATTTACATATATATGTGATTATGGTATAGAATCTGCTTTAACTGCCCAGGTCACTGAAAATAGTGTCATGGAACACTAGAGGCATGAATGCACCTCAAAAAAGGTCTCTGGTCTTTTCAGTCCTCAAAAAACACAGTCCCCACATCATTTGTCTCCAGGAGACTCACTTGACTGATGATAGGGTGAGGGCCCTCAGGCGTCCATGGCTGGCTCAATGTTACCATGCCACCCATACAAATTACTCTAGGGGGGGTTTCTATTTTATTAGCCAAATCTCTTCCAGCTGAAATTATACAAATTAAGACAGACCCAAATGGGAGATTTGTTATACTCTCCTTACAAATTTATACTGTGACACTCACTCTGGTAAACATTTACATTCCTCCCCCTTTTTCGGTGGAAATGCTATCTAAACTGTCACTCTATTTGCTGAATAGACCCCCAGGACCTTTACTTTACATAGGTGATTTTAATGCAGTACTAGATCCAGCCATGGACCGTTTGGGAGGTGGGGGTAGATCCTTTCCCTCCCTTCTAGATTGGGTACAGGTTCATGATCTTACAGAACTTTGGCGGTGGAAACACCCAGACGATAAACAATTTTCATGTCACTCAGACTCTTTTCACACTATGTCTAGGATCGATATGGTCTTCGCCCCTACAGACACTCTCCCCCTTGTCTCTGCGGTTACATATTTGCCCAGAGGGGTTTCAGATCACGCTCCTCTCTCTGTGGACCTAGACATCCTTCCAGGCTCATGTCAGGCCATTTGGCGACTAAATTCTTATTGGCTGGAGGATGAGATAGTGCAAGAGACCTGCAGGAGGGGTATTGTGGAATACTGGAGAGACAATGTGGGAACGGCAGACCCTTCTACAGAATGGGAAGCCTTTAAGGCCACACTGAGGGGTACTTTTATGTCCATCACCGGGGTTTTGAGGAAAAATAACCAACAGCTTACTGCAGAACTAGAGACCGCTATGGTGCAGGCAGAGTCTAGCTATGCCATTGACCCGTCCCCTGATAAGAGAGAGGTATGGTTACAGAGGCGTAGAGAATATGAGATTCGTTTACTAGATCTTACACAAAAAAGATTATTACACACTACACAGAAAGCATTTGAACACGTTAACAAAGTTGGGCGTCTCCTGGCATATCTCACGCGACCAGACCGACCTTCTGTATCCATTCCACGTATTCAGACCATACAGGGCCAAATTAGTGATGTTCCTAGAGATATTATGGAGGCTTTTCTTAACTTTTACAAAGACCTTTATACCTCCAGGGCTGAATACTCTGAAACCCAGCTGGATGAATACCTCGCTGACATAACCCTCCCCTCCCTGTCTTCTGAGAGGAGGGATGAGTTGGAGGAGTCCATATCGGTGGAAGAGATTGCTGCAGCCATCTCACAAATGCCAGCCCATAAAACCCCCGGGTTGGATGGTTACCCCAACGAATGGTATACACAGTTTAGGGAATTACTATGCCCACGTTTATTGCGTACATAAAATAAAGCTTTAGACACTGGGGTTCTGCCCCCCACTATGCGTGAGGCCTTGATCATACTTCTGCTGAAACCTAGGAAAGATCCACTTAAATGTGAATCATACCGACCAATATCCCTTATCAAGGGATAAAGTGCTTGCAAATCGTTTAAATAAAGTGGTCACCACTCTGGTTAACAGTGACCAGGGGGGCTTCATACTAGGAAGATACACTAGAATGAATATTCGTAGATTATTTCACAATTTGCAATATCCACATGATTGCCCCCCAACGTGGGCCATAGTATCCTAAGATATTTGCAAAGCATTTGACAGTGTGTAATGGCCGTATCTTTTTCGGGTGTTGCAGTTGTATGGTTTTGTCCCGCGTGTAGTGGCATGGATAAGACTCCTTTATACCTCCCCCCAGGCCAAGGTTTGAGTTAACTCCTCGGTTACAGAGACATTCCCCATTACAAGAGGTACAAGGCAGGGTTGCCCGCTGTCCCCACTTCTATTCGCCCTAGCCATGGAGCCCCTAGCGGCACGTATTCGCTCATCTTCATCTATTAAAGGACTTCCTATTGCCCCTATAGAAGAGCGAATTTCGATCTATGCAGACGACACATTGGTGTATCTGGCAGATACTAGCGGGTCACTTCAGTCTTTGCTAGCTGAAATTAACATATTCGGAGATTTCTCCGGTTTCCGGGTGAATTGGGATAAATCAAGTCTTTTCCCCTTGGATACAGCAGCGATTCCCCAGATTCATCCGGATTCTAAATTACAGGTGGTGTCCTCCTTTCGATACCTTGGGGTCCTAGTACAATCGCCCCTATCCACTTACATCACTAATAATTTAGATCCCATATTGAATCGCTTACAGGATCAAACTAAACAATGGATGGATCTGCCCCTTGACCTTATGGGAAGAGCAAATCTCCTCAAAATGGTCTATCTCCCGAAATTGCTATATGTTATGGCTAATTCCCCATGTGCAATCCCTAAATCTATTTTTAAACGTATTGACACGATATGTGTGACGTTCCTGTGGAAGGGGGGATCCCCCAGAGTGGCACTTGAGACACTAAGGCTGCCGTCTTGCATGGCCGGCCTGGCATTTCCAAATTTCTTTCTTTATTATTTAGCGTCTCAACTGGTGCATATACATGACTGGTTACATCCAGCCCTGGCAAATGCATGTACTACTACTGAAGGTGCCATCGCGACTTCCATGGAAACTCTCCATAATATAATTTATAGGGGCAAAGTCCCAAATAGACCAGGTACTTCCATGCTGGCAACTACACTTTCAATCTTCCAACACATAGTAAAAAAAATTTCTCGACATACTTGGTCGGCATCCCCGAACAATCCTCTGTGGTTTAACCCCACTTTACAGGAACTTAACTCCTTACCCGACACTAAACATTGGTACTCTAAAGAGGTAAAGTATTTATGCCATCTATACAACGACCAGGGCTTTAAAACTTTTCAACAAATGAGACTTGATTTTAATTTACCAAGCTCCTACCTGTTCCACTATTACCAGCTTAGACATGCTATCCGAGCTCAGTTTGGCTCCCTAAACGACCCCATAGACTTGCCCCCATTAGAGAGACTGCTAAGACAACCTGATCCTAATAAACTTGTCTCTGCTCACTACGCTGCCCTAATGACAGATTTTAACCCCAGATTCGGCAAAGCGCAGAATAAATGGGCAGACATGGACATTTCACTTACGGAGGAAGACTGGACTGAATTTAGTGACACATACAAAAATACTGTTATTTCATCTAAAGACCAGGTCATACAGATTAAGATTTTTCACCAATCTCATCTTACCCCGGCTAGGCTGTGTAAGATAGGGTTGAAACCCAATGCTGAATGTTTTAGGGGCTGTGGGGGAGATGCTGATTTCCTACATTGCTTCTGGACTTGTTCGGTGGTTCAGGACTTTTGGAAAGAGGTGGTTCTTTCATTTCCTCGGCTCTAGGACTCCCCAATATTATTCACCCGAAGAATGGCTTACTGGGGGTCTTTGGTGATTTACAGATACCAAAACAGGCTAAGAGACTATTACGTATCCTTTATTTTTATGTTAGAAAGTCTATACTACTATCCTGAAAAGGTATACAAACACCTTTGAAATCCCTATGGCTAAAACTAATTAATGATGTCATACTGTTATATAAACTTACCTTTGAACTTAGGAAACGAAAAAAAATGTTCCACAAAATATGGGACAGGTGGCTGGCTAGCCCCATGACCCTCTCTATATAGTGTGTGCTTGATCTATGCCATTCACGTGCCGTGCCAGAATAAACACCATATATATGTGAACTACTATAACTCATATTCGTTAATAACTGGTTATGCATAAACTATGTAATCAATCTCAGATCGAATTACCACCAGTTAGCTGTTTGGTCTCCCCCCCTCATATGTAGACAATGTACTTGACAAGGTATACCAATGTTTAACAGTGATTTATTTGGTGACTGTTTGTTGTTGTGCTTTTTTTTGTACAACTGGTTTGTATTAAAAACAGAAAATCAATAAAAAAAATAAAAAAAATATCTTTAAAAAAAAAAAAAAAAAAAATATAGACAAAGACCAGACCTTCTGTAACAATGTATTGTGTGGAGTGATGAATCAAAGATACTACAGCCAAACAAATGTAAACATCATTCAGCCTGATCCGTTACTCAGCAACAACACCTGCTGTTGCATAAAGGCAGCCTACTGATTTGAATCGGCTGTCAATGCACCAAAAATCAGAGCAGTGCCATTTTTTTCTGGGCATCACAAAGGGTATATTATGCGCCAACCTGCTAATGGGTTCTAACAGTAGACATGTTTGGCACAAACCCATAACAATATTTCAGAATCAGAACCGCATACCAAATGTGAAGCAAGGTATTAAAAAATGTTATGGTTTGGGCTTGCTGCACTGCTTAGGCCTGGGGAGTTTGCAATCATTAAAGTCATCTATAAATCCTGCATCATAATAAATTGTGCTTGATGAGAACATGAAGCCATCTGCCCAAAAAGTTGAACAAATCTATCATGGAATGGCCCAAAAAGAAGAATTGAAGGGTTATGGGCTGCCCTAGTCAAAGTCCTGATCTGAATTCCATTAATATACTAAGGCACAGTTCATTCAAGGAAACCCACAAACATTGCTACTGAAGGGATTTTTCCCATGGAATAGTGTTGACATCAGAGACTGGCAGGCAGTTGCACAAACGCCTGCAAGAAGTCACTTCTGTCATAAAAAAGTGCAACACCAGCTTCCGAAGGCCAGGCGTGTACTGACATTTTTCACAGTACACTATTACATCTATTTCATGTTGTAAAGCATTGCACAAACTGTTGGAGCTATATAAATCGTGTATAATATTAATTACATTACATCTATTGATTTTTTTGTTCAATGAAAAAATGTAAAAGGCAAATTTTTCTTGTGTTTTTATTCAAGTATATCTGTCGGCACTATTTGAATGAAGAGCTAATGTGTTCCTATTTTGAAAGTCAATCATTTTTGCGTGCTGTATGTAATTTTTCACATAACTGTAAAATCTTCCTGCAAGTTTCTCTTTTCTTAAAGTGGAAGTGAAGGCAAAAACTAACTCTAAACCTACTCCCACCCACATTCTAAGCCTAATCTATCTAGCCTTTTAAAGAAAAGATCGCTATACTTACTTTATTTTGAAGCCGCTCTGGTGTGGTCTCCAGCGATACCCTGTGTGCAGGAGAAAGACAACAGCGGCTCTGAAATGGCTGGGAGGTGATATCACCCATAGATTTACTATGGAACTTCTGTGGTTGGCTGCCTCTCCTTCACACTGTAGAACAGCTCAGTCTGGGACAGGACTGGTGCGGCTGCAAAATAGGTAAATATAGCGATCTTTTCTTTAAAGGGCTAGATAGATTAGGCTTAGAATCTGGGTGGGAGTAGGTTGGGCTTTAAAGTGGAAGTAAAAGCAAAACCTATCTCCGGGGAAAGGAAAAATCCTCTCGAGCAGTGGGGTGACCCCCAGCCCCCCCCCCCAGGTAAAATGCCAATCCAGATCTAGGGGGCAAGGAGAACAGCAGTCGTTAGTCTCCTCATCTCCCCTATACAGCATCATTGGATTATGACTTGGCCTTCTCACGTCCAATACATGGCTATGGGCTTTGCACTGGACGTGATGACATCAGAGCAACGCTTGATAAATTTGCTTTAAATCTAGGTTTTTTTTAACTAACCAAACTTAGGAGTAGAACATGACCGAAGGTGAACTTATCCTTTAACCCTTTTGCTGCCAGAGCCGTGTTTGTGGTTTTTGCACAAGTGCTTAAAATAAAATTTTAGGCCTGAAGATTACATAAAACCTCTGAAATGTTATATATGATCTGAAAGCAGACACCCTAGAGAATAAAATAGTGGTAGTTCCAATTTTTTTTATGTCACACGATATTACTGCAAAGGTAAAAAACACATTATAATTATTCTTGGGGGGCACAAAAATGCAATGAATTACCCAATCTTGGTAAAATATAAAAACCAAGGTTGCACTGAATAAATAGATACCCAACGTGTCAAACCTTAAATCTGCGTGAGCCCCTGAAATGGCGATGGGGGGGGGGGGGGGGGGATTTTATGTGCTTGGGTGTAACATTACAATTTCAAAAACTTTTTTTCCTAACGTATGTGATGTATTAAAGCATTTAGGCAGCAGCCCAGGTGCCAGGATGCAGTTTGTCGAGCACTGCATCAGAGGATCATAGGGCAGAAGAGGCTGCAGAGTTCGGTCTCACAGCTTTGCGGGTAGCCTGTGGGAGTGTAGGACTGGGTAGATAAAACAGTTTTTTGCAGCCCCCAAAATGAAATGAAGATTTAACCCTTACAGTGTGGGGGAAGCCCCACTGCACTGGGGGTTTTTCCTACCCCTGGATTTCAGTTTTAAAGGCTGTCTATCCAGAATTTAAAAGGGGGAACTTTTTTGGTTTGTTCCACAAGCTTTTTTCTTGTGTATCAATGTTAATTAAAAGCAGCACTGGATACGGTGGCCATTAAAGTGAAAGTAAACCCATCCATAAAACAGTTTCATTTCCGGCACGTGCCAGAAATGTAACACTCCCATTGGTTGTGCTCTCAACCAAACGGTCAAACCATCCAATGGCTGGTGTCATAACTGATCACATGTGCAGCATCATGGCAGTTGTAGATTAAAAAGAGGCAAATATGGTAGCTTCCTTGGCTGAAAACGATAAGGGGTTTGCTTGCACTTTAAGAGAGAGTAGTAAAAATCTAGGAAAAATATTTTCCTTTTCCTAGTTCCTAACTGCGTAAATTCTTCAGGTGCATGCTTTGGGAAACACATAGTTTCCTACTCTAGGCATGGTCTCATACAAATAACTGTAAAAAAAAAAAAATCATACTTCTCTATGCATATCTGGACATCAAAGAACATAGAATGATAATCCCTCAACCACTAGCATATTTACTCTACTGCCTACTGATGGTAGTCATGCTTTCCAGTGCAGGCTTTCCCCTTATTCATCTCACATCATCTCCTATAAAGACACTGCGAATATAGTAAGGAGTCCCCACCCCTTAAAAACACAGAGATATAAGCTGCCCTAGTGTGCGTCAGCTTGCTGTACCCACCTGTACCTGAATGATCTATTTTGAAGGACTGGATTCAGCTTTTATTCTTCCTCTGTGTGACAGTGAACTATAGAATGCTTAACATACAAGCCTTAAATTATTTAAAAGAAAAGTCCTATCATGTAAAGCTCCTGTGTAACTTTGCTACAAACTCCTGATACATCAACACATTTCATACTTATGACTAATATACTATTAGTAATAGCTATACATGTTCTGTAGATTAGTAGATTTCTAATAAGAGTATCAGTCCACCAATACTTGAGTTTAAGCTTTAAGCCTGCCATACCTGTCGGCACCACGCAGCTTAACAAAAGATAATTGGTAAAGGAACCGGCTGGGGGGGAGGTTTGTCTGCATGCGCTGATTGAATGCCAGTCTTCCAACAGAAAAGTTCGACAGAAACTGGTCGTCAGAAATTTGGGTGGTTTCTGCTGACCCAGACAAATTTGGATAACTGAATACCCAGGTTTAGCCTGCTGGGCTGAATTGCTTGCTGGCTTCGGCACCAATGTTACCAGCTCTGCTCTGGTTTGCCTTGGAATCTCACTCCCTCTACTATAACAGAGGTGTTCTCATCCTTACTGTTACAGTCTCCATAACCTAAAATACACAAGTGATTTAACAGGGAAAGTAAGACCCTGTGGTAGGTGTGAAGACCATGGAAGGCAAGTGCAGAAATATCATGATTTTAAGTCCTCAAGAAATATAAGAAACTGCAGACTGGTTTACACCCCAAGCATCTATCAAATACTATTAGCTTTAGGTGAACTAACCCTTTAAATAAATACTAGTAAATACTTTTGCAGTAGAAGGTCTAAACCAGAGTTTAGTGGAACCCTAGGGTTGTATAAGAGGTCCACAGGGGTTGCACGGCAATCTAACCATCAGTTGCAGGCAGCTGATAAGTAGATCGCATCCCCATTGCCAAGACATACAGAGCTAGGCAGGGAAGCTCCTGTGATAGTACTGGCTGTGGTGTGCTCTTCCCCGATGGTCTTTTCTCCACATCCCAAGCGCTTGTATTGTATGTGAAATCATGTGGGATGAATATGGGGGGGGGGGGGGGGGGCATCACGGAACAGTGCGCCACAGCCAGCACTATCACAGGAGCTTGCCTGCGTAGATCTGCATGAGACGAAAACTGGTACTGTAATGTGCCCTGCTCCCATGTAATGTGCCTTCTGCCCCTATCCCCCAGGTAGCGTGCCCTAGTGATCCCCCAGCTAGTGTGCCCTCCTGACCCCTTGTGCTCCTGCCTGCTGCCCCCTTTACCCAGCCTTGCCGTCCCCCTATACACTGCTTATCTCAAGTCTGAATATCTGTGTGTGAACAGAAAAAAAAGCAAGCACGAGCGTCACATTAAATTGGTACATTTAATATTAATTCTATTTAATGTTGTTTCTAAAAATAATTGATGCTATGTCAACAGCTCGCTGCTCACACCAATGTTCTGTGAGCTGTAGATGTGAACATTATTTCAGGGGTTCCCAGAGATCTCAAACTTTTTGCCAAGTGATATTCCAAGGTAAAAAGATTGAGAAACCCTGGTCTAAACAATGACATGTCTGTAGAAAAGAAAAAAAAAAAAGCGTCCACATGATACTCACACCCTGGGGCATGGAATAGGATTTACCACAAATGTACTGTTATTATGTTCTAGATGCAGTCAACAAACTGAGTAGTTTGGTTGGAGTTTAAATCATTCACAGGCCAATAACTTACCAGTCTAGATGGCAGAGGTTTGGTTAGCTGCACAGTGTTAATGAAATGCTGCCCCTTCTCGTCAACAAGGAACTTGCATCTGCAATAACAAGTAAATTACAGACAATGATATTAAGAAGAAAATACAGGCACACTGCTATAATAAATTTCAGAAAATGCACCCAAAATTTCAGTTCATCCAGTTCTAATGTTTTCTCAGGTAAACCCCCTGCCCTGTCTGGCAGAGTAGGAGACCTGATCTTTTGCTTCTACAGTTTCAGTTAACTTACACGTCTCCTCCCCAACCCACTCTGTTATTGGACAATGAAAGAAGAAGGAGCACACTGATGAGCTCATCTCTGCTCTCCTCCCTGACAGTATGTTTCTTGCACTGCAGCACAACTGATTGGTTGCTAGTGCTGCTTCTGCCGCCTCCTCTCTAAGTTTTGATATACAGGGACTGCAGCAGGCTTAAAGTGGTTGTCTTTTTTTTTTTTGTAAATAACAAACGGGTTTATACTTATCTGTTCTTTGAGTGTGGCTATGTCTGCAGAACAACTTGTTATGTTGAAAACAACAGACTTACTGGCCAGATTAGAAAGAACAATTTCCCCAGGCTACCCAAAAAGGGGGGGGGGGGGATGGGGGAGACTGGCACAGAAGTCCAGGCCTGGAAATGAGGAGGAGAATTCCCACAGGGCCGACCACCCCAAGGAGTACCTGCGCCTCACAGCACGCCCAAAGGAGGAGGGGACTACTTACTAATCCAGGGAACTGTGAGCAACATTCCGGAGACAGAGCCTCCTCACTACCAAAGTGGGGGTGCTGTTGGCCAGGGTAACACTGGGACATAGATGTCAGATTCCTGGTCATGCGTCCCTGCAAGAAGTTTAACTTGTTGGCCACCCCGGTCCAGGGTGGGGCTATCATAGCGCCCCACCCTGAGCCCAGAGCGAAGCTAAAGGTCTGCGTGCACTCATTGGTCAGACCAGGGTAAGCACTGGATTTAGGATACCCAGCTGGTCACTCAGCCCAGCTGTTGATTGAAAATCTTCTCAGGAGAAATCCCAGGAAAAAGGAAAAAAAAGAGAAAACAACTACAGAACCACAGGTCCCAGTAGGGAGCTAGGTCCTCACTCCTACACTAGGCAGAAATAACTGAGCTGCCTATAGCAGACAGGGGTTTTTAACCAGCTAGGACTGCCCATAGGCAGTGGTGTGCTCTTTTTCTGCCTAGTGTCCTGTAGGTGGCGCTATAAAATGGTCAAGAATATGAACAGGCTGTGTCTGTCAAAGACAGTGAGAGAAAAATGTTAAGTCACTCATCGGACTGCTACATTGACTATGTGGGAACTGACAGCTCATCACACATGGAAGTACAGTGGGGACTAGGGGAAAAAAGTGTTGGGCAGAGTGTATGGTGTTAGATCACCATTTCACTTTTCCTTAAAAGGTCAACTAACACTAAGAATCACAGTAGCTTAAATTTGCTATCAAATGCATCTCTTTGTTAGCCATTACTTACCCTGGGTAGAATCTTGCATGTAGTTCCCATGGATCATCTCTTGGGCTCCAAACTTTCAACTCCCCTCCACAATAAAAACATTTTGTTGCATCTTGCTCACCTACCGCAAGGTAAGAAAACAAAGTTACAGTAACATATACTTTGGTTAGTTTAACATAGTGCCCAACTAAAGAGGCTGTCATCGTGGGGGAAAGTGACACACTGCTGCAGGTTGAAAGTGCATTTATTTGTAGATACCTACAGCAACCTCTCATACCTTCACATCAGGGCTCAATTCCAAGCTATATACATAGTTCTATGTAGCTTAAGAGTTTGGTGCACAACCCTGCCATTACACATTTCAATGAGCCTCGCCAAAAGAATGCAGAATGTGGCAGGCAAGCTTCATCACTATAAGAAAGCACCCAAAATTTGCCTGTCAGAAAGATCTGAGATATGAATGATATCAAGGTTTCTGCGGTTGCTTCTGCAGATATGTGCCACTCCAGATGCCTGCACGTCATATCTGCAACAGTAGTCCCATTTCCTCAGAATAACAGTCTCTTTAAAATTAATTAGGTCCAATTTTAAAATGTAGATGACATTGTCATCTTGTCCATTCAGGGAGAAGTAACTGCATCTTTGACCCTTCATGCCTACCTTGCCTGGGCTCCCCTGCCACTACTCCTTTGATCATCACATTGACGGAAGCTAAGAGGAGCAGTGACTTCCTTGGTCATGTGACAGTGCTCAGCTCTAGTGACTGGCTGCTAGAGCAGAACATTGTAACAGAAGATGAGGTCACATGCTTCCCCATTTCTGAAGGCATTGGGTTTTGTCACCTCCTGCGACTAAAATATAAGTGGCGAGGGAGTGCTGGTAAGGTGAGTATAATTGAGCGGAGAGGGCTGCTTACAAAGACACAGTCACTTTGCTATGAATGGGTAAGGTGACCATTTCTCTTGAAAAATGCACGGTAAAATTTTATGTCATACCACACAGGCAAAAATATTTCACATGTTAACGCTTGAACTTTTCACTCTTTATTGGATCAAGAAGCATTATTACATCCTGTACTAACCAATAAGACAGCTTCAAAAGCCCCCGAACATATGTAGCATGACATCCCACATGCAGGTTGCCTTTGTTTTGGCATCTGCTCTGAGCTACATGAAGACAGCCAAAAGATTTGGATGCAGATGCAGCAGCTGCTGCATATTTCGCGGCAGCCAGGAGGTCCAGACTGCAGTAAGGTAAGGTGTAAAAAAAAAAAAAAAATGTGCTAAAGTTAAACATTTAGCAGCAGAATTACCATGCTGCTAAATGTGACAGCTCCTGCTCAGGGCTACTGATTGTTAGGGAGTTGGCACCAATGGCCTATTCAGTTGTTAGACAGGTGAATGAAAACAAAGGGGCAAAAACAGCATTTAAAAAAAATATGCTTGGGCGTTCCACCACAATCCACAGCAGGCCCTTATCCAAGCATGCAACCTGAAAGCATGTGCTCCCCCCACTCCTGAACCAAACCGGGTCACGTAACCTCAACATGAGAGGGGTACCTTGCCGGGAGGGCCCTGGCAAAGCATCTTGACCCCAATTCGATGAGGTCAATGGCTACTTCTCCACAACACTGGCCTGATAGTTGTGAGAGGGAGGGGAGGGTGTGGGCGGGGGGGGGCTTATACGAATCTGGAAGTCCCACAATAAAGAGGCCCCCAGATGATACCCGACCCCCCGTAAATGAGTAAGGAGTACATATGGTCATGTTAATATCTGGTCAATGACATCAACCAGGTGACCACACCCCTTTGTTTACTTTTGTGGCCAGGACCCAGAGATGTCATTCAGGGGGAGGGGAAAGACAGAACCAGACGTGTCTCGAATGGTGTCTCAGCGGGGGACAGGCGTTGTTCATCTTGACATGGACTTGCATTGCTGAATGATGTGACTGACGGTAGATATACATTGTGGAGCTTGTTTTTATAATTATATATATATATATACACACATGTACATACATAATACATACATACACACACACAAAAAGTATTCAATCCCCTCAAAATCATTTTGTCATGTTACAACCGTAAACTTATTATATTGGGATTTTATCAGATAGGCCAACACAGACTGCCACATATTTGTCAAGTGGAAGGAAAATGATAAATGGTTTTCACATTTTTTTACAAATAAATATCTGAAAAGTCTGGTGTGTATTTGTATTCAGCCCCCTTTACTCTGATACCTCAAACTAAAATCTAGTGGAACCAGTTGCCATCAGAAGTCACCTAATTAGTAATAAAATGTGTGTATAATGTGTGTGTAATCAAATCTCAGTATAAAATACAGCTGTTCTGTGGAGCCCTCAGAGGTTTGTTAGAGAACCTTAGTGAACAAACAGCATCATGAAGGCCAAGTAACACACCAGACAAGTTAGAGATACAGTTGTGGAGAAGTTTAAAGCAGGGTTAGGTTATAAAAAAAATATCCCAAGCTTTGAACATCTCACGGAGCACTGTTCAATCCATCATCTGAAATGGAAAGAGTATGGCACAACTGCAAACCTACCAAGACATGGCCGTCCACCTAAACTGACAGGCAGATCAAGGAGAGCATTAATCAGAGAAGCAGCCAAGAGGCCCATGGTAAGTCTGGGGGAGCTGCAGAGATCCAAAGCTCAGGTGGGAGAATCTGTCAACAGGACAACTATTAGCCCTGCACTCCACAAATCTGGCCTTTATGGAAGAGTGGAAAGAAGAAAGCCATTGTTGAAAGAAAGCCATAAGAAGTCCCGTTTGCAGTTTGCAAGAAGCCAAGTGGGGGACACAGCAAACATGTGGAAGAAGGTGCTCTGGTCAGATGAGACCAAAATTGAATTTATTGGCCTAAAAGCAAAATGCTATGTGTGGCAGAAAACTAACACTGTGTCATGTACCAGATAAGACCAGAACTGTGTGGACTGCAACAGAGGAAACCCAAACGTGTATAAGTGAAATATAAATGATTTATTAAAGATAAGTGAATAAATATAAACACAACCATCTCCAATATCACTCAGTGCAAAACAACCAATACCAAACAGAAACCCACAAATAAAAATAGTGACAGACAAATATATACAAGCAAAAGGGGAATACCGAAATCATAAACAGAGCCAGGCCAGGGTCGTCAACGGGAGATCAGCAGCTGGGGAAGGGAAACAAACAGGACAATGAGAGGATGGATGGATCACAGGAGGGACGGGTCAGATACAAGGCTCAGGGTCCAGGGTTCAGGTAACAGACAGGAACAGGATCGGGTACAGGTACAGATGCAGAGCTACACAGGTTCAGGGTCAGGGTGCAAGGAAGGGATCAGGACAAGGATCCAGGGAAGCAGGGATAGACAGGCTCAGGTACAAACAGGTCGAGGAATCAGGTTTCAAGATCAGGGTAACAGGATGCAGCCTGCAGAGGATAATACCTGCTCCATACTGCCAGGATCCCTCCGCTGGTGGACGCCAGCACTGCGGCCCAAAGGTGACAAAATACCAGCAGGAAAAAGCTCTTCTGACAGCTCCAAACTGCCAGGAGACACCTGCTAGTGGACCTCAGTACTGCATGCCAAATGATCCGATATTACCAGTGGAGGGGACCTTTCCTGACACACTGCACATCACCCTGAACACACCATCCACAACCGTGAAACATGGTGGTGGCAGCATCATGTTGTAGGGATGCTGTTCTTCAGCAGGGACAGGGAAGCTGGTCATAGTTGATGGGAAGATGGATGAAATATAGGGCAATCTTAGCAATCTTAGAGAAAACCTGTTAAGAGTCTGCAAAAGACTTGAGACTGGGGCAGAGGTTCCCCTCCCAGCAGGACAATGACCCTAAACAAACAGCCAGAGCTACAATGGAACGGTTTATATCAAAGCATATTCATGTGTTAGAAAAAAAATTGCTGTTCACAGATGCTCTCCATCCAATCTGACAAAGCTTGAGCTATTTTGCAAAGAATGGGCAACAATTTCACTCTCTAGATGTGCAAAGCTGGTAGAGACATACGCAAAAAAGACTTGCATCTGTAATTGTAGCAAACGGTGGTTCTACAAAAGTATTGAGTATTGACTGCACACCACACTTTTCACATATTTATTTGTAATAAAGTCTGAAAAACATTTATCATTTTCCTTCCACTTCACAATTCTGCGCCAGTTTGTATTTGTCTATCACATAAAATACATTTTCATTTTTGGTTGTAACATGACAAAATGTGGAAAACTTCACGGGGTATGAATACTTTTACAAGGCACTGTATATAAAGGATTGTGTGTTTTGTTTTTTTACTGTATAAAAGAAAAGAAGGGGGTGGTATCTGAGGGCCCCTTTATTGCTACAGATTACAATAAGCCCCCCACTTGCAGAGCCACACAACCACCAGTCCAAAATGGTGAGGAAGAAGCCCTTGTCCTCATCAACATGGGACATGGTGCTTTGCCGAGGGCAGGTCACACCCTGCCAAGGTACCCCCACATAGGCATGTAACTTGGTATGGTTCAGAGGGGGGAGATGGGGCATGCTTATCCCTCTCCTTCTTTTTTGGATGCTCAGATAAGGGTCTGGTATAGAATTGTCATGCAAACGTTGATATGCGGCTTTGTCCATGCAGCTGCTTCATATGCATCCACCTTCACAAGCTGCCTGCATGAAGCTTGGGGCAGAGGTAGATGCCAAAGGAAAGGCAGCCTGCAGTCAGGAAGGGTGCCAGCACCTGTATGAGTAAATACTTATTGTTTGTTAGATGCAGATGGGTACAGCTGGATGTCAAAATATGACATGTGTGCAAGAGCGGGTGCACAGATCCAAATGCACATTGCCCACATCTGAAAACATGCATGTGCTCCTGCATGTATGTCAAACTTTGCTGTGTCCATGCAGCCGCTGCATCTGCATCCACTTCTATAGGCTGCCTTCTTGCAGTTCAGGCGGTGCAGGCGGTGTAACAAATGCGGCCGGCGTGCAAAAACAGGAATTTTGTTGCTCGCCCTAAAATCCCTTTCTCCAAGTTCACTCACCATAAGGTTTATAGTGCCACCTACAGGATTAGGACATTAGGCAGAAAAAGAACACAGCACCGCTTATGGGTAGTCCTACCTGGTATAAACGGTTTCTCTGCTATATGCAAGCCAGTTAGTAACAAAGCAGTACAAAAAAAAAAAAAAACAGACCAAAAGAGGGGTGAGTGGAATGGATTTTGCGGTAATAGAAATCCTGTTTTCTCTTATTCTCATTGACGGACACAGCTGCTCTTTTTTCTTGACCATGTGAACGTCCCAAAGCAGTGCCTCAATGAGGAATGGGGAGCAAAGGCAGGACCAACAGGCAGGGTGGATTTGATTTAAATCACAAGTAAATAGCTTGATTTAAATCATATTTTTTTAAAGAGCAACTGTCATCTCTGTCCCGAGCGGCTCCTCCTCTGACCCTCTGCTGACTCACCAACAGTCCCATTCACTTTAATGGGACGGCTGGTGATGCAGCAGTGACACAACAAGGTGAGGGACATGGTGGCAGAAGGTGACTGGACACCCGCTAACAGGCGCTACCATGATGGATCTGAAATGACAGGAGTTCTTTAAATTTAAGGACCTATTCTTGCTGGCAGTTAAAATCTTTAATATCTTGAACAAAATGAAGGTTTCCTATTTAGAATAATAAGCTGTCAGGTTAGTAAAACAGCGATATCAGAACAGAATCATACAGTTTGTAGTGTACGTAGATTTGCAAAACAATAGGATAAAGGAAAATTCTTGAACTTATCTCATTGTTACTGTGAAATTGTGTGAATGCATCAATGCAGTGCATGTTATCTCAGCTTGCAGAGCTTGGATTCATTGAATGAGTTTACCATAAAAGTACATATTGCAGAATATTGAATCATGCTACATAACTAAGCTTCATTTCATGCTGAATAAACTCAATTATTATTGTATCTTAAATAGAAAACTATCTTTAGATTGCTTTTGGAGTAGAAATCTTTTTATTAAAAAATAAAACTTGATAAAAATAAAATAAAAAATCGATTTAAATAAAAAAAATCAGATTTAAAAAAACATCATATTTTTAAAAAAAAATCATTGATTTATATCCACCCTGCCAACAGGTAGCCCAGGGAAGGAAATCCTCCCACTGGGGGAACAAGGAATCTTAAACAGCCTCATGCAAACAACTTGAGGCCCCAATAAGCATCCGAAGATGCAAAAACAAAATTTTAGGATAATTTGGAATAAGGTATGTACAGACAACCAGGTAGCCATCCTGCAAACATGAGACACAGACATCTGAAGTCAGAACACCCAGGAAGCAACAATTGCCCTAGTAGAGAGCGCCCTAAAGGGGAAGCCTAACCATTATGGCATAAGCTCCAACCACCGTCTACCTGAGTCATCAAGAAACGGCGACAGAGGAGGCTGTGAGGCAAATACACATAGCTTCCAACTGTCCTTAATTTTGAGGGACTGTCCCTCTTTCCTCCTCATTTGTCCCTCATTGTGGTCTGTAATTGTATGTAAAACGCATCATTCAAAAAGTGTTTCTCAGTGCTAAACATTTCATCCTATTACTAAATTGATGCATTTGTAAATTTCAAAAGCCAATATAAAGGAATAGTAGTAGCGAAGAAAAAAGTACTTGTGGGCTTAACAAATAATTTTATTCTTTGTAGATTTCTCCTTTAAGGGGGCGTGGCAGGGGTGTGTTCTATGCCTACATACTTTTGCTAATAGGTATTCCTTGTTCCCTTTTCAAAAACTTGGGAGGTATGTATACATGGATTGTCCATACTCACAAAGAATCCAAATACATGAGGTAAGCCACAGTGGACAGATGCACACAAACTGTTCAGACCACATCTCAGGAGTTCAGCATCATTTCTTTAGGGTGCAAAGGACGTGGACTCAGAGAAGTTAGGACAATATCCTCAACCAGATGAAAATCAGATACCACCTCGGAAGAAAGGAAGGACACATATGGGGAAGCATCTTATCCCTGTGTGAGACCAATACAGAGACTTACAGGACAAGAAACTGGACCTAACGATATTCAAGCAAGCTTGTGTCCAGCTTCCCGTTGGAGAAAGGCCAAGATCCAAGCCATCAAGAAGACAAGTGGAGGGAACCCTTAGCCTCACACCACGAGATATAAACCTTCCAAGTGCGATGATAATTCTTCCATGGATTAGATTTATGGCTTGCAGCATGGCAGCAATCTCAAGCCCAACAATCCCCTGGCTCTCAGAACCTGGCTATTAACAGCAGAAAGCATCATACATTTCCACTGCCACCCAGGTACACATTAGCAATCCACAGACACAGGGGAGATACACCAAAATACATGTGCAGCACCGACAGGGGCCATATTGTCCTAACCAAAGGACAGTGCAAGGAAGGTGGCAGAGAACACCAACAGGGTGTCACCAACTCACCATGTCCTGGCATCACCTCAGTGCCAGAGCTGGCCCGGCCACGGAGAACCTCACCCCACTGGAAGGGCTGCTCCACGCTGTCTTACTGGCAGATGACAGCAGCAGCTCCGCCAACCCAGAGAAAGGACACAACATATGTCTGTCCTCTAATGCACTTCCCCTACCTCCACAGGACGCCCTAGGGCACAATAACAGGGGAGAGGATGAGCCCCATCTTTACTTTTTTTTTTTACAAGACCCCTAGGAAGGGGGCACTGCCCACCGATCACCCAGGGCACAAACAGAGGAAGGAGAACCCCTGAATTACCACTTGCAGCAGGTGTGGGAAGAGGAGACCCAGTGTCAGATGCGACCCGCTCCCCCAGAGCGAGCCGCCGGCAGGGCACCAACAAGATGGCCACCTCAATAACAGGAGCCGCAGGAACTAGAGGCCGACAACAGGAAGGGAGTGCCAAAATGTACCAAGGTGGCGCCACTGCCTGCCTAGCATCCGCCCCCTTCCAGCTCTGCCCCACAGGGAGTGGCACCGGCTCCCATGCAGAAAAGACTGCAAGGTAGGGCTATTGCCCAAAGTCAAGTTGGTGGGCGTCATAGCCTATAAAAAGCAAAAAATACTGCACTTGTGCCAACTCTGATAAAGTATATAAGCTGCAAACACATCAGTGAGATATTTGTCACAAAAAGGATTGGTATACAAAGTGTTCCGCTATCATAAAATTTCCAAGTAAAAATGAATTCATATAAATATAAATGTAAGTGTCATAGCCCACCCAGTACGCCGCAAAGCTGTGGCCTAAATAGGCTGCCAGCCCCCACTGAATGGTTTACCCACCCACGAGAGGGCCCAGCGGAATGTACCCCAGAGCATCCCCTGCTGGAAAAGTAAAAAAAAAAAACACATACTTGTGTACTTGATCGATCCCCACACCTCTTGTCTTCCACTGCTGCCATTTGGTATCCACCCACAGGGAAAAAAGGAAGGGGGGGATACACACACATGGAAAAACAGTGTCCCCCCCACCACCAGCGGACAATCACAAAACAACCAAGGGTTTGCATGTCCGTCGGGGGGCCTAAGCAGGACAGGTGGATGCAGGTAAAGGGGAGTGGGGGGGGGATTTCTACTTACTGATCCAGCGGAGCATGCACTTAAGGCTCCTGAAACAGATCCTCCTCTCCACCAAAGTGGAGGGCTGTCGGCCAGGCTAACACTGACACACATGCACTGCAGGTGGCCGGTCATGTGTCCCTGCAAGATGTTTACCTCGCTGACTGCCCCGAATAAGGGTGATCCGATTCCAGTGCGGACCAAAAAAAGGGTCCTGCACTACGGTGCAAATGCGATTTCAGCAAAACAGTTTCTATGGCTGGATTTGTATCGCACATAATTCACATGTGGTGTGTACAGCAATCACATGCAATGTCTGTGATCGCACCAGTGTGAACCCAGACTTATATCAGCTAGGACTTCCTATAGGTGGCACTGTATTCTTTTTCTGCCTAGTGCCTAGTGTCCCATTACTCCCGTGCGCGGCGAGTAATGGGTGTCAACATCCATCCGAATAAAGCCTTAGGAATCTCTATTTATAGTCAACATTTTTATAAACACAGTAATAATCATTCTGTCACTGAAATATATTTTCTTACCAGTGCTATAAAATCCAGCTTTTGAGAGTATCTCCTTGTTGATGGGATAAGTCCAGTTAGCAAAGCTGTCAAGTCGAGCTTTGTACTGACTCATTGCTGGATGATCAGGAACCTCAGAACCTCTTCTTGTATTGTAGGGTATACTGCTGGATTCAAGAGCTACATTCCCAACATCCCTACCCAGAACAAAGAAGCAGTCTGGAAAATGTCTACGATGTTCATTCCATGCTATGTCCCCAGGTTCCCAGTTCATCAGCTTTCCACCACAGCAGAAACACTTGACTTGGTCATTACTACCGGTGTAAAAAAGTCCTGCATTTGCCAAATCCTTTGGTGTAATACGAACATAACTTGGCCAGTTCTTAAATGTTTTTAGTCTTGCTTCTTCACTACTCATATTTAAAAATTTAGGGTATTTGGGTTCAGACTCGTCAACAACTCTTCCTGTTCTTAATAAGAAATCAGCTTGCATCTCAGAGTCAGCTTGCGTCTCAGAGTCTAATTTGTGGTTAATATCACTGGATGCACAGTTCATTGCCAAGTGGGGATTTAAATTCTGAATTGTGGGTTCTTGGGTTTGAATTAATTCACTTCTCGAACTATAAGAATTAATGAACTTGCAATTTGGGGAGATTTTCCGATGCCTGCCAATGGCGGATTCTCCGTGCTGCCAGCCTTCAGCAATTGCTCTACAGCTGAAGCATTCTACTCGGTCTTGGATTCCAGTGTAATAGAAGCCAGCACGTGCCAGGGTTGGTGCACAGATTGGACAGCTACTGGGAAACTGGGCATAAGATTCCAATCGAATGGCCTCCTTGGAATAGTCCTTGTCCACTTCCATGTTGCAAGCAGCATCTGGAGCTTTAGGACAGTTACATGTCATTTCCAATGCAAGGAAGGGATTACCTAAAGAGAGAAAGCCTCTAATTACAGAGGAAAACTCAGATTTTATGTAAATAACATACTCATTTATAATAACTTTATACAAACGGTAGACAAGTTCCGCGCACACAACCTGTTCTTAACCCCACTGCACTCTTATATATAAATATCCCTAAAAGCTGCCAACTAAAAGTAAAATAAACCTGAAAAAAATATTTTAATGAAAAAATATTGGCGCTAGGTTCACCTCAATAAAGTGATTCCCAATCTAATATAATGCTAATGTAGCACATATGTGTGTCCATCCAAAAATCCAAATAATTAAAACCAAAATCTAAATATCAAAAAAGTGTATATATAGTGATAACCAATATAAACAAATAAAAGGAAATAAATGCACAATTTACATGCATGAGTGAAAATGTAAAAAGTCCATGCAAATTGAATATTACATATTTCACACAGAGTTCATTAAGTGCTCTTCTTTAAACACTTTAAACTTTGCCTTCCACCAATTGTGACTGTGAATAAATCCATTGGAACCGCACTCACCACAAGAATATGCCTTGCACATTTCATGCTCCGCATATGTGCTTTGTTAACACCCCACCAGGGTTAAACAGGCTGAGTGAAATTCCTCGATCTCCAATAGTGTTTCAAAAAAGATACGTCTCCAATTTGACATGAAATGAAATGATAAAAGTGCCTCCGATAGTGTGATACCGTAAAATACTTTACCAAAACACATACACACAATCTTCAACTGTTGCACTCACATGATTCCAACAAAAAAAAAGGCATATCTGGGTAATTCCTATGTGTGTGTTTTAGTAAAGTATTTTACGATATCACATATATGCCCTGCAGACGTATCTTTTTTGAAACACTGCTGGAGATCGAGGAATTTCACTCAGCCTGTTTAACCGTGGTGGGGGGTTAACCAAGCGCATATGCCGAGCATGAGAGTGCAAGGCATATTCTTGTGGTGAGTGCGGTTCCAATGAATTGATTCACAGTCACAATTGGTGTGGTGGAAGGCAAAGTTTAAAGTGTTTAAAGAAGAGCACTTAATGAACTCTGTGTGAAATATCTAATATTCAATTTGCATGGACTTTTTGATTTTCACTCATGCATGTAAATTGTGCATTTATTTCCTTTTATTTGTTTATATTGGTTATTACTATATATACACACTTTTTTGATATTTAGATTTTGGTTTTAATTATTTGGATTTTTGGATGGACACACATATGTGCTACATTAGCATTATATTAGATTGGGAATCACTTTATTGAGGTGAACCTAGCGCCATTTTTTTCATTTATAATAACTTGCCAAGTCAATTTCTTAAAAAAAATTTTTTTGGCAAAGATTCTCCTACCTTTGCCTGCAACTTACTAAAAATAATTTGAAGGGATCCAGACAGTACCTTATCTTTATAGCCACCTGTACCCTGTCAGGGAAACTTCCCTATCTGTCCTGTGATCATTGCTACTAAAACTGAAAAGGAAAAAAAAAAAAAGCAAACATGTAATGAATGTCACCAGGCCAGTAGTGGAAATCTTCCAATGACAATACAAATTCTAATGCCCCGTACACACGATCGGAAACTCTGCCAGCAAAAGTCGGATGTGAGCTTTTGGTCAGAAATTCCGACCGTGTGTATGCTCCATCGTACTTTTGCTGGCGGAATTCCCGCCAGCAAAAGATTGAGAGCAGGTTTTCCATTTTCCTGTCGGAAAAAGTTCCTATCCGAAATTCCGTTCATCTGTATGCAATTTCAACGCGCAAAAAACGACGCATGCTCGGAAGCACTGAACTTCATTTTCTTGGCTCTTCGTAGTGTTGTACGTCACCGCGTTCTTGACGGTCGAAAGTTCAGAGAAATTTTGTGTGACCGTGTGTATGCAAGCCAAGCTTAGCGGAATTCCGTCAGAAAAACCATCCAAGATTTTTCTGACGGAAATTCTGCTTGGGTGTACGGGGCATAAGAGGGGAATTCCCTCACTTCCTGTGGTTTCTCTAGGACAGAAGTGAAGGGAATTCTCCCCAGTTAGACAGACAGACATACAAGATTTCAACTCTTTCCTACTCCATCCAAAATGTAATAAAATGTTTACTAGAAAAAGTCTTTACAGGCACAGTCCACCTTTTGGATCACGTTATATGTTACACCCATGTAGGGTTTACCATAAACAAAAACACAATGCCAGTCACCCCTAAATGAATTGCAGAGAAGGTCTTGTTTACATTTTTTTAATACATTTTATGTATTTACTGCAGTGTGAATTCGCTCTAAATGTGTTTACCTTAATGCATCCCCTGCATTAACGTACAAATTGTTTAGCTAACTTTTCTACCCCCCACTCCTAAACATTTACCTGTTTAATTTGATCGATCCAGTGCTGTGCCCGGCTGCAGCTCTTCTCCCTTCACTGCCACTTATCACAGGAGGCTATGAGAGCTGTGGGAGCCATCGGCTACTGCTGCTGTTCATTAAATCCTGTGAGGAGGGAGTGGGGGGCATGGCCATAGACACACGCAGTCTGGCTTGGGAGCACATCCACAAGGCTTGCTATGCAGATACCCACAGGAAGAAAATGTAGACAGAGCCAGCAAGGAACCACTAAAGAGGAGGTAAGGGACCGCTGTGTGCAATATCACACAGAGCAGGCAAGTATAGACCTCTTTTTTATTTTAATGAAACAAAAAAAAAGCTTTAGCATTATTTTAACTATGAGATTTATATTATTTTACCTTTAATTTGCATAGAATTGTTGCAGAAAATTTAAATATTTCTAATTAAAATGAGAAATTTTAACTATTTTCAGTGATAAAGTTACCAGAGCCTGTACAACAGTGGTTCTCAACTCCAGTCATCAGGACCCACTAACAGGCCAGATTTTAAGTATTACCTTGGGGAGATGCAGACTAGAATACTGCAATCACTGAACAGCAAATGAGATCACCTGTCATGTATTTCAGTTATCTTGCAAACCTGGTCTGTTAGTGGGTCCTGAGGACAGGAGTTGAGAACCACTGCTGTACAAGAACATGAACAACGGGTAGAAATCAAGAGGTGCCCTTGATAGAGGATAGATGGAAATGAAGTTTAGCTTGTTATGAGAAATTAATTGATGATACCTATACAAAATGTAATCAAATGGAAAACCATAACTATGTGACAGAAAGGGGAGTTGTCCCAGTACCAACGTATTGTCCAGCCCGATTCATCCAATCTCACTACATGGCCTCTCCCCTGCTTGAACCATCCAGCTCCCACACACGTATTCTTCTAGTACAAAAATACAAGCTATATAATCATTAAGTACTGTGCTCCATGGACGGCACTGCCAGCCGATCACACTCACCATGCCAGGTCCCAGTGACTGGTGTATGAGACGGGCAGTCCTAGAAGAGGTCATTGCACAGCCCGCCTTGTACTTAAAGAAGATATCCACGGGGAAATCACGGGGCTCTCCAGCACACTACGTGTGATCCATGTACTTTACCTTTGTCCACATTCCTTGTATAGAGAGAGAAACAATGTGCACAGAGACATTCCTACAGGTGTGAGAGATTGATTCAGCCTGCCCCCCTTTCTGGGTGTGTGACACTCGTATGCTATGACTATCTCATAATCACGCCCATAGCTACGCAGAAGAGGAATATTTAAAGGATAAGTTCACCTTTTTTTTTTCTCTCAAAAATTCCAGCTCTCCATTGTACCAAGATAGCATTAATGTACTTCTTTTGCAAAAATAAAAACAGGTTTCCATTTATTCTACACACGTTTTCCTCACTGTCTTTATGGATGTTTAACCACTTCCATACCGCAGGCTGTCATTCGACGTCCTTGGCTTTCAGTAGAGATATGTGAATGATGCCTGCAGCTACAGGCATCATCCAGATGTCGTTTTTTTTTAGAACCGGCGATTCCGATCAATAAGAACGATCATAGCGGCTAAATCAATCAGCCGCTTGATGAATCCTAGCTGAGACGGGAGGAGACGTGGTTGGGGGTACAGAGAACGAATCGGTCGGCGCCGGAAGAGAGCCATAGAGATTTCCAAATAGCAGGTAGTTCCCAGCAATCTCTATGATCCTGGAAAGTGTATAAAATTAATAAATCCCGTGCCTAAAATATGTGTGAAAAATCCAAAATATAAAAATATAAGGATGAAAAAAGTATAAATAGCAGCTAAACCCAAACTAAGTGATGAATCACTAGTGCACATGTGAAAAAAAGAATTGGTGGGGAGCACTAAAGTGACGTATTGATCCTAAAAAATGAAAAACAATAAATTTGGAATTAAATGATAATTTGATATACCGTAGTGAAAAAACACTGCACACCAGCCTACCTAAATGGAACCAAAACATCAATACTGTGTAATGAATATTGTGCCTAAAATGGTAACCAGTGTTAATACAGACAATGTGCTTCAATTCCCAAAAAGAAATGACATAATGGTCATATGTATCCCATAATGTCCCATAATAATACTGACACAGTATCCAACGCGGGACATCCATTGACACGCTACGCTTTCCAGCCTCAGTGCCGGGCGATAGCACCATCCATATAAGCAGCCACTTGGCTATGTTTGTATCTAACCATTTTTAAAATAAACGGGATTACACTATTTTTGGGTAATTCTACATTTGTTTCATATCCTATTCGTGAGATCTTTTGGTGTGAGGGCAGGAGTCCGGTCTACAGATTTCTCCATTGCAGCAAGCATAATCTTGCTAAAGCCGATTTGACCTTTTTTTCATTCATTAGGTCAACTACATCTGGTAAGCTGACACCCATTTCATGAGCACTTTTGGGGTGATATCCCTAGGTGGTGAAGGGGTTCCACTGTCCGTTTGATTACAAGATTCAGAAACAAGATCAATTTCACATATGGACTTTTATGGATATACGTTATATGTGTGATTCACATGTTATGTTTTATGATACATTATGGGATGGGATACATATGACCATTATGTCATTTCTTTTTGGGAATTGAAGCACATTGTCTGTATAAACACTGGTTACCATTTTAGGCACAATATTCATTACACAGTATTGATGTTTTGGTTCCAATTAGGTAGGCTGGTGTGCAGTGGTTTTTCACTATATCAAATTATCATTTAATTCCAAATTTATTGTTTTTCATTTTTTAGGATCAATACGTCACTTTAGCGCTCCCCACCAATTCTTTTTTTTCACATGATCCTGGAAAGGGCTGGGCGCAACGCTTTGACGTAACATCCAGGCCGCACAAGTAAACAAAGCTGAGATCTTGGCTAGAAAAGCATCAGATCGTCAAATTTTTTTTTTTGATCTGATGCTTTTCAGCCTGGAGGAGAGATGGGGGTCTTATAGATCCCACATCTCTCCATAAAGAGGACCCTTCGCACACCATTCCTATCACAAGGGATGTTTACATTTTTTGTAATAGGAATAAAAGTGATCAAAAAAAATTGTTAAAGGGGAAAGTGTAAAAAAGAAGAAATTTAAAGTGCCCCTGTCCCTGTAAGCTCACACGCAGAAGCGAATGCATACGCAAGTCAGGCCCGCATATGTAAACGACGTCCAAACCACACATGTGAGGTATCACCGTTAACGTTAGAGCGAGAGCAATAATTTTAGCTCTAGACCTCCTCTGTAAATCTAAACAGGTAACCTGTAAAAAAATTTAAACTGTCACCTACGGAAATTTTGAAGTACCAAAGTTTGCCATACCACGAGTGCGCGCAATTTAAAGCGTGACATGTGAGGTATCTATTTACTCGGCGTAACATCATATGTCCCATTATACAAAAAAAATTGGCTAACTTTACTGTTTTCATTTTATTCATGAAAAAAAAAAATTCCCAAAAAATTGCATTTGAAAAATTACCGTGCAAATACTGTGTGACATAAAAAGTTCCAATGACCGCAATTTTGGCCCCTAGGGTATCTTCTAAAAAAACACATATAATGTTTGGGGGTTTTGAGTAATTTTCTAGCAAAAAAAATATGATTTTGATGAGAGGAGTGTCAGAATTTGCACGGTATGGACGTGGTTAAAAACACTGCTCGATTACTTCTGCCTTACTTCCTGGACAGACTTTAGGTCATGACAAATGAAGGAATTGACCAGCTCATCTCATTAGCACACACCCTGCATCAGCTACCCTCAGCTGGTCAACTCCTTCCTGTGTCAAGACCTAAAGTCTGTCCAGCAAGTAAGGCAGAAGTAATCAAGCAGTGCGTTTAAACATCCATAAAGACAGTGAGATAAGTGTACAGAGAATAAATGGAAAGTTGTTAGATTTTTGCAAAAGAAGTACAATAATGCTTTATGGGTACATAGGGGAGCTGGGATTTAGAAAAAAAGTGAACAAAGGAGAACTTAGCCTTTAAGCCCAGCTCCAAAACTAAAAGGAGCCACTTAGCGCTTAAAATAAAAAAATCAGCAGGACTCATCTTCGTTCCAGCACTTTCCCGCAGACCCACAGCTCTGTATTGCAGTGCTTTTCCAATGGACCATGGACACAAAGAAAAAATGCCCCCCTTTTCTACTAATACCTCCCCAACAATGCTGCATCTGCCAGGCCAGGGTCATTGGAAATATGGTTCAGTATGTGACCTCTGCCCCTGCCTTCCAATATAAATTGCCTGAGCAGCCAATCACCAGGCTTCAGCACTATCACATGGGAGCAGGGGAAGGTCCTTAGTCCTGTGTAAGCTCTTGCACTGACTGACACAAAAGGCGTTCTTCTTGGGGCTTTAGCAGCAAGTAAACGGGGCAGCAAGGGAATATAGGGAAAGTAAGTATTCGTAACAGAGCCCACAGGCTATAAAGTAATTGACACTTTGTCCTGCAGTGGAGTAGTGATAAGTTCACTAAAAAAGAACACCAGCCAAAAAAAGCCCATTAAAAGATAAAAGTGATAAATTGCCTTTTGCTGTAATACTCACCTCCATTCCAGAGCTGTCCGCTGCAGTACTTCTTTTCCTCTACTTGATGGCTTGCTTCTTCCAGGCTGAATGGTGACCAGTGTCAGTCAACCTACGTGCTCTTAGCCCAGGCCATCATGTACCCCCTCCCTGGGATGCATCTATACACAGCCTGGGCTCGGAGAACTATTGCATGACAACCATTCAGTGCAGCAGTAAGGCTTGTCCTTTACCAATGGAGTAGAGGAGGAAGGACCTGTGATCAGATGTCAGTGCTGACATGGATACTGCAGGCAGGAATAGTACAGAACGTGTATGCTGGGAAGCATTTTACTTCTTATGTGCAAGAAATCAGAGACTTTTGGAAATGAACATCCTATGAGCTGCCAGCAAGCTGCTGAAATCTGATTAACCAGTGCAAGGAACCTGTCCATACTGGAACCATCCTTCAATGGATACAATGAACCCTTTCTGCATGCCAATTTGGCTGCAGTCCATGGCCCTTTGGTATTTTCAGAAAGAACAGCTTGTTAAATGTATCATTTGAATTCTGATCTACAGCCTCACCCAATACCTTTTTAGCCTATGGTCTTTTAAATACTGAAGACTACATGTCACTCATGTTTTTAAAATTCCAGCAGGCTGAGCTGTCATAGCTTTATTCACAAGAGCGTACCATAGCGTACGCCTTTGTGAGGGCAGGGTTTTCTCACATCGGGATGTGCAGGTGTTAAGTGCATCCCTGTGCAGGCATGCCCATTTATGTCAATTTTGATGCAACAGTTGCACAGACACAGCTGCTGCTCTCAATTTAACAGCTGTGCGAGTGCGCGGCCCCGAATGCAGACAGTGTGGGGAGATTTACTGAAAGGTGCACAGAGAATCTGGTGCAACTGTGCATAGTAACCAATCAGCTTTTAACTTCAGCTTGTTCAATTAAGCTTTGACAATAAAACCTGGACGATGATTGGTTACTATGCAAAGCTGAACCAGATTCTGTGCACACCTATTTTAGTAAATCTCCCCCTGTATATTTGGGGCTGTGCACTTGCATGGCTGTCTAATTGGAAACAACGGCTGTGTCTGTACAGCAACTATGTTCCAACTGACATGAATGGGACTGCCTGGAACATCTTTGCATCCCTCTGCGTGCAAAGACGCCCCCCGAACAGGGATACGCTATAGTATCCCCCGAGCAGGGCCCGGGACAAGGGGTGGGCAGGAGGGAAGGCTGCCCTGGGCCCAATGGTTTATTGCAGGGATGGGGGGTGGGGCCTGACCTTAAGGGAAGGTGGGGCACAGATTGGTATCTTTGCCCTGGGCGCTGGATGACCTTGTCCCGGCACTGCCCTCGAGTGAACAAGGCCTTACCTGCATGTCGGAGGGTTGACACATGTTAGAAAAGGTATTTAGAGTTCAACTAAAGACTCCTGCATGACAGTCTAAACAAGTCCCAAATGATTTACCATGTGATGAACAAGCCTCATAAAATAAACAAAAAACATCCTTCCATGACGAGTTAAATCCGCCTTCATTTGTGTCTCACATGTTCCCCCACCAAACAGATCATAAGCTGGTTCATCAACAGAGGCAGTGCTCTCCGCTCACAGCACATTCCAACTGGTGAATGTAATAACAATGTGCAAAGTATTAATATTAGAAAAAGTCATGTAGCTGAATGAAATGAAATGTAATTACCCACTTGACCTCCAGAAGGTTTTATCCCCTTCATGACAGCATTTTTTGCTATTCAGCACTGTGCTACTTAAAAAAGGCAATTGCGCGGTCATGCAACACTGTATGTAAATTTAATTTATACAAATTTTTTTCACACAAATAGAGCTTTCTTTTGGCAGTATTTGATCCAGTGGTTTTTTATTTTATTTTTTTTGGCTATAAAAACAAAAAAAGACGAACAATTTTGAAAAAAATAAATATTGCCTGCCTTAGGTTATAAAAACCATTCAATAAAAACAAATTTCTTCACAAATTTAGGCCAAAATGTATTCTGCTACAGGTCTTTGGTAAAACACAAAGTGCGTTTTTGGGGACCCTTTATAACGGCAGTGATCAGCGACTTGTGACTATAATAGTGTGGTGGACAATCTAGTGCTAGCTGAGACTGGCTGGGAGGGATACTAACTGACTGTGTAATGTATGCTGCTTTTACTAACAGATCTGTCTGCTTTTTTCCATGAAATCAGAGTTGATTCAGGAAGAAGAAACAGACAGCTTGACGTCTGTGCACAGAGTTCTGTGTGTTTGTCAACACAGAACTTTGTGCTGAACTCTGGCTGACAAACTTGTGCGGTGTCCAATCATAACACAGATCAGCAGGGGATGCGTGCCACCAAACCAAGAAATATTCCACTACATAGGGGTAGGTTGCTGTGCCTGGCTGTGCTGCCCACTGCGGGGGTAAATGAAAATCTACAGTAACCTTGCAGTAGGGCTCCACATGCATTAAAACAGTTAAATGCTTCTTTTATGCAGAGGGTGCATGTGAAAGACACTTGTACTTACCTAATACGGTGCTCCCAAAGGTTTCTCTTTCCTGACTGGCTAACCAAACACTCTTTTCTCTTTGGCGCTACAGCTGGTGGTCACAACTCTAACATCATAATATACAATGCAGGATACCAAGGACCTACCTTGCTGGCTCGCTGGATAAGGTAAGTAAAAGTGCTTTTTGGGTACTCTAGGTAAAAGTTAGCATTTAACCCTTGCAGAGTGTTACCAGTACATAAGACGATGGGAGTTGGATTGCGCCACACGTTCCATGGCAATACACTACTTTAGCTCTATTTTTTTAATTTTATTCTAGGCTAGATCTACACTAACCTTCACAGTAAAAAGCACCATTTTACCAGGCAGGCTAATGCAGCGTTTGCTTTGGTAGGGAGCAGCGTGGTGTGCGTTTAAGGCTTCATGTACATGGGACATTTTTACAACCTCTTATGAACGACCTAACTTGACAGATAGTAACCGACGTTTAAAACATCCGTTTTTTTTTTATAGCCAAAATTGAAAAATGTCTGTAAACGAAACGCGGCTAAACGTGAGTTACCGCATTTACAAGTTGTTACAGGCATTCGGTGTTTCAAATGCCTCTGAACATCCGTCCTGAACACATTTTTTTGCATTCCAAAAAAAAAAATGTTTCTAAACGACCCTGTGTACATGTACTGATAAGATAACATAGAGGAGAGTTCAGGGGCAGCTGAAAAAAACGTCCAACTGCTCCTGAAGGTCCGTTTACCAGCAGAAGTGTACATGAGGCCTAAGGCCAATCACGCTGATTGTTTTTCTTTTTTTCAACTTTATTTAAAGTGTAACATAGTAACACTTCATTCATGTCACTGCACAGCAGCATTAAGTGCAGCGATATGCAGTGCCTTGCAGAATTTTTTTTCACAAAGCAACAAAACTTGTTTTCTGCATGCCCTAGTGGTGACCTGCTTTATCAAGTACCGTAAAACATGGGTCATCGCACACAGAAGAAATCCATAAAGTCCATAAAGCAAACATTACAAAATTTGTACACAGGATTTTTTTCTTCTGCAATACAAGCTTCTTACTGTCCTCCAAGCAAACTTCTTTACAGTGTACACTGCTGGGATGAATTACCTCCCTTGCGCATGAACATACAGTAGTACATCATTCTAACAATTTATGCATATTTTTGGATGTTCTTAAAAGAAACTGATGAAGATACTAGAAAAGCAGTTTATTTCGTAATTTAGAACTGATATAAATAACATTTGCTTCAGGATCAAACTCTGCTGTAAACTAAAGAAACCTTTTTTCTCTGGCCTCCTGACTAAAGGATTACCTCTTTTCTGCTCTGATATCAGAGTACTTCCTAGGAAAACAATTGTGTTAGCCGCCCTAGGTTCACACATATGAAAGTAGGGGAGCGAGTGCAAATCACACACATTCCCTGACCCACAGGCAAAACCCTTCTGATCTTTTGAAGGCCCACGGTGGTGCTGTTAATTCCAAATTGCACCCCCACACATCAGAAAATGCAATGCATTTTTCTCCGTGACATTTGGTCCTTATGTAATGGCTATAAGATTTGCTTTATTTTTTTTCTCTTGCAGACTGAGTTTTCTTTTTGGTTTTCAATGTTGTTTTCTTTTGAGATGTAATAAAGTCTTTATACGATGCACATCTTTTGTCCATTCATATATTATAGTGTGCCTCTTTCATTTTTTATCTGTTTGCCATTTGGACAACCCTTATTTGGTAATCCAGTTTCTTTGACAGTTCCATTGAGCAACTCAGTTTATATAGATCACCTTATGACAATCTTACTGTACTGTTTTGTATCTCTGTCATCTTGGTGGCACTTGTTTGCTCTCGTATACTAATATTTTTACATTTTTTTTTTCAATAAAAGTTTGTAAACAAAAGAAAATGCAATGCATTTTTGAGGGATTGAAGCCACATGGTGCCAAAGCACCATGCCGTTCTTTGCAGCTGCTAAAAAAAGGTTCAGGGACTTTTTCCGTGTTTTCCGCAGATACAGCAGCCCATTCAAATGAATGGGCTGCTGTGCCCACACAAACGCAGCACGCAAGACCAAAGATAGTGTGAACCTAGACCAGGGATCTCCAAAGTACAGCCCGTGGGCAACATCAGGCCTGCAGCTAGATTAAATTGTACTCACTACAGGGATGGTCTCTCTTTTGGGTTGCAAAACCTGTGATGCATACTCATCCCCAGCAGAATGCAGCACAGGTCCTGCAACCACTCCCGTCGCCTGGCCTCAACCAATGTGGTATTTTAGTGCAGACCGGCTGCACCTCCAGGCTCCCAACCCGCTATTTACATCAGTGTACTTTAGCGCTGTAATTTTGCATACAGTGTGCCTGTGCAGGGTGGGAGCTAACATGGGGAGGTGCAGAAGGTTTGCACTCTAGGCAGCAGGGGTTGGGGGGGGGACAGTGCTGATGGCACTGAATGGGACACAGTTGTGTTGGGAGTGATGGCTCTGAAGGGGATCCAGTCTGGGGGGTTTGATGGCACAGAAGGGGAAAAGTTGTGGGGGGAGGGGTTTTATGGCACCGAAGGGGACCCAGTTGTGTGTTTGTGTGGGGGGGGGGTTCTGATGGGCACACAAATGTCCAGGGGGCTATGATGGAGACACTAGTTTGCAGGGATCCTCTAATAGGGACACAAATTTGTGGGGGAGCTATGATGGGGACACCGATTTTCAAGAAATCACTGATGAGTGACGGGGACACAAAGGTTCAGGGAAGACTCTGATGGGGACACAGATGTAAGACCGTAATGCGCACTGGAAGTTTAACCTGTTGCATGTAGCTACAGAAGTTAGCTGCAGGAGTAGGATACAGGTGCACCATCCAGCCCCGCTTCCAGCATCCTGGCAATTTTTTTTATTCTGCTGCCACAGTTTTATGTATAATTGATTTTTTTGGCCCGCTAGTATGTGTAAATGTACGATGTGGCCTTTGAAATGAAAAGTTTGGAGACCTCTGACCTAGACTTATAGACTCATCTGGCACAAGTTTGGACTCTTCATTCCAAAGTGATCTGCACTGTCCCAAGGCACCATTCAGATATGTGGGCAAAGGACAATTACTTCACTCCCAGAATGATACATGGGCTTAAAGATTACAATCTTTCCAAAGAAAGCAATGTAACAAAGTTTATGCAACTAACAAATTGTATATTAGACAAAAGAACAGGAAAAATATTTGGGACTTTAAATGAGGTAACAGGGGGCCGTTCAAATCCCCTCCTCCATCCCGGTTCAATAATGAGATTTGGAAAGGAGAGCAAAGGGTGGGACTTTACATGAGGCACACGGACGCAATGGAACAATTTAAGTAAAAAGAGGGCTTTAATAGATTCAATTAGTCATATATAACATATATATTGATAATGCATATTGCTATAGATTAATTATTGTATATTTCACTAGAACCTAATATTGCACAATGATATACATTCCAACAAGGCATTATTTAAAATTACATAGAACATTGAATGCATATGATACACATATAGTACTAGGTATCTATACAGAGTGATACACTAAAGCAGGGGTCTCAAACTGGCGGCCCACCAGCTGTTGCAAAACGACAAGTCCCATCATGCCTCTCTGCCTGTGGGAGTCATGCTTGTATCTGTCAGCCTTGCATTGCCTCATGGGATTTGTAGTTTTGCAACAGCTGGAGGGCCACCAGTTTGAGACTTCTGCACTAAAGTGTCACTTCATGGGGATAAAAGAAAACAAACAAAAGAAGGATAGATCTAGATGGAACGTCCATACATCGTTAATGGTAATATATACATGTCGGTAGTTGTAAGCTCTATGCGTTTCGGGACCTTTTAGCCCCTCGTCAGGAGAAAAACCGAAATAGTTACTTAAGAATGGGGAAAACAACCATGTAAGATTAATTTAAAAGGGCAAGTGGGCAAGTGTGAAATATGAAAGACCCACACATATACACATTATGCCCACAGACTTACGTGTACATCTGCGCAGTGGTGGTGCAGCCATGTGAGTCACAGACCAGCTAACGATGCCACATCCCAGAGCTGAGGGGGCGCTACGAGGCGGACACAACCCACACAAACAAAACCCCGGGTTGGTCAGACTATATGAAGTGACAAATGTGTGAACCAAAAATCACTCCAAATTGGAGACCTCTGTAAAAAATGTAAAAAAAAAGGGAGGTGTGTAACTGAGCAAAAAATGTGTATGTGTGAGAGTAAAGCAAACAAGGATAGGTAAGTATGAAGGAATGAAAAAAATGTAGGAGGGATGCGGAAACCATAGTCAGGTGTATAGGAGGTGACAACAGATGAAGGAAGGTGGAAAGTGAGTAAGAAAATTAAGTGAAAATACCTAGCTCAGAGTGAGTAAAGGCAGAGAAACAGGGAATATGTGGTTCCATGATGTTGGCGGCGCTCCCTACATGAGCCTCTCCCGCTGTTTGGTCTCACACTTAGATTTGCTCACATCATTCAACATCATGGAACCACATGTTCCCTATTTCTCTGCCTTTACTCACTCTGAGCTAGGTATTTTCACTTTCTTTTCTTACTCACTCACTTTCCACCTTCCTTCATCTGTTGTCACCTCCTATACATCTGACTATGGTTTCCGCATCCCTCTTATATTTTTTTCATTCCTTCATACTTACCTATCCTTGTTTGCTTTACTCTCACACATACACATTTTTTGCTCAGTTACACACCTCCCATTTTTTTACATTTTTTTACAGAGGTCTCCAATTTGCAGCGATTTTTGGTTCACACGTTTGTCACTTCATATAATCTGACCAACCCGGGGTTTTGTTTGTGTGGGTTGTGCCCGCCTCGTAGCGCCCCCTCAGCTCTGGGATGTGGCATCGTTAGCTGGTCTGTGACTCAAACGGCTGCACCACCACTGCGCAGATGTACACGTAAGTCTGTGGGCATAATGTGTATATGTGTGGGTCTTTCATATTTCACATTTGCCCACTAGTCCCTTTAAATTAATCTTACATGGTTGTTTTCCCCATTCTTAAGTAACTATTTCGGTTTTTTTCCTGACGAGGGGCTAGAAGGTCCCGAAACGCGTAGAGCTTAAACTACCGTAATGTATATACTACCATTACCGATGTATGAATGTTCCATCTAGATCTATTCTCCTTTTGTTTGTTTTCTTTTATCTCCATCAAGTGACACTTTAGTGTGTTACTGTCAGGAAAGGTCTCCTCCGCTGGTAATATTGATCATTTGGCGTGCAGTACTGAGGTCCACCAGCAGGTGTCTCCTGGCAGTTTGGAGCTGTCAGAAGAGCTTTTTCCTGCTGATATTCTGTCACCTTTGGGCCGCAGTACTGGCGTCCACCAGCGGAGGAATCCTGGCAGTGTGGAGCAGGTATTCCCCTCTGCAGACAGGTGTCACCTGATCTTAATTAGCAGCTGCAGTATAGATATCCGGCAAGTGCACACTCATGTTGCCCTGGTATTTGTCCTTGAGCTCTGACCTGCAGCCTGCATCTTGTTACCCTGATCCTGAAACCTGATTCCTGGAACCTGTTGATCCTGTTACCTGAAACCTGAGCCTTGTACATGACCCGTCCCTCCTGTGATCCATCCATCCTCTCCATCCATCCATCCTCTCTTGTCCTATTGTTTCCCTTCCCAGCTACTAATCTCCTGTGTATGACCCCGGCCTGGCTTGACTACCATTCTGGTACTCCCTTTTGCTACATATGCTGGTTGTGTATTATCACTGTTTGGTTGTTTGGTTTGTTCACTCTGTATTGGTGGTGTGTTCACATGTATATGCATTTGCCTTAATAAACTTACTTTCACCTATTTATGTCTGGTTCACTCTGTTGCAGTCACACAGTTCTGGTCTTATCTGGTATATGACAGTCACTCTGTATAGATACCTAGTACTATATGTGTATCATATGCATTCAATGTTCTCTGTAATTTTAAATTATTCCTTGTTGGAATGTATATCATTGTGCAATATTAGGTCCTAGTGAAATATACAATAATTGATCTATTTCATTATCAATATATATGTTATTATATGACTAATTGAATCTATTAAAGCCCTCTTTTTACTTAAATTGTTCCATTTTATCCGTGTGCCTCATGTAAAGTCCCACCCTTTGCTCTCCTTTCCAAATCTCAAATTGTATATTAGCTAAAGCATGCCTACACTGCCTTGTATGCGAAGACTCAAGTGATCGGTGATCATTCAGATGAGCAGTGACACCCGTAGTCTGTAAATGAGCCCCTTGTTTATGTGGATTCAACCGCCAGGGGCTGCGTGCAGGGCTTGTGCACCTCAGCATTTTAAAACTCGAACATGAAAAACATATTGTTTTAAAAGGTGCCTGTTCCCACCTGGTTGCTCAGGGGCCTGTTGCTAGACCTTCTTTTTAGGCAGATTTGGGCATTTGTGGCCCACATACTTCAAAGGGTGCACCCTAAAAAATGTGTGACAACACAATACGTTTGGCTTTCAGGCACTTCCATAATTCAAATGTATAGGGCCAAAAATGTGCAACCCTGCCCCAAAGGAGCTCATGTAAGGCACATGGAAAAAGCACACAAAAAAGCTAAAAAAGGAATAAAAAAAAAACAAACAAACAACAAAACATCAGAAAACACTTATGCTTAGGTAAATGGAGATTTATGCACTATACCCAAATACAGATTTTAAAACCAAACTCTGGGATGGAAAAACTCCTTGCAGTGCTCCCATATCCCACTGTAAAGATTGTTAACTCCAGGGCAGGGGTCTCCAAACTTTAAACAAAGGGTCAGTTTACTACTACATTAATGTTTACTTACTACATTCCTTGCTCCAGCAGCACTCTCTTCTCCCTGATCCTCCAGATGCTCTGTGGACATTCCCTCTACATCATCATATACAATGCTGGCCTATTAGTTCTGAATTATATGTGAGAGGTAAGGATGCAACCAACAGCCACAGAGCCTGGGAGATCAACATACAGGGATGGTGGGAGGCTGCTGAAGCAAAATATAAGGTAAGTTGTCTTACACCCTATTACTGTACCCCTGGAACCACAGCCCCTTCACACCACTTGTGGTATGGGAAACGCACATTAACATGCTAATTTTCCACCATGCATGGGAACATGCCGCCCTCTTCAGATGCAAACAGGTGCCACTAATTGTTAAAGACACCCGGTGGCACAGATTTTCAAAAGGGTGGTTGAAGAGAAGCAGATTAGTAGATCAACTTCTCATCAACCACAATGGCCATACGTATGGACTGAAATTTAAGCAGATCCTTCAAAACCAGCAGATTTCCAAACCATGTATGACCAGCTTAGTAAATAGAAAGAAGGGTGTATTTTCTTGTTTTAACCTTTTTTTCCCTCTTAAGAGCCCTTTCACACTGGTGCGGTTTGCAGGCGCTATTGCGCTAATAATAGCGCCTGCAAACCGACCCGAAAGTGCCGCTGCTGTGTATCCAGTGTGAAAGCCCCGAGGGCTTTCACACTGGAGTGATGCGCTGGCAGGACGGTAAAAAAAGTCCTGCCAGCAGCATCTTCGGAGCGGTGAAGGAGCGGTGTGTATACCACTCCTTTACCGCTCCTGCCCATTGAAATCAATGGGACAGCGCGGCTATACCGCCGGCAATGCGCCTCTGCAGAGGCGCTTTGCGGTGGTGTTTAACCCCTTCTCGGCCGCTAGCGGGGGGTAAAACCGCCCCCCGCTAGCGGCCGCATACCGACGGTAAAACGCCGCTAATAATAGCGGCGTTTTACCGCCGACGCCGCCCCCCGCCCCAGTGTGAAAGGGCTCTTAGTTCAGTGGCTTAGGCCGAAATAATGTCATCCCAGGAGTCTTCGTTGACATTTTTTTTCAGCTAAGCACACCCTCCTGGCTGCATGCCTGAGCTAAGGACAAATGGATTCCAGGAAATAAATGCTACATGAATCACCTAACCTTTCTTAAGGCTTACCAACAAAATAAAACATGGATGGATGGGTAGGATTGCTGTGAATAATCGGGGGAGGATGCTCAGCTCTTCCCCATAGCTTCTACACCCCCACGCCCTAGTGTCCTGAAATCATGAAGCCTGGAGCAGGACCCGTAATCCTGCTCTGGAGATGAGGACGCCGTGCGACAGTCCACTGGCAGATCATGGAGTAACGCCTCCAGACGGGGGAGCAGAGGATCAGGTACGTAATATGATTTCTCCTCTCTGCTGGACAAAGCGAGCTATTAACCTTTAGGGCACTTATACACTGCTCTGTAGCAAAATCACAGTAAAAACACATATGCATTTTTTGCTGTGTTTCAGGCTGCATTCACACTACAGCGTTTTGAATCGCGGGCAGGTCTGCCAGCAATTTGACATCGCCTATGTGTTAATGACAAAACGCGGAACTTGCATTTGAGACTTTCGCATTTTGGTGCTGCAATCGTGGGACGCATGTCGCCCAAAAATAGTTCAGGAGCTACTTTGGGGCGACATGCGTCCTGCGATGGCAGCGGGACAGACACGCACCGCGATTTGAGGTGTCATTCAAATGAATGGCAAATGAATGGCATCTCTAATGCGAGTTCCATGTTTTGTCATTCACACCTCGGCGCTGTCAAATCGCGGGCAGATTCACGGTAAGTCCTATCGTATTAAAAGGAAAAGGTTTTTCTTGCAGCTTACAGTGCCAGCCAGCCCCACTGTCATGGAAAATCTTTTATCTGCCAATACATGGATAAAAAGACTAAAATTTGTACAAAAACTGAAATGTTATTTAGATCGAACATTCGATGGCCCAACCATGGTATCAGAAATTTTCCTGCAAATTTAAACTTTTCTCTCACCGTTTTTTTCCCCAATTAATTATTACTACCTACACTGCTCAGGCGCATTTAACTTAACATTTTTTTTTTTTTTTTTTTGATAGATTAACCTACATACATTTAGAAAATTGTTTGATTGAAAAAAAATTCCAACATGCTCGTTTGTTTATTTACAATCTTGAAATGGAAGTTGACTGTTGCAGGAAGCACATGAACATACAGAAATTAAACGATCGGTCTACAACTTTTTCCTTCGAATTTCTATCTATACAAGTAAAATTCAACGGTTAATGTATAGGGCCTAATCACACTGGAATGCAGTGTGGAAAAGCATTGCAACTGCACTGCCCTTGTGATCTGGTTCAGGGTCAGTGCAACGTTAACGACATTCAGACTGCATGGTACAAAAGTACCATGCCATCTGGTTCGCGTGCGTTTAAAAAGTAACGCAGGCACTACTTTTGGTGCAGTCCAATGCAATTTCAGCCCACTGGGTTCACACTGATATGATGCGTCACATCGCATGCGATTCACACAGGGATTGCACCGCATTCCTGTGCAAATCACATGCCATTCTGTGCGATGCCATTTGAGCCAATGATTTTGCAAGTCTAGTTTCACACTATACTGTTTCTGTGGGCCATGTTTGCACGGGCACAGCAGCCCATTCATTTCAATGGGCTGTCGTGCCTGTGTTTCCCGCAGAAAAAGGGTGCAGGCACCTTTTTCAAAACGTGGCCCGCAGGGAAATCGCATGTTCATTTTGGTCATGTGATTTCACTGCAGTTCCTGCACCCGTGCTGCAATTTTAAATGCGTGGAGGTGCCATTCAGCCTGGGGTAACGCTATTGCGATACGGGAACCAGCGCGATTCCAGTGCGGGTTCCCACATTGCATCTCTCTTGTAGGCAGTTCACACTGCCCTCTGCGAACCGCTGCGGGTACCAATACAAAGTTAATGACACCCCCAGATCGCAGAGCAAACTGAATTCGGACAGGAATTAGATTGCATGGGTGTGAACAGCCATGCGATCCGATTCCAGTGCTGGAGAAAAAAAAGGTTCCTGCACCTTTTTCGTGTGAATGCAATGCAAGTTCTGCCATACTAACTGTATGGCTGAGTTCGCATCGCACAGACATTGCATGTGATCTACACAGCAATGCGTTACGAGTCACATGCGATGTCTGTGTTCACAATAGTGTGAACCCAGGCTCACAATGATTGGCAGTCCCACGCACTTTCATTGCGATACCCACATGCATACCCTGTTTCCCCGAAAATAAGACCTAGCGTGATTGTCAGTGATGGCTGCAATATAAGCCCTACCCCCCATATAAGCCCTACCCTGTTTCCCCGAAAATAAGCCCTACCCTGAAAAGAAGACCTACAAGGACTTTAACTAGGGCTTATTTGGGGGGTAGGGCTTATATTGCAGCCATCACCGACAATCACGCTAGGTCTTATTTTCGGGGAAACAGGGTAGATGCGAGCCAAGCTTAACGCTCAAATCGCAACCGCATTCACATTAAAATAGGGGCAGGCACCTTTTTTTGGCCACTCTGGTTTCGGAGCGCATGGGTGTTCATAACCATGTGATCTGATTCAAGCAAACGCACTGCGTTCTGCAACCTGCTTTTGGGGTGTTAACCTTTAATTGACACCCGCAGGAAAAAACATTAACACAGTGCGACTGCTATGCTGTGCAGGAAACAGCGATTCCTGTGCGTTTCCAGCATTGCATCAGTGCGAGCCAAGCCCAAAAATGAATAGGCTGAAATCGCACTACACAGGACTGCATGCAAATCGCACAGCGTTCCTAGGCTCTAGTGTCAATGGGTCCCAAGGGTAACTGAAGCCAACAATCCTGGCCAGATACTATAGAAATCATGTGTGGGGGCTCAGGACAAATACATACAGGCTGATCTGAGGAATGAATGTGGTGAGCTGTCATTGCACTGATCACAGGGATACTGGATGGGCGGGTATATGGGGATTTCTAATGGAGAAGTGGTCATATGTGAAAGAAGAAGATCCGCACCCAGTGCAGTGCCGGAGATAGGGTGGATGGGGGGATGGATGGGATCACACCCGGAGTGCATTCTATACAAAGCACGTCCATCACATCCCATCTATAACATGATAAGAATAAGAAACACATTACACGTGCGCTGTCACTAGAGGGCGTGCCCGTCCGCCCACCCACCCATCATCACCAGTAACATTACAGTGCAGGGCGAGGCGTTATATAATACACTACAAGTCACACTCACACCGGTACACCCACCATAAACACACAATATACAACACACACACACTGCACAGCGAAAACACAACTCACATGCACCAGACCCCGGTTGAAGGACACCAACTTCTTCCTTATTATGGAGAAACAGGAAGATTCCATCGTCACCCGGATGTACAATGATCCGCCTGCCTCTCCTACCACAAACATGGAGGCAGAAGAAATACTGACCCCTTCTGGCAGACAAAGAGAAAACACGTCCCCTTCTAGCTTTTCATTTGTTCTGATTATTAATAATACAAAACAAACACAACAATAATATTATATGTAAGTCAGCTTTATAATATCTAAATACATGTAAATAACATTATTAAAGTGATTGTAAGACTTCGTTTTTTTTTAACCACTTCAGCCCCGGAAGAATTTACCCCCTTCCTGACCAGAGCGTTTTTTGCAATTCGGCACTGCGTCGCTTTAATTGACAATTGTGCGGTCGTGCGACATTGTACCCAAACAGAAATTGACATCCTTTTTTTCCCACAAATAGAGCTTTCTTTTGGTGGTATTTGATCGCCTCTGCGGTTTTTATTTTTTTCGCTATAAACAAAAAAAAGAGCGACAATTTTGAAAAAACCGCTTTACTTTTTAAAATACTTTTTACTATAATAAATATCCCCCAAAAACATATACATTTTTTTTTTCCTCAGTTTAGACCGATATGTATTCTTCTACATATTTTTGGTAAAAAAAATCACAATAAGCGTATATTGATTGGTTTGCGCAAAATTTATAGCGTCTACAAAATAGGGGATAGATTTATAGCATTTATTTTTTTTTTGCTAGTAATGGCGGCGATCAGTGATTTTTACCATGGCTGCGACATTATGGCGGACACATCGGACAATTTTGACACATTTTTGGAACCATTGGCAATAATACAGCGATCAGTGCTATTAAAAATGCATTGATTACTGTAAAAATGTCACAGGCAGTAAAGGGGTTAACACTAGAGGGCGGTGAAGGGGTTAACTGTGTTCCCTAGGAGGTGATTCTAACTGAAGGGGTGGGGACTAACTACAGGAATTGACAGATCGTGGTTCCTAGCTAATAGGAACACACGATCTGTCACTCCTGTCAGAACAGAACAGGGAAGTGTGTGTTTACACACACTCATCCCTGTTCTGTCTCTTCTTTTCACGCGACCCTTGGCCACGAGCACCGGACCCCACGAGCCCACGTACAGTTGCGTGGTTTCACGCAGGGGAGCCAACCTGCCACAGTAAAACTGCGGCGGCTGGTCCGGAAGCGGTTAAAATAACAAACATGTCATACTTACCTCCACTGTGCAGTTAGTTTTGTACAGATGGGCCCCGATCCTCAGCGCTGTTAGCTCCTCCCCACATCGTATAAACCCCTAGGAGAAGCGTTCTCCCAGGGGGGTTACCTTGCGGACGCGCTCCGGAGTCCAGCATTGACGCAGAATGCCAGACTCGGCCCCGCCCCCCCGGCGCCCGCATCATGGGATTTGATTGACAGAAGCAGGAGCCAATGGCTGTGCTGCTATCAATCTATCCAATCAAGAGCCGAAACAACGGGCAGAGGGGAAGAGAGGAGAAGAATTATAAATAAATTAAAGCACCGGATTCAAGTACAAGTTAATTTAGAAGAAAAAAAAGAGGGGAAGAGCGCGTCTCTAGTGTGGGAATTACAGGACTCGGTGAGTAAAACGGGGGGGCTGGGGGGAGTGACAGTTTTTTTTTTTTTGGTTTGCATAGTTGCATACATATTTCATACCTTGCTGTTCCCTGTGGAAGAGGAGAATCACTGTAGTAGTTGCCGCTACTACAGTGGTCCTTACTGTCTTTTATGTTTCATGCCGAGCCCCTGTTCTGTTGCATAGGGAGTGGCCAGCTTGGCGTTGCAGCCAATCAAAGAACACCTTGTATTTTTCTCAATGAACACAAGGCGTTTGTTCTCTGATTGGATGAGATGGAGGTCATGACATTACAGCCCCACCTCTGTACCTTGTCCAATTAGAGCCAAACGCAATTTTCCCCACGCACACATTCAAGAAAACCGGCTGTTCAGTGAAGCTGGGTGCTGTAATGACCATAGGCTGGAATCCGTGGATAATCAAAGTGAAGAAATGTCTCTTGCCTGATGAAGGGGCTCTGCGTGGCTCCGAAACGTTGCTGTATATTTATTATGTGACCACGGAATAAAGCTTTGGACCCTTTCGAGGAATCCTTGGTGTGCTGATAACATTCCTTCCAATCAGAGAATGCTTTTTATTTTTTGAGAAAATGTAAAGTGTTGTCTGAATGGCTCCTATGCCAAGTGGGTGACCCCTGTGGTTACTATGCAGCAGGGCAGGTGCTCAGCACAGTACCCAGCAGACAGCGAGAATTATTGTAGTAGCAGCAGTTTCAACAGGGATTAGCCAGGTATGGAATATGTATATTTATATTGGTCCAAGCTGGAAAAATGTAATGACACAAAAAAAAAACAAATATACCTGGAGTTCAGCTTTAAGAACTTCTGATACAAATCATTGGTAATAATTAATTTACATTTTATTTGTTTTTTAATTAATTTTACATCTATGGCAATGTTATATTTCTTGGTTAGTAATGTGTTATAGGTTGTAGATTTAGCATATAATGAGCCTACTACAACTCTGTAACAGTAACAGACAGAAACCCAATGTCGGTATACCAAGAGAATAAAATACAGTTGATAGTAGCTTTGGCAGCTAGTGCAGGCCCAGTGGTTTCATTCACTCGCCAACAATCAGTATTTTTGTTACAGGCAGCTAAAGCCCGTATATGTTACGGACATGAGGAATGGCTGAGTATCAGAGACATCCTTAGATAAAGTCATACTCCAAAAATCCTAAGCTTTGTTCCCCCAGAGATTCTAAGATCAGTGGAGTCCATTGGAATGATTGCCATCTCACCAAGAAGGCGCAAAGGCTGCATACAAATAGGAAGCAACTGCAGGGAAAGGGAGCTGGCCTAAAATCTGCACAGAATGGCTTTGCCAAGTCTTTTTCCCGACAACTTCAGATTACTCGCCCAAAAAATTCTTAAATTCAGGCTAAGGGCTACTACAGACAAAATCAACAGCTACTGTATTGTTACATAGCTGAAGACAGTATTTCCTAAAATCTATAACAATGTGAATTTCCCAACAAAGGAAAACAAAATCTTGGATCAAATATATACTGTACAAATATCCATGAAGCATACAAGCATACAGGTACCTTGCTACCATATCTTCATCTATCAGATCAAGTCTTCCTAATGATCAATCCAGATTGCAAACCGCTGATCTGCAGAACAAGAACCGTTATTAAAACTGCTGCTATCTATATATGTTGAATTGAATTGAATTAGACAGCCTTGTTACTCCCTCTATTTTCAGGCAATCCCAGAGTTACAAACATCCGACTCATACTTACAAACAGAGGGAGACAACAGGAAGTGAGAGAAAATCTACATCTAGGAAGGGAAATTCACTCCTATAAGAGTTATCATGGGAAAATGGTGTCTCCACTGAAGCATTATAACCAGTTCTTGATTTCACAACAACCCACATTTTTCAAAATCCAATTGTCACAGGGAAAGAAAGTGAGGTGAAATCTTCTGAACAGGGGCACGACAGCAAAACAAATGTTACAGGGGTGTTAACCCTTCCCTATGCTATATATCCAAAATGTAAAAAAAAATTTCCTGGCCCACCTCACATCAGCACACAATAGGCACCTCCTCTGGACCACCTGTTCCAAGCTGAATTAAAGACACCCCCCCCCCAACTAAGATGTTCTTCTTTTTTGGCCTGTTGATTGCAGTTGGTAAGTGATTTGTTTGGTGCACCCCCCCCCCCTGCCGAACCTACCCCTCCATGTTCAGCCTCTCATGGAGTTGGAAGACCCTGAATGCTAAAGGTAATCCTTCTAAAAACTCGGTGCCAAGGCCGTGGGCAAAATGATGCTTAAAGAGCATTGATATTGTACAGGTGTGGTATTATAAGAGCTCTGCAATGTCATCATTGCCTCTCCCTTCAGGATGATGACACCTAACAAGTTGTTACATTCAGGGCTTCTTTTCAGCCGGAACGCGGCGGAACGGCATTCCGTCACCTCTGGATGCCCTGTTCTCTCGTCTCTCTCCAACCTGTCACTAAACACAAAAGACGGTAGAGAAAGTTTTTGGACTACTCACTTCCACTGTCTTCTGTGTGTTATTGCCGGGCACCCGGGGCTTGTGCAGGGCTGGGAATTTGTTGGTTGGTACCCTGAGTCCCGATGCCACAAATACCCGCATTTTATTTCCATTCCTGTGGTGTATCGGAAAAGCCGGCTCCAGTCCCCACCCCCGCTCCTGCCTGTCAGACCTTAGCAGCACAGAACCGAGTGAAGCGATCTTGCTGTGTGCTACAGGTCTAGTAGGCGGAGGCTGCACAGTGTTGAAAAGAAAGAGCCCGCACACACCTGCTTGCTGCCCTGTGAAGCTGTAAACAGGTGGGAGAGAGCTGTTAGGGGAGAGCAGGCGCTTATGCAGAGATGCAACAGTGGAGAGGTTTGAAGCTGTAATGCAGACATGCCAGCTGGGGAGGTGAGGGGCTTTGCCAAAACAGGTAAGAGCTGTGAAGGAAAATTGAGGCAAATTGAGAGCTGTGTAGGGAGGGGCAGGTTGTGTAAGCTGTCCACCATCCACAGCTATGGGTGTAAGCTCTGGATGGGGGGAGAAGGTGGGGAGTTAATTTGTGGACAGTGGTAAAGAACTGTGCTCTGACTTGGCAAACATGGAAGCTGTGGACTGTGGGATAAGTGGGGAGCTGTGGACTGTGGGAGAAGTGGGGAGCTGTGGACTGTGGGAGAAGTGCGGAGCTGTGGACTGTGGGAGAAGTGTGGAGCTGTTAAATGTGGGAAAAGAGGGGAGCTGTGGACTGTGGGAGAAGTGGGGAGCTGTGGACTGTGGGAGAAGTGGGGAGCTGTGGACTGTGGGAGAAGTGGGGAGCTGTGGACTGTAGAAGAGGGGAGCTGTGGACTGTGAGAGAAGAGGGGAGCTGTGAGAGAAGAGGGGAGCTGTGGACTGTGAGAGAAGAGGGGAGCTGTGAGAGAAGAGGGGAGCTGTGGACTGTGGGAGACGAGGGGAGCTGTGGACTGTGGGAGACGAGGGGAGCTGTGGACTGTGGGAGAAGAGGGAAGCTGTGGACTGTGGGAGAAGAGGGGAGCTGTGGACTGTAGGAGAAGAGGGAAGCTATGGAAGAAGAGGGGAGCTGTGGACTGTGAGAGAAGAGGGGAGCTGTGCGAGAAGAGGGGAGCTGTGGACTGTGAGAGAAGAGGGGAGCTGTGAGAGAAGAGGGGAGCTGTTGACTGTGGGAGAAGAGGGGAGCTGTGGACTGTGAGAGAAGAGGGGAGCTGTGGACTGTGGGAGACAAGGGGAGCTGTGGACTGTGGGAGAAGAGGGGAGCTGTGAACTGTGAGAGAAGAGGGGAGCTGTGGACTGTGGGAGAAGAGGGGAGCTGTGGACTGTGGGAGAAGAGGGGAGCTGTGGACTGTGGGAGAAGAGGGGAGCTGTGGACTGTGGGAGAAGTGGGGAGCTGTGGACTGTGGGAGAAGAGGGGAGCTGTGGACTGTGGGAGAAGAGGGGAGCTGTGGACTGTGGGAGAAGTGGGGAGCTGTGGACTGTGGGAGAAGTGGGGAGCTGTGGACTGTGGAAGAGGGGAGCTGTGGACTGTGAGAGAAGAGGGGAGCTGTGAGAGAAGAGGGGAGCTGTGGACTGTGAGAGAAGAGGGGAGCTGTGAGAGAAGAGGGGAGCTGTGGACTGTGGGAGACGAGGGGAGCTGTGCACTGTGGGAGACGAGGGGAGCTGTGGACTGTGGGAGAAGAGGGGAGCTGTGGACTGTGGGAGAAGAGGGGAGCTGTGGAAGAAGAGGGGAGCTGTGAGAGAAGAGGGGAGCTGTGGACTGTGGGAGACGAGGGGAGCTGTGGAAGAAGAGGGAGCTGTAGACTGTGAGAGAAGAGGGGAGCTGTGGGCTGTGAGAGAAGAGGGGAGCTGTGGACTGTGGGAGAAGAGGGGAGCTGTGGACTGTGGGAGAAGAGGGGAGCTGTGGACTGTGGGAGAAGAGGGGAGCTGTGGACTGTGGGAGAAGTGGGGAGCTGTGGACTGTGGGAGAAGAGGGGAGCTGTGGACTGTGGGAGAAGAGGGGAGCTGTGGACTGTGGGAGAAGTGGGGAGCTGTGGACTGTGGGAGAAGTGGGGAGCTGTGGACTGTGGAAGAGGGGAGCTGTGGACTGTGAGAGAAGAGGGGAGCTGTGAGAGAAGAGGGGAGCTGTGGACTGTGAGGGAAGAGGGGAGCTGTGAGAGAAGAGGGGAGCTGTGTACTGTGGGAGACGAGGGGAGCTGTGGACTGTGGAAGAAGAGGGGAGCTGTGGACTGTGAGAGAGGAGGGGAGCTGTGAGAGAAGAGGGGAGCTGTGGACTGTGGGAGACGAGGGGAGCTGTGGAATAAGAGGGAGCTGTAGACTGTGAGAGAAGAGGGGAGCTGTGGACTGTGAGAGAAGAGGGGAGCTGTGGACTGTGGGAGAAGAGGGGAGCTGTGGACTGTGGGAGAAGAGGGGAGCTGTGGTCTGTGGGAGAAGAGGGGAGCTGTGGACTGTGGGAGAAGTGGGGAGCTGTGGACTGTGGGAGAAGAGGGGAGCTGTGGACTGTGGGAGAAGAGGGGAGCTGTGGACTGTGGGAGAAGAGGGGAGCTGTGGACTGTGGGAGAAGAGGGGAGCTGTGGACTGTGGGAGAAGAGGGGAGCTGTGGACTGTGGGAGAAGTGGGGAGCTGTGGACTGTGGGAGAAGTGGGGAGCTGTGGACTGTGGAAGAGGGGAGCTGTGGACTGTGAGAGAAGAGGGGAGCTGTGAGAGAAGAGGGGAGCTGTGGACTGTGAGGGAAGAGAGGAGCTGTGGACTGTGGGAGACGAGGGGAGCTGTGGACTGTGGAAGAAGAGGGGAGCTGTGGACTGTGAGAGAAGAGGGGAGCTGTGAGAGAAGAGGGGAGCTGTGGACTGTGGGAGACGAGGGGAGCTGTGGAAGAAGAGGGAGCTGTAGACTGTGAGAGAAGAGGGGAGCTGTGGACTGTGAGAGAAGAGGGGAGCTGTGGACTGTGGGAGAAGAGGGGAGCTGTGGACTGTGGGAGAAGAGGGGAGCTGTGGACTGTGGGAGAAGAGGGGAGCTGTGGATTGTGGGAGAAGTGGGGAGCTGTGGACTGTGGGAGAAGTGGGGAGCTGTGGACTGTGGGAGAAGTGGGGAGCTGTGGACTGTGGGAGAAGTGGGGAGCTGTGGACTGTGGAAGAGGGGAGCTGTGGACTGTGAGAGAAGAGGGGAGCTGTGAGAGAAGAGGGGAGCTGTGGACTGTGAGGGAAGAGGGGAGCTGTGAGAGAAGAGGGGAGCTGTGGACTGTGGGAGACGAGGGGAGCTGTGGACTGTGGAAGAAGAGGGGAGCTGTGGACTGTGAGAGAAGAGGGGAGCTGTGAGAGAAGAGGGGAGCTGTGGACTGTGGGAGACGAGGGGAGCTGTGGAAGAAGAGGGAGCTGTAGACTGTGAGAGAAGAGGGGAGCTGTGGACTGTGAGAGAAGAGGGGAGCTGTGGACTGTGGGAGAAGAGGGGAGCTGTGGACTGTGGGAGAAGAGGGGAGCTGTGGACTGTGGGAGAAGAGGGGAGCTGTGGATTGTGGGAGAAGTGGGGAGCTGTGGACTGTGGGAGAAGAGGGGAGCTGTGGGCTGTGGGAGAAGAGGGGAGCTGTGGGCTGTGGGAGAAGAGGGGAGCTGTGGACTGTGGGAGAAGTGGGGAGCTGTGGACTGTGGGAGAAGAGGGGAGCTGTGGACTGTGGGAGAAGAGGGGAGCTGTGGACTGTGGGAGAAGTGGGGAGCTGTGGACTGTGGGAGAAGTGGGGAGCTGTGGACTGTGGAAGAGGGGAGCTGTGGACTGTGAGAGAAGAGGGGAGCTGTGAGAGAAGAGGGGAGCTGTGGACTGTGAGGGAAGAGGGGAGCTGTGAGAGAAGAGGGGAGCTGTGGACTGTGGGAGACGAGGGGAGCTGTGGACTGTGGAAAAAGAGGGGAGCTGTGGACTGTGAGAGAAGAGGGGAGCTGTAAGAGAAGAGGGGAGCTGTGGACTGTGGGAGACGAGGGGAGCTGTGGAAGAAGAGGGAGCTGTAGACTGTGAGAGAAGAGGGGAGCTGTGGACTGTGGGAGAAGAGGGGAGCTGTGGACTGTGGGAGAAGAGGGGAGCTGTGGACTGTGGGAGAAGAGGGGAGCTGTGGATTGTGGGAGAAGTGGGGAGCTGTGGACTGTGGGAGAAGTGGGGAGCTGTGGACTGTGGGAGAAGTGGGGAGCTGTGGACTGTGGAAGAGGGGAGCTGTGGACTGTGAGAGAAGAGGGGAGCTGTGAGAGAAGAGGGGAGCTGTGGACTGTGGGAGACGAGGGGAGCTGTGGACTGTGGGAGAAGTGGGGAGCTGTGGACTGTGGAAGAGGGGAGCTGTGGACTGTGAGAGAAAAGGGGAGCTGTGAGAGAAGAGGGGAGCTGTGGACTGTGAGAGAAGAGGGGAGCTGTGAGAGAAGAGGGGAGCTGTGGACTGTGGGAGACGAGGGGAGCTGTGGACTGTGGGAGACGAGGGGAGCTCTGGACTGTGGGAGAAGAGGGGAGCTGTGGACTGTGGGAGAAGAGGGGAGCTGTGGACTGTGGGAGAAGAGAGAAGCTGTGGAAGAAAAGGGGAGCTGTGGATTGTGAGAGAAGAGGGGAGCTGTGAGAGAAGAGGGGAGCTGTGGACTGTGGAAGAAGAGGGGAGCTGTGGACTGTGAGAGAAGAGGGGAGCTGTGGACTGTAAGAGAAGAGGGGAGCTGTGGACTGTGAGAGAAGAGGGGAGCTGTGGACTGTAAGAGAAGAGGGGAGCTGTGGACTGTGGGAGAAGAGGGGAGCTGTGGACAGGGGGTACTGAGGTAAGCAATAGATGGTTACTTTGGGAGGGAATATCTAAGTACTGCTCATTGTGCTTATATTTTGTTGGTGCCCTGTGTGACACAAATACCTCAAAACTGCACAATACGCACTTTTGAGCCCTGTCTGTTATGCAATACTAAGAGCAGTACTCTGTGCCTCTTGTGCAATGTGCAGATTATTTGTCAGTGCTTTACGTCTTTCTTCGAGGAATACTGGGGGGTTGAGGGTGGAGAGTTGGCCAGGAAGGGTGAGTTCCTGCACCTATTCTCTGAGAAAAAAAGCCCTGGTCACATTCATTAAGCATGCTGTCCTTTCACAGGTGTTGTTTCCACTTACCCTGTGAGAGGACAGGATCCAGGAAATTGGCACATGCGTTTATGCCAGCGTGATAGAAAATGCCTCGCCAAACTCAGGGTACATTTTGGGCCTGCATGCAGTCTGCAGTGGCAGAGAAAAGAAATTGCACAGCTTGCCTCACAAGGATGTGGTTGTGCAAAATTCTAAGCCCTATTAAGGCCGCTATAGCAGAAAGTATGCTGCAAATACCCATAATGATAGAGCGTAAATCGCTCGTTGATGAAGGATGAAGGATGACGGAGACCCCATCAGAAGACCAATTTACAGTAACAGGTTCTCTAAGCTTTATCCAAGTGGAATGCCTGATGTATGTTTATGCACTACACTTCCAGGGGTGGATGCTGCCCTCTAGTGTCTGGGGCAGCATGTGTCTTTGCCTTTTTATAACTCGGTTGCCTTCAGAGATCCTATGGATGAAAAAGTAGACTTGTTCACACCAGATGCAGTCCAGTGCGTATTTATTCTGCATCCAGAATGCATGGACAGTGTCTAACTTTGATTCCAATGACCTAGTTCACACCAGTACAGCGCACTCTAGTGCAGTCAACAAAAGTAGAATGTTGCATTGTTTCTGTATGGAACACATCTGGAAAGTGGCAAAACGCATTGAGAATGCATCAAAAACACTCATGCAGAAACACTTCTGGAACACAGAAATTGTGGTGATCTGGCCATCAGCCTTGCACAGAATCTATACAGTGACAGATTTTGCCTGCCAATCAGCAATAGAGTTAACTTCACTATATAAACTTCAGAAATGGCATTACATTCAACACTGGAAACTAAAAAATTTGGCACAGTTTCTGGAAAGAGTGGAACCTAGCAACTGACTTTTGTCTGATGCTTTTGATAGACCTAGTACAAGCGCTGGCGCACTCAGTCACTGCTATGAGAGCACTGTGGTTATGCCACTGGAGGGCAGGCAGAACTTCTACACAAGCCTTCGACATTTCCTATAATGGGAGGTTATTGTTTGGCCAAACGCTGAACAATGCAATTAAGCGAATGACAGGAGGGAAAAGTCTGGACTGTGGCCATAGACTAGTAAGAGGAAGCCGCCATCCTTCACTGAAGCCTACTGAATTTCAGAAGGTGCAGGAGGCCAAATCTATTAGGACAGGCTGCAGATTTAACAGATCACAGTGGAAGTGTCTCAGTTACTTTTGACATGAAATCAAGTCCAGAGCAGGCTGCTAAGATGGCTGGAAAGTCTTTTAGAACCAGTCTCTACCAGTTGGGGCCAGGGGGCCTGAGTGAAGTTGATTGTTGTCCAAACCCTCCAGAACGAGGTTACAATCATTAAAGACCAGTGGGTCCAGAAGACATGTGGGAGTATTCCAAGGGAGAATTCCAAAGTTGATCACTGAATTAATTAAATTTATGTTCAACAGATCTCAGAGAAAATGCTTGCAAGATTTTTATACTGCTACAAGGCCATTATACCAGTGATGCCAGAAACATAGAATCATCTGGGGGCCTTTCCCCCCCAGTTTTTCTAGTACTTAAGACAGGAGCCTTCTGGCCTGTTTCAGTTTGAAGGAATCAAATGTGTTTATAAGCATGAAGAGGTGCAAGATGGAGTCCATGCAGACAGTCACAGGAACAGTTCAGCAGGAGGACCAGTTGGTATCAATCGACCAGCCAACTCATACTTCCATGTAACGAACAATGCCAAGCACCAGAGGCATGTGAGATTTGCGGTGGTCAGATGTCACTTCCAGTTCCGGTGTCTGCCTTTTACAGAATTGGCAGAGCCCCAGGGATCTTTTTTGAAGATCTTGTTGGCAGTGGTGGTACCTTGGGCCAGGTGGCACATGAGGGTGTTTCAACATGCCTTCTTTAGCCTATGAGCCGGGCTGTCTATGGATCGGAACATCTTTGTGCCTATACAAATTCAAAAAGAACTGGAATTTTGGACATCGCCACTGTGCTTCTTTCGGAGGCATGCCTCTCAGCCCAGGAGATGGGATGATTCTGATGTTAGTCCCTGGGGCTGGGGAATCCACAATCTGAAGAAACAAGTGCAAGGCCATTGGAGCGTGGTGAAGCGCACACTCCCCAAGTATCTTGAATGGGAGTAAGCCTTTTTCTAGCATTGCAAGCCTTTCAGGATCTTCAGAGGCCTGAGTAAGGTTGACAACAAGACAGTGAACCACTTACAGTCAGTTAAGGTTGGTCTTTTTGCCAGGGAAGCAAATCCAATTTTTGGTTTGGTTAGGCAGAATATTTTTTTAACAAGTGCCTCATAACAATATTGGCCCTATGGGCCGGTCCAGCAGTAGTTCTCAAAGAGACTTTACTGAACATGCAGCTTCTAATCTTTGCAACAGGATACCAATGCAAAGACTCTGTCATACAAGATAGGTTCACAGTGCCATCTTTGTCTCTGGTTGAATGAAAAATTTTATGGCAAGGTCAGTAACAGCACCCTAATCCAATGAGACTACTTTTAATAGCCTGGCTATGGAAGAGGCTACACTAGAGGTGCAGGGATTCTCTAAACAAGACTATGCGGTTGATTTACTAAAGGCAAATACATTTGTACACTGGAAGTGCACCCACTCCAGAGCTTAGAAAACAAAGTAAAGCTTCACTTTACAATACTCAATCACATGCAAGAAAAATAAAAAAACAGCATTTTTGTTTATACTTGATTGGATGACAGAAACCAGCAGAGCTTCCCCTCATTTCAGAGCTTCCCCTCATTTCAGAGTTTCCCCTCAGATCTAGTGCAACTGCATTTAAAATGGATTTCCACCTGTAGTAATGGCCCCGACCCCCTAGAGGCCTAATGGTGACCTCCAGAGTCAGGGAGAGCTGACATCCTTCTTTTTAGAGGGTAATGCAAGATGGAAGAATTGGGCGCCAGTCACTTTTTGAATGCGAACAAAAATGACCAGTTACACTTACCGGTAACGGTATTTTTCTGGGAAGTCTTCCAGGACGGCATCCTGAGAAATGACTGGTCTCACCTGACAGGAAACACAATTAACAAAGGGGTTAAAACCCAGCCCCTCCCTGTGCTACTCAGTCGTGAAAAAGTATTGACCCACACCAGTGCACGAGAGTTAAACACCTCAAATCTTCATACAAAACCAACATACAAAAAGAGGGGCTGGGAAGTAGGCCTGCCGTCCTGGAAGACTTCCCAGAAACACCGTTACCGGTAAGTGTAACTGATAATTTTCTCAAGTCACCTTCCAGGACGGTACCCTGAGAGAAGAGCAAGTAGCTCAGGCCTACCTTAGGGTGGGACAACAGCTTGTAGGACCTTCCTACCAAGCGCCAGATACTGAGGTGACAGCAACTCCACCCTGTTGTGTTTCAGGAAGGTGCTCTGGCTTGTCCATGTAGCTGCTCTGCTTATCTTCTCCATCGATGCTCCGGCCCTTTCTGCCCAAGAGGTTGCCAGAGACCAAGTGGAATGTGCCTTAAGGTTATTCAGGGCTGCCCTACCAGCCTGATTATAGGCTAGAGTAATAGTCTTCTTCTTAATCCCTCTTGCTATGGATGCTTTAGATACTTGCCGACCCTTATTCTGGCCAGAAAAATGAACTAATAAGTGGCTGGACCTTCTAAACTCTTTTTTAAATAAGTCAACAGATAATGTCTGACATCTAAACAATGAAAGGAACTTTCTCTCTCGTTCTCAGGATTGTCCTTCCTTCATTTTGTACCAATCTCTTGAGTGATGTGGAACCTTGAGGCTACCTTCGGGAGGTACAAGGGGTCCTGACTGAGTACAACCCTTGAAAAAAGGGCTCTTTTATTGACGGAGCCTGGCTGTAGCTTATACTCCTGGCCATTTTAACCGCCAGCAAAAGGCTGTCTTTAGGGTAAGCAACCTAAGAGAGATAAGAGCTAACGGCTCAAACAGTGCCCTGTTTAGGGCTTCCAAGACTAGCGTAAGGTCCCAAGGTGGAAACTTGCTTATCTGTACTGGGGACAGTCTTTCTCTGGCTGACAAGAGCCTTTTAATCAGGGGGTCCAGAGCCAACCTCCTGTCTAAAAAACTGGACAAGGCTGCGACCTGAACCTTAAGTGTCTTGGACGCCAACCCCCTGATCCGTGCCATCCTGAAGAAAGTCCAGGATGGCAGGAATCTCTTATTGGGAAGTCCCCTTCGCCTGACACCAGCGTGAGAAGACTCCCCAGACTTCCTGGTAACTGGCTTCTTGCTCAAAAGAAGGGTGTCGATTACTCTCTCAGAACACCCCCTTTTTTGCAGGCTCTCCCTTTTCAAGAGCCAAGCCGTCAGCTTGAAGAAGCTGGGATCTGGGTGGCAGACTGGGCCCTGAAGGAGAAGGTCCTGCCGCTCCGGAAAGTGCTGAGGGGGAGCTACGGACCAATTTCCCAGGGAAGGGAACCAGGTCCTCTTGGACCACCAAGGAGCGATCAGAATCAGTCTGCCCTCTGAGAGACTCAGCTTCTGCAGTATCCTCGGGATCAGAACTAAGGGGGAAAGGCGTATGCCAAGTAGAAGTCTCAGTGCGTCTACCCCCTCTGAACCCCTCTTTTTCGAGAGTGAGAAGAATCTCTTTGCTCTTCTGTTTTCTTTGCAGTCAAAGAGATCAATCTCTGGGTTGCCGAAGTGTCGGCATATGAGGAAGAACACTTAGGGGTTCAATTCCCACTCCCCCTGGTGAATCGGTTGCCGGCTGAGGTAGTCCGCTTCGACATTGTATGCCCCTTTTATGTGCACTGCTGAGATAGAGGGGATTCTCTGCTCTGCCCACTCCAGGAGTTCCAGGGTCAGAAGAGAACGAGGTCTGGTGCCTCCCTGACGATTCAGGAAGGCCACCGCGGTTGCGTTGTCAGAAAAGATTTGGATCTCCCTGCTGCTGATTCTTTCCTCGAAGGCCTTTTAAGGCCTCTCTGACCGCCAAGAGATCCTGGAGGTTGGAGGAAGTGCTCCTCTGACTCTGGTTCAATGCGCCCTGGGCTCAAAGTTCCTCTAAGTGGGTCCCCCAAGCGCTTGCATCTGTTGTTACCCTGAGGGGTTGGAGTTGGGCCCAAAGGTGGCCCTCCCGCAACCTCTGAGGTTTGAGCCACTACTGCAGAGACCTCTTTACCCTTTCTGGGACGGGAACCCTGTTGTCCAGCTTTCCGCTTTTTCCGTCCCAGGAGGATACGAGAAATTGCTGGAGAGTCCTGGAATGGATCTGAGCCCATGGGACTGCGGGGATACAGGACGTCATCAGCCCGAGAACTCATATGACCTTTCTGTAAGAGACCTCTTTTAAATCTAGAAGGGATGCTACTCCTGCAATGAGGCCCTCTACCTTCCCCTGGGGCAAAGCAAGCTTCTGTGCTGTTGAGTCCACCAGGAATCCTAGATAGATCTTGGTCTGGGCAGGAACCAGCAAGGATTTTTCCCTAGGCGTCTTTCAGGACAGCTTCTGAGAGATTGTGACTCCTCCCATCGGAAACCAGGAAATGCCTCCTTCCTCAATCTTTAAAGGGAAGCACCTCCCTACCATGCATCAGTTTTTGTGTTTCCTCCGACCCAGAGGGAACATCCGTAGGGGGGGGGGGGGAGCCATGGTCTCTCAGGTGCTCCTGGGGGACAAGGTTTCCTTACCATTTTTTTTCCTCCTTTTTTTTCTTCAGGACCTCTGCCCTCCCATTTTACCCAGGCTTTGCAGCGGTACGTACGGGCTTCTCTTCCCCCTTGGTGCTCGGGGCCGCATTAGGATCTGGCCGACCTGCACTGCTCCGGCCAAGCGGTGGCTGTGTGCACCGGAAGTGACTTCATTTTAAGGGCAGGTCGGCATCCAGCATAATTTCCAACATCGGATGCAGGGGGAGGAGGCAGGGTTGATGCTGGCATCTATTTCCGCGTCCGGTGCAGTGGGCACTATGGGAGTCCGGAAGTGGAGCGTAAAGCCACGAGTGAGGCGCTGCACACCCGCAATGGAGGACACAGCGGGCTCTGCAACAATGGGGACAGGCACAGGCGCCAGCAAGGCCCAGGTAGGGGGAAGCTTATATCTGCCCGTTTTCTTTAACTTGGGATTTCCGGTCCTCTTTTTTTTTTTCCCCCAGTTGGCGGGGGCCTGTCTTGCCACTTTAGGTTGTTATTTCTTTCTTAAAGTGCACCTTGGGGTGATCCACAGGCAGAGACTGGGTCTCAGCAAAGGCCTCCTGTTTTTTTTTTCCCTTTTTTGTTTCCTCTCTTAGGCCAAAAGCTCTGATTCAGGCAAAAGAAAATGCCCCTCATGCAAAGCCAAAAAGGGAGAGAATTCGAAGAAAGCCTTATGCAGTACCTGTATTGCTTCCTTAGTTATAGAGGAGTCAGCATCCGTTTGTGATGACTTGGTTGCCTCAGTCAAAAAGGAGCTTTATGCCACAATTCAGTCATTCCGTGACTCATTGGCTAATCCAATCGCTAGTCAGCCCTCCACAGCCAAGTCTTCTCAGGTTTCTCTTTCTGCGCCAGAGAACCTTTGGGAAAGCCCCTTCTACCAGGCCATCTCCCGCTCCTTCCAGTGAAGGTTCAAAGGAGGAGGTTGAGGGGGCGGTAGCCCCATCTAAATTTGTCCCTGGAAGAAGTTGATGGGCTTCTTAGAGCCATACATGTTACCCTTGGCCTAAGTGAAGAAAAGAAGGAACTAACACTGCACGACCGCATGTACATGGGTCTAGGTGAACCTAAAGTTCGGACTTTTCTGGTTCATTCTGTCATTTCAGACTCCATAAAGAAAGAATGTCAGGAACCAGAGAAAAAAACTTTTTTTTCAAGAGAAACAAAAGACATTTTCTGTTTGAGGAAGACCCCTCTCCGGTATGGAATAAGGTCCCCAGGCTTGATGCTGCCTTCTCCCAGGTCTCTAGATCCACCGACCTGGCCATTGAAGACATGGGGTCCTAAAAGATCCAATGGATAAGCGTATGGATCTTTTGCTCAAGAGCTTAGCAATCGGTCCTGAGCCAGCTATGGCCACAACATGCATAGCCAGGAACCTGGAGTATTAAGGTAACCAGCTAAAAGCTTATATAGTAGCGGATTCACCCAAACAGGAGATTTTTGATTCTTTTTTCTACCTTGTCCTCTGCGGTGGCCTATATAGCAGATGCTTCAGCTGAAGCAATGTCGGCTAGATCAGCAGCACCAACAAATTCGGCAAGAAGAGCATTATGGCTGAAGACTTGGCCAGATTTGTTCATACATTAAGCACATAATTTTATGTACTATGCTGTGACTAACGTATGTGCTTATGTGTTCCAGCCAGGGCCGGAGGTTCTCTTCTCCAACTGATGGATGGTAGGGAGGTGCCTCCCTTTAAAGATTTGGAGGAAGGAGGTGTTTCCTGGTTTCTGATGGGAGGAGTCACAATCTCTCAGGTGCTGTCCTGAAAGGCTTCTGGAAAACAAGTTACAGGTAAGTCTAACTTGAATTTTACTGGCTGATAATCCACCCCATGGACTCCAAGGTACTCACTACCTTGGTCGGAGAGAAGGAGAGCATGACTCTGTATGAAGTATGTTGTCGAGATAGGGCATTACCCCTTGGAGATGAAGGAATGCATCCACCTCGGGTAGGGAGGGTAGGGAAGAAAACTGCCAGGTCTGCACTCCCTGCTCCGAGGGGATTGCAAACCTTAGAAAGGCCTGGTGCTCTGGAAAAATAGGGACATGAAGATAGGCAATCTTCAAGTCTATCGTTGCCATAAATACATCCTTCAGAAGGTGATTTCTGAGAGTATAGACACTTTCCATGCGGAACCTTTTTAACCTTCTTAGTTTTATTATGAGGCAGTACTTTCCCGAGGGCTTTGGGACTACGAAGATGTGGGAATAAAATCCCTGCCCACACTGTTCTGCTGGGACTGGCACTATGACCCCCTGCTCCGCCAGCAGTCTGACACTGTGTAAGAGACCCACTGCTTTCTGAGGATCCCTGGGTTAAAAGGAAACTTGGGGTAGGTGAGGAAAGAAACTCCAATCTGTAGCCCTCTCTTACAATCGAAGGATGTGGGGACTCTGAGTAATCCTTTCCCACTGAGAGAGAAAGTGGGAAAGTCTACCCCTACCCTTACGTCACTTGGTATCCTTGTCAGCAGACTTCTGGCTGGGGAAGAGAAGACCTCCCTTCTGCTTGCCTTTGCTGACCCCCCCCAATGCCTGGTAACGGTACATTCCTTCTTAACTCTAAACCAGTTCTTAGCCTGGGTCCTGGAAAAAAATTTCCCCTGTCCTTCTTAGGTTTAGGACCGTCACTAGGGAGGAAATCGCGTCATTCCTCTTCCTGTCACCGGCAAGATGTCCTCTCAGCCCCACCTAAGGGCGCCATCCCTCACTCCTAGCCGCCCGCGCGACCCTCTGCAGGAGTGCCAGCAGTCCACAAGGGAGATCCGATCACCAACAGGTCCCCCCCCCCCGCTGAATGGACGCCCGCCAGGTAAGGGGGGTGGAACAGGAAAATGGTCCCTGAAGTTCTGGGTACCCCACTGTACCCAGGGTCCTTCAGCTCTCAGGGGGGCTCTTCCCAAATCTGCCGCCCCCCCCCCCGAGAAAATGGAGAGACCCCCCTGGAAGGGCAAGCCCAACTGGACCCATAAGCTTCACAAGCCTGCGGCCCAGCTCCCAGGGGGAGTCCACCAGGCCACAGCTTCGGGTCAATTAGAAAAAAAAACAAACGGTTTTGTTGTGGAGAAACACAATCAAGAACTGAGGAGCACAGGGAGAGGCGGGGGTTTTAACCTCTTTGTTGATTGTGTTTCCTTTTAGGTGAGACCAGTCATCTCTCAGGGTGCTGTCCTGGAAGACGACTTGAGAAAGAGATTTATTGTCTTTTAACGAGAACTGGAGGAGAGAGGGTTAGGGTCTGAATGCCCTTAGGCAGATGCAATAGCAATTGACAGTCTCTGAGACAAAATAGGCAGACAGTTATACAGGTTGAGGACCTTTAAGCTGGTTGCAGCACTGTATTTGTAGAACTGCTGTCTCCAATGGCAACTGAACTCTCCAACTTCAATGCAGATCCGTACACTTACCTCCGTGTCCCCAGTTGCAGATCTTCACTCACATCTCCCTCTTTCTGTAGATTTTCTCACTGAGCTCCCAGTCTTCTCACCAGACCTTCAGATCCCAGCCGCCCGCTGGATCCCCTGAGCTTTTCCACAGCTACCCCACTGTAAACTCCAAGCATCACCCACGTCCCTGACTTGATTGCTAAAGCTTTCTTAACTTGTTCACTGTCCCCGGCTAGTGAAAAAGGCTGCTCTGGTAATTCTTCAGACTTCACAAACTTGGCCTCCTGATATCAGGAGTAGTTGTCCCTTGCTAGCGACTGTGTCCCCTTTATCTCTGAACTCCTGGTTCTCACTTGCTTCTGGTAACAGGAGTGGTCATCCCATGTGGCATTTGCTTCTCCTTCACCTCTTGCATGCTCGGTTCACCATCCAGCTGAACCTCTGCAATGATCAGGCTCCCCTTGGGCTGAGCCTCTACACACGTGGCTAGGCCCTAGGCTTTGGGCCTAACCTTCAGCTGCTGCTTCACACAAAAGCCCCCAGGCTCCAGCCTGGGGCTAAAAGAGCACTGATCACCTGACTCATTCACTTAAATAGATGATCCCAACATGCAAAGTAGCTACTCTGGCTGAGAAATTCTGTCTATTCACAACCTGAGCTCATTGTGGTCTTGTCATTCTAATGCCAAAGGCAGGAGTGGCACCTATTAACAGAAGAGAGAAATGCACCAGATTTAGGCTTACGGCAAAAAGTCAGTAGATACAACTACCAATTAGCCATGCTAGTTACCACTTAACATAACTAAATTTGTTAGCAACCTGGCTAAAACCAGGGTGCTACAAATCCAAAAGTTGCACTTCCGCTTATTTGTCCCCCACCTCCGGTGCCACATTTCGCACCTTTTCGGGGGAGAGCGGATACCTGTCTTTGACTGGGAGACCAGGCCGCTGTGCATTACGTCAACAGCCTGGCTCCATCCTCCCTCCTTCTTCCCCCGCCGCCGGGCCAGTAGGAGAGCACAGCGGTGCCTCGTGCATGCGCAGTAGGGACCTGGCCTGCAGCCGTAATACTACACTGCCTGGTTCCCTTACCCGCAATGGCGGCGGCAGCACCCGACAGGTGATAGAAACATCAGCTGTGGTGCCGACATAGCTGGACTCCAGGACAGGTCCTATTATTAAAAGTCAGCAGCTGCACTATGTGAAGCTGCTGGCTTTTAATTTTTGCAGGGGTGGGTGGACCTCCTCTTTAAAGTGCACTTGCAATACACAGTATATTTGCCTTTTTAGTAAATCAACCTCTCTGTCTTTAAATCATATGACTCATTGGCCTACAGGAAGGCTCAAAGAAAAATAAGCGGGGTATTAGAGAGGCTAAGCAGAAATTAGAGAGGCTGAGAATAAACAGGTCACAAATTGTAAAAATGGAGAATAATTTCCACTCTGATTTTAAACACAGGAGTACCACAGGGCTGTGTGTTCAGATTAGCTCTGTTGACCTTATTTACACATGATTGCATCCTTATTCATGCCTCTAGTAATATGGTGACAATTGTAGATGATACCACTCTAATTGGCCTTTTACATGACAATGAGACAGCCTATAGGGAAGAAGTTCAACATCTGGTCCAGTGATGTACAGGCAACATCCTGATACCAAATACAACAAAAACTAGGGAGATAATAGTGGTCTACAGGAGATCCAAGAAGATCACCCATTCCCTCTGCATATAAACAGAGAAGAGGTGGAGAGTGTGAATAACAGCAAATTCCTGGGAGCTTAAATAACAAAGAAGTTGTCATGGTCCCGCAACACCTCCCACTTAGGCCAGACTGGCTTTAAAGCTCCTGATTTCTGTTGTTGCAGCATAGAGAACATTCTCCTACACTCTGCTATAATATGGTATGACAGCTGCACGTTGGTGGACAGGAATGATATGTCATGGGTAGTAACAACACATCCAATTTTAGGTACTGACATATCAAACATGGGCACTGTGTGTACTTACCAATCATGGAAAAGAGCTTGCAGCATTAGCAAAGATCTAATTCGCCCAGAATACAGTGAGGGGAATTTCCTAAGACTGGAGCAGCCAGAATCTGGAGCCGCTGTGCATGGCAACCAATGAGCTTCTGGCTTTCATTTTCAAGCTTAACCGAACAAGATAAAGATAGAAGCTGATTGGTTAATATGCACAGCTGCTTATGTTTTAATAAATTCTCCCCAGTATGTTTAGTCAACTTCCATTATTAGTAAAAAGATACAGAGCAATCAAGACTCACACAAACAGACTGAATACGTTTTCTGCCAGAGCTGTTTTATACATTACTCCATCATATACAAACTCCAAAGAATATTGATGCACCTCCATATTTTATTTTTCATATGCAATATTGTATTCGTACCCTGTTTAATATGTGGATTACTTTGAATATATTGTTTTCTTTGCAAGGGCTATTGCTTACAGGTAAGTAATGTGTTTTTGTATATTGGTACATATGTATGCACAAATGTATTTTCATGTATTTTTGCTATTGTCAGAGAGTTAACATGTAACTCCTTTGCATTGCATGCAATGGTAATAAAGTATCCAGTCTAATTATAAAACAGTGCAGTGTGCATGATGCTGAAGTTGGCTCCTTATTCGGCCAGCTTCTTTTTCAAATGCAGAAGGTGGCTCTTTTTTTTCGGCCAGTTTCTTATTCAGGTTGAGTCTTCGCAAAAGTGATTATTTACTAAGCAATCATCTGCAAAGTTTATAATAAAATCATGAACTTTAACAAGAATTCTGTCTCCCTAACTGCCATGTATTTAATGAGGGTAATTCTGAATAAATAACTTTTTCTATATGAAAACCATCTTGGCTCAACCAAATGTGACTTGTTTTCATATAATTGGGCATCCCTCTATTAGTTGAAGTTCAATTTGGCCTGAGCCAAGTAATATAAATCCTAAAAATTGGCACCATGACAGCCATGCATTTCAATGGGAAATTTAAATAAGAAGCCAAGCTATTCCTATATGTAAACCATCTTGGCTCACATGGAAATTCCACTTGTTTTATACTCATTGGGCATCCTACTATATAGAAAAGTTCAATTTGGCCCGAACCAAGTGATATAAACCATGAAATATGGCACCAAGCTTGGCACCCTGGCATCCATGCATTTCACTGTAAAATTCCGAATAAGAAACCAAGCAATTGCTATTTAAAAACCTTCTTGGCTCACCCGAATTCAAATTGTTTTATACTCATTGGGCATCCTACTATATAGAAAAGTTCAATTTGGCCCATACCAAGTGATATAAATCATAAAATATAGCTCCTTTTATTTTAGGATCTCTATGCATCAGCTAGTAATTTGTCATAGCACATTCTTGTTACTGCAGCATTCAGCACTTCTGTTGGATGCAATGTATTCCTATAGAGTAATAGCTTGGATTATGAGCATAATTAGTTTCAGATGAATGATTGTAATCCAAAGCATTCGTATAGCAAAGCGAGTTTCCCCATAGGAAATAATGGAAACTCAGATAATCCGTTCCACAGCCACTGCTAGTCTATGCAGTACCGTGTGTGACCACAGGTGCAGGGGCACCGGAGACACTTGGAAACACTCGGAAACACTCAGACGCTTGGAGACGCTCACACTCCATTCCCGAGTGTCTCTGAGTGTTTCCGAGCATCTCCAAACATCACCTGCAACCCCGCACCTCTGGCCAAATGCGGTACTGCACACCTCAGAGGCTTAAATCCTGCTCGTCTTGCGAGACAACGCTCACAAAGCGAGTCAGGATTTTTAAAAAAAATAAAAATTGCTTGCGAAACGCTTGTAAACCACGTAACTCGCAATCCGAGTTTCCACTGTACAAGTATAAATGTATCATGTTTTCTGATTTGTTACTTTTCCTTTTCAGTAGTTCTTCATTTTAGCTTCTTCACTGAGGCTGGGTTCACATTGGTGCGATGCGGGAAACCCTGCAAATTCTGTGCGGGTTCCCACATTGCACCTGAATCGCCAGCGGTTCACACTGACATCTGCAAACCGTTCTGGGTGTCAATGTAAAGTTAATAACACCACCAGATCAGTTCGCAGATCGCAGTGTGAACTCTGAAATGGTGCAGGAATCGGATCGCATAGGTGTGAACACCCATGCTATCTCATTCAAGTGCGGACCAAAAAAAGGGTCCTGCACCATTTTGGTGTGAATGTAATGTGATTTCAGCCATACAGTTTGTATGGCTGAATTAGCATTGCACAGACATTACATGTGATCTACACAGCTATGCGGTGTGAATCGCATGTGATGTCTGTGATCACACGAGTGTGGACCTAGTGAAAGGTTTAAGGTAGGTTTTGTGCTACAGTACTAGAGTGTTTGGCTCTGGCTTGAGCAAAAATTGGCAACCCTACCAGCAGTGCCAGTGCTTGATCTCCCACAGCTTGACCAATGTGCAATGTATTCTGTATTTAGTCAAAATCCAAAACCTGTATAAATGGATTTAGTCAACAACTAAATTTATTTTTCTGACAAATCCTTTCATCTGAAGTAAAGTTTTACAGTGTGCACATGTCTTCTTAGCACTGGGACGCATAAAATGTATACAGACATGCTCACAGGGCGGGATTATATAACATGCACGAGGGCTGCATCCTGGTAGTGCTGTAGGATTGGCATTAGTGTCCAGTTAGGTAAAGTAGATATGTGCCTATAGGTGCCCTACATAGAGGGGCACCATGCCTTCATCTTTTCTGCCTAACTACCATTGTTTTAACAAGATACAACACCAGCAATAACAACAAAGGTGCACTCTGCACAGACTCTGCTTCTGCTCCATGACCAATAGCTCTGTCTGACACTGAAAGGCATTTTATATTGCAGCCTTTACGCAGCACATAGTAGAGGTAAGGACACTAGCTGAGGGTGGCCAAAATGTGAATCTGGCCATGTAAATTTCATTGGTCAGTGCCTGGGGGCTACTCTGCATGGCAATTAATGTAATGTAAGTTTTTTTGTTTTTTTATCAATTCAGTATATTTTAATTATTTTTATATACAAAAAGCAAAAACAAGCAATACACACATACATCCCAAGTACAATCAAATAATATACACATGATAATTACACATTAATCACACAAAAAAAAAACATACAAAAAATTATATAAAAATGTTCCCAAATCCCACCTCCCCTCTCAATATCCTTTTCTAAACACTTTCCCTTTCTGGCCCAAAAGCCTCCAACCACCTTTTCCAAATATTCTCGCAGTTCCCGGGACAACCTCTATGTAAGAAAATGTATTTTTCTTTTATCAAGCTTTCCTTTATTTGTACTCTCCATACCTCTATTGTTGGGGGGTATACTGAAATCCATTTTTGTGCTATTAGCTTACGTGCCTGGAAAAGGTTGCTTAATACTGAGATATACTGTAAGCAGAGTCCGGAATCTTAGATTCCTCTAATATATTTAACAGGCAAATGCCTGGTTCTACTGGCAGTTTTATTCCAAGCAAGCTAATAATGGTATCCATTACCCCCTGCCAATATCTGTGGAGTTTGGGACATCTCCATAACACGTGTATTAGATTCACAGACCCTCCCTACGTTTTCATTTAAATAACTTCTCAGGTGTATGGTAAGACCTATGTAAAATAAATAATTGTATTGATCTTTGTGTAGATTGTGCTATTGCCCATTGCTCGTCTGATATTGGCCCCAAATCACGTACCCATTGGGTCCTTGATGGAATATCTATCGATTCTTGAAGCCTATTATATAAGACCCCATATAGGCGAGATATAAGACCATGTTTATGAATAGCATGTCTAAGCTGTAAATACTGAAAAATCTTTGATTCGGAATATTATATTCGATAGTTGGTTGAAAGTTTTTTTAATGTACAATATTATATTAATTGATTCAGCTTGTTAACTCACTTCTGCTTGATGATGTTTAATTATTTTACTGCTTTTGTTACCAATGTACGAATTTTCCTGTACCTTGTAAAACTCAATAAAATAATAAAGTTTTTTTTAATGTATCATTCTGAAATAATTGCTTCATATATCTCAACTCTGGTTTTCCCCAAAAATCAAACCCTTTCAGTTTCCTCAATTCCTCATAACTTTGGTTATTCCATATTGGGGTATGAGCAGTGTACCCTGTAACCTTAGTGATCTTTTTAATTTCTTGCCAAACTTTATCCATTAATTTTCCCGTTAGGAATCCCTTATCTCCCAGTAAATTTCTTGTCTCCAGTAAGGATATTAATAGGTATTCCTTAAATAATGGCAATAACAGACCTTGTATAGGATCATTGTCCGCCATTGTCGTCCAACCAAAAAAATGCTGTAGCTGGAAAATAGCTTTTTACATGTGGAATAGCAAGCCCCCCTCCCATCTTTAGGTAGCATTAAAGTAGGTAATTTTATAAGGGGTTGTTTTTTCTGCCAAATGAGTTCCCGAAAGAGACTCCACCTTCCTAAACCAATATTGTGTAATCCAAATAGGAGTGTTCTGAAAGACATAAAGCAGTTGCTGGGTCCAGATCATTTTAATGAGATTCGCTCTACCCATCACTGTCAATGGAAGTTTACACCAGCTCTGACATTTAACCCTAAATTTAAGCAATAGTAGTTTGAGATTCAACTCAATATAGTCCTTTACATTCCTAGTCCCCAGATATTTGAGTGCTTACCGTATATACTCGAGTATAAGTCGTTCCGAGTATAAGTCGAGGCCCTAATTTACTACAAAAAAAATGGGAAAAACTTATTGACCCGAGTATAAGACGAGGGTGAGAAATGCACAGCTACTGTAAGTGGAAAAGAGGGTCAACAATGCCCATTTGCAGCATCACTGTGCCCATTTGCATGCCTCACTGTGCCCATTTGCAGCCATAGGTCCCCTGAACTTCAAACTCGGTAGTTAAGGGTTCCTAGATGCCTCCTAGCTGCAGCCAAAATTTGGGGTCTCTGAACCCAAAGGGTCCTGAAATGACATTGCTGCAGATGGACACAGTTGACCAAATTTGGGGCCCTGTATCTCGGGGCCACTTAGTGCTAGGAACCCCAAATTTGGTGTGCAAACCCAGTGGCACTAGCACCATAAAATTTCCAAAGCTGGGGTTTCTAGCACCAAGTGGCCCCGAGATACAGGGCCCCAAAAATCAGTTCAGAAAATGTCAAGCACTTTTCTGCAGCAGAAAATGACATTTTCCAAATCAGTTTTGGGGCCCCGTATCTCAGGGCCACTTAGTGCTAGGAACCCCAGCTTTGGATATGTTATGGTACCAGTTCCAATGGGTTTGCACACCAAATTTGGGGTTCCTAGCACCAAGTGGCCCTGAGATATGGGGCCCCAAAGTCGGTTCAGAAAATGTCAAGCACTTTTCTTCAGCAGAGAACGACATTTTCCGAACCAATTTTGGGGCCCCGTATCTCGGGGCCACTTAGTGCTAGGAACTTCATCTTTGGATATGTTGTGGTACCAGTTCCACTGTGTTTGCATACCAAATTTGGGGTTCCTAGCACTAAGTGGCCCTGAGATATGGGGCCCCAAATTCGGTTCGGAAAATGAAATTTTTTGCTACAGAAAAGTGCTTGACTCTAGTATAAGTCGAGGGGGGCACTTTCAGCACAAAAAAATGTGCTGAAAAATTCGACTTATACTCGAGTATATACGGTAACTTGTATTTGCGATAGTTAATCTGACAAAGGAATTTTCAATTCATCCAATGGCATCGATATTGACTTCTCCCAATTAATCTTAAAGCCTGAGAATTGTCCAAACTCGGTGATAAGTGTCATAAGTTCTACTAGTGAGCTTGAAGTATCCCCCCAAAAAAACATGAGCATCGTCTGCATATAAGGCTAATTTGTCTTCCCTGTCTAAGCAGCGAAACCCTACTATCCCTTCAGATTGTCTGTTGGCAATAGCCAGAGGTTCTATTGCCAAAGCAAACAAAAGTGGGGACAGTGGGCAACCCTGCCTAGTCCCTCTGGACAGTGAGAAGAGCGGGGACATAGTATTAATCTCAACCTCGCCCTAGGATCCTTTTATACAACAGTTTTATCCATGCCAGGAAACCAGGCCCAATACCAAAAGCAGTAAGTACAGTCCATAGATATTCCCATTCCACCAGATCAAAAGCCTTCTGGGCACCCAGCCCAGTATGGCCTTGTTACCTCCATTATCCCTTAGTAGTTGTATATTTAAAAATAATCTATGCATATTTGTTGCAGCTGCTCTTTTTGGTATAAAACCCATTTGATCTTTATGTATCAAAGTATTAATACAGCTAGATAGCCTATTTGCAAGTACCCTAGCTAAAATTTTAATATCTGAAGTAAGGAGAGAGATAGGGTGATAGGACTCCGGTTTTGATGGATCTTTATCTGATTTTAAAATTACCATTATTGTAGTTTCTTGCATTGATTTAGGGAGCTTTTGTATATTTAACAGCATCCTTTAATACTTCCAGAAGTTCTGGAAGTAGAATCTGACCGTATTTCTTATATATTTCTGTGGGTAAACCATCTGGACCTGGGGCCTTATTATTTTGTAACTCTAAATAAATAAATAAATAATAATGCGCCAACTAAAACAAAAGGGAGCTGCCAACACAACAATCAGACTAATTGTGATGAAATATTGAATACAAACGTGTGGCGCTAAATAGTAATGTACGTTAGTGGACAAGACTTGACGGAATGGAAATCCGTAAGGATAATAGCCCAATAAAGTGTATTTATGAAACACCAAAACAACTTGTGTTAAACTAGTGAAAATAATGAAGATAAAGCATAAATAAGTAGATGAATCAGAAGGGACCGAACACCACTACAAATAGTGATGGTACGAACCCCTGGCTATAATCAATGTGAAAAGGAGGATCAAGAGGTATTCTCTCATTGATCTACAAAAATGTGACAAATTAAAACATTATATAAGTGCTATGAAGACCCATATGTAAAGTGTAGATATTGAAATACCACAACCACATATATTGCTGTCATGAAAACGTCCAGTATACAATTATAAATGAATAAATAATAAAAAGTCTGTAGTTGTCAAGATGATTGGTAGAAGATCTTCAATCCAGGGATGACATCCACAGGACAAGGGGCTCAGCATATATCAAGATGGGATAGGTAAAACATACTCTTACCGGAAATGGTGGACCCCTCGGCCAGCGGCCTGGGGGTCAAACGAGCTTAAGGATATAGGAGAAGACTTCCACGGCAGTTGGAGGGGTTGGAGGAGACCCTCGACACTCACCAACCGGCCTCTCAAATAATGATGACTCCCGGTCTACAAAGGTTCGATAGGGGGTTGTTCACAAGACAGCCGCTTCCAAAGGCCAGGTACAGGTCCTCAAAGTGGGGTTTTAAAAAGAAGGAAACCACCCCATAGTGTAAATCCGCTTACTCAGAAGCATTTATTTATAAAACGAAGGCTAAACAACACGCCTTAACCTAGACACTCACAGTTATGAGTTATGGTGGTTATGCCTGTCTTGCCACTTTTATCCTATAGCGCTTTTTATTGCTTATACCTGACTGTGAGTGTCTAGGTTAAGGCGTGTTGTTTAGCCTTCGTTTTATAAATAAATGCTTCTGAGTAAGCGGATTTACACTATGGGGTGGTTTCCTTCTTTTTAAAACCCCACTTTGAGGACCTGTACCTGGCCTTTGGAAGCGGCTGTCTTGTGAACAACCCCCTATCGAACCTTTGTAGACCGGGAGTCATCATTATTTGAGAGGCCGGTTGGTGAGTGTCGAGGGTCTCCTCCAACCCCTCCAACTGCCGTGGAAGTCTTCTCCTATATCCTTAAGCTCGTTTGACCCCCAGGCCGCTGGCCGAGGGGTCCACCATTTCCGGTAAGAGTATGTTTTACCTATCCCATCTTGATATATGCTGAGCCCCTTGTCCTGTGGATGTCATCCCTGGATTGAAGGTCTTCTACCAATCATCTTGACAACTACAGACTTTTTATTATTTATTCATTTATAATTGTATACTGGACGTTTTCATGACAGCAATATATGTGGTTGTGGTATTTCAATATCTACACTTTACATATGGGTCTTCATAGCACTTATATAATGTTTTAATTTGTCACATTTTTGTAGATCAATGAGAGAATACCTCTTGATCCTCCTTTTCACATTGATTATAGCCAGGGGTTCGTACCATCACTATTTGTAGTGGTGTTCGGTCCCTTCTGATTCATCTACTTATTTATGCTTTATCTTCATTATTTTCACTAGTTTAACACAAGTTGTTTTGGTGTTTCATAAATACACTTTATTGGGCTATTATCCTTACGGATTTCCATTCCGTCAGGTCTTGTCCACTAACGTACATTACTATTTAGCGCCACACGTTTGTATTCAATATTCCTTATTATTTTGTGTATGCTGCACCATTTCTTCTAACTCCTCCAAGGTTACATGGCAATCCAACAAATCTCTTTCCATTAGTTTAAGTTTATGGATATTTAAATTGTCTAAAAATTGTTTGCCTTTATTTATTACATTTAGGAATCTTAGATTCATATAAGGAGGTGTAGAATTCTACAAATGTACTTAGTTTACGATATAAGAAGTATTCAATCTCTTCTTTTACGTTTTTAATAGCTGCTATACCTGTTCCCCCATTGCATACTGTTTTTGACTTTGAAAGAATCAAATATTTTCTGCTTTAGTTAGGGATAGCATTCTATATTTTTTCTGGTCGTCCTGCCAAGCTTGACATCTATCTTCCGTAGGGTCCAATGCGAACTCCTGCTCCACCTGATTCACCCTGTGCATTATCTCTTCCTCTCGTCTTGTTGATCTCTTAATTTTAGATATTTCTTTAATTATAAAACCTTGTAGATAGGCTTTCATTGTGTCCCAAACCACCCAGGATGAGGTTGAATTCTTATTGTAATGTAATCATGTATGCGTTTAATATTTTGAATGGGTTTTTGAACCACGGTCAAAACTCCAAATTATGAAACAAATGAAAGGGATAATTATCTGTACAGTTTGTTTCATTAGTATTTTTAATATAGAAGGATAGGACATTTAATCGCTTCAGCCCCGGAAGATTTTACCCCCTTCCTGACCAGAGCGTTTTTTTGAGATTCAGCACTGCGTCCCTTTAACTGACAATTGCGCGGTCGTGCGACGTGGCTCCCAAACAAAATTGACGTCCTTTTTTTCCCACAAATAGAGCTTTCTTTTGGTGGTATTTTATCGCCTCTGCGATTTTTATTTTTTGCGCTATAAACAAAATAAGAGTGACAATTTAGAAAAAAAAACGCATTATTTTTGAAATTTTGCTATAATAAATATCCCCCAAAAATATATAAAAAAAATTTATTTATAGTTTAGGCCGATCGTATTCTTTTACATATTTTTGGTAAAAAAAAAAAAATCGCAATAAGCGTTTATTGATTGGTTTGCGCAAAAGTTATAGCGTTTACAAAATAGGGGATAGTTTTATGGCATTTTTATTAATTTTTTTTTTTTTTTACTAGTAATGGCGGCGATCAGCGATTTTTATTGTGACTGTGATGTTATGGCGGACATATTGGACATTTTTTGACACATTTTTGGGACCATTGTCATTTATACAGCGATCAGTGCGATTAAAAATGCACTCATTACTTTGTAAATGACACTGGCAGTGAAGGGGTTAACCACTAGGGGGCGTGGAGGGGTTAAGTGTGTCCTAGGGGAGTGATTACTAACTGTAGGGGGATGGGCTAGCAGTGTCATTACTCTGATCACAGCTCCCGATGACATGGAGCTGTGATCAGTGACACTTGTCACTAGGCAGAACGGGGAGATGCTGTTTACATCAGCATCTCCCCGTTCCACCTCTCCGTGAGGCGATTGAGGGTATCCCCGCGGCGATTGAGTCTGCAGGACCCGCGACCCGACTCACGGATCTCCCAGCCGGCCTGCACGCATTGGCACGGCGGGGAATTCAAATGGACATACAGGTACGCCCAATTGCCCAGCCGTGCCATTCTGCCGACGTACATCGGCGTGCGCCAGTTGGGAACCGGTTAAAGTAAAACAGTCACATCTGGGTGAGCAAAGATGGTTTTCATGTAGGCATGGCTTGGCTTCTTATTCGGAATATCCCATTGAAATGCATGGCTGTCAGGGTGCTATGTTTGGTGCCATATTTATAATTTATATTACTTGGCTCGGGCCAAATTGAACTTTTCTATATAGTAGCATGCCCAATGAGTATAAAACAAGTGGAATTTGGGTGAGCCAAGATGGTTTTCATATAGGAACCAGACATAAACAGGTGAAAGTAAATACGTTTATTACAGTAAATGTATATAAATGTGAACACACCACCAATACAAACAGAGTGAACAAATTGAACAACCAAACAGTGATAATAAACCAACTCCCTTTTGATATATATATATCAAAAGGGAGTACCAGAATCGTAGTCAATCCAGGCCAGGGTCATAAACAGGAGATCAGTAGATGTGGAGCCAGGAGTAAACAGACAGGGAACAAGATGGAAGGAGTCAGGCTGCAGGGCAAGGATCCAGGGATACAGGAACAGAAACAAACAGGTTCAGGGTTCAGGATACAGGAATCAGGGTTCAAGATCAGGATCACAGATAAACAGGATGCAGGTCAGGGCACAAGGACAATACCAGGGCAAGGTGTATTTATACTATAACTGCTATCAAAGTCAGGTGATGCCTAATTGCAAAAGGTAATGCCTGCTCCACACTGCCAGGATCCATCCGCTGGTGGACGCCAGTACTGCGGCCCAAAGATGACATAATACCAGCAGGAAAAAGCTCTGATAGTTCCAAATTGTAAGGAGACACCTGCTGGAGGACCTCAGTACTGCATGCCAAATGATAGATATTACCAGCGGAGGGAACCTTTCCTGACACACGTTATCACGTACCTGACTGATGAGCCCGATAGTGCAGAGGAAGGCCTCCCTTACATATCTGACTGGCGGCCCCTGGTAAAGCAGACAGATGGCAAGGAAGTGCAGGATGGTATGAGTGCCTGGTGGGTCAGCTGTTGGACGGGCAGCTCCAAGGTCCCAGATGCTGTAGAGGTGATAACCAGCTGGAAGGGGGATCCGAACAGCAGACAGACTGGAGGCTGGAACACCCAATATCCTCAACACAATATCCTATCACCCAATACCCAACACACACACAGAAGTCGGGTCTGGCAGTCAGAATGCAGTTCAGAGGGGTGTGGATTCAAGCAGAGGTAAGCAGACTGGTTAAAGCACAGACAGGAGATGCTGGAGCAGGAGCTACAGGCAAACTGGTCAGGTCACAGGCTGGGTCTACAACTGGCAGGCAGCGTGGAATCCAAAGGAGCAGGCAGGTTCAAGGTCAGAGGTTAGCCGAGGTCAGGTGCAGGCAGAAAGCAAGGGAAGTCCAAAGGTCAAGCCGGGTCGTTCAGGAGATCAATCACAGAAGCAGGTAAACAGGAGCAGGGGTCACAGGGAGCTGCAGATCAGACAGCAAATACACAGTGCTGCTGAGGTGTTTAAATAAGGCAGCCTGTTGCCAATCACTGAAATCAGCCTGCACTAAGTTAACCCTTAGGTGGCAGATCCATGACAGGGATGCCCAATTAAATGAAAACAAGTCACGTTGGTGTGAGCCAGGATGGCTTTCATATAGAAAGTTATTTATTCAGAATTACCCCATTAAATACATGGCAGGAGACAGAATTCTTGTTAAAGTTTACAAATGTATTATAAACTTTGCAGATGATTGTTTAGTAAATAATCACTTTTGCGAATAAAGATCCAACCTGAATAAGGAGCCAACTTCAGCATCATGTAGTGTGCGAATAATATTAGTAGTGTGATGCTACCCCTGAAGGAGACGCTTGGTAATTTGGGTTCTCTGTTCTGTGCTTCGACTCCAAGAACAATCCACAGCCTCTCTGACACACCTGGTTGAGTGAAAGTTACTGCAGCACTCATAGTAACACAAGTGTGGATACCTTTAACTCGAATATGAATTAGCATCAAGAAATAGACACAAGACGGTTTAGTGGTAAATGAACTCAACGTATTGGTATGGGTAAGAATAAGTGGTTGAGCTTACGTGAGCATACAGAAGGTAGGTTCAGACAAGTCTGCAAGACAGTAAGATTACTATGTCAAAGTAACTTAGAATAGAGTCCTGTACCACTAGACTGAAATCAACACATGATCAGCAATAAACAGCATTAACTGCAATGTGAATAATAATACTATAACTCTAGGAGAACAGCTAGGATATGGTGCAATGTCCCCTGAGCGATACCTCTTAGCATAAGCAATAGGTAAAGGTCTCTGTGTAGTAGCTGTAAAGGGGCAGTCTTTAGTCTTAACTCTTGAGTCAGCTAGCATTGGGGCCCAGTTGTATCATTGGTACACATGAGAATAGACCCTGTCAAACCTGTAGGCAGCAATAAGGCTACTAGATGGCTGCATGGTCGGCTCCCAAGGGGCTCAGTCTATCTAGCAGCAGATAGCAAATCCTCACAGCAGCAGCTCACCAGTTCCAGTGATATTGCAGCTCAAGGTCCAGCACACACAGCCATTAATCCACTCTCTGCTCTGCAGCCAGGTGGTTCTGGCTGTCGACAACTCCCAAATTCAGCACTCTGGATCCTGCTCAGACCCCTAATATGCAGCAGTCATGGTGCACACTGGACAGCTATGTGCACTCTCCGGTCTCCCTCACAGCAAGAGAGTTTTATGTGCTGTACAGCAGTCGAAAAATGCAGGTCTTTTCCCTCCTCCTGGCAATCTCCCTCTGGGGAATGTAGGTTAAAAGTTCTTGATTACAAAGTAGAGTCTCTCTCCTCTGGAATACAGTTCCCACAGTGCAGTGCTTCCTGATTCAGTCTGTTGAACTATTCCTTCTCAGAAGCTCCTTCCTCCCACTGATACAGCTGTTAACCAGTTCAGCACCACAGGGCAGAAGCTAAAGAGAGCAGCTGTAACCAGAGTTTTTCTAATTCCCCATTTTTGTTAATATAATATAATTTTGTGTTGTCGGGAAGGGTTCTAATGCTGATGTGTGTGTTTAATGATAGGCCAACTTTAATGATAACCTCCAATAAAATATGCAAATGCATGATTTAGTTTACTTTTCAAAACATTAAATAATTTTCAGGTGTTCTAGTGCAATTATCCAAATTCTTTCTTTATAACTGACTTGTGTTGGGAATTTCTGCTCTGTAAATTGAAATATACAGTATATCTTAATAGTCAATGCATGAATCAATAACATTACAAACCAAACATAGCAAGATACTTCTGACAATACAAAATAGTTTACACAACTATTATCTAAAAATATATATTATTAATATTATATAAAATTTACAGAATATATACAAAAGGATTATAAAAGCATGGAGGACTGATGTTTATAATGGCAACTGTATAAAACAATAAACAAATGTTTTATCTATTGGAATTGATTATGTAAGCTATAGATCTGGGTTTATAAATTAAAGTAAAACTCCAGGTAAACAGCCTAATACATTGTTGAAATATATTCTGTATATTTTTAATTTTACATACAGTATTTATTTACTGTTTTTACCTTTTAGGATTTGTCATTTTGGTCAGTTTTTCCTGGGCGATATACACACATTACTAGTCCGGATTTTACCTTTGATCTTTCCTGGTTAATCATTACTATTTCCTATGTCAGCTCCCTGTTTCCCTGGTCAGCAACCTGCTTAGCATTCAAAGCTGAATTGTTGAATCAAATTATGAAATGCTTAAAGGAGAAGTAGGGCCAAAGCTCTTTTGGCCCTACTGTACTTCTCCTGAAGTCACTTAGCCAGTCCAGGCTCTGTAGGGATCCTGACTTTAATGTTGGCATCCACCCAGATGCCTGGACTGGCAGTTGGCTCAGCTGTCTGACACAGTTTGCTTGCTTGCAATGCTAAATGAATAAATATGTAAAGGCGCAAAATGGGTTGGAATTATCCTTTGTACCAGAGGACTTGTTTCTCTGAATAGAGGCTGAGCACCCCTGACTTTACAGTCAGGCCATATGGGAATACCTTCGGATTCCGCCAACATTCCAAGACTGGAGGAACCACAATAAACACATAGTGGCTGAGTTTCAATGGATTTATAAAGAGCTGACCATTGGGCGACATATCTATATGGACAGGGTAGAGTTGGCTAAGCCTTTTCATGATTGTCCAGAGGTGTAATAAACTGGTAGAAAGCACCTATTGATGGACAATTACATCAGCTTCCCTGATGCTGTGTATTATGTTTGAGCCAATGTCTGCAAAATTGAATGCTATTAATTATTCTGTTACTGTGTGTCAAAGAAAATCTATAGTTGCCAAAGTGTTTGCCAAGGTTTGTGCATACCTGTGTGGGTAATCATGTCCATTTCTTCATGGCTCTGTGATACCATGTTTTTGATGGGTAGAATGAATAAAGGTTCTCTTTTTGTACAAAGTTCCATTTATGTTTTTACTATTTGAGATTGATCAACAATATGGAGGGGTGGAGTGTAAGCAGGTGACTATTAAACTACTGCTGTGTTGCCTGTGTTAATGATCTTTTTGGTTGAATTGTATTTTCTAATAAAAATACTGTGTTAATTGCACTCAGGGCTTTTTTTCCCCAGAGGATGGGTGAAGGAACTCACCTCTTCCGACTCACCCCTTGTCCCTGCCCCGTACTAACCTCTGAGCACTGTTCCTTGGTTCCACGCCCACCCCACTTCCCAGTACCGCCCCTTTTACAGACTACAGAACCAAGAATCATTTTGTGGTACTAAGTAATTTGTATGGAATTTTTAATGACAACAAGAAAGACAGTAAAATAGATTCCCTGTAGCTAGCAACAATGGACCTTCCAGCAACAATAAATCCACCCCAGCAATGTTAGACTCTCAACAGCCAGCATCAATAGACCCTCCAGCAGCCACCAACAATAGACCCCTGTCTCAACAGTAGATCCCTCCCAGCAATGACTGATTCCCCCCAGCAACATAAGACCCACCCCCAGCAGCAATAGATCCTTCCCCAGCAACAATAAAACCCCCCTGCAAAAATAAATATCCTCCAGCAACAATTGATTCCCCAGCAGCGAGCATCAATAGAACCTCCAGCACACCCCCAACACCCCTTGCCATTACATACATTCAGTGGTGGAGGTGCCAGAACTGCGTTCCCCCACGTTCCCGCTGAAAAAAAGCCCTGATTGCACTACTTAGTTAATATTGCCCAGGAGAGATGCCGCTGTCTGAGCGGTAAGGGTTAATGCTGCCGGCCAGGTTTTCCTATCTTTTTGGGAAGTGCCCCCCTCTGCTGGACAAAACAGATAAAATGGGGGAATTTCCACTAGATAAAAGGTCATTCTTGTTTGCTCTCAGCATGTGAGGAGAAGGAGAGTACTGCTGAGAATGTAATTGTCAATTTGCTGCTTAACCACCCACAAGGGTATGCACTTATGCTGCTGAAAAAATGGAATAAAAGACTTTCTCACCTGTCTAAGGTATGACTACCTCATGAGGCAAAAGGGAGCACCAGGGGAACAATTAAAGGGCACTTAGAAGATCATGTACAGTAATGTGTGTTAAAGATGTCTTCGAGCTCTGGCAATTTGTCATTTTTAACTAATTCAGTAAAAGAACTTTGTTTTCAGTTTGCCTGGCCTGAAGTCACTTGAGGGCAGCATCCATGACGTTTCCCAAAGAACAGGGCTTGAGAAGGGGACAAGAGGAGTGAAGATGCTGTGCAAATGTCCAATGAACAGAGAAGCTATTGGGAGGAGGCTATATTGCTGTTGTTAATTAATACAGTACTAGTGTCATGTGCATAAATCAGACAGCCAGCAGGGAAGTAGGTGATGTGGCAAGGGTGGCAGAGGCCCTGGTAGTGAAGGAGCTTAGTGCTTAGGCTCCTTCCCTAGTGGCCGGTTCCCCACATACTAGGACTGACCTCACAGCATGGGGCATCCTAGGGACCTAGCCTGGGAGTCATACAGCCCACTTCCAGTTTCTTGTCTGGTCATTAGCCTAGGCTTATGACATCATGCACAGCTCTCTCTCTCACTCTCGTGAGAATTTTTTAAAAAGGGAGGGGGGATAAGTCATAAGAAGGCCAATCAGAGCTGCAGGGCTGCAGAGCTGAAGGTGTGCCTCTATGTGTCTGTGTAAATCCAGGAAGTGAACAGGCAGCAGCTTCAGCTGCCCACAGTTAAAATGGCTGCAGCCAGACTTGGTGGAGGGAGATTTCTGCAGCATACTTTGCAAGAATAGAATCACAGTATATATAAAATATGCAAAGTGGTTGGAGGGAAGCTTCAGAATGGCAAAGATGTTTTTATTACAAATTATGTGAGAAGACTGCAGTCCCTCTTTAAGTGAGAGAAGTGCTCTAATGCATAAAGAGGCACTGTGTCCATAGGAACAATGTGGACTGTTATCAAGGTGACCATGGATTACAAAGAGTTAACTGTGTTCTCATGGAGGAGCCTCCCTTTTAAGTTGGAGTGTCGCCTTAACTCTGCATCAGTGTAAAAACTGGCCTCAGCCCACTGCTGGTGGCACTAACAAGAGCTCACATCTGGTTCCAAACTCTGGTGCAGTAAGCCCCGCCCACACCCATACATGCGCATACAATGTATTTTACCAAACACGCAAGTGTGAACATAAAGAGAATTCTTTAGAATGTGGAGCAAGCTTGGAAAAACATCAGGGCCGGTGCTACCATTAGGCAAACTAGGCAGCTGAATAGGGCGCACTGCTGCATAGGGCACCCGGCCACTGGTGTTCCTACTCTCTTCTCTCTGCAACAAGCAACTAAGCATCAGCAGGCAGCTGCCGCTCCATTTACACATAGTGTCAGAGGCGCAGCGGCGGTGGAGGACTATGTCTGTGTCCCGACTCCCGAATGAATAGAAACAAGCAAACATTCATTGATGGGCACTGGTAGGCTGCATTGATGGGCGCTGGTAGGCTGCATTGATGGGCGCTGGTGAGGCTGCATTTGATGGGCACTGGTAAAGCTGCATTTGATGGGCGCTGGTGAGGCTGCATTTGATGGGCGCTGGTGGGCTGCATTTGATGGGCGCTTCATTAAAAAGGTGGGGTGTACAGGGGCAGGGCAAAGGGGGTGGAGCCAAGGGGGGCCGCAAAATGAGGTTTCGTCTAGGGTGTCAAAAATCCTTGCACCACCCCTGAAAAAAATCTTCTATGCAACCCCTTCAAAGGTCAACAACTCTTCGGAACTGCACTGGATCCTCATCAAGGAGGTCACTGGGGGTGAGGGTTTTCATCTACCTAGCAGAAGAGGTGTAGGCCTCATGCTGGAAAGAGCTAAAGAAAGGTGATGTTTACCCACCTGGCGTGAAGTATAAGAATCTACACTATAGCATACAGATTCAAACAGGTATAGAGGCACACAGATGTTAAACTGAATGACATTATCAACTGCCATGGATTTTTTTTTTTTTTACCGCATTTTACAGCCCAATCCCAATACTTACATGTATGCCTGCATGTCTGTCCATCCTGGAAAGGGCCAGTGTGCTTTAGAAGTACATTGCTTGCTTATTATTGCTGAGCTGACCTGATAAACAGTCTACCATGCCCTTGACTAAGCCTCGTTGTACATATCATGAGCGATGGTCCTTTGTGACTACTTTAGGAAATGCTTTATTTCAGTGACTCAGCAGCATCATTGATTTCCTGTACAGTCGTATGGATACATTGAATGGAGGGCTTGACAATCTCTTGATGAACTGCTTGCCTTTGTTCCCTGAATTTGTCACATTTGACTGCTAAGCCTGCTTGTTCTATTTCTTCAGCTTACCCTCAGTACTACATGTTGCTTGTGTGTAAGTCCAATGAGGACCTTTAGATTTACCTCTGAGGATCTCCGGATTTGTTCTGCATAATGCATATTGAAGTCTGTACCTTTCTATTCTTTCTATTTGCTGTGGGAAAATTACAATGTTGCCAGTTTAAACACTGCCTAAACCCGAAAATATAAAAACAAAAATAATACTGCGCTGGGGAAGTTTTTTACACATAAAAGTAGCCTACACCATAATCTGTGATACCAAATTAGTGCATAAATAAATCAAATAGTGTGGCGCTAAATTATTACAACACAATAGAAAATATACAGTACTTAATGTGCATAAAATTTTAATATAATTATGATAAAAATCTCAATTCATAAAGTGCAAAAATGTGAAATAAATGCAAATTTACATTTCATAAAAAATACACCAAATTAGTGTGTTGAAAAAACAATATTCAAATTCTATAAACAAATAATAAGTCCCAATTCGTGAATAAAACAAATCTAAAAAATAGATAATTCATGTGCAACATCCAAAAACATAAAATGTATAGTCCAGGGCTGGCAGCCTTAGGCCTTGGGGGCAAGTCCAGTCAAGTGGCCCATTTAACCACCGAATCAGCTCACCATCCATGCTCATTTGGTTTTATAACGGATATTGATATTATAAAGCAAGACAAATATGATGCAATGTGGTAACATAATTTAATGTTAATAGCAACAAAGGAGGTTTGACAAAAATAATGCATCAATCCAGCTTCACCAATGTCCATCAGCGCAGCCTCAATAATGTCCATCAATGCAGCTTGATCAGTGTCCATCAATGCAGCCCCACCAGTGCCCAGAAATTCAGCCTCATCAGTGCCCATTAAGAATGAGCCAAACAGACCCCGGTTTGGTTCGCAGCAGAACATGCGAACAGGGAAAAAATTGTTCCAACACAGTTAAAGTCTATGGGACGCGAACATGACAATTCAAAAGCGCTCATTTTAAAGGCTTATATGCAGGTTATTTCCATAAAAAGTGTTTGGGGACCTGGGTCCTGCCCCAGGGGACATGTATCAATGCAAAAAAAAGTTTTAAAAGCTACAGTTTTTTCGGGAGCAGTGATTTTAATAATGCTTAAAGTGAAACAATAAAAATGAAATATTCCTTTAAATATCGTGCCTGGGGGTGTCCTTAATATGCCTGTTAAGTAGCGCATCTTTCCCATGTTTATAACAGTGCCACACCAAAATGACATTTCTAAAGGAAAAAATGTCATTTAAAACTGTTTGCTGCTGCAAATGTATTGTTGGATTCTGGCAATATAGATACAAATAGCAAAAATACAAAAAAATGATGTGGATGGGCATCCCCCCAAATCCATACCAGGCCCTTCAGGTCTGGTATGGATATTAAAATGAACCCCGCACCAATTTTTTTTTTTAAATAGTGTGGGGGTCCCCCAGGCACTATATACTCTAAACAGCAGTATATATACTATACGACCGGCCCTATATACTCTGCAGCAAATTGGGCCTTAGGTGTTGGTGGTACCAGAACACTATAAGCCCTCACAGTTACTCTTGTTGGGTACAGGAACAGGCTCTGCTAATGAAGTATTATATCAAGAATTGTAAAAAATGGACAGTTTCCCCGGTGGGGCTTTAGACAGCAATATCTTGAAATCCAGAATAATAAAAAAAATGTATAACCAGTAAGTGCTTTTAGCAGTGCACTTACTGGTTATACATTTTTTTTATTATTCTGGATTTCAAGATATTGCTGTCTAAAGCCCCACCGGGGAAACTGTCCATTTTTTACCATTATTGTTTTGGGGTGTGCAGTGCATGCGTCTCTCCCACATGTGTTTTTCTCTTTATATCAAGAATTGTAATTACATGCCCCTGTTAAACAGGGGCAGAAAAAATGGGCCTTGGGGGGTGGTGGTGCCACAACACTGTAACCCCTCACAGATACTCTTGTTGGGCGCAGGAACGGGCACTGCTGTGAAACATGACTGCCAGTTTCTTGTCCTTCTGTGGCACCCCCTCTCTCTAGGCTCACGTTACCCACTTCCTCAACGTGGGAACCAACATCAGAGCCTTCAAATCGCTGCACATCTTCCAGCAGCATATAACCGACACTGTGGTCGAATAATTCTGGGGACTCCTCTGTGCATGATGGTGGGGCTACGGAAGGACTGACTGTGGACAAAGAGCCGATGGAATAGGCCGCTTTGACAGCTGCGTTGGAAGGCAAACTACTCTGAGCCTGGGTGACAGAGGATGAGGACAGCTTCATTATCCACTCCACCAACTCTTCTGTTGGTGGTTATCCACTCCAACTCTTGGCTCAATAACAAGGCCAGCAGCAGCAGCAAAAAGGACAAGCGTGCCCCAGGGCCACCTGTGGAGGATGCACCATGTCCATGACCACCACTGTTAACTGTAGACACAGAGACTGCTTGCCCTCTTTTAGTGGCCTGTGAAAGTCTGCCTCTCCTTGGTGGCCTTCTGGACATGATGTATTTTTTTTGTTTTGCAGCACCATACTACAACACTACACTGTATTGCATACTGTGTACACCACCAGAAGTATAGTAGAAACTGTACACACTGTATTAGATACCGTGTACACTGCCTGAAGTGTATTAGAAACAGTACACCACTGAATGTACTGTAGATATAGGTACAGTGAATGCAGAGTGTATATATATATATATATATATATATATATATATATACTAGACTGTATATATATATATTAATACATCGCCTGACGTCTATTAGAAACTGTACACACTGTATTAGATACTGTATATATATATATATACATATATATATATATATATATATATATATATATATATATATATATATATATATATATATATATTACAGTCAGGGGCGGACTGATAACTCATGGGGCCCCCGGGCAATAGGAGATTATGGGGCCCCCAGGCAATCAGAGTTTATGGGGCCACACAGTATACACACACACACACAGTATAAAATCACACAGTATACACATACATGTACACACAGTATACACAGACAGATGTAAAAAAAAACACTGATTTATAGATACCGTCCCTGGTTTTACTGAGGCTGGCAACCCTGATGGGGCCCCCTAGTGGCCCAGGGCCCTCGGGCAGTGTGTGTGTTATACACCAAACACAGCCTGACACGATGAGGAAGCGGCGTTCACTCTAACATCCCCCATCCAAATCACTCGTTTCTGGCAGCCAACCCATCCATTCAGGACAGGAGAGGAGACATCCACTTTGCTGAACATGCGACCCTCTGATCCATGTTTGTGAGTATAACCCTTTTTAAATTGAATCTGCATTTTTGGAATTAAACAATATCACACTAGGGTAGCCTTGCGCTCTCTTCTCTTTGTACAATGCAGGAGATAGTCTCTGTGATGTTGACTAAGGCAAAGGCAGATATCCTCTGGGCTGGACTGCTTAAGTAGGCAGGACTGACGAGCAGGATATCATCAACAGCTGAGTAACTGTGGAGAGATAGGAGCTAGCAATTAGCCGACAGCTGAGTGGCCAGCTCAGAAAAGGAAGGGCTGAGCACAGCCCTGACATCAGTGCCCATCAATGCAGCCTCACCAGTACCGATGCAATGCAGCCTCACCAGTGCCCATCAATGCAGCCTGATCAGTGCCCATCAATGCAACCTCACCAATACCCATCCAATGCAGCCTCACCAGTGCCCATCAATGCAGCCTGATCAGTGCCCATCAATGCAGCCTCACCAGTGATCATCAATGCAGCCTCATCAGTGCCCATCAGCTCAACCTCATCAGTGCTCATCAGTGCAGCCTTGCCAGTGTTAATCAATGCAGCCTGATCAGTGCCAATTAAATTTACATTTAATAATAAAAACACCAACATAATAAAATTAGTGTGTTTAAAAACCAATATTCAAATCCTATAAATATAGGTACAGTGAATGCAGAGTATATATATATATATATATATATATAGATATTAGACTGTATATATATTAATACACCGCTTTACGTCTTTTAGAAACTGTACACACTGTATTAGATACTGTGTACTCCTTCAAGCAACACATCCAATCACTGTCCAAATCCTGCTGCCTCAACATCTCCAAAATACGCCCCTTTCTAACCAATGACACAACAAAGCTCTTAATTCACTCGCTGGTCATCTCTCGCTTCGACTACTGCAACTCCCTTCTCATTGGCTTACCTCTTCATAGTCTATCACCTCTTCAATCCATCATGAATGCTGCTGCCAGACTCATCCACCTTACCAATCGCTCTGTGTCTGCCACTCCTCTCTGTCAATCCCTCCACTGCCTTCCGCTAAGCCAAAGAATTAAATTTAAAATTATAACAACTACGTACAAAGCCATCTACAATTTCGCCCCCAGCTACATCACTAGCTTAGTCTCTAAATACCAACCTACTCGTTCTCTTCGTTACTCTCAAGACCTCCTGCTCTCTAGCGTCCTCGTCACCTCCTCCCATGCTCTCCTTCAGGACTTTTCCAAAGCCTCTCCAATCCTATGGAATGCCCTACCCCAATCTTTCTGCTTATCTCCTACTTTATTAGCTTTTAGACGATCCCTGAAAACCTTTCTCTTCAGAGAAGCCTACCCTACCCACACCTAACAACTGTTTTTTCATTTTTTCCATCAGCTCATCCCCCACAGTTATTACCTTTTTGTTTCCACTTGACCCTCCCTTCTAGATTGTAAGCTCTAACGAGCAGGGCCCTCTGATCCCTCCTGTATTAATTTGTTTTGTAAGTGTACTGTCTGCCCTCATGTTGTAAAGCACTGCGCAAACTGTTGGCGCTATATAAATCCTGTATAATAATAATAATAAATAGAGTTGCGCAATTAATCATTAAAAAATTGTGATCTCGATTCAACCCCCCTCACAATCTTAAATCAGCATTCCCCTGATTCTATGTTACAAGTGCAGAGTCCTCAGAGTTGTAAAAAAAAAAAAAAAGCCGGCAAATGTTAACATTCCTCAGCGTTGGGAAATAAATTGAAACATTGTAATATTTTGTTCTTTTAGATCAAAGGGATGAACCTTCGGTCTGTAAATGAGCTCAGTTTAACCACTTAAAGACTAAGCCTTTTTCTGACGCTTGTTGCTTATCAGTATTTTCTGCTAAAAAATAACTTAGGACCCCCAAACATTATATAGATATGTATGTATGTATATATATATTAGCAGAGAGCCTAGAGAATAAAATGGCGGTTGTTGTAATATTTTATGTCACAATGTATTTGCACAGCAGTCTTTTAAACGCAATCTTTTGGGGGAAAAAATACACTTCAATGAATTAAAAAAAAATTAAACAGTAAAGTTAGTCCAATTTATTTGTATAATGTGAAAGAGGATATTACGCCGCGAGATTCGTGATCTTTATTCTAAATAAAAAAAATCTAATTTTAGCCAGAATCATGAAGCTCTACCTATAAACAAACAATAAGTCCCAATTCGTAAATTAAAACATCTAAAAAATAACCCCTTCATGCTGCAGCATAAAGGGATTAATTAACACTGCCACTGGTGCCACTGCCACTAATGCAGCACAAAGGGGTTAATTAATTGCCACTGGTCACTAATGCATCAGTGACCAATGGCAATACATTAACCCCCTCCATGCTGCATATTACAAATAGCATTGTAGAATAATTAACACCCCCCCCCCCCCACACTCCAAAAAAAAAGTTAACCACTTCAATAGGATCACACAGATAAGACGCAGCAGTGCAGAAATGTTATCAGCTTTTGCTCACTCACTTGTCCATGGTAGTGGCCCTCCTAGCAGGTCACAGAGGCAGCACTCCTCCTTTTCCATCCCATGCTCCTGGCCTCTGAATGACATCACGCCAGGTGGAGCCTAGGAAGCTCCTGTCGGGCGGAGATCACTACGCCTGACAGGGAAGTGACTATGTTAGTATTGTGCAGGCCGGGTGCAGAAGCACACACGGAGCACTCATACCTCTCTGCTGCAGCTCTGCAAATATAACACTGTGTAACAACAGCTGTATACAGTGTCTGGCCCCTACATTAACCCAGCCCTGAGTGCGGCCTTTTTACCCGGCATCAGAGCGGCCTGGGGGGCGATTGCCACCCAGCCCCCTGGCCCAGTCCGCCCCTGGTTCAGTCCCATATCTAAGTGCAAGGGAATGCCGCTCTTATCCAATTAAATATAAGTAATCCAAGAAATAAAGAGTTGTTAAATCCAATGCTGATCACCAGTGATATCACCTATGATATAAGATAAGGTTGGCTCCTTACCATATAGTGTGGACCATATTAAATTGTCAACAGCGCGTTTAAAATAACCAGGATGCAGTGGGGGTGCGTCCATTAAGGGCACACAGGTGCCGCCCCCTCTCTCCAGTCACCCCCCTATATGTATAATGGATAGATTCATGCATAGCATGAATCTATCCATGGCCGCTGCTGCCACCCCCTATTCATGAAATACAGCGGTGGGGGTGTTCTTTTGAAGCACCTGAGCCATAGGTTCTAATAGGCTTCAAAAAGGTGAACTTGTAGTGCACTGCTCTCATAGTCCACCCGGGTTTGTTAGAAAAGCGAATGAATATTCGTTTTTCTAACACTGAAACGCCTCTCAGCCAATCAGGAGGCGCAGGACTAATACCTGTCACATTATTGGCTGAAGGCACAAGCGATCCTATTGACGCACAGAGGACAAAGGAGCCACCGCCTGACCCGCACTACCCATTCTACAGCACGCCGCCATCAACTGCTGCCTGACCCGCCACCACGTTGGGGTAAGTGCCGGACATACAGCGAGCAGGCGGGTGGGTGTCACAGTGGCTGCATAAGATGGGCACAGTTGGCTGTATATGATGGACACAGTTGGCTGTATATGATGGGCACAGTGGCTGTAAATGATGGGCACAGTGGCTGCATATGATGGGCACAGTGGCTGCATATGATGGCAGAGTGGCTGCATTTGAAGTTTTTGTTTCAGTATTTTTCAGAATTTTTTAATTTGTTTGCAACCCCCCCCCCCCAAAAAAAAATTTGGAGTACCAGCCGCCATTGCCAGGATGTCTTCCTGTCACTTCTCATACCCTTGCTGCGAACTTACCCAGCAATGTAATGCAAAGCAAGAAGACAACTCATAGAGCAATATGTTTAAAAATATCTATATCTTTAATAATAGAAGTGTACTTTTAGCCTTTGTGGCGTGTAGATGTGTATGTAGGTGTTTTTGTTATGTCTAATTTTAGAAAGGTAATATTTGGTATTTTTGCAGTAGACAACAGGTGCATGTTTGTTCCCCGCGTGACTTTTGTTTACTAGATTCCCTTTTACGCTTCCTTTTGGCATATTTTTGGAGAACACTTAAAACTTTACATTTATTGTCCCATCCTTCTTCAATTAGGTATGGAACAGCATCTCAGCGCTTGTGATCCTGTTCCAGTGACTGCTAGCCTCCCATTCTTTTATTAAAATCTTGGTACAGGGTGTGTCTCCTGCAGCTTTCCCTGAAAGTTCAGCCATAATGCATGGAATTAGTATTTGGTTCTTACGGCACTTTAAAAGCCATCCTGGGCCAGCGGGCTGAGGCGGCCTGTGTGAATCAGCGGGAGTAAAGCGTGGTGAGAGACCGCAGATGTCCCGGCGGACTAAATCCTCACTCCCTTCCAGCAGTGGGAGACGGCTCCGAGATTAAGATAAGCAGGTGGGGAGCGAAAGTGCAAAAGTCCGGCACTGGCTAAAGGAGGGGCTGAATGAGTGGTGTAGTGTCCAGCGTTCCTGTACGGACCGGCCGGAGCCTGGCTATACATAAAACCTCTTCCCTCTAACTTCCTCCTTCCCTCGGTGAATACCCCCGAACTGATCACCGCCCTTGTCCGGAGTGGGGTAAAGAGAGCAGCAGGTCACTATTCAAGGAGTGAGTAGCATCCAGCAGACCAGGACGTCACTGGAGCTGTGCTACCACTCGTTATACCATACCAAAGGCTGGACCGGAGTCTCTCTGAAGAACATGAACTGAGAAAGACAAGTCCTTTCCCAGGTATGAACTTATGCCTTTATAATTTAAGTTATCTCAGGAAAAGCTACCCCAAAGACTCTTTAAAAGGACCCGATGCTATGTGCAAATGCGTAATAAATCACGAACAGGGTGACAATAGATTTGGAGAGGAGTCAAGTTGTGAGACGCTTATTGCTATTAATCTGAGATCATAGACCCCAGAAGAGGGCAGAAAGTTGCATGAACTGCTCTTGCTTGTCAGCAAGTACTTTTTGAACGCCATTTCAAGGCCCTACATATTGAGATATTGATTACACATGATCTGGTCATTTAGTGGAGAAATTTCATTAAGTGATATTTGTGCTCAATGAATGGTGACTGTGGTCTCCTGAAGCAAGTTTTGAACTTAGTAACTGTTTTCCTTTTTGTGTTTGATTGTATCGAAGTGAGCTCTGATCTTGGGAACTGTTTTCTCCTTTTCCCTTTTTTTTTTTTATTGCTTTCCTAATGCTAGTAAGAAGATAGGGGGCTTGAGCCCTATAACAGTTTGAATCCTCAATCCATCATTTATCATATAAGATTCGCCCATTTTGCGGAGCGGAGATAAACAGAGGGCTAAATTGAACTGTGATTACTACTTCTAGCAGCGTGTCTTAAGGGTTGGCCATGTTTTTGTCTGAAACTGCTTGAAAACACTGATCAACTTGGGGAGGAAGAAAAATAATAAAAAGTGAACATGAGAGGTCGGTCGCAAAAAGCGACAGAACCCAAGACCCCAAAAGAAAGTTTAAACACAAGCACAATCCAAAGATACTTTAAGGATGCGAGTTTAAAAAGCCCTGGACTGGAAAAAAAGCAACAGGGGACAAAAGAGAAGAAGAAAGAGCAGGAGAAACATAAAGTAGACCAAGGAGAAAAACCCAGGGAAGAGGTGGACTTAGAGGGAGAACTCGACCTAAGTAAAATGGAAGATCAAAGGAATACGGCTTTAATTCTAACAAAAATGGAAATGCTGGAAATGTTTGCTAAATTAGAAAACTCGATTAAAACATAGATTTTGAATGTAAGGATGGATATGGGCCATTTATTGAGAAGAGTGGAAGAAGCAGAGGAGTTAACAGGAAAACAGGCCCAAGAAACATTGGATCTAAAAACTCAAATGAGACAAATGCAAACTGACCATCGAGACATATTATACAAGTTGGAAGAACAAGAAAGTCGCCGCCAAAATCTCAGGATCAGAGCCTTACCGGAACAACAAGGAGAGGATTTGGTGACTAAAATGAAAAAAAATATTCAACCCACTTCTAGACAGAAGGGTAAAGGAGGACCTAAAGATGGATCGCGTGAACAGGGTCAGGAAGCCACCTGGCCTGAAAGAGGAAATACCTAGGGATGTCATCATTAAATTCCACCTATATGAGGACAAAGCTAAGATATGGAGTAAACTCAGAAGAGTCAGTCCAGTGCAGTATGAAAGCATGGAACTACAGGGGTTTTCTGTTCTCTCAGCAGGAACTTTGGCACGGAGACGGCAACTAAAACCCCTTCTGGAACAATTGAAGATAGCCAATATCAAATACAGCTGGGGTTTCCCAGCATCTTTAATTGTGCAGAAAGAAGGAAGAACTTTAAGCCCCCGTTCACACCTATGCTAATTAGATACGGCTTACACCGCATCTAATTCGCAGGACATTTTAAAATACATTCATATGAATGCATCTGTGTTGCATTCGCACTGCGCATTGCACAAAAAACACGTGCATTTTCTGGGCATTACGGTGCGAATTACGAGCCCCTTATCTTCTATGGGAACGCATCTGCTTCGCAGATGTATTGCGTTCTGAACATGGATTTTCTCCTTCTCCTCACTACACCTCCCCCTCTCCCCCCCTCTCCCTCCCCCTCTCCCTGCTCACTGATCCTGAGCTAAAAAGCAGATGAACAGGAGATTTTTATCTCCCCAGTGAAACCTGAGCTTCAATTCGCACCGCACATGTGTGAACCCAGGCTTAGATTAAAGTTCCTGGACGAACTCCAAGATTTTTGAAAAAACTTAGATATTACAGTTCCAAATATCACTAGTTGGAAGGAGAATAGAACTAAGTATAATGATAGAGGACTATATGCAGTAATTGCAACAGGTTCCCCTTTGGCAATTAAAGTAATAAATAGAATATCAAGAGGAAGAAGTTCTGGGGCGGGAGGGGGGTGAGGTGTAACATATATAGATAGGAAGTGGTAGAGAGGTTGAGAGCTGATTGGGAGGTTTTGGCCGCTTCTGTTCTCTCGCCATGGACCCCTCACTCGGATGCCTGAGGCCGCGGTCGGAGCGCACCCCAGGAGAAGTAGTGCGCAGTATGGGATCGGTTTGGATTCTAGACTGCGGATTAGCGGCCGATTTACGGCTCAGGGTTGGGGGGGGGGGTGGAAGGGAGAGGGGGGAGGGAGGGAGGGGATATATCTTGCAGAGACAAATAAAACATATTTTTAGAAGGCAGGCTTTGGTTTTGATGTTCGTTTCCTCACTAGATCAAGACAGATGACAGAAATAAACTTCTTGTCATATAATGTTAAAGGTCTCAATTCCTCCGTTAAGAGACATAAAATTTAAAAAGAACTTCAACAGTATCGCGCAGATGTGGTGTTTCTTCAGGAGACCCACCTAGTCCGGGAAACGAGCATCAAACTATATTCCAAAGACTTTCCGACCTGGTTCTATGGGGATTCATCTTCTAGGAGGGTGAAGGGAGTGGCAATCAGGTTTGCAAAAATGACTAAGTTTTTGTTGGTGGATAGAATGATAGACCCCGAGGGTCGATACCTCTTTTTGAAGGGAAGTCTGGAGAATAGGACACTTACTTTGGCAAATGTGTATTGCCCTAACAAAAATCTGATTAGATATTTAAAACAGGTACTGGGTAAGCTCCTGGACTTTAAGACAGGGGAGGTTATCTTGGCGGGGGACTTAAACTTCGGTATGGACCCTTCTTTGAATAGTATGTCCCGGGCACAGGGGACGAGTAGAGTCTTGTTAAATATGATCAAGCATAAGTTGCATCAATGTCAAATTATGGATGTCTGGAGGGTGCAACATGCTAAAATACATGATTATACTTTCTTCTCCCCTGTGCATGGGACGTACTCAAGACTGGATTACATAATGGTCGATCATAGATTGTTGGATTTGGTAAGGGAAACTAAGATAGAAATAACTACGCTTTCTGACCATTCCCTGGTTTCAATGAGGATGAGAATCTAAAGACAACCGTTTACATGGCGTTTAAATGAAAACCTCCTAAAAGATGACAAGGTAGTAGAAATAGTACAGAAAGCAATAGAACTATATTTCGCAGTAAATGATACAGGGGAAACTTTGGGGGCCACTCTATGGGAGGCCCATAAAGCTTACATCTGGGGAATCCTTATGTCCATTGGGGCCTGGAAAAAAAAGAGGGATTAAAAAAAATGAATGGCCTCACTGAAGAAATTTATAGACTAGAACAAGAACATAAAAAACATAAGGGTCATCATCAGGAACTTTTTCATCAACTAGTAAATAAGAGAGAGGAACTTACAGATATTATGGGGCTAGATGCTAGAAGGACATTTTATAGAGTAGCAAGAGAAAGGTATCTTTGGGGTAATAAAACAAGTAAACATCTAGCTGAGATGTTGAAACAGAAAAGAGATATCAACTTTATGGAAAAAATTCAGTACAAAAACGGGGGAGTGGTCTATACTTCCAAAGAGATAGCGAACAAATTTAGGAGTTATTACGAAGCCCTGTATTCAGTAAGACAGAAGGTACAGCACGATCAAGGAAAAAAGGGTGAAATTGAAGAATTTTTAAATAACGCAGGACTGCCCTGCCTACCTGAGAGCGATAGATCAGATTTAGACAGCCCCAATACAGAGGAGGAAATCTTTAATGCATTAAAAAAATCTGCCCCGGGAAAAAGTCTAGGCCCAGACTGGTTTACAACTTACTACCTTAAAAAATGTAAAAAGATTTTAGTCCCGAAGCTTTGCCATTATTGGAATAACTTAGGCGCGAACTGTGAATTGGGTAGAGAGGGACTGTCTGCATCAATAACGGTGATATTGAAGGAGGGCAAGGACAGTAAGCTATGTTCTAGCTTCAGGCCGTTTGCCTTATTGAATGCGGATACTAAACTATATGCGAAGGTTCTGGCAATGAGGCTAAAGGAGAGGATGACTGACCTGATACATCTGGACCAGGTCGGTTTTATACTGGGAAGAGAGGGGAGGGATAATGGAGTACGGCCGTTGCTTCTCCTTGAGACTACTAAAATAAGAGGGTCCGCAGGTCTATTCCTGTCGATGGATGCTGAAAAATCTTTCGACAGGGTAGACTGGGGACTCATGATAAAAACGCTGGAAGTCATGGGGGTGGGCCCTTGGATGATCAAATGGATAAAAGTTTTATATAACCACCCTACTGTGTCTGTAGAGGTAAATGGGGTCTCTTCCTTACAGTTTATAATGGAAAATGGAACTAGACAGGGTTGCCTGTTATCACCTCTCCTGTTCGTATTATCCTTAGAACCCCTTCTGGCCTCAAATCGAAAGAATCCGGACATTAGTGGGATAAAGATAGGGGATGAAGAGCACAAACTTGCTGCGTTTTGCCGACAATATGCTCTTCTTTATCACTAATTTTAGTGATTTAAATAATTAAAGTTATGTTTTTTATGTTTTCCTTGTTAAATGTTGTTACTTTTAGATAATAAAATAAAGAATTAAATAAATAAATAAATAAAAGCCATCCTGGACCAACTAGGGATGTTTCCCTATCTACGTTTCTCACAATGTTGCCTTCTTTGTTGGCATGACCTCTGCAAGGTGTATGTTTGACCTAGCAACCTTGCTTTGCACCATTTCTGGTTTCACATACAGTGTAAAAGCCCTAGAGTAAACAGCGTTGAGGCGTTGACGATGGTTTTAGCCTTTCACCTCAATCAGAACCTAATACTGCCATCTTTCTGTCTGGCTGCAGTACATCAGAAGAAGATTTCCCCTCATTATCTGGATGTATTTTGTGTTAAGTCACAGGCACTGCTTCCATTAGGAACACCGACTCTCTTTGTCATTTTAGATGGTCCTCGAGAAGGGGAACCAGCTTCTCGCTCCACCATTTCTCAGTGGCTCAAGTTATTGTTCAATCATATGGTCTGAAAGTGGTTCCAAAGCCCAAACATTTCTAACCTTAATGCATTCCCCGCAGTAAGGTAAAAAAAAGTTTAGGTATTAGTATCGTTCTCTCACACTCCTTTATACTTACCTGAGCCCTCACTGAATCCAGTGCTGTGCCCGTCTGTAGTGGCTCTCCCCCTCATAAGGAAGCGGGGCCAAGACAAGTCTATGTCTATGTACGCAAGCAGTGCAATAAGTGCCCTAGACGTAAACAAGCAATTAACACTTGCAGCTCTACTGCAAAGTATAATTTTTAGGTTTACCAGCAGCTTAGCTTTAAATTGGTAGTAAACTCCACTTTTTTTTTAGTTGTGCCTACACATAAGCCTATAATAAGACCTACCTGTAGATAAAGCAAATATCTCCTAAAAGTGCACTGTTTACGAGATATTCACTGTTGCTGAAGCCGATGATGTCACGTGCTCTAAAGGAACAGCATACATATGCAGTCCCTTCAGAGGTCTGTGCCACAGCTGTCACTCCTGTGCGATGCATGGGAGTGATGTCATTATGGCACCGGCTCGGCCTGAGCCTGCAAACCGGAAGGAAGATGGAAGCCCTGTCAGGGGTGACAGCTCACCGCTGGAAGGCTTTGTTTTAGTAGTAAGCTGTTTAGGGCCTGGACACTCTTTAGTAGTTGCAATGTTAATTTAGCAGACTCCGATACTTCTATAGGTGGACAGCCATGCAGGGAAAGGTATCCAGCAAGACACCACATCTGCATGAGTAGGACTGCTGTCTCCTATGGCAACAATCTTGAAACAGTTTCTAACAAAGGTTGTAATGAACTTCTTCACTTCTACAATCTCCTATTGTAGATCTTCACTCAACTGAGCTCCCCGTCTTTCACTAGACTTGCTGATCCACTGACACTGGATCCCCTGAGCTCTTACAATCTTCTCATTCAGTATCTTCCTCAGGTGTCACCCCCGCGTCCCTGCTGGGTCCCTAGGTTGACACTCACAGATACTTCTCAAGTATCACTCCACTAGCCTGCTTGGTCCCTGGCTTGGCACAAAATATTGCTCTGCAACCGTCACATCCACTAGCTGGGTCCCTGGCTTGACATATACTGAAGTTTCCCAATTCTTCACCATCCTTGGTTGGTGAGAATACTGCTCTGGTACTTGCTTCAGCTACTCACGGTGGCCCCTGGTAGTAAGGTGGATGGTCCCTTAGTGGCGTCAGCTTCCCCTCTACCTCCGACCACTACATGTTCTCCGGCCGGCAGAACCGTCACTTCTGGTTGGACTGCAACCCGCAATGGCAACCCTACGCTGCTCTCTTGCTTCTGGATAAGCCCTCAGACAGCCTAGCAGCAAGATGTCCCCGGGATAGGCCACAGGTTCTGGCCTAGCAGCCCGGAGCAGCACAACACATGTCCACCTAGACAGCCGTCCAGGTGGCACAGAACCCCGATCACCTGACCTCACCCAAATAAATAGGCTCTCCCAGCAGGCCAAGGGACCTAAGAAAATCCCTGCCCATTGGCTGAGACACCCAATTCATTCCTAATCTGTCCTTGCAATGCCCTTGTCTTATCTAATGCCACCAGATACCTAGTGACAGAAGAGAGAAGTGCAGCAATTCCAGAATTAGGGTGAAATCATTTGACCTCCTTTCAACTTGCCAAGGCAACTATCACTTGGCAAATAAATTTACTAGCAACCCTGCCTAAACATCAGGGTGCTACAACCGTCAAAAAGAAAACCAAAAAAATCTTCTCCCTGAAAGTTAAAAGAGATGTATGGGTCACAGGAGTGCAGAATGAACTGCACCCTTGTGATCCACAGGAGAAGTACAGCCAAATGAGTTTTGGCTGTACTCCTTTAAGATCACTGTGACAGACCTAGCCGGGACAGAGGCTTTTGGAGGGGCTGAATGCCAACCTCTTGCCTACCGATTATGGGCCCTGGCATTTGGGGGAATGGTGCTCGCTGTGAGCTGTATGCCTGGGGACCCTGGAAGTAATGTTACTTTGGATTCAAGTCCATGTCCCCCCAAAACACAAAACTCTGGGAACCCCGTATGTGCCATATTATAAATAGTGCCTGCTTCACAATGTTGTGTGTATATATTGTGTGTTGTCTCATGCTGTTGTGTACTATTTGCTGTGCTAGTTTGGGATGGGGCTATATTCCAATGTTCTATTGTGTCTGTCTGCCTTGGATCACAGGATGTGTATCTCTATGGAGGGAGGGGGGATTCCTCCAACAGCTTTCCCTGCTGATAAGACTGTGTACTGATGAGACGTTAAACACACCTGACCTGTGTGTCCATTGTCATTGGACAGTTTAACCCGCCCTGTTTTCCAAGGGTGGGGGGGAAGTGTTTTGAAGTAGGATCTGTATAACATGTTTTTGAATAAAGATTCATTCCTGCTTGAACCTCAAGACAGAGCCTTGTCCCGTATTTGGGGGAGAATTATTTGTATGGGTTCCTTGTTCGGCTGATGGAAGTGTTCGGTAGCTGCCTTTGTGTTTGGGTATGGAATGTCCTAAACGACTTTAACCCCTTTCATACTCGGGACGTCGTCACAATCGCAATATGCCAGTATGCATCACATACTAGCACATTATGAAAGACTTACCCGAAAACAAAGCCCTCCAGAAGAGTGCTGTCACAGCTCCCCGAGACCTCCATCTTCACCCGGTCTACCTTCTGGGTTTGCGGGCATGCACATGGGAGTCATGCCGCAGCTCTCTCTATAGACAGCATGCCGTCTGTTGAAAGCCAGCACATATGCGCTGGTGACATCACCGATGCTGCTAAAATAAATATCTCCTAAACAGTGCCTTATTATAGGCTTACCTGTAGGTATAAATCATGAAAAGGCCTTTACTTCCACTTTAACTTGAGTATTTCATAATGTGCTAGTATGAGATGCAATGTGATGCCATGGCCTTGCAGGGGATTTTTTTTTTAATACCAAAGATTACTACCCTACTCCATTTTTATATTTTCAGTGGAGACGGTGAGGGGGGAGGAGTAATAATTGGTCAACTTTGAGCGTGTCATGTGACTAGCCTGTCTGGCAAGCTAGCTGACCCTTGCAGTTTAGTATAAAGCTCCATTCACACCTGGGTGTTCAGGAATTGTGGGCAGAATCGTGCTATTACTTCTTAATGGCACCCTAATCGTGGCTCAATTTTGCCATGGTTGTTGCGCGATACCTCGTGCTGCAATGGAGGCAAATCAAAACGCTGTTGCCCAAAAGAAGCTCCTGATCCTTTTTGAGCGACAAGCTTCTCACGTTGAGATCTTTTGCCATGATTGCAGCACAATTAATCGCGCGACAAACATAGCAAAATTGTCCCACGATTGGGGTGCCACTAAGAAGTAATGGCATTGCAAACATGTCCTGCATTTTGCTATGATTCTGGAAACGTGGGTAAAATACCAAATTCTGCCCGCGATTCCAGAGCGCCCAGGTGTGAATGAAGCCTAATGCCCTGTACACACGGTCGGATTTTCCGATGGAAAATGTGTGATAGGACCTTGTTGTCAGAAATTCCGACCGTGTGTAGGCTACATCACACATTTTCCATAGGAATTTCTGACACAGAAAGTTTGAGAGCAGGCTATAAAATTTTCTGACAACAAAATCCGTTGACGGAAATTCTGATCGTGTGTACACAAATCCGACGCACAAAGTGCCATGCATGCAGAGACGAAAGCTATTGGCTACTGCCCCGTTTATAGTCCTGACGTACGTGTTTTACGTCACCGCGTTCAGAACGATCGGATTTTCTGACAACTTTGTGTGACCGTGTGTATGCAAGACAAGTTTGAGCCAACATCCGTTGGAAAAAATCCATGGATTTTGTTGCCAGAATGTCCGATCAATGTCCGACCGTGTGTACAGGGCATTTGGCTCCGAAGCCTTAGGCCAGGAGCAGCGAAGAAGGACCCGAGAAGAGGAGGATCGGGGCTGCTGTGTGCAAAAAGTATAACATGTTTGTTATTTTAAAGGGGGGGGGGAATAAAAGAGACTTTAGTATCACTTTAATAAAAAAGGTTTAAAAAAGTGCAGAAACTTTTTGAAGAACCCTCATACTTTTCAGATCTTTTCTATGGTGCAAGGCGGAACCTCCTGGTTTCTGGCCTAGGCTGGGCACTGCTGCCTCCTGGGATTACCTCACACCTATCCCAGGAGGCATTGCCACATCTGTGCCGAAGATTTCTGTGCATGCGCAAATTCACCACAGGGCGGTATAGTTACATAATAGGTGAGGTCGAAAAAATACACAAGTCCATCAAGTCCAACCTAACCTGTGTGATTATATGTGTGTATTACCTTGTATATCCCTGTATGTTGTGGTCATTCAGGTGCTTATCTAATAGTTTCTTGAAACTATCGATGCCCCCCGCTGAGACCACCACCTGTGGAAGGGAATTCCACATCCTTGCCGGTCTTACAGTAAAGAACCCTCTACATAGTTTAAGGTTAAACCTCTTTTCTTCTAATTTTAATGAGTGGCCACGAGTCTTGTTAAACTCCCTTCCACGAAAAAGCTTTATCCCTATTGTGGGGTCACCAGTATGATATTTGTATATTGAAATCATATCCCCTTTCAAGCTTCTCTTCTCCAGAGAGAATAAGTTCAGTTCTCGCAACCTTTCCTCATAACTAAGATCCTCCAGACCCTTTCTTAGCTTTGTTGCCCTTCTTTGTACTCGCTCCATTTCATCCTTCATGAAAACAATCTGCCAGCAGGTGGTTGTATTTGTGCACACGTGTGTAAATCTATATTCAGATGTGTGGACAGTCTCTGCCAGGACAGAGATACGTGGAAGATACTGACAGCTCCAGTTTGTAAAATGGCGTGAGGAGGAGGAGGGGCAACTTTTGGTGATTTTGTTTGTCTTTTTTACTTTTGCAAATCTTAATTGAATTTTCACAGTGGTACAAGAAAAATGATTATCCAGAAAGGAAGATCCAGATAAGACCAGAATAATAATAATAAAATAAACAGCATAAAATAGAAAGAAATAATAAGACTTGTCATGTCACACCTTATGCCCCGTACACACGGTCGGACTTTCCGACGTAAAATGTGCGATCGGAGCTTGTTTTGGAAATTCCGACCGTGTAGGTGGGCTCCATCGGGCAGTTTCCATTGGAATTTTCGTCGCACAAAATTTGAGACCTGGTTCTCAAATGTTTCGACAACAAAATCCGTTTGCGTAAATTCCGATCGTGTGTGCACAATTCCGACGCACAAAGTGCCACCAATGCTCAGAATCAAGCAGAAGAGCTGCACTGGCTATTGAACTTCATTTTTCTCGGCTCGTTGTACATCACTGCATTCTTGATGTTCGCAATTTCTAACAAGATTTGTGTGACTGTGTGTATACAAGTTTGAGCCAACATCTGTCGGAAAAAATCCTAGGATTTTGTTGTCAGAATGTCCGATCAATGTCCGACCGTGTGTATGGGACATTAGAGTGTAAGCTCCTTGAGGGTAGGGACTGATGTGAATGTACAATGTATATGTAAAGCGCTGTGTAAATTGACGGCGCTATATAAGTACCTGAAATAAATAAAAAATAAATGTCACAGCCAAACGTTTTTCTGTTTATCTGAGCTGCTAAGAAACATTAAAAGCCAGAGAGCAAGGAGCCATGTGTACTGGGACTGCAGAGGGGATGTTCTAGAAGAGGTGAGGTGTCATGGACAGAGGAATGTTTATGTGAGGACACTACAGTATATACAATTCTACATATTCAGGTAGATCTGAGCCCACTGATAACTCAGGACAGGAGTGAAGAGTTTCATGAAGATAAGGCCTATTTCCCGGCATGCCTCGCTCCGCCCACCTCCACTTTGACCTCTGCTGATGTGCTAAACATCCGGGCTATCTGTACTATAGAGGGAAGATGGCGGCGGCAGTACTATCTGCTGATTGGATAAAGAATTGGGAAAAGTCCGGAAAAAACGATTAGTGAGTGTTGGGGTGATGGTACGGGGGGCACAGAGTGGGCTCCGGGGAGGAGGGGGGCGCTCAGTGAGGAGTGGAGCGGGAAGAGATGACCCGGGGGGGCCCCCGGACCGGAGATTGGGGCGGAGAGGGGCTGTGCGGACACACGTGGGACGGATCGGACTTCATTCTGATGGAACGATCCCCCCATACACCCCTGCGATCAGTCATGTCCGCCCGATCCTTCTATAGTCTGATGATGGTGGAGGGTGGATTGTATTGTTCTAGATTGTACAGCACAGGCCTACCACATCACCCCAGTCCTGGAAGAGACCTGATCTTTATTATTCTGTCCTTTCTGCTGTAAGGAGAGGACAGTCCCTCTCCATGGTGGATTCCAGTTATTTCCTCCCATCCATTTGCTCTCCATCTCCTGGGGTCTCCTTCAGGACCATTTTGGGGGGCATTTTTGCTCCCAGATCCCCCCAGGTGACATTGGTAATGGATCCTGTGGGTGGGATGGCGCGCACACACCGGCCATCAACAATCGTGTTTTCCAAATACCGCACCTACACCGATTTGTGTTGCCAAAACTTGGCTTATTTTTGCAGGATTAAGTAAAAGAATGTGTTCCTGTATGTTTCAGTGATTGGTGCCGGGCCGCCATAGGAATGTCTGGCTTGATTAAGTCCAGGGATCCAGGCCGCACGCTATTCACGTGAACCATGGTAGTAAGGATCTGCTAACTGGCTTCAGCTCCATCTCCTACCCATCAGACACACTTTTCTAATGCGTTTCGCCTGACAAGGGCTTAGATATGGGCCTTGTTCATACAGTGTGCAGAGATGTGCGTATTTATTATGTATGTCTTTCCAAGGACACAAAGAAAACGAATGTTCTCTGTGTGCCCCGTTCACAACACTGGTGTCATGTGCAGGAATCTGTAACATGTATGGAGTTTTCTGTGCAGGGAAAAAAAACCTGACGTGACAAAAAACGCTGTGGTGTGAACAGGGCACATAGAGAACAATTGTTTTCATTGTGTCCTTGCGAAGACATACATAATAAATGTATTTGTGTCCTTGCAGATACATAAATAAGTGCGTCTCCGTTCATGGTATGAACAAGCCTATGCAAATCAAAACGTGTTAGAGACGGGTTTCTGTCTGATGGGTAGAATGGGTAGAAGGTTAAGCTGAAGCCAGTTGGCAGATCCTTAATGCCATGGTTCACGTTAATGGTGTGCGGCCCTCGTAGGATGTCCGTGTTTCTGCACCCTGTAAACTAATATCTGCACTATATTGTAGCACTGACGTTAGTCACAGCTCTGTACATGGAGTCTCCTTGTGATAAGTGACTGTACAGGCCCTTACCAGAGGGAGACTGAGCTGAGAGACGTGGCCTTCTTCCTTTACTGAGCAGAGGGGAGAAGGCAGCCAGTGAGGTGTCTGGACAGATACCCACCAGGGAGAGGGCAGTGGACATCTCTGTTCTGTTGTCTGCAATTCTCTGTCCTCTCAGCAATCACTTCCTGAGCACACCAGAGAGAGGTGAAGAAGCAGTGATACAGTGAACTGATCTAACCTGATATATCACTCCCTACTACCAGGCCTGCACTGTCACTGTGCAATATGTGCCTAATAAGCAGAGGTCCCTGAGCAATCTCTGTTTTGTTAAAGTGGTTGTAAACCCTTACATATACCCAGGATAGTGATTGGCCTCAGGTGACACACACAGATGAAACCAATCCTCCTACATTAGTTGTACCTGTTATCTTCTCTCCATCCGTTCAAAGTCCAGAATTTACACAGCTTGTCTGAGCTGTCAGAAAAAACAGGGCAGAGAGCTGAAGTTACACTCTGCAGAGTTCATTGAGGAGAGCTCTGAGAGCTGATTGGAGTAATGGACCCAAGCCCTTCTTCACACAGGAACGGAGATGAGGCTGTCAATCAGTCTGTGCTAGAGGTCCCTTCCTTGTCACCTTTTTTCTTCTTGGTGTCAGGAAAGCTTGTCAGAAGTGATTTATGCTGATAGCAGAACAAAGCGGTTGACAGAAATTACTCTTAGTGCTCTAGTGACAAATACACACTATAGAGGGATATGCTTTAAAGCAGAACTAAACCCTCCTATCTTTTAAAGCCAAGGGAGCTGCCTTGTTTAGGTTATCTTCACACCAGCAATTAAGGCCAGTGCGAATTGTAGCAGCAATTACTGTTTTGGCTCTCAGCAGTGAAGTGCGGCGGCTGGCCCTGTTCAGTATAATGACAGGCTGCTGGCAGCTGCTCTCTGTGCAGCCTGCAATCTCTGCAGATAATCGCTGTCTGTGCAGAGAGCTGTGAATAGATGTGGCCACCATTGACCTGCTATTGTAGTGCATGGGGCCATTGGCCGCACCTAACTGTCGAGAACCACACCAGGGATCAGAAGATTCCTGCCGCTACAATTCGCACCGTCCCTAATCGCTGGTGTAAATGTAGCTTTGGTTGATCTGCAGTTGCCATGGTGCAACACATATGATCAGTTATGACACCAGACGGTTGGTTGTTTGACAGTTTGGATAATAGCACAAGCATATGACAGTTATTATTCATAGCCTTGAATGTAACTCTTCTGGGAAACTAATAAAGTGATGGGTTTAGTTCCGCTTTAAGTACACCATGCACACTGGGCCCACTAAGTCTGCACCTCGCTCAGCCTAATTGAACATCGCCGGGACAAGAGTTTCCATATGGATCTCAATGGTGTCCCTTTTGTGAGTCCTCCCTGAGGCAGCTCAGTGCACATATTCGCCAGCACACCATGGATCATCAATTACCTCCAAATCTTTATTGAAGAATGATCACATCACAGAAGACATAGCCTAATGTTTCGGAGCCATGCAGGATCCCTTTGTCAGGCATGTTGCACTATGTCTTCTGTGATGTGATCATTCTTCAATGAAGATTTGGACGTAATTGGCGATCTGTGTTGTGCTGGTGAATATGTGCATTTGATCTGTGATGTTTCCAGTTCCAGCTGCAGCACCCACTACTCCCAAAGCCTTGTGAAGGACAGCGTGCAATAGGAATATCGATAGCACTGTCTGAGGCAGCTGGCACAACCAATCTCATGGTAGATTTGCCATGGGCACCTTTCTCTTGTAGCTCCTTCTGTGCATGCTCACATGTGGATGCTGTCTGCCAAAGAAGACATCACACAGAAGACATTCCTCTGCTCCTCTGCCAAGGGAAGTGATTAACAGCAGCTTTGGGGACCGTACCTCGGTGGGACCCCTGTCACTTCCCTTGGAGGAGGAGCTGGGAGTGTGGCTTGTGTGCCTAGTTCAGGCTGTCTGTGCATGTCAGGGTAGGGAGTGTTCTCACATCAGATCACAACTCACATTTATCAATGCAGGGGTACAGGTGAAGTGTAAGGGCTCATTCACGTGTGTTTTGATCTCTGCGAAATGATCCATGTAAATCAACCCCATTGTATCACCTTTTTACTTTAACCTCTTGAACCCTGCACTAGCACGCCAAAACCGACACACAGTGTGCAGTGCCTGTGGTTGCGGCACGTTAAGAGTGCCTCCATTTATTTGGCTTGTTGTGTTTGATGAAGCTATGCCCACTGAAAGCACCATAATCCTCACTGAAAGCTATAATCCTATCGCAAAGCATCATGTCCACAACCTCTGCAGCTAAATGGGGAGTGGTTTGGGTGGGGTGAAACATTGCTCAAACAATACAATCCTTACACAGGATCTTGGGTACAGAATTTTTTTTTTTAACACACCTGCACGCAGTGCCACTTGAGGCAAGAACTTTAAATTTTTGATTAGGGTAAGGAAGGGTTATAACCCCTACAAGTATTTATTTTGCCATCAATGTCCCATCTGGGGGATGCCCCATAAACAAAACAGGAAGTGAAGGGAAATCCCTCCAAAATGAGGGTATCCTTGGTTGTCACCAGAAGTAGTGTCCCCATTGGAATATTTCGTCACTGGCAGGTGTTCCAGTTCCTCCCCACTCTATCTAAAAAAAAAAAAACAAGCTTGTAGTTATACTTTAAATTCCCATGCTTTTGCAAGTAATTGTGTATTTTTTTTCTTTCTCATGAGCGTGCAGAGCATTGCACCCATGATCAGTAGATCACGGGTGCATTGCCAGGCTCCTGCAGCCACTTCTTACAGCTCTCTACTCATACCTCCTGTACAGGTTGTCACTTTTAGAGCTGCAGAAAATGTTAGTGGACTGCGAGGGAGCTGATCAGCGTTCTCCTAGTCCATTGATAACTATGGGTCTGTTTGTTGCTGTGGGAAACGGGATTTGTAGTTTATTCATTCGTAGATCACTGTGAATTAATGACGCTGTTATGTGGGCGAATCTGATTTTAAATGTGGCAGTGGCTAAGGGGGGGAGGGGGGTGAACCCCGACCTGCTTACAATGGTGGGATAACTCTGTGGGTGAGGGGGTTCATAGCAACATGTTACATTCTAAATACAGATGTAACATGTTCCTGAAGGTGAACTTAGCCTTTAAAGTGGTTCTAGAGGCAGAAGTTTTTTAGTTTTTTATCTTAAAGGAGTTGTAAAGGCAGAAGGTTTTTTTTTTTTTTTTTTTTTTATCTTAATGCATTTCATGTTCCGGCCAAATTTTATTTATTTTTTTTATTGATCCAAGCATTATTAACTTTTTAACCACTTCAGCCCCAGAAGAATTCACCCCCTTCCTGACCAGAGCGTTTTTAGCAATTGGGCACTGCATTGCTTTAACTGACAATTACGCGGTCGTGGGACGCTGTACCCAAACAAAATTGACGTCTTTTTTTTTCCCCACAAATAGAGCTTTCTTTTGGTGGCATTTAATTGCCTCTGCGTTTTTATTTTTTGCGCTATAAACAAAAAAAGCAACAATTTTGAGAAAAACACAATATTTTGTACTTTTTGCTTTAATAAATATCCCCCCCCCCCCCTTTGCTTTTTAAAAAAAAACAAAAAACAAAAAAAAAACATTTTTTTTCTCAGTTTAGGCCGATGTATTCTTCTACATATTTTTGATAAGAAAAATGACAAGCGTATATTGATTGGTTTGCGCAAAAGATATAGCGTATACAAAATAGGGAATAGATTTTAAAGCATTTTTATTATTATTATTATTTTTTTTTTTTTTTTTACTAGTAATGGCGGCGATCTGCAATTTTTATGATGACTGCGACATTATGGCGGACACATCGGACAATTTTGACACATTTTTGGGCCATTGGCATTAATACAGCGATCAGTGCGATTAAAAATGCATTGATTACTGTAAAAATGTCACTGGCAGTGAAGGGGATAACGGTGTTCCCTGGGAGGTGATTCTAACTGAAGGGGGAGGGACTAACTAGAGGAAGTGACGGATCGTGGTTCCTAGCTAATAGGCATACACAATCTGTCACTCCTGTCAGAACAGGAAAGTGTGTGTTTACACACACTCGTCCCTGTTCTGTCTCTCCTGGTCACGATTGCTCGTGGCCAGCGGTCATCGCGACCGTCAGCCACGAGCGTTGGCTCCCCCCGCAGTGCAGCAGGCGCGAGCCTACGTATAGCTACGTGGTTTCGCGCAGGGGAGCCAACCTGCCGCAGTGTAACTGCAGCGGCTGGTACGGAAGCAGTTAAATTAAAAAAATGATTATACAAGGTTAATTGTGAATCTTTCTAAAATATCAATTTAATACTTACAATTTTCTCCCTCCTGTTGTGGCCATTTCCATTGTGATTGTGGGCATGTGAAGCCCAATCGCTATCTCTTCCTGTAGAATGCAGCATGCACCTCTCAATCTCCCGCATCGCATGCACGATTCACCGGCGGCCGTAGGGCCGATTGTTTCTAAAGTTGCCATAACAACGGCTGGCTACTGAGGAAGATCCCGCCCCATTGTTATGTCAACATAGATAAACGCATCTCGGCGCTGTGATCCGCCTTAAATCGCATCATTTCCTGTCAGGAAATAACACGATTTTTGATAACAGTGCTACCCACAGACTCCTGGGAAATGATGACTTATCATTTCCCAGGAGCACAGGCGAGGAGCTCCGCTGACCAGGAAGTGGCAGATTAGGAGGACTACATAGCAACAGGGTGATTCTGGTAAGTATAAAAAATGTTTTTCCTCCTAAATGTTTTTTTTTTTTTATAGGTTTAGAGGAGTCTGATAATGAAAAAAAAAATTCAGGGTGGAACTCTGCTTTAGGATAAAAAAAACCTGTGTGCAGCAACCCCCCTCAGCTCCCCTAATACTTACCTGAGCCCCGTCTTTATCCAGGGAAGTTGCATAAGTATCTTGGCTGCCCAGGACTCCCCTCCTCATTGGCTAAGACAGCAGCATGGTCGCGATTGGCTCCTGCTGCTGTCAGTCAGTCAGCCAATCAGGAGAGCGAGAGGGGGTGGGGCCGGGTCACGGCTCCGTGTCTGAAAGGACACAGGGAGCTGTGACTCGAATCTGGTGCCCCCATAGCAAGCTGCTTACTGTGGGGGTACTCAACAGGAGGGAGGAGCCAGGAGCACAGAAGAGGCACCAGAGAAGTGGAGACTCCGGGCCACTCTGTACAAAACCAACTGCACAGGGCAGGTAAGTATAACATGTTTGTTATTTAAAAAAAAAAGAGACTGTACAATCACTTTAATGTGTTTTATGCATTAAAATAAAAAAACCTTTTTGTGGGCAGCAGCCCCCTTTCATGCGATTGGACCGATAAGGTCCGCCTGTCAGTTTTTCAGGCTGACCCGATTGGACCACCCATTGTCCTCTATGGGGTGGAGGATGTCAGTGGACATGTGTCCACTGACGTCCGCCGGACATCCGATCCCACAAAATTTGCTGACGTATGGCGATACGTTTGCCATCTGTCCAGTGGATCGCATCAGTTGACAATCGAATGAAAAGATTTCCGACCGCCTGCATAGCGGAGCAGACATGGACCTGTCATCTGCTTGCTCAGCAGGGATCAGTGGAGAGATCCCCCGCTGAGTAGGCGGATTCTGCTTGGATGGATCTGCCCCATATGAAAGGGAATTAATACTTACCTGAGCCCCATCTTGATCCAGTGGTGTTACACAAGAGATTCGCCTTTCTGGGACTCTCTCTCCTGATTGGCTGAAACACACAGCGGTGCCCACTGCTATCAAGTAAAGTCAGAAATGAGGAGAAAGAGGAGGAACAGGGCTGCGGTTTGGCCTGGGTGCTCCCATAGCAAACTGCTTGTTGGGGCATTTGGCAGGAGGGAGGAGTGCCAGCGGGGGACCCAAGAAGAGGCGGATCTGGGCTGCTCCGTGCAAAGCCAACTGCACAGAGCAGGTAAGTATAACATGTTTGTTATTCTTAGACAAAAAAAGCAAGCCTTTGGTATCACTTTAAAGTTGTTGTATACCCTAATTTGTCATTTTTACCTACAGATAAGCCTACAATAAGGGTTACCTGTAGGTAAAATTTATATCTCCTAAACTTGTACGGTTTAGGAGATATTCCCTTTGCATGCAGCTGCTGACGTCAGAGGCGCATGCGCTCTGAGTGCTCGGGAGTTGCTGCTGGACCTTACCAGGAAAAAGGACTCACGCGCGGGAGTGACGTCATTGCGGCTCCAGCCACTCACAGAGCTAGAGCGGCAAACCTGGAAGAAACTCTGAGTGCAAGATGTCAGCTTTCTCGCCATGGACCGAGCTGAGATACGTGGGCTTCCATCTAAGGTAAGTATTTCATAATGAGCTACTATGCGGTGCAATACTAGCACCGCAAGGTTGAATCCTGCGGTGCATACTAGCTCATTATGCCTTTGCCTTGCAGGGTTTTTTTTTTCTTCTATGTATTTATTTTTTGATGTGCGGGTATACAACTGCTTTAAGCCATAAGCGAATGAAATGATGATAATGAAAGCCTTGCTCAGTGAAGCTTAGTTTAACCTTCTTGCAGCCATCTTCTCTGCCAAGATTACAGGTTTAATGATTGGTATTTCATTGGTAATGGTTCCTTGATTTTGCCTAAAAGTAAATTTGTCAAAACCTGTCCAATGCAAACTGAGCGTAGGAATAATAAAAAAAAACGATCTGTCCATTCTGGGGCCGTGTGCTTACATTTCCTCTACCTACTCCATAGATGTAAACATAAATAAGACACTTGACTTCTATTCGGGGCATTTTATGCCTGTGTTTCTGTGAAATAGATTAATAAATAACTGTTGATTATCTACAATATCTTAAACATATATAATATATTTTTACAGCATACAGTTGTGTCGCAGCCTCAGTGAAAAAGGACAGGAAAATGTGACCTTCAAAGGTAAAAACTGTTCATATATTTCTTTACGTTTTCATATATATGAAATATGGCAAGATAAGTTGTTAAAAATACGAGAATCTGACATTAAAGGTATCATAAATAACTCAGAATTTTGTGTTTCCTGAAAAGGCTCTATAGTTTCTTTAAGTGGTGTTCCACCCTAAAAAAAAAAATACATGACTGTGCCTAAAAAAAAAAAAAAAAAGCAAATAAAAAAAAAAAAAACATTTGGATAATTTTTTTTTTTAACTTACCTCTAAATGCCTGTTGCTAAGGGGTCCCTCGTAGTCTGCCTCTTCCAGTGCCTTGGCTGAAGACGTCACTTCCCCCTCGGCACAGGAAGGACTCGGCTCTGTTCCCTCCCACCTGTCAATCATCTGGGACCCATTACAGGTCCCAGGTGACTGAGCGGCCAATTGCGGCGCCGCTCGCGCATGCGCAGTGGATGCCAGGCTGTGAAGCCACAGCCCGGCGCCCACAGTTGCAATGCTGGCGCCGCCGAACGAAGGGGGAGACGAGCGGGGCTTCGATCCCCCGCATCGCTGGACCATGGGTCAGGTAAGTGTCCAATTAAAAGTCAGCAGCTGCAGTATTTGTAGCTGCTGACTTTTTTTTTTTTTTTTTTTTTTCATGGGCCCTCCTCCTTTAAATTGTGTTTTTTGTTTTTTGAGATTTCATAAAAAACGTCTTTTCTAAAATAGCACCAATAAATGTCCCTTTACAGACACATACTGGGTAACCTAATGATACAGTTTGGCTAATGCCAAAGAGCTGGATCCACTGACTACAATTTTTCCATTAAAGATGAACTACATACATAGTAGTAATGCTTGCATTAATTAGGGAAACTTGCAGGGCTTCGTAGAGATTTATGGCCCCTGTCTGTGCATATTTAAAATAGTAGTGTAAAGGTGGTAGTAAAAATTGTACCTACAGGCAAGCCTGTAATAAGGCTTACCTGTAGGCATTGTGAATATCTCCTAAACTTGAACAGTTTAGGAGATATTCAGAGTGCATGCAGCTGATGACATGACCTTCAGAGCTTGTGACGGAAACGGCGGGAGTGACGTCATCATGTCTCTTGCCAATCGCATAACCAGAGCTTACATACCCAGAAGACAGACAGAGGAAACATGTCAGCCCTCTCAATGGTGACTTTACAGAGCTGGAGGGCTTCTTTCTAAGGTAAGTACTTCATAAAGCACATATATGCGAGGCATACTGGCACATTATGTCATTGCCTTGCAGGTGTGTTGTGTGTGTGTGTGTGTTTTTTTTTTTTTTTTTTTAACAACTGCTTTACCCCACATCTCCTTCTGGGAATGAATGGCCACCATGTGGAAGTTGGCTTGAAGCTCCAGTTCTCAGTACGGTGTAATTTCTTTGTTTTTTACTGCATCAGCTTTCTCCTCCCTTTTTTAGAGTCCTCCTCCAGCCATAAAATACACAGTCTTTGGATAGAGTGGTGAAGTGTTAGGTATTTGTCAGGCTACTTCTACAGTGTGTGCTGGAAAGAAGGAAGTCTCTAATAAATATGCAGTGAAAACCTGACTGAAGTTCTAACCCTTTCCTTAAGGGCCCTTTCACACTGAGGAGTTTTTGATGCGCTTTTGTGTTTAAAAAAAAAAAAAAAAAAACAAGAAACCCGCCTGAAAAGCAGTGTTAATTTTGGCAGCAAATCTCGTTTTAGTTTTAGTCTTAGGACTAAAATGGCATTTTAGTTTTAGTCCCATTTTTAGTCTTCTGCAATTGTTTTCGTTTTAGTCGTATTTAGTCGACTAAATCTCCAGGACATTTTAGTCGACTAAAATGCCCTACATTTTAGTTGACTAAAACTCCATTTTTGTCATCTAAAACTTAATGGGTGTAGTTAAATTGTAATGCATTTCTTTACAATTTCCAAACTCATTATATGCTTCTGGAGTGAAAAATTGAATATGTTATTATTTATGGTATTGAAGTATGAACATGCACTACAGACCAGTGGTGTTAATTTGGACGTCAAGTTTCAATTTAGTTTTAGTCTTAGTCTTTTGACTAAAATGCCATTTTTTTTTTTTTTTAGTCGTATTTTAATCATCTCAGTTGTTTTAGTTTTAGTCGTATTTTAGTCGACGAAATTAACACTGCTAAAAATCTCAAGAAAAATACTTCCCTTTTTTAAAATCAATGAATGTTTTCACAATAGGGTGGTGCACTTTCATTGCGGTGAAAAAAATCCTGCTTGCAGCATGTTTGGGAGCTAGAAAAAAGCACACCGAAAACACTCCTCGCCATTGACATGAGTGGGAACTGCCTCAAACTGCCCCACTGAGCATTTTTGGAGCAGTTTGAGTCGCATGTCCTTTAAAAAATGCACCGAAAACGCTGCAAAAAAGCTCCTTTAGGCATTTTACTGGCAGTTTTGAAGTGAACCAGTGTGAAAGTGCTCTTTACTCTCAAAAACAAATAATTTGTTTGGTAGGAGTTTCACTTTAATCCTATAGCAGTTGCTCCAACATGTGAAATGCTATGCTCCTTCTGCATTCCCCATAGTATAGTTTAAAAAAAAGAAAGAAAAGGAAACGTTTGGCCCTGTTGTTGTGGCTGTGGCCGGTGAGGATTGACTGATTGAATACATTTTTTGGCATTTAAAAATTATGTAAAAGGTTGGTTATGCTCAAGCATGACATTTGAAGAGGCCCAGTTCTACATTATACTGTATGCTTATTTACTTTCAAAATGTATGGCTTTAGGTAAACGGCTACTCGGCCCTTTCTGTACGGACCTGTGTAATTTGTGATGGTAATTCTATACAGTATAATCCAAGTAGAATGTCTGTCTGTATTTGTTCACAGATATATTATGTAGGGATACTGTTGAGATTCGCAAAATATTTACTGTGTATAGCAGAATGCAGACTTTTATATTTAACGGTGTTAAATGTAATTTTTTTCAGAAATCCAGCAAGTTCTTTATGATCTTGCTTGCCAAGTAATTAAAGGAAATCTGAAGTACGATCAAGCTGCCGGAGTTTTCACAGATATCATAGTATGTGCTTTATTACCTCTTTCTTTCCATATTTAAAGATTTTTTTTATTTTTTTAATGGTGAAAAAAAAAAAAAAGTGAATAGGTTTATGGGGATAATTTTACAATTTGTTCTAAGGGTCCTTTCACACTGGGGCGGTTTGCAGGCGCTATTGCGTTAATAATAGCGCCTGTAAACCGACCCAAAAGTGCCGCTGCTTTAATTCCAGTGTGAAAGCTCCGAGGGCTTTCACACTGGAGCGGTGCGCTAGCAGGACGGTAAAAAAAGTCCTGCTAGCAGCATCTTTGGAGCGGTGAAGGAGCGGAGTGTATACCGCTCCTTCACCGCTCCTGCCCATTGAAATCAATGGGACGGCGCGGCTATACCGCCGGCAAAGCGCCTCTGCAGAGGCGGTTTGCAGTGGTTTTAACCCTCTCGCGGCCGCTAGCAGGGGGGTAAAACTGCCCCGCTAGCGGCCGCATACTGACGGTAAAGCGCCGCTTACAATAGCGGCGCTTTACCGCCGACAACGCCCCCGCCCCAGTGTGAAAGGGCCCTAATAGTCAACACTTTAATTTCTTACTAAGGCTATATACAGACCATCTGGAAAGTATTCACAGCACTTAAATTTTCCACATTTTTGTTATGTTACAGCCTTATTCTAAAATGGATTCAATTAATTATTTTCCTCAAAGTTCTACAAACAATACCCCATAATGACAACATGAACAAAGTTTTTTTGAAATCTTTGCAAATTTATTAAAAATAAAAATCACATCTCCATAAGAAGTCACAGCCTTTGCCGTGGCACTCAAAATTGAGTTCAGGTGCATCCTGTTTCCACTGATCATCCTTGAGATGTTTCTACAACTTGATTGGAGTCTAACTGTGGTAAATTCAGTTGATTGGACATGATTTGGAAAGGCGCACACCTGTCTATATAAGGTCCCACAGTTAACAGTGTATGTCAGAGCACAAACCGAACCATGAAATTCAAGCCATTGTCTGTAGACCTCTGAGACAGAATTGTGTCAAGGCACAGATCTGGGGAAGGGTACAGAAAAATTTCTGCCGTATTGAAGGTCCCAATGAGCACAGTGGCCTCCATCATTCGTAAATGGAAGAAATTTGGAACCGCTGGGACTCTTTTTCTAGAGCAGGCCACCCGGCCAAACTTAGCGATTGGGGAAGAAGGGCTCCAGTGTTTCTTTGTGGCGAGAGGAGAACCTTCCAGAAGAACCATCTCTGCAATACTCCACCAATTAGGCCTGTATGGTAGAGTGGCCAGATAGAAGCCACTCCTCAGTAGAAGGCACACAACAGTCCGCTTGGAGTTTGCCAAAAGGCACCTGAAGGACTCTTAGACCATGAGAAACAAAGTTCTCTGGTCTGATGAAACAAAGATTGAACTCTTTTTGGCCTGAATGGCAAGCGTCATGTCAGGAGGAAACCAGGCACCGCTCATCATCTGGCCAATACCATCCCTATAGCGAAGTATGGTGGTGGTGCCTTCATGCTGTGGGGATGTTTTTTAGTGGCAGGAACTGGGAGACTAGTCAGGATCGAGGAAAAGATGAATGCAGCAATGTACAGCGACATCCTTGATGAAAACCTGCTACTCTGGACCTCAGACTGGGGCTAAGTTTCATCCTTTTTTTTTTGTTTTTTTTGTTTCTTCCTCCTATTACTCCACAGGATTGAGGGCATTCTGGTGGACTCATTGCCTAGGATTAGCACAGGATGGGATGTAGAGTTAGCACAGGACGTGGTACTTAAACTTAACCTCATCCTTCCACCGGGCCATTCAAAAGGCACAGTGCGCTGTACGCAGTAGGGAACCGGCTGTGAAGCCGCAAGGCTTCGCTGCCAAGTTCCCTTACAAGGAATGGCGGCAGCAGCACCCGAGAGCCGAAAAATCGGCTGGGTTGCCAACATCGTGGGATCCCTGGACAGGTAAGTGTCCTAATATTAAAAAGCAGCAGCTAGAGTATTTGCAGCTGCTGACTTCTTTTTTTTTTTTTTTTGGAGGGGGTGGTGGCTGGAGCTCCACTTTAAGCTCCTGACAGCTGCCTCTTGGGAGACTTTCAGATTCAGTCATCCTTTTTAAGTGTTTGTAAACCTCCAATCATGAACTAAGCCCATATATTGGTACAGTTTACTTGTCGATCTCCAAATCTCTAAATGTTTTCTCTTCTCTCTCCTCTGTTATCAGCGTGAGTCACTTCTAAGAAGTTTTTTCAACACATGAGATAAATTTGTGATGGGGATGAGAGCTCAGCACACAGCTTCTTTCCTGTGGGGGTGTGTCTCTTTCCTCCAGTCAGCTCTCACACAGTGTATGAGAGCTGTAACTGCAGCTCTCCACCCCCTCCTCTCTGTTCCTCACAGATGCAGAAGAATTTTATCATATATCTGCACATTTGAATAGATGTAGAGAAGAGAAGACTGCAGATAAACAAGTAAAACTTATGGAGGAGGATTTGTTTTTCATCTCTGCGTATTACCTGAAACTATTCACTTCACTGGGTATATGAGAGAGTTTACAACCATATTTAACCTTTTTGAAGGCTAGGAAGTCAATGTCTCCTAAAGTCGTGACACCTGGAAGGTGTAGTATTCTGTTCTTCCTTCAATCTGGACCAGCATTTTGGTTTTGGGTATCATTAAGATGGCTGTTTTTGTTTGAGAGACCTTTCTAGCCACTCGCTCTCTACTTGAAGTTTATAGAGTGGTGATGAATCAGAACACCTGTTCACTTATTCAAAATAAAGGATAATTCCAAATTTTGGGTTGTCCCAGAACAGTAATAGAGGGGAAATTCTCCAGGGGAGACGATTATTTAGGGAGTACCTAATTTTTCTTTCCCTGTTTTTTCCTTGATCTTAATGTGGTTCCCTTCTCTCTTCAGAAGCCACACTTCAAAACCTTCCTCGTGGCTTTCTCCTCTGAGGAGAGTTTTCTAAGTTGGCAGGTTTCTTATCAGAAGCCCTTCTCTGTGTTGCTCATCATTGTTTTGAGAACAAAGGCCTCATTCTACCTGATGGTGATTTCTGTCTTCCATCAGAATATTGTCTATCCTTCTCTGAAATATTACATGGAAATTCATCTCCACTGTCTGTACATGGTGCCCTTTGTGAGAGTTTACCTCTTAGCTACTGACTCCTTTAGGAAATCAAATTCAATCTTTGTTTTCTGAAGGTTCCTGTAAGGGCCTCCCTGCCTCCCCCTCTATCAGTGCTAGATGAATAAGAAAAGTTATATTCAGGTTAAGGAGCTGATTGCCACCAGACTGGGAAATTGACTTTTAAACTATGTTAGACCTCTTATAATTTAGATGTCCATTCTGGAGAGTGAACAGTGCATGCTGGTGAAGGACTGGATTTTTTGTTGTTTGAAGCTCCGGGAAGAGATTGTTTCGCTTTAACACGTGTATGAGAGACACTTGGTTTTATATCACTTTAGGAGTTTTTTTAATCACAGATTGTTCATCGTTGAGGGATTTTGTTTGTGTGTGTGTGTTTTATACGTAGTTAATGGGAATGTATATAAGTTACACAAAGCGCTGCACTTTTTGAATGATAAGTTATTGTTCAGGCCTGTAGTCTGAAGAGGTCTCCTCACTTCCCTGTTAAGGCACATTCTTCCAGATCTGCTGGTTCCTCATGAGCTTTTCAACATTGGCTGTCTGTTCAGATTTGCAAAGCTGCTCCCTGGATTACTGTTCAGATGTTTGTTTTACTTGTGGATGTTCAAGCTTCCTCTGATGTCAGTTTCCGGACTAAGGTGCTACACATTGCTCGGAGTCTGTCCAGCCCTTCTAGAGTTTTTTTTTGTTGTTAGAGGCTCTGTTGGTGCCCCAACTTCAGACTTGCAGACTCTGGGGGTTCTTCTGTCAAAATTTGAAATCAGGGTTGTGAATAGAGGGTGGGGGGGGGGGGGGGGGTACTAAATTACCCTATCTGCTGCTACAGTAGAAGAACTGCAGCATTCATTGGAGCACCAGAGTGGTGAGGGAGGTGATGTCACTGCACTGTTCATTGACACTTTTTATCAGCTCCATGACTGGAGGTCCTTGAGCTGGAAGAAGGGTTTCCAGGATCTAGAGCATTGCTCTCACGATCCACGGGTGGTTGCAGTGCTTTGCAAGCTCAAATGCCCAAAAAAATCCATTCCCTTTTTACATTTTTCCGTTCTCCATATTTATTGCTGTTAACTGAGACTAGCTGGAAGTGGAGGGGGGGGGGGTTTATATAGGGGGATGTCTCAGCTGCCTTTTTGTTTTTGTCAGTCCATTCACCTGAAGGTTACCGCATATAACCAGTCATGATTAAAAGAAGCCTGTGTCTTGTCCTGTGCTCCCCCAGGTATCAGATTTTTCTAGTAAGTCAATCCCATTTTCCTGGTCCAAGTTACATGGGACTGGTTTGAAAAAAGGTGAGTATGTACTTCTGGGGAGAGAGTGACTAAAGTTACTATTTTAGTTTCTCCTTGCATGAGTAATAGGGTCACTTTAGTTCTTTAATAAGTGATAGTATTGACACAAATCATTTAACTAATATTCATTCCTTTTATTTTTATTTTTTTCCCCCCCTCTTATTGCCCAGGATTTGCGAGAAGACATGCCTTCAATCTTGGCAGACGTATTTTGTATTTTAGGTAAGCATTGTATTGCGCATTTCTTGACCCTTTTTTGTTTTTTATTTTTATTTTTTAAGGGATGGATAAAACACTTGATAACGAAAAGGAATATGACCAGTCTTGTGTAGGCAAACTGCAGTTATTCTTACTTTTTTAGTTTTGTAGTTTAAAAAAAAAGTGAGCATTAAAAATCCTTATGATTCACCCACGGGACCAAGTGCTTACGGCTGCCTTCTGAATGCCTGCCTGTTTTTTAATAGCTGAACAAGCTTTTTGAATGGGAATACCACACTGCAACTGCTAGCCTAGAGTTTGGCTTATGGTTGTGGAATGACACCATTCGCTTGAATGGGTTATGTTCAGTGGGCAGTATTGCCACTGAACAAGGGGGGATAATTCTCCCCCCCCCCCCCCCCCGCTGCATTTATACAACCTTGTTAGCTTAAGGGGGTGGTTGGGGTGAAATTGGAAGTGTAAACTAAGGCAGCCCATAGATGATCAATGTGGGGGGAGAGACTCCATTTTCACCATCCACACATTTGAAGTGGATGGAGGACTCCTCGTTGATTGTTTTCTGATGTGGGGGAGACTTCCCTGCCGTCAGAATACACTGATCAATGATGCTGATCGAGCGGAAATATTCCAACAGGGCGATTGACTTCTGTACAACCACCCTGCCCATACATGGTTTAAAAATTCAGCCAGTCTCTGCTGAACCAGCCGATTTGTTATCCATGTATAGCTGGCTTTAAGTTGTTGTAAAGTAAAAAAAAAAAAAAGCCTTCTGTGTGCAGCAGCCCCCCCCCCCCCAAAACTTAATGGACTCCATCTTGATCCAACGATGTTGCACGAGAGACTTGGCTGTCTCTCCCCCCTCATTGGCTGAATCAGCAGCGAAGCTCCCGCTGCTGTCAAAGTCAGTGAGGAGAGAGAGAGGGGAGCGGGGCTGCAACACAGTGTCTGAATGGACACAAGGAGTTGCAGCTCAGCTCAGGTGCCCCCAGAGCAAGCAGCTTGCTCTGGGGGCACTCAACAGGAGAGAGGGGCCAGGAGCATCAAAGAGGGACATGAGAGGAGAATATGGGCTGCTCTGTGCAAAACTGCTACACAGAGTAGAGAAGTATAACATGTTTGTTATTTTTACCAAAAAAAAAAAAAGCCTTTAGTATCACTTTAAGCCTAAAGAAAAAGCTGTGCTTGGAAACGGAAGAAGTCTTAGGCCCCGTTCACATCTAGCAATTTGGGATTGTGGGTGGAATTGCCGCAATTCTTCCGTGATTCCAAATAACACTGCTCAGCAATTACTACAAAACTTCACTGCATTTAGGTGCATTGAAAATGAACGACACCAGAAAACACATGTGCTGCGTTTTGCCAGCATTGGACGGCAATTTGAAATTGCGGGCGGAATCATTGCTATTCTGTCCGTACTCCCAAGTCGCTAGATGTGAAAGGGGCCCTGAGCAGGAATAAAAGCTTACCTGCTGATCCAGTGATTTATGTAAAAAAACAAAATACATTTCAGAAACAATATACAGAACTGTTGGACTGTGAGCTCCAGCCCTTTATGAACTGAATGTATGGTAATTACTATAGCGGAATGGCAGCAAAGCCCAGTAGCCACTTCCTACTTGCTTTGCCCTCCTGTCATTCCTCTTCCCACCTCTTGTTGCCGATCTTGTGCTGTTCTCTTTTGCAGGCACTTGTATTCAGTCATTTTGCCTCCCACAGTCTTTCCTCTTCCCCCTGCATGTGTGGTGACAGCACTTCTTGGGTGTGACAAGCACTGTCACTTAGAATATTCATCTCCCAGTGAGCAGCTTGGTCAGACAGTGGTGGGGCTGGGGGGAGAGTTGGCTCTGTGGATCATACTAGCTCATGATCTGGGACCTAGAATGACTGGACAAAGGGCTGCATACACTTCCTGGGCAGGAGTATCTAAGAAACAATTGGCGATACTTCATCTTTATTTAAAAGTCATTGTGACAAAAACGCACTACTGTCAGAGTATTAAGACTGAAATTAAAATGTGTTTGCGCCAAAATAGCTACGTATTGAAAGAGCTGTTATACTTAGAAAAACAATGTTGCAGTTATTGTGATTATATGATGAGAAGCAAACTTGTGTGAGTAATAAAACTATAAAATGTTTTAACCACAAGGATTTGAAATCCCCTCTCTTTTTCCCCTTCTTTCTGTGGGAATTCTGAACCGATCAGTGTGATTCCAGTTGGTCAAAGCGGTTACGTGCCGATACTGACACTGGCTTTGATCCGTTCCAGAACTTCTACGGAAACAAAAAGGAAAAATATAAAGGATTTCAAATCCCTGAACCACTACATTGGCTGCGTGGACAGGGACAGCTAATCGCACACAGGTTGGTGTAGCGGAGACCAGGAGGTTGTAGAGCAGGGTCTGCAACCCGTCGATCGCGGGCAGGTGAGGAGTAGATTGCGTTCCTTCCGTGCCAACCCCCAGACTGCGCCTCCTACACATGCAGAGCAGGAAAACCAGCAGCGCTGCGAGTGGGTGGATGTAAGTACCAGGGGAGCAAACAAGGGGGCCCTAGCAACAGAAGGAAGCGAAACCTGAAACGACGGGGTGGCGTTTACTGAAACCGATTCCCTGTAGTCCTCCCCTGCAGCAGCTAAAAGCTGGCTTCTCCTCTCCCTCCTGCCTTGCTATTTAATTTCTTTAAAAAAAAAAGCGCAGAACCCTGGTGACCTTTGATCTCTTTCATGTTGTTAAGGTAGATGTCCACCTCTTAAAGGTTACCTACCCCTGGTGTAGCGTGTTAACCTTTTTCATTTTTTTGTAAAAGGCTAGCTTGCACTTTAATGTATGTACAGCCTTCTTTTACTTTTTATGGCTATGATGAGCAGGGTTATAATATGTTAATTTTTCTACTATTATTGTTCAATCTTGAGCTTGTTTGTATGTATTTCTTGCAAACACAGATATTGAAACAAGCTGCTTTGAAGAAAAATGGAGACGGGATCATTTTACCCAGCTGGTGTCCTCATGTTTGGTAAGGGTCATTTTTTAAAATCCATTTTTTTTTGTCTGAGGCTACAGTAAATGTATTTTTTGATGTTTATATTGAAATATTGTAGAAATATGTTTCATGCTTGCATGGTTAGAACCAAAAGCAATACAAATAAATAATATGCTGCCAGAATAACTGGTGACCTACAGGTTTCCTAAGCTGACCACCTTCTCTTTAGCAGAATCATTTAAAAGCTGAAGGGTCAAGTTTGGCCTTTTTTTTAATTTTTTTTTTATTTATTTTTTTCCCTACAGTAAACATGCACTGAAACAGATTAAAGGGATTGTAAAGCTTCGTTTTTTATTTTTTTTAAAATAACAAACATGTCATACTTACCTCCACTGTGCAGTTCGTTTTTCACAGAGTGCCCCCCCCAACATCCTCTTCTGGGGTCCCTCAGCGGTGCTTCTGGCTGCTCCCCGCATCGAGTGTCCACGTTGGAGAAGCTCTCTCCTACTGTGGACACCTGTGTGGGCGTGCTCCCGAGTCCTGCATCTGTGTCCATTCACAGAATGCTGGACTATGCCCCGCCCCCCCCGCGTCATTGGATTTGATTAACAGCAGCGGGAGCCAATGGCTGCGCTGCTATCAACCTATCCAAACAGGACACAAGAGCTGGTGTGCTCGTTCCCGGCCAGTGAAGGATCGGGTTCAGGTAAGTAAAATGGGGTGGGGGTGGGGGGCTGCAGCACCATAGGAGGTTTTTCACCTTAATGCATAGAATGAACCCCTTTAAGGATTAACACTTAGAAGTTAGAAGATTAAAGCCTTTGACGGGAAAGCCTATTTTCAAAATTTTTAATTAATGTTTATATTCAGTATTAAAGAGATCGGTAATTGTTAATGGATTGTTTTGTTTTGTGGATAACCTATAAGACCCTGTTCACACCTGGGCATTTGCGATTGCGGGTAGAATCTCGGCGATTCTGCCCACCATCTCAAAAAGCTCTGCAAAACTGACAAACCGCTCCACGTTTGTTCAGGTGCCATTCATTTTCAATGGCACCTAAACGCAGGTGCGATTGTTGCGCTATGAATCGCTTTGAGTGAAGCTTGTCACCCGACAGAAGCTCCTGCTCCTTATTGAACAACAAGATTAGAGCGTTTTGGGATCATGGGCAGCATCGCACCGATTCTGCCCGCAATTTCAAACGCCCTGGTGTGCCTAAGTCTTTATTTCTTTCTCGAACATCACGGGACACAGAGCCTCAGTAATTACTGATGGGTTATATAGGTATCACTAGGTAATTGGACACTGGTCACACCCTAAACAGGAAGTTCAACCCCCTATATAATCCCTCCCCGTGCAGGGATACCTCAGTTTTTACACCAGTGTCTTAGGTGATGGACGTGTAAAGATGTCCAGTGCTGAGCTCCAATGGGATTATCCTATACTGGGGCAAGCCAGGCGAACCGGATCCATTTCAAAGTGTCTTTTCTAGTACCCGGGCCTCGTAACGCTTCCTCTTTTTAGAGAGCTGGACCCCGCGTATCAGAAAATGGTTTTCTATCCTTATTTCTGGCCGGGAACTCTACAGGCCCAGAACTGTGGATCCCCCTATTCGTAGGGGGCCCCAGTCTCTGAAGGTTTTTTCAAACGGAGCCCACCATCAGAGGTGGAGATTGGGTCTGTATAACAGAACCCTGCGGCTGGATAAGGTAAGGGAGATTCCACAGAATTTTTTAATTCTAGTAGGTTTTCTCCTTTAAGGTAAATGCATGCTATGCCTATTGTCGCCACCGAGGGCTGCCAAGATCACATACCTTCTCATGCTGATGTCTGTCTCAGTGTTTTCACGTTGCACAAGCTCCTCCGGCCGGCTCAGGTAGGATGGGATGGGGGCTCTCCTTGGGGATATCTCCCCCCAGACTAGGGGGAGGCCGCAGGTGGTCTGTAAAGGCGGTTGTACACCGCACTTTTGCCGCCGCCATTGCCACGTGCAGGCCCCATTACTACCGGGCTCTCTCCTTCCACTCCCCCAGCCATCCCTCCATACTGTCCCGGAGGCTCGGCTTGCGCTGGAAGCACATGTTTTATTAAAAAACGAAGGGGGCGGTAGGGGGGGGGGGCTGCTCGGTGTCAGCACAGCGAGACGAGTAGCTCAGAGGAAAGGGTGATTCTGTGAATGCACTGTAGACTCCAAATCCCTTAGTGAAAGTCTGGCAGCGTGCTCAGACGCCCACATTGCATGCTGCAGGCTATTAAAGGCATGGATTACAGGTGCACTAAGCCTTTGGAGGGATACAGAGATGACGGTCGCATGTAAGGTGGGACACAGGCATTCTCCTAGGCAGCATTTACTAAGGGAACACCAGACTGGGCATTTGGTAGCAAGGCTTTTTCCTGACTACATCGCTCAGCAGTCAGTGTTCATTTTGTGATACCTCCACCTTGTTGCTTTGCACTATGGGTAGAAGAGGTTCGAATACCCCAAGAACCAAAGACTCTAGGGGATCTCGTTCAGGTTCTGAGGACCTCCCTTCTGCAGCATCCTCCCCCCCCCCCCCCCCCTGAGGGGCCAGGGACGGCTAGCCAGGGAGAGCAGTTGGGGTCAGGGGCTACACCTGCTTTTGGCACTTCAGCCACTGTATACATTACACAGGAGGTTTTTTCCTCAACCATTAATGGATTAGAGGAAGGATTAATGGCTGTGATTACATCTTCACTCAGTGGAAGAAAACGCACTAGACCTTCCTCTGTTCCCGGCAGAGGAGCTCTGGGATAAAGGAGAGGAATCCCTTTCAGAGGATTGGGATGGGAGGGATGATTCCTTCTCTGAGGAATCAAGTGGAGAAGGGCCCTCTTCGCTTCTCAGGATGAGAAAGTCTTGGTACCGATCCTTGCTGGATTGGTCCGCTCAACATTTAAAGTATCATTTAAAGTATCCGTATCTGAATCAGTTAAAGAACTCTCCGTTTCTTTGGGGTCACTGAAGCCTCCTCAAACAACACATGCTTTTCCTGTTTATAATGTACTTGAAAAAGCTTATTTTTTCTAAGTGGGATCACCCAGATACACGTTTTTTTCCGCCTGGAAAAGTTTTCAACACTTTATCCTAGGGAAGAAATGTTTATTAAGATGTGGGGGCTGTTGATGCCGCCATTTCCACTGAAGTCTGCCTTGTCCTGTAGACAATGCTCAGAGGCTCAGGGATTCTGTGGATAAAAGGATGGAATCCCTATTGAAGGATATTTTCTCCTTGGCAGGTTCAGTAGTTCAACCTGCAGTGGCAGCGATTGGAGTCTGTCAATACTGAAGAGACCATGTTAAACAGGTCATCAAGGTTTTACTTGAACAGCAGGCCCAGGGGTTTGCTAACCTTACAGCGGCCTTATGTTTTGCTGTTTACGCCATTAGAGATTCTATCAGGCAAAACCTCTCGTCTTTCACTTGAGTTGGTGCGTATTCGTAGAATCTTATAGTTGAAAGATGGTCAGCTGAAGCACCATGTAAGAAACTTCTGGCTGGATTTCCATTTCATGGTGTAAGGTTGTTTAGAGAAGACTTGGATAATTACATTCAAAGGTTCTCTAGTGGGAGAGCACACTCTTACCTGTTAAGAAGAGGAGTAAGCGTCCCTCTTTCAAACGGACTATTTTCCCCAGTGCCAGGGGCATTAGCCTCTAGGCAGTCACGACGGTCTTCTCCGTCTGAGTCAGGAAACGAGAGTCAAACCCCAGAGACAAAGAAGTCCTGGGGGAAGAAGCCTGCTAGACAGGACTCTAAGGCCTCTTTATGAAGGGGTCCCCCCGCTCGCTCGAGTGGGGGGAAGACTGCTACAGTTCTCAAAAGCTCTGGCAGGAGGATTTCAGGACAGATGGGTAAACTCCACGGTAACCTTAGGTTACAAACTGGAGTTCCAAGAGTTTCCCTCTCATAGTTTCCTCAGATCATGTGTTCCCAGAGATCCAGAGAAGAAGCAGTCGCTCCTTCTAGCGTTGGAGCGACTTTTGTCGCAAGAGGTCATTATGGTGGTTCAGAGATGCATATCTGCAGGTGCCCATTTTTCCTGCTCATCAGAAGTTTCTGCACTTCAAGATAGGAGGGCGTCATTTCCAGTTTGTGGCTCTGCCTTTTGGGATAGCCACTGCACCTCGAGTGTTCACTAAGATCTTGGCTCCTCCTCGGGCCAGATTAAAGGCTCGGGTATAACTGTCATAGCATACCTAGACGACCTGCTCTTGATAGACAGGTCTGTAGCCTCGTTGAACGGGAACTTGAGGACCACAGTCAAGTATCTGGAACACCTAGGTTGGATCCTCAACCTAGAAAGATCTTTCCTAAAACCAGTAAGAAAACTGGAATATTGGGGTCTGATCATAGATACAAGCCAGGAAAAAGGTATTTTTTACCTCAGGCAAGGATGACTGCCTTAAGGGAGCTGATTCTGGTAGTAAGGACCAAGAAGTGTCCTTCTGACCGCCTTTGTATAAGGCTGCTGGGAAAGTGGGTAGCTTCGTTCGAAGCAGTTCCCTATGCTCAGTTTCAGTCAGGACTGTTGCAACACAGTATCCTGTCGGCCTGGAACAAGAAGGTTCAGGCATTAGATTTTCCGATGCACTTGTCTCATGCAGTGCGTCAGTGCCTCAATTGGTGGTTAATAACCGAAAGCTTGCAGAGAGGGAAATCCTTCCTACCGATCACCTGGACGGTGGTAACAACGGATGCCAGTCTTTCGGGTTGGGGAGCAGTTCTGTAACAGTCTGCGGTCCAAGGGGTATGGTCCAAGACCGAGATGTCTCTACCCATCAACATTCTTGAGATCCATGCGGCATATCTAACCCTAAAAGCCTGGACTCTCAGGCTACAGGGTTGCCCAGTCAGGATCCAGTCCGAAAATGCCACAGCGGTGGCTTAGATCAAATTTGTGGCAGGGACAAAAGATCCCTTTGCATACGGGACAAATGTGGTGGTGATTCCGTGGCATCGGTTCTCACTGGTTTATGCATTCCCGCATATTCTGCTACTGCCACGATTCCTTCGCAGGATCAGGCAGGAAGGTCGGTGCTTCTGGTAGTCCCCGCTTGGCCCAGGAGGACTTGGTATGCAGAAATGGTAAGGATGACGGTGGGTTCCCCGTGGACCCTACCGTCACGCCCAGACCTGTTATCTCAGGGTCCAGCATTCCAGCCCGCCTTACAAATGTTAAAATTGATGGTTTGGCTATTAAAACCCAGGTCCTGAAGAGTTGTGGGGTTTCAGGTCCTGTGATATCTACCTTGATCAATGCAAGGAAGCCAGCTTCCAGAATAATTTATCATAGAGTCTGGAAAGCTTATGTATCCTGGTGTGAATCCAGGGGTTGGCATCTCAGAAAATATGTGATTGGTAGAATTCTTGATTTTCTACCATTGGGATTACAGATGAAGCTGGCCATGAGTACCATCAGGGGCCAGGTCTCGGCCTTATCAGTAGTATTGTCAATGGCCACTTGCTTTGCATTCTTTGGTCCGAAACTTTATGCAGGGGGTGACGCATCTTAATCCTCCGGTTAAGGCACCCCTAAACCCCTGGGACTTGAACTTGGTTCTGTCTGTTTTACAGAAACAGCCCTTTGAACCAATACTTCAGATTCCTTTGGTCTTGCTGACAAGGAAGTTAATTTTTCTGGTAGCCATCTCTTTTGCTAGAAGAGTATCAGAATTAGCAGCTCTTTCCTGTAAAGAGCCTTATTTGATTATGCACAAGGATAGAGTGGTATTGCGCCCTCATCCTAGTTTTTTGCCGAAGGTGGTTTCAGATTTTCATCTAAATTAAGACATTGGTCTGCCTTGCTTTTTTTCCAGATCCATGTTCTTCGGAAAAGAGGTCACTATATTCTTTGGAGGTAGTAAGAGCAGTCAAGACCTATCTGCAGGCAACTGCTCAAATTCGCAAAACGATTGTTTTGTTAGTGCTGCCAGAGGGTCCCAATAGAGGACAGGCAGCGTCAAGATCTACCATTTCTATATGGATATGACAGTTGATTATTCAAGCTTACGGGTTGAAACAGAAGATTACTCCATTTCAGATCAGGGCACATTCCACAAGAGCTATTGGTGCTTCTTGGGCAGTGCATCACTGGGCCTCTATGGCTCATATCTGCAAGACTGCAACCTGGACTTCAGTTCATACATTCACCAGATTTTATCAGGTGGATGTGAGAAGGCATGAGGATATCGCCTTTGGGCTTTGTGTGCTGCAGGCAGCGGCACAAGGTCCTCAGGTCTGATTGCACCCTACTTGGTTGTGGTTCCCCTCCCCTCAGGTAGCATTGCTCTGGGACATCCCATCAGTAATTACTGAGGCTCTGTGTCCCGTGATGTTCGAGAAAGAAAATAGGATTTTTTATAACAGCTTACCTGTAAAATCCTTTTCTTTCGATGGACATCACCCGCCCCTCTTCTAATACACTTATATTGCTTGGCTACAAAACTGAGGTATCCCTGCAAGGGGAGGGATTATATAGGGGGTTGAACTTCCTATTTAGGGTGTGAACAGTGTCCAATCACCTAGTGATACCTATATAACCCATCAGTAATTACTGAGGCTCTGTGTCCCGTGATGTCCATAGAAAGAAAAGGATTATACAGGTAAGCTGTTATAAAAAATCCTATTTTTTTATTATGTTAGGTAACCTGTAATTTAAGGTAAATATTTCAATAACTGATTTTCCCGTTGTTCGCTAAGCCACCTGCTGCTAATTTTTAATGTTTTGTAGCAGTTAAAGCGGAGTTCCAGACGTTTTTGTGTTTATTAAACGTCAGCAAGCTACAAAAAGTGTAGCTGCTGACTTTTAATAAACACACACTCACCTGTCCCACGATCCAGCCGCCTGAACCCTCAGTTTTCTCCCTCGCCTCTCCCAGGCATCACAAGTTTGGGCAGCCGGTGTTCTGCCGAGAAAGGTCCCCCGTCGGATAGTGTCCACCCTGTACTGCGTAGGCGCATCGCTTGCGCAATATGGTGAACAAAGGAGACACCGAAAGTCTCCAAATTTGAACGGGTATTCATCAGCTGTACACGATGCCTGCGCAATTAAGACTACATTGTGCCACACACTCCTGATGCTCGTGCAACTCTGCAAGGGGCGGGTGTAGGGGCGGATGCATATAGAAGAGGCCGCATGATGGGCAGAGCTCATACGTTGAGGGTGGATTTCTCAAAGAGGCGGATGTATTATTATCCGCACTGATACTGTGGCAAATTGCTTGTGTTAGGTAGTTAAATAGGTCCAGCAAACCCGCCCATCAACATTGCAAAACCCACCCTTCAGTGGTGTAAACACGCCACACAGAAATCAACCCCCATCGTATGAGCTCTGCCTATCATGCGGCCTCTTCTGTATGCATCCGCCCCTTGCAGAGCTGCACGAGCATCAGGAGTGTGTGGCACATTATAGTCTTAATTGCGCAGGTGCCGTGTACAGCCGATAAACAGCTGTTCCTGTCCTCCGTACTGCGCAGGCACAGCTCTTGGCGGACACTATCCGACTTATCTCGACAGGACACCGGCTGTGACAGCTTGCGGCTTCACAGCCGGGTGCCCTCTGCGAAATTGCGTGTCGCGCTGTGCCTCTTCAGTGGCCGGGCAATCTTTTGGGACCTATGTTGTGTCCCAGAGGAGTGCAAGGAGGGAGGGGGAGAGGAGAACTTCCGCTCGAGTCGCCTAGGCAGCCCAAAAAAATGACATGCGAAATGTGGCATGTAAGGGGGTGAGGAGGCCTTAATCCAGAACTTTTGAGTGGAACTCCGCTTTAATTTTGGTGTTTTGCGCATACCAGTCTGCCAGTAATTTGAATGGTCTCCCTGCCATCTAGTAGTCTGTATGTTCCTCGCTCTTTCTGTGCTTTCCAACACCCTCTACTGCCTACAGCCACTACCCACTCTCAAAAGGGTGATGCCATCATCCGTTGACTGAAATGCTGTCCTAGGCTTAGGTACTCTGTAAGCAGTGTGTACCCCATCTTTTACTTTGCAAGACATAAAGGGGGTCATTTTGAGTTAAATAGCGTTAGTTAAATTGAGTTAAATAGCTTTTTTCGTTTACTTGAAAAACAATGGCCTATTTTTCCTGATTGCCTGGACGTGCTCTTTAAATTGTAAAGGAACAGCAGAACATCACACAATCTGGCAGACTGAATAATTGTCTGTGTCCACCCACTCTATATCTGGCTCATAAAAAGCTAAGCATTGAAAGCTTGCATTTCATCTCTATGCGATATTTCAGTACAGAAAAAAAAAATATATATCAGTTATGATGTGCTGAGGGGGAGGACTCGCAGCAGCCAAAATTCAGACTTTTCTACATGTTTTCTCAAAAAGGCTTGGTTCCATAGAGTAATTTTGTTAAAGCAAACGTAATGCAAAAAAAATTGCTCTTGTACCTTTTTATCAGTCCCCTTTTATGGTGTCTGAAGATGGAACCACGGCCCTCCCAGGAGTGTTGAATGACAAAGGTTGCAGTGCTGGAAGAGGAGGGAGGTAGAACCCCCACAATAATTCACTACTTATAAATGTTGCCATGCAAGTCCTGTAAAGTTTGCCGCTTATAAACCTTAAAATTACTGCCTTCTTTGAACAACTCTTGCCTATTACTCTACCCTTACAGCGTAACTTCAGTAATTTTTTTTTCATCTTTCCATCTATCAAATCTTCTGCCCTTGTTGTTTTAACTGTGGCTAGTAAAACCTTTTTTTTTTTTTTTTTTTCTGCCAGTAAATACCTTATACAGCCCACTTCCTGTTTCTTGTCTGGAAAAAAGCCTAGGCTTATGACATCACGCGCTCGCGCGCGCGCTCTCTCTCTCTCTCTCTCTCTCTCTCTCTCGGAAGGGAGGAGGGATTAGGCATAAGAGGGCCAATGAGAGCAGCAGAGCTGAAGGTGTGCTTCTGTGTAAATCCAGGAAGTGAACAGACAACAGCTTCAGCTGCCCACAGTTAAAATATTTACAGCTAGAATCAGTGGAGGGAGATATCTGCAGCATATTTGGCAAGTGGTTGGAGGGAAGATTCAGAATGGCAAAGATGTTTTTATTACAAATGATGTGGGCAGACTGCAGTTCCTCTTTAAAGTGTATGTAAACCCTCACATATACCCAGTGAAGTGAACAGCCTCAGATGATACACAGAGATGAAACAAATCTTCCTACATAAGTTTTGCATGTATATCTGCTGTCTTCATCTGTATATATTCTTTAGAAAGTTCACATTGTGTTAGAGATTTTCTCTTCCTGTTCAGCACTGGGAGTGGATTCTTGGCATACAGCCAAGACAGCTGATTGGAGGAAAGGCACACACCCCCACTCCACATTGGAAAAAGCAAGGAATGTGCAGAGCTGTGCTGTGACCAGACAAGCTCTCTGCTAATCTATTCATAGCAACTTCCCACAACACATATTTCAGGCTGGTTTTATCTTGGTTGATGGACAACTTGTCAGAAGTTATCATGCTGACAACAGAGCAATGAAACAGCGGGACTCAGTGCTTTGGAGAGAGATAAAAAAATACACTACAGATATGTGCTTGAATCAGGTTTACATCCACTTTAACTAACGCCTCTAGGGCCAGATATCAACAGGCCCATCTTAAGTGGTCTTTACCTGCTTTCCAGTGTATTGACCAGGATTGGGTGGAAATTTGAGGATACATATAAGGGCTCAGTCATCTCTAGGGGCAGAATGATGCAACTGAAATAGTTTTTTCACCGCCTCTTTACAGCTGCTAGATGGCATTAAATGGGTCTACTCCCCTCCACGCTATGCTTGATTTTGCTGATTATTTATTTTTTCCCACGGTTTCTGGACCTATTAGTATGTCTAAAACTTTTGGTCAGTGATTTCATCCCTTCAGTCTTGGAACGCCCCAATATTTCCCACCCACCTAAAAATTGGCATATTTAGAAACTGGTAGGTCTCCCATAATTCCTAATAAGCAGAATGTTATTACGTACATCTTACTCGAGACCAACACCTTAGACACTGGCGAAAAAACTGAGGTACTCCTGGTAGGAGGAGGGGTTATATAGGGAGTGAACTTCCTGTATTGGGTATACCAGTGTCCATCACCTGAAGGTGCCTTGTACATATTACGTATATTTTACTTCTATGCCTGGAAGATGATTTGTTTAACATGGAAATAAACTTCTTCTATGACAGTTTGGATAACATTTATGAACGCAGGAAAAAGCCACAAGTTTTTGACAAAGTATGGGCTAGATGGGTCTCCACCACCCACGCATGTGTTTCTCTGGATCCAGGGTCTTGAATGATAATGGTGACCCTTCTCTTTTTTTTTTTTTTTGGTGTGTTCACCTTGACATACTCATAGTTACTTGATGCATTGAGAAACTAGTACAACTGTTTTGTATGTTATATGTTGAAAAAATAAAAATTAAACTTAAATATTTTGCTTCTTTCACAGTATCTAATGTCCGACACAATTCTTAAGGAACGCCTAGATCCCGAAACTCTGGAATCGCTTGGACTCATTAAACAATCCCAACAGTTCAACCAGAAGTCTGTAAAAATAAAGACCAAACTTTTGTAAGTACGGTTTTAAATCTGTGTGGAAAAAAAAAAAAGTATGTGTGTGTGTGTATATATGTGTGTATATATATATATCTAGTGTGTATATATTATATTATATAAAAAAATTAGGGGATGGTGCCACCTTTTTAGCAGTGCACTCTGGTTTTCCATAGCTGGTATTCTTTGAAGGAAGCAGCAGCTAGTTGGCTTCATACTTGTTGGTACACAAGTGGGTTTAATTGGGTCAAATTTTGTTTTCTTTTTTCTATTTTACTTATAGATGATAAATAAAATAGTCTCTTGTATTTAACCTGCTATGGCTATTGGGCACATGTCTAAAACGTTTAAGTACTTTGGAAATGCGTAGTATGCCTGGTCCCTCCTTCTCCCCCACAGCTCTTCTGTGACAGTCACTGGCAATACCCGGCTGTCATTTTGACAGCTAGTATTGTTTTATTTACAGAAGCAGATCACCATCCGCAGAAGAATTACATTGAAGCAATATTGTTATTGTTTGTAACGTCTCTGGTCATTCATAGCAGATCAAGAGGGTGACTGTGATATTTATACACTCTAAACACCAGTAGAAGGATTGGCTGTGACTAGTTCAGGTTAACTGAGCAATTAACACTTTAAACACATGGTGACGTATACCAGGTCTTTGTGTACATGGAAACATGCAACATTAACAGTATCGTCTATTACAATTCTTACTTTCTTTCTCGTACATCATGGGACACAGAGCCTCAGTAATTACTGATGGTTTATATAGAGTATCACTAGGTGATTGGACACTGGCACACCCTAAACAGGAAGTTCAAGCCCCTATATAATCCCTCCCCTTACAGGGATTCCTCAGTTTTTTCGCCAGTGTCTTAGGTGTTGGTCACGTGTAAAGATGTGCTGTGCTGAGCTCCAAAGGGAATATCCTAATCCTATACTGGGGCAAGCCAGGCGAACCGGATCCATTTCAAAGTGTCCTTACTAGGCAGAATTGGATGGTACCCGGGCCTCGTATCCGAAGAAACAAGGTTTTACCTGTAACGCTTCTTTTTTTAGAGAGCTGGAGCCCGCATTTCAGAATTTGGTTTTTCTAGCCTTATTCTTGGCCCGGTGATTTACAGGCCCAGAACTGCGGATCTCCCTATCCATAGGGAGCCCCAGTCTCTGAAGGTTTTCCAAACGGATCCCACCATGAGAGGTGAAGATTAGGTCTGTATAACAGAACCCTGCAGCTGGATAAGGTAAGCAAGATTCCACAGAATTTTTTTAATTCTAGTAGGTTTCTCCTTTAAGTAAATGTATGCTATGCCTATTGTGGCCACCGGGGGCTGCCAAGAGCACATACCTTCACATGCTTGATTGCCTGTCTGTGTTCACGCTGCACAAGCTCCTCCAGCCAAGCTCCAGGTGGGATGGGGGGCTCTTCCTCAAGGATATTGCCCCCCAAGATTAGGGGGGGCCGCAGTGGTCTGAGAGGCGGTAGTATACCGCACTATCGCCGCCACCGTCGCCATTACTATGTGGCAGACCCCATCATCTGCCGGGTTCTCTCCTTCCTCCTCCACCCCAGCCTCCCCTCCACGCTTGTCCCGGAGGGTCGGCTCGCGCGGGAAAACACACTTTTTTTGAAAAAACGAGGGGGGGTGGTCAGAGGGGGGGGGGCGGAGCGTCAGCACATCCGGCGTGCTTAGACGCCCACATCGCCGGCTACACAGGCTATAAGGAGCACACTTTTCAGGTGCACACAGCCTATGGAGGGACACAGAGCTGACGGTCTCATGTAAGGTGGGACACAGGCATTCTCCTAGGCAGCATTTACTAAGAAACATTTGACTGGGCATTGGTAGCAGCGGCAGTTGCTGGACTACATCGCTCAGCAGTCAGTGTTTCATTTTTGTGATACCTCCACCTTGTTTGCGTTGCACTATGGGTAGAAGAGGTACAAATACCCCAAAAACCAGAGGCTCTAGGGGATCTCCCTCAGGCTCTGAGGACCCCCCTTCTGCAGCACCTTCCCTCCCTGAAGGACCTGGGATGGCTGGCCAGGGAGAGCCGTTGGGGTCGGGGGCTGCATCTGCTTCTGGCACTTTTGCCCCTGTATATATTACGCAGGAGGTTTTTTCCTCAACCATTAATGGACTAGAGGAAAGATTAATGGCCTTAATTGCATCTTCTTTCAGTGGAAGAAAACGCACTAGGTCTTCCTCTGTTACCCAGGTCCCTCAGGCAGAGGAACTCTGGGGAAAAAGGAGTAGAATCCCTTTCAGAGGATCGGGATGGGACTGATGATTCCTCCTCTGAGGAATCAAGTGGAGAAGGGCCCTCTTCAGCTTCTCAGGATGAGAAGGTCTTAGTACAGATCCTTGCTGGATTGGTCTGCTCCACATTTAAATTACCCCTATCTGAGTCAGTTAAAGAACCCTCTTCTTCTTTGGGGTCACTGAAGCCTCCTCAAACAACACATGCTTTTCCTGTTCATAATTTGCTAGAAAAGCTCATGTATTCTGAGTGGGATCACCCAGATAAACGTTTTTTTCCACCTAAAAAGTTCATTACTTTATCCTATGGAAGAAAAGTTTATAAAGATGTGGGGGATACCGGCCATTGAAGCCGCCATTTCTTCCGTAAATAAGTCTGACTTGTCCTGTAGACAATGCTCAGATGCTCAGGGATCCTGTTGATAAAAAAAGGGAATCCCTGTTGAAGCATATTTTCTCCTTAGCAGGTTCAGTAGCTCAACCTGCAGTGGCAGCAATCGGAGTCTGTCAATACTTGAGAGACCATGTTAAGCAGGTCCTTAACCTCTTGACATCCGTCATATGACGGCCTCGACTTTCCGGGGTTATATCTGAATGATGCCTGAGGCTACAGACATCATTCAGATACCGGGATTTTCAGCCAGCGATTCCACACACCATAAGAACGATCATAGCAGCTGTTCCGCCGCTTGATCGTTGTTACGGGTGGCGAAAGGGGACATCCCCCCCCCCTCCCGCCGCCCTCCGGTGCTTCTACTGACTCACCTCAGCGATCGGTGAGTCAGATAGCGGATCCGCTGGCGCCGGATGTAGATCATAGAGATTTCCGGTGGACCAGATGGTCGCCGGAGTCTCTATGATTGTTCGGAGGCCGGGTGCGATGTTATGACGTCACGCCCGGCCTCTGCATTCAAAAAAACGGCGCCGCTTCGGCTTAGAAGTGGTGATCTTTTTTTTTTTTTTTTTTTTTGATTTTAGGCTTACCAGCCTAGAGGTGAGATGTGGGGTCTTATTGACCCCATATCTCACTGTAAAGAGGACTGATCATGTCATATTCCTATTACAAGGGATGTTTACATTCCTTGTAATAGGAATAAAAGTGATCAAAATTTTTTTTTTTTTTTTTTTTTTAGTGTCAAAATAAATTTTTAAGTAAAATTAACAAAAAAAAAAATTTTTTAAAGCGCCGCTGTCCCCGTGAGCTCGCACGCAGAAGCGAACGCATACGTAAGTCCCGCCCACATATGATAACGGTTTTCAAACCACACATGTGAGGTATCACCGCGAACGTTAGAGCGAGAGCAATAATTTTGGCCATAGACCTCCTCTGTAACTCAAAACATGTAACCAGTAAAAATTTTTAAAGCGTCGCCTATGGGGATTTTTAAGTACCAAAGTTTGGCGCCATTCCACGAGTGTGTGCAATTTTGAAGTGTGACATGTTGGGTATCTATTTACTCAGCGTAACTTCATCTTTCACACAATGCAAAAAAATTTGGCTAACTTTGCTGTTTTGTTTTTTTTTAAAGCATGATACTGTTTTAAAAAAAAAAAAAAAAACGCGTTTGAAAAATTGCTGCGCAAATACCGTGCAAGATAAAAAGTTGCAATGACCGCCATTGTATTCTCTAGGGTCTCTGCTAAAAAAACATATATAATGTTTGGGGGTTCTATATAATTTTATAGCAAAGAAATGATGATTTTTGACATGTAGGAGCGAAGTGTCAGAATTGGCCTGGATGCAAAGTGGTTAAAGTCCTACCTGAACAGTAGGCTCAGGGGTTGGCTAACCTTCCAGCGGCCTTATGTTTTGCTGTTGACGCCATCAGAGATTCTATCATCCAAACCGCTCGTCTTTCACTTGGGTTGGTGCATATGCGTAGAATCTTATGGTTGAAAAATTGGTCAGCCGAAGCACCATGTAGTAAACTTCTGGCTGGATTTCCATTTCGTGGTGCAAGGCTGTTTGGAGATGATTTGGACAATTATATCCAAAAGATCTCTAGTGGGAAAAGCACTCTCTTACCTGTTAAGAAAAGGAGTAACGGGCTCTTTCCCCAGTGCCAGGAGCATCAGCCTCCAGGCAGTCGTGACGGCCTCCTCCATCAGGGTCTAGAAATAAATTTCAGAGTCGACCCCAGGGACAAAAGATGTCCTGGGGGAAGAAGCCTACTAGACAAGACGCTAAAGCCTCTTTATGAAGGAGCGCCCCCGCTCGCTCGGGTGGGGGGAAGACTGCTACGGCTCTCAAAGCTCTGGCAGGAGGATTTCCAGGACAGATGGGTAATCTCCATGGTAACTCTCTAGGTTACAAACTGGAGTTCCAAGAATTCCCCTCTCCTCGTTTCCTCACATCAAGTGTCCCCAGAGATCCAGAGAAAAAGCAGTTGCTCCTTCTAGCGTTAGAGCGACTATTGTCGCAAAAAGTCATCATAGTGGTTCCTACGAAAGATCAAGGATTGGGATTTTATTTCAACCTTTTTACGGTTCAAAAATCAAATGGAGATGTCAGATCCATTCTGGATCTAAGGGATCTAAATCGCTTCCTAAGGATTCGATCCTTTCGCATGGAATCAATTCGGTCAGTAGTCTCCATCCTACAGGGAGGAGAATTTCTGGCATCAATAGTAGGGGTGCATCGGATCGATCCTCAGATCAGAGTCACGGATCGGATCATTTTCGGATCAGCAAAAAAAAAACAAAAACACACAAATCTTGTTACACCCACCGGAATTTTAGATTTAAAAGCTATTTTCAACACAAAACCGAGCTTATATGCATAAATACAGTATTTGTAGATCGGACAGACTGTTTAGATGTTAGATTTTAAAAGCAACAGCAAACCTGCTGACCTTACATGCTTGCTAATGTGACAGAACACCTCTGATTTTTACATTTAACGTCTCCCACTGTAATACAGCCACATGTCCCCCACTGTAATACAGCCACATGTCCCCCACTGTAATACAGCCACATGTCCCCCACTGTAATACAGCCACATGTCCCCCACTGTAATACAGCCACATGTCCCCCACTGTAATACAGCCACATGTCCCCCAATGTAATACAGCCACAGGTCCCCCACTGTAATACAGCCACTCCACATGTCCCCCACTGTAATACAGCCACTCCACATGTCCCCCACGGTAATACAGCCACTCCACATGTCCCCCACGGTAATACAGCCACTCCACATGTCCCCCACGGTAATACAGCCACTCCACATGTCCCCCACGGTAATACAGCCACTCCACATGTCCCCCACGGTAATACAGCCACTCCACATGTCCCCCACGGTAATACAGCCACTCCACATGTCCCCCACGGTAATACAGCCACTCCACATGTCCCCCACGGTAATACAGCCACTCCACATGTCCCCCGCGGTAATACAGCCACTCCACATGTCCCCCGCGGTAATACAGCCACTCCACATGTCCCCCGCGGTAATACAGCCACTCCACATGTCCCCCCGCGGTAATACAGCCACTCCACATGTCCCCCGCGGTAATACAGCCACTCCACATGTCCCCCGCGGTAATACAGCCACTCCACATGTCCCCCGCGGTAATACAGCCACTCCACATGTCCCCCGCGGTAATACAGCCACTCCACATGTCCCCCACGGTAATACAGCCACTCCACATGTCCCCCGCGGTAATACAGCCACTCCACATGTCCCCCGCGGTAATACAGCCACTCCACATGTCCCCCGCGGTAATATCCACAGACTCACAGACTCCCCACTGTATACATTACAGTGCTGTTAGTCTTACCTTAGTGTTAAGAGAAGCCGCCAAGCCAGCCGCCGGACCCACGAGTTGAGGGCGGGGTGATGACGTCAGCACGCAGCTGAGCGCTGCCGGGTGTACCAAGATGGCCGCGGCTCCGGAGCTAGGCCGAAGCCGCGGCCTTTCCTAAAACCCGAGGCCGCGGAGCGCACTGCGGATCGCGGGTGTGCCGATCCGAACAGCCTGGCCCGTTCGGATCACGGATCGACGACGATCCGTTGCACCCCTAATCGATAGACATCAGAGATGCGTATCTGCATGTACCCATTTTTCCTGCTCATCAAAAGTACTTGCGCTTCAAAATAGAAGGACGTCATTTTCAGTTTGTGGCTCTGCCTTTCGGGCTAGCCACTGCACCTCGAGTGTTTACAAAGATCTTGGCTCCTCCTCTGGCCAGATTAAGGGCTCAGGGTATAACTGTCATAGCATACCTAGACGACCTGCCCTTGATAGACCGGTCGGTAGACTGTTTGAGCGGGAACTTGATGACCACAGTCAACTACCTGGAACACCTAGGTTGGATTCTTAACCTAGAAAAGTATTTCTTAAAACCAATAAGAAGACTAGAGTATTTGGGCTTGGTCATAGATACAAGCCAAGAGAAGGTATTTTTACCTCAGGCAAAGATCAGTGCCTTAAGAGAGCTGATTCTGGTAGTCAGGACCAAAAAGGGTCCTTCTGTCCGTCTTTGTATGAGGCTGCTGGAAAGATGGTAGCTTCATTCGAAGCAGTTCCCTATGCTCAGTTTCATTCAAGACTACTGCAACACAGTATCCGGTCTGCTTGGAACAAGAAGGTTCAGGCATTAGATTTTCCGATGCACCTGTCTCGTGCAGTGTGTCAGAGCCTCAGTTGGTGGTTAATACCCGAAAGCCTGCAGAAAGGAAAATCCTTTTTACCGGTTACCTGGACGGTGGTAACAACAGATGCCAGTCTTTCGGGTTGGGGAGCAGTTCTGAAACAGTCTGCGGTCCAAGGGGAATGGTCCGAAATCGAGAGGACCTTGCCTATCAACATTCTGGAGATCCGTGCGGCATATCTAGCCCTAAAGGCCTGGACTCTCGGGCTACGGGGTTGCCCTGTAAGGATCCAGGCCGACAATGCCACAGCAGTGGCTTATATCAATTTTAGTCTGGGCAGAAAAGCATGTGCCATGCATATCGGCAGTTTTCATTTCAGGGATAGAGAACTGGCAGGCGGACTATTTGAGTCGCCAGCGGTTAGTCCCAGGGGAATGGTCTCTTCACCCCGACGTCTTTTGGGCCATATGCCAAAGATGGGGGATTCCAGATGTAGATCTCTTTGCATCCAGATTAAAAAAAAGATCGACAAGTTTGTGGCAAGAACAAAGGATCCTCTTGTATGCGGGACAGATGCGTTGGTGATTCCGTGGCATCGGTTCTCACTGATTTATGCATTCCCTCCTATTCTGCTACTGCCACGACTCCTTCGCAGGATCAGGCAGGAAAAGAAGTCGGTACTTCCAGGGGCCCCAGCTTGGCTCAGGAGAGCTTGGTATGCGGAAATAGTAAGGATGACAGTAGGTTCCCCGTGGACCCTACCGTCACGTCCAGACCTGTTATCTCAGGGTCCAGTGTTCCATCCTGCCTTACAAACTCTAAATTTGACGGTTTGGCTATTGAAACCCACGTTCTGAAGAGTCGTGGGCTTTCGGGTCCTGTGATCTCTACCTTTAATGCAAGGAAGCCAGCTTCCAGAGTGATTTATCATAGAGTCTGGAAAGCTTATGTATCCTGGTGTGAATCCAGGGGTTGGCATCCCAGAAAATATGTAATAGGTAGAATTCTTGACTTTCTACATATGGGATTAGAAATGAAGCTGGCCTTGAGTACCATCAAGGGCCAGGTCTCGGCCTTATCAGTATTATTTTAAGGGCCACTTGCTTCACATTCTTTGGTCCGAAACTTTATACAGGGGGTGACATGTCTTAATCCTCCGGTTAAGGCGCCCCTAAACCCCTGGGACTTGAATTTGGTTCTTTCAGTTTTACAGAAACGGCCTTGTGAACCAATACGTCAAATTCCCTTGGTCTTGTTGACAAGAAAATTAATTTTTCTGGTAGCCATTTCTTCTGCTAGAAGAGTATCAGAATTAGCAGCTCTTTCCTGTAAAGAGCCTTATTTAATCATACGCAAGGATAGAGTGGTATTGCGCCCTCATCCTAGCTTTCTACCGAAAGTGGTTTCAGATTTTCATCTAAACCAAGATATTATTCTGCCTTCCTTTTTTCCAGACCCCTGTTCTAAGGAAGAAAGGTCACTACATTCTTTAGATGTAGTAAGGGCAGTCAAGGCTTATCTGGAAGCAACTGCTCAAATTCGCAAAACGGATGTTTTGTTCGTACTGCCAGAAGGTCCCAATAGAGGACAGGCAGCGTCAAGGTCTACCATTTCAAAATGGATTCGACAGATAATTATTCAAGCTTGCAGTTTGAAACAGAAAATTCCACCTTTTCACATCAAGGCACACTCCACAAGGGCTATTAGTGCCTCTTGGGCGGTGCATCACCAGGCCTCTATGGCTCAAATCTGCAAGGCCGCAACCTGGTCTTCAGTCCATACATTCACCAAATTTTATCAGGTGGATGTGGGAAGGCATGAGGATATCGCCTTTGGGCGTAGTGTGCTGCAGGCAGCAGTACGAGGTCCTCAGGTCTGATTACACCCTACGTTGTGTGGTCCCCTCCCATCAAATAGCATTGCTCTGGGACATCCCATCAGTAATTACTGAGGCTCTGTGTCCCGTGATGTACGAGAAAGAAAATGGGATTTTTTTTTAACAGCTTACCTGTAAAATCCTTTTCTTTCGATGGACATCACGGGACACAGAGGTCCCGTCCCTCTTCTAATACACTTATATTGCTTTGCTACAAAACTGAGGTATCCCTGTAAGGGGAAGGATTATATAGGGGGTTGAACTTCCTGTTTAGGGTGTGCCAGTGTCCAATCACCTAGTGATACCCTATATAACCCATCAGTAATTACTGAGGCTCTGTGTCCTGTGATGTACATCAAAAGAAAAGGATTTTACAGGTAAGCTGTTATAAAAAAAAATCCTATTTTTTTTTTTTTTTTAACAAAAATTTCTGTATGGCTGTTAAACCCAGACAAGCTAGTACGCTATGGTAACTTTTTCAAAGGCCAAAGTTCTTATATTTCTAATAGAGCATTCAGAGATTCAGTTTCAAGTAGAACTTAAGGCAAGCACTTTTTTGGCTAGAGTAGGAGAGGACTCTAACCAGTTAGTGGTTTTTTATTTATTTATTTATATCTATCCCATTGTGGCGATTTCCCTTCACATCCTCTACCATAGTCAAAACCAGAAAGTGATAGCAATTCCTTCTAAAATGTGGGAATCCCTGGTTGTCAGCATGGTCACCAGAACTTATGTCCCTATAGGAAAATTTTCTCTCTAACTGTTCTGGTGACCACCCAAAACTTTAGGTAATGTAAGCATGACCAAAGCCCTGGGTCCCGGGGTCCAGCTTTGCAAGGAGAGGCATTACAGGCAAAACCTCGTGCTTCGTATACGAGGCTCGGGTACCAACCACCTTGGCCTCAGTGGCACTTTGGATTGATCCAGTCTGTGGAGGCTATTTAAATCTAGCAAGTATTCCTCCTGGAGCTCCTCAGAGCACATCTTCACTCGTGACCAACACCTTAGACACTGGCGAAAAAACTGAGGTACTCCTGGTAGGAGGAGGGGTTATATAGGGAGTGAACTTCCTGTATTGGGTATACCAGTGTCCATCACCTGAAGGTGCCTATATACCCACATAGTGATTACTATGGTGCTCTGTGTCCTGTGATGTACTCCAAGAAAAGGATTTTACAGGTAAGCTGGTATAAAAATCCAACTCTTTTTAGTTATTATGCTCAGCTGAAACATCCTTAAGGCTGCATTCACACATGAACGCGGGCTGTGATTTCAAATGGCTGCAAAACGCAGGAAGTTTACCATGCTTCAGTTTTGAATAGACACAGGAGTAATCTGTACTGATAACTTACTATGTCCCTTCATAAAAGGAGGGTGCTGGAAAATGACATTTACTGGCCCCTTCCCTACTCTCAATTTTGACACATCCCCCGCAGCATCTGGCAGGGGAGGGTAAGCTGGCAGTGCTACAAGGGCAGTGAGGGACCATGGGAGCACACAGGGGTCCAGAGCCAACAGTAGACCACCAACCTGGATTGGGGGAGCGGCATATAGCTGATGCCCTCCATTTTCCTCCTGCAGCTGTTGAATGCCTGCACAAGGGAGAGGAGAAAGCAGGCTTTCAGCATCTGTAGGAGGAAAAGGAGGGCATCCGTTCTTCTACAGAACACCCCCATCCCTCCTACTTAGGTGTACAGGGGAACCACTCTGGTCCCATGGAGCATAGGGCTGGGTCACAATTGCAACCCCTGTGCCCCCTATAGTTTTGCCCCTATGATTCAGTGTGGTGTGAAGCAATAAGCTGCGCCAAGAAAACAGTAGACTGTGTGTGTGTTTGATTATTTTCTGTGTGAACTAATGGGAGATGAGGCAGATTGCCTTGTCTCTGCGATGGGCAAGGCTGTCCAGCATAGTCCGATGCAAATGGTGTGAACAGGCCCTTTAACGCTAGATCAGATTAGACCGTATGTCATAAAAATGTGCATACCAGTCATTTATTATTTCTAAAGGGAAGCAATTATTAATCCTAGTTTTTTTATTTTTATATATGGGAAGTGGGCTGCCATTTTAGGTATATCTATTTTACATTGCAATAAACTGCATTTATAACTGTATTTTCTGTATGTAGCTGGAGGAGATGGGTGGCCAGGGTGAGTAACACTTGTGCCTGGCAGTGACAGAAGAGGGTTTACCATACGCTGCTGTGCAGATATCGGTTTTAGCACAACCACCCTTTTTGCTTGTTACTGTAATCGGCAGTATCTGCTGATCCAGAGCTCTGGAGACTGCAGTGAGCTGAAGGGAGTTGGCCTGGTTTTGCAAATGGTTTATGGGGCTTAAGCTTATTTCTGTTAACTCTCATGGGATAATATCTGTTTGATAAAAGACCAAATTATTTTTGAAAGCTTCTTTTGCCTCATAAATGAGCAGCTTCACAGAAGCTGCCTGTATGTCTGTTTTATTGTAGGAAATCTGACCAATTTCTGGAGGTAACTTCATCTGTATTGAACCCAGCTAATGTTATAACTGACAAGAGCTCAACTTTTCTGTAATTTTGACGTACTGGTCATACACGAGGGTCTTCTTTTCTATTTATTTTTTTTTCTGCGTAGTCCGCTTTCATTATATTGTCTCTAGTCTTGACTTTGAATAAAACCTGCCTGATAAGGATAATTCTAAACGGGGATGAGAATTTTTTTTTTTTTTTTTTTTTTAACACATAGGGATGAAAAATATTATGTCTGCTTTTTTCAGCTGGAAGATCAGGCTATAATTTGGGCACAAGACATAATCTTTCCTTTCCTTGTATGTGATAGAAATGTGGCCATCAGTGATTTTGGAAGCAGGTCTACACCCAATGAGAAAAAAATGCAATGATAGAAAATTTCTCTTATATCCCTCTTGGCATGGGCACTTTGGGATAAATGGGCTTCTATTTGAGATGCTATAATCTGCTTTTGTGCATTGCTCTGAGGCACAAAGGTTATACAGCAATTTATAATATTACACAAAGGCTAATATTGATAGCTGCATCTGATCACAATATTGGCAGGCTGTTTTTTTATTTTTAATTCAAAATAAAAAATTAATTTCACAAATTCCTAGTGTGTAAGAACTCCTGGCAAAGCGTTTCTTTTCACATTAGTTCTCCAAGACATATAGACTAATTATTAGAAAATCTCTTTTCTTTTTTGGTACAGGCTTGTTTTTTTTTTTTGGGTGGCAAGTTTAGCCAAATATTGTTGAGACGCCAAAAAAAGGCAATTGAATTTTTCAGGTGCCACTAGTAAGTATACAACCCAAAATTCAAAAAAGTTCGCTCAGTGTGTAAAATCTACATAAAAACAGAATGCATTGATTTGCGGATCTCATAAAGGCAATGTACCATTATAAGAAAACTTTAAGGTAATTTTGAACTTGATGTGGCAGCTACATGTCTCAAAGTTGGGACAAGGCAATAAAACGCTGGCAAACTACAACCGAAAAAACAGTTGGAACAGAGCAATGTTTACCACGGTGTAGCATCCCCTCTTCTTTTACCAACACTCTGTAAACATCTAAGGACTTTTGATAATATTATGTACCGTTGATGTTGCTCTATTTAAAGTCTTTGCAATTGTACATTGAGCAACGTTATTTTGAAATTATTCAGCAATTTTCAGACAGCAGGTTTTTACAGATTGTGAACTTCTGCCCATCTTTACTTCTGAGACATTCCGGCTCTCTAAGATGCTTTTTTTTTATGCCCAGTTGTGTTGCTGACCTTGTGCCAATTAAAGTATATCTAAAGGCAAAACTCTTTTTTTTTTTTTTTTTGCTTTGGATAAAGTGGAGATGGAGTACAACGCCTCTCAGTCTTGTTGTCTGTGTCCCTGTTCAGGAGATTCATCCTGTTTGTCCTGCTTACCATTATCATTGAAAGTGAAAAGTAAACAAAAATCTCAAATTTTGGGTTGTCCCCAGAAAAGTAATAGAGGGGAAATCCCCCCAAAGAATTCCTTTAATTTTACAGGGTTTTCCTCTTATTTCCTGTTTTGGCTATGGGTCAGGAAGTGAAGGGAAGTCTCTGCAATGGGACAGAGATGGCAAGAAAAAAAAAATCTGACAGGTTCTGACTGCCCCTTGCTCTAGCCAAAAAAAAGAAAAAAAAGTTTTGCCTATAGTTCTACTTTAACCTAATTAGGTGCATAATGTTCTTCTAGCTCTTTCTTGTTTAGTACCGCTTGCATTGCCAGCTTTTTGTTGTCTTGTCCCAACTTTTTTAAAAACTGTTGCTGCCATCATTTTCCTTATTTTTTTCTTAAAATTTGTACATATTGTCACATTAAACATTTGATACGTTTTTTCTTTTTTCTATTGTGAATGAAATATGGGTTTATGAGATTAGAAAATCATTGCATTCTATTTTTATGTTTGAGTGTCCCAACTTTTTTGCAGTTGGGGTTGCAAGTAAAATTATTGTACTAACTGATAAACTGTGGAGGGATTTAACCACTTCCCAACCGCCGCACGCTGATATGAATCTTAACTTTGAAGAGGGATATCTTATGGCAGCATCTAGCTGCCATAACCCTGGTATCCTCTTCTTCAGTGGGTGGTCCAGTTTCCGTTAATAGTGGTCTCTGGGCAGATTTGACGCCCCCGCTGCTGTTTGGTGCCCTCCACTGCTTACCGGAGCCGTCGGTAGTGGCAGAAGCGATCGGATCCTTTTTCCTTGGTATGGAGAAGAGTGAGGGGAAGATGGCCCCCACCCGTCTCCATACCATTGCAGGGCGGAAGCGGTGTCAAAACGTCACTCCCGCCCTAGACTTCCTCTAACTCAAAACATGCGACCTGTAGAATTTTTTTTTTTTTAAACGTCGATTTTTAAGGGTAAAAGTTTTGTCACCATTCCATGAGTGGGCGCAATTTTGAAGCGTGACATGTTGGTTATCAATTTACTCGGCGTAAAATTATCTTTTACAATATAAAAACAAAGTGGGCTAACTTTACTGCTGTCTTATTTTCTTAATTAAAAAAAAAAAAGTGCGCTTGTAAGACCTCTGCGCAAATATGGTGTAAAAGAAAGTATTGCAACGACCGCTATTTTATTCTCTAGGGTGCTAGAAAAAAAAAGTATAATGTTTGGGGGTTCGAAGTAATTTTCAAGTAAAAATAACATTTCTTAACTTGTAAGCCACTAATTTCAGAGGCTTGGTCCTTAAGTGGTTAAACTCCCTAAAATGTTAGTTGCTAATTGGTGCAAATCTGGGGTCGGCAACCAGTCGATCGCGTTCCACCTGTCGACCACAGGCAGGTTTCTGCGCCGCCGACCCCCGCCTTCTATGTGCTCTATGCCCAGTGATCTTTGTGACTTCATCAGTGTTGTTCAAGTAGATCTCCATCTCTTGAAGGTTGCCTACCCCTGGTGTAATTATTAGTGGTGTGCAGACCTTAATTTCTAATTACATCTGCTTCGTATTTAGGTCTAGTTTGCCTTTTTTCAGTCCATATAAACTAACACAGTGTTGCCCATAATTTTGGATGTTGTGGTAAAATGGTGTTCCAGAAAATGTCTGCATAAGTGTCCAGGCTGAAATACTCATACTAGGCATTTCTGGCTTAAATGCATCTGCTTCTGTTGTTTTCTGGTGTTTACAAAACTGTCCCCACAAGCAAATGCCATTTGAATGCTTTGTAATGCCCTTATAAGCTGCTCTTGGCAGATGGGAGAAGGACGACATGTAAATGGTTGGCAAGAACTTTCAAGAATGGTCCTGTGAGCTGTTTATTTCTGTTTTCTGTGTTATGTCCGTAAGAAGGCTTTTTTTATTCATTTTGTATATCTGTATTAATTTTTTATTTTTTTCCCTTTTTTATTTTCTGCAGTTATAAGCAACAGAAATTCAATTTATTGAGAGAAGAAAACGAAGGATATGCAAAGTTGATTGCTGAGCTTGGACAAGATTTGTCTGGGAGTATAACAAGTGATTTAATCCTGGAAAATATCAAATCCTTAGTTGGTAGGGCTGGTGATATGAGATTTTATTTATCTTTTCTATATCATTGTACTTGTGTAGTTTCTCATTTGTATGTTTAAATTGAAATATCAAATTCAAAGAAGATGCCAAGCCTACAACAAATATAGACACAAATGCAGATCTCAAGCTGCTGTCAATTTGCAGGATATCTGGTGACAAATTGTTTCTATTGATTTTGGAATGGTCACTTGACCGCTTGCTCTTTTTATTTCTGCACAGCAGGGACTGTGGGAGGGTAACAGTGGCACTGTATAATGTATTTTCCCCTCACAGAACCTCTGCTGTAGAGGAGGCCCAGTGAGAGATTCATTTCACCTTGCTACAGTGTAGTGTGTAGTATTAAATAACAAACATGTTTATACTTGCCTGCTCTGTTCAGTGGTTTTGCACAGAGCAGCTCCTATCTTCTTTTTTTTCGGGTCCCCTGCATGTGCTTCTGGCTCCTCCCCCTTGAGCAGTACCCCCAGGGAAACACAGAGCTGTGGCTTCCATGTGATAAGCGTGTGCTTTAAACATGAGTCCTGTTATCTACCCTGTTTCCCCGAAAATAAGACCTAGCGTGATTGTCGGTGATGGCTGCAATATAAGCCCTACCCCCCAAATAAGCCCTAGTTAAAGTCCTTGTAGGTCTTATTTTCAGGGTAGGGCTTATTTTCGGGGAAACAGGGTAGGGCTTATTTGGGGGGTAAAGCTTATATTGCAGCTATCACTGACAATCACGCTAGGTCTTATTTTCGGGGAAACAGGGTAGTATGTTTAATGAGGCTTATCTACTTGCCGCCCGCGCTATAGCCGAAAGACTGCTGCAGCGTGGGCCTTAATTGCCAGGAGGGCGTCCATGGACGTCCTCCCGAGCAAGCGATGTCTGCATGTCCCTGTGGGTCGCAGACATGCAGTATTTTTTATTCTTTTTCCTTGCGCTAAAAAAGCCGATCACGGCTTCTGTCAGAGGGACATTGGTCTCTCACACAGAAAGCTGCGGCTGCATTTTCTGTTCCCACCAGTGTCAGCTGCCAGAGCCCACTGTGCCACCTATCGGTACCCACCAGTGCCACCCATCAATGCATATCAGTGTCTCATAATCAGTGCCGCCTTATCAGTGCAGCCTCATCAGCGAATATCAATGAGGGAGAAAAATTACCTGTTTTCAAACTTTTATAACAAACTATGAAATAATTTTGTGTTTTCAAAATTTTCGGTCCTTTTTTGTTTTATTTAACAAAATATAAAAAACCCAGCAGCACTTACATACCGCCAAAAGAAAGCTCTATCTGTGTGAAATAAATGATAAAAATTTAATTTGGGTACACTGTAGCATGACCGCGCAATTGTCATTCAAAGAGTGACAGCGCTGAAAGCTTAAAATTGATCTGGTCAGGAAGGGGCTTTAAGTGCCCAGTAAGCAAGTGGTTATAATGGTCTAATAGTCATTGACTGCTATGCTATGTATCACTAAAGTAGAACTAAACCTAGAATTTTAAAAAAAAAATTGTGAGCAGAGAGCTTCTTCTTTTACAAGAGACATGCTATATCTCTTCTGCAATAAGATGCACTTGCTGGCAACCTTCTATTGAACGTACGCTGAGCTGTACTGGAATGACTGACTCATGTGCTTACGAATGAGTCACGTCATCCCCCATTGGCTAATCAGGAGGCTAAGAAGGTGACCGCTGGAAGGGGGAGGTGAGTATCTTTAATTCATTTTTAAAATTTAAAGCACATTCACCTATCTGTCCATGTCTCCCAAGCATTTCTAGCTGTGGCCTTCTGGAGTATGAGCAGATGATTCATGTAGCATTTGCTTTCTAGAATCCAACTGCCCTTAGGTCAGGCATACAGCCAGGAGGGTGTACCTATCTGACAAAGCCCCTTCTCCAGATGAAAGAAGAAAAAGCTCATGAAGGCTCATAGGCCCTGTGGCATAATTTTTGCCTAGGCCAGAAACTAGGATGCAACTGAAGAAATCTAAAAAAAAAAAGGTTTAAAACAAAAAAATAGAATAGATATTACTATCTCTTTATTAGTAGCATATGGATTAAACATGGTTAATGTTAATTGAGAGTTTAGTTCTGCTTTAAGTATGTCTAGTTTTTTATGTATAGTGGTTTTTTTTCCTCTTTCTTAGGATGTTTTAACCTTGATCCAAATAGAGTATTGGATATAATCTTGGAAGTATACGAGTGCCGACCAGATTGCGATGATTTTTTTGTACCACTAATTGAATCGTATATGGGTATGTGTGAGCCTCAGACATTATGTCACATCCTCGGATTTAAATTCAAGTTTTACCAGGTAAGGTATACAGTTTATTTCCAAATAGTTCCTCTTCTGATTCCACTGTTTTTGTATTGCTTAAAATTGAATTCTTTCATTTTGATTTTCTAGGAACCCAATGGAGAAACACCTTCATCTTTGTACAGAGTTGCTGCAGTTCTCTTACAGCAAAACCTCATTGATTTGGAAGACCTCTATGTACATGTAGGTCTAAAGAAACAATTTTTTAGTTTTAAGTGTGTTTTTTTTTATTTTTATAAATGTAGTATTTTATTCTAAAGCAGCTTCAGAATAGTATAAAACACCCTTTTAATTGAACTGTATAGTGCTATTATCCACTTACCCACTGGGCACTTGAACCCCCTTCCTAACCAGACCAATTTTTAGCTTTTGGTGTTTTCACATTTTGAATGACAATTACTCAGTCATGCAACACTACCCATATGAAATTTTTGTCCTTTTATTCACACAAATAGAGCTTTCTTTTGGTGGTATTTTGTCACCATTGGGTTTTTTATTTTTTTGCGCTATAAAAGAAAAAAGACCGAAAATTCTGTTAAAAAAAAAAGTGAATTTTTCTTCGTTTCTGTTATAAAATTTAGCAAATTAGTAATTTTTCTTCATAAATGTTGGCCAAAATTACTACTGCTACATATCTTTGGTAAAAATAACCCAAATTGTATGTTGTTTGGTCTCTGTGAAAGTTATAGAGTCCACAAGCTATGGTGCCAATCTCTGAAAATTGATCACACCTGAAGTACTGACCCTAACAAGCCGGGAAGGTACAAATGCCCCCCCCCCCCCGCCCTATGACCCCTTTTTGGAAAGTAGACATTCCAGGGTATTTAGTAAGATGCATCGGGAGTTTTTTTTGTTTTGTTTTTTTAAGTTGTATTTTTTTTCCCCACAATTCTTTGCAAAATCAAGATTTTTTTTTTTATTTTTATTTTTTTTAAACTTGTTTTTCTTTCACAAAGTTGTCATATTAGCAGGTTATTTCTCTCTCACACACACACACACACAGCATATGCATACCATAAATTACACCCCAAAACACATTCTACTACTCTGGAGTATGGCGACACCACATGTGTGAGACCTTTTACACAGCGTGGCCACATACAGAGGCACAACATGCAGGGAGCACCATCAGGCGTTCTTGGAGCATAAATTACACGTTTAATTCCTTGACTACCTCTTGCACTTTTGAAGGCCCTGGAGCACCAGGACAATGGAAACGTCCCTAAAATGACTCCATTTTGGAAAGAAAACACCCCAACGTATAATCTAAGAGGCATAATGAGTCTTTTGAATAGGTCTTTTTTTTTTTTTTTTCTACAAGTTTTTGGAAAATGTGTAAAGAAAACAAATGCATTTTTTTTTACACAAAGTTGTCCATTTATACAATATTTCTAACACATAGCATGTACATTGCAAAAATTACACCCCAAAATAGATTCTCCTACTCCTGAGTAAGGCGATACCACTTGTGGGAGACTTTTCCACAGACTGGCCACATAGAGAGGCCTAACATGCAGGAAGCGCCATCAGGCGTTCTAGGGACATAAATTTCAAATCTAATGTGACTACCTATTACACTTTTGTGAGGCACTGTAGTGGCATGGATGAGCGTTGATGTGGATGGCTAAAGCATGGTTGAGCAATGAATGTGGATGGCCGAGTATGGATGGGATGGATAGATGAGTGCTGCAATGGGCACAGATCAGTGCTGTGGGCCCTACAGATCCAGCCCACAGTGCTGCTGCACCTGATCTCTCCGCTCACACTGTACCGATCGGTACAGAGAGAGGAGAGAGGAACTAGACATGACGCTGGTTTGTTTTCAAGTGATCGCTCCCGTGTGCGCGCCATTCTGGGAGGATGTCATAGTATGCCTTCCCAGAGTTATCGAGCCGTGCTATAGCTCTCATTCGGCTATAGCACGGTTGTTAATGTAAAACGTAATTCTGCGCTGCCTAAAGAAAACAAGAGAAGCAGCTAACACAGCAATTGTGATATATGCATAGAAAACAAAGTAAAAAGTGTAGCGCTAATAAAATAAGTACATGAAATTGCCATAAAGGAAATAAAAACAATATTCGCAAACTCGTATAAGTTACAGTGGCTTGCGAAAGTATTCGGCCCCCTTGAACTTTTCAACCTTTTGCCACATTTCAGGCTTCAAACATAAAGATATAAAATTTTAATTTTTTGTGAAGAATCACCAACAAGTGGGACACAATTGTGAAGTGGAACGAAATCTATTGGATATTTTAAACTTTTTTAACAATTAAAAAACTGAAAAGTGGTGCGTGCAAAATTATTCGGCCCCTTTACTTTCAGTGTAGCAAACTTACTCCAGAAGTTCAGCGAGGATCTCTGAAAGATCCAATGTTGTCCTAAATGACTGATGGTGATAAATAAAATCCACCTGTGTGTAATCAAGTCTCTGTATAAATGCACCTGCTCTGTGATAGGCGCAGGGACCATCATGAAGACCAAGGAACACACCAGGCAGTTTCGTAATACTGTTGTGGAGAAGTTTAAAGCCGGATTTGGTTACAAAAAGATTTCCCAAGCTTTAAACATCCCAAGGAGCACTGTGCAAGCGATCATTTTGAAATGGAAGGAGTATCAGACCACTACAAATCTACCAAGACCTGGCTGTCCCTCTAAACTTTCAGCTCAGACAAGGAGAAGACTGATCAGAGATGCAGCCAAGAGGCCCATGATCACTCTGGATGAACTGCAGAGAACTACAGCTGAGGTGGGAGAGTCTGTCCATAGGACAACAATCAGTCGTACACTGCACAAATCTGGCCTTTATGGAAGAGTGGCAAGAAGAAAGCCATTTCTCAAAGATATCCATAAAAAGTCTTGTCTAAAGTTTGCCACAAGCCACCTGGGAGACACACCAAACCTGTGGAAGAAGGTGCTCTGGTCCGATGAATCCAAAATCGAACTTTTTGGCCACAATGCAAAACGATATGTTTGGCGTAAAAGCAACACAGCTCATCACACTCAACACACCATCCCCACTGTCAAACATGGTGGTGGCAGCATCATGGTTTGGGCCTGCTTTTCTTCAGCAGGGACAGGGAAGATGGTTAAAATTGAGGGGAAGATGGATGCAGCCAAATACAGGACCATTCTGGATGAAAACCTGTTGGAGTCTGCAAAAGACCTGAAACTGGGAAGGAGAGTTATCTTCCAACAAGACAATGATCCCAAACATACAGCAAAATCTACAAAGGAATGGTTCACAAATAAACATATCCAGGTGTTAGAATGGCCAAGTCAAAGTCCAGACCTGAATCCAATTGAGAATCTGTGGAAAGAGCTGAAAACTGCTGTTCACAAACGCTCTCCATCCAACCTCACTGAGCTCGAGCTGTTTTGCAAGGAAGAATGGGCAAGAATTTCAGTCTCTCGATGTGCAAAACTGATAGAGACATACCCCAAGCGAGTTGCAGCTGTAATCGCAGCAAAAGGTGGCTCTACAAAGTATTAACGCAAGGGGGCCGAATAATTTTGCACGCCCCACTTTTCATATTTTTATTAGTTAAAAAAGTTTTAAAAATCCAAAAGATTTCGTTCCACTTCACGATTGTGTCCCACTTGTTGGTGATTCTTCACAAAAAATAAAAATTTTATATCTTTATGTTTGAAGCCTGAAATGTGGCAAAAGGTTGAAAAGTTCAAGGGGGCCGAATACTTTCGCAAGCCACTGTATATATATATATAATATATATAATCAAAATATAATGAGCCCAGTAATTGAAAATCAGTTTTTGAACAAAACTCCAAGTGAATAAATCAATAAATAGTAGGTGAAAAGTCCAACTTTGTGTGAAAATCTTGACAGTGAATAAGTGTAAGCTTGAAGTGAGGGGATACCACCACCATATACTCTGGAGGCTTACCGTAACGTTTGAACCCAAAAGAACATACGTTCAATGGGTCAAACAGGCTTGTGTAATGGAGCAGCCACTGAAGGCATGGAGTCCTCTGGAAGCTGTAACGAAAAACCATTACCATCCGTGGACTGATGTGTCTCGTAAAGAGACCCGGTATACGTAGATGGAATTAGAGGAGGAAGAACAAAAAGGGGCACATAGAATAATTCCGCAAATTACAAATAAAAATTATTAAAAGTTAGAAAACGCTCACATTTGAGTAGGTAAAACAGCACTTTTGGTAAGTAAAATGGCAGCAATGGAGTCCTACCCGACGCGTTTTGTCTCCTATAGCACGGTTAAGTGGTTAAAAGACACTGTTCCCCTAATTTTTTATTTTTTTTTGCCACCTAAATTGCCTGAAATCTGACTTTGTACTGAGTGGATGGATGGAGCAGTGGCATGGAGTCTGGAGAATTGCCTGCTCAGGATGGTGGAGAATAGCAGGCTCAGAAGGGTGGTAACACCCTATTAACCACTTAAAGGCCAGACCTCTTTTTCAGACTCTGTGTTTACAAGTTAAAAACAAGTTTTTTGCTAGAAAATTACTTAGAACCCCCAAACATTATACATTTTTTTTCTAATGCCCTAGAGAATAAAATGACAGTCATTGCAATACTTTTTGTCACACCGTATTTGCACAGCGGTCAAATAAGACAACAGTTAAGTTAGCCCAATTTTTTTTTATATTGTGAAAGATAATGTTACGCCGAGTAAATTGATACCCAACATGTCACGCTTCAAAATTGCGCCCGCTCGTGGAATGGCGTCAAACTTTTATCCTTAAAAATCTCCATAGGCAACGTTTAAAAAATTCTACAGGTTGCATGTTTTGAGTTACAGAGGAGGTCTAGGGCTAGAATTATTGTTCTCGATCTAACGATTGTGGCGATACCTCATCTGTGTTGTTTGACCACCGTTTTCATATACGTTCGCTTCTACGCGCGAGTTCGTCGGGACGGGGCACTTTAAAATTTTTCTTATTTTTATTTATTTTTTCACTGTTTAAAAAAAAATAAAAAAAAATGGGGTCACTTTTATTCCTATTACAAGGAATGTAAACATCCCTTGTAATAGAAAAAAAGCATAACAGGTCCTCTTAAAGTGGTTGTATAGTGTTTTTTTTAACTTTTACCTACAGGTAAGCCTATAATAAGGCTTACCTGTAGGTAAAAAAAATATCTCCTAAACCGTAAAGGTACATTCCCCTTGCTATGCGCCGCTGACTGCAGCGGCGCATGCGCACAGGGGATTCTCGGCTGAAGGCCCGGCAACTGCCGGATCTTGCCGGGTAAGAAATCTCCCACGCATGCTGGAACTGCTATACCCAGAAGACACGCCGAGGCAACATGACAGCTCCCTCGGCATGGACCAGGTAAGATACCGATGCCTCGTTCTAAGGTAAGTATTTCATAATGAGCTAGTATGCGGTGCATACTAGCTCATTATGCCTTTTGCTTTACAGGGGAAAAAAAATAAAAAAAATTTCAGCGGGTATACAACCGCTTTAAATATGAGATCTGGGGTCAAAAAGACCTCAGATCTCATATTTGGACTTACATGCAATAAATAAATTGTCATTTGGAAAAAATGAAAACAGAAAAATGGTCCTTTTAAGACGTATAGGCATAAGTGACGTTTTGACGTCACTTCCGCCCTGCTATAGTATGGAGACGGGTGGAGGCCATCTTCCCCTCACTCGTCTCCATACCCAGCCACGGACAGGTCCCGATTGCCTTCGCCGTGGCGGAGGGCGCGCGAGAGCGGCCAGAGGGGGGTGGTGGCCCCTCTCTCGCCGCCGATAACGGTGATCTCTCAGCGAATGTGCCGCAGAGATCACCATTATTGTAAACAGGACTGCCGGCTCTAAAGATGGATACCTCAGTTGTGGCAGCAGCTGCTGCCGTTACTGGGATATTCATCTTTAAACTGCCGACGTATATGTACAGGAGCTGGTTGGCAAGTGATTAATGATATGTTGACACTTTTTAAAGGGGTTGTAAAGATTCGTGTTGTTTATTAAAAAAAAAAAAGAAAAGTTATACTTTCCTCCTCTGTGCAAGGGTTTTGCACAGTGTCCCCGATCCTCCTCTTTTGGGAGCCCTTAGCGGCACTCCTGGCTCCTCCTCTTCTCGAGTGCCCCCACGGAGAGCCACTTTCCATGGGGGCACTCGTGCGGGCGCTCTCCAGAGTTCTGCTGCTGAGTCCATTGACACAGACCTCAGGACTTGGCCCCACCCCCTGGCTCCCGTGTTACTAGACTGGATTAGATTGAGAGCAGTGGGAGCCAATTGCTCTCAATCTAGCCAATGAGGACCCAAGACATATTTTTTACATGTGGGTAATTCCATTGTCCTGGTCGTCCAGGGCCTTCAAAAATGTGATAGGTACTCAGGAAATGAAATGTGTAATTGTATGCCTTTTTAGAACGCCTGATGGTGCTACTTGGATGTTGGGCCTCTGTATGTGGCCAGGCTGTGGAAAAGTCCCACACATGGGGTATCGCCATACTCAGGACGAATAGCAGAATGTATTTTGGGGTGTAATTGCAAATATTCCTGCACCGTGTATGAGAAATAACTTGTAAATATGACAATTTTGTGAAGAAAAAAATATATATATATTAATTTTCCAAAGCATTGTGGGAAAAAAATTGCAACTTCAAAAAAATTCACTATGCCTCTTACTAAATACCTCAGACTGTCTTCTTTCCAAAAAGGGGTTATTTGGGGGGGTATTTGTACTGTCCTGACATTTTAGGGCCTCAAGAAATGAGATAGGCCATCAGTGCATTAGGATTGATAAACTTTCAAAAATGCGTAGCATAGCTTGTAGACGCTATAACTTTCACACAAACCAATGATCATACACTTATCAGGATTTTTTTTTTTTACCAAAGACATGAAGCAGAATACATTTTGGGCTAAATTTTCTACAAAATTAGATTTTTTTATTTTTTTTTTTGGGTTTCTTTTAAAACTGAAAGTAGATTTTTTTTTTTTTTTTTCCTTTCAAAATATTCGTAGCTTTTTTCGCTTAGTGCAAAAAATAAAAAATGAAGTGATGAATAAATACCACCAAAAGAAAGCTCTATTTGTTTGAACAAAATGATAAAAATTTCATTTGGGTACAGTGTTGCGTGACTGAGTAATTGTCATTGAAAGTGTGAGAGCACTGAAAGCTGAAAATTGGTCTGGGAAGGAAGGGGGTGAAAGTGCCCAGTATTGAGGTGGTTAAAGTGGTTGTTAAGCCCCTCTAACTTGTATACCCCTTCAGCACTGCCTCCTATTGTAGTATCCCCCTCTGTGTGTGATTTATAATCATAAATGCTGCAAATACCTCATTTCACAGCCGAGATTGCAATCACATGACTGCCCAGCTTTCTCTTTTCCTCCTCCTGAGAGATGCAGCAGGCGGGGCTGATATTCCTCTGCTGATGTCAGTCGGGGGGGGGGGGGGAGAGCTGGCTGGACATGTAATCTCAATCTCCGCTCTTAAATTAGGTGTTTACTGCATTTTATATTGATAAATCATTCACCGAGGGGGACACTGCAATAGGAGGCAGTGCTGATGGTGTATACAAGTTAGTGTTATGAGAGCAGCAGGATGGGGAGGGGCGGCTCACACACAGAGTGGGGAGGGGGGAGGAGGATGACGCAGGAGCAGAGAGGAGAGCAGATAGCAGGCTGCTGATGACAGAGGCATGTTAACTGACCACGGTGTCTGGTCTCTGCAGCCATGATACACCGTGGTCAGTTTACAGACAGGTGGGGAGAAACTGGCAGGATTGGCCAGGTTTTTTAAGTGTTATAGGGGGCCAAATGACACAGGACAAGCACGGTGTCAAATAACATGCTTTAAAGGAGCAGGATCCATTATTATTTTTTTGGGGTTAACACTTTAATGCATTAAGATGAAAAACCTTGAGGGTTTACAAACCCCTTTTAATATTTAAAAAGTTGTATAACACAGCTGGGGCACAAATAGTAAAAGCTTTTTGTTAGGTAAAAATTGCCTTGTATGTTTGTGTGCGTTTGTTGTTTGTTTTTGTTTTTTTTTAATATATTTTATTTTCTTGGACCCTTGGTTCAAAGAGAATTTTCTGCACTGTTGTACGTTTGCGAAATGTAAAGTTTTATTTCAGTAATTAAGAGTTAGTTCACCTTTTACGGCACGTTTCCACAAAGTTTTACTGCCTTTCAGCTTATCTAGTATATTAAAGAGCAGTCCTTTAGGTTTTTAAAAAAAGATGATAAATTTCCAAGGCATACCCTAGGCTGTGCGCAGCCTCTTCTTGGCCTGTCTGCACAACTCTGTGTCCTGTTTAAAAGGCAAGACGGGCCAGCCTGTGGACACTTGGCCCCATCAGTGCGAGAATACGTACTGTAGCTCATTCAAAACCTGCGCTGTGTATTCTCTCCCTCTTTGATGGAGCAGCGACTGAGCTCAGTATTGTATAACAGAGGGAGAGCGAGAATGCACTGTAGATGAACAGGTTTTGAATGAGCCAGAATGTCTGTTGCTGCACTGATGGTACTGCATGCTAAGTGGGGGTTGCCCACTCTAGAAGTTTTGCAGATAGGCTTGGGAGTGGCCACACATGGCCTTCAGTATATTTTGCAGAACCGTTACTTGGGTTCTAACTATTTCCGCTTCTCAACTGCCCAAACACCAACAAAGACTGGGTGTTAAAATGCAGATACATATTAAACCTGGAAAGAAACCTATTCTAGAAAGTGGGCTTTTAAGTGGTCATCCCCATGGTTGAGATGAAACATTATATGTACATCAGTCATTAGAGGAAAAGTAAAAATAGTTTATTTTATTCATACAGATATTTTTCCTAAAAAAAGGAGCAAAAAGGGCAATTAAGGCCTCGTGTACACGGGGCAGTTGAAAACCTCTTCTGAACGCTGGAAACTGACAGCTGATAAACTCCCTCTCACGCCCTCCCTCTCACGCCCTCTCTCTCACTCTCTCTCAATTCAAATAAACTTTATTGGCAGGACCAAATACATGTTGGCATTGCCAAAGCAGTTGAGTTTCTATAAGAAAAAGAAGGGGGGTAGGGGGTAATATAGGGGGGGAATGGGCATAAGTCTGTGTAAAGGATTTTTAGGTCCTCAGTCTTTCATGTCCATCTCAGTCAGAGACACACTGTCACATATTGGGCAGCTATTTTTATCGTTGGCTCCTCTTCTCCCAGTAGAAATTGGAGTTTTCTCTTCTATAGAATTGAAGTCTGGGATGAGAGTGGAAAGTCTCTGGAAGTGAGTGTCCCTCACTGATGAGTACTTTGGGCAATGTAGCAGGAAGTGGTCCTCATCCTCCAGGACCCCCTGGCACAGTCTACTCTCCCTGGGCTTGTAGGTCTGTCTGTGCCGCCCTAATTCGATTTCCAGGCTGTGGGCGCTCAGTCTGTACAGGCTAAGGGTCTGTCTTTGGGGTCTTGTAGCACCTCCAAGTATGGGGCCAGTTTGTAGTCTCTCTGCAATGACCGGTAAACAGTTAGGTTTTTGGAGTTTCTTAGCTCATTTCTCCATTCTCCAGCATGTTTTTCTTTGGAGTCATTCATTATGTTTTTTATTTGAGATTTTGTCAGGCCGCATTGTTGAGTCTCTCGCTCTCGATCTCTCTTTCTCTCGATATCTCTATCTCTCTCTCTCTCGATCTCGATCTCTCTCGCTCTCGATCTCTCTCGCTCTCGATTTCTCTCTCTCAAAAAAAAGAAAAAATACCCAACTGCTCCTAAAGGACAGAACTTGAATTAATGGGGATTACCGCTTAAAAGCTCACTTTCTATAATACATTTCTTTCCTAATGTATATTGGGCAGGTGTGGTATGTGTGGAACATGGTTTTCCCTTTTTACTAAGCCCTCACTTTAACAAATCTTTACATATTAAGCCTTTTCTCCATACTCTGATATTAAAGTAATTTTAATACTTTTTTTTTTTTTTTAGCTTCTCCCATTGGACAATAGCATTCTTGAAGAGCATAAGAAGAAGGTTATTGAGGCCAAACAGATTGTCCGAAAACTTAATTTGGTAGTTCTGTCTTCTGAAAAAAATGACGAGAAAGATAAGGAAAAAGAGAAAGATGATGAAAAAAATGAGAAGGTAAAATGCAGTTTTGACAGTTGCATTGTTCATTTGTTGTAGTTTTGAGACTAGTGATATTCTTTGAATATAGAAATCTACACAATGTGTTGTGTTGGACTTTAGTTTTAGTTTTTAGACATGAGTTATATGCAACTACCTTTAGGTGGTATTAAAGCAAACATTTTATTATATTGCATCTTTCCAATTCTTAGATGTGATGACTGCATTTTTTTTTTAGCTTTCTTTTATGTTTATATAATGATTCAGCCAGCAAGGTTTTTTTTTTTTTGTTTAAGCACAAGCTCTCTTCAGAATGTATTCGTTTACATGAATGAGGCAGGCATGCTTTAAATGGTCTGCTTTTATTTATTCATATAAAACCTTTATCCCAAATGGAATAAAAATTATAACAAAAAGGCTTATAAAGTGTTAGCTGGAGTTTTGATTTCAGTTTGTTAGTGGATTTAAATGTTAGTTGATTTAAATCTGTTCTACTTTAGCACCCCCCTTCCTAAATTGACAATGCTGCTGTCTGCTTGGTTTCCTGTGCTCATTCATCCAAAGTGGTGTCTTACTAATACAGGAGATGTTTTACTGGCCAGATCACCAGGTGAACACAGAGAGAAGAAAGCCAAAATAAAAACTGATGCAGCCACATCTAATAATTGATAAACTGCGATAAAGTATGTTTTTTGGGTTTAATACCGCTTTTAAAGTGGTTGGACACTTATGGGGGGGTGGGGAGGGGTTGGAGCTGCAGGGACATCCCCTATATAACCACTTCCGCTCCTAACTAGCCTAATTTTTTTCAGTTTCTTAGGTGATGGACCACTTTTCTCTACAGAGAGAAGGTTACCTCTTTTATGTGGAGGTGTTTGCTTTCAAAAATTCTTCTGTCATGTTTCTTGGCTGCATCATAGCCAATGCAGCTTTTTTTCTGCAGCTAGAAGAGTAGTTGACCCTAGCGGACCATGCCTTAAGAAGATGTGGGGCTGGCCTGTAAAGTTACTTGTCACAAAGGTGTGTCACAGCTATAGAGCAGGAATGCCAGCCATTTAAAGAGGAAGTAAACCCTGGTGGGTTTTACTTCCTCTTTGTTTCCTTGCAAAGGTAAAGCATAGCCCGTTATGTGTCACTTACCTGAAACCGAAGCCTGTGATGTCACTGCTATCCCCGCTAGCAGCGAGCGTCTATCTTCAACCCCTCTTCCTTCCGGGGCCGCAAACCCCGGCTCTGCGACTGGCCAGAGTCGCGTGACGTCACTCCCGCACATGCGTACGGGAGATGCCAGTCATGGCATGACCCCTATTAGAAACCGCACGATGTGCCCTTTCTAAAGTGCACCGTAGACATTGGCGCATGCGCCACAGACATCGGCGCTCGGCTTTTTTCTAAATATCTCCTAAACCGTAGCGGTTTAGGAGAAATTTCAAGCACCTACAGGTAAGCCTTAATATAGGCACCTACACCTCCAAGATGACCACTGCCTTGCTAAAGAAGTTGAGGGTAAAGGTGGTGGACTGGCCAAGCATGTCTCCAGACCTAAACCCTATTGAGCATCTGTGAGGAATCCTCAAACGGAAGGTGGAGGAGTGCAAGGTCTCTCGCATCCACCAGCTCCGTGATGTCGTCATGAAGGAGTGGAAGAGGACTCCAGTGGCAACCTGGGAAGCTCTGGTGAACTCCATGCCCAAGAGGGTTAAGGCAGTGCTGGGAAATAATGGTGGCCACACACAATATTGCCACTTTGGGTCCAATTTGGATATTTTCACTTAGGGGTGTACTCACTTTTGTTGCCAGCGGTTTAGACATTAATGGCTGTGTGTTGAGTTATTTTGAGGGGACAGCAAATTTACACTGTTATACAAGCTGTGTACACTCACTACTTTACTATGTAGCAAAGTGTCATTTCTTCAGTATTGTCACATGAAAAGATATAATAAAATATTTACAAAAATGTGAGGGGTGTACTCACTTTTGTGAGATACTTTTATCTTTTTTTTTTTTAAATGCTGTCATTTTCGGTTTTCGGCCAAATGCATCCTGCATTTTCGGTTTCGGCACCCAAAGTTCCATTCAGTGCACCTCTACTAATAATAATCTCCAGGGTTAGGCTCCTCTCCCTCCATATGCTTATGATTGTTTGGATCAAATGCTGGATCAAAGGCTTGCCTCCTGGATGATTGTTTCCCCCTTATCCACTCTGAGGTTACTGGTAACGTTCACTACCATTTATTTTAAACTTTGACTGTTCAACCATTTTTTAACTTTATGGAATAAATAGCACCGTTTATGCATGCAGTACTACGTTGGAATTTATTTGATCATATTGTGTTTTTTCTTTGTCTGTCACATCTCTTTCCATGCTGTTCTGGCTGCACTGGGTCTGATCCACTTATCTGATTACTCCTCATCAGAGCACTCTACTTGGCCCCTAGACTCGCATCGCTCCAGGTGCTCTGTGTTTTTTTTGGACTATTCCCTGCTTCAGGCCCTGAAATGTCTCTTTCCCCACAAAGACAGCTGGATCTTCATGCTGCTTTTCAGCAGCTATTCAACAACGTGCTTGCCCTGATCTTGGCGCATCTCAGAGGATACAAAATTTTGGGGAAGTTATCTCGATGGTCTTTTGATAAAGTCCCCACTATCTGTTGGCCAATGCCCAGCGGACAGTGCAAATTGTGCACAGATTCCATTGGATCCTCGACCTTTGGAAGTCATCACTGGGACCCACTCACCAATTAGAGTACCAGAGTCTAACTTTGGGTACAAACCTGTCCAGCATCCTTCAGCCCTGGAGCAGAAAACATATGTCCCTTGGCTCTTTTGCCTGGGCCTTTCAGTCCCATTGTCAACCCTCGATTTGTACCTTGGGCCTTATAGCAGCCGCCTCCTCCAGTTTCACTCCAGGCTATACTATATGTGCGGTCGACAAGTGAAAAAAAAATAGCCAGTAAATCAGAACGCAGGAGGCATAGGCGTGCGCACGAGTGTGCTGTGTGTACCTGGGCACACCTTAATGGCTCAGGCACACCCGATGCAAGCCAGGGCTTTCTTGCTGTCACTCGGCCACCTGCTATCAGAGATGCTGTAGCTGGAAATACAGAGGCAGCATTGGATAACTCATGACTGCTTACTCCCCAGCCGGGGCTGCAGTCCTCACAGGAGTTGGTTACCCACCATCCTATGCCTTGTTTTGCCAGAAGACAGCTTGCAGAGCTTCTTTCTGGGGCAGCAGTCCGGGAAAATCTCTATCTCTCTCTCTCCTGATTCCAAGCTGTCTTCCCTCACTCAAAGCCTTAAAGGAGAAGTCTAGCCAAAGCTTGTTTGGCTCTACTTCTTCTATGGATCACAGGAGTGCAATTCGTTTTGCACTCCAGTGGCACGTTTTCAGCAGAGAGCAGTCTGAGGTCTGCTCTCTGCTGGCGTCACAGGAATCGGTCCAGGCTTTGCCTCATCACGAGAAAGTCTGGATCCGCCAGGTGCCTGGACTGATACCTGTCTCAGCGAGCCACTGAGACGGCTGCTCCTTGCCCCTCCACAGCTCGGCGCTTCAGTGAGCTCCGCTCAGGGGTCTGTGAGAACCGAGCTATCGGCGATGTTTGATGACTCGGTACTCAGTGCAGAGGCGCTGGGGACAGATGCAGCATTGGACCGATGCTGCATCCACCTACATAAGTATAAATGGGCAAAAAAAACCCATACGTCTCTTTTAACATAACATACCATAGAGGGACATTAACCCCTTATGGTATGATGGGGAGGCTGGAGTGTGACCAGTAACTTAGAATCTAAACAAAAAAGTCACAGCAGTGAAGCGAGCCTGCTGGAGAAAGGAATAAGGTAAAGCTGAGTACACACAGACTGAGATTCGTCCAGTTGAACAGGGATCATCTAGATTTCAGTTTGTGTATAGCCCTTCCTGTTAGACAGAAGCCGATCGTTAGATCAGCTTCTCTTCACCTTGCTCAATTTAGTGGCTTGCAGCCAATCAGCTGCAGCGCTAATCAGTGTATTCTATGTCCCAGTAGGGGAATTCCTGCATCCACATTCTTTGTGTAGGTGCAAGAACCTGTCAGCTAGCGATCTCAACAAAAAAATCCTAGCAGGTGTACCAACTTTAAAGGTAGCGATGGGGCTCGGGCGTGTTCAGATCAAGCCGGCACTGCACACCGCCAATCATAAGCAGCATGTGTATGTGCAGCTGCCAGTTGGGAAATGCCTCACTGCCTATGATTGGCGGTGTGCAGTGACTGCTTCCTGGGGGTTCAATCCGAACATACCCGAGCCCATCACTACTTAAGGGATGAACTCACCTTTTAGAACATGTTACACCCATATACAGGGTGTAACATCTCCTAGTTGCCCCCTCCCCTCTTCTGCACCCCCTACCACACAGCCTCATCATTAATTCATAGGAAACTGTGAATGTATAAACTGCAAGTCCGATCCACCACTGCAGCAGACAGACTTGTAGTTTAAATGAACTGCAAGCACACTGATCAGCATGCTTGTAGTTCATTCACATCGCCTACAGCTCTGAAATGACAGCCATACAGAAGTATGAGCACAGAGCTGTAGGCAGTGTCTGCAGGAGCTTGACCCTTCACCTGCAATCTGCTGATGGTGGGCACAATACTTTTGCAGCATTCGATGTAAAAAAAAAAAAATAATAAACATACCAGCAAAAATATGTGCATTTACTATTTTTTAATAAAAAATAGACTAAATGAGCATTTAACCCCATGCAGTATGGGGAGCTCTAGTGCAAAAATTTTTTTTTTCTATTATGCATTAGAATGTCAAAGAAGACACTTGGGTCAGGCATGCACACAAATGGGTGGTTTCATGTATATTTGAGTGTTTGTGTATACACTGTATATAGTGTGTGTGTATGCAAATCTGTATCTATATTTCAAAAAAGAGAGCGGCACTCATGGTTCTTGAAAGGTGAACGCACAACGGTGGTTTAATTTGACATTTCAACGAGGCACAAGCTCATCTTCCTCAGGATGAGCTTGTGCCTCGCCGAATTAAACTGCCAATGTGCGTTCACCTTTCAAGACTTGTGACTGCCGCTCTCTCTTTTTTTTGGTTTATATGCACTATGGTCTTTGCTGTGCACCTGGGCCCACTCTTCCCTTTATTTTTAATTTTTTTTAAATTATTTCTGATTTGTGTGCGGTGACAACCATTGGATGGATATATAAATAGATAGATATATCTCTATCTATATATAATTTTACACACACACACACACACGTCCGTTTTGAGTTTTGGGGTGCACAACATAGAATGCATCGAAAGGAGTAAGAGCCCTTGCACACTGGGGCGGTTTGCAGGCGCTATTGCGCTAATAATAGCGCCTGCAAACCGCCCTGAAAGTTCCGCTGCTTTCATTCCAGTGTGAAAGCCCCGAGGGCTTGCACACTGGAGCGATGCGCTGGCAGGACGGTAAAAAAAGTCCTGCCAGCAGTATCTTCGGAGCGGTGAAGGAGCGGAGTGTATACCGCTCCTGCCCATTGAAATCAATGGGACGACGCGGCTATACCGCCGGCAATGCGCCTCTGCAGAGGCGCTTTGCAGTGGTATTTAACCCTTTCTCGGCCGCTAGCAGGGGGTAAAACCGCCCCGCTAGCGGCCGAATACCGACGGTAGAACGCCGCTAATAAGGGCACTAACAAGTATTCTTTTACAGTTCCAACCCAGAAGCGTAATGCCAGGGAGGGTAAATGGAAGGGAGGGCGCAGCTTAGGGCAAGTCCAAATTATGTGATAGAAGGTACCTTCAGCTAGCTGACGTCTAGTATATAGGGGCCTAACTGTAGCATATATGCTGTCCAAACAAGCAGGGGTATAGTAGGCTCTGTGTAGAAATTTGGCCTGAGACCATGTTTAGGGACTCGTACATACAGTGTGTGTGTGTGTGTATGTGTGTGTGTGTGTGTGTGTGTGTGTGTATATGTATGTGTGTGTGTGTATATAATATATATGTATATATATATTTATCCTAAAATGGAGGTAAACCCTCCTATCATTTCTGCAACTGCCATGATGCTGCGCATGCGATCAGTTATGACCCCAACCACATGCCGGGGAATGTAACTATTTTTTAAACTGATAAATCTATGTATTTTTTAACACAAGTTCTATTTTAAATTTATAAAACAGGCTCCAGTGCCCCCATTTAACTTTTTCTAATTGCTTTTGAGTGCTGTATATTGTGAGTGTTATTCTGGTTTTCTTTAGTTCTCTTTTTTAAATTGGATTGTGTGAAATGATTTCATGGTTTGTTTAGTTTAGTGCCGTGAATGTAAATAAAATTGCAGAACTATACTCGAGAGGCAGCACAAATGAGTAGAACCAAAATCCTAATTCATATTTTATTGTTGAATGAAGCATAATTTGATTATATGCTCACTGGTAAAATTATTAACTCACAAAGAGAGTTCATTATTTCTAAACATGTCAGGGTATTATTTACTACTTACAGTTTTGTAATTTGATGTCTATTTCATTCAATAAAGTAATTTTAAGTAGTTACATTTTTTTATGCCTGCATTTTTAAAAAAAATCTTTTTATTAATAAAATCACTGTTGATTTTATTTTTTTTGCCTTTTTACAGTTCTCAATAGAGGGTAAAACAAATGTTTCTTCCTTGTACAAGCTTTAAAAGACGTCCATAACACCACCAAAAAACCTATTTTTTTCCTCCTTTCCCCCCACAGTACAAAGTGCATGTAGTCCTAGTGCATGTTTTCCCATTTTTTGATAGTGCTTTGCATTCAGAGGTTCACATATGGAAGACTGTAGTAGGTCTTAAAGTGACACTGCCACTAAAATGAAATAAAACGAATGGTTATAAAGTTCTATCAATTTTCATTATCCCTTCTACGTTTGAAGTGGCGTTCAGTGGAGCAAGACATTCTGATGAAGACTGTGAGCAGGCAGATAGGTTTCTTTTATTGCAGAAGAAAAAGAGTGCAGAGACTGTCTTCGACAATAGAGTCTGCCTGCTTGCAGTTTTTAAAAGAAAGACTTTAGTTCAGCTCTAAGCCCTTGTTCACATGGGAGCGACTTGTCATGCGACAGGTCAAATCGCATGACAAGTCGTACCTTATTGCTGGCAATCGCATTGTTCAAATCAGTGTAATGCTAACTTTGCAGTTACTTTGCATTGATTTGAAAAACTAGTTCTTGTACTACTTTTGGTGATTCACAGTGCGACTTGCATATAAATCTGTGCATGAAGCTGCACAGATGTCTAATAAGTCGCACCTGAAGTCACTGACATGCGGCTTTGAAATTTGAAGTTACACGATTTCAAAGCCACAGTCAATGTGAACCCAGGGCTAAATGCTGAGCCATTGTGAAGGGCAATGCTCTGACTATACCATGTAGTGTTTGAGCATGCCCTTTTCTTCCCTTTTCCCGAACGCATGTTCCTATTGGCCTGGACTGGTGACTGCCACGAGTGCTGGAGCCTTTGTCCAATCAGGGCAACTCTGCATTCAATTATAGAGGTAGCAAGGAAAACCGCTGCAAATATTTGATTGCAAATGTGTGAGCAACTATCTTGGAGGTAAATGAGCTTACAGGTAGACAAACCTATTTCATTAAGCAGAGTCATTTGTAAAATTTAACAGAATGTAAGAAGATTCTGCAATGGCTGCTGCAGATGGACAGACCTTAAAACTAAAATGCACAGAATTTGGAAACTCTGTAGTCCTAATAAGATATTAGAATAGATATGTGGTACAAGAGGAAACCAATGGGTCATCAAGAACACCTCAAGTTGTCCAAAACTGGTTAAGAATACGTAAGGTCCCTTTCACACTGAGGTGCTTCTAAACTGCCAGTAAAACACTGAGCGCTTTTGAAGTGCTTTCCATTCATTTTAATGGAGAGGGGTGTTTTTTCATCGCACTGCTTACGCACTGCCCCAGTGTGAAAGCATTCATTGATTTTAATGGAAATAGGTTTTCGTGAGCTTTTCAGGCGCTTTTTTTTAGTGCGAAAGTGCCTGAAACGCGCCTCAGTGTGAAAGGGGTCTTATGCTTCTGCTTCTGATATTGTTTATGCTTTTTTCATTCCCAAAACTGTGCTCGATCTCCAAATATAAATATTGTTAAGTAATTGGTTAGTGCATTGCTACATAACAGCACCTTATTGAACATATTCTAATGGGGATATTTGTATTATGTTAGCAGGTTTTGGCAGCCCCCTGTGGCTTTTAATGAGACCATAAATCTGATCATATCCATAATATGGAATTCATGTACTATAAAATGCTACATACAGTAATAAAATATTTAGTCATTAATATACTTGTTTTGCAGGCTACTGACAACCAGAAGCTTGGTTTACTGGAAGCACTACTGAAAATTGGAGACTGGCAGCATGCTCAAAACATAATGGATCAGATGCCCCCTTTTTATGCCACCTCCCATAAATCTATTGCAATAGCACTGTGTCACCTTATTCATATAACTATTGAGCCTCTCTATCGAAGGTAAGTTACATTTTAAGTTAAAAATACATTTTTGATAATAGACCAGGGTGTTTTACACTTCGACATGTCACCTTTAAACAGATATACAGAGGCTGATATGAAATGTTATTTCTTATATATACCTAGGCAGCAATATCTCTGTAAAAAAAAAAAATGGTGCTTTCTAGGAAAGTGTTAGGTTTTTTTTTTTTTTTTTTAGTGCAGCAAATTTTACCACCCTTTTCTAAACATTTCACAGGTTGTCAAATATTAGTAATGTAGTTGTGATAGCAGCTTCTGGCTGCTGTTGAAGAGCCCAGCCATCTATGGAGTGTTAAAGATAACTTGACATATAGATGATTTGTTTACTTTACATTGGCCTAAACTTGAAGTCTAAAGTCCAGCACGCTTTTCAAATCTGCTGGTTTGTCATGTGTAACCCTTATAACTGTCACTTTTGCTGGACAGCTTCAGCTATATGTAAATGTGGATTCAAATATAAAAAAGGCATGTGAAATAAAACATTCATTTGTGTGCTGAATGCTGTCTTTACAAGTATTAACCATACAGTTGTTAAAATATTACTATATTTTTTCACTATAGTGGTTTTAGGCTCTGTATCTAAAATCCAATTAAAACAAAGATTAATACTTCATATAAAAAGGGCCTCATTAGTACCTGGTCCTCATTAGTTTGCGTAGAGTTTGTTTTGACCTTTCTCTTCTTTGTTAAGTGGTGAGGCACTTCTTTGCAGGATTGCCTTCTGAACACCTGACAGCAGCTACTTGGCTGATCAATGAAAATTGATCCACTGTGGGTTGCTTTTCAGAGCATTGTCTAGTGTGAACTTAGCCTTACTGACCTCTTAAAGGAGAAAATGATTTCATTTTAGGTTCCAAATGATTTTGTTCTTATTTTGGAAAACATTTCTGGTTTTCTCTTCTTATTTTGACTTGTATTTATTTCCTTTGATCTTCACTTAGTGCACAAAGCAGACCTAAGCAATGTCACATGATTTGGGCTACAATTTGTGATCTTTTCATTTGTTTATGGCATAGACAAACATTATGTCCTTGTTTCACTTCAAAGGTTGAACCCTAAGGCTGAATTTACAATACAACGTACAGCTGCTGGAGCACTTTACCACGCTGGCAGCTGTCCATTGCTAGCTGCGGGAGGGAGGTGTGGTGCGCAGTTCAGCACATCACACGGTACCCCCCCCCCCCTTCTTCTTCTTTTTTTTTTTTTTTACGTTTCATTTTACAAAAACCTTATGTGAAGTGTAAAAAACATACTCTTCAATCCTGACAATGTGCAGCAGTTTGGATTGGAATGCCTACCTTTTACACGTACATGAACTTTAATGGCATTCCAAGTCTTAGTCTGTAGGGTTCAGTATTGAGTTGGCCCACTCTTTGCAGCTATAACCGTTTCAACTCTTCTGGGAAGGCTGTCCACAAGGCTTAGTAGTGTGTGTCTGTTGCAATGTTTGACCATTCTTCCATTTGCTAGGTCAAGCACTGATGTTGGACGAGAAGGCCTAGCTTGCAGTCTCTGCTTGAATTCATCCCAAAGGTGTTCTGTCGGGTTGAGGTCAGAACAGTGCAGGCCAGTCAAGTTCCTCCATCTCAAATTCACTTATCCATGTATTTATGGACTTTGCTGTGTGTACTAGTCCAAATCATTTGGTGGAGGGAGGATTATGGTGTGGGGTTGCTTTCCAGGTGTTGGGCTTGGCCCCTTAGTTCCAGTGAAGGGAACTCTTCAGCATACCAACACATTTTGGAAAGTTTCCTGCTCCCAATGGTTTGGGGATGACCCCTTCCTGTTCCAATATGAGTGTGCACCAGTGCCCAAAGCAAAGTCCATAAAGACATGGATCAGCCAGTTTCGGGTGTAGGAACTTGACTGGCCTGTACAGAGTCCTGACCACAACCCGATAGAACACCTTTGGGATGAATTAGAGCTGAGACTGTGAGCCAGGCCTTCTCGTCCAATATCCATGCCTGACCTTACAAATGCGCTTCTGGAAGAATGGTCAAACATTCCCATAGACACACTTCGAAACCTTGACGGCAGCCTTCCGAGAAGAGTTGAAGCTGTTATAGCTGCGAAGGGTGGGCCAACTCAATATTGAACCCTATGGACTAAGACTGGGATGTCAATAAAGGTAATTTGCGTATAAAGGCAGGTGTCCCAATACTTTTGGTAAATATAGTGTATAGCTGAAAATCCTGATGTACAGATCTAATTTCTCGAGGCCTGAAAACGTCAGGACAGTACAAATACCCCCCCCCCCCCCCCCCCCAATGACCTTTTTCTAGAAAGTAGACAGTCCAAGGTATTCGTTAAGAGGCATGGCGAGGTTTTTTTAAAGTGTAGTTTTTTTTTTTTTTGTCACAATGTTCGGAACATTTTTTACGTACTGGGCTACATTCACAATGCATACATACATACATACATTGGAAAGTATTCAGACCCCCTTAAAATTTTCACTTTGTTATATTGCAGCCATTTGCTAAAATCATTTAAATATTTAAGTTCATTAATGTACACACAGCACCCTATATTGACAGGAAAACACAGAATTGTTGACATTTTTGTAGATTTATTAAAAAAGAAAAACTGAAATATCACATGGTCCTAAGTATTCAGACCCTTTGCTGTGACACTCATATATTTAACTCAGGTGCTGTCCATTTCTTCTGATCATCCTTGAGATGGTTCTACACCTTCATTTGAGTCCAGCTGTGTTTGATTATACTGATTGGACTTGATTAGGAAAGCCACACACCTGTCTATATAAGACCTTACAGCTCACAGTGCATGTCAGAGCTAATGAGAATCATGAGGTCAAAGGAACTGCCAGAAGAGCTCAGAGACAGAATTGTGGCAAAGGCACAGATCTGGCCAAGGTTACATAAAAATTTCTGCTGCACTTAAGGTTCCTAAGAGCACAGTGGCCTCCATAATCCTTAAACGGAAGACGTTTGGGATGACCATAACCCTTCCTAGAGCTGGCCGTCCGGCCAAACTGAGCTATCGGGGGGGAAGAGCCTTGTGGAGAGAGGTAAAGAAGAACCCAAAGATCACTGTGGCTGAGCTCCAGAGATGCAGTCGGGAGATGGGAGAAAGTTGTAGAAAGTCCACCATGACTGCAGCCCTCCACCAGTCGGGGCTTTATGACAGAGTGGCCCGACGGAAGCCTCTCCTCAGTGCAAGACACATGAAAGCCCGCATGGAGTTTGCTAAAAAAAACACCTGAAGCACTCCAAAATGGTGAGAAATAAGAATCTCTGGTCTGATGAGACCAAGATAGAACTTTTTGGTCTAATTCTAAGCGGTATGTGTGGAGAAAACCAGGCACTGCTCATCACCTGTCCAATACAGTCCCAACAGTGAAGCATGGTGGTGGCAGCATCATGCTCTGGGGGTGTTTTTCAGCTGCAGGGACAGGATGACTGGTTGCAATCGAGGGAAGGATGAATGCGGCCAAGTGCAGGGATATCCTGGACGAAAATCTTCTCCAGAGTGCTCAGGACCTCAGACTGGGCCGAAGGTTTACCTTCCAACAAGACAATGACCCTAAGCACACAGCTAAAATAACAAAGGAGTGGCTTCACAACAACTCTGTGACTGTTCTTGAATGGCCCAGCCAGAGCCCTGACTTAAACCCAATTGAGCATCTCTGGAGAGACCTAAAAATGGATGTCCACCAACGTTTACCATCCAACCTGACAGAACTGGAGAGGATCTGCAAGGAGGCATGGCAGAGGATCCCCAAATCCAGGTGTGAAAAACTTGTTGCATCTTTCCCAAAAAGACTCATGGCTGTATTAGATCAAAAGGGAGCTTCTACTAAATACTGAGCAAAGGGTCTGAATACTTAGGACCATGTGATATTTCAGTTTTTCTTTTTTAATAAATCTGCAAAAATTTCAACAGTTCTGTGTTTTTCTGTCAACATGGGGTGCTGTGTGTACATTAACCCCTTCCCGACGAGCGTACACAGATGTGCATACTCGGCTTTCCGGGGTTTAACCGGGATGATGCCCGCAGCTGCAGGCATCATACCGGTACCGGTTTTTACAGCGGACGATCGGCTTTCCTGGTATAACAACCGATGCGGCTAAAAGCCGCTCGGCTGTTATACCGGAGCAGCGGGAGGGGACATCCCCCCTCCCGCCGCTGTTACCGGGCCTTCCGTTCGATCGGGAGGCCCGGTGGCCAATCGGCTGTCTCCGGTGCTGGGGGGCGGGCTGGAAGGAAGCTGTGGGCTGCTTCGTTCCAGCCTCCTAAATGTAAATGCGGAAGCGACGTCATTAAGTCACTTCCCGTTTACTTGGCTGCCAATAGCGCCGATTTTAAAAAGATACACAGTATTTAGAATCGCCATTTTTCGGCGTTCTGAATTCTTTGAAGTGCAAAGGAGGGATCGGGGGTCTTTTTAGACCCCCGATCCCTCCATAAAGAGTACCTGTCACCACCTATTACTGTCACAAGGGATGTTTAAATTTCTTGTGACAGCAATATAATTCATCAAAAAACATATTTTTTAACACAATTTATAAATATAAAAATTAATTAAATTAATAATAATACATTTTTTTTTAAAGCGTCCCCACGAGCTCGCGCAGCAAAGAAAACGCATACGGAAGTCGTGCCCGCATATGTAAACGATGTTCAAATCATACATGTGAGGTATCACCGCGATCGTCAGAGCGAGAGCAATAATTCTAGTACTAGACCTCCTCTGTAACTCTAACCTGGTAACCGTAAAAAAAATTTAAAGCGTCGCCTATGGAAATTCTTAGGTACCGTAGTTTGTCGCCATTCCACGAGTGCGTGCAATTATAAAGCGTGACATGTTTGGTATCTATTTCTTCGGCGTAATATCATCTTTCACATTATAGAAAAAAAATTGGGGTAACTTTACTGTTTGTTTTTTTTAATTAATGAAAGTGTCCCTTTTCCCAAAAATATGCGTTTAAAACACCGTTGCACAAATACCGTGTGATATAAAATATTTCAGCAATCTCCCATTTTATTTATAGCGCAAAAAATAAAAAACCCAGTGGTGATTAAATACCACCAAAATAAAGCTCTATTTGTGTGGAAAAAAAGACAAACATTTCATATGGCTACAGTGTTGCATGACTGAGTAATTGTCATTCAAAATGTGAGAACACGGAAAGCTACACATTGGCCTGGTTAGGAAGGTGATATAAGTGCCCAGTGGACAAGTGGTTAAAAATAATTGGGAACATAGTGAGCCAACTGTTGGAATAAAGGCCATTTTTTTTAACCATTTTACCCATGTTTGCTAAAGGTGAATTCCACTTAGCAGAGTTGACGTGATTAGGATGTGGCAAGACTAAGTTTGTTTTAAAATATGCCGTTAACTTGACTTTTATGGCTCTAAGTCATGTTCTTTCAGGTCATAAGCAATATATTTTTTTTTTATGGTTTTTGGTACTCTCAAATGCACACAAATAAATAAACCAAACGAAATGGCCTTGTTTGTAACAAGCTTATGCCTTTGTATTCTAGGGTGGGAGTGCCGAAAGGTGCCAAGGGATCTCGGGTGTCCCCTTTGCACAGTCCAAAAGCACCAAAACCAGTAGAGTGCTTTGAGGATTTAAGAAGGGATGTATTCAACATGCTCTGTTTTCTTGGCCCACATCTATCACATGATCCTATTTTGCTGGCCAAAATTGTTAGACTGGGCAAAGCTTTAATGAAAGAGGTTTGTATTTTTATTTTTTTCTTTATTTCACTATTCTTGTAGAGCATAAAAATTGACGTCTTTGGTGTCTTTTATAGATTATCTGTTACAGTAAGCACATATGCAGACACTTAAACATACCCCCTGTTCCCAGTGTGCCTAATGCTGAGATATTGAGATATGCTTCTTCAGTAGGCTTTGTGATGTCTTGTTCCATCTGTTCAGTGGTTCATTGCACTGTATTGTTAATGACTTTCATGTGGCTGACGAGGGAGTTCTTCCTGCAATGCTGAAATACTCTTTATTAGAGCAGTTGTTTCGGCTTCTGTTGGTTACTAGAATATTTTCACAATCCTATTTTTTAGATTAGCTGTGAACTTCATTGTTGGGTAGTTTGACTTTTTTTTAATAATGGTTTTCTATGTTTGTTCTTGATTAAAGCTTGGTGTAAAGCATCTTATTTTTAAAAGTATTGCTGTTTTAGTAACCCTAGCAAAGAAGCCCACTTAAATTCTTAAAGCGACCCTTGCCTTTGCCCTTCAAGGAATAAGTAAAAGGGTCACTTAACTGCACGGGCAATGAAAAGATTAATGGAAAGTCAATATCCTTATTGTACAATACTGGACACAGGAAACATGTAATACACCATGGGATATAGCTCTCTACCTTCAGGTGATTGGACCCTGGCAAGCTTTTGAGGACATACCTCCGAGGGTGCCTCCCCTACAACCCTATCCCACTCTGAGTCCTCAGCTAGTGTCTGTAGGTGATGGACCTCTTTTTCTTTCCAGAGAAACCTACTTTACTGCTTTTTATTTTCTTTGAAGAATTCTTTAGGAAAACAAAAATTCAACCTCACTGTCAAGAGAAGCCATGTATCCGGATCAGCGCAACCTCTACCTGGACCCCGCGCTGTGGAGACAGCCTGTAATGTTGCTTCGAGCACCAAATCTTGTTTTGGGAGCTTACCATGCACTGGGTGCAGAATGGGGGGCTATACCCACCATGATGGGCAAAACATTGACTTTAATTACAGTCCAGCATCATGAACAGGTTACACAGGGTCATCCTGTGAATTTTGAAACCTGGGCTATGTGAGAAATGTATTTACTTTACAGTGTAATTTTTTGTTTTGTTTTTGATGCTTTTTTTTTAAACTTTAATGAAGCTTGGCAGATGACCTGTGTGTCTTGTAAAGCATTCCTTTTTTACAAAGAGAATGATGACTGGATTACTCCTAAAAGGATTTTCTCTTCCCAAAAATCTTTTCTGAACTCCAGTATCCAGTTGAAAAAGAGTAGGTTATTTCTGTGGTTGATGCTGTTCATGTGTTAAACATCTTTCTGTACCCACTGAAGAGATTCCGTCTTTTAAAGAATCTGTGGACAGAAAATTTGAGACACTCTTGAAAGTTCTCTTTAACCTGCCCAGCCCTGTAATCGTCTCCTGCTGCTGTTTCAGTCTGTCAAACTGCAGCTAACTGGACCATGACTACGAAGAACCAACATGATTCTGTATTTCAGGATCGCAGAGCAAATACAACAGCTTCCCTCTGCTCTTCTTGCAGAACCTGCCTGTAACAGACTCCTCGCACATATGCCATTTTAAGGAAGACACCTATTTGGTGAGGCACTTCACCATTTCATTAATGGGTGACTCCACTGTTGTAGGGAAAAAAAAAATAGAAAATGAATATAGGGTATACAATTTCAAGTCCTGGTCCTATTTTGATTGCATGTTAAAAATTACTTTTTATTTTCAATCTGCATTGTCGTAACGCTCTGTAAAATGCAATATGACTATCTGGAGGATTTCTGTACACAAATGGTGAAGATTTGGTGGTACAGAACGCCCCTCAGATATGTAATTTCCTGATTGTACGATTTGGCTTACTAATTTTCCCAGAAGTCTGCACTAAGATATAAATCGGATCTTGAACATCCCCTGCAACAAAAATGTTTGGATGACCATCTCCTGAAGAATTCATCCCCTTGCAACTCTTTGTGAATATCCCAAAAGGCAATTTAGCTGCTTCAGCCCCTTGGCTGAGTGATCAGCTTAAAAAAAAAATGATGAAATGAAACTTTGGCGTCTGAACTCCATTTTTTTTTGCCTTCAAAGAAAAGCCTACAAGCACAACTGCCTAAAAAACGACATTAAACGAACCTGTGTACATGTACACATAAAATAACATTGGATGAGTTCAGGGGCAGTTGAAAAAAGCATCCAACTGCATCTGAACGTCCGTTTACCAGCAGCAGTGTACATGAGGTCTAAGAGCACATAAGAAGCAACTGAGATTCAAGCGATAACCCACACTGAGAGTTAGGAATGCACCGAAATTTCGGCCGCCAAAACATATTGGCCGAAAAGGAAATCTCTGCGAAAACGGGGGCAGGACCTTGGCGGGGCCCCGTCCCTGGTGCCGCCCATTACGGGGGTGTCCTTCTGGCGTGGCGCGCCGCAGTCCTCTCCTCTTCGCCGCAATCTCCGTGTGTCACGGAGCTTAACTACACAGACCGCAGTAACAATGTCCCGCCTCCTGTGACAGACGCCACACTGATCCAATGGTTGGACATTGAATCGGTGTGACGTGATTACAGGAGGCGGGGCATTGTTACTGCTACCCGGGCAATTCAAATGCAGCTCCGTGACACATGGAGATCGCCGCTCTGATTCATGAACTGGCAAGCTGCATGATGGGCACTGGCAAGCTGCATGATGGGCACTGGCAAGCTGCATGATGGGCACAGGCAAGCTGCATGATGGGCACAGGCAAGCTGCATGATGGGCACTGGCAAGCTGCATGATGGGCACTGGCAAGCTGCATGATGGGCACTGGCAAGCGGCTTGATGAGCACTGGCAAGCTGCATGATGGGCACACGTGGGCTGCATCTGAGGGGCAAACGCGGGATGCATGATGGGCACAGGTGAGGCTGCATTGATCTCCTGTACCACGTCTGCAGTCTCTGACCATCTCCTGTACCACGTCTGCAGTCTCTGACCATCTCCTGTACCACGTCCGCAGTCTCTGACCATCTCCTGTACCACGTCCGCAGTCTCTGACCATCTCCTGTACCACGTCCGCAGTCTCTGACCATCTCCTGTACCACGTCCGCAGTCTCTGACCATCTCCTGTACCACGTCCGCAGTCTCTGACCATCTCCTGTACCACGTCCGCAGTCTCTGACCATCTCCTGTACCACGTCCCCAGTCTCTGACCATCTCCTGTACCACGTCCCCAGTCTCTGACCATCTCCTGTACCACGTCCCCAGTCTCTGACCATCTCCTGTACCACGTCCCCAGTCTCTGACCATCTCGTGTACCATGTCCCCAGTGCTCTATAAAGGCCCTCTATAACACTCTGCTTCAGTCTCAGATGGTCTGAGTCTATGTTTCCTTCTTTTCTGAAGGCAAGGAAACCAACCTCCAGGAAGACCTATTATCATACGTGGAAATTAGGGCTGAAACAACTAATCGATTCTGAAATGAATCGATAACTATTTTCATAATCGGTTAATTAGCCAGTAACATAACTGGGCTACAAAAACTAAAATGAGCACTTTATAGCACAAAAAGAGCAAATGTTTGCTTTTTCTTTAATCGTACATCACGGGACACAGAGCCATAGTAATTACTATGTGGGTTATAGTCCACCTTCAGGTGCTGGACACTGGCACACCCTAAACAGAAAGTTGCCTCCCTATATAACCCCTCCCACTACTGGGAGTATCTGTTTTTTCGCCAGAGTCTAAGGTGTTGACCACGAGTGAAGATGTGCTGTGCTCCTCTGGAGCAATCCTTGCTGGGGCTAGCTATGCAGCCGGATCCATTCAAAGTGTCTTTTAGGTCACATTGAATGGTAGCCGGGCCCTGTATATGAAGAAACAAGGTTTTGCCTGTAACACTTCTCTTTTTAGAGAGCTGGACCCTGGGATCCAGTACTTCTGGTATTAAGGGTATAAAGTTTTACTGGCAGGGTGCTTTTTACAGGTCCTGGATTGTGGGTTCCCCGGTTCCTGAAGGTTTGTTAACGCAACCCACCATGAAGGGTGAAGATTGGGTCTGTTGGTTTTACCACAGAAAACCCTGCGGCGGGAAAGGTAAGTGGAGTTTTTCTAAAGACTTTTTAAAAAATTTTCTTATGAAATGTGTCTTTTAAAGTAAATGTTGTCATCCCTAAGTGTCACCACTGGGGGCTGTATGGAGCACGTACCATCTCATGCTTAGCTCAGTCACGCTGTGTCACAGAAGCAGCAGACTTTTTTCCTCCGGCTAGCAGGCAGACCTCCGGTAAGTTTGGGGGGTTTTGCTTCCTCCAGACACCCCCGCCTGAGCTGAACTCTAACCTTCTTCAAGAGGCTGAGTTATAAGGGAGAACTAAAAACGATTGGCAATGCCGTTTTCTCTCTCACCGCCCCTACACGGCGGCGGTTTCCAGGTCTTCTACACACCATCCCTCCCTCACTCAGCCGATCCAGTCGGATCGGAGGCCCGTGCTTGCGTGGGAGAACTTTGTTTTTTAAAAAGAAAGGAGGGGGGTGCGATGTGACTGTGGGGGTGGGGCTTAGCACGGTGTTCGCGTCCTCCAATGTGAGAGTGTGTTTTTTTTTTTTTTTGTTAAAAAAAAAGAAAAAACTCCATTTATGCTGGCTGCAAAATTGTCGGAGAGACATAACAGCAAAGAAAAGCATGAAAGAGGTTTTGGTGATACAGGCATTTCCTATTTGACACCTTGACTATTTGCATTAGGCTGAGCATTAATAGCAGCGGCTGTGGCTGGACTATTGCTCAAGCAGTGGATGCGATTTCTTCTGGTAGTACCTTTGCTTTGTGCATCGCGCTATGGTCAGAAGGGGGGGGGGGGTTGAAACACACCCAAAAAAGAGCTAAAAGGGTCTCCCTCAAGCTCCGGAAAGCCGACTCCTCTCTAGAAATGGCATCCTCCCCTGAAAAGGGGTGGCTGGTCAGAGTGAGCATCAGGGCCATGAAATGTCTGCAACTGTTTTTAACACCGCATCCCCTGTTTATTTTATGATATATTATATAAAAAAAAAAAAATAGCGACTTTAGTCGCATCCCGGTGTTGGTCAAAATGCGACTGGTTCTCTTCCATTACCCAGGACCCTCAAACTGAGGGACTAGGGGCAGGAGAAGGCTAATTTCCTCAGGGGACTGTGGATGAGGCTGATGACTCCTCTTCTGAGGAGTCATTCGGCTGTTCCAATCTTAAGATTGATGGTGCAATTTCTTGCTGAAAGATCGCTCCACATTTATGTACCCTTAACTGAGTGTTTGCGTTCACTAAAGCCTCCTCAAGCTGTGCATGCCTTTTCCTGTCCATTCATTGCTGGAAAAGCTTTTTTGTATCTGAGAGGATCACCCAAATAAGCATTATTTTCCCTCCTAAAAAGTTTTCACACTTTATCCTATGGTGGAAGAAATTCACTAAGTAAGGTATACTAGCAATTAACACTGCTATATCCTCTGTGAATAAGTTTGACTTGCCAGGCAGACAATGCTCAAATGCTTAAGGATCCAATGGATAAAAAGGTGGAATTCCTATTGGGGGGGGTTGGACACTTTTTTTTTTTCTCTGGCAGATTGAGTTTCTCAGCTTGCACTGACAGTAATTGCTTAATCATTGAGAGACCAGTTTAAACAGGTGTTCAAGGTCAAGGCCCAGGAGGCAGCATTATGTTTGCAATAGTTGCTATGAGAGATTCTGTCCTTCAGGCCTTGCACCCTTCGCTAAGCGCCTTGTAAGAAGCTCCTGGCTAGTCTTCCTTTTTGCAGTGAAACAGCTATTTGGGGATGTTTTTCATAATACATCCAAAGAAATTCTAGTGGAAAGCACCCCTTTTGCCATTTAAGAAAAGGAATAAATGTATTTATGTTTTAAAGCTCCTTCACCTGTGCCAGAGGCATCAGCCTCCAGGCAGTCATGGCAGCTTCCACCGTCAGGTTCAATCGAATTGCAGTTCTCAACGATCTGGCAGGAAGAGTGTCGAGACGAATGGGGGACTTCCTCAATAGCTCCAGGGTACAAACCTCGTCTCCTTGTTTTCTCAGTTCAAACGTTTTCTTTTTTTTCATGGTGCCAAATCCGAATGGGCATTCTGGATCTCAAAAATCTAAATTAATTTCCTGAATATAACCCCTCTTCTTTTTTTTTTTTTTTTTTTTTTTTTTTTGTATGGAGTCAATCCAAATCCGTTATCTCCATCCTACAAGGAGGAGAACTTCTGGCGTCAATCAACATCAAAGATGCATACCTCCATATGCCTATTTGGAGCCCTATTGCCTTTTGCCTATTTCGCTTTGCTACAAAACTGAGATACTCCCAGTAGTGGGAAGGGTTGTATAGGAAGGCAACTTCCTGTTTAGGGTGTCGCCAGTGTCCAGCACCTGAAGGTGGACTATAACCCACATAGTAATTATTATGGCTCTGTGTCCCATGATGTACTAAAAAAAGAAAAGGATTTTACAGGTAAGCTGTTATTAAAATCCTATTTTTCAGCCGCTGCGTATTTGGAAAGGGCCAGGGACTTTTTTTTAACACAAAACAGTGCTTATTTGGTTCAATATACTTCAATGGAGAAGCTGCAGAAAAGCATGTAATGCGTTTTTGCAGCAATTTGTGTCTTTTAATCTGCCCAACAACAAATTGGCCAAAAAAAAATGCAAAATCACGTGCGCAAAAAATCAAAACTTACAGCAAAAAGCGCTGCAGAAACAGATCAGAAGCAAACTGCATAGGTGTGTACCTATGCTGCCCACGCGGATCAATTTTCAGACGAGAATATTCAGACGAAAAATCTTTTGTACATTGACTGAATGAAAGAATTTTTAATTTCATGAAATTTTCACTTGTTTTTAACATTCTGTTTTTAAAATGAATGTAATTTCTGAACGAAAACCACATACACTGTCTGAAAATTCCTTTGACCAAGAAGTTTTCTATTTCCCAATTTTCCCATAACTGTGGTTGAAAATGAACGTCGATTTGACCCCACTAATGATTAGAAAATCGAACGAACGTTCTTAAAATTACATTTTTTTTGAAGGAAGAAATTTTTTTTATATAAAAACATTTTAATCTCTGAGTCTGATGATATTTACCAGATTCACCCTTTAATATACTGTTAGAGGATATATACTGTATATACTATCTCTCCTCTAATAGTATATACAGTATATCTCTTCTGTCTGTTATTCTCAGAGTGGATTAGATATTTTGCTCCCTAACCAGATAGTTGGTTATTTATATTTACCACTGCATAGAGATATTTAAGAATAAATTGCCTTTTTTTTTAAACTTTACATATTTACAAAATTATACACCACACTTTTTTTTTTTTTAAGGTTATTAACCGATTAATCAAAACAATCGGCCAACTAATCGATTATGAAAATAATTGTTAGTTGCAGCCCTACTGGAAAATGTTCAATCACATGGTGTAAGTGCAGTTAATTCTATCCCAGGAATTACTCTGTACTTGGCCTTCCTACAAACAGGTCTTGGACAGAATCTAGCTCTCAGCACCCTGAAAGGGCAAGTTTCAGCCTTATCCATCCTTTTCCAAAGCAGTCTGGCCTCACCTTCTTTCCTTCCCTGCTCTTGCCGCTAGCAATAATCATTGTGTTCTTCTGATCGGGTTGACCCCCATATAGTGTAAATAGCCTGTTTATGCGGCTCGATTCACTTGGTGATGCAATTGTATGGGGATGCAGAGGCTGCACAGACACAGCCGGTGCTCATGTGAATGAGGCCAAAAATTAGTAAAGTTACTGAAAGGTCTCCTTCCCTTTTTTTTATTTTTTTATTTTTTTTTTATATAAAGGTCCGTGCTTCCAGGTTCTGTAGAAGTGTTGCAGATCTCTCAATTCCTAACACTTTTGTACTAATTGTTTGCCAATTTGGAATCACACCTACAGTATGTTTTTATTTGTTACTTATTCACATAGCATAACAAAAAATAAAAGAAATTCTGCCCACCTTTTTAATGTGTTTTTTTTTTTTTTTCCCTGAAAACTTATAGAACTGAAAAATCCTGGTTGTACTGTGCTGGCAGATCTCACATTGCCAACTAGATTTGATCACTGTCTGTCCTAAAAATGGGTTACAGATCTAAAAGCTGGGGGAACTTTTTGCTGTAGCAACTGGAAGAAAACTAGAAATTACTTTTATTTTTCTTTGTCTCTGTTCATAAATGAACTAAAGTATTCCAGCATGCTAAGAAAAGTCATAATGCATACATGCCCTATTGCTAAAACCCACTGTTGTTTTTTAAATAATATTGCTTAATAATCCGGCATTTGACATTTCCTGGAGTACTTGGTGCCTGCGTTCCCTTCTGAATATTGTGGTTTCTTGTTCAATATTTTTATTGAAATTTTGCATAAGAAAAAACAAAGTATATCATATATTGTATCAAGGGATATATATATGAACAATAGAGACATATCTATATGGCTTTTACAAAAACAAATCTCACAGGCGAGGTGAAATCAGAGGTAAATAAAATTTTAAATTAGTCAATAAATTGTGAATCAAAATATGAATCTCTATTTATATATGAAATATATAAAGTATGCCTCCAGACCACCTATCCACCCCGCTTGGGCTCAAACTGTGGATAGATGGGGGCATGGATAATCAAAAATGAAATTAATATTACAAATAGCAATTAATCCATATAGTACACCTGAGAGAGGATGAAAAAAAATTTAAATGAAGAACGGAAAAAAGGAGTGATACTCTCATTACAAATTATTGACTATATTTAACTATCGGAGGAGAAAAATTATGAAAGTCTAATATGCAGAAAGACATTACTCATTGATAATGAGATATGAGTCACTTAGGTAAATTGTAAAAATATCCCATAAATATCAATCGCTTAATAAATGATAAAGGAAAAGATAGTAGAGAAGGAAGAGAAAAGAATATGAGATTTATACGGGCAATTTAATCATAGTGCTGAATATTAAATAAAATTACATAGGTTTGCCCTAGAAATTAAAGCGATCTTAAGAGAAAAAGGTAGTAAGGTAAAAGGAAAAAAGAAGAAAAGAAAGAATCCCCCGGAGTGGTGTCCCGGCTCCCGACATAGATAAGCAATAATACATCAATATTTCAGGAATTTTAATAGGGTAACATCAATGACTGGTCGAAATCGGAAGAAAAGAAGTGCTTAACCCAAGGCTGCCAAATCCTACTAAATTTATTAATATTATTGTCTTTGATAGCTGTCATTTTTGCGAAAATGAGGGCCTTGTTAGTTCTATGTTTGACTTCTGCCACAATCAGTGTATTAGACTTCCATGCTTTGGCTATAGTTTGTTTAGCTGCAGTATTGATTTGAATAAGCAATTTGAATTGATTACAGGTTATGTTGTCTGGTTTAAGATTGAGGAGTGCAATGGCTGGATCTAATGTTATAGGAATTTCTAAAGCTTTAGATGCCATGGCAAATACTTTTTTCCAGAATTCTTGCGCAATTGGGCATTGCCACCATATGTGCACGTGGGTACCTGGTGAGGAACAACCTCGGAAGCAATTATTAGGATATGAAGGAGTAAATTTAGCAATCCTAGCTGGTACTAGATACCAACGCGCCAAAACTTTGAAGTTAGTTTCAAGAGCAAAGCAATTAGGGGATGAGGATTTGGTAGCCATCCATATGTTAGACCAGTCATTGATGGTGAACGTCCGTCCTAAATCTGTTGCCCATTTAGCAGTATAAGGCGGAAGTATATCATTAGGAGTATTAATGAGATTTTGATAAATGAGTGAAATAATCCCTCTAACATGTGGGTCACTCATACAAATATGCTCAAATTGAGACAATTGATTAAGCATGGTACCGGTCCTAAGCAAAGGCGTATAAAAATTTTTGATTTGTAAATAACGAAATATTTCATTACAAGGTAATTCATTGTTATCACATAAAGTAGAGAATGTTTGAAATTTATCGTTAGAGACTAGCTTATATAATCTGACCAAGTTTGTAGAGGACCAAGCTGAAAATGACTTTGGAAATTTCCAAGCAGGATAAAAAGCTGGGTTCCCTAGAAAAGAAAGAAGGGGATTGTGCATAGATTGAAGCATATGGATTTTACTAAACTTATCCCAAATAGTTAATGAATGTTTTGTAATGGGATTAAATAGATGAGATCTATCTCTAGGTTGCATCCATAACAAATTGGCTACAGATATGGGGTCGCTATCAATAGATTCAATAGCTACCCAAAGGGGTATTTCTTCCCTAGAATGGTATTTAGTTAAAATTGAAATTTGTGCAGCATGGTAATAAGAGGAAAAGTTTGGTAACCCCAGGCCCCCACATGTTTTGCTAAGGTACAGAGTGGATTTAGATATACGGGGTTTAATGTTACCCCAGATGAACGACAACACTTTACTTTGTGTAATTCTAAAGAAATATGATGGTATAGAAATCGGAAGTACCCTAAATAGGTATAAAAATTTCGGTAATAACGTCATCTTTATAGTATTTATCCGTCCCAACCATGACAATGGGAGAGAGGACCATTGTTTCATGAGGCCTGTGGTTTGTTTCAATAGGGGTAGATAATTAACTGCAAAAAGATCAGAAAGTGAGGATGTGAGGTATACTCCTAAGTATGGTAATTTATGAGAGACCCAATTAAATGGTAAGGAAATTTGAGCCTGTTGAAGCTCTGATAGTGGTAAAGATATATTTAGCGCATTTGATTTAACGGGGTTTACAAAGAGCCCGGAAATATGTGCAAATTTATCAAGTACGTTAAGAAGATTAGGGGCGGAAATATGGGGATGTGATAAAAAAATAAGAATATCGTCAGCAAAAAGACAAAGCTTATGTTGATAACCACCCAATTCAATACCTTTGATGTCTGGATTAGATCTGATTAGTTGTGCTAAAGGTTCTATAAGCAGAGCGAAAAGCAACGGGGAAAGGGGGCAGCCTTGTCTCGTGCCTCTTCTAATATCGAACACTGTCGATTTGTATCCGGCATATTTAATATAAGCCCTCGGATTGTTATAAAGAGAGGAAACCCAAGTCAGAAAATGTATTCCGAAACCCCATTTTTGAAGCATATACTGCATATAAGGCCAGGTGACTGAATCAAATGCTTTTTTGATGTCTAAAGATAAGAGGCAGGTTGGGATGCGTCTGGATTTAGCTGCATGGATGAGTAAAAGGGATCTTCTTATATTATCTCCTGCTTGTCTCTTGGGCATAAAACCCGTTTGGTCCCTGTGTATGAGCTGACCTATAATATTATTCAATCTAGATGCCAATATCTTAGCAAGCAACTTAATATCTAAATTGAGTAGAGATATAGGGCGATGATTAGTCCAAGAGGTAGTATCTGAACGGGGTTTGGGAATCATAACTATAATAGATTTTAATGTCTCAGATTGAAATAAGTGTCCCGCTAAGATAGAATTGAAGGCTCTAGTCAAGACTGGAGTTAGGATGTGTTCAAAATTTTTATAATATGATGCCGAAAACCCGTCGGGGCCCGGTCTTTTATGAAGTTTCAAACTTTTTATAGCATTCTGAACTTCAATATTTGTGATAGGACACTCGAGCCTCTCTCGTTGTTCAATAGCTAGAGTAGGGAGTTTGATATTGGAGAAAAGAGTATCTGCATTGGTTTGATTAAAATCATGAGTATAGGAATATACTTTAGCTAAATTAGATCGAAATATTTCTAATATTTTAATTGGATTGCTAGTGTACGCATCACTTGACGTTTTCAGTCGTATAGGGGTCCGTATTTGATCTATTGATTTCAAATTTCTTGCCAAGGAGGTGGTGGGTTTGTTGGCATTAAGGTATTGAATGTGTTGTCGTTTACGTATAAGTTTGTCAGCTGAGTCAGTTAAAAATAAATCTAGATCAAGACGCGCTTTGTCTAATTTAGTATTATTAATGGCATTCGGGTATGATTGAAAGGCGGAATGACAAGAATTAAAGTTATCTTCCAACTTTGCAAACAAAAGTTTACGTTCTCTTTTGAGGTTTGTAGCTTGTTGTATTAGTCTACCACGAATAACCACTTTGTGAGCTTCCCACAACGTGGTGTCAGAGGTATCTCCGGTATCATTGGAGGAAAAATAATCCTTTAGCGCAATTTCAATTTCACTACGACGGGAAGGGTGAGTTAATGTGGAGTCATTAATACACCAATTAGTATCGTGGGATCTGGGTATAGTAGATGCAATGGATGTGCATATCGCACAATGATCTGTCCATGTAAAGGGTAGGATGTTTGAAGATAAAATTTCAGGGGTCATGCTATAAGGGATTAGGATATGGTCAATGCGTGAGAATGATTTATGTGGGTAGGAATAATGTGTAAAACGTCTACTAGTAGGGTTAAGCTCTCGCCATGTATCCACCAAACCATGTTTAGTAAGTAGATGTTGAAGGGTTACATTAGTAGACCTATTGATGGGTGCCGGCGGAGACTTATCTAAGAAGGGGAAAACTGTTGTATTTGAGTCTCCACATAAAATTACAGTGCCAAATTTGTGGGTTTCTACAATTTGGAAAAGATGGGACAAAAAGGATTCTGGTTTCTTATTGGGTGCATAATATGATACTATTGTGACAGCCATATCCAATATGTATCCTGCGAGAAGTAAGTATCTTCCCTCCGGATCTTTTAGTTGAGTTAAAAGGGTAAATGGCATAGAACGATGAAATCCGATAAGAGTCCCTCGTTGTTTAACTGTGGTTGAGGCGGTATAAAATTGTGGATAAGAGGGGGAAAGAAATTTAGGAGTAGCTTTATCTGTAAAGTGAGTTTCCTGCAGACAAATAATGTGTGCCTTCTTGGCTGAGAAAGATCTCATTGCTTTTGTGCGTTTATGCGGAATATTAAATCCTTGAACATTCAAGGATAGAATATTTATCGGGGCCATAATAGAACAAAGATGACTATCACACCATATGAAATACAATTAATAACTAGAGTCGAGGACACCACCCCGAGAGAAAGAAAAGGAAAAGAAAGGACAGAATAGGAGAGAATAATTAGCAATCGAGTAACCCCAATATGATAACATATTAAGTATAAAGAAAAGCAAAATGCTAGGGTAAGGGAGCAACTTGGAGGTGTAGTCAAAAGACTCCAAGTGGCTCCAAAACCATCCGCAGACTCCCACATAATAGCAGCGAGAATCTGAGGATGGAGAGGGGGGCAACAAGAAATTCCGAAAGGACGAACTTCGCCGGAGAACCACAGCTCCATTAAAATATACTACTATAACTTATAATATTAGACGCAATCTTAGGCAAACTAAATTATTTAAATCTCTACCGGCCTTAAGATTATTAATTTCTATAATAATCGTGGCAAGAAATAAAAAAATAAATAAATTAGTAAAAAAAAAAAAAAAAAAAAAAAGAAAAAAAAAATATACATATAATACTAAAAAATTAATAAATAAATTAAAAAAAAAAAAAAAAAAAAAAAATTTTTAAATAAATAAATACATAAATAGATAAATTTATATATATATTATAAATACACACATACATACACACATACATATACATACATATACATATATATATACATATACATATACATACGCATATACGTACATACATACATACACTTACACATAATTACACATATACATACACGTGCTCATACACACAAATACATACACATACATACACATATACAAAGTAAAAAAATTAAAATAAATAAATAAATAAATAAAAATAGATAAATAGATAAATAAATAAAAAGATAATATATATATATATTATACATACATATATATATAATAAAAAAAAATAAAAAATAAAAATATTAAAAAAAAAATAAAAAATAAAAAAAATATATATATATGCAAACATATATACATCCATACACTTATGTATACATGCATATATGAACATACGCATACACTTTATTAACAGATAGGATATTAAGTGCTGGTCATATCCAAGTACCAAAGTGTAATCAAAAAAAAAAATTATTACTAAAAAGCTTGTAAAAAAAAAAAAAAAAAAAAAAAAAAAAAAAAATATTTTCACACAAAAAAGTTATGGATGGCATAGACCTTAAAAACAAGATTTAGACTGGAAGTCCAAAAACCTGAAACTTTGGTATAGTGAATAGTGGGTTCACTGAAATAGGTTGTAATATATTACTGAAGAGTCAAATAGAAAACATTCTTTAACAGATATAAATATGAAAAAAAAACATATATATCAGTCCATTGAGTCTTCATTATTAGGGGAAGAGTTGTCAAAACGGCCTCGCTTATGTAGATGTTGACGCGAAGAGGTGGAAGAGTTATGTACTCCTGTTGCATTTTGCTGAGGTGATCCTGAGGCTGACCTTCTGCGTGGTAAATCTTTAGATGAATCCTGGTCCCTTAGGCCCAACTCAATCAAGGCTGACTGCAATTCCTCTGAAGAGCGACATATATATTTAGTTTCTAAATGTGTAAATCTGAGCGAAAAAGGAAAACCCCAATGATAAATAATTTGATGACGTTGAAGTACTTGTAACTGGGGTTTAAGTGCACGTCTTTTTGCCACTGTAATAGGAGAAAGGTCTGCAAAAAGCTGATATACATGGCCCTGAAAAGTGAGAGACTCCTTTCCTCTGGCTGCTGCAAGCAATTGTTCTTTAGTGCGATAATAATGCATTTTAGCAATTATGTCCCTAGGAGGGCCATTTATTCTACGTTGAGCTAAAGCTCTATGCACTCTATCCATTTCTAATCTCTCTATTGGGATACCAGGTTGTAGTTCTTGAAATAGTGCAGTAATAGTGGCTTGAACATCAAGGACATTCTCAGGGATACCTCTAATCCGCAAGTTAGCCCTGCGATCCCTATTCTCCTGGTCCTCTAAACGTGACTGTAATACAGCATTTTCTTCTTTCAGGTTCATAAATTCTGATTCATGTTGCTGTGTTTGACTTTCCAAATCATCCATCCTTATTTCTAACTCAGCTGTTCTTTGCCCCAGGTCTCTAATTTCCCTTGTTAATTTATCTGTTATGTGGTCTGACGTCTGTTTTAGGGCTTTTTGTAATATTCGCTCAAATTTTTTAAATAAATCCGTTTGTAATGCTGTTTGTGTGTCTCCTATGTCTGTATCAGACTCTCCAGAAAAATCTATGGTGCTTGTATTGAGTTTCAGTGGCTTGGCAGTATGTGAGGTGCTGGGCTGTGAGGTAACTGCCGCCGCCATCTTGGATAACTGACGGGCCGGTGTTTCCTTAATGCTACCAGACTTAATTTTAGATTTGGTGCCTTTCAAAACCATTCTTATAGTACCTGAGTGCTTTACAGGTAAGTGCCAGGTGGTTTTGATGCTTTTCGGCGTCTCTGGGACCTGTAGTCCTCCGGCGAAAACGGCCCTGGAGCGGAGCTCTAAGCAGGCATATCTAACCTCTCAGGCATCCGCGCATGCGCCCTGAATATTGTGGTTTGATCCACTTCTTGACTTTAGGACACCATAATAAAGGCTACTTTCACACTGAGGCGCTTTACAGGCTTCTCTTTACAAAGTGATTTGCAGCAGCGCTACACGGGCGGTATTAACCCCTCCTTCGGCCACTAGCGGGGGTTAAAAGCTCCCTGCTAGCAGCCAAAAGGCGCTGCTAAAACAACGGTAAAGCGCTGCTATAACTAACTAGCGGCGCTTTATCGCTGATGCTCTCTCCGCCCCAGTGTGAAATTGCCCTAAAGGGCGGCGGAGGAAAAATAGAGTGCAACCTGGGGCCTGGTATCCTTTATACCTGGAAGTGTGCTGGATCCTTAGGATTTGTCTGCCATCCCTTACCTTTATATTTTGTCCTGTAGGGGGGGCTTAGGCATTCAACATTCCCAGAAGTGTTGGTGAAGGAATATTCAGCAAGTTTGTCTCTTTTAAAGTTAAGTTTGGTTGTATGGGTAATGGGACAGGTGAGCGTTTAATGCTTTTCTTTGCAGGCTGGGCTTGTGTGTGTGTGTGTGTGTGTGTGTGTGTGTGTGTGTTTGTTTTTTTTTTTTTTTTGGACCCGGAGCAGTTGTTTTAACTAATGAAAAGTATAACATCTTTGTGGGGAAACTTGTTTACTTTTGGCATTGTGTGAAGCTAAATCCATGAAATGTAATCTACTTTTTAATTGTGACCCTTTCCTTTATCACAACGTTCATTTTCCCTGGAAACTCTAGGCCCTCCAGTGTATTTCTATTAAGGAATTCTCTTTTCATATCATCCTGTGAGCTGTACATGGGCCTATTTCTCAGTGCATAGATAATTGTGTTTGTTTACTTAGTGGAAAATTCTATAATTTGTAGTATTTCATCATGCATTTAGTTCATCTAGTTAAGAGAAACTGCAAACCTTGTAATTTGTTTGCTATGGCTTTTTGTTTCCAGTTTCAATCTGATGCAGGAAGAGGAGAAGATAAAGAAAAAATGGTAAGTGTACTGTTTTGGAAAATGGTGGAAAATAACAATAATTTGCTACTAGCCATGCTTTAAACATTACTGAATACTTCCTTCCCTATAGCCCTAATTAGGATTCCATGTGTAACCATACCATACAATATAGGGGCCGACCGATATAGTTTTTTTTAGAACCAATACCGATTTTTTCGGCTGCCTTTCAGGTCGATAACTAATATCGGGTGCCGATAATTTGTACATCACCATCATTGTCACCTGCCACCCAGATGCAGCTTGTCACTACTTAAACTATTTCTTGCAGCCTCTCCCCAGCGGCGTCTGAACAGGTAAACTTCCACATGCGGGCGGTGAGAGATGACCGAACTATCTCTGCTCGCCTGCAGCTCTGACCAGAGCAGTCGGGGGAGCAGGTCTGATCAAAATCGGCACATTTCTTACCGATTAATTAGAAAAAAATGTGAATATCGCCCCCCCCCCCCCCCGATAATTGGTCGACCCACAATACAGTATAAGGTAGGGGGTGTGTCTTTTTCACACTTTTTTTTTTTGCTCCAAGCATAGAACCCCTAGCTTCCCATGTTAGAAATTATTCCAGTATCTACTGCATCCAAGATTAAGGAACAAAGTTAGATTTCCCACTTTACAGACATTCTGTCGACCTTTTACTCCTATCTGCACCACTATTCCAAACCTACATAAAGCGTTGCATTTTTAAGCCTCACTCATCAAATACTAAGTCAAAAACAGGTATTCCCACTCAACATGTCCCAAGAAAAACTAAAACGCCTATCCTCCAGTTTCCATACACCTAAGGCTACATGCACACGGACGTTTTTACAGCCGCTTTTTTGAGCGTTTTTTGCAGCTTAAAAATGCCTCTCCATGTTAGTCTATGGCCTCATGCCCACCATGGTGTTTTTCAGCTGTAAATGGCATAGCCGTTTTTAAGCTGCAAAAAAAAAAAACCATGACCAGTGCGTTCTGAGGCTCCAGCGCTAGAGCTGTAAAAACGTCAGATGCCGGCAAAAGGTGTTAAACGTGAATTAACGAGGCTTAAGCCTCGTCCGGCATTTCTGTCTCTATTCAAAATCAATGGTTCCCTACGGGAGCCCACTGATTTGAATAGAGGTCGCATCAAGATCCGATTTGCGGTGCGACTTCTGTGCTATGAGTCTTGAAAGGGGACCCCGCGAAAATTTAAAAAAAATTTGCGTGAGGCCCCCCCCCCCCCCCAGACGAAAAAAATGGCGTGAGGGGTTCACCCAAGATCCATACCAGACCCTTATCCGAGCACGCAGCCTGGTAGGTCAGGAAAGTGAGCTCACCCCCCCCTTTTCTGGACCATGCCAAGCCACATGCCCTCAACATGGGGGGGGGGGGGTTGGTGCTTTTGGGGCAGGGGAGCCCTGCGCCCCCCACCCCAAAGCACCATGTCCCCGCGTTGATGAGGACAAGGGCCTCTTCCCGACAACCCTTGCCCGGTGGTTGTCGGGGTCTGCGGGCGTGGGTGCCTATCGGAATTTGGGAGCCCCCTTTCATAAGGGGGCCCCCAGATCCCGGAACCCTACCCTATGTGAATGACTATGGGGTACATTGTACCGATTCCCATTCACCTAGGGGAAAAAGTGTCAATAAAAATAACACACTACAAAGGTTTTTAAAGTAATTTATTAGGCAGCTCCGGGGGTCTCTTCCGACCTCTCCGCGCTCTCCGGCCTCCTCTCCCGCTGCCTTCTGCCGGGCCCCCCGCCCCACAGCACCAACCCCCCCCATGTTGAGGGCATGTGGCTTGGTATGGTCCAGGAGGGGGGTGCTCACTCGCTCCCCCTTCAAGGCTCTCAGCACACAAGTCGCACCACAAGTGCTTCAGGTGCGACCTCTATTCAAATCAATGGGCTCCCATAGGGAACCATTGATTTTTGAATAGAGACAGAGAAATGCGGCCGAAAGCTAGCGCAGCTTAACGTGCATTGAATTCAATGCAAAACGCAAAAAAAAATTGCGTTTTTAACGCTGCTTTTTTCCTGGCGTCTCTACTAGCTTTACAGCCCGTTTTTTAAAACGTCCGTGTGCATGAAGTCTTAATCTAAAGCTGGCCATTCATGGATCAAAATTCGGCTGGTTCAGTGTGGCCACTATGGCTCAACAGAAGTCCATCTACCGATCAGCTTCTGTTAAGCCACCCTGTCAGTCTTTTTTCTTACTTGACCAGTGCCGCAGGCAATAGGCTGAAGAGGTCTGCCTGTTTGTCAGAATACAATGATGCAACTGGAGGATTACCCCATCCACATCGAATGAATCTTATCATTTTATTTTCATTCAACCCACTGGTTGAACTAAAAATAACAAACCCTTGTATGGCCAGTTTAATTCCTTCAAAAATTGGTGGATTAAACTTCACCTTCAAACCCCACCTATAGAGAAAACATCTTGCATACAAATTAGTTATTTGAACAGCAGGAGCGGAAGTGGCGTCACTGTCAAGAGCTGACAGGCAGGGATGAGAGGGGGGAGGAGGACACAGGAGCACAGAGGAGACGCAGGACAGCAGGCTGCGGAGGCACGTAAACTGACCACTGTGTCAGGACTCTGCAGCCATGGTACATCGTGGTCAGTTTAGAGGGGAGGGCAGAAACTAGCAGGATCGGCCAGGTTTTTTAGGTGTTACAGGTGGCCAAATGACACTGGACAAGCGCTGTCATAAAACATGTTTTTAAGGAGCAGGATTCATTTTTTTTTTGGGGGGTGGGGGGGGGGGTGTTAACAGCCGCTTTAATTTAAAAAAATAAAAAAGTTTTTAGGTTTAATAACACTTTAGGTGGAGAAACTGTGGCTAGCACAAATTGACCCTAATTCCATGTTGTGGAACAGTAATGTAGTAATAGAACCATCAAAACGTCTCCACTCTGTGGAATGCATGAAAAATTTATGGTGGCATACAAACAATGCTTTCTTCTGACATCAAATGTGTCTTAAGACTTTTCTGTAACGTTTATTTAATCCTGAATGGGCATAAAGTGGAGTTCCAGCCTGTGTTAAAAAATAAATAAAAGTCAACCGCTATAAATACTGTAGCTGCTGGCTTTTAATATAAGGACACTTGCCTGTCCAGGTATCCCGCGATGTTGGCACCCCAAGCCCATCCGTCCATCGGCTCCGGGTGCAGACGCCAGCATCTTCATTAAGAGAAACAGGAAGTCTTGTGGCTTCACAGCCTGTTTCCTACTGCGCATGCTCGGGTTACGCTGTGCTTTCTGAATGGTCCTGCTGTCTTCTGTGTGGCACTGGGGGGTGGGGCCCGGAAATTTCCTAGATTGCCGCACGACGATTGCAGCGTTCCTACCCGGAAGTGGGAGTCGGTACCTGGTTTTGACAAGTATCTGCTCCCCCTGAAAGGTGTCAAATGGGGCAGCAGAGTGGAGCTCTGCTTTAAGTACATATAGCCCAGGTAGAAAAAATAGATGCACACCAATAGCTGTCCAACAGGTTTATTTGAAAGACTTATCAATAGGAATGGTGCAGCGCTAAAAAATATTAATGTAAAAATGTCCCAATAAGAACCAAAATAAATATGGTCAAACAAAAGTCCTCTCCGTCAGGAAGAAATAATACTGTAATTAGCGAGATCCATATTGAAAGGAAACACAGAAGAGAGATGAAAACACCGTCACCAACACCCAAACAAACTGACCCTTACCATCAGTGTATGGGTTATACACGTGTGTAGAAAAAAGGCAGTCTTCATAGAATAAACCAACGATCTTCTAATGGAGTAGCACCAACATATTCCCCTCTGAACTAAATGGAAGGCTTTAGATCTCCTTTTTGTAGCTGGATATTAAACCAAGTATACTCCATTATGCATATGCACCTCAAGATCGTGGTACGTAGGGAATAAAAAGAAAACGCTCATTGCGCAATCTCCATAAACGAGGATAATTTATTGAAAAGTTAAAAACCACTCACATTTAGTAAGAAGGTATACAGCAGTGTGAAGCGTCCAGAGCTTCTAACCACAAAGATGGCCGCCGTGTCACCATCCCACCATCGTCCCAAGGGCGATGATAGAGACTGGCGACGCAGGACGCGGTGGGACGGTGACACGGCGGCCATCTTTGTGGTTAGAAGCATATATATATATATATATATATATATGTGTGTGTGTGTGTGTGTGTGTGTGTGTGTGTGTATGTATATATATATGTATGTATGTATGTATGTATGTATGTATGTGTGTGTATGTATGTATATATGTATATATGTCACAGCAAAGGGTCTGAATACTTAGGACCATGTGATATTTCAGTTTTTCTTTTTTAATAAAATTTAAAAAATGTCAACAATTCTGTGTTTTTCTGTCAATATGGGGTACCGTGTGTACATTTAATGAATAAAAAAAAATGAACGTAAATGATTTTATCAAATGGCTGCAATATAACCTAGAGTGAAAAATTTAAGGGGGTCTGAATACTTTCCGTCCCCACTCTATCTATCTATCTATCTATCTATCTATCTATCTATCTATCTATCTATCTATCTATCTATCTATCTATCTATCTATCTATCTATCTATCTATCTATCTATCTATCTATCTATCTATCTATCTATCTATCTATCTCTTTACACACCCCTGTTTAAAATGTAAGGTTTCTGTGATGTGAAAAAATGAGACTGAGCAATCATTTCAGAACTTTTTCCACCTTTTTAATGTGACCTATAAACTGTACAACTCAATTGAAAAACAAACTGAAATCTTTTAAGGGGGGGGAGTAAAGATAAAAATAAATAAATAAAATATTGTGGTTGCATAAGTGTGAACACCCTCCTGTAATTGGGGATGTAGTTGTGTTCAGAATTAAGCAATCACAATAAAACTCATGTTAAATAGGAGTCAGTACACACCTGCCATCATTTAAAGTGCCTCTGATTAACCCCAAATCAAGTTCAGCTGTTCTAGTAGGTCTTTCATTTTCTGGCATTTTCTTAGTCGCATCCTACAGAAAAAGCCATGGTCCGCAGAGAGCTTCCAAAGCATCAGAGGGATCTCATTGTTAAAAAGTTATCAGTCAGGAGAAGGGTACAAAAGAATTTCTAAGGCATTAGATATACCACGGAACACAGTGAAGACATCCATCAAGTGGAGAAAATATGGCACAACAGTGACATTACCAAGAACTGGACATCCCTCCAAAATTGATGGAAAGACGAGAAGAAAACCGGTCAGGGAGGCTGCCAAGAGGCCTACTGCAACATTAAAGGAGCTACAGGAATATCTGGCAACTACTGGCTGTGTGATACATGTGACAACAATTTCCCGTATTCTTCATATGTCTGGGCTATGGGGCAGAGTAGCAAGATGCAAGCCTTTTCTTACAAAGAAAAACATCCAAGCCAGGCTTCTGCTAGAAAGCTGAACATGAAGAGGAACTACATCTTTCAGCATGACAACGACCCAAAGCATACTTCCAAATCCACCAAGGAATTGCTTTGTCAGAAGAAGATTAAAGATTTGGAATGACCCAGCCAGAGCCCAGACCTGAATTCGATTGAAAATCTGTGGGGTGATCTTAAGTGTGCTGTGCATGGGAGATGCCCTTGCAATCTGACAGATTTGGAGTGTTTTTGCAAAGAAGAGTGGGCAAATATTGCCAAGTCCAGATGAGCCAGACTCGTACCCAAAAAGACTGCTGTAATAAAATCAAAAGGTGCTTCAACAAAGTATTAGTTTAAGGGTGTGCACACTTATGCAACCATATTTTTTTTATTTTTACTTCCCTCCACCTAAAAGATTTCCGTTTTGTTGTTCAACTGAGTTGTACAGTTTATAGGGCACATTAAAGGTGGAAAAATTTATAAAAGTATAGCCACCAATCAAACACGAGGAGTGACACCCCCGCACTCTGACATCATATGACGTAAAAATTCTGCCAAAGCAGTTTAATGAACATAATCCGCAAATCATGTCAAAATTTATAGTACTGTAGTAGGGAGACTGATCCCCCTGTAAAATACTGCCTGCACAGGTAATCGCATACAAAGAGAGAGAACGGATTGGGCACTCTTATCAGATGTGGCAGATATCAGTCTGCAACTAGCGGTGTCCAGTGTTGCCATTACTAGGCCACCAGACTTCCCACCCAATAAAATACAGCCCGGCTAGGCAACAGGAGGATGATTGTGATGTCAGAGGGCACGGAGTTTGATGTTGGAATGCACTATATATATCCTGGGTCACTATATGCATGTATCATGCCTGGCGAAGGGGTCCTGCATGGTTTTGAAATGTTGTACCTTCCTATTGTGAGATGATCATTCTTCAATAAAAATAGCCATCCAGCTGGATGTTGTTGCAGAAACAGCTACTTTCCAGCCTGATCCAGGAACATGTGCAATAAGAATATTAACATTACCTTGGTGACGCATGTGCCTACAAATATTTCTGAATATTTTCCTTGTAGTTTTTGGCCTGCTCCTAACAGCCTTGATGGGGTAGAGGAGGGCTTCATCCAGATTGTTTGTTTGCTATGGCCAGTAGGCCAAGTGGATTCCTCCTAGGCCAGTGGCTCTCAACTAGGGCTGAAACAACTAATCGATTTATGAAATTAATCGATTACTATTTTCATAATCGATTAATCAGCCAGTAATATAATGGGGTTAAAAAAAACTAAAATTAGCCCTTTATAGTACAAAAAGAGCAAATAATCGCTGCTGTAAATATTACTTTCACAGTTCTACAGTAAAAAAAAATGAACCCCTTACAGTAGTGATTAAATGCTTTTTTTGTATTTATAAAGGGCTAATTTTAGTTTTGTTTTTTTTAACCCCATTATGCTGCTAAACATATTAGAACTGGTTCACAGCTATGTGTTTTTTGGTGCTTTTTGCAGAAAAGCCCTACAGTGCATTTACATGGTTTCCTATGGGACACGTTCACATTTATGCTTTTTTCAGACGTTGCGTATTTGAAAAGGGTCAGGGACATTTTTTAACGCAAAAACTGCTTTTTTGGTTCAATATACTTCAATGGAGAAGCTCCAGAAAAGCATGTAATGTATTTTTGCAGCAATGTATTTTTTAATCTGCCCAACAACAAATTGGCACAAAAAAAAATGCAAAAATCAAAACGCACTGCAGAAACAGATCAAAAGCAAACTGCATAGATGTGAACCGAGCCTTTGCTGGCCAGACGGATCAATTTTCAGACGAGAATATTCAGACGAAAAATCTTTGTACATTTGCTGAATAAAAGAATGTTGTTTGAAATTTTCACTTGTTTTTAACATTCTGTTTTTAAAATTAATGTAATTTCTGAACGAAAACCACATACACCATCTGAAAATTCCTTTGACCAAGAAGTTTTCTACTATTTCCAAATTTTCCCGTCACTGCGGTTGAAAACGAACGTCGGTTTGACCCCACTAACGATTAGAAAATTCTTAAATTGACAAATTTTTTGTAGGAAGATGTTTTGTTTTTTTAATTAAAAAAAATTGATTTCTGGGTCTGATGATATTTACCAGATTCACCCTTTAATAGTATATACAGTATATCTCTTCTGTCTGTTATTAGAATGGATTCAATATTTTGCTCCCTAACCATATAGTTGGTTATTGATATTTAAAGGGGTTGTAAAGGTAATTAAAAAAAAAAACAAACATGTTATACTTTCACTGTGCAGCTCGTTCTGCACAGAGTGGCCCCGAACCTGCTCTTCTGGGGTCCCTCTGCGGCTGTTTCAGCTCCTCCCCGCAAGAACTAACCACCTTAATGCGAGCTCCCTCGCATGGTGGTTAGTTCTTGCGGGCGCGCTCCCATGATACAGCTGGCGGCTATAGCCTCTCACTGTATCACTCGGCCCCGCCCCCCAGTGCGCCGCGTCATTGGATGTGATTGACAGCAGCGCGAGCCAATGGCTGCGCTGCTTTCAATCCATCCACTGTAGCCAATCAGCAGCCAGGCTGAGCGGCGAAATGGATGTCGTGAGCGAGCGGCTGACTTTCGAGGTGTCAGGTAAGTAAAACGGGGGGGCGGGGGGGGGGGGGGTTGGGGACGGCTTTATTGTCGGAAGTTTTTTCACCTTAATGCATAGAATGCATTAAGGTGAAAAAATGTTTACCTTTACAACCTCTTTAAGAATAAATTACCTTTTTTTTAAACTTTACATAATAACTAAATTGTATACCACACTTTTTTTTTTTTTTAAAGGTTATTAATCGAAACAATAATCGGCCAACTAATCGATTATGAAAATAATCGTTAGTTGCAGCCCTATTCTCAACCCTGTCCTCAAGTACCCCCAACAGGCCATGTTTGCAGGTTTTCCTTTATCTTGCACAGGTGCTTTAAATTGGTCAATGTCTTGGTATTTTGGACAGCTATTTTATCTAAGAGAAATACCCAAAACATGGCCTGTTGGGGGTACTTGAGGACAGGGTTGAGAACCACTGTGCTAGGCAACAATCTAAGCGACACATGATAGATTTGGTGACTTCGCTGGCAGAGTGCTTTTCAGATCCAGCGCAGGGCCCTGCAATATGTGTACCTGCTGTGATGGGTGAAGTTTGTGCCTACTGGTCATCGGGCCTCGGTCCTCTTTCTACCTAAAGTGGTTACTTTTGTTCCGCCTGAATCAGGACATTGTTGTCCCTTTTTTTCCTAATCCTAGGTATCCTAAGGAAAAGGTGCTTCATTCTTTGGATATTTGGGCTGCTGGGGATTATTTGAAGTCTATAGCTTCATTTCAACAGTCTGTTTCCCCGTTTGTTATGCCTGAGGGTCCTTCTAAGGGTCAGGCTGCTGCTCAATGTTCTTTTTGGGCAGATCATTTCTCAGGCCTATGGTATAAAATGTTCCTTGTTTCCCAGTTGAGGCCCATTCCTCCAGGGATGTCTGTGTTTCCTGGAAAATCCAGAATCCAGCTTCTGTTGTTGAAATGTTTATGGCTGCTACCTGCTCTTCTCTAAACAGGTTTACGAAGTTCTACCATGTAGTTGTTCACACATCTGCGGATGCCAGTTTTGGCAGGTGGGCTTGCAGGCACGGCTTTGTAGTAGGATTCTCCCTGGTGTGTGTGTGTTTTTTTTTTTTTTTGGGGGGGGGGTCAGGTTTGAGTGTTTGGCCTCCCCTTTGTTCAGTGCTTTGAGACATCCTGAGTAGTCGCGATTATCAAGTTCTCTGTGTCCCATGATATACAATTAAGAAATTAAGATTTTTGGTTGACCATGGGCATTCACCCAAAGGTGGCAGCATAACTCAAGTAGTCATATCAAATCTTGGGATGTATGCCAAGAAAACAAATTTACAGGTAAACCAAAAATCCAACATTTTATGGATCTGCACTACTACCAGGCAATCCTTAACACATTACAATTCATTTACCTTCGTTTGACGCAATATCCTTGTATGCATTTTCACAGTGGATGGGTGCCAGTCATTCTTTTTAAAGGATATCTAAAAGTTAATTTTAAAAAAATAAAACAAACCTGTCATACTTTCCTCCTTTGTGCAGTTGGTTTTGCACAGAGCGGCCCCGATCCTCCTCTTCTGGGTCCCTCAACAGCGCTGCTGACTCCTCTTCTCGAGTGCCCCGTTGGAGAGCCGCTCTCCTTTGGGGCACTCGTGCGGGCAAAGTCCAGTGTCCTGCTGCTGCGTCTACAGACAGCAGGACTCTGCTCCGCCCCCAACTCCCACGTCATTGGGTTTGATAGCAGCGGGAGCCAATGGCTGCGCTGCTGTCATGCTATCCAATCGGGACCTGAGACACCAACTGGAGCTGGTGTGCTTGTCCCTGTCGCTGGAAAGACTATAAAATAATGATTGAAAAACATTTATAACCCTCATTCAACCACTCCTATGTGATGGAATGGGAGAAGATCTGAGGGAAGAGCTGCCTTTGGAAATAAGGCAAATCATATGGTTACAGGGTGTAGGAGCTCAATCTGTATTCTGTATAAAGCAAATCAATATAAAATGTATTTTTCTTTTTCTTTTCTTTATAAAATAACACATTTTCTTTTTGCACTTGTAGAAGTGTGTGTGCCATCCCTTTTTGACTTCCCCTTAACTATGATATTGGTCATGTGAGTGATCCAAGGTGCACTGCATTTATTATTCCACTGCTGACAATTCTTATTTCCCTTTAGGAGATTTTATTTAGCTGTCTGCTAAGCATTACAGACCAGGTGTTACTTCCATCATTGTCATTAATGGACTCAAATGCATGCATGTCTGAAGAACTCTGGGGCATGATAAAAAATTTTCCATACCTATACAGGTAAGCTTGCATTAAAGATTAACACATTTGTCTGTCTTTATCATTAATATAAAGATTTTATTATAGAAACCCACACTGAGAGCAATAGCTGCCATTGCTATCCTCATTTGAATTTTTGAGTCGCTTTCCCAGAACAAGGATGTAGTGCGTAAAGTCAGAACTCTTTATTTGTATTTGTTTCAAGCTCATTGAAGCCATCTTTGTAAATGCCAGAGAAAACTAGCACTGGCAGTGGAAGAGAATGGCACTGATGTTGGAGACTGCTAACCTGGCGATTGGCTGATTGTCCTAAATTCGGTGTGCTTTCAGGGGCTCTTTGTGTGCATTAAAATCTGTTTGAAAATTGACACTTTATTTTACCAGAAGTAAGGTGTCCGCAGCTAATCATTGTTAGAGTGAGGGTGTTCATGAGTGAGCAACTACTACTGAAATGCCTTATTAAAAAAAAAAAAACACAGATTTTTTTTGTAATACCAGCTTTGGAACAAATTCACTTGTAAATATATGTCTGAAAAGAGAGGCGACCGGGGTCTCAAAAAATGAATAAATATCAGACACCAATATAGCTTCTGTTTTTAAAAAGGGAGTGTGCATTTATTTTTGATAACCTGCTTATTCTTGGTCAGCTTTTGCAAAATTCACTGGTCACTTAGGGAGTCAGTGCTATATTTTAAATGGTGAATTCCATCTGTTCCATGTATTATTGCTTACGTTCTCTGCTAGTGTTGGACTGTTCAACATTTTCCATTTACATATCAGACATTTCTGGATAGCTACCCTGTTTGGTTATCCATAAACCATCTGGTGTCACTGCAGAATGCCATCTTAAAAGCCAGTAGAACAGGGTCAACCCGCAGGAGGTATGGCAGGAAGGTCATAAGAGAAAACCCCATCTCTGGGGTAAAGGGTCAGTGCATAACACCTTGCAGTGGTTAATGGAAGGGAAGGGGTTGTATTTTGCATTCAAACGCCCTTAAGAAGTTCTAGCGAGTTGAAAAGGATAAAATCTGATGAGCTGACAATCGTAGAGAGATGGGTAGTCTATTGCCTGGTATAGGCCTTTGTCGGAGAATTTGCTCTCGCTTTAGGAGCATGTTGGTGATTGTGGCAGAATCCTATGAAAAATGCAGATTGGACAAATGACGCTTTAGGGGTCTCATGAAGGGTGTAGGTGTGTCTTTAATATGTCTGTGTTGGATAAAAAGTCTCTGAGTCAAGATAAAGTACTTAAAAGGGCAGACTGTCTGTGTAATATTCTATTTTACTCTCTTTAATTCTAATTGGTTTGTAACATAATATAGATTTACGCACTTGTTGGTGATTTTTCCTTTCATTGTATTGAAATAAAACCTTTTTGCTTCTTTTAGCATTGTTGTTTGTTACCATTGTTACTAACGATGGTGCTTTTGCAGATTAGCTTAGTTCAAAGACAGACCAAATAAGTATTTCAGCTAGTACTTATTTGCTGTTTTTGCACTACCTACAGTAACTATGAAACCAGGTTTGGAAAACATGATCTTTTTTTCATTTATTTATTTTTATTTTGAACATCTATTTTATGGAGGACTTTTCTACTTCATCATCATAGAGCTGTCTTCAATTTCACAAAATGTTGCCTTGTCTTTAATATAGATTTATCTTTGCTTTATAATTTAGGTATCGCCTGTATGGGCAATGGAAGAATGAAACGTACAACAGTCATCCATTACTTGTCAGAGTTAAAGCACAAACAATTGAAAGGGCCAAATATATTATGAAGTAAGTATAAAGTTTCAGTCGGTTTTTGAAGTGTTTTTATTTTCAGCTGAGCAGCTAAAGTGTAGTTTCCTGTGCCAAACCGTGAACCTGTTCATTGTTCTGAAACTCAAAGGAGGCATCTGCTCTGTTAGATCTTAAAGCTCTGAATTTCTTTGAGCCCAGAAATTCTACATGGAATCCATCATGTCTGTAATTGTCTACCTTGACCAGAGAGACTTTCTGGCTTCTCTGGACATTTAGAACTAGTATGTCACAATTTTTCCTTCAAATCAATGTTCTCTTTGGTGCCCCAGCCTTCAGCCTGTCTTTTCTCTTTGGATGTTCACCAAGCTGCTGGCCCTGGTATTATCTCTGTTGCACTTTCATGGCATCTTCATTGTGGGATACTCGGACAACCTTCTGTTGAGGGAGTAGTCGGCAAAGACTCTGCCAGGCAATGTGGTTTTGACTTTCCAAATGTGGCGGCAGTTTAAGTGGATTGGATTCATCATTTGGTGTATCGGTGTCTAGTCCTGGACAGAGCTCACTTGAGTGTTTCTTTCACTGGAGAAACTTCAGACTCTTTGATTTCGGATTTTAATTTTTCAGTCCATGAGTTGTCCTTGCATGAGTCTTTATCCTGGCGGTAGCCTCCCAGTCGTATATATTCAGCTTTATTCCGAACCTGTACGATGCATCAGTCCGTCATTGTGGGAAAAGTCAGTTAGGTCCCTGGACAGACAAATTTATTTGACACCAAGGGCCGAGTTGTCTTTAGTTTAGTGTCTCAAGAATCTGACTCAAAAGTAATTCCTTTGTTTGTTTTTTGTTGTTTTTTAACATCCTCACTGTTAATAGCAGCCTGTCATGGTGGGGACAAATCCTGGGCACCCTGTCATGCAGCAGAGTTGGTTGTTGGAGTATTCGAAGTGTGTGTGGTTATTTTCCCCAAATATGGCAGGTGTTGGTAGTAGTGTTTGAAAATGGGTAGTAAGGGTTTTACGGAGAAGAGTAGAAATAGTCTCAGCATTTTTAATGGGGTTATGTGTGTCCTTTTACTGTTTAGCAAAGTTCAGTAAAATTTATCTGAGGTAAATATTTAGCAGCCATCATCCTGTATCGGAGTCTTTTTAAAGACTCTGAAATAAAGCACGTTATTCCTTCCTTGAACTGAATGGTTGTTGGTGTGGACAATAGTTTGCACATGGAATAAGGTTGAAGCGCATGTCCAGCCCAAATGTTTTTTTCCAGTTTTGGATAGAGTGGGGAAGAAGCAGAGCTCATGCCTGGTTTGTACTGCTATCCAGGGCTGTGTTGGCAAGCTCTCCCCTCACGGTCTGTTCTGCTGACAATGCGTTACCAGAAAGGAAGCGAGGGCACATCTCCAACAGCAACATGGACAAACCAACTCACTCTCACTCACTCACCCCCTTTAAGTTTACTAGGGAAAGGCTAGAACTGCTGTCTGATTTTAATTGAGGTGCGTGTCCCTTTTGCAGATATTCCCATGTTACCTGTCTAGTGAAACCATTGTCAGTGGGGTAAAATCTCTCTAACAGAACCCCAGATGACTGTAAAAACCTCACAGGGGTTCCAGGTCTTCCTCACTCTAGTATAAGAAAATGTTTCTGAGTAGTATTAGTATTTATAGACTCTGGCGTATAGGCTCATACCTCAAGGGCACACCCCTCTAGGACGCCTCCCCTATCACCTTACTTCACTCTGTGAGTCCTTTTTTATTTATTTTTTCTTGATGCATCAAGAAAGCAAAATGGGGTAAAATTTTTGAAGCAAAGCAAATATAACAGGTGAACAGGGCTGTAAGCTTGCCATTTAATTTAGTGATGTGTGCTTTGATTGGCATTCAGAGTGCTTTTAAAAAGTGTGTTAAATTCCACATTTTAAAGTAAGTGTAAGCGAGCCCTAAAAGTTGCATGTGTTAGCAGCACACTGGAGAGCTGAATCACTGATTTCACAAAGCACAATATTATGCGTCCCCTGCAGTCCGACACTGCTCCTGCACAGTGCTTCAGTCAACAACAATGTGCAGAGGGGTTGTCAGGTTACTGGAGACCTGGACCACTGTGTTCTGTGTGAGAATAGGGGTCTGACTCTCCAGTGTGCTGCTGACACAGGCAACTTTTTTATATGTTCAAAACACATACACTAAGAAAAACAAAAATACTGCTTTTTTTTTTTTTTCTTCCAGACTGGGTCCTGGGGCCTCAATTAAGCTTTGATTATACATCCCTCAGTATGTCTTTGGGATATTTTTTTTTATTTTAGTAGACTGGTACCCTTTCATGAAGTGTCCTTTTTAAAGAGTATTGCAAGATTTTATGTATGGAAGATGAATTTATTTTAGTGGACCCCTAATCAAACATTCACATAGACTTCTTCAGTAAGGCAAAATACAAAGCTCAATGACCCATTACATCCTGTCGCAGCTCATTTTTTTGTGAACTGACCTCTTGTAAACCTGTCACAATCCTGAACATTTCAGCTTGAGCATATAATACATAAATACATTAGATTACCTTAAGTGAAAACTTGACGTTTTCCATCGGAGTATAGGGAGCTGAAATATTTTTTCACCTATTCCATTTTTCCTGGTGAATGCTGGTTCTATAACCATCAAGTACAGCTATATAATGGAGTCTTACTATGTTATCTAGCTTTGTGGTCTTCCTCCTAGTAGCCTCTTTTCATATAGGCTTCTTGGCTAGCTCTGAATAATGTGCTAAGTGGCAAATTCTTGTATGTTTTCAGCTTTGTTCTTAAACCTGCATTAACCTAGTTTTGAACATAAAATTGCTTACTCGTACCCTATAGACATTTGTATTAACTTTAGCTTTGTGTTGTCACACAGAACTACCTAATGGGTGCCTGTGTTCTTGTGCTGGTTACAACGCTGACACTAGAATGGGAAGTGAAGGGGGCCTCTCCCCCCAGGGACAATAAAAACCTGACCGATTTCAGTCTCCCCCCCCCCCTACGGTCAAAAATGCACAGTACTAGGGTTACACTTAAAGTGTTTGTAAACCCCTTTTTAGAACTTTTACCTATAGTGAAGCCTAGAATAAGGCTTACCTATAGGTACTGTAAATATCCCTTAAACATGTGCTGTTTTAGGAGATATTTACCTTGCAGTGCACCAATGATGTCATCAGCGCATGCGCTGTGAAGAAACTACTCTCCGTGCTGTTTCTTCCCGAGCGAGTGCTGTGACTGACAGCTTTGGCGCACATGCGCAGGAGTGACGTCACGCTGCTCCAGCCAGTCACAGAGCCGGGGTCCGTGGCCTCGGAAGGAAGAGGGGCGAAGATTGATGTGGGCTTCGTTTGCAGGTAAGTGCCACATAATTGGCTAGTATGCGATGCATAGTAGCCCATTGTGCTTTTACTTTGCAGGGAGCAAAAAAATGAAGTAAAACCCATCGGGGTTTACTTCCTATTTAATAATCTTTAACTATACGGGGTGATTTAGTAGAGACTATTTTACTTTTAATGCAATAACCAATTTTAAATTCTTTTGAAGAGTCCCTTTGAAACATCGATTTAAATATGTGTGCTACTGCAGTACTGTTATCACTGAGGCAGAAATTGTCCCCTTTATAAGAGAGTTATAGGCTTGGGACTACATCAGCTGAAAACGCTTTTAAAGGCTGCACTAAAAAAATGTAATGGCTTCTATGGCACACTGGTATGAACCAATTATTTTTTCTCTTCATGAGATCTTTAGCTCCTTCATTAAGCACTAGTCTCATTAGGAACAGTGTTGGTAGTTACAGAAAAGTGCTAATTTTCTAACTCTAGTACATTTTAGAGGCAATTGACAAAAAATATTTTTATTACCTGAAAATGTTAAGTGAAGATTTTGCTGTTATGACCAGCTTTTCCTTAGTTGTGTTTTGTATGATCTATGAACGGAATACGCCGTGGAAATCCAACAGTTATTTGTCTTATGATATTTTTTCTTATAAAAGATTTTCATGTTATATATTTTTTTTGCATTTTCCTTAGATATATAGATATATATATATAGATATATATATATATATATATATAGATATATATATAGATATAGATATATATATATAGATATATATATATATATATATATATATATATATATATATATATATATATATATATATATATATATATATATATATATATATATATATATATATATATATATATAATCTGTTTTATAGTAGATCTGTTTTTTTTATGGCCAATTTAAACTGTTCATAGTGCTTTTAAAACATTGTAATAAAGAGATAACTTTTTTTTTTTTCCTGCATACAGACGTCTAACAAAAGAAAATGTGAAGCCATCGGGACGGCAAATAGGAAAACTAAGCCATAGCAATCCAACAATTTTGTTTGACTACGTATGTTAATTCACAATTGCTAAATTGAAGCTTTTTGCACAGCATTGTTGTTGTAGCCTGTATGTCTTTGTCACTCTTCTACAACTTTAAAGTGTGTGTATATATATATATATATATATGTGTATGTGTATGTGTGTGTGTGTGTATGTGTATATATATATATATATATATATATATATATATATATATATATATATATATAACATTTTTCTAGGTAAATATGTTTCTAAAAGTGCTATTCACATGACATATTCACCACATGTAGTTACCAACCCTTGCAATCCATACACACAAAGAAACCAAAACAAATAGATTCAGTAATTTAAGTTATTTGTAATAAAATGGGATGACACATGAAAAAAGGGAGGTGCATTAAAAGCATGGAAAGCCGAGACACCAGCTGAAATATATCAGTGATTAGAAAGCAATCCTGCCCCTTGTCAGTGCAAAGTAATGGCAGCTGGTTCAGTCTCAACTGATTGCCTATAAGAAGGTGTTTTCATTACCAAGGTGTCACACAAAAATTTAATGATGGGTAAAAGCAAATCGCTCTCTCAGGACCTTCGCAAACTTACTGTTACAAAACATTCTGATGGCATTGGTTGCAGAAAGATTTTAAACTTCTGAATGTTCCAGTGAGCACTGTTGGGGCCATAATCCAGAAGTGGAAAGAAAAATAATTTCACCATAAACTGGCCACAACTAGGTGCAAGATTTCTGACAGAAGACTGAAAATAATCAGAAGAGTTGTCCAAGCGTTAAGGACCACTTGTGGAGAGCTTCAGAAAGACCTGGAATTAGCAGGTACAATTGTTTCAAACAAAACAATAAGTAATGCACTCAACTGCCATTGCCTGTATGCACGCTAACCACGCAAGACCCCTTTGCTGAAGAAAAAGTATGTTGACGCTCGCTTAAAATTTGCTGAACAACATTTAGACAAGCCTGTGAAATACTGGGAGAAATAGTCTGGTCAGATGAGACCAAAATTGAACTATTTGGATGCCATAATACACACTATGTTTGGAGGGCAAATGGCACATCATCCCACAAACACCTTACCAACAGTGAAGTATTTGGAGGTGGAAACATCAAGGTGTGGGGCTGTTTTTCTGCATATGGTACTGGCAAACTCCATATCATTGAAGGAAGAATGAAAAAAAATCTGCGGCCATTTACCAGGATGAAGATGAAATGAGAATGGGCATTTCAGCAAAACAATGATCCCAAACAAAAAGCCAAGGAAACTCACAATTGGTTTCAAAGAGGGAAAATAAAGCTGCTAGAATGGCCCAGCCAATCACCGGACTTGAATCCATTACAAAAATCTATGGAAAGAACTAAAGATCAGAGCTCATAAAAGAGGCCCACTGAACCTTCAAGAATTGAAGACTGTGTAGAAGAATGGGCTGAAATCACACCTGAGCAATGCATGCGACTAGTTTCTCCATACAGGAGGCGTCTTGAAGCTGTCGTTGCCAACAAAGAATTTTGTATGAAGTATTAAATACATTTCAGTTAAAGTGTTCAATACATTCTCCCTGTGTCATTCCATTTTATTAAACCTAACTTCATTTTTGATCTTATTTGTTTGATTTCTTTGTATGTATGGATTACATGGGTTGTTAATGATGTGGTGAAAATTTAATGTCAATAGCACCTTGTATTAACCTAGAAAAAATGATGATATGTTCAATGCTTATTTTACCCGCTCTGTGTGTATCTATCTCTCACAAAAGTGAGCACACCCCTCACATTTTTGTAAATATTTTATTATATCCTTTCATGTGACAACACTGAAGAAATGACACTTTGCTACAATGTAAAGTAGTGAGCGTACAGCTTGTATAACAGTGTAAATTTGCTGTCCCCTCAAAATACCTCAACACACAGCCATTGATGTCTAAACCGCTGGCAACAAAAGTGAGTACACCCCTAAGTGAAAATGTCCAAATTGGGCCTAATTAACCCTTTTCCCTCCCCGGTGTCATGTGACTCATTAGTTTTACAAGGTCTCAGGTGTGGATGGGGAGCAGGTGTGTTAAATTTGGTATTATTGCTCTCACTCTCTCATACTGGTCACTGGAAGTTCAACATGGCACCTCATGGCAAAGAAGTCTCTGAGGATCTGAAAAAAAGAATTGTTGCACTACATAAAGATGGCCTAGGCTAAAAGAAGATCGCCAAGACCCTGAAACTGAGCTGCAGCATGGTGGCCAAGACCATACAGCGGTTTAACAGGACAGGTTCCACTCAGAACAGGCCTCGCCATGGTTGACCAAAGGAGTTGAGTGTATGTGCTCAGCATCAAATCCAGAGGTTGTCTTTAGGAAATAGATGTAGGAGTGCTGCCAGCATTGCTGCAGAGGTTAAAGGGGTGGGGGGTCAACCTGTCAGTGCTCAGACCATACGCCGCACACTGCATCAAATTGATCTGCATGGCTGTCGTCCCAGAAGGAAGCCTCTTCTAAAGATTATGCACAGGTAAGCCTGCAAACAGTTTGCTGAAGACAAGCAGACTAAGGACATGGATTACTTGAACCATGTCCTGTGGTCTGATGAGACCAAGATAAGCTTATTTGGTTCAGATGGTGTTAAGCGTGTGTGGCGGCAACCAGGTGAGGAGTACAAAGACAAGTGTGTCTTGCCTACAGTCATGGTGGTGGGAGTGTCATGGTCTGGGGCTGCATGCCGCAGGGCAGTATTTCAACATGTCTGACCACTGCCTTGCTAAAGGAGCTGAGCGTAAAGGTCAATCATGTCTCCAGACCTAAACCCTATTGCGCATCTGTGGGGCATCCTCAAACAGAAGGTGGAGGAGCGCAAGGTCTCTAACATCCACCAGCTCCATAATGTCATCATGGATGAGTGGAAGAGGACTCCAGTGGCAACCTATGAAGCTCTGCTGAACTCCATGCCCAAGAGGGTTAAGTCAGTGCTGGAAAATGTAATGGTGGCCACACAAAATATTGACGTTGGGTCCAATTTGGACATTTTCACTTGGGGGTGTACTCACTTTTGTTGCCAGCAGTTTAGACATTATTGGCTGTGTGTTGAGTTATTTTGAGGGGACAGCAAATGTACACTGTTGTACAAGCTGTACACTCACTACTTTACATTGTAGCAAAGTGTCATTTCTTCAGTGTTGGTGTGTGTGTGTGTGTGTGTGTGTGTGTGTGTGTGTGTGTAATATATATATACACACACAATGCACTTAAACCTTGTACATTGTGGGGCTTATTTTAGTATGTTGATGTACACATTGGCTTTTCCTGTATTTTGTCAATTGACCTTTTTCTTTCTTTTTTTTCCGGCAGATTCTTTCACAGATACAAAATTATGACAATTTAATAACACCTGTTGTGGACTCACTAAAATACCTCACTTCCCTGAACTATGATGTCCTTGCATGTATCCTTTTGTTTGACCTTTTTTTTATGTCTTTTAATGTTTGTACATTGCAACACATTACCTTGAAAATTCTCAATAACATTGTGATTTATGCTCTTTGTATGCCTGTTCATATGACTGTACAAACCCATAAAGGGCAAAGCTACATGTTTACCTTAATGCCTGTTTTTAAGCAGCAGGTAGTCTGGTTTCCTTTCTGGAAAAAGAAGGTATCCATGATTTAGAGGGGCATGTTACTCGCTTGCTTTACCCTTGTGATAGTGATAGTGACTGGCCCATCACTGTCACATGGGGATAGGTCTTGACTCATGCAATCCTTTAGTAGATTGACTTGGAGCTTACACAGAGCTTTCTTTCCTTGTTTCCAGCAGCTGAACAGTGTAGAAAATCAAGGAAGGTAAGAATGTGCTGCTGGGTAAGAGGGTCTTGATTCAAATATAATTATCCTGTGGTAAAATACAGACATTTTTGCTGGATGACAATTTGTGTAATTATGTTATGTTGGTCATGTTCATAAGAGAATGGTAAAAATTATATATATATTTTTTTCTTAACTGGAAATATAGACTGTATAATTGAAGCTCTTGCAAATCCAGAAAAAGAAAAGATGAAGCATGATGACACTACGATCTCCAGCTGGTTACAGAGTTAGTACAATTTTCTATTCATTTTTTAGATCCTGCCTGATAAACAAAAAATAGTCAAGGGTCAGTCCAACTCGGAGTGAATGACCGCTTCTTATATGCCTGGATTACTGCAAAAGTGGGATCTTGCTGCCACCAATCCTTTCTGTATTCCTGTCCTCTTGTGAAGTTTGAGTCTTCCTGCCAACCTTTTTCATTTTCTATCAGTTCCAGTTACATGCTCTAAAAATAAAATTTGATAAACTTAAGCAGGTGTGCAGATCCAGAAACTCAAGCAAACCGTTCTAGCCAATAATTATCCCAATAGATTCAATAAATTGTAAGTTTAACTGTGCTGTATTAAGTGAAATATCAGCTTTGAGTGGACTGGCTCTTTTGAATTGTTTGCCTTCAGATAAACTTGGATGGTGACTGCCTCCCTTTTTGTTGACTTTTTTTTTTTTTTAATCCTTATCCTAAAGTACAGGACACATGCTTTTAATCATAACTAATGGGTTATATACACAGCACTTTCAGGTGATTGGACACTGGCAAAGCCACTCAAAGCTTTAACACTTCCTTATATAACCACCTACCTCCATGCAATACTCAGTTTCTTGCTAGTGTTCTTAGGTGAAGGTTGGAACTACCAATGTAAAAGTAGGAATTTATAGGAAAACGTGAATTCTCTTATCAAAACAAATTACAGACTTCACCAGGCCACTTCGGCTAAGGGTGTCGGCTTTCTAAAACGGTGCCCCCAACATACCTCACTCCTAGGAGGCCTGGTCTTGATTGAACAATCCCAGGAAACGCTGCACATGTGTGTAAACACCATTTGGGTGCTCCGACGCAAGTGTGTTCACCATATTACTGCCTTCAACCTTGAAAGGGCACATGTGCAGATGCCATTTTGGTGCTCCTGCTTGATTACTACAGGTGCCATTTTGTCCTTTGCAGCGCAGTTACTGATGCCATATTAGAAAAGAGGGTGCACATACAGGCACAATTTCCTGTCAGAGTGTGTTTCAGCTGGACACATTTGACACAAGTCTTCAATATAAATGGTTATAGGGTAGTTGGCTGCATTGGATGACTTGAAGTACAGGAAGGTTAAAAGTTCTTTTGGCTGCGATATTCCTATTGTCCCAGGTATTATTCCATTTCCAATAGCGAAGTGAACTTGTCTGTGGTTTAAATATAATTTTGCTATGCGTTCATAGTAATTAAGAAAACATGCATTGTACATTCTGGCTTCAGTATGTGAAAGAGCAATGGCTACCGGAAGCTTTAAAAAAGTATCTGAAAAGTTTTTCAGTAAGCTTCCTGCAGCTTGGTTGAAGCTTTCATGCAAACTTGTTCCAGTATGGGAGCGTAGTCCTAAATCGGAATGAGCTCAGGCGTGTTTGAATCTGCCTGAGCTATCCCGCCAGAAAGCTGTCAATGGAGGCAGATGCATTCCACGCTCCCCAGCTGCACATGTGCAAAGGGTGTGTATAAATTTAGGCTGTAGGGCTCAGAATGCTTCCCGGCAGGATTGCTCAGGTGTGTTTAGACTTGTCTGAATACGACTTGGCTCATTGCTGATCATAGATCCTGAAGCAAATACTAAGTGTCACTTTAAAGTGTTTGTAAAGGGTAATTATTATTAATATTAATAATTTCTAGGGTCCCCCTCCCAGCTTTCCAGGCTCTTCCTCTTCTCTGTGTGCCACCATAGGGAAGCTGCTTCCTATGGTGGCACACCTGTGGGCTTAAACCCGAGGCATGCTGCCTGTGTCCAAAGACTCGGCCCCACCCCCTGGCTTCCTAATTTCTGGATTTATTGACATCAGCAGGAGCAAATTGCTCCTGACTATTAGTCTGCCCTATGAGTAGGGAGAGAGAAGAGAGCTTACTGCTTTCATGCTCAGGATTTGATCAGGAGGGCTCAGGTGTGTATGGGGGGGGGGGGGGGGCTTGCACAAAGCAAGATATTGATCCTAATGCAGAGAATACCTTAAGATGAAAATACTTCTGCCTTTAGGACCACTTTAAACAATCTTTCAAGTAATGTTGCAGCTTAATGAATAACCTGATGAGCAGTACTCACAGCTTGAAACTGTCTGAAAGATTGGCAACCGCTTTGTAACACTTGCGGTGTGAACTACTATTACACAAGTAGGAGCACAATTTGTACAAGGCCTCAGTGTGAGCTGTATAGCTGTGTAAATATCTATTGCCTGAATTTCAGAAAGGTCTCATGTCTCATTTGTATTTTATTTTTATCCTGCAGGCCTAGCTAGCTTTTGTGGAGCAATTTTTAGGAAATATCCCATAGAATTGGCTGGGCTTCTGCAGTATGTAGCAAACCAGCTAAAAGCTGGAAAAAGGTAAGCATTGATTAGAATGTAAAAACATGTTAACCTTTATTAAGTGTTTAACTTCGCCATATATATAATTATTTTTTATTTTCTATATTCTGTGCCGTTTGCACTTCATTTAATTTCACAGAGCTGCTTTTTGAAATTCTGGGTGTTAGTCTGTGTAGTAAATCTCAACATTATTTCCCCTTCTGTCACATTTGCCTTGCAGTTTTGATTTGTTGATTCTGAAAGAGGTGGTACAAAAGATGGCTGGGATTGAAATCACTGAAGAAATTACAATGGAGCAGCTGGAAGCAATGACTGGTGGAGAACAACTTAAAGCGGAGGTGAGGGAATGTGCTGTTCTATGACACTTCAAACACACACAACCACCCTGCAGTCTTTACTTTCCACTAATCCATTGTATACTCATGCTGATTGTATACCATAGGCTACTTTCACTGTGCAATAATTGAAAGAAATCTGCTATGCTCTACATTTTGGTCCCACCAGTCAACCTTTTTTATTTTCATTTTAAAGGTGTCAAATATTTGGAACTTTTCAGAATAGTAAGCTAGGGCTTACTTGTGTTGAACAAACTATTCTTTCTGGTGCATTGTTGGTGAAAGTAAGGGGTGTATTCATGAAAAATCGGCAGAGCTATTCTTCCTGTGAAACTGCATGTACCATGTAATCCTTGTGTGACTAGGGATCACAATTATTAGGCTATTATCTGTCTGTCTGGCTTGAATGTTTAAAAATGGAGTGGTTTTGGAAAAGTTGTGGTTTAGCTGGTGTAGCTTACAATCATAGAAAAATATTTGATTCCTATTATCCTCAACTCCATTTAGTGGCCATAATTTTGTATTTTCCTAATTCACTCTGTTCTGTATGAATGAATAACATTCAACCTGGAGCAAAATTGGCCTAGTAACCTTTTGGTTTTGTCACCATTCACACTGATGAAATGTATATGCAGTTTCAAAGGACAAATATCTCTGCATTTATTTTTTTTCTATAAATACACTGCTTAGTCATATATCTGGCTACAGCAGCATTGTACGCCATCAAACAAACTGCAGGCCAGCATAGGATAATCTCCCCTCTATCCAGCATGCCTCCGTTTCTTGCTATTGTCCTATAAAGGATGTTGGTCTTTTCTTCAGCTCTAATAGGAAAACTATTTTAATTTTTATTTTATTTTTTGCCATCTATTTTACTTTGCTTCCTAAAGCCTTTTTCTTCAATCTAAGCTTAGCTTTGGAGTACTAGACCCCACTGGATTGCACGTTGTAGGCCTAACCTGGAAGTGACTTTTGTGTACAGAGTTCCTTGTTAGGTGCTTTACAGAACTTGTACTGGTAATAAGGTATCTGTGGAGCTCTTTATGCCCAGAACTGCTGGCATTGCCTCTGTGCTTGTCCTGTCTCTGAAGTCTATTCTAGTGAGTAGACTAATCTGCCTGAGCATCGGGAACACAACTACCTCATAATTTCTACCTCTGGGCACATTTGAATTTCCCGCTTTCTGACAATTTCAACATTGAATGGTTTAATGCTGAGGCACTGAGCACTTAAGTCTTTCCCTGGGTGGGCGTTGTGCTAGCCATGCTTTTTTACAGTACATCTTCCAAGGTAGAGGAAGCATTGCCCTGTTGCTACTCAAGCTTTGCAAGAGCGTCACATACAACTTTGATCTCCAGTTGATTAACTCCGGCCTTCAGACTCATCAGCTTCTTGGTTTATGAATACCAGAGGCCTTGCTTCATACCCTGAGTGAGTTGACTGACAAGTGACAGCAACATGTCTGTATCTAAACGGAGGGTAATGGTCCTGCTGCAATGGATGACTCCAGCTCACACTCACAACAATTTTCCGGATGTCTACTCTGGTCTGGCTGAGAACACTGATGTCTGTAATTCTGTCACCCTGTGTTTATAGCAGTGGTTCTCAACTCCAGTCCACGGGACCCACCAACAGGCCAGATTTTAAGTATTACCTTGGGGAGTTGCAGACTAGAATACTGCAATCACTGAGCAGCAAGTGATATCACCTGTGATGTATTTCAGCTATCTTGCAAACCTGGCCTGTTGGTGGGTCCTGAGGACTGGAGTTGAGAACCACTGGTTTAGAGTGTCTGCTGCCTCCTGTTAACTCTTTCGAGTGAGGCCGAGCCCCCTGCTTTGTCATCGAGGTCCTCTACTGCAGTCACACAGAACTTTGTGACCAAATTCACCTCATTCTTCGAAGATACCAGCTGCAGAAGCCCTAACCATGCTCCTGTTCCCTATAGAATCAATTTCTAATCTTCCCAAGACCTTATAGGCTGGGTCAACAGTCAGAGTCCATCTCAAACTCTTCCGATTTTTAGATTTCTCATCCTTCTCCCTTTACCTTGGATGTACTGTTTTTAGCACTTATTGATGCAACGTTCTACTCTGCAACTGGAGAATCAGCCTTCTGTCTGCTGCCTTGGGTCTTTTAGAGCTCCTACACCTGCAAAGAGCCTTCCAACACACCAGCAATTTGAGGTATTCCTCTGGATGCACTGGAAGCACTGTGAAAGGTCCTGGACATGTTTTTTGGACATGGTCCTCTTTGGGAAGGAATTTGTTAAATTAAGGTCTGTGCCCCATGTGGATTTGCCAGTGACCCATTTTACCAGTGAAACCATTAAAGTATAAGTTCACCTTTTGGAACATGCTACATGTTCCACCCGTATTTAGAGTGGAACATGTAACATATTCCAGCAGCTGCAGCCTCTCTACCCACAGAGACTGCAAGCAGGCACCTTCTCCGGGCGCCCGCTGTTTTAAAATGACAAGGCCGTACAGGGCTCCCCCTGCCCAGACACATCATACATTTTACAGCTTCCTGATGTGTTGATCTCGAAATGCATTGAGGCTGCGCACTCTCCTTTTGCTGACGTCATTTCCGGTACGGCTGGTTCCGGGTCTCCCGGAACCAGCCGTACAGCCTGTCAGCCTATCGGCCTGTAGTTTTAATGAACTACCATGGCGTTGTTGAGCCCTTTGGTAGTACATTTTCTTTTCCTGTCAGTGTTTACGAGGTTCAAGCAGATGGATACACAGACAAGTCTGCAGGAGTCCAGCAACATGGCACCCGCGATCAGGGCCGAGCCATGCTGTGTGTCTTATGAACACAGGCTTGGGAGTAAGCACACAAGTTTATGTCTTTAACCAGGAATCCTCTAGCACTTAAGGTGGATACCCTAATGACACCTTGAGTTCTGTTTCCCTGATCTATGTCTTTCCTTCACTTAGGCATCTCCTATGCCTACAGTGCAGGATAAAAGTGGAGGGCATTCCAGTGATTTTAATTACCCCTGCTTGGCCTAGAAGAAAGCAATATGCAGACGTTGTAAATCTCTTGGCGGAGAAGCTGTGGGCTCTTCTGCTGTGTCTGTCAATGAATGCTAGAAAAAAAAAAATGGGATATTTGTTACTCACTGTAAAATCCCTTTCTTTGGGTTCATTAATGGACACAATTTTGGTCTTTTTTTTTCTTGTACTGTTTTGTGACAGACTTGCCTACAGCCAAGAGAGGGATTTCTACCAGCTAGGAATGTTCATAGGTGGCACTGTTTTTTTTTTTTCTGCCTAGCGTCCTACTTCTGTAGGTGGAGCTATAAACCTATGGTCAAGAATGAAGAAACGCTGTGTCCATCGATTAACTCGAAAAATAGGATTTTATGGCGCTTAACAACAAATCCTGTTTTAAATATTTTGAAGCTACAGTGTTGCTGAAATGTAAAATAAAAACCTAAAAGGCTGAGGTAACAAAACATTCTGAGCTCCTAGCCAAAGTACATGATTTCTACATGCTCTCCTACAGTAATTCAAGATGTTAAAATGATACAAAATTATAGTTCATTTTTACTTTTTTTAAAATATTCAGCTCTGTAATAAGTACCTTTTTTAAGCACAGAAACCTTTGTTTGAACTCTATGGCCTATATGTGGCCTTTGCAATATAAATGCTTTGTTTCTCATTGTGCTACAAGAGGCTGGTATCATCATCCACAGGAAAATGAGGTCAGGGTTTGTGTCTGGCATGCTGTCTCTGGCCTCACCAACTTAAAATATTTACTGTAAAGCAAATAGTTATTATGTTGCCCATTTACAGTTCCCATATATTTGAAGTTTGGTAAAAAGAAAACATATTTTATTAATGTCCTGTCTGTAATAAACACTGTGCAAATTGCACATGTGATTTAATAAACTCTTTCATGCTTGTGCTCTCAAAAGTAAGCTAAAATTCAATATTTTCCAGGTCCTTCATGGCATTAATTGACTAATAATTCCATTTATTTGGTAATAATTTACAGAATGGCTTTTTCCACAGGGAGGTTACTTTGGTCAAATAAGAAACACAAAGAAGTCTTCTCAAAGGTTAAAAGATGCTTTACTGGACCATGACTTGGCTCTTCCTTTGTGTCTGCTGATGGCCCAACAGAGAAATGGTGTGATATTTCAGGAAGGAGGAGAAAAGCATTTAAAGCTGGTTGGAAAGTTGTATGATCAGGTGAGTAGAATAGAATTGTCAGGCTGATTCAGTTCTTGTCAACACTGCTTAACCGTGCTAAAGCAAAATGAGAGCTACAGCTGGTTGGCCAGTTCTGAGAGGGCGTCGTATGATTGCTGTGTACTCTGGACACAGCTGATCACAGATCAGGGTAAAAAGATAATCAGCGGCTCTTTACCATGTGATCAGCTGTGTCCGATCACAGCTGATCATGATGTAAACACATTTGCCGGTTATCGGCATTCCTTTTCTCACGCTGTCACAGCATGAGAGAGCCAGTAATTGGCTAGTGTGAAAAGGGACATCTGCACTGATCATCAGTGCAGCCTATTTGTGCCCATTAGTGCACATCAGTAAAGGGGGAAAAAAGTACCTGTTTGCAAAATTTTATAACAGAAACTCAGGAAAAAAATTTTTTTTTTTTTTTAAATCTTTGTTTTTTTTCACATTTTTCTAGCAAAAAATAACCCAGTGGTGTTTAAGTACCACCAAAAGAAAGCTCTATTTGTGTGAAAAAAAATAAATTTCATATGGGTACAACGCTACATGGCGTGCAATTGTCATTCAAAGTGCGACAACACTGAAAGCTTAAAATTGGCCTCTGCAGGAAGGTGGTAAAAGTGCCCAGTAGGCAAGTGGTTAAAAGCAAAGTCTTCCTGTTCAGACTGTTTCTGTTTCGCGTTACATATATATGGTGTGTAACATGAAACGTATTCACAGGCTGCTGCTCCCCTTTACTGAATAACCCCCCCCCCCCCTTCCTCTCTCTGGTTTTTATCAGAATTTGGTTTTGGAATAGCTGCGCGTGGCTTCACATGCATAGCTGTGTCATTCATTAACGAGAATACAAGTCTCATCTGCCTCCACGGCAGAGCCCTTAACTCTCCATGGAGCACAGGTGCAGTAACATCACCACACTTGTATTTCATTGATGCTTCCTCCAACCTCTTAGCGAAAGGTCCATATCTCACTGTAACCCTGCGACAGGAGGATTAGTCTGCAGGAACATTGCACTTTCAGGGCCAGTTCACACTATAGAAACGCAGTCCAGATGCGTTCCAGATGCTTTTCTGCATGCACGTTTTTGATGTAGTTCGGTGCATTTTTCCCTCTTTTTTTTTTTTTTTATTATGCAAATGTGTGTTCCAGTGTGTTTAAGTGCGCGCCAGTGCATTTTTGATGCTTTTTACAGCGTTCCAGTACAGGCCAGTACAGGAAAAATGCAGCATGTTGTAATTTTTTTTTTTTTCCTCGAACTGCAAGCACTGGTGTGAACTATGCCATTGAAAACTATATAACCTACTTTCTATGCGTTTTTGATGCAGAAAAAAAAATGGACTAGACTGCATGTGGTGTGAACTGGCCCTCAGTCTACTGATCATGATTGCTAATGTTTTGCTGACTCTAGGAAAAAAACATTAATGCACATTTTTTTTTCTTTTTGTTAATATGAATGCATTTAGTATTTTTTTTTTTTTTGCAAAAGGAAAACTTTGAGCAGACTGCAGTTATTGACTCAAACATATTCATTTACAGCTCTGTTGCTGCTCCATAACTTTCATAGTTGGCCCTGCTGTGCATACCTTTAACTTGTCTCTGTGATAGCTAAGCTTGGTACTTTTGTCCAGCATGTGTTTTTTTTATTTTTGGTTGGTAGGGAAGTGCATCTTGTCATGACATGTGACATGCTACACATACTGTAGCTGCTGACTTTTAATATTGGGACACTTGAATGTCCAGGAGTCCAGTGATGTCGGCACCTCAGCTGATGTTTCCGTCAGCTGTCGGGTGCTGCCGCCATTGCCGGTAAGGGAACCTGGCAGTGAAGCATTGCGGCTTCACGTCTGGGTCCCTACTACACATGCGTGAAATGCGCTACGCTCTCTTACTGGTCCGGCGCCGGGGGAAGGAGGAGGGTGCTGTACTCCTGAGGACAGGGTACCTGTCAAAAATGGGTACCCGCGAGGTTCGTACTTGCGCTGCTGCCAGCACAAGGGGAGTGTAGAGGTTGGTCAGGAGCCTAGTGAAGTCCACGGCCTTGTGGAAGGTAGGATCATAATTTAGAAGTCATATACAGATACATACTTTTTATTACCCTGGCAACAGTTTATATTCATGTGTGGAGGGTTTACATCCACTTTGATGCATTAAGGTAAAAAAAAAAAACCCTACCTTTAACAGCCGCTTGAATTATTTTGCGAAGCTCACATATGTACTGTAACTGTTTTTTTGTTTTTTTTCTAAAGGTTGTTGCTTTTTAAATTCAACATCTTATGCTGTTTCCCACTGGTTAAGGCAAACCATTTGATTGCTTTATGTGTATTTTTTTCATGTTTTTCCCTAAAGGATGTTCGTTGCCATGACTGGTGGTTGATTTTAGGTTTGTGTTAAATCATTTTTTCTCTTTTAGTGTCATGATACTTTGGTACAGTTTGGTGGATTTTTGGCATCTAATCTCAGTACAGAGGATTACATAAAACGAGTTCCATCAATAGATGTCTTGTGCAATGAATTTCACACCCCACATGATGCTGCATTTTTCCTGTCTCGACCTATGTATGCTCATCACATCTCTGTAAGTATACCCTAGCCTTGTAGAGCAAAGACCTAACTTTTTTTTTTCTTGTCTTCTGCATTTTAAATTTTACATCGCTTGTCTTGTTCTTGATACTCTAAAAGTAATTTTGAAACTAATTTAGATTAAGCAGAAATTATAGTGCTTTGGGTGCAATTGTATTTTAAATTATTAAACAATATTATGAAATGGTTTTGTTTCATCTGTTGTAATGTGTACGCATAATATCTTTATTTCATTGATGTATGCTTACTTCCTCAGTCAAAATATGATGAGTTAAAGAAGACAGAGAAGGGAAACAAACAGCAACATAAAGTACACAAATATATTACGTCATGCGATGTTGTGATGGCTCCTGTTCATGAGGCTGTAATTTCTTTACACCCTACTAAAGTGTGGGATGATATCAGCCCTCAGTTTTATGCCACTTTCTGGTCTCTGACAATGTATGACCTGGCTGTTCCATCCTCCAGCTACAACAGAGAAATCAATAAATTGAAAATACAAATGAAAGCCATTGATGACAATCTTGAAATGGTGAGTTGAAACCTTCCATTCCTGTCCACTATATACCACTTTACTGGATCTTTGTGTGTAATCACATTTTATGAACCGAGAAACATTAACCTAACTTTGAAATTATATGGCTGTCTTGGATAAATAGGCTGTAAATTGGTTTATTCCTAAAGCGTTAAAGTGCTACTTAACTCAAGACCCTGCTTGTAGGAGGAGTTTTCATGCTGCACTTACCTGTCTTATCAGGATGCAGGACCCAACCTTCTGTCTGGACAGTGCTGCTGGCGGACCAGATGGTCACTGGAGTCTCTATGGTCGATCGGAGGCCGGGCGTGATGTTATAACGTCACGCCTGGCCTCTGTATTCAAAAAATGGCACCGCTTCAGCTGGGAAGCGGTGATCGTTTTTTCTTTTTTTATTTCAGGCTTCCCAGCCTGGAGGTGAGATGTGGGGTCTTATTGACCCCATATCTCACTGTAAAGAGCACCTGTCATGCCATATTCCTATTACAAGGGATGTTTACATTCCTTGTAATAGAAATAAAAGTGATCAAAAAAATTTTTTTTCAGAAAAGTGTCAAGCTAAAATAAAGTTAAAAAAATAAAATAAAATAATTTATTGTTCATTTTAATGCGCTCCTGTCCCCATATGCTCGCACATAGAAGCGAATGCATACGTAAGTCCCGCCCACACATGAAAACGGTGTTCAAACCACACAAGTGAGGTATCACCGTGAACTTTAGAGTGAGAGCAATAATTTTGGTCCTAGACCTCCTCTGTAACTCAAAACATGTAACCAGTAAAAATTTTTAAAGCGAGGGCATTTTTAAGTAGCGAAGTTTGGCGCCATTCCACGAGTGTGTGCAACTTTGAAGCGTGACATGTCAGGTATCTATTTTTACTCGGCGTAACTTCATCTTTCACATTATGCAAAAACATTGGGCTAACTTTACTGTTTTTTGTTTTTTTTAAGCACAAAGCTTTTTTTTTTTTTTTTTTTAAAAACGCATTAGAAAAATTGCGCAAATACCGTGCGAGATAAAAAGTTGCAATGACCGCCATAGTATTCTGTAGGGTCTTTGCTAAAAAATCATATATAATGTTTGGGGGTTCTATGTAATTTTCTAGCAAAAAAAAAAAGATTTTTACATGCAGAAGAGAAATGTCAGAATTGGCCTGGTAGGTAAGTGGTTAAACTTAAGAACAAAAATGTATTATATTGTAGTTTAGTTTTATTTAGCTGTGGTATTAGTGTTTTTTTTTTCATGCAAAGTACATTATTTTCAAGTAAAAGAAACCAATTGTGATAGAAATTCAGTATCCCTAGTACTTTTTATGAAGAAAAAAGGATATTGAGCCTTTATGTAAAAAATGGATGTAGAGCGTGTTTTAGTATCACATAACCAACCTAATGAGTATAGTTTCTATTAAAAAAAGAAAATAACCATTTGAGCTTTCTTTGGGTGATATAAGAACAATTGAGTACTGTCCATGATATTATTTATTTTTATTTGCACCAACAACCAAATTTTCAAGACAAGTTTTCTGGATGTGTCCAAGCAGCACTAATAGAGTTTTTAGCAGAATGTTAAGTGTGGCAATCTGCAAAAAAACTTGGTAATGGTCCTGTAACACTAATACACTTTCTCTGTAATACATCTTTGAGTGGGCCTGTTATTGATGTCAGAAAGCGCATCACCCTATAGCGTCTGCATTTGTAATGAGCAAGAGCCCAACATAAGCAGTGTGCAAATTAACCTCATTGATTTTGATATGTTGAAGCCTCGATTTTTAGTTAATGCGTTTTTTCCAAAAATCTGTGATGTAGCCTCCAAATAAAAAGAAGAAGGAAAAGGAAAGATGCACTGCTTTGCAAGATAAGCTAGTGGAGGAAGAGAAGAAGCAGTCAGAACACGTAAGCAGAGTTCTTCAAAGGATGAAACTGGAAAAAGACACCTGGCTCTTGGCCCGTAAGTGTACACAAAGCCCCCGGCAGTATGCCAGGGTCCATTGTCTCGTTAAATGTGCTTGTAGTGTAAAATTGCATTTAATTTGCAGTGATTTATTTCTGTACCTTTTCAAAAAAGTACACTGCATCAGCAAGTGCTCAGAGTAGCAATGCAATATGCGACTAAAGGTTTAAAGTTTCATAGTAGAGTCTAAATAGAACTGAGCGTTTTTTTGTAACTTTATGTTCTAGCTTTCTATCTAAAAAGATTTACTGAAATAATAGGTGCTGTTAAACTGCTGATAAACCACCTAAAAAGTGCTGGCTTCATAGATGCATAGAGCCAAAATAGATTGTACTGAATTGATAATGTTTGCCTGAATAAGGGGAAACGTATTGTAAATGGCAGCAATTTGAGCCTTATTGCCTGAATACAATCTGTTGAAAGAAACCGACAGTGCATACATGGCTGCAGATGAAACAATTATTTAACTGGTATGTAATAAGTCCACACTACCCTGCTTGCCATCCATTTATCTCCCAACTAAGCCTTTCGGCACCCCCCATGCTGCATTACGGTGCTTTGATTGACATATACAGTCAGGGAGTGTGTGTAAACCTTTCCATTCTTTCTGAAAAGTTGAACATTTGGTTCTAAAGTTTATTTTATTTATTTTTTTACCGAAAATAATAAACATACTATATTTAACTGCTCTGTGCAGTAGTATAGCACCGAGTGACCCCTTACATTCTACTCTGGGGTCTCCTACTGGTGTGTCTTCTCCTCTGCTTCTGATTGTGCCCCCATAGCAAGCTGTGCGCTATTGGGGCACACATCTATGCGTGATCTTGAAGCTGGGCTGTGTGCGTCCATAGACACACAGCATAGCTCGGCCCCTTAGTCTTAGTTCACAGGATTTGATTGACAACAGCAGGAGCCAATGGCTTCCACTACTGACTTTGTCTTGGGAGAGTAGAGAGCCACTGCAGACGGGCACAGCGCTGGATCAAGTAAGGACTTTGGGTAAGTGCGCACATATATTTTGCTATGTGCATGGGCTGGGTTTGTATGTGACCGCCCCATCCTAGGGTGGTTGGGCCTGCAGGGTTCTTCTCCCGTCCAGGCCCGTCTCTCCTTCCAGTCTGGCCCTCCTCCCTTTGGCAGTATGGACCACTTTCTCTGCCGCACCTCTGCAGGTTGTGGTAGTGGCGAGCCCTACTGGGTACTCTCCCTTTCTTCTGTGGCCCTTTTAGGGGCGGTTTGGTGTTCCCATTCTCGGACGGGCTTCCCTTGGTGGTACCTCTCCTTCTGGGTGGATTTTCCATGGAGGCTCAGGCCCATGCTTCCCTTTCCATACCCTCATGGAAGCAGTGGAGTCCTCAGGGTGCCCTGTCCCATTGGATTTACTGTTTGCGCTCCTCTAGGCTTTTGTCGCCCGGGTGGAGGTGGCGTTTGGATGCAAGGTGAGTTGAAAGCTCACCCTCAGATGTATCTCAGCCTGATTCATGCTATGCCACTGCTGTGGCCTCAGGTTTTCCTGCATGCCCTGACGACATGATCTCCAATCCCTCTGATGGCAGGGATGAGCCCTCTGCCTCCGTTGCCTCACAAGAAAAGGTGCTGGTAACTGCACGTATTATCTCTGTGTGGGAAACGCTAACAATTAAGGATTCCTCAAGGGCTGCAGAGGAAGTGGTATGGTATGCGCAAGCCTACTCGTTCTGATAAGGTTTTTCCTTACCCCGAATATTTTTGATAAATTTGTTTAAAAGGACCGGGAACACCTGAAGCGTCCCTTTGTGGTGCCAAAACTCTTCTCCGTACATTACCGCTTTAAGGAGCCTCTGTCTATGTCCCTGTTAGAGATTCTCCCTCTCTTTGTCCTGTTTACCGTTATTATTGAAAGTAAAAGAGAATCCCAAATTTTAGGTTGTCTCCAGATAAGTAATAGAGGAGAAACCTTCCTATGGGGACACTAGTTCTGGTGACCTGGGAGTCCCCAAGGAATTCCTTTTTAATTTTCAGGGATTTCTTCTCACTTCCTTTTTTGACTATGGGATAGGAAGTGAAGGGAAAGCTCCGCAATGGAACACAGATGGGAAGACTAATCTACTTTAAAAAGGAACTGCAGCAGTCTGCTCACATAATTTGTAATAAAAACATTTTTGCCATTCTAAAGCTTCCCTCCAACCACTTTGCATATTATTTTATATATACTGTGATTCTATTTTTGCCAAATATGCTGCAGAACTCTCACTCCAGTAAGTCTTGCTGCATCCATTTTAACACTGGGCAGCTGAAGCTGCTGCCTGTTCACTTCCTGGATTTACACAGACGCACAGAGGCACACCTCCAGCTCTGCAGATCTCGTTGGCCTTCTTATGACTCATCCCCCCCTCCCTTCCTGGCAAACTCTCAAAAGCAAGAGAGAGCACTGTGCATGATGTCCTAAGCCTAGGCTTTTTACCAGACAAACAGGAAGTGGGCTGTATAATGTATTTACTGGCAGAAAAACCTATCCAAATTTAAAACAACAAGGGAAGAGGATTAAATAGATGGAAAGTAACGCTTTAAAGATCCTTACAGCAGGAAATTAGAAGTGGTCCCCTGCTCCTTGCCGGCTCGGCTGTATGTCTGGTTTTGACCATGGCCCTTGTATTCCAGACACATACTGTGTAGGCTAAGATCTTACACTGTGGTTTAGATAAAGGGCAGGTGTCCCCGGCCTATGTGGAATGGCTGGTCCAAGGGCTTAATTATGTGTGTGATTAACCTGATGGATGGTGGTAGTGGTGCTTTGGAGAGTGCATTGGCTCAGATGTTGGTCTGCAGACCAGACATCTAAAAAGGCTCTGGCAGATCTCCCTTTCCAGGGTGAACAGCTCTTTGGTGCTACCCTGGATGACATCATTAGGAATCTCAGCAGGGGGAAGAGTACTTTTCTGCCATAGTCTAAGAGGGGGGAAAAGGAGCCGCGCCTAAAGGCCCTTCCTTCTCTACACCCTGGACAAAATTACCAAGTCTTTAAAAGCTCCTGCGGGTGGCACACGGTAGACTTGGTCTCACAAGCCTAATAAGCCTGAGGGCAAGCCCCCCTCAGCATGAAGGCTTGCCCCCACCCAATTTTAGGTTGGGGATTTATTTATTTATTTTTTCTTTGTGTCCCTTGGCTACTGGCTTCTTAATTCCTACTTTTATCCAAGGGCTTCGGCATGTGGCTCTGACAGTGCCACCTCTCTTTCCACCTTAGGACCTTAACTTTTGTTATTTCGGTAGTCCGGAATTCTCGTTTGGGAATGTTAGAGCTATTCCTTTGCTTACACTCTCCCAGAAGGCTGCTGTCAGATTTGCGTGCTAAGTGTCAGAGCTAGCTGCCTTGTCCTGTGAGTCCTCCTTCCTGGTTCTGCACAGGGATAAGGTAGTTCTCCATCCGTGCTCCACTCCTTCCTGCCAGAGGTAGTCTTTTTCAACTTAATCAGGACATGTTGTACCCATGGCACCCTAAGGAGTTTGTGTTGCACTCCTTGGATGTGGTTTGGGCAGTTCGTGTGTACCTGTCTGCCATGGCTTTCTTCGGGAGGTCAGTTTCCCTGTTTGTGATTGCAGACGGTTCTGCCTCCATTTCCTGTTGGATCAGGCACTACTTTGGAACATCCCTTTGGTGAAGATAAAAGCGTTTCTTACCCAAAAAAAAAAAATAGATCCTGTTTCTTTAAAGCATGTTAAAGAAAAATCCCCTTTTACCCTTTTGGACTCACTTTAACTGTTTACATTAATTGGGTCACTGATAGATAAAATGTGGTGGTTTCCATGTAAACTAAACCAATCTGCCTGGTGTTTGTGTGTGTGTATAGTCCCTCCTCTCTGCATTTAATGTTATAAGAGCTTTTACCACTGTAGTCATTATTACCATGTCAGATCCAGCAACCGACAACCTCTGTCTTCATGAAAAGCCAGTATAATTATAAAATAGGAGCTATTTCAGTCCTTGAGATAGCATCTCATCTTTATTATAAATATGTTTTAAGCAAATGTTTACTGCTACTATATGTGTACCAACCTTTTTAACTTTTCGTTTTAGGATCTACTAAGAATGAAACCATTACTAAATTTTTGCAGCTTTGTATATTTCCTCGATGTATATTTTCGTCAATTGATGCTGTTTACTGTGCTCGATTTGTGGAGCTTGTACACCTGCAGAAAACCCCTAATTTTTCTACCCTCCTGTGTTATGATAGAGTAAGTATTACAGAGTTATGGCTTACACATACTTGTAAGTGGGGAAAAAAAACATGTCAGTTGGTATTTACCGGTAGAGATGTACTTGCTAAAGAATAATTTAACCCAAAAGAAAATAGTTGCATAACAGTTGCATAAGGACCTCGGCAGGTAGGTGGTTACAAACATATTGAAAAACTAACCAGGGATCATCTGTGGATGTAGGCTGCCTCAAACCCTTCTGTCTCTTCTTGTAAACTCAGACAAACTTGAAAATGTTAAGATCAGGGCTTGTTCTTATTTACTCTGAAGATAGTTCTTAATGACAACTGCATTTTTGGGGTCAATGTCTTGTTGCAGAATACATTTGAGTCACCCCCCCGATGGTATGGCATGATGGATAAGTATCTGCCTTTATCTCTCAGCATTTAGGACACCTTTAATCCTGAAACCAAATCTCCAACTCCATTTGCAGGAATGGAGCCCCAAACTTGCAAGTAACCTCCACCATGCTTCACTGTTGCCTGCGGACGCTCATTATTGTACCGCTCTCTAGGCCTTCAGCAAACAAGTTGCCTCCTCCTACAGACATCTTTCAGATTTTGACTCAACAGTTCAGAGCACCTGCTGCCATTCTTTCTGCATACTTGAGTTGCTTAGCCTTGTTTCCACGTCATATGTACAAAGGCAGGAACTGGGGTGTGAAAATTGTCCCCCAATTTATTCCGCAACAGGACAATGACCCCAAATATTTAGCCAATGTCATCCTGGAAGTGATGATCTGGCCCCCCAGAGCCCTGATCTCAACATCTCTGGGGTTACATGAAGAGAGAGAAGGATTTGAGGGAGCCTACATCCACAGAAGATCTGTGGTTAGTTCTCCAAGATGTTTGGAACAACCTACCTGCCGAGTTCCTTCAAAAACTGTGCAAGTGTACCTAGAAGAAGTGATGCAAGTTTTTCTTTTATTGGGAAAAAAAAGCTTCCATCCGATGTGCATCTCATTTTCACCGCAATGATATACCTAGCAGCCTCATGTACTTTTGGTATAGTCCTTTAGTTCTAAGCATACAACATCACATGAAGCCAGTTTAGAGAGTTGATGATCTAAATCAAAGAAACCTGTTTATGTCCAGTGAGCTCATACCTGGGGTATCAAAGCAGCTACCCCAGACTTTTTCAAAGTAGCCCCGCACCATCTAGCCTTAATGTCCCGCACCAAAGAGGTTCTGATAACTTATACTACAATATTACCTTCCCAGCTCAGAACCAAGATCTTGAGAGAGCTGCCCTGGTGACATCTTTTATCGATTTTTTTAGAATCCCCAGTTAAATCATTATAATAACGGGAATTTTATGTTACCGTTGTTTTTGTTTTTCATTTTAAATAATTTGACATTTTTGTTGAATCCAATGAAGTTGTTAATTATGTTGTGTTACCCAGTCAAGATGGCATTCCATGGTAGATTATTACAATGTTTTCTTATGCAGGTTTTTTCAGACATTATTTACACAGTGGCCAGTTGCACTGAAAATGAAGCCAGCCGCTATGGAAGATTCCTGTGCTGTATGCTGGAAACGGTTACTAAGTGGCACAGTGATCGAGCCGTATATGATAAGGTACGAAAGCTATACTACAACAGTGTATAATTGTTATGCCAACTACATAGGTGTGGTGTTCAGCATTCCACATAGACAGCAGTGCTGTTTAATTGTTTATTTGTGTTTTGATCTTTCATGTTTTACCAGTCCTGCAGGGCCATTAATCTCCTGATTTATGTCAAATTTGTTATCACTAAAGTAAAATTCCGAATATCGGTAGAAAACAAGGCTTATCAGAATATACACAGCTATAAGAAAGAATTGAAGATGGCATTTTCCCCTAAACTGGAGTGTTAAAATAATCAGTGCTTTACACAAAACAAGCCTAAGCCCAGGTTCACACTGGTGCGCTGTGTTTTGGACGCAGTGTGGGTGTTTGCACGGTTTAGTTGTGTTTTACATCCGTCTTTAGCCACAGTCCCATTAATTTCTATTAGGTTTTGCTGCGTTTTCTGAAAGCGCAAGTTCTGAATGATGCATCTCAGAAAATGCAGTAACAAAGAGCGACCTAATAGAGGTCAATGGGATCTCGGCTAAAAAAGCACATAAAATGCTCCTAAACCACCTATACACCTTCGTTGCACACCAAAGTGAACCTGTCCCTAAAGTGATATTAAATGTGTTTGTATGTGTGTTTTCTGCTCCCCCCCCCTTTTTCTTTAAATAACATGTCATACTTAGCTGTTCTGTGCAGTGGTTTTGCACAGAGCAGCCCCGATCCTTTTCTTCTCTGTCCCCCGTCGGCACTCCTGGCTCCTCCCTCTTGATCAGTGCCCCCAGCAGCAAGCTGCTTGCTATGGGGAGGCACTGGTTTGTGCTCTCCCAAGTCCAGCTCTATGCGTCCATAGGATACAGAGCTGCAGCTCAGCCCCACCCCCTGCTTGCTCCTCATCCGCTCACTGGCTGTGATTGACTCAGCCAAAGAAGAGGAAAAAACCCTGGACACACATCACTGGATTGAGAGGGGCTCAGATGAGTATTAGGGGGGCTGTGAGGGGATCAGCACACAGGAAGGTTTCTTACCTTCATGCATGAAGGTATAAAAACCTTCAGCCTTTACAACTACTTTGTATCGAAAATTTTAGTGCATGCTGGAGTATGTGGTTAGAGCGACTTAAGCAAAAAACACATTTTTAGGAGTTTTTTTTTTATCAATATATTGATCAGATCTAAAATGGTATTGGATGATGGATAGGTTATGCATGGCTGATGAGAGGTTCATGGCCCTCTTTTTAGACATCCTTCTCGGTGGGAGCAGCTGTGCTTACGGTGGGTGTAGACCAATGGGTGTTTGCAAAACTTCGTCCTGGGGAATTTGGCAGTACCTGGAGGATTTTATGAGGGCTTTGATGTTCTTGCTTGATTCTTTGGAAGAATCCATACTGCAGCTATTGAGGTTGGGCACTGTGTCTGTTCATGAGAGGAGGATTCTGTAGCTCAAGTTCTAGTCTTTTGCTTTGGCCTAGATACGGCACAGATGAAGGTGTTGCTTCATCAGGAATAGTGCCTGTCACTATGCTCTCAGGTGGAGTCTGAGGTCACTAAATTGTCCTTGAAATTGTGCCTGAATGAGGGTACTGAGATAGGTGCCTTCTATGTGGTTCCATATTCTCCAAATTCTGACATCCAGCAGTTCTTGGATTTGTCCATGCACCTGACTCCCAAGACTGACTCAGCTCTGGAATAGTGGATTTCCATATGGACACCTGATGCCAGAAAATCTTTAAAGTGACTTGGACAGTTTTAACGATTGACGCCAGCTTCACTGGGATGAGAAGGTGTCCAGGGGGTATGAGGGAACACAGGTTAAACTTGTGGGCGATTTGCCTGGCTCTTTAGCAATGGCGCACCTACCTTCTGGTTCTCCCTGGCAGGGTTCACATGGACAGTGCAGCTTTTATTCCCTGTTTGTTCTACATGGATATCCTCGCAAGGCTCAGGCTGCTTCTAAATACACTATTTCTAGATGTATTCATTATCTCATTTCTCAGGCTTATGGTCTCAAGGGCAAGATTCCGCTATTCCAGATTAGGGCCAGGTCCACCTGGGGTGTCAATGCTTCCTGGGCGATTCAGTATCAAACTACTGTTTGAGTTTGTAAGGCTTCTACCTGGGCTTTTCACATGTCTACTAAGTTTTACCAGTTGAATGTTCAAGCCTCGCTGCATAGAAGGTCTCATAGGTAGCTTTGTAGTAGTTTGTTTTTCTGTTATGTTTTTGGGGTTTTTTGGTTGTTGGATTCTTGCTGTGTTGCCTGCCCCTCATGTTGAGTGCTTTGGGGCATGTCTAGTAGTTGTGAATGTAAAGACATTCTGTGTGATTTCTAACTATTAAGAACTTTTTTCTGTTTACCTTTTTAAATCCTTTTCTTTGAGTACATCACAGAACCCAGGGATCCTTCCCCTCTCTTGGCTGCATTCCCTATTGCTTGCCATAAAACTGAGGCTTAGCAGAGCTGGGAGTGGTTATCCCTGGAGGGGAAGCTACTTTTTTGGCACGTGTCCTCTTACTAAAGGTGGTAGCATAACCTAAGTAGTCATGAATATGAAAAAGTATAGATAAAAGAAAACCACCTATAGGTATAATGCTGGAAACCTTCGTCACATCCCAGTACAAAAGAGAAAATTGCAAAAGGGGGTGCCCTGGGGGATTTTATGGGCAAAGGATGATAACTGGAAAAATGAGTAACAAGCGTATAAAAATATACAAACTTTATTAAATACAAAACAGTAAGACGGGATAGTTAGGGCAAAAATTGCCAAAATTTGACAGATTAGTCTGTAACAATAGTATTAAGAAATATCCAGAGTGGATAATGAAAAGTGGGGGAAGGAGAAACTTGAAAATGGAGAGGAGACATGGGGAGGAAAAGGGAAAGAAATGGAGGGGGCAAATATGGGAATTGTACCTCTGTGGTAAGTTGAAAGGACTAATTACTATTCCTGGTCATATGTATGGATGGGTAGATTGCCAGTATGTCTACATAGGTGGATGTGTTATGGGTTCACATGTCCCTTTCGAAGCCTCCAGAGGAGAAACCCTGTTAAAAGGGCTTCAAATTGAAGGCCTCGTTGAGGCCTGGTGGGGAGGTGGCATTTTAAATTAGAAATCCACCTCAGTTCGTGCTGTAGGAGGAGCTTATTGCACCCCAGTCCATTAGGAGGGGACTTTATCTGGTCCAACACCAAAATGGACACCCTTGGAAAGTGACCACTGTGGGTTTGTGCCACATGTCTTCCCAAAGGGAGGTCAAGGTTGCTGGTTTGCATAGCCCGAATGTAGCAATAAATTCTTTGCCACAGTTTCTGTATGGTTTTACCTATGTAATAGCAGCTATAGCCACATTGTAGGAAGTAGACAACACCCATAGTCTGACAGTTGGCAAAGTGTCTGGGGGCAAAAACCCAACCATTGGGCAATTGTATGTTTGTTTTTTCTGGAGCCCATGTATTTACAATAGGCACAGGATCCACAAGGGAATGTGCCAAAGAGTTTACATGGATCACCTCGGGTGGAGCCCCGGAATTCGCTTTTAACTAACAGGTCACCCACAGACGAAGCACGTCTGTAGGTGACTAAGGGAGCAGGAGGAACAAATGGTCCCACACTGGGATCAGGTCAAGAGGTGCCAGTATTTGCCAAAAATTTGTTTAACTTTGAGGTGATTGTTTAGAATAGGTAGTGATGATCCTAGTACCCTCATTTTTGGTAGATTGATCCTTTTTGGAAAAAAGAACGTTGTGTATTTTTGGTATTTACCCGATTGAATGCTTTTTTGAGGCATTTATGACACTAGCCTCTCTAATAGGCGTTGTTTTAGGCCTTTGGCCTCCTGTTTAAAGTCTGCGTCATTAGAAGTAATAAGTAGTCATGAATATATGAACCGCTCTGTCCTGTGCTTTACTCCAAGAAAATGATTTTACAGGTAACCTGAGTAAACTGAGTTGTTTTTTTTTGGTGTCACTTTTTGTAAAATGTGTTGTGATGGGCTCTTTAAACAGGTTGTTCAAGATTCAAGAGCCTATTTAAATATTTAACAGTAAATTCTGGCTCGCAGGAAACTCCTGTTAAAATTGGATTATAGCAACATGCTATGTTTTTATTTGGCTGAAGAGGATCTGAGTGTTCAAGAGGAAAAAATGTTCTGTTAGACTAGATTTGACAGTAGAAGACATGCCAGTAGAAACTGTGTATCTTCTTGTGAGAATGCTTCATGTCGGAAGTTTGAACTGTTGAGCTTCATCATCGGCTTGAGACAACTGATTAAAATCCCAGGCACTGCATTTAAATATTCATGCTGCCTTTGACAGTTTGCCTACTCCTTGCTAACATATTTCACAGCCAAATTCCTGGCTGTCACTTCCTGCTGTATGTCAGCCATTCATGTCAATATTCAGTGAAGCATTCAGTTTCATTCCTCATATCTCTGTATACGGTCTTTGAGCTGTGCAAAATCCTGTGCTGCTGTTCTGTATTCAGTGTGTATAAAGAGAGGCTTTACAGAACTGGACTCTGTTGTAGTACAAAACACGCACTGTCAAAATGTTCTCATCCTTGTGCCATTGTTTGTATAGTCCACTACATAATTAAACTGGCTATATGGATGAGAAATGTAAACACACTGGAGATTGCTAAGGTTTAACATTATGTCAGAGATGTGTACCTGGACCTGTATGCATACAATGCTTGAATGTGCCACTTACTTTTAGTTGCACTCGCAGTCAGTGGTCTAAAACTTGACTAGAGTTTTACTAATAAGTACCTTTCTTTATCGTACATCATGGGACACAGAGCCTTAAGTAATTATTTAATGGGTTATAGGCCACCATCAGGTGTTGACACTGGTAAACCCAATCAAAGGAAGTTTACTCCCTATATAACCCCTCCTCCTTCCAGGAGCACATCAGTTTTTTCGCCAGTGTCTAAGGTTTTGGTCATGAGTGAAGAAGTGCTCTGAGAAGCTCCAGGAGGGATCCATACTGAATTTAAATTCCTCCATAAAAAGAAGCCAGATCCATCCAGAAGTGCCACTGAGGCCTAAAGTGGATGATACCTGGGACCTCGTATGCAAAGCACAAGGTTTTGCCTGTAATGGCTCTCTTTGTAGGGCTGGACCCCAGAAACCCAGGGCTTAGGTCTTGTTACATTACCTCAAGCTTCCTGATGGGGTGCTTATACAAGGCCCAAGGCAGTTGGACCCCATTCTTACAGACCCAGTCCTTGAAGGTTTGCTAAATGTAACCCGCCGTGATGGGTGAAAATTGGATTGGATTTTCTGTTAATTCGGCAAGTGATAATTCAAACTTATGATTTAAGGGGTAAGATCCCCCCCTTTCCAAGTTAAGGTGCATTATACCAGGTCGGTTAGTGCTTCTTGGGCAGTGCGTCATCAGGCCTCCATGGCTCAGATCTGTAATGCGGCAACTTGGTCTTCAGTGCATACATTCTCAAAATTTTATCACGTGGATGTAAGGAGGTATGAGGATATCTCCTTCAGGTGCAGTGTGCTGCCAGCAGCAGTATAGATGGTAAGTCTGGGTGTACCCTGTGGGTTGTTTTCTCTCACCCCTTATGTGGCATTGCTACGGGGCATCCCATTAAGTAATTACTTAAGGCTCTGTGTCCCATGATGTACGATAAAGAATATAGGATTTTTATTACAGCTTACCTGTAAAATCCTTTTCTTGAAGTACATCATGATACACAGAGGTCCCGCCCCGCTTTTTGGATACAAGTACATTGCTTTGCTACAAAAACTGATGTGCTCCTGGAAGGAGGAGGGGTTATATAGGGAGTAAACTTCCTTTGATTGGGTTTACCAGTGTCAACACCTGAAGGTGGCCTATAACCCATTAAGTAATTACTTAAAGGCGTTGTATGGGTTTGTTTTTTTTTTTAAATAACAAACATGTTATACTTGCCTCCACTGTGCAGTTAGTTTTGCACAGAGTGTCCCCGATCCTCCTGTTCTGGAGTCCCTCGGCGGCTGTCTCGGCTCCTCCCCGCAATAGCTAACCTCCCTCCGGGAAGCTCTATCCCGAGGGTGTTAGCTTGTGGGCGTGCTCCCTGTCATACACGATGCGTCCATAGACACAGCGTTTATGACGTGGTCCCGCCCCCCAGCGGGCCGCATCATTGGACGTGATTGACAGCAGTGTGAACCCCCTTTCCTGACCGGCCGGGCTGCGTGCTTGAATAAGGGTCTGGCATGAATTTGGGGGGGACCCCCATGCCGTTTTCTCGGCGTAGGGGTTCCCCTTTAAAATCCATACCAGAACTAAGGGCCTGGTATGCCCCCAGAGGGGAACCCATGCCAGTTTTTTATTTAAAATTTGGCGTGGTGTTCCCCCTCAGATTCATACCAAACACAGTGCTTGGCATTGGCGAGGATCCAAGTCGGATCCCCGCACCAGTGTGAACCCGGCTCACAAGGTGTCAATCTCGCCGATAAAAGTGGCAAGATTGACACAATGTCAGACAACAATACAGAAGTTGACCAAAGGGTGGTGGTAAAGAGCTGAAAAACAACGTGATTTGGTGAAAGTTGGCTGCCGCCTGTATGCAATACAAACTTATGGCCAACGCCCTTAGTACAAAAATGCACAGGAAAGTTTGTACAAAGTCCTATCGTGTGTGGGGGGGCTTTAGTTAGGCAAGGGTGTATTTTGGTCCCATTCTAGAGAATTTAGATAAAGTATTTATTACCCCAACATTTCATGTTCTATATCTGTGCCCGCTGTATCATGAAAAAGTATTCGGTTCTATGAAAAGTATTCGGCTCTTATGCATCCGAGAACAGAGGAGAAATGATCTCTTATATTAAAAATAAAAAAAAAAGGGGGGGGGGCGTGGAGTTACTTATAACGAGGTTTTTTTTTTTTTATCTATACACAATTGTTTTGCCTTTCATTTCTAATTTTAAACTGAATGGTTTGGTTCGTTTTACAAGGTGATCAGATAAATTTATGCCACAGTCCCTATGCATGGTTTTATAAATGACTTTGCTTTCATGATCCACTGCATGTCTATGAATATTGACTACTGCATCTTCCAAAATGAGCATTTTTTCCTATGCGGCTCATTTCTCAAGTGTCTCCAATCATATTAGTTAGAACAGCTCTTTATTTAGTGTCTCTTAAAATACTTTAGGAACAATTTCTTAACCATAGCAGCCTAGAACATTTCTAAGAGCTTTGCATTTTAAGTCTGGGCGCTGATATATATTTGTGTTAAACAATTGTGTAGAGCCCTCTCTAGAGCCATGGTCTGTATAGCAGCCAAGGGCTGGAAGGAGGGCAGCATCTGCTGTCGCTGCAGTACGTTGTTCTTCAGTGCCTAGCTGTGCCACTGCACCTCATTAACCTCATCTGCTAGTAACACATTCTGATGAGGGCTCTGATTGTCAGTGAGTGTGTGTACACTTTGAAATGTGCTAATCATATGAGTTTGCAGTCTTGTCATTCCTGAGTATTGTGCTGTTTACAAACCTGAGCAAATGAAATGTTTTCAGACATTATTCAACCAACTCAATTGCCCCTTGCTCCCATTTTCATCTTTTTCAAAATTCCTGACTTTCTTATTTTCAATTTCCTTTTTAGGATTGTGGTAGCTATCCAGGATTTGTTACGATTTTAAGGGCGTCCAATTTTGATGGTGGTAATAAGGCAGACCAGCTGGATTATGAGAATTTCCGTCATGTAGTTCACAAATGGCATTATAAATTAACAAAGGTAATTTTCAGCTTTAAAAATTACACAAGCAACATTTCCTGCTTTTCTGTCCTTAAATATTGTTGTTTTGTAAAGGCCCAATCACCTATTCTTCATTTTTTTTTTTGTTCTAGATACACTTCAGAGCAGTCATGTGTTCTGTCATGTGTTTTGTTTCCATCCTTCTGCTTTTTAAAGAAACACACTAGCTTTTTTTTATTTATTTTTTTTTTATTTGTATTTTCTAATTTTGGTTTGCTTTAATTGTACATTTTACATTGATCAGCCACAACATTATGGCCAATGACAGGTAAAGTGAATAACATTGATTATCTCATTACAATGGCATCTGAAAGTGAGTGGGGATATTTTAAACAGCAAGTGAACAAGTTGTCCGATGCTGATATGTTTATAGCCAAAACATGGGCATCGCAGTTTGCTGTGCATGTGGCTGCGTAGCTGCAGAGTAGTCGGGGTGCCCCTGCTGACCCCTGTCCACAGCCAAAAGCTTTTACAATGGGCATCTGAACTGGACCACGGAGCAATAAAAGAAGGTGGACTGGTCTGAAGATTCACGTTTTCTTTTACGTTATGTGGATGACTGGGTGCGTGTGTTGTCCCTTACCTGGGGAAGAGCTGACACCAGGGTGTAGCTAGTGTGATGCTCTGCTGGGAAACCTTGGGTCCTACCATATATGTGAATGTTACTTTGACACGTACCACCTATCTAAACATTGTTACTGACCAAGTATATCCCAGTTGTGGAAACGGTATTCGCTGTTGGCAGTGACCTCTTTCAGCAAGAAAGTGCACTCTGCCACACTGCAAAAAATGGTTCCAGAATGGTTTAAGGAACACAATGAGTTTGAGCTGTTGATTTGACCTTCAAATTCTCCAGATCTCAATCCAGTCATGCGTCTGTGGGGTGTACTGGAAAGAACAAGTCCAATCCATGGAGGCCCCACCTTGCAACTTACAGGACTCAAAGGATTTGCTAGAGGTCCAGTGGCTTTCATGCCTTGACAGGTCAGGACTGTTTTGGCAGCAAAAGGGGGACCTACTCAATATAAGGTGTGCGGTCATAAAGTTCATGGCTGATCAGCGTACATGCCTTATTATACATTTTTAGTAAAAAGACACTTGTAACTATAGCTTTATATATTTGTAATATTGAGGCGCTTTCCAGACAGAAATGAGTTACTCTTTAAGACGCAAACAGTCAGTCCTTGTCCCTAATCTGTTAATCTGGAGAGGAGAGCCATTGCATGTCTTTCTCTCTCACATACAGAAAGCCTCTATACTTAGAATAGGGGTGCTCAACCTTTCGAAGAGTGATGGCCACTTAAGTGATTTGGTAACAGGTCACGGGCCACATTGAACTATGGGGTTTTACCGCCCCCCCCTCAAGCCACAAATGTAAACAAGCACTTACTGTCCTGAGCCACCTATAAGGCTGATGTGATGCCGTGCACCTGCGGCTTTCCTGCGAGTTAGCTGCGCTTTGCCATAGACGTCTATTATGTTTTGCGGGTGTGGTGCACTTTCTAAAAGCACACAGTACATTTAGGAGTTTTGGTGCACTTTCAGAAAGCACATCAAACTCGTAGGATATAATAGACTATGGTTCAGTGCAGCTAACCTGCAGGAAAGCCACACGTGCACTGTGCTGCACCTGTGGATCGGTGTGAAAGCAGCCTAATAACCTCTTTTTAAAGGGAGGAGGAAGCATCAACTTATGCAGCTCCTGCTCCCTCCGTGGCTGCATGCTTACTCCGCCACCAGCTCCATGCACTCTAATGCTCTGGGATGGCGGGTCAACAACCTGTTGATCGCGAACTGGGCATGCTGACCCACCATCCGAGAGCATGAGCTTGCGGGCCACCTGAGAGGGCTCTGTGGGTCACATGTGGTTAAGCACTCCTGATGTAGAGGTTTCTCTCAGCACTGAATCTGATTGAATCATACCTTGGACGTTTAAATGTAATTGGTGATAAAAGAAGCATAGAGAGGAAATTGGCATGTAGAATTCAAAAAATACTCCCAGGGACTGCAAGAGGGTTGTTTGTGATTTTACCTACTACTGTGATTTACCTAGATTTAGATAAATTGAGTGAACTCTCTCACATTTGCCTGCTGCAAGGTTTGCTGGATAGTGAACTTCTAACTTATTGCTGTATATTATGTTTCCAATAAGCAAAAGTGACAGATTCTCTATCCCAAAATAAAAATAAAAAAATATACTGGTACACAGCTGATTTTGAATTGTTACCGAGCACAGGCTGCAGTTTTCCATGTTGTCCATGTCTATTTCTTTTTTAAACAGCTACAACCTGTTTTGCCTGTATTTTTTTTTGCAGGCTTCAGTTCATTGTCTTGAAACTGGCGAATTTACTCATATCAGGAATATTCTTATTGTACTCACTAAAATTTTGCCATGGTATCCCAAAGTCCTTAATCTGGGACAAGCTTTGGAGCGAAGAGTGCACAAAATCTGTCAAGAGGAGAAGGAGAAACGACCTGATCTATATGCATTGGCCATGGGGTAAAATCTTTGAGAAAAGGAGCTCTTTAATTGATAAAATTTATTTTAATTAATTTATTCTGTTATTGACAGTTTTTATATTTAGAATTTGGCAGGCTTTGTTTTCTAGAAACCTGAGCAGGCCAACATCCATGTAGAGATTGGTAACCCTTAAACATTAGCGGTAAGCAGGTACCTTCATGACATTGAGACAAAATTCCTGAAATATTGCAGTATCTGTTATATTTAGGAAAGCACCCACCTTTGATTTATGGTGAGCTTATAATCATCAATACTCAACAGCAGTAGGCAAAAGGAATTTGGTGTGTTTGAGTTCTTTGCTCTCAAGAGTTCTTAAACATCAGTTTTAGTCCCATGACAAATTTTAAAGAGCACTTTACTACTGAAATATTTTGCTAAATACATTTCTATCCTGAAAAGATTTAACTTTTGTTTTACAAAGTTTACTTCAAAAATGTAAACCCGAATGCTTAAGATAGATTGCTATAATTGCTGTATACAGTGATTCAGAATATTTGTACTCTTTGGGTTCTCTTCACTTTAACGTTAAAACATGATTTTTAAAATAGAGGTAACAATTTAACACACAGCCTCACAGGAATTATATTTTGGTGCATGGATGTCTTGCTGTATTTAACACTTTGTGCGAATTGCAGCTACTCTGGACAGTTGAAAAGCAGGAAACCTTTCATGGTACCTGAAAATGAATTTCATCACAAAGATCCTCCTGCCAGGAGTGTCATTCCAGCTCAAGTACAGAATGGTCCGGGTACTGTCAGTCAATCTGTGTCAGTCATGGTAAACGCAGTTAAGCCTGAAGAAAGCACTGCTGAGGATGCTGGTGAGTAATGGTATTCAGACTCTGTAATGTAATTTTACAGTTTTAATCAAAGTAATTGTTAAGCTAAAGCTGTCACAAATCAAACTGTGTAAATTTATGAAAAAGAGAAGATATTTTGTAACCATTTGGCCAGGTACTAATAACCTTATTGCATGGCAAGATTTGCATTAATCCACAAATACTTACTTGGCTCCCCCCTATCTCCAGTTTTGTAAATCATTTGCTTTTCTGTTAATTTGTTTCCTAAGATGTTTAGTGTTTTAATGTATGTATTTTTTTTTCTCCAAATCCTAGAAAAATTAAAGGAAAAATCTCAGAGTGCTGCAAAAGTTATTACCAAGGCTGCTAATGCAACACCAAAAGTTGCTGCAAACAATGGAAACAGCTCTTCAAACAGGTATGTATTATGTTCGCTGTTCAGTGTTTTTTTCTGTAAGTATACAAAGCGCTATCCCCACTATGTGTACTGTGTAACATTAAACCGTGCTTATATATTCATAATAATAAAGCATTAAGACACTAGAAAATAATATTCTGTGTTTACACATCATAAATCTACTAAACATCAAAACGGCAATTCGTAGATTTTCTTCAAAAAAATAAAGTGTCCTGTTCATAAAAAATATTTAAATATCATAAATATAATACAAATCAAATGATAATTCATATATCTTCAACTAAGTAAATTGTCCCGTGTATAAAAAAAATTTCAAAAAGTCCACATCCAAAGTGAAAGAAAAAGCTGAAAATCCCACCTCCACTCAATAAGATAACATACCCCACTTTCAGTGTTGAAACCACCACCAAAATCTGCTAAATCGCTCACCACGACTAATGGGTGATCATAAAACCAGCAAATGCGCATTTATATCTATTTGCAGCTCTCATGGGCACCAGGGATCTTTCCACCAAATATGTCCCACATAGTCATCCAACAACAATGAAACTCCATGCTCCAAAAGGGGGGTATTATAAAGGAAACAGGGAGCTCATAGTCTAAACCATGAAAACCTTTTTTCTATTTCATTCATTGACAGACACAGCGCTCCATTATTCAGAACCATAGGTTATACCGCCCCCTACAGGAGTAGGACACTAGGCAGAAAAGAAGACTTGGCTACGCCTATGGGCAGTCCCATAGGTGGTATACACCCACCTCTTTGCTTTAGGCCTTCAGTTTTTTTTTCTGCCTAGTCAGGACCTAGTTCGCTGCTGGGATCTCCTGGTAATTCTGGGAATTTTTTTGTTTATTTTCTTTTTTCCTGGATTTTTCTCCGGTCATATCTACAATAAACTGCAGGGCTGTGCGACGGGCTGGACACTAAGATACAGTGGTCTCCCCAGTCTGGACAGCGAGCGCGTGCAGACAGCTGCTACACTCTAGGTCGGCAGCGACATAGCTCCCCCCTGGACGGGGGCTGGCCCTGCGAGTAAAACGTCTTGTGAGGTCGCATACGACTTTTTCTCGGCCTGAGTCGCAGTGTTCCTCATGGCAGACGCCCCCCCACTTCCCGGGTAAGGCCTAGGCTTCTGGCCTTGGTGCCTTTTGGTCACACTGTCCCCTCTTCCACCCTCGGGATTGTTACTGCGGGGTATCCCTTGGGCCCACCTGCTGAAGTGGTTGGGCCTAGGAGGCAGGTGACCAGAAGTCCGCGATCGGCCCCCCTCTGTAATTTAGGCCATGGCTTTGCTGCCTACCGACCAAGTGTTGGGGGGGGTGGCGGAGGCCACCGATTTCCGTTTTTTGGTGCCCACCCTCTGTTCAGCGCCTTGGATCGGTCCGGTCCCCCCGTGGGCCGCACATTCGCGTCAAGCGGACGAAATTTAGGCTGTGACTTTTGTGGCCTGCTACGCCTCCTGGCCACCTTCTACAAGAGGGGCGGCGCTGTGGTGGCTCTAAGGGCGAGCTCCTTTTGGGGGTCCTTTAGGTGGGCCCGGCGTGGGTGTTCCTGGCGCTCCCGGTGAGGGGCCCCGGCCTGGGTACCATGTGTGGTGCCTCGTGTGGGCGGCTTCCTTCGGCGCCCCCTAAGTGGGGCCTCGGGCGGCGTTGGGGCTCGTGGTCCCCTCCTGAGGTTTTTTTTTCTTTTCTTTGTGATGCCGCATGGGCATATAGCCTAGTAAATGGCACCTCCAGCCCTCCCCTACCTCCTCTGTCTCGAACGATCCTTTATCTGGCTCTGCCACCACGGATGTGGCCCATCTTGCGGGGTTGGTGGCCAGGGAGTGAGGATGATCCCTCCAACTGCAGTGGTGCATGAAAAGGCGCTGTTTGTCGCACTTATTACATTTGTGCGGGAGCCTTTCAAGATTAGGGCTGGGTGATGCGGCGGAGGGCCGGTTTTCCTTTGTCACCCATAAGCCGCCTTGCGAATCGAATGCGTTCCTTTCTCCCTCTTATTTTGCCAAATTTGTCCTTGAAGACTGGAAGTGTCCAAAGTGCCCCCTTCTTCCGTGTGCTTCCGAAAACGCTTGCTGTGAGGTACCCCTTCGAGGAGTCCCTCCTTCAGAAGTGGACTGTTCCACCAGTAGTGGACCCTCCTGTCTCTATGTTGTTTAAGGCAACTATGATTCCTATAGAGGAATCTCTCTGGCTTCTAAAGTTCCATCTGACATACCTGGAGGGGGAGCAATGCCTTTGCTGCATTGGCGGACCTGTTGGTCTAGGCGCTGCAGGTTGTCTGCTATGCCACTTGGCTGCAGTTCCCCTGGTTGTTGAGCTCTCAGTTTCTGCAGTCGTGTTTTAGACATGTATTGTGGGGGCATACCCTAGATGAAATTATTACATATCTTGATTTTGTTCGGTTACAAGATAGTTTTCCGGCCTTGTTCCCCAAAAATAGTTTTTTTTTTTTTGTGCTTCCAATGTCCGTCTGCCCCTTCATCATGGGGACTTACTGGCTTCTATCGACATCACATATGCTTAGGCATTCCACTATGTGCCCGACCCCAGCACTTCCTCCCTCCGTTTTGCTGTGGGTGCTGAGCATTATCAGCTCGTGGTGTTGCCCTTTGGTCTTGCCACCACTCCTCGGGTTTTCAGGAGGTGTGGGCCCCAGATCTGGCGTGGTTACGGGGTTTGCTGTCCTGGGCTGCCTGGATGATCTTCTTCTGCATGTCCTTGACTACCCTGAGGGGCAACGTAGTTCCTATACAGACCTTGACAGTTTTCAGTTGGCTTCTATACTATCTGAAGTCTGCTTTGGCCCCTTCCAGAACATTGGATTATCTGAGCCTGACCTGAGCTTCAGCTCTGGCCACAGTGTCTCTTCCTCTGGACAAACTCGAGGAGTTGCATTCTGCTTTTTCATTTATTTTGTCCGGCAGGTGGGCCTCCCTGCGTACCTGAATGTGGGTGTTGGGTCTGATGGTATCTGCCTTTTTTGAGGCGATTCCATTTGCACAGTTCCATACAAGCTCCCCTCAGGGAGATCCTGGCATAATGGGACTAATATCCGAGGTCTATGGACAATCTGATTCGGCTGAACCAGGAAACCAGAGGCTCCCTGGTCTGGTGGCTTCGCTCTCCAGTTCTTCGGCGGGGTGAATCCTTTCTCCCCTTGTATTGAACAGGGTGACCACCAATGCCAGTCTGTCCGGGTGGGACTGAGCTCTGCTCAGGGCCGTTGGACGCTGGTGAAATCCCAACTACCGAGCAATATCCTGGAACTTCAAGCGATCAGACTATGTCTGGATCATGGATAGATCGACTTTGGGGGCTCCCGGTGCGAATCCCGTCGGACAGTGCAACGGCGGTGGCTTATGTCAATCACCAGGGCGGGCCAAAGAGGTTGTTGGCAGCCCTGGCAGTTGCCAGTATCCTCCGGTGGGCAGAATGTCTCCTTCCGGCCCTCTCCGACGTACACATTCCAGGAGTGGAATACTGACAGACGGATGCCTTAGTCGGCTAGGGTTGGACCACGGGGTGGGCCCTTCACCGGGCTGTGTTTTATCAGATATGTCTCCGATGGGGCACTCCTGAGGTAGATCTGTTTTTCATCCTGGCTCAACAGAACGGTACCAAGGTTTCTGGCAAGGTCACGGGATCCTCTGGTGGGCACCTCAATCGCTCTGGTGGACCATGGTCTGGGTACGCCAACTGGGTGCGCCTGGTCGCCGACGTTCCTTGGCGACTGCCTTTTAGGGAGGATCTACTGTCCCAAGGGCCGTTCTTCTATCTGCTTTTGAGTCGCTGGTTTTAACGGCCTGGCTGCTATGAGCCAGGTGCTGCAGTTCCGACGCTGCTGATAGCTAGGGAGTCTGCCTCTAGGAGGATCTTCTTTCGAATGTGGAAAGCGCATATATCCTGGTGTGAGTCACGGGCATTGATCTTCGTTCTTTCTCAGTGAATCCGACCTCCCTTCACGGGGGGTTGAACAGGAATGGGCCTCAAATACCATCAAGGGCCAGATGTCAGCCTGGGTGGTCTTCAGCGTCCCCTGGTGCGTACCTTTTTATTCAAGGGGTTCGACGTCTGTTTCCACTGGTGCGGTCTCTTATACCGCCGTGGGATCTGGATTTTGGTTCTACAGAAGCCTCTTTCACAATATTCGGGAGATTCCTCTGCTTACCGTCTCAGAAGGTGGCCTCTTGGTGGCTATCGCCTCTGCTCGCAGGGTGTCGGAAATAGTGGCGTTATCTTGTTGTACACCTTACCCAGTGTTACTCAAGGTTAAGGTGGTTCTAAGCCCTTTTCCATCGTTCCTTCCTCGGATTTCCCTTTGAATAAGAAGATTGTGTTGCCTTCCTTGTGTCCCTGGTCAACACATCTTAAGGAATTTGCCTTATCTGCCCTGGATGTAGTTTGTGGGATTCGGGTATATTTGGCAGCCACTGAGACTTTTTGGAGGTTAGACTCGCTGTGATCACGGACGGGCCAAGAAAGGGGCTGTCTGCTTCTTCTGCGACCATTTCTGGATTGATCAGACCGATGATGACTCTGGCCTATTGTGTTAGGGATCTGGTTCGTCCATTGCGTAAGTTTGCAAGACCACCACTTGGTCGCCGGGGGAAAACTTTCACAACGTTCTATGAAGTGGATGTTGGCAACTGCGGATGCCTCTTTTGGCCGCAAAGTTTTGAAGGCTGCTGTTTAGAGGGTCTGTTCCCTCTTGAAAGGGGTATTGTTCAGGTGTTGAGCACCTGTTACCTGGTTGGCTCTTGTGTTAGCCTTGGGATTTTTCGTTGTCCCACCCCTCATGTTTGGCACTGCTTTGCGACGTCCCTATGGTTCTGAATAATGAAGCGCTGTGTCTGTCAATGAACGAAAGAGAAAATATGATCTTTGATTTACCGTAAAATCAATTTCTCTGAGTTCATTGACAGACAAAGCACCCACCCCTCTAAGCAGTTTTCATATTTCCGACACTGCTTGTTATTAAACTGAAGGCCTGTAGCAGTGAGGGGGGTGTATACCACCTGGGACTGTCCAAAGGCATAACCAATCTTTTTTTCTGCCTGGACTACTCCTGTAGGGGGCGGTATAACATATTCTGAATAATGGAGCGCTGTGTCTGTCAATGAACCTAGAGAAATGGATTTTACGGTAAATGTAAAAAATCCCATTATTTAATAAAACTCAATCCACTTACTCAATATAAACTGGCTGTATTGTGATATATTTTATCAGCCTGTCTCCGGCCACATCCTCCGACCGCGAGTCTGGACTTGGCGTGTGTGGTGACATTACACCAAAGGCCCGCCCTGTGATTCCACTCCTGGAGGACATCGGTCGATGAAACAAGTAGGGCAGGGCCTTTGATGTGACTTCCATATGCATGCTAAGTTCGGAGACACGGTTTGAGGATGCAGCCGAAAACGTGCTGGTAAAATATATTGCAATATAGCCAGTTTATAGTGTGTAAGTGGATTGATTTGTTTTATTAAATAAAAGATTTTTTATTTATTCTATGAGCTCCCGCTTTTCTTTATAATACCCCTTTTTTTGGAGCCTGGAGTTTCATCATTGTTGGATTACTATGTGAGATGTTTTTGGTGGAAAGATCCCTGGTGCCCATGAGAACTGCATATAGATATAAATGTGCATTTGCTGGTTTAATGATCATTAGTTCTGGTAAGTGATTTAGCAGATTTTGAAGGCGGAGTATTGTTATCTGTATAAATGGAGACCAGATTTTCAGGCTTTTTCTTTCACTTAGGATGTGGATTTTTTGAAGAGTTTTTATGCACAGGACACATTTATTTAGCTGAATATATTATATGAATTGTTTAATTTTTAGTATATTTATGCTTTGTAAAAAACAGAACACTATTTTCTGTTTTAATACTTTATTATGAATATATAAGCATGGTTTATTGTTACACAGTACACATAGTGGTGATATCACTGTTTGCACAAAAGGTCATAAATTGTTATTGGTCTTTACATCATATAGATAGCCACTGCACCAGTTTGTATCAATTTTACAATCTTTTTTCTGAGCCTTTTTTTTTCTCACACATGTTAAAATGCCCATTTTAGACACGAAAATTTTGGAGGATTCTGCTCATCCTCCGACCAAACCCCCCTCCCCCCTTGCAACTGCCCAAATATACAGTGTGTTTTTGTAATATGGAGACTTCTAGTTATCTAGAAACTCGGCAATAACCCGTGGCGTTAGAATGTTTTTTTTAAATATCTTCTGTACCTTGATGGGTTTGGTTAACTGTATCATTTTCTTTCTTTTTTAGCAAAGTTACTAAAGAAAAAGAAGACAAAGATAAAATTGGTAAAGAAAAAGAGAAAGACAAGAAGGAGAAGACTCCAGCTGCCCCACAAGAGATCAAGGCACCAGGAAAGGATGGCAAAGATAAAGTAAAGGAAGATCGGGCAAATAAAGATGAAAAGCCGAGAGAAGTCAAAGAAAAGACCCCAAAATCCGACAAAGAAAAAGAGAAACTCAAGAAAGAAGAAAAAACCCAGAAGGAAGACAAATCTAAAGCTACTACCACTGTTACTGAGGCAAAACTGGCTGCAGACAAGGAAAAAGAGAAGGAGCCCTCTAGAGAGCGAGATTTATTGAAGGAGTCAAAAACAAAGGAAAGCTCTAAAAGTGGAGATAAGACAGCCGTTGCTGGGTCCTTGAAGTCGCCTGTTCCCAGATCTGACACATCGGAGTCTGAGAGGGGTATGATTATTTATTTTTTTAGTTTTCAGCACTCTGCGTAGATGGAACACTTAAGTTGTATCTAAAAGTTATCTAAACTGATTGGCATTTGAGGGATGTTGTCTTTTTCCAGCCCTGCTTTTGACATCATGACTAGCAATGCCCAGGTGGCCAGCAGGTGCCCCTGCCTCAACAGCAGTCTGTGAAAGGTTTGGTGTAATTTCATTTCATCTGCTTCAGCAGCAGGTACCTGTAGGCCTTCAGAGCCTATCTCCCACTTCGCCTGTAGAGCTTGAAGCCAAGATCAGTTGTTTCCTCTAATAAACCTTGTGGATGAAGGTGCACAAGTTCTACGTGTGAGGGGATGTTTGCACATCCAGCTGGGTCCTTGAGTAATTTTCTCCCTGACATTTAAATGCCCAGGACACCCTTCTTACTCCACAAATGAACCCATTGTATCTAGCTGTTGTTGATCCTCACTCTCCTCCTTGTGCTAGTGCACAAACCAGTGCAATTTCCAAGGTCTTCCTGGACTCCCTGTGTTCTGGGATCCCTTGTACCTGCCCATGTAGGGATTCCTTTTCTAGATTTCTACCCCACTTGGGTTCTCACTTTCCTATCCAGAAGAATCCTTTATCCGTGGGTACTTTTTAAGCCCTCGTGGTACACACGTCAGCTGCCTGACCTACAAGAACAACCTGGATCAATTTTTTTCTGTTCCCTACCCAAGCAAGAACCTGGCCCCACAGTGTTCTTCATAGGCTCCTGCTATTTCTTTGAGCGTAGTACTAGTGTGACTATCCTAGTTTCTTTTCCTAGCATCTGGCAATTGTGACACACTCAGATGACCATGCTTTGAAAAAAGCTAGTTTTTGGATGCTTGTGGTTGGAACCCTTTTTGAAGGTCATAACGCCTGTGAAATTCAACCAGGTGCCAACTGATGGTAGCTTTCAGAAACCAGAGCGCAAGGTATACTCTCAGGGAATTTGCAACACTTGCTCCTACTTGAATAGAAAATATCAGATTAGTGACTGCGTCTGATAATGTGCAGTCACTGTCCAACAATATTTTTTTACCCGGCTCTCTTGATTTTTTTTCAGTCAACTTTTGTCAAGCTGGGTGGAGCCAACAGGGCCACCCTCAGTTCAAATTTTGTATACCTCAGCAGCAATTGCATAAAGCTTGAGCCTTTATTTATTGACTGGCTGGTATTCCCCTTTGGGCCTGTTTTTTTGTTCAGGGTTCCCTCTTGCAATGTGTTTCTATGGGGACATTTTCCAATGTTTTTTTTTTTTATTATTATTCTGTTGACCACATCACCTTGTTTTTTTTTTTTTAAATCATAAAAGGTTTTATTGCTCATATGAAAAGACATATATTACATTACATTGACATTTGCACCGTGATCAGCATTTCTTTTTTCCACATAACATATCCATCGATAAGGTGTCATAGTTTGCATTTTGGATCTGTCAGCATTCGGACTCTATGTCCCATCTAATCAAATCGAAAACATATTCTCCATTATCCCCATATCCTCCTCCTCCGCTCTCCAATACCCTCTCTCGGTGTCTATCTGTCGTATCTTTAAACACCCCTTAGCAACCTCATCTGTACCAATTCCGTGGGGCTTATACCTGGCACATCCAACCATGGGTCCCACAATCTGTCAAACTTTCCAGGGTTGCCCCTGTGCTGGTAGATATATTTCTCCATTATAAGCGTTTTTCCCATATTCAGTATCCATGTTTTGCTATTAGGCGGCGTAGCAGACTTCCATCCCATCAGTATTACCTTTCTAGCCTGGAATAGCGCCCGTGCAAAAGCGACTCTAGTCACCTCCTCCGTAATCACCCCCTCCAGAACTCCCAGCAAGCAACATAATGGATCTAATGGGACAGTGACCTGGAACACCTGATTTAGCGTAGCCAGGACCTCCGTCCAGTACCTATGGAGCTTGGGGCAGCGCCAGAGGAGGTGAATCAAGTCCCCAGATGCCGCCCTGCATCTGCCGCACAATGAGTCGGGCGCCTTGCCCATTCTGTATAACTTAACAGGCGTATAGTGTACTCTCAACAAGATGTAATGTTGGGATACCTTCTGTGCCACGTTTAGTGAGCAGGAGTTAACTGCTTGCAGAGCTTCTTCCCATACCTCCCCTGATAGGGGGCCTAAGTCCGCCTCCCACTGAGCAGCCGCCTTTGTGGGATACCCCTCTAACAGTGACGCTAATAACATGTTATAGCATTGTGAAATCATGCCCTTAGTCTCCAATGCCTCCTGCATTATATGAAAAACCGGTGTGGGGGATTGGGACCAGTCAGTTGCATCCCCTTGTGCTTTAATTGCATGTTTCAGTTGTAGATAGTAAAACAGCATATTGGCAGGCAGTGAGTATTTATCTTGTAGATCTTTAAACGATAATAATGTTCCGTTACTGAAAATCTGGTGCAAATGCGTGATACCCTTGCAGCGCCATCTGTGCCCTTGTTGGATCTTAGCCAGCTCAACATATGTTTTATTTTTCCATATCGGGCTATACTTAGTAAAACCCAAAACGTTTTGTAGTTGTTTAGCTTTGTTCCATACTTTCTGCAGCAGTGTATATGTAGGCATTTGTTTATTGGGTTTTTGGAAAAGGTGGGCCTCCAATCCCTCAGGTATTGACTCCGCCCCTGTGCCCACCAGCATAAGCTTAGCCGACGAGCCCAGTGGCAGAGGGGCCATAGCACCTATCAGTTGCTGCAGCTGTGCCGCTAGATAGTATATCCATGGGTTGGGTAGGGCTAGGCCCCCCCCCTCCTTAGAGCGCTGCAGCTGTTCCAACTTGATTCTGGGGGGCTTGTTATGCCACAGCAACAGCCGGAATAAGGAGTTAACCACTCTGAATATCTTCAGCGTGATAACTACAGGCGTGTTGTGTAGTATGTATAGAAATTGTGGCATCAGAATCATTTTTATGAGATTTACTTTTCCTGCCAGGGACATCCTAAGTTTATTCCAAACATTTATCTTGCCTCTAAACCGTGACAGCAGGGGGTAGACATTTAGACTACCACATCACCTTGTTGGTCTATTTATTTTTTGGCATGTAGTTTCCACCTGTTTTGGTGGGCTTTTGATTTTCACAGCCTCACTGCTAGTTCAGACTCATTGTTCCTTTGGTGCAGGGACTGTCATTCCCTTGACTTTGATCTCTTCTGTCCTCTTCTGTCCTCATCTGATCATCTGTTGTTCTTCTGTGACTTTCCCTCGGTTGTTGAATGTTCCCCCTCCCCCTCCTGCAGGGGGCTTCACCTTATCTGGTTCAGAATTGGGCATTGATCATTCAAAAGTTGTAGACGGTTCCCAGTTTCTTCTCGTGAAATTGTCAATGAATTGCTTTTGGACGTCCTGGCTGTTTGAATCCCTGTGTCTCATAATGGACGAAACCGGAATTAAGAGGTTTTGTTTAATCATCATACTTGCCTTGGTGGACTGAGAGCAGAGTTCGGGTGACTGTCACTGGAGCACTTGGCTGTGGAGGGGGCGGGATCGGCCAGCTGAGTCTCTCTGTGGCCAGCTGAGTCTCTCAGCAGCTCGCTGAGAGGCTGAGCCGGTCCAGGCATGTGGGCGGATCCCGACTCCTGGACCAGCTCTGTGACATCAGCAGACTTCAGCCCGCTATCTGCTGAAAACTGGTCAAAAGGAGTAAAGAATGAACTGCACTCCTGTGATCCACAGAAGTAAAGCCAAACGAGCTTTAGCTGTACTTCTCCTTTAAGATTTTGATACTTGGCACAAAATATTTTTCTTGAAGTTTTGAGGGACACAGGTCTTACCCCTCTGTGTTGTTTCATGGTCCCTCAGCTGCATAAAACTGGGGCATTCTGGGTTGAGGAGAGACCGCATGGGTCAAAAATAATTATTTTTGTCAATGACCCAACTGCCTGTAGGGTACAGTAAATACAAAAAATATTATCTAAATACTGTATGGATATTGCAGAAAAATCTGCTTGGCTCGTTATTCCAAACCCTCCAACCCTTTTTCCCTCCAGTCAGTAAAAACGCAAGAAAATCATGTATATAATTTTTTATTTTATTTTTTAACAAGTAACTCAGTTTTAAAATGGAGAGATAGGTGGGGTTTAAAAAAAATAGTGGACCTTTATTTCTGTTACAGAATGTACTGACTTTCTGTTTTGTCCCAGCTAAAACTTTTTTCTTTTGATATCGGACGGGAGAATTGTTAAAACTTCTGACAGGTTTATATTGCTTTTTTCACCTCCTTCCTGTCTGGGATTCAAAACATAAGCTTTCTTGGTTGCACAGACACTTGAACTATAAAGGTTTAACCTGTACCTCAACAAGAAGGACTCACAATTGAACACATTTGATTACACAAGGGTCTTCTATAGGTGATATCACACATCTTTCACTCTTAGTATTCATAACCCAATGAAATTAAGTTTTAGAGGGCTGTGGTTTACATTATCTTCAGACACACTGACCTACAGTGGGGACGGAAAGTATTCAGACTCCCTTAAATTTTTCACTTTGTTATATTGAAGCCATTTGCTAAAATCATTTTAAGTTCATTTTTTCCTCATTAATGTACTCACAGCACCCCATATTGACAGAAAAACACAGAATTGTTGACATTTTTGCAGATTTATTAAAAAAGAAAAATTAAAATATCACATGGTCCTAAGTATTCAGACCCTTTGCTGTGACGCTCATATATTTAATGCAGGTGCTGTCCATTTCTTCTGATCACCCTTTAGATGGTTCTACACCTTCATTTGAGTCCAGCTGTGTTTGATTATACTGATTGGACTTGATTAGGAAAGCCACACACCTGTCTGTATAAGACCTTACAGCTCACAGTGAATGTCCGAGCAAATGAGAATCATGAAGTCAAAATAACTGCCTGAAGAGCTCAGAGACAGAAATGTTGCAAGGCACAGATCTGGCCAAGGTTACAAAAAAATTTCTGCTGCACTTAAGGTTACTAAGAGCACAGTGGCCTCCATAATCCTTAAATGGAAGATGTTTGGGACGACCAGAACCCTTCCTAAAGCTGGCAGTCTGGCCAAACTGAGCTATTGGGGGGAGAAGAGCCTTAGTGAGAGAAGTAAAGAAGAACCCAAAGATCACTGTGGCTGAGCTCCAGAGATGCAGTCGGGAGATGGGAGAAAGTTGTAGAAAGTCAACCATCACTGCAGCCCTCCACCAGTCGGGGTTTTATGGCAGAGTGGCCCGACGGAAGCCTCTCCTCAGTGCAAGACACACGAAAGGCCGCATGGAGTTTTCTAAAAAAAAAAAAAAAAAACACCTGAAGGACTCCAAGATGGTGAGAAATAAGATTCTTTGGTCTGATGAGACCAAGATAGAACTTTTTAGCCTTAATTCTAAGCAGTATGTGTGGAGAAAACCAGGCGCTACTCATCGCCTGTCCAATACAGTCCCAACAGTGAAGCATGGTGGTGGCAGCATCATGCTGTGGGGTGTTTTTCAGCTGCAGGGACAGGACGACTGGTTGCTATCGAGGGAAAGATGAATGCGGCCAAGTACAGGGATATCATGGACGAAAACCTTCTCCAGAGTGCTCAGGACCTTAAACTGTGCCGAAGGTTTACCTTCCAACAAGACAATGACCCTAAGCACACAGCAAAAATAACGAAGGAGTGGCTTCACAAAAACTCTGTGACTGTTCTTGAATGCCCCAGCCAGAGCCCTGACTTAAACCCAATTGAGCATCTCTGGAGAGACCTAAAAATGGCTGTCCACCAACGTTTACTATCCAACCTGACAGTACTGGAGAGGATCTTCAAGGAGGAATGGCAGAGGATCCCCAAATCCAGGTGTGAAAAACTTGTTGCATCTTTCCCAAAAAGACTCATGGCTGTATTAGATCAAAAGGGTGCTTCTACTAAATACTGAGCAAAGGGTCTGAATACTTAGGACCATGTGATATTTCAGTTTTTCTTTTTTAATAAATCTGCAATAATGTCAACAATTCTGTGTTTTTCTGTCAATATGGGGTGCTGTGTGTACATTAATGTGGAAAAAAATGAACTTAAATGATTTTAGCAAATGGCTGCAATATAACAAAGAGTGAAAAATTTAAGGGGGTCTGAATAGTTTCCGTCCCCACTGTATATAGGTTTGATCCATAGGCAGTATTTCAGTCCCTATAAACCACAAGTGATTTATATTTTCCCCCCTTTTTTTAGGTTGACTTGTTTTTAAAGACCTACGTTTTTTTTTCTCTTCTTTTTCTTTTTTTGTATCTCATGCATGTTTTTCTTTTTGCTTTTTTACAGAACAAAAACGACGCAAAATTGATACGCATTCTTCTCCATCACATTCCTCAGCAGTAAAGGTTAGTATAGCGTGAGGAAGGCTGTATCCATAATAGGCTGACCTGTGTGGAACACAAGAGTCCATCTTCCTTCAAGTTGGGTGCCAATAGTCTTCTGGAAAATCGCTGGAGGTTTTTTGTTTCCTTTATTTTTGTTGATATTTTGTATTTTTGAAATTGCCCTATATGGACTCCAGTTTTTTTTACAAAGTATTTATTTTTCTAAAACCCTCAAAAAAATAAGCTCAATCTTCAAGGACCTAGCAGTCAAATATATTTTTGTACATAGAGTGAAAGTGAAAATCTGTGCAAGAGAGCTTTTTCCAAAGTGCCTCAATATTTCTAAGCAGTCAGTTTTTTTATTCTATAAGTGAGTGAAAAAGCTACAAGCAAACCTTCAAGATATGTCGTGGAAAGTTTTTTTTTTTCTCTTTATTTTGATTTTTTTTTTTTGCGCTCAAATTTTATTTTTTTATCGATGGAAGAGAGCACTGAAGATGGTGATTGGATCATGTGGGGAATATAAAGAGTGTCTCCTGCATTCTTCAGAGCTTCATCTGGCTGAAATGTGCCTTCGAGGATAGGATCCTGAATGGTTCCACAGTCAAGTCTGGTGATCAACCAACGTGCCTGTCGTAGCTGCATAATACGAAAAAGCATGCGGCTTCTGTTGTATCCTGGAAAGTGTATAATATCCCCATTACCTGTTGATCCCTGCATTACCGAATAAAGCAGATTTGGCAGCTGTATAATCATCTTCTCATCAATTGAAGAGCAGTCCCTTGGCCATCAAGCATCATCATATCGTGCATAGGCTGCAGTGAAGACTGGGTGGCTAAGTCCATGCACCCTTTGCTCCTTATACTGTTTGATGTTCCATGTCATTGGGATCTATTTTTATGTTTTTTCCCTTCTGTGATGAGCCACTAAAACTGTAAGTGCCCCACTTCTGTCCAGGAACATGGATTGCCAAGATGTGCCTTGCAACTGTCATGGGATTCAGCACTTTTTTCATTTTTGTTTTTCTCTTTTGCTATTTTGGTAAGGTAATATGGTTTGACAGAACACACTTGATTACACATTGGACTTCTATAGACGCTATCACATTGTACATTTTAATTTCATTTAATAACTTTTAAAAGCCTCAACATTGGCTACCCAATTGGGTGCCAAAGAGAGCTGCAGTTTAACCTTGGTTAGCTTTTTCAACTTTTTTTTTTTTTTTTTATTTTTTTTTTTTTTATTAAACACACTTCTCTTATTACATTATGTTTATTTTTTTTTATTTTTCTATATAATGGGACACAAATTTTATTTCTGTGTAATGCATATTTAATTTGTTTCATTATAGTATATAGCTGTTTCCATGTTGTTTTTTTTTGTTCAGTATTAACAGCATCAAAAGATTTATTCCCTCCCCCCTCTCAAAGGAGTAGCTGTATTGTCAAGGTCACAACCATGGCCCTGGTTACTGACAACTATGCCAGCTTACGTGTCATCTCCATTCATTTTCTACAGGACAACCTCAGTGAATTTAAGGACTCTTCAGCAAAGGTTTGAACAACTTATATCATATTGTAATTTTCTGTCTAACATTCATATAGATATAGCAATGTAATGGATGTCTATTATTTGGTTTAAATATTGACATGATCTATTTAAATGTATAGAATACATTTGAATAAATGCAAATTCTAAAATAGACAGTATTTATTTTTACTGTTAACTGTTTTTTTTACTGGTATCCTAGTCTAAAAGCCCATCTTTCCCTGACCACTCTAATTACTAAGCTTGCACACCTTAGATTTGATGAGTGTGTTGGATCCCAGTACTGGTGAGCTGCATAGACTTCAGAAGCTCAGGGCTAATGCTTGCCTATGTAATTCTTTGCAGCTCACCATCACTGATGCAGGAGACTCACAAAAAGCTGATATAAATAAATGCAGCAAGCTGCTAGAAACTTCTGCACACACTTGTCTGATCTGAGGTCTGCGCATTTGTCAGAGGTGTTTGGATGGTTAGTGTGTTTTGAACTAATAAAAAAAAAAAAATTCTTTCAGAGGAGAGGTGTGTTTCCCGACTTTTTTTTTTTTTTCTTTTAGCCTTTGCATTCCAAACCTCACTCTAATTCAAGCTTTCCCTTTGAATTTAAAATGTGGTGGCAGTGATGGGGTAATGACCCCAGGGTTCTGCTTGAGTTATAGAGCGGTCTAAATTATGGTGGGAAACATGGCAGGCTAAGTATTTCACCCAACTCGTTCTGTTTGGGAAACAATGACATAAGAAATAAAGGTTCAGGCTGGGTTCACACTGATGCGGGTTTCCCCGCATCCAATTCGCTTGACAGGAGAGTATGACCGGTTCTCAATGGAGCTGTTCACACAGCTCCTCGGTCTGAATTGGAAAAGGGTCCTGTGCGTCTGACTCTTTCAGGTGCAAATTCAGGCAAAAATTCAGACCTGATCCGCAGGTATCTAGTATGTGACGCACTAGTATCTAGTGCGTTGCATACTAGCACATTATGAAATACTTGCCTCAGAACGAAGCCCTCCCAGCGGCACCGCTGAGAGGTTTGACATTTTCCTTTCTTCCGGGTTTGCGGGCTCTGACGCTGTGATTTGCCGGAGCCATAATGACCTCACGGGAGCCCTCGGTTTTGGCAAGAAGCTCTGAAGGTCCATTACGGTATGCCCGACCATCAGAGCGCACGCTCTGCTGATGTCCGTGGCTGCATGAAGGGTGAATATCTCCTAAACGATGCATGTTTAGGAGATACTCATTTTACCTACCGATGGGTCTTATTTACTGGCTTGCCTGTAAAAATAACAAAGCGAGGTTTATAACCACTTTAAAGGCTAAACAAGCCCTTCTTCCCCATTTCCCTTCATGGAATTATTATCCATTTATTCATAGAGCCTAAAACCAGCATATTAGTATGAACAAGACTAAGAATGTTTCACATTAAATTATGATTTTTTTTTTATTATGCTCACAAATTAATGGTCTAATAATAATATTTCAATAGTTATGTGAAAATATAAGCAAAAACCAACATATCAAAGATGTTTCAGTAAAAACAAGACCACTGTAAAATACTGAAATGTTCATTTGGAATATCAAATATGAATACTAGAATAACTGTTGCACCTGGGATATAACAGGTGAAAAAAAAATCGTCTATATAATACTAATAAGCAGGTAAATGTATAAAATTGGACAAACACTGCTATTACATGCAAAAGGTGAAAACTTTATCAGTGGTATCAATTAAAAGAACTGCTTTGCCTGGGATGTAGTGCAAAAGTGTTGTAAGTATCTTACTCAGATGCCATTGCATGGATTTAATCTGGCATTCTTTTGTTTGGTTTAAGATGGAAGAAAAAAAACTGTAATACACCTAATCCCGTGTAACCCTAAACCTTTTTTTGGTTTAATTTGATAGGATACATTTTTACACATTTTTAAACATTTATCAATAATCTTTTGTTAAGTTAAAGTTTGTCTGGGCAAAAAACATATTCAGTACATCCAATGCATGTACATCTCCCATTGTTTTGTCCCTATAAAAAGGCTGCAAATAGAGAAAAATACTCGTGGATCTGCCAGAATCCAGCTTGTAACTTCTCTTTTAAGCTGACAATACGGTGCCTTTGCTGCTTTAAAATCCCAAGCAGTGTGTTAGCCCTGCTGGATTTCTTCCCTTTTGGACCTCACCCTCAGCTTATCTCCTAACATGAACAAGTGCTGTTCTGTAGTCCAGCAGGAGAAGTTGCTTGAGATTTCATCGCAGGAAATGGAGTTGTCAGACCAAGCAGAAAATTAGGAGCTTGTTGTATTTCTGGCAGGATCCACAGGCTTATCCTAATTGTACACAACAGTACACACAACTTATTCATACACATATACTGTTTTCTCTACTTGTAGTTTTTTTTTTTAAGACAAAACATGGAGAATATGAATTTTCAATTCCACCATTCCCTATAAAAGTGCTTAACCATGGTGTACGAGACTAGCCTAGCTCTGAGGAAGAGGGTGCGCCCCCGAAACGCGTTAGCTGTACCCCGTGTTCTGTGCCTGTCCATGCACTATGTTTGTTGGCCTTTTGTCAGTTGCATTTTGTGAGTACCCACTTTTATACAGATATGTATTATTAAATGATCTCTGGTAATGCACTAGGTGTGCGTGCTTTCCATTTCTGCTTTTCTTGTAGTTCCCTTTGAATTGCCCCATCTGAGGAAGGCAGCATCCACCTAGTTTTGGGATACCATGTATACCTTTCACACCACCATTTTATCTGACCTCTGTTACTCCACACCTTGGAAGACCTATTAGCGCTGGAAGTGACTGTTTTTTGTAACACACACTCCTTAACCTTATTTATAATACTAAGGCAGGCCATAGATGATGCATTATTTTTTGTTTTTTTTGTTTAACCAACGGGTTGAATGAAATAAATGATTTGATTCTCCCCATCAATACATTCAATGTTTGATGGGAGAATTCCCTCCTCTGAGATATCCTATTCAGACAGTGGGGTGATTTCACTGTTTTCAAAACACAATGATCAGTGTTGCTGGTTATGGCTGGCAGCACTGGTTGGGTGAAACGAAACCCAACAGGCTGGTTGTACATAAAATGATTGAGAGATGGATTTCTGCACAATTATCCTGCCCATAGATGGATAGAAATTCCCCGCAGAAACGGCTGAACTTCAATATATCTATGGGCTGGCTTTAGCTTGTTATTTTTACCAGAGTGTGTAACCTCAAGGTGATATTTTTTTAACGGCCAAGAAAACTTTGTAAGATGGCAGTGAAAACATAGGTGTCATGTTGATCAGATGAATATGAGTAAGCTGCTATGGTAGCTTTTATCTTTGAATAATTTAGGCATTCCTTTTTGTTCATTATTAGCATGTTTTACAGTCCCAATAATGAATAAATTTTAAGATGTTAAACATCAACATTGGATTTGAAAAAAAAGGATCAAATAGATTATATTAGGGTGGTGACCATGCATTCATTGATATGTGCCAGCTGTGTGGCGGGTATGCAGTTCTGTCCCAATCAAACAGGCTTGGTGACATTATAATTGGGTATTTTTTGACTGCAAGTTATTTTCCTGTATACTGATTCCTGACTGAAACAATTGTCATGTCTGAAAACAGAATTCCAGGCAACAGCTAAACATATATTTAAAGAGAACCTAGAATGTTAGTCACAACATTTTTACTAATCACTAAGCAAGGAGCAAAAGTTCTTGCGTAATTCTTTTTATAATGTTTAAAAATAGTTGTGTGTTTTTTTGTTTTTTGTTTTTTTTTTCCCATTATGTACGTGTATACGTATACCACAGACACAGATTTATGGATTCTGTGTTAGGGATCTGAATGCAGTGCATGCTTACTTACACACCTCTGTGGATGTCTCTATTGAAAACAATGCAGCCGCATTCAGATCCTGAAATAAAACCCGCTTTTTTACTGCCATATCAATGGGCATCTTGCTAGAAGAGCGAGACTTTGCTTCCTTTTTTTTCTTATGTGCCCTTTTAATGGCTGATAATCTAATGAACTGGTGACTGGTGGGAAGAATGATCAACGGACAGCAGAAAAGGTGAAGGAGGTACAGACCAACAGACAGTAGAAGCATGTTGACGTGCGTTTGAATGCATGTTAAAATGCTATGCGTGTTTTCTGTGAGATTATATCCTGTTCCTGTTTGCTTGTCATTAATTTTGTCCCTAACTCGTAAAGTTTCTTTTTTTAACCTGCCTGCGTTTTTACACGTGTTTATATGCGTGGCATTAAAATGCATACATATTGCATTTTAACGCAACACAGGTTAACGCAGAGTTGTAGTGGTCACATAGACACAATTGTTTTTTTTGTGTGTTTATGCGTTGATCTGCATTTTACAAGTGCGCTAAAACACAGATCAACGCACTGGTGTTTGATAGCCCTCATAGTACATGTCAGCAGATATATCATTATCCCTAGTAGCACAGTAGTGACCTGGCAAACTTGCATTTTAGTTCTCTGGCATTCACTCCATTTCTTCTGAAAATGACCGTTTTCAGCGGCAGGAGTGGGCCACATCTGTATTTGATGATCTAATACTGCAGATAAAATAGCTCTGAGGCTACTGAACTAGAGTGCCTAGACCAGTGATGGCCAACCTTGGCACCCCAGATGTTTTGGAACTACATTTCCCATGATGCTCAAATACACTGCAGAGTGCATGAGCTTCATAGGAAATGTGGTTTTTAAAAAAACAGGTTGGGTACCAATGTTTGCCATCACTGAAGTAGACCATGTCACATCTTGAAGAGCAGTGCTACCTCTCGAGGGATTTAAAGGGGAACTAAACCCACTGAATTTCTGTGTATGCCTTGAATGATAATTGCTATGTTTGCCATTGTGCTTATGCTGTCCATCAAATGACTAAGGTCATAGCTTGTCACGTGTGCTGCAACATGGAAACTGCAGATCAGAGTCGAATGCAGCTTCCTTGGCTGCAGGGATGATCTCAGGCATATTCAGATTCCAGTCCGGACCTGCCTGAGCTATCCTGCCAGAAAGCTGTCACTGCTCACCATTAATTGTAAATGGCCAAGGCATTTCCCACCCCTTGCATAGGTGCGGCTGTAGAGATGGGAATGCCTCGGCTGTTTATGATTTGTGGTACTCTGTGACCGCTCTCTGGCGAGGTAGTTCAGGCGAGTTCGAACTAGGATCTTAACACGCCTGAGCTCATCACTACTTGGCTGTAAAGGATAGGAAGGGTTTACTTGCACTTTAAGGCAAAAAGTACATTTTTTTTCAGGGTAGTAAATGATGACCGTTCCACAATTTTAATAAAAACTACACACACTAATACCCCGTACACACGGTCGGATTTTCCGATGGAAAATGTCCGATCGGAGCGTGTTGTCGGAAATTCCGACCGTGTGTGGGCTCCATCGGACATTTTAAATCGGATTTTCCGACACACAAAGTTGGAGAGCAGGAGATAAAATTTTCCGACAACAAAATCCGTTGTCGGAAATTCCGATCGTGTGTACACAAATCCGACGGACAAAGTGTCATGCATGCTCATAATAAATAAAGAGATGAAAGCTATTGGCCACTGCCCCGTTTATAGTCCCGACGTACGTGTTGTACGTCACTGCGTTCAGAACGATCGGATTTTCCGACAACTTTGTGTGACTGTGTGTATGCAAGACAAGTTTGAGCCAACATCCGTCGGAAAAAATCCTAGGATTTTGTTGTCGGAATGTCCAAACAAAGTCCGACCGTGTGTACGCCCTATTACACATAGTTTGAACTGGATGGACCGGTCTTTTTTTTTCAACCCTATATACTATGCGGCTATGTAACATTCAGCTTGTATGTATTCTCCATGCCTGCACACAGAATCAAATGGTGTTACCCTATGGCTGCTCTGTACTAACAGGCAGTGGCTGGAGCTGCTCTATCCTAGTTCTGTAATACTTCTCAGTGCATCCTGGGATACAGGAACCTCCACTGGTTCTCCCCCAGTGCTCAGTTATAAATGCTTCACGAACACATAAATGCTTTGTTGAAATCAGTGGACTGACAAGATTTAATGCCTCATGAACGTGACATGCTGCTTAACCACATCCCACCCAGCCTTCATTCTGCTACAGTTTCACAGCGGTGGTTTCATTATCCTAACTGGGCGTCATATGATTTCCAGCAGGATTAGCCGGGCGTGTGTCGCTCTGACACACCGCCTCTCTGATCTCGATAAAGAGCCTATGACGTAGGCATTTACCATGTGATCAGCTGTGTCCAATCACAGCTGATCACATTGTAACCAGGAGGTGCCTGCTATCGGCTTTTCCTTTACTTGCGCCCTGTCAGAGCGAATAGAGGAGAATCGATCAGTGCATTAATTATCAGTGCAGACCCATCAACAATGCCGATCAATGCCTGTCAGTGCTGCCCATCATTGCCGCCCACCAGTGCCCTCTATCGGTGTACATCAGTGCCACCTATTAGTGCAGCCTCATCAGTGCCCATCAGTGCAGCCTCAACAGAAAACCCAGCAGTGATCAAATACCACCAAAAGAGAGCTTTATTTGGGGGAAAAGAAAGGAAAAGAAAGGTAAAAATGTCATGAGTACAGTGTTGCATGATCGTGCAATTGTCATTCAAACTGCAACAGCGATTAAAAGCTGAAAATTGGCCTGGGCAAGAAGGGGGTGAAAGTGTTCAGTATTGAAGTGGTTAAGGCCCCATTCAAACCTGAGATTTTCTGCTTGAAACTTGTAGCTCTAATATGCTCAATGAGCCAAATCCCATTAATTTCAATTGCCCCTGTTCACATCCGAGTGTTCTGTCGCCTGAAGCAAAACACCTGTCCCTCAAAGTACGTGAGCTTCTTTTTGGCAGATTACAAGCATTTTTGGCCCCATAAACTTCAATAAAAACGCTTGACTTCAGTGTTTTACAAGTGTTTTGTCACACATTTCCTGTTCATACAGCAGCTCTCCACCCGTAATTCCTGCTCCCTCTCCTTCCTCTAGTCCTTTCTGTTGGCTAAACAAAAATGCCTGAAGCTGTAAAACGCTCAAAAACACCCAAATAAAAACGCTAGTAAATCTCTACGTTCAGGTGTGATTGCAGCCTTCAGCTGAACTCAAGCTTTTCTTAATTTTCATAGCTGGCCCAAACAAGCTATGTCCCTCAAGAACATATGAGGCCTCTTGATGTGCAGTATAAACTGTATGTAGCTGAAGCTATATACAGTACTGTGTTCTGGGTTTGAGCCATGACCTTCCTGTCTCATACCCTGAGCACAAGAGTCTATTTGAGGGGCGCTCAGCAATTCATAGAAAGAAATGTATTCTAGCAATGAATACAAAGCTTCTTCTGACTGGCTGAGTCATAGAGGCAGGCTGATGTTACAACCTTTGACTCAGCCAGTCAGAGGAAGCTTTGTATTCATTGCTATAATATATTGCTTTCTAAAAATGGCTGAGCTCCGCTCAGACTCTAGTGTGTTCCTGGTATGAGTTGAGAAGTCTTGGCTCTAACCTGGAACACAGTGGTGTATGCTGTATGTAACGTCAGCTACATGCAATTCATACAGCACATCCAGCGGCTTTATATGTTGTGAGGGGCATTATTTGGGCCAGCTTCACTCAAACTATGTAAAGTGTAACAAAAGCTGGAGTCCAGCTTTAATTTTTAACATGGAACACAAAGCTACTGTTTGTGGGTGAACAGCACTGTGTGGTGCCATTTTAATATTCATGGCAGGCATTGAAGGTTGGTATGAGGCTTTTAAAAATGTTAAATAAGTGCCACATAAACAGAGTATTGAAGCACACGTGAATGAGCACTAAATGTAACCTTGCTTGGCAGATTTGCCACCTGTAGGATCCAGTGAAACACATCAGTCTTTTTGTTGTTAATGCACTCAGTTTGTGCTCAAGCCCTTATATTCCATTCAAACCTTCGTTTCTGACATTGAATGCATAACCAAAACATTTTCTTGTGTGCTTTTGCATGGGTTTAACATGTTCAAAAGCACTTCTAAAGTATGCAACTGCTACTCCTTAAAAATGCCTGTCAAAACACACTTGAACCTTCTTAAAATGGAGCCAACATTTTACACCGTATTCTAGATCTAGTTAAAGGCATTAACAGAGTAAATGCTCTGTGGTAAAGCTGCTGGCCCAGAGTTTGCTGTTCAGCAGCAACAGTGGTAAACACCGGTTTGTTCATATAGTAATAATCTTTTGACCCCTTTCACGCTGAAGGTATTTTTAGGGCTAAAAATAGCGCCTGAAAAACGCCTCGGCGCTGCCCCAGTGTGAAAAGAAGCTTCCATCCCAAGATCCAAGTGATTGTAAAGTCTCGCTTTTACAAAAATGAAAAAAATAAATATGTTATACTTGCCTCCTCTGTGCAGTTGGTTTTGCATAGAGCACCCCGTATCCTCCTCTTCTCGGGTCCCTCTTTACTGCTCCTGGCCCCTCCCTCCTGACGAGTGCTCCCATAGACCAGCAGCTTTCTATGGGGGCACCCGAGTCAAGTCAGAGCTCCGTGTATCCATTCAGACACGGAGCCCCGGCCCCGCCCCTCTCTCCCCTGATTGACTAACTGAATTTGCCAGCCAATGGCCCCGTGGCTGTGCCACAGCCAATCAGGAGAGTCCCGGACGTCTGAGGGAATCGTGGACATTGCTGGATAGAGAATGGGCTCAGGGTAACTATTAGGAGGTGCTGGGGAGGCTGCTACACACAAAAGGTTTTTTTATCTTAGTGCATAGAATGCATTAAGGTAAAAAACATTCTGCCTTTACAACTCTTTTCATGTTTGCATGATGTGCAGATTTTAAAAATGCCTGTTGCCTCAGCCCAAAAAATAATATAAAATCAGTTGCTTAGCTGTTCTTCCTCTGTCAAACAGGGGTTAATGCAATCTGCTCTTCTATTTTTGTGTGATCAGCAGAATGTCAGCAGCTGTCACATGTTGACCTTGCTTGCACATTTTCACCTTGTATGGAGGAGTATATGTGGACAAATGTAAGGAGGAGATGTATTGCTTTGTGGCTTATCATAAACCTACACCTGTATTTCTTTTTTAACCATCTCGTGTACATGATCATCGAAATACTAACTCTTTTAGTTTGATTTTGTCATTTTAAATACTCAATCGATTTCTCAACATGGTGATCGACTGCATATTCACATTTCCCTGCCCCACCTCCCCCAGTAAGTCCCTTCTGAATTGGGCAAATTTTGGTCCATCTTTGGCCAGTTGTAGTCCAAGTAACTTTACAGGAACTAGAGTGGGGGTGTTCTTGGTGAAACCAGATTGGTTCCTCAGGTGCCCAATGTTGTCACTTCTTTGTATTTATCTTTACAAAATAATTAACTGTCAGGAAAAAAAAAATTGCATAACTTTTATTTTTAGAAAGAGAAACTATTTTGTGGGGTTTATACTTTGATCAAATATAGTCAGTTCAAAATGTCTTTTTTTTTTTTTTTTTTGTGTGGATTACTTCAGAAGCCTATTCTTTTCACTAATCCAGTAGTTGGTCTTTTGTTGTGTACAATCTCTGGAACCTTAGTAGAAATTTAATATACACACTAGTAACACAAGACCAGCTTTATGTCAAGTAGTTCTGTCTCTCATTGTTGCCTTATCTGTTATCCTTTCCTATCCAGATTTCCCATAATCTTTACACCTTTATCTGCTTAAAGCTGAATTCTATGTATAGATTTAATAACCTGGTTAATTGGTCCACCTTGAACCATTATACTTATGCCCAACCTGTGGGATCCCTATGGAAGATGGAAATCACTGTAGTGAGAATTAATCTTCCACAGAATATAGGCAATTTATACTCCGTTAACTACCCTCTGATATTCGGGAAATTGGAGGCTGACTTGCATACATGGTTGAGGTGTGGTCTTTCCTTGCTGGGTAGGATAAATGACATTCTTACCGCGTTTTATTATACCTCTTTATGTCCCTCCCCATACCTATAAAGAAACTGCTGCTCCTCAAAGTTCAATCACAAATCACCCGCTTTGTCTCGGGAACCAGGGTTACCGTTGTGCTAAAAAAGTCCTCTATCGCCTGAAAACACAAGGAGGCCTAGGACTCCCTAATCTTTGGTACTGCCAAGCTCACAATTCTCCATAGTCTACGCTGGAGGATCCAAACCTGATTGGGTCTCTATGGAAAGGCAAGCTGTTCCCCTTAATGCAACTGATTTTCTGCTTTGGTGCAACCCCACATCGAGACCATTAATCCTATCCCCTACCTTATCCCATTCCTTTGCCTTGTGTGATACATTGCACAAACATACTTCCCTAATCTCCTGCACAAGACCACTATCACACCTATTCCATAATCTGTCCTTTTTTGCCAGGCATGAACATACAAGCTTTCCTTTGTTGGCTGAATAAAGGTCTATTCCGAGTAGGCCACTTTTTTAACTCAGTGTGACCTGTCTCCCTTGGATACTGCATAAGCAAACTTGAAATGCCCCTTCAGAGGAATTTTCATGGATCAGAGGGGAGGCATCTCAATTTATTTATTTACTGGCAAACAGAGACGACAAACCATCTTATGTCCGAGCCTGGAAGTCTAACGTGGAGATTTCGTGGGACCAGAATCATTGGTTTCAGTCATTCAAATGATCGTACAAAGGCATCATGAATGTGTCTGCAAATGTGAAAATCCTTCTAAGATGGTATTATGTCCCTTCCAGATGGCCACAATATATCCAGATTCCTCCCTCTTATGTTAAAGAGGGTTTAATCTGGTGGGCTCTGTTTTACATATGTGGTGGTCGTGTCCTCGCATTAGAACATACTGGAATAAAATCTTCCATCTATTACGGAAAGTCACGGGGGTGGCAGTCCCTCAGGATCCCACAATAGCTCTCTTAGGCTGTAGGGTTGAAAGTCTCCAAACATACTCAAGCCTTAATCTTCATCCTCCTAGGAGCCAAGATTACGCTCGCAGGGGAATGGAATAAACCCTCAATCTCCTTTTTAACAGCTAAGTGTTAGATCTCCTGGATCGTGATGCAGGAGCAAATAGTGGCTAAAATGAATGAAATATAGGAACTAGTGCGCAAAACCACACCCTCATAAAATAAAATAATGTACCAGATGAGAAGCTGCCAACATAGATCAGTGTACTCACACCTCTGCCAAACAAGTATTAAAATATGGTATAATATGTGGAGCTAATCTATCCTTATGTACCAATTCCAAATATGCAAAAAACACACAGTGCTTCAACAATAAATAAATATGACATCCTTTTCCAAGTGCAATGTGCATATATAATGTCAATATCCTATGATATTGTGGTTTTTGCACATTTGGAATTGGTACATAAGGATAGATTAGCGCCACATATTATACCATATTTAAATAGTGGCTAAGCTCCAAGACAAAACACAGACATTTGATGCAATTTGGGAACCCTGGACTACCTATATCAAAATACCTCTCTGTCCAGGCCTCTCAGCATTAGGAACTTCCTGGTAGATTTCTCTCTTCAGCATCCTCTCTCCCTTCTCTTCCAGGGTCACCTTGGTATCCTCTTTCCTTTACTTTCTCTTCTCTCTCTTTTTGGCAGACTTTTTCGGGGGGGCGGGGGTAGGGTGTGTTATGTATTCCTATGATTAATGTTATATGGATAGTTGCAGAATTCAGAAGGATATAATCTCAAATCAATATAAAGTTTTGATCAATATGCTCACCAGGATCTTTTTGATTATACTTGGTTAGCCCTCCCTCCCTGCACTTGTCTGGAATGGCTGATTGACCGTGCCCTTGTAAGTAAGACTCCCCCCCCCCCCCCCCCCCCGAATGTGTAACACTGCATAATTTGTTTAACTTGTGATTGAAAAACATTTGAAGAATGCAAAAAATTGTTCAGAAAAATTAATTTACCAAGATAACTATGCAAAAAATTAATCCTCTGTACATCATCTGGCTTCTTGCTGTTTGGCTTCCCAGTTGCATTAAACTTTTTCAACTTTGTTTTTTTTTTTATTTTTACATTTGTGCTATTGAAATGCACGCATAATCCAGTAGAAAGAAGTTGGTACTGCTAGTAACTATGCGTAAAGCAGAAAGACAATTATGGAGGTAAAAAACTATTTATAGTAAAATATAACCACAGGCAAATCTTCTGCTAAATCCTCAGGTAGGCATTCCTCTTTATGAAGGTGCACCCCCACTTTCCAGAGTGGGAAAATATCTGTGGAGTTTTGGCATCTTGCGTTCTAGATGCTTGAGGAGTAGGAGATGGTGTCCCAGGGCTACAAACTGTTTCATTCCTTTCTTTTTCCTTCTAACCTTGCTGTCTCTTTGCTGCCTGGCAGATTACAATAAGGCTCTCTTGAGCATTCTGGACAATGGTGCTTCTCAAACTTGGGTGCTCACAATTTGTTGACTGTAATGTTGATTCTATTGTATTCTTGTGCCATCCCCATTGTTGGATACATAGATAACCTCCTGTTGAGGAAACAGGTAGAGAGGGCCCTTTTTAGACAACATATTACTTGCTGTCCAGGTCCAACACCAGTTTGGGTTGGTCCTGAACCTTCGAAAATCATGGCTTAAAAGAACTCGCCACTTGGACTATCTGGTTGTGGTCTTAGACACTTTTCTGGTCAGAGTGTTCTTTCACCAGGGGAAACTTCATACTCGCTGGCCTTAAAGTAGTTGTAGAGGCTGAAGGTTTTCACCTTCATGCATTTTTTTGCATGAAGGTAAAAAACCTTCAGTGTGCAGCTCCCCCCTCTGCCCCCCTATTACCTAAGCTCGATCTTGATCCAGCAACATGCACAAGACCTGAGGCTCTCCTGGCTCTTGTCCCCCTGATTGGCTCCCTCTGCTTTCAATCACGGCCAGCAAGGCAGGGAGTGGAGCTGAGCCACGTTCTGTGTGTCTTATGGACGCAGAGAGCAGGCTCGGTAGTGAGCATGCAGGAGTGCCCCCACAGCAAGTGGCTTGCTATGGAAGCAACTTGGTAAGGGTGGGGGGGACCCGAGATGAAGAGGATCGGGGCTGTTCTGTGCAAAACCACTGCACAGAACAGGTTATTATGACATGCTTTTTTTTTTTTTTAATATATATTTCTTTTATTTACAATTACTTTAAGTTTGAGTGCTTCAGTCCAGAAGCTATCCAACTCTCTGCTTTTTGCATGGGACTGATGGAACCTACTTCAAGGCAGTTCTCTTTGCCCACTTTCACTCTAACCTCTGCAACGCAATGTTTTGTCATGGGCTCAGGGCACTTCGTTGTCAAGGGAATCTTTTCTCCTGGGCATAGCCTTAGGCTATTTGACTAGACCAACCTGTTGGAGGGCAATGCAATCCAATTTCCATGTCACTGCAGTGGAGTAAATCGACCATCAGGAAGGAACCTGAAAACCAGCTACGGCAAGAAGTAGAGCCGATCCTGTCCTTTACAGAACTGCACATTGCAACCTTGTCGAGCGTAGACAATTGGCAGGCAGATTTTCTCAGCCAGCAATTTCTGGACCTGGGAGTGTAGTCTTTCTACAAAATGTAGGCAAGATATGGTGAGAAATACTCCTGCGCTTGTGAGGCCGTTTGCTGTAGGAAAAGGGTAGTATTGTAGAAAGTGGAAGGACTGGAGGAGATGATAGAGCGTGTCCCACTGCCTTAACTGACCAGGGGTGGTCTGGAAAGGTAGGAGGTGGATGGAAGGCGCGTGATCAGATGCTTACTGATGAGTGTAGTCTTTCACCTGGAAGTGTTCCAGGACCTGTGTCACAGGTGGAGGGTGCCAGATGTGGACCACCTGGCCTCTAGGTTCAACAACCAACTGGACAGGGATATGCTGGTAGAACCAGTGGATGCGCTGATGGCTTTGTTGAGTCAGTACACCTGATCTCTGCCTTTCCTCCCTTGAAGATTTTTCCTCACTTGCTCTGTGGAATCAAGATTGGGACCATTCTGCTGATTCTCATTGCTCCGTGTAGTCAAAGGTAGGTCACGCCCGCATATGTAACAGTGTTCACACCACACATGAGGTAATGCCGCAAATGTTATAGTGAGAGCAATAGTTGTAGCACTATACCTCTTCTAACTCTCAACTGGTAACCTGTACAAAATTTTAAGGCGCCGCATATGGAGATTTTTAAGTATCATAATTTGGCACTATTCCACGAGCATGCGCAACTTCAAAGCATGACATGTTGGGTATCTATTTACTTGGGCTAACGTCATCTTTAATATTTTATCAAAATATTGGGTTATATATTGTGGTGGTTTTTGTTTGCATTTAAAAGCATATTTTTCCCCCAGTTTTGGACTTTTTTTTAACATAGAATTAGGACTTCCTGTGCTCCTCAATTAATGATATAAAAATTAGTATTTTCATACTTGCCATAATTTATTTTCTTGGAGTCCATTGGGGGACATAGGTCCACTCCTTTGTATGTATCGTCATGCTCTTGGCGTACTGCTTTGCTACAAATCTGAGGCATGCTTGGCAGGAAGAGGAGTTATAACCTTGGCTGGTCTACAATTTTTTTTTCTGCCAGTGTTCAATCCCCTTGTAGGCAGCAATGTAACTTCAAGTGTTAAGATTTCCTGTGTCTCACAATGAACTCTTGAAAAATTTGATAGCGAGTACAAAAATTGTATCTGTTACATTGGAAAGATCTCTTTACCCTCCCTGTTGAGAGTACAGGTCAAGAAGTGGAGGGAAATCTTTTTCATATTTTGCAGTCTGATGTTTAGGCAGGTGTGCCTTCATCCCTTATATTACTGAAAAATATCTTTAATGATGTACAGAGGGTGAAATAAACTGACAGGGGTTTTAACCCTCTCCAGCTGCCTTCAAAATCAGAAAAAAATTGCTTTAGATATAGCATCTGCTTTACTAATAACTGTTGACAACATTCTGCTTCATGCTAGATTAGAGACATGCATTTCTGGACTGTAGGGATCAGGGTTATAGAGTTTTATGAGAGTTTTCCTTTAAAGAAGAGATGGAAGAAACCAGGTGATCTTCATGATCTGCTATGGATCTTTTCTTTTTTTTATTTATTATTTTTCTTTATTTTATTTTTTTTCATATAAATTTTTACCTTGTAAAAGCACAATCTTCATGTTAGTAACTGGTAAGTAATCGTCAATACTAGAATTAAAATACTCTTAAATTTTCTATTGTGTAATAAAGTCAAGCTACTGTAAAAGGAAGCTTCTTAGCATGCTTTTATTTAAAGTAATTGTGAAGGCAGAAGGTTTTTTTATCCTAATGAGTTCTGTGCAGCTGCCGGGGACTCTCCCTCCTCATTGGTTGAGACCACAGTGGAGTGCCATTTACTCCCGCTGCTGTCAATGTCAGTGAGCCAATGAGGATAGAGAGGGGGCGGGGCCCAGCTGAGGCTCCCTGTCTGAATGGACACACAGAGCTGCACCTCGGCTCGAGTGTCCCCATAACAAGCATAAAGGGCCCAAAATACGTCCCTTGAAATTACAGACCAGTTAGCCTAACATCAATAGTATGTAAACTCTTGGAGGGGATGATAAGGGACTATATAAAAGATTTTAGTAATGAGAATGGTATCATTAGCAGTAATAGGCATGGATTCATGAAGAATCGTTCTTGCCAAACCAATCTACTAATCTATGAGGAGGGGAGTTGCCAGCTAGACAAAGGAAGGCCCGTAGACTTGGTGTATCTGGATTTTGCAAAGCATTTGACACAGTTCCCCATGAACGTTTACTGTACAAAATAAGGTCCGTTGGCATGGACCATAGGGCGAGCACATGGATTGAAAACTGGCTACAAGGGCGAGTTCAGAGGGTGGTGATAAATGGGGAGTACTCAGAATGGTCAGGGGTGGGTAGTGGGGTCCCCCAGGGTTCTGTGCTGGGACCAATCCTATTTAATTTGTTCATAAATGACCTGGAGGATGGGGTGAACAGTTCAATCCCTGTATTTGCGGACAATACTAAGCTAAGCAGGGCAATAACTTCTCTGCAGGATGTGGAAACCTTGCAAAAAGATCTGAACAAATTAATGGGGTGGGCAACTATATGGCAAATGAGGTTCAATGTAAAATAATGCATTTGGGTGGCAATAATATGAATGCAATCTGTACACTGGGGGGGGGGGGGGGGGGAGAACCTCTGGGGGAATCTAGGATGGAAAAGGACCTGGGGGTCCTAGTAGATGATAGGCTCAGCAATGGCATGCAATGCCAAGCTGCTGCTAACAAAGCAAACAGAATATTGGCATGCATTAAAAAGGGGATCAACTCCAGAGATAAAACGATAATTCTCCTGCTCTACAAGACTCTGGTTTGGCCGCACCTAGAGTATGCTGTCCAGTTCTGGGCACCGGTCCTGAGGAAAGATGTACTGGAAATGGAGCGAGTACAAAGAAGGGCAACAAAGCTAATTAGGGGTCTGGAGGATATTAGTTATGAGGAAAGGTTGGGAGCACTGAACTTATTCTCTCTGACGCTTGGGAGGGGATATGATTTCAATATACAAATGCCATACTGGTGACCCCACAGTAGGGATAAAACTTTTTCGCACAAGGAAGTTTAACAAGACTCGTAGCCACTCATTAAATTTAGAAGAAAATAGGTTTAACCTTAAACTACGTAGAGGGTTCTTTACTGTAAGAGCAGCAAGGATGTGGAATTCCCTTCCACAGGCGGTGGTCTCAGCAGGGGACATTGATAGTTTCAAGAAACTATTAGATAAGCACCTGAATGACCGCAACATACAGGGATATACAATGTGATACTGACGTATAATCACACACATAGGTTGGACTTGTGTCTTTTTTCAACCTCACCTACTATGTAAGCTGCTTGCTGTGGGGGCACTCTGCAGGAGGGAGGGGACAGGAGCGTGTTAGAGGAAAAGAAGAATCAGGGCTGCTCTGTGCAAAACCACTGCACAGAGCAGGTAAGTATAACATGTTTATTATTTTTAAGCAAAAAAAATTAACGACTTTACTATCACTTAAATACAGTTTGTTACTAGAGAAAAACAATTGTTTTTTTATTTAGGGCTAATTCACTCAGAATGGACAGCAGCAGTTTTCTCTCCAGTATCGGTTCATTCTGGGTGCGGTAGAAAGTGGTGCGGTGCGTCATTCAGCGCATCACAAAGCTCCCTTTTTTCGCACTGAACTTCATTTGACGTGTACAAAAGTACACTTCGTTCTTGTCATTGTATAGCTGTACAATGTGCTGCGCTTCTCTACAGTGATGTGCAGTCCTGTATGGTGCGCTGTCATAAAATGCAGCATGTCTGCATTTTATCGCAGCTCACTGCAGCACAGTTCCAGGAATGGGACAAAAAGGTAACCATTGTTTTTTTGTGTGTCCTTACGGTGACTGGCGTTCTAAAATGCACATAGCGTGGAATTCAGCCTTAAAGCTAAATGCCAGGCAAACATTCTTCAATCGAGTATATTTTAGATACATCTACTAGATGTATCTCATACGGATATAAAATGTCTACACACCCCTGTTGAAATGTCAGGTTTCTGTGATGTAAAAAAATTAGAAAGATAAAAAATTTCAGAACTTTTTTCACCTTTTTCATGTGACCTATAAATTGTACAACTCAATTGAAAATTAAACTGAAATCTTTTAGGTGGAGGGAAGTAAAACTAAAATAATGTGGTTGCATAAGTGTGCACACCCTCTTATAACTGGGGATGTAGCTGTGTTCAGAATTAAGCATTCACATTCAAACTCATGTTTAAATAGGAGCCAGTACACACCTGCCATCATTTTAAAGTGCCTATGATTAACCCCAAATAAAGTTCAGCTGTTCTAGTAGGTCTTTCCAGACATTTTCTTAGTAGCATCCTACAACAAAAGCCATGGTCCACAGAGAGCTTCCAAAGCATCAGAGGGATCTCATTGTTAAAAGGTGTCAGTCAGGAGAAGGGTACAAAAGAATTTCCAAGGCATTCGATATACCATGGAACACAGGGAAAACATATGGCACAACAGTGACATTACCAAGAACTGGACGTCCCTCCAAAATTGATGAAAAGACAAGAAGAAAACTGGTCATGTAGGCTGCCAAGAGGCCTATAGCAACATTAAAGGAGCTGCAGGAATATCTGGCAAGTACTTCTTCCTTACAAAAGTCTTCCAGTTCTTTGAGATCTCTGGGCTGTCTGTCACGCACTGCTCTTTTAAGGTCTATCCATAGATTTTCAATAATGTTGAGGTCAGGAGATTGTGAAGGCCATGGCAAAACCTTCAGTTTACGCCTCTTGATGTAATCCCCCGTGGATTTTGAGGTGTGTTTAGGATCATTATCCATTTATAGAAGCCATCCTCTCCTTTAACTTCAGCTTTTTCACAGATGGCATCAAGTTACCATCCAAAATTTGCTGAAATTTTATTGAATCCATTTTTCCTTCTACTCGTGAAATGTTCCCTGTGCCACTGGCTGCAATACAACCCCAAAGCATGATTGATCCACCCCCATGCTTAACAGTTGGACAGAGGTTCTTTTCATTAAATTCTGTGCCCTTTCTTCTCCAAACGTACCTTTGCTCATTCCGGCCAAAAAGTTCTATTTTAACCTCATCGGTCCACAGAACTTGTTTCCAAAATGCCTCAGGCTTGTCTATATATTCATTTGCAAAGTTCAAATGCTGATTTTTGTGGTGAGAACGTAGAAGAGGTTTTCTTCTGATGGCTCTTCCATGAAGACCATATTTGTAAAAGTATCTCTTTATAGTGGAATAGTGTACCACAACTCCAGTGTCTGCCACATCTTTCTGGAGGGATCGTGCAGTCAAACGTGGGTTTTGAATTGCTTTTCTCACAATCCTGCGAGCTGTGATGTCTGATATTTTTCTTGGTCTTCCAGATCTTGCTTTAACTTCCACTGTTCCTGATGACTGCCGTTTCTTAATTACATTCCGAACAGAGGATATTGACATCTGAAAACGCTTTCAGTTTCAGTTTGTTCAACTGAGTTGTGCAGTTTATAGGTCACATTAAAGGTGGAAAAAAGTTCTGAAATGATTTAGGCTCCTTTCACACGGGTGGCTTTTCTGCTGCTGTTAAAAGCATGTTATGTTACTTTGAAATTCAGAGAATCCCAGGCACAGCGTTCACTTGCAGTTATACATTGCGATTAGCTGCGTTTACATGCGGCTGCTTTTAGCTGCGTTGGAACATTTTTGTTATTTCTGATGTGCTTCCTGTTTTTCTTTCCTTGTTGCCGCTGCTATCTGCAAGTGAATTAGTATACCGCGATTACCTGTAGTTATGTGCAGATAGCTGCAATAAATCAGTCCTGGACGCAATGACATTTTATTTTTTCTAACCGCACCAAACCACATATAACGAAACGTTGCGAAATACAGTGTGTGAATGGGGCCATAGGAAAGTATTGCCTGAGTTTAGCTGCAGTAGATAACTTGATCTGTCCGCAGCTAAAAGCTGAATTCTATCCGCCTGTGTGAAAGGGGCCTTATCTTTGTGTCTTTTTTTTTTTTTTTTTTTTTTTTTTTTTTTTTTTACATCACAGAAACAGGAGTGTGTAGACTTTTTCACATCCACTGTATATGTCTTTTTGTTACATTGTCCTTTTACCCTGCATACCAGAGATGCACAACCAAGCTGTATTGCTTATGTTTTAAAGGCTAAGATCACCTTTTATTAAAAATAAAAAAATGCACATCTTTTTGCAGGTAAAAAGATGTGCATTTTATTTTTATTTTTTTACTCTGCAACCAGTACGATATTGCACCCACCATCAGCAGATGGCAGGTTCAATGCCAGGATCCTGCAGACTCTCCGTACACTGTCTGCTCAGACCTCCAAAATAGGCAGGCAGTTACTGAATGGCAGTAAGAATCAATGCACTACGAGAGCATATACCAGCACTCTCATAGCTCATTTAGAACTACAAGCCATCGGCCATGGAGGCTGATGGTACTTGTTCTTCATTTATTTACAGAACTCTGTGAATGACTGACACGCCCATGTGGGTGGAGGTCCGCAGGGCCAGGCTGTTATATTCTGACATCAGGTGTGGGGAAAAGATCCCCCACCCGTTGTCACAGGGAGAGGAGGCAGAAGCTGGAACACATTATATATTCCACCCTAAAAACAAATGGAATATGTAACAAATGTTCCAAAGGTGAACTTATCCTTTAATTGATAAAAATGCAGGTCAAAACACAAGCCTAAACTCAACATTCTCAAGCTAAGGGCAATTGCCTATCCCTGCTGCATTGAACCAACCAGCTTTTGGCGCTACCAATGACGGATCAGTCTGTTAATGTTACAACTGTGGCTAACCTCAGTTGTCAGAGCAGCACCAGATGCTGCCTGGCCCTTCAAAATGCGGGCCTCGTACTGGCTTGGGCAAGTTTTAGCCTTGTCCACATGCCAAGCATAGAGAGTCCGCTAAAAATTCTTCTTTCGCAGATTGGAGATTGAACGCATTACAGGGATCTTGGTGGCACCAAATTAGCCCAGAAGGACTTTGAACTGAGACTTTTTCCTACTCCTGGTATATGCTCTGTGGGCACTTCCCGATGGGCCAGCTACCTGTCTACCATCCTAATGGTTTGACCCTCTCTAACTCTGCTATTCCTATGCTGCTTAAAGCTAGGCCATTGACCTCTCACAAGGTCCATCATCGCACTTGGAAGGCTTACTTTACATGGTAGCAGGTATCAAAGTTTCATCCTAACTGTACATTCTCTGTTTTCCCTGTCTGTAGGCTCTGGCAAGGGCTGTCCTGCATGTCATTCCACCATCACTTGGTGGTTTTAGGCAGATTCTTAATAAAGCTTACACCATAGAGAATAGGAATTTCCCTGTGAAGCCGACTCGATCAGTTGGTTTCTCTTGGGTTTTTCAGCACCTGTGAAAGCCGTCACCTGGTCGTATTCATTTTGAAGCTCTACCAGGTGGATATTCAGGCTTCTGACACCAAATTTGGCCATAGGGTGCCTCAAGACACACTTTTGAACCCATGATCAAGTCTCAAAATAGCATACAGTATGTTCTATACTGTACCCTGACATTATTTACAGGCAAGTTAAACATATTTATTTCCTATTTATGTAGTTAGGAAAAATCAAAATGTATTTTATTACTGAACCTAATACTAAGAAATCCAATGAACGTTGCCTTACAAACTGAGCTACTGAGCTATTTCACAAATAGGAAAAAAACATAAGGGCCAGTGTCAGGGCCAGACGTTTATTAACTGATTTTCTCCCTATACTAGTCAAAAGAAAATTTCAAAGTCAGTTGCAGGTGACATGCACCTGTAATTAATTCTGAATGATCTCTAAAGCTTCCTAAACTGATGTTTGAAAGCATGCTGCACTGAAACCTCCAGTCATTGGCCCTATATTGCAAATGCTTCCTGCAATTTGTTTGCCTGGGCAGAAAACTAGAAGATGCCGTTTATGCCATCGCAAGTGTTGCTTCTCTTGCTCCTCAGTCCACAGTAAGCTTGAGGAGGGTACCTGAGTTACATTGATATGTACAGGGTAAATAATATATTACAGTAATAGGCTCTTACCTCAGCCAGGCGATGCCAAAAGGGAGTGATCAGCAATACTTTGACTTCAGGGTTCTAGAAATGATGTATAAAGGAATCAGCATTTTGTCTACTATATAGTCACGTTTTTTGCAAGTGGAAGCCACTGTGCAGATCAGGCCAGCCTTCTGTGGCTAGTCCTCGCAGTTTGGCAATAATCTGGTTACAAATCTTGGCAGGACTGAGGTGACCAGTCCCGGTCATTGAGATCAGATAGGAAGCAGTGGATTGTTATGCATTTCTGCCTTTAACATATATGAAATATGTAGCATTATTTTTAATGGTGTTGGCCCATGCTTCACCCATGGGTAATTATGATGTGATTCCAAAGGTAAGATCTCCCCTTAGAAGGTTCTGTGCAGAGTTCAACACTAAGTCCACTTTTTCACTGAGGCGCTTCTAAACTGCCAGTAAAAACACTGAGCGCTTTTGAAGAGCTTTCCATTCATTTCAATGGAGAGGGGACTTTTTCACAGCCCTGCCAGCGCACTGCCCCAGTGTGAAAACATTCATTGATTTTAATGGAAATAAGTTTTTGTGAGCTTTTTAGGCGCTGTTTTTAGCGTGAAAGTGCCTGAAAAGCGCCTCAGTGTGAAAGTGGTCTTAGGAATCACAGCTGGAATACCACTTGTGCTCCTTTATTATACAGTGCATTAGTAAAATATTCAGACCTCCTTCACTTTTTCAATTTTGTTATGTTGCAGCCTGATACAATTGTTTGTATTCTTTTTTTTCTTATTAATCTACACTCAGTACCTCATAATGACAAAGCGAAAACAGAATTTTAAAAAATGTCTGAATTTATTAAAAGTAAAAAACTGAAATATCACATTGGAATAAGTATTCAGACCATTTGCAACAACACTTGAAATTTAGCGCCTCCCATTTCTCTTGATCGTTGCTGAGATGTTGAAAGCCTATCTGTGGTAAATTAAATTGATTGGCCATGATTTGGAAAGGCACGCACCTCTCTCTAAAAGGCCTCACAGCTGACCATGCTTACTGTATCAGAACAAAAGCCATGAGGTCAAAGGGAACTGCCTGCAGAGCTCAGAGACCGGATTATTGCAAGGCACAGATCGGGGGTGGGCGATAAAAAAATGTCTACTGCAGTGAAGGTTCCCAAGAGCACAATGGCCTTCATAGTTCTCAAATGAAAGACGTTTGGCACAACCAGGCCTCTTCTAAGAGCTGGCCACCCTGCCAAACTGAGCGATTGGGGAAGAAGGTCCCTTCTTAGTAAGAGGTGCCCAAGAACTCGATGGCTATTCTGACTGAACTCCAGAGATCCTGTGTGGAGATGGTACAAAGTTCCAGAAAAACAACCATCAGTGCAGCCCTGAGAGTCCTTCAGGTGCTTTTTTGCAAACTCCAGGTGGGCTTTCATGTGTTTTGCACTGAGAGGCTTCTGTCTAGCCACTCTGCCATAAAGCCCAGATCGGTGGAGGGTTGCAGTGATGGTTGTCCTGGAACTCGGCAACAAAATAGAAAATAATGCAGGGGTCTAAAAATTTTTTGAAATGCACTATGTACATAACACAAAAAAAAAACAAGATGAAGGAAGACAGACACACTTGTGTGTCAGTGGATAAAAGGAACTGGGTTATTTTTTTCCCAATATTAAAAGAGCAGTGCTGTAATATCAAAAAGATAACTCTTTTAGTTGACATGCCTGGGGGAATGCCTCTTTTGTATTTCTACAATACACATACAGTATTTTACAAAAGTGAGTACACCCCTCACATTTTTGTAAATATTTTATATCTTTTCATATGACAACACTGAAGAAATTGCTCCATGCGAGTGAATTCAGTGAACATCATGCCCAAGAGTTAAGGCAGTGCTGGAAAATAATGGTGGCCACACAAAATATTGACACTTTGGGCCCAATTTGGACATTTTCACTTAGGGGTGTACTCACTTTTGTTGCCAGTGGTTTAGACATTAATGGCTGTGTGGAGTTATTTTGAGGGGACAGCAAATTTACACTGTTATACAAGCTGTACACTCACTACTTTACATTGTAACAAAGTGTAATTTCTTCAGTGTTATCACATGAAAAGATATAATAAAATATTTACAAAAATGTGGAGGGTGTACTCACTTTTGTGAGATACTGTATATACACTTTTTGACTGCTACCTTGGCAGCTAAAGGGGGTAGGGACTGGGGATGGTAAAACCACAAATCTACCGCAGGCTTTTACCACCCCCCAACTTTACATGCCGCTGCTCCTCTGAAAAGCTATCCGAGTGTGTTTGACAGGAGGTGAGGAAGCAATATGTTGCCTCCTCACCACCTGATTTAAACCCATGATTGCCATGCAGTGCACACGACTGCAACACGGTAGTACAGCAATTAGAGGTTTAAATCAGGTGTGAGGAGGCAACACTGTGCCCGGTGATCTTTGACATCTCCCATGTTATTCAGGTAGATCTCCACCTCTTCAAGGTTGCCTACCCCTGCGATATGGCAACCTGAAGGAGTTCTGTACACAGTTGGTGTACGGAATGCCTGTGTGATTGATTTTACAATAATGCTGCACTTTAGGTGTACTTGGCCACAAAAATGTGCATCAGCTGATCATTAAAAAAAAATGAATCATTCCAATTCAAAATCAGTATCTAAAAGACATAGATGAACAGCTTAATCTTTAGAGCAGCAAAAGGTAGGTATCTGCAACAAAGTTTGTTGAAATCCTTGCAGTGTGCATTGATCATCCAGAGGGTGTGGTTTTTTTTTTCTTCCCCCCCAACAAGTAAGAGTAAGCTTAATATGTTGAAGGCATGTTGTGATAGGCGGAAGAAACCGGATTTATATATAAAGCAGTATTTTGTATCCCAAATGTCAAAAAGAAAATGCAGAACATGCACACCGGTAGACTAGTCCGATGATATGACAGATCAGCTTCAGCTCATCTCCTTTCAAGATTATGCCCCTCTAAAGCGTTTGACCTGCTCACTGGCCTAATCATAGAGGACCTCTGAATGTACAATGTCACAATCTCCTTTAGATTTACCAGAAACTGTATAGTGCAAGCATCTACTTTGTTTAATCCCTTAGTGACTGAGGGTAAAACAAATGTTGATGCCTGAACACAATTTTGCAACTTTGACATGCATTAGTAAAGATGTACATGTCATTGCAACTACTTTGTGTATCCAGGTGGATTGTACCTTTTTTTTTTTTTTTTTTTTCCTTTACAAATTGGGCTTTTTTTTGCTGGTAAATGGTAACTGATATCTCCTGATATATATTTTTTTAATTGTCAAAGGAAAACTGAAACTGGCCCAAAATAGTAAAAAAACTTTTTTTGAAATGTAGCTCTTTATTACTTGCTATTACTATAACCATGCAGGGAGGAGCCTGTGCGAACATCACCGTGTATGCTAGAGTCGACACTAGGGATGCAGTCTTACGGTTTGTTTTGTTAGGTGCCTTTTTTGTGATGCATATTAAGTAGATTTACAGCTTTTTCAGCCAATAAACCTAGCGGTTTTTCATTTTTTATTGGAGACCTGTAATTTGTTTCTCTTGCTGGGCTGTCATTTTTTTGGAAGCGAAAGAGAGCTATAGTAGAGTCTCCAGCTGATGTGCTTTATGGTTCCCTGTGATGAATGATCCATTACTACAAGGTCCATGCAGCTTTGAGTATTGATAGACCATCCATACTTGGGTTTTTTTTTTTTTTTTTTTTTTTTTTTGGTAAGAGGCTCTGTGTGATAAGGTGGTGGCACTTCAAACAATATATTTGATAGATGAATCTTGAGGAAATTGTTTTACACCCAATGTATAAGGACGATTAACCTATTCACTTTATCACTAGTGGTGATTGTTAGCTTTATTTAAGTTTTATGTGCAATAGTGAGCACTGCATTTATTGTATTGTATAACAGAGCGCAACAGTATTGTATACACTGTATGTATTACCATAACTTACCACCAAAGAACAACTCAAAAATAAATTCTGATCCTGACGATCGCAGTGATACCACATATATGTGGTGGTGGTGTTTTTTTACCCGTAGTAGTGCCCAGAAACAATAGTGTACTTTTTTTTATTTTTATTTTTTTTAATGTACCCAAAATATGCTGACCCTGACCTTTATTACGAACACTAGCCCTGACACTGACCTAGATCAAACTTTGATCTAGCTATTTTTTTCTTGCACACTATTTAGAGAAAGGAGAGAATGTATATTTACAATCAGAAGAGAAATAAAACATATGGCTGATCACGGAAAACATTATGGCTGAATGATCACTGTGAAAGCCAATCGGAGGCTATTACAGCTATCAGGTGACAGGGCGTCCCAGGTACGCATATATGTATCCCCATGGATAAAGACCCGCTTTAGTGATGCCGCATATATGTGTACTGTTGTCAAGATGGGGTTAATGTATGCAAGCCAATATGGGAAGATCTCCCCCCAGTGGGGTTTTTTCGCAGCAAAAATACAATTGGTTAGAAAAATAGTTAATAATAATTCTTTATTGAAAATTGGCAACTTAACATGGACACGTAGGCGTTTAAAATATGAGCTCTGGTCAGGGTATGTAACACCATTCGAAATTCTACAAGAATATGCGGACATACAATAGTACACAACATTATATCAAAATGTCTGGTATGCAAATTTCCAACGCGTTTCGACCTACGTGGTCAAAGTCAGGGGATTGATTTGCTGTCAAAAAAAAAAATATATATATATATATATATATATATATATATATATATATATATATATATATATATATATATATATATATATATATATTTTACACTTATTAACATAATTTCCTAGCGTGTACAAAAACAGTTTTCTGTGTATTATCAAGAAAAAGTAAAACAGTAGAATTTACTTTTTTGGCCATTGATGGCCAAGGAATCATAAATTCTACCAGGGTATGTTAACTTATGAGTGCAACTGTAGATGCAATTTAGAGGAGATGTGTGGATTGCAATTGTCAACTTGGAACAGAGAAAGCTGTCAGAATAGATAATGCGGAATAGAAATGCTTTGGCTCTTCTTTATTAAGGTTACCTACTTGCTAGTCCACCCCTGTACAGTGAGCTGGCACGCGTAGCCCACTGTAGAAATTCTACAAGGCCAAAGCAGACTAAGCTGCTCCGCATGCATGGGATTGATGTCATATCGCTCAAGCCAAGGAAGGCAGATGGCCGCTCAAAGATGTCAGCGGCCAGTAGGGAGCTCCAGAGTACAGTTTCCCTTTAAAACGAGGAGGGAGTGGACACAGCAATGTATGTTCACCCCTTCTTAACATGCAGAGGGCACTAACATAGCAATTGTTAAGTCTGTGACCTCTGTGGAATTTTTGCAGCACCTGCAGAGCATATTTTCAACTGTTGGGGAAAAAAAGGAGAGATGAATTTGCAGGTTTGCATGCATGCACATTTTTCCAAATATGTAGCTGAGACTGCATTGCAAAAAAAATGAAAGCTAAGTTCTGCTTTAAAAAACATCTTTATGTTCATTATTACTGCAGCAGTGTAAAATTTTAAGCGATGTATGGGCAAAACTTCTTTTGGTTATACTTTTCTTCTGGGTCATAGGAGTGCACTCACTTTTAATCTTCTATTACTTCTATTACCCATAGTCAGCTTCTAGCGTGCTATCTCCCACTGTCAGCTGACATTACAGAGCCGCTCCAGGCTCTGGAAGGATCCAGACCATATTTTCAGGATCCACCCAGCTACCAGCGATTGACAGCTGGCCCTCAACTGCAGCTGAGAGTCAAAGCCAGCTGTGCCCATCCCCTCTGCAGCCTGGTATTTCAGTGAGCACTGGAGGGGAGAGCGGAGGCTGACAGTCCCTGCTATCTGCTCAGAGAAGACCAAGAGCATAGTGATCAGCGGTCTTGTGATCGCACAGTTCTCACTCTTGTTGATAAGTTGCAGCATCACACAGAGGTTAGTCTGTATGTTTTTTTTTTTTTTTTATTATTCTTTTATTCCTATACTTCTTTTTTAACATAGAAGCAGAAAACAAGACCAAGTGGTCCATCGAGTCTGCTCTATTTTTTATATGTGTTTTTTTGTTTTTAACTTTTTTTGTATATAGATCTAGGTTTGTCTATAGCATGTTTGAATCCACTTACTATTGACTGACACATTATCTATGCTGGAAGTCTATTCCAAACATCAACTACTCTTTTGGTAAAAATACTTTCTCAGATTAGATTAGTACATATTTTGACTCCTTTTGGCCCATCCTGGTCCAAAAAAGAAAGTTATTACTCCTATATTCCAAAGCTTTTAACATCTATCATGTTTTTATTGAAAGAATATTAAATACTCCACATATACATTACTTTTTCATTTAGTTTTTTTATCTAAACTCGTATCAGACAAATTTTTTGCTACCAGACTAGGTGTGTGAAGCCATTCCGCCCAAATCTTTTGAAATGTTGTTAAAGCTCCCCTACTTTGGCTGAGCTTAGGGTTAGTATACAGTCAGATTGTATATTCTTCTTTGGAGCTATCAGCAACTATTTATTGCATAGGCCTGCACAACTGGATACAAATTAGATTTGTCCAATTTATATAGTTGTGGCTATAGAAATCTGGACAGATTGTACAGTCACAATGTAATGCGTATGGTAACCCTTAAGCTAGCCATGCAGAATCAAAAGCTTCATCCTTCCATGTTAAAAAAAAAAAAAAAGCATAGGTGGAGGAATCTGCACTGCTTTCTATTGTTTTCAAGCAGTTGGAGCACCTGCAGTTGCATAAATATTCAGTTACTGCATCTGATTGGATGCCGTTACTATACAACTGATGATTTTGCACCTTGTTCCTTTGATTTTTCATGTGAGTTTTATTGATCTGGGTGGTGCCAGCAGTGCCACCCAGAGCTTAAATTTGTATCCAATTTAGTAGGCGTTAGCTTAAATTCTAGACAAGTATGGTTAGCACTTGCTAGTATCCCAACAATTTTCTTCTCCCTCAGTTTCTCTCCCTAACTCGGCTAACAGGACCCCAGTGCTGATGAAAAGGGGCAGGGGAGCTGGACAAACAAGGATTTCTGTGCAGGTGCCTGATGTCCTCCTTATAAATTGACATGGCCTCCATGGTACGCAAGGTTGTAATGCTGCACCATGAAAACCTGTGGCATTTTGTAACTAAAAGGCAGGCTTGATCAAACTGCTGGCTTGTTTACAAGTTTTTTTTTTTTGCAATTTTTAGGCATTTTGCCAAGACACCACTGAAGTAGCCAGAAGGCTACCCAGGGTGCCACGGCACCTGGTTACCTCCTCCATAAGCACAAATATGCATGTTTGTACAAAGAATGCCACTTGGCATCTGTATGCACTTTAAAAAGCACTTGATAGAAAAATTAGTTATTGTGTATGGTGCCTTCATTTTAGATGTCATTCGTTCATATACTGTGTGTTGTGGTGCACTGCATTGCTAAGAAAATAGTCATGGGCATTTTTTGAACCATTTGTGGTGTTGGCACCACAAATTCACAAATCGTGAATCATCTGCAAAGGAAACTGTCATTTTAAAAAAACAAAAATAGAAATGTTGCCATTGCTGAACCATAATTTTGAAAATGAGATGCCTGGCTTATCATGCTGGTCCAATGGATTTCATACTTTCATTTACTGATCCAGAACAAGTATGCAGTTTAGGAGTTCAGACCACGTCAATGTCTAAAAACAATTTAAAGCCAATGATGGCAAGGTAACTGGCATTTTCAAAATGCCTACAATTTCTCCTCCATGTTTCTAGTTAGATTTACTTTTAAAGTGTAAGCTCACCTTTTATAGAAAAACTGTAAGGTGAACTCGCACAGCTCCCACTGAGACATCGGGTCGCCTCTTTACCTGTCCGGGGATTTGAAATCCCCGCGGGTTTCTCTCCTCTTCTCCAGTGCTGTCAGGGCGGGTTCTGATTGGTCCGCAATGTCCATCTGACGGTGCCGACCAATTAGAATGCCTCCTAGCCATACACGCTGAGAGGTACGTGTAGGAGAGTAAGCCGCAGACCGGTGAAGCGGCGACCCGATGTCTCACAGTGGGTGATCTTGGAACTCCCGTATAGTGAGACCGGGGGGGAAGGGGGGATGGGGGAAGGGGGTCCAGTGTAAGTTCACCTTACAGATTTTCTGTAAAGGTGAACTTACCATTTAAATGGATGACAGAATATAAAAGTAAGTAATGTCATGTCAGTGTGGATGGGAAAAAGGTAAAAGGAGTTATGCGCAGGCTAGCAAGCAGTTGCAACATCAACTCCTTTTTGTAGCTATAGTAGTAATTCCAGCTTCTAAAGCCCCATACACACTATCAGATTTTCTGCTGATTTTTTCCTTCAGATTTACCAAAACCATATAATATGAGGTCAAACCTTAGGAGTTTCAATTTGTATGCAATCAGGCAGGCCCTTGCACTACATGGTTTTGGTAAATCTGAAGACAAAAATCAGCAGAAAATCTGATAGTGTGTATGGGGCTTAAGTATTGGGTGTATTGCTTGTACTACACTAAGCTCTACTGACGATGAGGTGCTACCCCTAATTGGTTTGTTTACACGTGGGTTTTTTTGTACGCTTTGTTTTTCAAAACTTTATTAAAACTTTTTTTTTAATCATGTGGTTAGGTATTGTGCTGGCATTCTTGACTTGACATCTTTGTGAGTTGAGTTTTCTTTCTGCCTCATTTAATTCCAAGTTGAAGGGCATAAAATATTTTGTATTCTGTGTTTAGGTCACCCAGATTACACAGAGATTTTTTTTAACAAGCTTTCTCCATTAACTTATAAAGTAGTTCAGTGAAGAATTTTCAAGTTTTAAGATCAGCATCAAACTTTTCTCTGAACTCAGAATGACTGCACTGCTATTGGAAACACAAGAAGACGTGAACACACAAATGGCTCTAATGACATTTATTTTTTTAGTTTTGGGTTTTAACAGATGGGCTGGACAAGAAAATAAAATGTTTTCAGATGGATGTTTTGACTTGTGTGTCGTGTGTAAGGCTGTAATTTTGTAATGTCTTTTCATTTAACAGCACTACACAAACCACACTACACCACCAACATCCAAGAGCAAAGAGAAAGAGGTAGAGAAGAAAGAGATTGACAAAACAAGAGAGAGGTCTCGGGAAAGAGAGAAAAAGGAAGATAAAGAAAAGAAAGAAAGGAAAAGGGTTTGTGTAATTTTATTTTTGCTTTTATAATGTGAACGCTAAGGCTACATTCACACTGGTGATTAGTACCTGTGCGAATAGTAGCATCAGGAATTAGAGATTCCTGCTGCGGTTCTCAGCGGCAAGGTGCAGCCGCCGTCCTCGTTCACTGTGACAGGCCGTTGGCCCCGTTCACTGTGACAGGCCGTTGGCCCCGTTCACTGTGACAGGCCGTTGGCCCCGTTCACTGTGACAGGCCGTTGGCCCCGTTCGCTGTGACAGGCCGTTGGCCCCGTTCGCTGTGACAGGCCGTTGGCAGCTGCAGCTGTTCACGGCTCTCTGCGAAGCCCGCGTTTACCCACAGATGCACAGAAAGCTGCGGCCGACAGAAACCTGTCATTCTAGTTAACTGGGCCCGCAGCTGCACCTAGCCGCTGAGAGCCACAGCAGGAATCCCTGATTCCTACCGCTACTGTTCTCACTGGCCCTAATGTAGCCTAAGGGATCTATTAAAAAAGTTGCATATATATTTACACAGCTTTCACCCACGATGCACACATTTTTACATTGTATTCTTTTGGAAAATATGTGCAGAGTGTGGTGCTGCCAGAGTTCCTGAGATGTATTGGAATTGACTTGGCCTACCAGCAGCTACCCAAAATGGAAATGTTAAATTTAGGTGAACTCATTATATAAATTAATAGCATTAAACCCAAATATATATTTAAAAATATGCCTGCTATAATCTGCATTTTTCTCCTTTTTGTTCTTCAAAGGATCACTCAAACAATGAACGTGAAGTGACCCAAGACATGAAGAGACGCAAAGAAGAAAATGGAACAAGTGAGTGTAGTTCAATTTTGGGACTTTGTAGTATATTTGACCAGGATGAGCTACAATTCTTCCACAGCACTGCGGCCAATTCAAAATTGCATTAAGGGTTTATGTTGCATGGCTTTCCTTTATTAAATTATTTTGATAAATATATGAAACAGCCCAGTGGTTGATTCTGTCACCGAGGAGGGCTGATGGCTTACGTACATATTGCAACAAATTCCACCAGCTTGCTGTCACAGGAGCAATATCTGCTGGAAAAATGCAGTTTCACACACCTGTGAGAATTGCTGCACCATAGAATTTAGCTGTAGACACCTGGATTTTGCTTGCTTTCCTGTATGCAGAGTATGGATATCTGCAAGTAAACTGCTGTTCAGATCATTTGTCTGATAAGACTGTTGGCTTTAGTGGAATAATACAATTTTGTAATTCAAGTGGTTTTAAAGGATAAAGGTTTATTTTTAGCTTATTGCATTTTCTACATTTAAGGTAAAAAACCTTTCATGCTCGATCCCCCCAGCACTTTTTAAATACTCACCGGAGCCTGACCTCGATCCAGCATTGTGTCCAAGAGCAGCAGTGCTGTACTTTCTCTCTTTCCCCTCACAGGGACTGAGGCAGCAGCAGGAGCCATTGGCTCAAAAGAGGCACACAGTCCAGCTGTTGTAAATATATTATATAAAGTCAAGCAGTTTGTCTAACTATAATCTAGTTTTATTCATCACATATTTGCAGTATAATTTTGATTCAATTCCACATTTAAGTGAAACTACTTTTTAATGTCTTTAAATTAAAAGTATCAGCTCTTGGTATCTGCAGTAGATTTTCTAAAGTGTAATTGATTTCTAATGCAAGCTATTGTTTTAGGTGGCAATTCAAAACATAGTAAAAGTGAGAGTCCGTCAGATTCCCCACACTCAAATGAAAAAGACCGCAACAAATCAAAATCTTCAAATAAGGAAAAAGGGGAGCTTATGAAAGAAAAAATGGAAAAAAGTTCTTCTAGCAGCAAGAAGGTATATGACCTACGCCTTCCTCTATAGGAGATTGTGACTTCCATTTGTGCCTGCATTACTAAACTAAGCTGAACATATCATCATGCTGTTGTCCTTGTACAACTTCAGCTGAATGCTAGTCTTCTGAGGTAGTCTTTCATATCTTGTAAACGCCGTGCACACAGATGCACCTTAAAGTGAAACTACACTGCATCTAAGCGCCACAAACCAAAAACACCATCTCATTTTAATTTTCCAAACAAGCTCCCTATCTATCCATGTCTCCATGCTTTATTTTCCTGAGAAATCACTTTGAAAAGCACCCGTAGCATTTCTGGACATCGCCATCTTGAGTAAGGACAGATGGTTCAGGTAGCAGTTTTGGAATCCATGTGCCTTTAGCTCAAGAATGCACGCAAAAGAAGGGGTGCTTAGCTGAGAGAACCCCTACTTCCCTTCTGTGAAGACATCATTTGCCTAGGCCTGGAAACCAGGAAGTAACTGAAGAAATGACAAAAAACATGTTTAAGGCCTCATGCACATTTAACCTTAAAAACATACTTTTTTTGTTCCTGCCTCTAAATGCCCCTTAATTTTAACCTGAGTGTCCATGCACACATATGTATTACAGGAATTTAAAGATGGGGCATTTAGAAGCAAAAAAAAAGCCATGACTTGCGTGTTCTAAAGAGGAGCGTTTGGACTGAAAAAACACACATTAAAACGTGCATTAATGATAAGCATGTTTATACATGTTAATAATACATTCTAATGGACAGGAAAAATCATTATTCTGGCCAATAGAATGCACTGACATCAAACGCATGAATGTGTATGCAAAAAAAGCGGCTTTTACCAAAAAAAAAATTCTGCTGCTTTTCTCCTGTAGAAAAAAAGGCATCTAAAAAAAATAGTGTGCATGTGGCCTTAAACAAGTAGATATGATACTTTCCTAGCTAATTGATAATGTTAACAGCAGAAGGATTTAAAATATTCAGTGTTGATTGAGAGAGTGATGTTCCTCTTTAATCTTTGCACCATTTCTCTTCAAGAATAACCAGTCATATACATAGGTATTTCGATTACAAACTCTGTTTTATGTTGTAGAACATGCAAGGAGTATTTGTGTGTAATGAAACATCGCAGTGAAAACAAAAATGGCATGATTTTATAATCACGTTTAAAACTTTAGATTTAAAAGAAACCTAGTTTAACTCATCACATTACTTTTTGTTCAAATAATTTTTATTGAAAAGGTTTTTTTTTTTACAAAGGTACATAAATGCAGTCATACAAAATTATATTAAGGAAAATCTTGTTACAACTGTAATATCAAACAATAGTAACAATTAAATAATTCTATAACTTTCCTTATTGTAGCTTGAATTGAGTTACCTTTACTGGTATGATGTATATGAGAGATATATATAATGATACGAGTCTCATAAGAGAAGAAAAAATTTAGTTGAAAAACAGATGGAGAGGGGAGGGATCCTCTGGGCACTCCTATAGGATCACACTGTGCTCACAGAAGATCCTCCCCCCATTTGTTGTATATTGAGCAAGTCATTAAACAGTTTAGGTAACTTTTAGGGCAACTCGAAAGGTACAGATTTGTATTGGTTTGCATAGATAATCAGCTACAAATAGTCTGATTACTTAGAAAATAAAAATTTACACAAAATAATTAGAAGAGAAAAACCGTTTCCATGGAGACCAGTTATTTTCAAATCTTAATGAGTTACCATCCCTGTGCGCCAAAATTTTTTCATATTCTGTTATAGTGTTAATTTTAATTTTTATGTCCCTAGCAGTAGGTACATCAATAGATTTCCACCTATATACCAATTCCATTCTTGCTGCCAGCAAGATGTGTGTAGCAATACATCTGTGTTCAGGTTTATATTGATTCATATTTATCCCTAGGATAGCTTGTTCTATCTTTGGAACCACCGTGCATTCAGTTAATTTAGAGAGCATATCATAAACTTTCCACCAAAATTTTTTAACCTCTGAGCATGACCATAACATATGGGCTAGGGTCCCTACTTGTCCACACCCTCTCCAACATGTTTGAATTATCTTCAGAAAATTTTGCTGTAATATACGGGGTATAGTACCATCTCATCATGAGTTTTTGTGTTAGTTCTTCATAGTTGGCACATCTTGAAAATTTACGATTGTTAGTAATCGCTTGTTTCCACTGGAGATCTGTGAATTCTTTGCCTATTTCTTTTTCCCATTTGATAATTTGTTTATTTTTCGTAAAGGCATCTTTAGAGTGAAGTAAGTTTATAGATCACTTTTATTCCTTTCATATTGGGGTTTTTGGATTGGAGAAAGGTCCATACTTTTTCTACTATAGATATATGTATGGCCTTTGTTGTTTGGAGGTATGAAGAAATCTGGGTGTACGTTAAAAATTCAGAGTTTGTGAGATTAAATTTCTGTTGTATTGTGCTAAATAGTAGCAGCTTATTGCCACACATGATATCTGTTAAATTCAGTATTTTTTTTCCTAGTCCAGTTGTGAAGATTAATGTTAGGGATTGTCCAATGTAGTGTATCTAAGGGGATGGGTACATTTGTTGATGGGTAAAAATCGTTCCCAGTTATGCTGATCTCCTCCCAGAATTGTATTAATGCTTGTATTGTTAGTGGGAGGGGTCTTTTACTCTGTTTATGCGCAGTGACTGCAATTAGAAATGACAATGGTGATAATTTGTTTAAAGGTGATGTTTCTAGATGACACCAGGGTTTTGTAATAGGGGTAGAGAACCAGTTTTTGAGTTGGTCCAGGACTGCTGCTGTGTGATAGTCTTTCAGTATTGGTAAACCCATGCCCCCTGCTGTTTTGGTTTGAATTTCAGGGGAGCACCTTGGTCTTTTCCCTGCCCACACAAAGTTGGATAATTGTTTTTGCATTAACCTAAAGAATGATGCTAGGACTGGTATTGGTAGAACTCTGAAGACATATATTAATTTCAGTAAAATGAGCATTTTGTATGCTGCTAATCGACCTAGCCAGGTCAAGTGGTGTTTCCCTAGTCTGGATAATTCTGGTTGGAAGGAGGAAAGTAATGGGGTATAGTTGATGTTGTATGTTTTCGATACTGGGTAAGTAAGTTTGATGCCTAAGTAGTTAATTGATTCGTTTGTCCAAGGATATGGTAAGGAGTTTTTGAGGTGATTTTCGAGTTTGTTATGTAGATGTATTCCTAGTATGCTGGACTTATATGCATTAACTTTATAATAAGATACTCTGCTGAATTGGGCAAGGACATCATTTGCTGAAGGTAATGATCTAGCTGGGTTTGATAAAGATAAAATGACATCGTCTGCAAATAATGAGATCTTGTGGTGGCGGTCTTGTGATTTAATACCATGTATGGATGAGTGGGATCTCATCTTTTCTGCTAGTGGTTCCATAAGCATGGTAAAAATTATGGGGGACAAAGGGCACCCCTGTCTTGTCCCATTTGTAATGGGAAATGGCTTAGAGAACATACCTTCTGTGTATACAAATGCGGAGGGTGAGGAATATAAAGCCATTATGGCCTTTTGCAGTGGGCCAACAAGTCCAAACTTCTCCATAACGTTGGAGAGGTACCCCCAATGCACCCTATCAAAGGCCTTCTCTGCATCCAAGGTCAGAAGCAGAGAAGGCTCTTTGCTCTCCTCCACCAAATGAAGAAGGTTCAACATTCTTCTGGTGGCATCTGTGGTCTGACGACCCATTACAAACCCCACCTGGTCATAGTTTATCAGTTTGGGTAAAATACTTGACAATCTATTCGCTATCAATTTGGCGTGTAGTTTAACATCTACGTTTAATAAAGATATTGGCCGTAAGTTCTGTGGGAGATTCGATTCTTTGCCTGGTTTAGGGAGAGTTATGATTGTAGCTGTAAGCATTTCTAAGGGAAAGTTTGCTGTGCTTGTTGCAGCTTCAAAAACAGGAAGTAGGTGAGGGGTTAGGATGGAGGAGAACATCTGATAATATTCTGAGGAATAACCGTCTGGGCCTGGAGCTTTGTTGCGGGGGAGGTGTTTGATAGCATTTTTTATTTCTTGTAAAGTAAATGGTTGGTTTATACATGATGAGTCTTCTTGTGGTATTTTAGGGAGATTTATTGTTTCCAAAAATTCTGATATCAGCGCATCATTGGGCTGATAGGTGTCTGGGTCTTTTTTAAGGTTATATAATTGTTCGTAATAATCGCTAAAAGCATCTGCTATTTCTTGTGGGTTGTTAACTTTTCTGTTAGATTTGGGGTTGAGGAGGTATGGTATTTTTTGTTTGATTTTTTCTTTTAATTGTGTAGCTAACAGCTTTCCTGCTTTATTCCCGTATCTATATGTCTGAGCTTTTAAGGATCTTAATTGGTGGTTATGGCTGGATATTAGTAGTGTTCGCAGTTCCTGCCTGGTCTTAAACAATGCTTCTCTTATGTTTTGTGTGGATTGCTGTTTGTTTGTATTTTCTAACTTGGTGTGGATAAGTGTGGCGCTCATAAAATTATTTTATAAATGTACGTTAGTGAGCAAAGTCAAGCAGAATATCCTCTGAAAGACGATATGCACAATAAAGTATATTTAATGAGACTTAATCATGAGTTAAAGTGACAGCAATATATACCCTAATTAGTAAGTAATTGGATAGGCATACACAAATGGGACATATATAAGCTGTTAGCTGACACTGGCAGGAAAAAAGTGAATAGGATATAAAGAGATCCTACAGCTACTCCACATCCCAATGATGGGAAGGAGTAGTAAAATAAATAAAAGTGAAGCACAAAATTGATATCAAATTTCTAAGACATCATTAAACTATATTACCCCAAAATGTGTTAACAAAAGTGATAGTGAGAAAATGAAACTAAAAATATTGAAGTTGTGGGCTGGGAACATATGGACTAGTGCTAGAACATCAGACATAAACTCATAAATTGCTGATGTAACTAAAAGTCCAGAAATTAATGGGTGTACATCTGGAAGCAAAGGCTGCAGAGATCAACAACAACCGACAGTGGCAATAGGAGTCCCTTAAATCTGGGAATGGCATCCACAGGATGGAGTTTCCAGCTTGTATGTGAAAGGGATAGGTAAAGGTATCCTTACCAGCAGTGGTGGACTCCCAGCCGGCGGCTTGGGAGTCAAAACAGGCTTGTAATGGTGCAGGGGAAACGGCTCTTTGCCCCCAATGACCGAAGTTGATAGGAGAATTAAGGCACTCACCAACCGACACTTAGTGGTCCCACTGACTCTCAGCTCCGATGGTGCAGGTGAAGGGCTACTCAGCCCAGATTGAACTCCATGAAGTAGGCAAAAAACCTCAAGTAAAAAGAGATCAAAAAGGGAGGCTCCCCATAGTGTGAATCAGCTTATCCAAAAGCTTTTATTTAAAATAAAGTGGTAAAAATACACTCTGGCTCATAGGTAAAAGTCAGGTATAAAACGCCTTAATTCTCCTATCAACTTCGGTCATTGGGGACAAAGAGCCGTTTCCCCTGCACCATTACAAGCCTGTTTTGACTCCCAAGCCGCCAGCTGGGAGTCCACCACTGCTGGTAAGGGTACCTTTACCTATCCCTTTCACATACAAGCTGGAAACCCCATCCTGTGGATGCCATTCCCAGATTTAAGGGACTCCTATTGCCACTGTCGGTTGTTGTTGATCTCTGCAGCCTTTGCTTCCAGATGTACACCCATTAATTTCTGGACTTTTAGTTACATCAGCAATTTATGAGTTTATGTCTGATGTTCTAGCACTAGTCCATATGTTCCCAGCCCACAACTTCAATATTTTTAGTTTCATTTTCTTACTATCTGTTTTGTTAAGACATTTTTGGGTGATATAGTTTAATGATGTCTTAGAAATTTGATATCATTTTTGTGCTTCACTTTTATTTATTTTACTACTCCTTCCCATTATTGGGATGTGGAGTAGCTGTAGGATCTCTTTATATCCTATTCACTTTTTTCCTGCCAGTGTCAGCTAAAAGCTTATATATGTCCCATTTGTGTATGCCTATCCAATTACTTTAGGGTATATATTGCTGTCACTTTCACTCATGATTAAGTCTCATTAAATACACTTTATTGTGCATATCGTCTTTCAGAGGATATTCTGCTTGACTTTGCTCACTAACGTACATTTATAATATAATTTTATGAGCGCCACACTTATCCACACCATATTCGTACCACAATTTGATTGTTGTGTAGGCAGCTTTTTCTTTGTCTTGGTTGGCGCATTATTACTTTTGATTTTGTATTTTCTAACTGTTGGATTTTAGCTAATATGGCATTCAGCTTTTCGGGTCACTGTCTCCTTGCTCTGGCACTCATCTGTATAAGCAAACCTCTCACGTAAACCTTATGTGCGTTCCATAACGTGAAGGGATCGCTCACTGAGGGGGCGTTGATGGCAAAAAATTATTTAATTGCTTTTTCAATTTTCGTTAGATTTTGTGGTTGAGATAGTGTGAAAATATCATTGCGCCATCTGTTAGCCCTGGTCTCGGCGCAGCGATCCCCCACGATCACAGATATCGGGGCATGGTCCGACCAAGTAATCAAGTGCAGATCTGATTTTTTAATCTGTTGCAGACTAAATTTATCTTCCAAAAACAAGTCTATTCGAGAATACATATGGTGAACGTTAGAATAAAATGTAAAGTCCTTTTCGGAGGAGGCATCTCCACACATCATACAAACCCGAGGTTGAGATGAAATCTTGCAGGGTTAATCTGCTTCTTGAATGTTTGGTCTGGCTAGAAACATCTAATTCTCTGTTGGTGACAGCATTAAAGTCTCCACACATGATAATGTGGCCTTGTTTCATTGATTAAACTTTTTTCCATACTTTTTTTTAGAAATGATAGTTGTTTGGGAGGTATATATTCACTAAGGTGAATTTTTTACCGTTAAGTTCACATACTAAGACTATGAATCTCCCTGAGTCGTCCAAATGTACATCCAGACTTTGAAATTATATTGTGTCCTTAATAGCTATGGCAACGCCCCTTTTTTTTGGATGAATAATTTGCTTGAAAAACGTGGGGAAACTGGTGATTTTGAAAAATAGGTGGTTTGGTTGCTGCAAAATGGGTTTCTTGGAAGCATATTACATCACAGTGAAGATTTTTGGCCTCTTTCCAGGCCATTTGCCGTTTATATGGGCTGTTTAACCCCTTAACATTGAGGGATACAATTTTGATTGGCATGATGAGGCTTTCGGTTATTTTTCGTTATGGGTAGAAATAAATAGTATAGATTCTGGTTACCTTGAGTCCAATAAGCAGCGTGAATAAGTTCAGACCGACGATGTTCAATTGTTGGCAGTGTGGTGGTCCGTAAGGTGGGACTTGAAGTCGGAGGAATCCTCAGGTGGTGGTTGTTTCGGGTATGCTGTGATGGTGATACGGCGGGTGGAGACCTTGGTCAAGTGGTTTGAATGGTAGTTCTTTGGAGCACACAGAGATGGAAGCGGCTCTTGGAAACTTCTTTAAGAAAAAAAAAAAGTTAATAGCAATAAACAAAGTAACAGTATTAACTTGTGATTCTTAAAAGAATCTGTGCGGTAGGAATAACCGCTCAACTGAGGGGTGTTTAACGAGTAAACGAAAGGTGGCAATCCCCTGGGCCATCAGGGATGCAATAGGAATAGAGGTTTCCTAGAATTAGATTAGGTTTGTGTACCTCTTTCTTTCTAGCCACTGTTGTCATGGGCGTCGGTGTCAGGGATAATGATTTGCCATTCCCGCAGGAGGCGGAGGCCATCTTTGATGTTAGAGATCACATGTGTTGTTCCTTCTCTTATGATCATGAGTTTTGCTGGGTATATCCACCGATAGGTGATATGATGGTTGTTCAATGGCTTCATGATAGAAGCTAGCTGGCGCCTTTGTTGCATGGTGTATGCTGACAGATCAGCATAAAAGGATAGGTCTTGGAACTCCTCTGGTAGGGAATCACGATTTCTTGTGGCTGCCATGAACTGATCCTTGACGTGGTAAAATTGATCCTGACAATAGTGTCCCTGGGAAGGTGTGCGGCTATATGTTTAGGCTTAGGCAGTCTGTGGATACGATCCACAATTAGTTCATCCTGGGGAACCTCTGGAAGGGCTGATTTCAGCATTTGTATGAAGTGAGGTTTCAGGTCTGGAGTTTTCACTGTTTCAGGAATCCCACGTATTTTAACGTTGTTCCTTCTGGACCTGTCTTCTAAATTTGCTAGCTTTAGTTTCATTTGCAGCATGTCGTCATCTCTGTCATTATGGGCATCAACTAATTCATTAAAGGTGCATGCAAACTCACCCATCTTTGTTTCAACATGTGAGATTCTCTTATTCACTGATGATATTTCAGACTTAAATTGTCTAGTCAGAGATTGAATATCTGCATGCAGTGTGGATCTTAGAGATATCAGCATGTCTTTAAGTGTGGTGTCCATTATTGGTGTGTTAGCGGTGGGGAAGTCAGTTATGGAGTCCTGCAGTTCTCTAGTGTCATCCTGAGATGAGTGCAGGCTTACCTCTTCATCTTCCTCCTCTGTGTGATCCAGCTTTGGCTTGCTTTTGGCTGGGCTGGATGAGGCTGAGGGTGGCAGGGAGTACTGCTCAGCGGTGGGTGAACTGTAAGCTCTGCTTGATCTTCTCCCCTGTGCAGCGTTGTTCTGTGTGTGAGAGCCTCGTGTGCCTTTCCCCTGCTTGCTGCCGCCATCTTGCTCCGGAGACCGCCGCTGCCACATAAGGTAATCTGGCAGTTTGTTGGGATAGATATCCTCTTTTCTTTTCCTGGATGTCATCCCTGGTGTTCCCCAAGCTGAACCGCTCTGTTGGTAGCAAAAATCTAGGCTTTGGGTCGCTGTATTTGTGTCTGATGGCCCTTGGCAGAGAGGAGCTCTTTCAGTGAGTGTCCATACACCGCGCCGGCTAGCCACGCCCCCACTCATCACATTACTTTATTACATAATCCCTTCCATTTTACTTCTGAAATAGATCTCCTATGATCCCATTAACATTTATTTTTCATTTTGGGATTTAAGTACAACTCAAGGTAGACTATCACCGAACGACAAAGATTTTGCTTCCTGAACACTTTTTAGTGTACCCTTTAGAATTTTTGCTGCTCATCATGAAAATAACCTGTAACCTATCGTATACCGTTTTATAGAAGTCTTTAGTGTGTGCAATTTGCAATACCTGTTGACTATGCTGCACACATGAAAAAAACAAACATGGAACTACTGTTGAAGCACATCCAGTATACCTGTAATATCTGTGAAGATCTAAAAGTAGTAGCTATGCTGTTTAGAATGCAGTTTGGTATATATGTGGGTATAGAAAAGAATTAAAATCTATTTGTTGCTTTGCAGCCAGAAATGAAGACACACCGCATTTGTTTTATCCAGCTGTATTTACTCAGTGCAATTTATAACATCAACCTGTCAGGAAAATATAAAGAAAATTCAAATACAGAATCACTGTGTTGGAAAAAAGATCACCCCTCTCCTAAAATTGACATGTAGCTAATCACTTTCTCAATGGCACACAAAGCCGTTTGACCTTCAACTGTGATCAGCTGTGGGCATTTTGGTTAGCTCAGCATGAAAAGAGCTTTCCTTGAGCATTTCAGTCCCTGGTAGTGCAACTGAAGCAAACAATCAAATATCGGTGGCAGGGCACAGTCAATCTCTGGGATAAAGTTGTGGACTGGCACAAGTCAGGAGATGGATACAAAAAAAAAATCAAAGGCTTTATCAATACCAAGAGGCACAGTGAAATCTATTATTAACCCCTTCCCGGCGAGCGTACGCAGATGTGCGTACTTGGCTTTCCGGGGTTATACTGGGATGATGCCCGCGGCTGCAGGCATCATCCCAGTACTGTTTTTTAGAGCCGGCTATCGGCTTTCCTGGTATAACAACCGATGCGGCTAAAAGCCGCTCGGCTGTTATACCGGAGGAGCGGGAGGGGACGTCAATCAGCTGCCTCCGGCAGCTGGGGCGGGCTGGAACGAAGCCGTGGGCGGCTTCGTTTCAGCCTCCTAATTGTAAACACGGAAGCAACGTCTTGACGTCACTTCCCGTTTACTCAGCTGCCAATGGCGCCGGTTTTAAAAAAATACACAGTATTCAGAATCGCCGTTTTCGGTGATCTGAATACTTTGAAGTGCAAGTGAAGGGTCTTTTAGACCCCCGATCCCTACATAAAGAGTACCTGTCACCACCTATTACTATCACAAGGGATGTTTACATTCCTTGTGACAGCAATAAAAGTCATCAAAAATTTTTTTTTCTTTTTTTAAACACAATTTATAAATATAAAACGCATACGGAAGTCGCGCCCGCTATGTAAACTGTGTTCAAAAGCACATGTGAGGTATCGCGATCGTCAGAGGGAGAGCAATAATTCTAGCACTAGAACTCCTCTGTAACTAACCTGGTAACTGTAAAAAAAATTTAAAGCATCGCCTATGGAAATTCTTAGGTACCGTAGTTTGTCGCCATTCCACGAGTGCGTGCAATTATAAAGCGTGACATGATTGGTATCTATTTACTCGGAGTAACATCATCTTTCACATTATACAAAAAAATTGGGGTAACTTTTTACTATTTGTTTTTTTGAAATTCATGAAAGTGGCCCTTTTCCCAAAAAGTTGCGTTTAAAACACCGCTGCACAAATACAGTGTGACATAAAATATTGCAACAATCGCCATTTTATTCTCTAGATTCTCTGCTATATATATATATATATATATATATATATATATATATATATATATATATATATATATGTATGTGTGTGTGTGTGTGTGTGTGTGTGTGTATATGTATATATATATATATGTTTGGGGGTTCTAAGTAATTTTCTAGCAAAAAAATACAGATTTTAACTTGTAAACACCAAATTTCAAAGATAGGCTTAGTCATGAAAGGGTTAAGAAGTGGAAGGTATCTGGTACAGACCCTCCCTGGATCAGGACGTCTGTCCAAACTGTATGAAAGAGCCAGGAGGAAACTGGTCAGAGAGGCTACCGAGGGGCCTACAGCAATGTGTGTATGTGACAACAGTATCACAAATGCTCCACAAATGGGGCTTGTATAGGAGGGTTGCAAGAAAAAAGCCACTCCTCAAGAAAGGCCACATGCAGCCACGATTGAGCTTTGCCAAAACGCACCTTGAAGATTCTGAGGCCACATGGAAAAGGGTGTTATGATCAGATGAGACTAAAATTTAATTATTTGGCCTCAACACCAAACGATATGCCTGGCGGAAAGCCAATACAGTTTACCATCCAAACAACACCATTTCTACAGTAAAGCATGGAGGTGGTAATATCCTGTTATGGGGTTATTCTCTGCAACAGAGACTGGAGCACTTGTCAGGATAGAAGAAAAATGAATGGGCAAAATGCCATCAAATTCTTGAAGAAAATTGTCTGCCCTCTGCCAGAAAGTTGTCATTGAGAAGAAGGTTGACCTTCCAACATGCCAATGACCCAAAGCACACAACAAAAATTACCACACAGTGGTTGAAGGAGAAAAAGTTGAATTCCCTTTGCATGGCATAGTCAGAGCCCAGACTTTAAGTGGTTGTAAACCCCCCAGACAAAAAAAAGCCTGCAATACAAAGGCATAAGGAGCTAGTATGCAGAGCATACTAGCTCATTATGAATTACTTACCTTAGAACGAAGTCCCCGCAGTGGTCCCCGTACACTGATCCAGCCGGCGACATTACTTCCGGAGTTACTTCTGGGTATCACGGGCCCTGGCGATGTGATTGGCCGGAGCCACGATGATGTCACTCCCGTGCATGTGCGTGGAAGCCGCCAGTAACAGCATACTAGCTGAAGCAACGACACGGATGTGTCGTTGCTTCAGTGCGCATGTGCCAATGATGTTGGCACATACTGATACAGGGGATATCTCCTAAACCGTATAGGTTTAGGAGATATCCGGGGTAGCTACAGGTAGCCTTCTTTTAAGCTTACCTGTAGTCAAAAGTGGTTGTTAAGGGTTTACAACCACTTTAAACCACATTGAAAATCTGTGGAATGACTTGAAGACTGCAGTCCACAAATGGGCCACCATCAAATGTAACTGAACTTGAGCAGTTCTGCAAAGAAGAGTGGGCAAATATTGCAAAGTCTAGATGTGCAACGTTAATAGAGACATATCCCAACAGAACAAAGGCTGTAATTAAAGCAAAAGATGGTTCAACAAAATATTGACACAAGTGGGCGATCCTTTTTCTAACTCATTGATTCTATTTTTGAATTTTCTTATCGTACATCACAGGACACAGAGCCATAGTAGTTACTATGTGCGTTATAGGCCACCTTCAGGTGAAGGACACTGGCACGCCCTAAATTAAAAAGTGCACTCCCTATTTAACCCCTCCCCCTGGTGGGAGTACCTCAGTTTTTTCACCAGTGTCTAAGGTGTTGGTCACGAGTAAAGATGTACTGTGCTCCACTGGAGCAATCCTTGCTGGGGCTAGCCATGCAGCCAGATCCATTCAAAGTGTCTTTTTGGCCAAATTGAATGGTACCCGGGCCTCGTATCCGAAGAAATGAGGTCTTGCCTGTAACGCTTCTCTTTAGAGAGCTGGACCCCGGGATCCAGTACTTTTTGGTATTAAGGTCATAAAGTTTTTACTGGCGATGGTGCTATTACAGATCCAGGATTGTGGGTTTCCTCGAGGAACCCCAGCTCCTGAAGGTTTAACAGAACCCACCATGAAGGGTGAAGATTGGGTCTGTTGGTTTACCACAAAACCCTGCGGCGGGAAAGGTAAGTGGAGTTTTCTAAGAAATTTAAAAAATTTTCTTATGAATGTCTCCTTTAATTAGTAAATGTTGTCATGCCTATGTGTCACCACTGGGGGCTGTGTTGAGCACTTACCATCTCGTGCTTCTCAGAGAGCCCACGCTGTGTCTTGGAGGCTGCAGATTCTTCTTCCTCTGGCCAAGCAGCAGACCTCTGGTAAGTCTGGGGGGTTCCCTTTTCCCACCAGACGCCGCTGGTTTTCTTCCCCTCTTCTTGGGGAAAAAGCGCTGCAAGCTTAAAAAAAATACAGCGCGAACAGCACGCTGCTTGGCTGCTTTCAGACCCCCCCCTCGCCATTTCCTTTGGATCCCATGAGATCAGGAGCTTGCACGGAAAAAAGCTCTTTTTTAAAAAAGAGGGGCAGGGCCGTAGACGAGGGGCGGGGGGTGGAGTTTAGCACAGCATTGGCGTCCTCCAAGTCCAGCGCGGGAAGGTATGTTTTTTTAAAAGGTACCATTGTACCGTTGCAAGCTGCGGAGGGACACAAGAGCAAAGATAAAACAGATGTTTTGTTTGCATATAAGAGTTTGGTGCACAGGCATTCCTTTGACACATTTACTACTGCATCAGGCTGAGCATTAATAGCAGTGACAGGGCTGGACTACTGCTCAAGCAGTGGATGCATTCCTTCTAATAGTACCTCTGCCTTGTGCATCGGCTATGGCAGAAGGGGGGTGGAAAACACCTCAAAAAGGGCTCTAGAAAGACTTTACAGTCACACGGAAGCCTAGAACCATCTCAGTAAAGATGTCATCCTCCCCTGAGAGTTTTATGGCTGGTCAGAGTGAGCCATCAGAAGGGGCAAGTGTTGCAGCTGCTCTTCATACTGCAGCCCCTGTGTATATTACTAAGGAGGTTTTTTCTTCAACCATTTTAAACCTTGAAGCAAAAATAGGTGCTTTAATCACATCCTTGAGTGGGACTAAGCGTAGCAGGTTCCCGTCCATTGCTCAGGACCCTCATGCTGAGGAACAAGGGGCGAGAGATGACGATTTTCTCTCAAAGGACCAGGAAGAGGATGAAGTCTCCTCTTCCAAGAACCTGATACGGAAGTGTCAGGTTCGCAGGAAAGATTGTTAGTACAGTCTCTCACTGAATTGGTCCGCTCCACATTTTTTCTGCCAGTAACGCAGTCAGTCGATGAGCCCACTTCTGGTTTGGGGTCACCAAAAAGCCTCCCCAATCTGTTCATGCTTTTCCTATCCATTCATGGCTAAAAAAGCTTATTCTGAGTGGGAGCACCCAGATAAACAGTTTTTTTCCTCCGAAAAAAGTTTTTCAATACTTTATCCTATGGAGGAAAAGTTTTATAAGAAATGGGGAATTCCAGCAATTAACGCTGCTATATCCTCTGTAATCAAAAACCTGACTTGTCCAGTAGACAATGCTCATTTGCTAAAGGATTCAACAGATAAAAAGTTGGAGTTCCTTTTTTTCCCTCGCAGGTTCAGTCGTTCAACCGGTGCTGGCAGCGATCGAAGTATCTCTGTCCTTATAGGACCAGTTTTTAGAGGTACTCAAAGTTATTCCTTATCAGCAGGCCCAGGATTTGGCCGGGATATCAGAAGCGTTGTGTTCTACTGTAGACTCTATGAAAGATTCTATTCTCCAGGCCTCATGGCTCATGCTAGGGCTGGTACATGTGCATAGAGTCCTATGGTTAAAAAATTGGTCAGCCAAAGCGCCATGCAAAAAGCTCTTGACAAGTTTCCCTTTTCATGGTGAACAGTTATTCGGAGACGCTCTGGATAAGTATATCCAAAGAATTTATAATGGGGAAGGTTCCCTTTTACCGGTTAAGAGGTTTAAGCATTTTTTTCTTTTAAATGTGCTTCTTCTCCAGTGCCAGGGGCATCAGCCTCCAGGCAGTCACGACGGCCTCCACCGTCAGGTTCAAGAGGTAAACCTCAGGGTCAGGCCCAGGGTCAAAGAGGACCTGGGGGCGGAAACCCACAAAACAAAATACTAAAGCCTCCTTATGAAGAGGCACCCCCGCTCGCTCGAGTGGGGGGAAGGCTTCTACAGTTTCAAGGGTCTGGCAGGAACAATGCCAAGACAGATGGGTGGCTTCCTCAATTTCTCTAGGTTACAAACTAGAGTTTCAAGAGTTCCCGTCTCCTTGTTTTCTCAGATGAAACGTTCCCAGAGATCCAGTGAAAAAGAAGTCTCTTTCTAGCTTTGGACATCTGTTGTCTCAAAGAGTGATATCGGTGGTCCCCTTGGAAGAGCAAGGTTTAGGGTTTTATTCAAACCTATTCACAGTTCCAAAACCAAACAGGGATGTCAGATTCATTTTAGATCTCAAACATCTAAACCTGTTTTTGGATATCCGTTCTTTTCACATGGAGTCAATCTCATCAGCAGTCTCCATCCTACAAGGGGGAGAACTTCTGACGTCAATCAACATCAAGAATGCTTATCTCCACATGCTGATTTTCCCCCGCTCACCAGAAATTTCTACGCTTCGAGGTAGAAAATCTTCATTTCCAGTTTGTAGCTCTGCCTTTCAGTCTAGCTACTGCACCTCAATTGTTTACAAGGGTCCTGGCTCCTCCTTTAGCCAGATTAAGGGTTCAAGGTATAACAATTCTAACCTACTTAAACGATCTTCTCTTGATAGATCAATTGGTAGCCCGCTTGATCCAAACTTTGGTCACCGCACTCAGCTACCTGGAATACCTAGGTTGGATTCTCAACCCAGAGAAATCCTCCTTAAAACCATCAAGGAGATTGCAGTACTTGGGGCTGATCATAGATTCAGCTCAGAAGAGGGTGTTTTTTCCCCCAAGAAACGATCAGTTCCATGAGGGAACTGATTCAGTTGATTAAAACAAAGAAGAATCCTTCTATTCGACTTTGCATGAGGTTGTTGGGAAAGATGGTGGCTTCTTCGAGGCCGTTCCTTATGCGCAGTTTCATTCAAGACTGCTCCAAAACAGTATCCTGTCAACTTGGAACAAGAAGGTCCAAGCTCTGGACTTCCCAATGCGTTTATCGCCCAAAGTGCGCCTGATCCTCAATTGGTGGTTGTCTGGTTGATATCCAAGAATATTCAAAAAGAAAAATCCTTTCTACCAGTTACCTGGAAGGTGGTAACAGATGCCAGCCTTCTGGGTTGAGGAGCAGTCCTGGAAGAAGCATCTGTCCAAAGGAAATGATCCAAATCAGAGATGACCTTGCCCATCAATATTCTAGAGATTCGGGCAGTAAGCCTGGCCCTCAAGGCCTGGACGCTCAAACTTCGGAATTGTACTGTCAGGATCCAATCCGACAGTGCCACAGCTGTGGCCTATATCATTCACCAAGGGGGCACGAGAATTTGTGCGGCCCAAAAGGGGTGAGCCATATTGTATCTTGGGCAGAAAATATTCCTTGCCTATCAGCAATTTTCATTCCAGGGATAGAGAATCAGCAGGTGGACTACTTGAGTCCCCAACAATTGTTCCCAGGAGAATGGTCCCCTCACCCAGACATCTTTCTGTCAGTGCGCCAAAGATGGAGAGTTCCGGATGTAGATCTGTTTGCATCCAGTTTCAACAACAAGATCGACAACTTTGTGTCAAGGACAAGGGATCCGATGGCATACGGAACAGATGCCTTGGTTTTTTCCGTGGGATCAGTTTTTCACTGATCTATGCGTTCCCTCCAGTTCTGCTGCTTCCGCGCCTTCTCGCAGAATCAAGCAAGAAGGGAAGGAAGTGATTCTTGTGGCCCCAGCATGACCCAGGAGATTTTGGTTTGCTGAGATCGTAAAGATGTCGTTAGGGGACTCTTGGATCCTACCACTATGGCCAGACCTTCTCTCGCAAGGTCCGGTAACCATCCTACCTTACAAACGCTAAATTTAGAGGTTTGGCTATGAGACCCACATTCTGAAAGATCGTGGGCTGTTAGCTTCAGTAGTTTCTACTTTGGTTAATGCTAGGAGGCCGGCCTCCAGAGTCATATACTATAGAATCTGGAAGGCATATGTCTCCTGGTGTGAATCCAGGGGTTGGCACCCCAGGAAATATGTCATAGGTAGGATCCTTGAATTCCTACAGATAGGATTAGAAATGAAGCTGGCCTTGAGTAATATCAAAGGCCAGATGTCGCCCTTATCAGTCTTTCTTTTCAATGATCGCTTGCTTCTCACTCTCTGGTTCGTTACCTTATTCAGGGGGTAGTGCGGATTAAATCCTCCAGTTTGGTCACCACTGAACCATGGGGCCTTAATTTTAGTCCTGTCTGCTTACAGAAGCAGCCTTTTGAGCCAATACAAGATATTCCCTTGGTCCTCTTGACGAGGGAAAATTTATTTTCTTGGTTGCCATATCTTCTGCAAGACGAGTATCAGAGTTGCCTGCTCTTTCTTGTAAAGAGCTATATTGGTTGTTCATAAGGTTGAGGTTGTATTGCCGCCTCATCCAGAATTCCTACCGAAGGGTTTTCATTTAAACCAGGATATTGTTCTGCCTTCATTTTTTTTCCAGAACCTCGTTTTCTGTGGAAGAAAGGTCACTGCATTCTCTTGATGTGGTGAGAGAGCGGTCAAGGTCTATTGAAAGTGACCGCTCAGATTTGTAAAACAGATGTTTTGTTTGTGTTGCCAAATGGTCCTAAAACAGGACAATCCGCGTCAAAATCTACTATTCCTAAATGGATTTGCCAAGTGATCGTTCAAACTTATGGTTTAAAGAGGAAATTTCCTCCTTTTCATATTAAACTGCACGCCACCAGGGCTGTTAGTGCTTCTTGGGCAGTGCATCACCAAGCCTCCATGGCTCAGATCTGCAAGCCCGCAACTTGGTCTTCAGTCCATACATTTACCAGATTCTATCAAGTAGATGTAAAAGGCATGAGGATATCGCCTTTGGGCGCAGTATTAGTCCTCTAGTCTCTTGGTACCCTTCTTTGTTGTGTCTCCCTCCCTTCAGTTGGCATTGCTATGGGACATCCCACATAGTAACTACTATGGCTCTGTGTCCCGTGAGGTACTATAAGAAAACAGGATTTTTATAACAGCTTACCTGTAAAATCCTTTTTCTTTGAAGTACATCACGGGACTCAGGTCCCTCTCTTCTTGGTATACACGTGTATTGCTTTGCTACAAAACTGAAGTACTCTCACCAGTAGGAAGGGTTACATATTGAGTGCACTTTTTAATTTAGGGCGTGCCAGTGTCCATTGCCTGATGCTGGCCTATAACCCACATAGTAACTACTATGGCTCTGTGTCCCGTAATTTTTTTTATAATATATATTTTTCTGACATGTTGGGTGTTATATCTTTCACTTGGATGTTACAAGTTGCACTGAGTAAATACAGCTGGATAAAACAAACTGCGTCTGTCTAAATTTCAGGCTGCAAAGCAACAAAATAGAGGGGTGATTCTTCTTAAATACTCATTGTATTTTCTTTTTATATATTTCAGCTAATTGTATAGTGCCAACGATTTACACAGCGCTTTAGTTACTATATATATATATCGTAAGTTCACATCAGTCCCTGTCCTCAAGGATGTTACAAGCTGAGGTCCCCCAACTCACATTCATACATACACATAATAGGGCCAGTTTAGACAGGAGCCAATTAGCCTACCAGCACGTTTTTGGAGTTTGGGAGGAAAATGGAGCACCCGGAGGAAAACCCCAACAGGGAGCACATGCAAACTCCCGACATGTAGTGCTGTGGTTGGGATTCAAACCAGCCCTAGTGCTGTCAAAGAGCACAAAAGTTCTGGACAACAAACACCTTTATTGTGTAAAATTAAAATCCAAAACAGTCAGTCCATACAATGCAGCGGTGTAGGGGCAATAGCTAAAGCGTTTCACACCGTGGGTCGGTGCTTAATCATAGCTATGATTAAGCACCGACCCACAGTGTTAAACGCATTAGCTATTGCCCCTACACCTCTGCCTTGTATGGACTGACTGTTTTGGATTTTATTTTTACACAATAAAGGTGTATCGGTGTGCGGCAGTCCAGGACTTTTTTGCTCTCTGATCCATTGCAGAGCCTGCACCTGCTTGCTCCAACAGAGGGCGTGTGTTTCACTGAACGTCTGCCTAGAGCGGCATCCTTCTTCCTAGTGCTGTCAGTCGGAAGTACTAACCACTTATCCAGTTTGCTGCCCATCTTCGCCCCCCGCCCCTTATTGGTTATTCTTTGCAAAGTGAAGCTTTACCACATTCACTAAGGTCTAGGGAAAATGAGTAGAACTGCACTTGCAAAGTGCACCGTCTTTTTGCCTTTAGCAAATCAACCCCACTGTATCGTGACATTGCAATATCAAATATCAAGGCATCATAAATAAAAGGGTTTGCAAAAGGTATAAAGCTTTGCTAAGCACTAGTTGTTCTTTTACAGTTTGGGGTAAAATGACCCTTTCAGCACAGGGTCACTTGTATGGTATTCTATACCTCCTAAAAGTAGAGTCCCATACTTGCCTTTCCAGCAGCCTGTTAGTTGAAATGCCACCTCTTTGCAGCTTTCCAGCCACTTCAGGTATCATGTAATGTAATGATACATGAGTCGGTGCGAGAAACCACAGTATGTAAGCCAGGTAGGTATTTTGCACACCAAAGTGTGAAATGCATTTACCTGCCGGCAAGAAGTGAACAGGCAGCCAGAAAGATAGGTATAGTGACTCTACTTTTGACAGGTATGTAATTATATACTAGTGAACCTGTGCTGTCAGCTTAACGTTAATACATGACTTAGCAGAGGTAAAGAGGACTCTCTTGTATTATCTCACAGAAGGTGTGGGGAGGTGCATGGTTCTCCTCATTACTCCAGGGGATTGAGGCATGAGTTTTTTTTAGTTCCAAGCTCATGAGCTTCACTTGGTGGAAATTTTAGATTAATATATATTATATAATAATATTAATAATTAATATTATATTCATAATATATATATATTATATTATATTCATAATACTGCTAGTTCTATTCAGCTTCCAGATCAAAGTGTGATTAAAGCAAATAATAATCTTTTATTTCTTCCTAATAGGAATCTAGACATGACAAGGAAAAATCTGAGAAAAAGGAAAAACGTGAGAGCGCAGGAGGAAAGGAGGAAAAAAAACAATATCCTTTCATGTTAATGACTCTGGATGCAGCTGGGCTCACAAACTGAGACCATGTTCCATTGATTTACCCAAAGTTCAATTGTTCATTAGTATGTGTGTGGGGGATATGGATCATTTCATCTGACTTGACTGGAAAGCAACATACAAAGCATTTTTTGCTGTTTATTGCAAATAGAATAGAACATTTTTCATTTTTTTTTATCATAGTAGTTTTTGGAACTGAGTTGCCAGGAAATTGATAAATGTCTAACCCCAAGGATGTGTGTAGCAATTCCAGTCAAGTGTGTAGAGCACAAACCAAAATCAATCAAACCATTTTCTGCAGTGTTTGCACCAGCCCTACCACAGATTTGATCTTTGTAATTGCAACTACCTTATATACAAGGATGCTGGATTTGCTTTTGCTATAAATTATGAGTGTGTAAAGTGCCAGTATGCCGAAAATGGACTATTTATTTTTGGGAATAATGTGACAGCTTTAAGCATGGTTTGAAATAATTTGCTAATAAATTAGGGAAGAGATACAGAAATGTTTAGTTTACTGATTTTTTTTTTTCTTTTACTTTGTAGTCTAGTGTGAAAAATGTAAGTACCCTCCCTGACTCCATTCCTGACCTGAGTATTCTCAGCAGATAAAGAAAATCGCTAGCTAGATTTTTCTGTCCTGTCTTTCTTTCTAATGCAGGAAAAAAAAAAATTCCCACTTCACAGGCCAGACATAGATGGTCAACATTTATAGTTGGAAGATGTTTTATTATAAGAAATATCTTTAGTGGCTGGATCATGCAAACATAACTGGCTGTTATCTGAGATCTGTAGGCATCATATTTGAGAGAATACTTGGTATAGCTTGTGACTATGTTTTTTGCCTATCTCTAACTATTCTACGATCTTTGATCATTGCTACCTCTTCTGAACAGAATGATAGGATTTTATTGTAGACACCTGTTCTGTTCTTTTCCAAAACAACTATCCCTTCTCAGCAAAGCCGTCTTCATTTCTTGGCCCAGTCCACCACACAGCCCTTTGCTCTCCTGTTGAAATTTACAAGCTGCTGGCAGAGCAGGGCTATAGACAAACATCTATCCTTCAGGTCTTTTACCAAAGCACTTTTAGTGACACTGTTTCCTATTACCTTCACACATTTCTCAGTAGCAAGCATTTCAAAAGGTCAGTAAGGCTTGCATTGACCCAGGAAACACCTAATCCTGGAAAGTGGTGTTTAAAGTGGTTCTGAAGCCTTAAGGTTTTTCGCCTTAAGGTTTCTATACATTAAGGTGAAGAACATTTTGTGCTGCAAAATCCACCCCAGCCCCTCTTATTCTTGCCTGATCCAGCAATGTGCATGAGAGCAATGGCTCTTTGCTGTCTCCCTGGGCAGATTGATAGCAGTGATAGCCATTGGCTCCTGCTGCCATCAATCAAATTATTTGGCTGGAGGGGCCGAGCTGCCCTCTCTGTGTCAATAGACTCAGACAGGGGGCTTGGGAGTGAGCATGCATGGGTGCCCCCATGGAAAGTAGCTTTCCATGGGGGCATTAGCCGAAGAGGAGGAGCCTGGAGCCATTGAACAGAGCAGGCAAGTATGACATGTTTGGTATTTTACTAAAAAAATAAATGAAGCTTTAATGTTGCATTAAAACAAATGTATTATATAAATTATAGCATAGAATCCAGTGCAAATCCAATACTATAGCAGCACTCCTGTCAGTCCATTAAATCGTGACCGGCATTTATACGTTTGATCATATAAGTAACAGAAGGATGACGCTTGGTGAATAAAATTCTGAAAGCAGACGGTGGTCCTAGTAGATGTTATAAGGATGCACCATACACAAAGAGTCACACCGCGTTAGTCACACTCCCCTAGGCGTTTAAACTCGCCAGAAAACAGTAAATCGCAAGCCTTGAAACAATCATAGTAAAGTCATCCAAAATATAGGGCTGCAAGTCACTCCATGGATAATGAATCATAAAAGAAAATTATTCCACATAACATGATCCTGTTTAACAATTTATTGCAAACCCGACCCCCTTTGGATTGCACTTACAAACTAAAAAAATTAATGAGCAAGTAAATATGAAAACATAGTCATCAGTCCGCTGGTATAGGGAACAGTCAGTATAGGTTAAACAGCCGCATTTATTCCTCTTGGTTGTGTCTCCCTGACTGTGACACGCACACGTTGCTTCTGGTCGCCGTAAGGTCACGCCCAAAAGTATTGTTTGCATGGAATAGACCGTGTATATCACTAAAAATGGCTCTCCTGGAATATGAGCTTTTAAATATTTTCTGGAAAAATCCTTTTCATATAGTCCCTTCTCATACTAGCTACAAAGCTAGCTAGAATGGTAGTTGGATTTAAATTGGGCCACATCATCTTGTCATGCTTGCAGTCCTAATCGGTTAGAATTGTCTATTTCATGAAAGGGGCAAATTTCCAAAACATTTCTTGGCACAAATTTCTTAGATATAGGGCATTTACCATTATTATGTGAAAAAAAAATAGTTGACAGATACAGTACATTGCTCTCTCAAGGCTATCAATGGCTTAAAGGATGACTTCACATTTGAAGCATGAGATTATACTTACCTTTGGCCCAATTTTTCCTTTTTTGTGGTCCCGGCTGGTTCCTTTTAACCCCTTGACCCCCAGACCAGTTCTGACACTTCTCACATACATATAAAAATCAGCACGTTTTAGCTAGAAAATTACTTGGATCCCACATACATTATACAGTGGGGAAAATATTTGATCCCCTGCAGATTTCAAATTTTTTAAATTAAAGTGTTTGTAACCTTACACTGCTTGCCAGCTGCCAGCCCCTCTTTTTTTTGTATCCGGCTGCAACATGCAGTATACATGTTTGTGAAAAACTAAGCCTCTAAATACCGTTTTTGCAGATATCTTCAGGCTGGTCACGTGACTTCCAGCTGCTCTTCTAAACCGATCCAGGACTACAGCGGGAGGGGCCAAGATCTTCCGCTGACGTCAGCTGGGAGGTCACGTGACCGCTGTGCTGGCCGCTCGGCTCCTCCCACTGTACCCCTTAGATGGGGCGGAGAGCGACCGGGAGTCACGTGACCGGCCTGAAGATTTCTGCAAAAATGGTATTTAGACACACTTTTTTTCCACAAACACACTGCATGTTATAGCTGGATAAGAGAGGGGCTGGCAGTACATTTTTTAAATGTTTAAAATACTAATAGCGGCGGGAAGGGAGGGGCAGTTCACACACATACAGAGCTGACATGCAAGGAGAGGAAGTGGGATAGAGGACAGGAGAGAGCGGATGACAGTGGTGTGTAAACTGACCACGGTGTCAGGGCTCAGCAGCCATGATATACCGTGGTCAGTTTACAGGGGGGGGCAAAAACCGTCAGGATCTGCCAGGTTTTTCATGTGTTACAGAGGGCCAAATTACACAGCGCAAGCACTGTGCTGTATAACCTGCTTTAGGGGAACAGGATCCTCTTCTTCTCTTTTTTTTTTTTTTTTTTTAAGGGTAACAGACACTTTATGTTGCAGTTCAGTGAGTAAGAAGTATTTTAACCCCAACAAAACATGACTTAGTACTTAGTCAGAAACCCTTGTTGGCAAGCACAGAGGTAAGACATTTCTTGTAGCTGTTGACCAGGTTTGCACACATCTCACAAGGGATTTTGGTCCACTCTTCTTCTCTAAATCCTTAAGGTTTCTTGTCTGTCAATTGGCAACTCGAAGTTTCAGCTCTCTCCATACATTTTCTATAGGATTAAGGTCTGGAGACTGACTAGACCACTCCATGACCTTAATGTGCTTCTTCTTGAGCGACTCCTTTCTTGCCTTGGCAGTATGTTTTGGGTCATTGTCATGCTGGAAGATCCATCAAAGACCCTTCTTCAGTGTTTTGGCTGAGGGAGGAAGGTTCTCGTCCAAGATTTTCCAATACATGACCTGTCCTTAATCCTATAGAAAATTATATGGAGGGAGCTGAAACTTCAAGTTGCCAAGCGACAGCCAAGAAACCTTAAGGATTTAGAGAAGAAATTTAAAAAAAACGTGGACAAAAATCCCTCCCTGACATGTGTGCAAACCTAGTTACTAACTACAATTAATGTCTTATCTCTGTGCTTGCCAACAAGGGTTTCTCCACCAAGTGCTAAGTCATGTTCTGCTTGGGGATCAAATACTATTTTTACTCACTGAACTGCAACTCAATTTATAAAATTTGTTTTTATGTGTTTTTTTCTGAATTTTTGGTTGATATTCTGTGTCTCATTTAAAATACACCTATGAAAAAAAAATTATAGACCCTTAATTTCTTTGTAAGATGGCAAGCTTACAAAATCTACAGGGGATCAAATAATACATTTCACCACTGTATATTATTTTAAGCAGACGCCCTGGAGAATAAAATGGTTGATGTTGCTGTTTTTTTATGCTGCATATTTGCGTAGCGGTTTATCAGACGCAGTTATCAGGGAAAAAGTGATTGAGAGGCTGGATAGAATGCCTCCTGAAAGAAACTTGTTCCGGATCATGGTTGTAGCCTCAACCATGATCCCGGTAGAACCACCTCAATACGTCACCATTTTTTAAGGTAAATATATTTCTAAAGGTGCTATTGACATTAAATTTTCACTGCATGTCACAAGCCATGCAATCCATATATACAAAGAAACCAAAGAAATTAGTTTATGTGTAATAAAATGGAATGACACGTGGAAAAAGTATTGAACACATGAAGAAAGGGAGGTGCAAAAAGGCATGGAAAACCAAGACATCAGCTGAAATCTATTAGTAATTAGAAAGCAATCCTGCCCCTTGTCAGTGCAAAATAATATCAGCTGGTTCAGTCTCAACTGATGGCCTATAAAAAGGTGTCTCATTAACATGGTGTCACACAAGAAGCCTCATGATGGGTAAAAGCAAAGCGCTTTTTCAAGACCTTCGCAACCTTATTGTTGCAAAACATACTGATGCCATTGGTTACAGAAGGATTTCTATATTTCTGAATGTCCCAGTGAGATATATAGATATATCTATATATTTTTTTTATTTATATTTCTTTTAGGTGGTTAAATACTGCGTATGCGCCCCTTGTCCTCATTCCTATGGGTAACTGTACTCATCTGGGGCTCCAGAAAAGTGTAGTGGATAAAGGGAATGAATGGAGCCTGCGGCACCCATGTGCAATATAAAGGGGAACTGGCTGGGACCATATCAGTGGAAATATTGCTGGATTAGGGCTGAAAGTTCGCATTATCTCGGGTGCACTGCACTTGTGAGGGTGGGGAATTTATTAATGGATAACTTAACTAAAGGTTTAGTTGTTCTTTTGAGTTAATAAAGCTACCCAGGAAATTATTTTAGTTGCTTCCACCAAGCATTAACCTATATTTCTTTATTGTACGTTATGGGACACAGAGCCTTAAGTAATAACTTAATGGGTATATAGGCACCTTCAGGTGATGGATACTGGTATACCAAATGCAGGAAGTTCACTCCCTGTATAACCCCTCCTCCTTCCAGGAGCACATCAGTTTTTTCACCAGTTTCTAAGGTGTTGGTCACGAGTGAAGATGTGCTCTGAGGAGCTCCAGGAGGGATCCTTGCTGCATTTTAATAGCCTCCACAGACCGGATCCATCTAAAGTGCCACTGATGCTAAAGTGGATGGTACCCGGGCCTTGTATCCGAAGCACGAGGTTTTGCCTGTAATGCTTCTCTTTGCAGGTCTGGACCCAGGGACCCAGGGCTTTTGTCATGCTACATCACCTAAAAGCTTTTCCTGGTGGTGTGCTTTTTACAGGTCCAAGGGAGTGGAACCCCGATAAAAAGGGACCCAGTCCTTGCAGGTTTGCTAAACGCAGCCCACCATAATGGGTGAAGGTTGGATTCAGCAAATCCTGCGGCGAGGATAAAGTAAGGGAAGAAACTTAGGAACTAAAAAGTCCACCTATGTATTCTTCTTTAAGGGAAAAAAATGTTGTCATGCCGTAAATCTCCACTAGAGGGAGTCTATGCACATACCCTTATCTGTTGTCTTCCCTGTAAAGCTCAGTGTCAGTCTGTGTGTGGCCGTTGCAGCTTGCGCAGGGGGATTCCTCTCAGGTAAGAGATCTGCCAAATGCTTTTTTCTCTCCCCTGAAGGGACTGGAGGGTTAGGGAAACAGTGGTCTGTGGACCCGAAAGCTGCCAGCAGGGAAATCTTTTTTCAAACGAAAGGAGGGGTGGGTTTTTGAAGGGGGAGGGGCCTAGGCACGACGCCGTGTAACGTCCACGAGGACGCACGGCAAACAGGCTTAACAATTAGCTGGAGCAGTCTCTCCTCTGCTGAAAGCGAGGAGGAACCTAGCAGGCTGCACACAGGGACACAGGAGCGGTGGGGCATTCCTGATACAGGAAGGACATTTTTCCCAGCACTAGGCTGATCTTAATAGCGGCATCATTCTGTCATGACTATTTTCAGCAAGTAGTGCAATTTAATAGTACCTCTGCTTTTGTGCTTAGGACTATGTGTACCAAAAAAGACACCACAAAAAACCAACACAAAAAAACTAAAGGTTTCACCCTCAGGCGTTAGGAATTTCAGTCGCACACTGTCATCCTCGCCTGAAATACCAATTATGGCCAGCCAGGGAGAACCATTGGAACAAATTGATGGTGCAGCTGCTTCTCACATCTCAGCCCCTGTATATGTGACTGAAGATGCCTTTTCCTCCGCCCTGCAAGGCCTGGAAGGAAGATTAGCGGCTTTAATCGCATCCTCCATTCAAATGGATAGGAAGCATGCTAGATTAGATCCCCCTTCCCCACTTTAGAACCTTTGCAAGGGGAGCAGTGGGCACAGTATGAGGTTTTACCCTCAAGAGATCAGGAGGAAAGACAAACAGACTATTCCTCTGCGAAGGAAACAACGGTAGATGAGCTTTTTTCAGCCTCGCAATCTGAGAAATTGCTGATACAATCTCTTACGGAGATGGTTCATTCTACTTTCATGCTACCCCTAATGGAGTCTGCTAAAAGCTCAGTTTCTTCCTTGGGTTCCTTAAAACCTTCACAGCCTTTGCATGCGTTTCCTGTCCATGCATTACTAGAACAGCTTATTTATGCTGAATGGGAGCACCCCGATAAGCATTTTCTTCCTCCAAAGAGATTTTCAGTTCTCTATCCTGTGGAGGAGAAATTCACCCAAAAATAGAAGGTACCAGCAGTTGACGCTGTGATTTCCAGTGTGAATAAAAGTCTAACTTGTCCAGTAGGCAATGCACAAATGCTTAAGGATCCAACAGGTAACAGGTTGGAATTCCTGTTTTTTCCTTGGCAATAGGCATCTGCCAGTCCCTAAAGGACCAATTTCGACAGGCCCTTAAAGAGGTTCCTGCACAAAAAGCCCGGGAATTGGCCGTACTACCAAAAGCATTATGCTTTACCATAGATGCCATTAAAGAGTCTATTCACCAGGCGTCATGTCTTACGCTTATGCTCGTACATATGAGTAGAGTCCTGTGGTTATAAAATTGGTCAGCCAAAGCACTATGTAAAAAGCTCCTGACTGGGTTCCCTTTTCATGAGATCGGCTATTTGGGGATGATTTGGACAAATACATCCAAACAATTTCTAGTGGGAAAAGTCTTTTGCTAGTCAAAAGAATGTATAAACGCCCTTGATTTAAATGCGCTCTTTCTCCTGCGCCAGGGCCTTCCGCCTCTAGGCAGTGGCGATGGCCTCCGCCGTCAGACTCTAGAGGAAAACCTCAGGGTCAGGCCCAGGCTCAAAAGAAATCCTGGAGCCGGAAACCTGCAAAGCAGAATCCTAAAGCCTTATCACGAAGAGGGTGGGGGGGGAGACTTCTGCAGTTTTCAGACGGCAGGAGGAAATTCAGGACAGATGGGTCATATCCACGGTAACACTGGGGCACAAGCTGGAATTTCAGGACATTCCACCGTCTCGTTTCCTGAGGTCAAACGTTCCCAAAGCTCCAGAGAAAAGGCAATCTCTGTTTTGGACACTAGACCGATTAATGGCTCAGGGGGTTATCATGCAGATCCCCACAGAAGAGCAAGGTTTGGGGTTTTATTCAAACCTCTTCACAGTACCAAAACTGAATGGAGATGTCAGACTTTTTCTAGATCTAAAGAATCTAAATCCGTTTCTAAAGATCCTCTCCTTTCGCATGGAGACAATCAGGTCAGTAGTTTCTATCCTACTAGGAGAAGAATTTCTGGCATCTATCGACATCAGGGATGCATATCTGCATGTTGCTATTTCTTTTCATACATGACTGGACACAGAGCCTTGTTAATTAATGGGTTGTATAGCTCACCAATAGGTGATTGGACACTGGCACACCCCATGAAGACCAGTCCCCCCTCTATATAACCCCTCCCATAAGGAGAGTGCCTCTCTTTTCTGCAATCGTGTAAGGTGTTGGTCACGGTTAAAGAAGTGCTAAGAAGAAAGCTCTACTGAAGATCCCTCCGAGGGTCAAGGAGCTATGCAAACGGATCCATCCAAAAAAAAGCTAAAATGGATGGTACCCAGGCCTTGCAGAAGAGTGAGGTTTTCCCTGTAATGTCTCTCTTGTAGGACTTGCCTCTGGGATCCAGTACTTTGGGCACATATTAAAAATTGTGCAAAGATACTTTGGCAGAGTCTTCTACAGGTCTAGGGAAGAGGCCTCCTTTAAATAGGAACCCAGCGCCCTGGAGGTTGGCACAACACTACCCGCCATGTTGGGTGAAGATTGGATCTGTCTAGTCTTCAGCAGTTCCTGCAGAGTATTGGTAACTGTTAGCGCATATCCTACCTTACGAACACTAAATTTAAGGGCTTGGCTATTAAAACCCACATTCTGAAGAAACGTGGGCTTTCCGGGTCAGTTGTCTCCACCTTGATTAATGCAAGGAAGCCAGCTTCCAGGACTATATATTATAGAGTCTGGAGGGCTTATGTTTCCTCGTGTGAATCCAAGGGTTGGCACCCTCGGAGGTATATCATAGGCAGAATTTTTGCCTTTCTACAATTAGGGGTAGAGATGAAGTTGGCCTTGAGTACTATTAAGGGCCAAGTCTCAGCTTTATCGGTCTTATTTCAAAGACCGCTTGCTACACATTCTTTAGTCTGGGGTTTTATGCAAGGGCTGATGCGACTTAATCCGCCAGTCAAACTTCCTTTGAACCCTTGGGACTTGAACTTAGTTTTGTCAGTGTTACAAAAACAGCCATTTGAACTGATACAGCATATTCCCTTAGTCCTTCTGACAAGGAAGTTATTTTTAGTTGCTGTATCCTCAGCAAGGAGTGTTTCAGAATTGGCTGCTCTTGTAAAGAGCCATACTTGATTATTCATGAGGAGTGATGTTACGCCCTTGTCCAGACTTTTTGCCAAAAGTGGTTTCAGGTTTTCACCTGAACCAAGATATTGTCCTGCCATCGTTTTTTCCAAAACCATGTTCCAGGGAAGAGAAGTCACTACATTGTCTTGATGTGGAGAGAGCAGTGAAAATCTATTTAAAGACAACTGCTCAGATTAGAAAGACTGATGTCTTATTTATTCTGCCAGAGGGTCCTAAGAAAGGACAGGCAGCGTTGAAATCCACTGTCGCTAAGTGGATTCGACAAGCTATAATTCAGACTTCTAATTTAAGGGGTAAGATTCCCCCTTTCCAAGTCATAGTGCACTCTACCAGGTCGGTTAGTGCTTCTTGGGCAGTGCGTCACCAGGCCTCCATGGCTCAGATCTGTAAGGCCGCAACTTGGTCTTCAGTACATAAATTCACAAAATTTTATCAGGTGGATGTAAGGAGGTATGAGGATATCACCTTCGGGTGTAGTGTGCTGCAGGCAGCAGTATAGGTCCTCATGTCTGGGGGTACCCTGCGGGTTGTGTCTTCCTCCCCTCAAATAGCATTGCTATGGGACGTCCAATTAAGTTATTACTTAAGGCTCTGTGTCCCATGATGTACGATAAAGAAAATAGGATTTTTTTAACAGCTTACCTGTAAAATCCTTTTCTTGGAGTGCATCAAGAGACACAGAGGTCCCTCCCCTCTTTTTGGGGTTTAAAGTGGAGTTCCTCCCAAAAAAAAAAAAAAAAAAGTATTACTGTGCAATAAAATTAAAAAAAACATTTGGGTATTTTTTTTTACTCACCTCTTAATGCCTGTTGCTATGTGGTCCCTTGAAATCTTCCTCCTTCCTCTCCACGGCTCCTTACGTCACTTACCTCGGCGCCTCCGCTCGCTACTGCTCCTGGGAGATGTGTGTCATCGTTTCCCAGGAGTCAGTGGGTCTCGCCGAGGGCTTCATTGCCATCACAACGGGGCGGGCACTTCCGACAACGACGCCCGTTGTAATGGCAGCCTGTTTAGTGTCCTGCCCCCTGTCTAATAATGCCCCCCAGTACTACGCATCCATGGTGCTTGCGCAGTACCTAGCCGCCGAACATTGGATTCCACCTTTCGGCAGCTCCATACTATGCATGCGCAGTACAGGGCGGGCATTATTCGACGGGGCATTTCTCGTCAGAACAACGGCGGTGGGAAAATGACTCAATGCGCATGCGCAAGATCGGGGAGAGAACAGGCACCATATCCTGGAACAGGATGCTTGTGGGTTTCACGTGCCCACAAGCAAAATGAAATCGGCCAAGAAAGGACTAACAAACTTTAAGAGATAAATCCTTACATTGGGGGACACATTTTATAAAAGACGTGAGTGTTCAAATGCTAATTTAAAGCTTCTGAAAGGGTTAAAAAAAAATTTGATTGTAGTTGGAACACCGCTTTAAGTATATTGCTTTGCTGCAAAAACTGATGTGCTCCTGGAAGGAGGAGGGGTTATATAGGGAGTGAACTTCCTGGATTGGGTATACCAGTGTCCATCACCTGAAGGTGCCCATATACCCATTAAGTTATTACTTAAGGCTCTGTGTCCCATGATGTACTCCAAGAAAAGGATTTTACAGGTAAGCTGTTATAAAAATCCTATTTTCCTGTGTACTACTTTAACAGTGTTTACTTAATATTGTTTATTTTATATAGCTAAATTTTAATGCACTCATTTATTTTCTTTAATTAATGTTTTTACCCATAAATCTTCAGATAAACACAGATAATGAATTCTGGCAGTATCAAGGTACAGTTGCCTTTTTTGAGTTGAAGTATTGGTCATGTGAGTTTATTCTCCCCTTGCTTTGTAACTGTAGGACATTCTTGTCCTATTGTATGACTGAAAATTCACACTGTTTGTGACTTACTATTTGCTTTAGAGAACATGGATGGATGAAACTATCTTGACTTGCTGTAACTAAGAATATATTGTGTGGTACGGTGCAAATGCATATCTAAACAGGGTTTATTTATATGTTTCTTAAATTCTTCTTTATTGCCAAAACATAAGGAACCGGCCACAGTTCCTGTGAGTGTGCTTGATATCATTGGCATTCTGCTGGATCTACGTTCACCTTTCTCTCGCATTAATAAACATTGATCTTTTTTTGTAACTACACAGTTAAGCCATTCCAGACACCATGACATTCTTTTGTATGAAACTGCCACTATAGCAAAAGAGGGGATTTATGAAACTATGGTCATGAATTATCCAATGGCATTTCATGTCTGTGTATCTCTGGAGCAAGCGAGGACATGAAATGTATGAATTTCAGGTATTCTGGACATAGGGAGCCCCTTTTGGTTAAGATGTTCCTTATTACAGAAACTGTTCGGTGTGAATGTTACAACATTTTAAAGATTTCAACAATGTGTGTTCACAATAGACAAGTCGTTGTCGGACATTCTGTACTAACAATCCGATGTTAGTACAGCGACACCCCCCCCCCCCCCCCCCCCCGCCTGAACACTCCAGTCAGCGCTGAGAATGTTGATCAGGAGCCGGTCAACTCCATGCTCTTCCAACAGAAGCCGGCCCGACTGCTATACACACGGGCCGAATGTTGGCCGGATTGTATTGAAATGGCCAATGTCACCTAGCATTTGTCCCCTGTGTACTAGACTTTAGGTTCAAAAGACAGATCTAAAGACCATGTACATACTGGTCATAGTCAAAAGTATAAACCCAAAATGAAATCCAATATCTCTGAGTCTCATTCCCATCCTTGCTTCCAAAGGTGGTTTCAGTGTTCCATCTTAATGAGGACATTGTTATGCCATCCTTATGACCTGCTCTAAGCATCCAAAGGAAGTCTTGCTACATTTAGTGGACGTTGTCAGAGCCAAAAACCTACTGCTTCTTTTAGGGCCAATTCACACAGCACAGCAATTTTATTGCAGTGCTAGGCTGCATTGCAGTTTGAATGAAACACATGGGAAACAATGTTTTCCTGTGTGTCCCTGTGGTGACAGACGTTTTACCATGCCATAAAATGTCTATCACCACACAGTGTGTATTGGCCCTTAGGCAAACAGATTCCCTGTTTGTTCTGTCATTGTGTCCATGCAAGGGACACCACTGCTTCAAAGTCCACCATAGCTAGGTGGATAAGGAATTTGAGGGCTTATGCTTTAAAACAGGGGTCTCAAACTAGGGGCCCTCCAGCTGTTGCAAAACTAACCAAAAGTCCCATCATGCCTCTGCCTGTGGGAGTCATGCTTGTAACTGTCAGCCTTGCAATGCCTCATGGGACTTGTAGTTTTGCAACAGCTGAAGGGCCGCCAGTTTGAGACCCCTGCTCTAAAACACCTTCTGCTCTGTCACGTGCACACTCCAAAACCGTTAGAGGCATTGTGCCTAAAGGGTGAGGATTCTGTTTTATCCAGCTGTATTTTCTAGTGCAACTTGTAACATCTAAGTGAAAGATGGAACACTAACATGTCAGAATAAAAATCCAAAAATTCAAAAAACAGAATCACCGAGTTGGAAGTATTTTGTTGGACCACATTTTGCTTTAAATACAGCCTTTAGTCTTTTGGGACATGTCTCTACTAACTTTGCACATCTATACTTTGCAAAATTTGCTCACTCTTCTTTGTAGAACTGCTCAAGTTCAGTTAAATTTGATGGTGACCATTTGTGGACAGCATCCTTCAAGTCATTCTACAGATTTTCAATTTTGGGGTTTAAGTCTGGGCTTTGACTAAAGCATGCAAGGACATTCCCCATTTTCACCTTCAACCACTGTGTGGTAATTTTTGCTGTGTGCTTTGGATCATTGTCATGTTGGAAGGTAAACCTTCTTTCCATTGACAACTTTCTGGCAGAGGGCAGCAGATTTTCCTCAAGAATATGATGGCAGTTTGCCCCATCCATTTTTCTTCTATCCTGACAAGTGCTTCATTCCCTGCTGCAGAGAAACACTCCCATAACAAGATATTACCACCTCCATGCTTTTACTGTAGGAATGGTGTTATTTGGATATTGAGCTGTATTGGATTTCCGCCAGACAACTTAAAGATTCTGAGGCCACATGGAAAAAGGTTTTTCTGATCAGATGAGACTAAAATTGAACACCTTTTTCCATGTGGCCTCAGAATCTTCAAGGTGCGTTTTAAGGTGGTCAGATGAGACTAAAATTGAATTATTTGGCCTCAACACCAAACAATATGTCTGACAGAAATGCAATACAGCTCACCATCCAAATAACACCATTCCTACAGTAAAGCATGGAGGTGGTAATATCTTTTTTATGGTGGTGTTTCTCTGCAGCAGGGACTGGAGCATTTGTCAGGATAGAAGAAAAATGGATGGGGCAAAATACCATGCCATAAAGTTGTCATTGAGAAGGTTTACCTTCAAACATGACAATGACCCAAAGCACACAGCAAAAATGACTGTACAGTGGTGAAGGAGAAACAGTTGAATGCCCTTGCATGGCATAGTCAGAGCCCAGACCTAAACCCCATTGAAAATCTGTGAAATGACTTGAAGACTGCAGTCCACAAACGGTCACCATCAAATGTAACTGAATTTGAGCAGTTCTGCAAAGAGTGGGCAAATATTGCAAAGTCTAGATGTGCAAAGTTAGTAGAGACTAAAGGCTGTGATTAAAACAAAATGCGGGTCAACAAAATACTGACACAAGGGGATAATCCTTTTTCCAACTCAGTGATTCTATTTTAAAATTTTTATATTGTTTTTCTGACATGTTGGCGTTATAGTTTTCACTTGGATCTTATGAGATGCACTAGTAAAAAAAAGCTGGGTAAAACAAAAGCTGTCTGTCTTTCAGGCTGCAAAGCAACAAAATGTGATTATTTTAAAGGGGGTGATTGTTTTCTTTACCCACTGTAGATGTAAATCCCATATCTTGAAGTGCAGTAGAAGACACAGGTCACCCTCCCTAAACTCTTCTTGTTACTCTCTGTATTGTTTGTTACAAAACTGAGGACTGAGGTAGGGTTATAGGAGAGGTGCCCCAGGAGGGCTTGTCCTCAAAAGCTTGCCTATGTTTTTGTATAAATAAGTCACCTTTGTCCTGTACTGTACTCCAAGATCTGTAATTCAAAAATGTCACTTTTTTTAATACTTAAACCTAATCATGCTAGCCAAAGTTAACACGCATGCAAAGAAAAAAATAACTGCTAATATCAGTTATACACAGGAAAGAATCTTGGCTATAAAACCGGCAGTAGTTTCCAGCAGTTATTAGTGTAGTTGTGGGCTCAGTAAGAAAGGGCTCTAGGACTTACAAGGTACCATCGTAGGTCCTTGGCTGGTTAAAGCAATTTACTTTGTCGCTTCTGCAATAAAGTTTCTTACCTGTCTGTTCTTCACTGTACATGGAGCTGCGCATGCACAGCTCAGTGTATAATTTTGGCTATTACCAGGATGCAAAAAGCCCTGTGCATGCATGGGAGTGACATCATCTCAGTCCCGCCAATTAAAACAGGACACCACAGCGCTGGAGTTGAGGTGAGTATAGTTATACTTTAGCAACTGAAATTATTCTGCATAACTTCTATTGCTAAAAGGTATCTACCATACAAAGGGAGTGCATTGTTTCCTCTGAGTTTGCTGACTCATGAACTTGCAATGTGAGAAGGAGCACTAAGCCACAAGCATTGGAAGCAGCCTTAGAATTCAGTAAGCAAATATGGCTTCCCCAACGTTCATATAGAATTACAAATTAAACATAAACACAATGTTTTTGAAAAATTAACGCTATTTTTTTTTTTAAATTACGCTGGTCTGTTTGTGTGTATGTATGTGTATACATCTATGTAATGTCTAAATGAAAATACTTTAGTATTTTAATTAATGGAATGTGTGGGCATGCATTTTTTGTCTTTTCTGTGACAAAGCTTTGCACATCTGAACAGGAAACATTTTTGCTTCCATTATATCAAGAGTAAAGCTGGCCATACATGGATCGAAGTTCAGCCGATTCAGCGTGGACCAGCTGATATTCGATCCATCTATGGACAGGCTAATGGTACCCAAGTCAATCCATTGTATTCTACTGTCTGGGAAGTCTCCCCACGAATGTGTTGATGTGGGAATTCAAGTGATTTTTTTTTCCTTCCACTCAAGAAAATTGAATAATCCTATGGTCTTCTTTGCTCTTGTATTGCTTTTTGTATCCTGTGCACATTCAATTCTTCTATGACATTAAGTCCTTATGCCCCCCTCCCCACCCAAAGAAAAAAAAAAAAAAGGGTATAACATATATTGGAGTCATTTTCGAAAGCTAAAAGGAACAGGGTGTAGGGCTATGAAAAAGGGTTTCTGATAAAACTATAGAGGATGGGCCACATCCCAAATGTACCAAGAAAGAGGAAAAAGCCCCCTAGGGTGGGACTTTAAATTAAACTACCATATAAACATTGAGAAGTTGTAGAAAAATATTGAACATTTATTAGAAAACATATATAAAATATTGCACATGACCGTGGATACAGTGTATACAAAAATGCAAAGAAAGATATAACTTCCTGAACCCGATGCGTTTCGCGTTTCCGAGGTGGATGCTGTCTCCATCAGGGATTTTCACAGAAAATATAATATCCTTAAAATTCATATTCAAAATGATCAACAATGATTGAGCCCTATCCAAATAATAAAATAATACTGGATAGTCATACACAGAATACTGAGGGTATTGAAAACTTACATCATCATCATTTGCATGTACATAAGAGTATTCACATTAAAAATGAATTGACACTGTCGCGTGGAATCCCCTGCGTATCCTGTCCACAGCAAAATTGGAATTAATTATTTAGTTAATTTATTGTGTGTGTGTATAGGGTGGGAACCTCTCTGAGACCATAGTTAATGCAGTATCCTCAATGTTTCTTTAGTTTTTAGCACTTTGTTACATGGTTGACTTTAGTTTAGATGTGGAAAAGGAAATTGGTTTCTTTTGTAGAATAGTAGCTATTTTCTGGTATTGGAGGCTATCATATAACATATAGGGCCTTATTTGTTAAAGAGTCTAAAATGATTTGGATATGGCCATGGTAGCCAATAAATACTTTTTCTCCCTTTTGGGGTGTTCGTGCTGAATGTGAGAACAAAAAGGATAATCTCTATGGGTTGCTATGGGTATTAAAAAACAGCTGTTCCTTAATTTTCATGTAACCAGCTGTTGAAATCTGGTATGTGTTGGTTATGCTAATTTGTAGTTGTCGTGTGCTGTCCCTGCAAAGGCATCCATCAATTAAACCTTGATTTAGATGTTGCATGTGACTGGTTTTTACTAGACTGTCTTTGTAGTGCATTCAGTTACATTTATGCATTGCACCTGTTCATTGTACAGGCTGCAGGGCACAGTTCATATAATATTATTGCTACAAGCCGCTGCAAAAGACCATTAAATCATATTTGCTTATCCAAGAGAATTACTTACTGAAAGTACGCTGATGATCACAGGCCATAAATTATGTTATATGTTTGGGAATGTTCAGGTAGATTTTCAGATTGAATTAATTGAAAATAAGTGCTCAATAAATATATTTAACTGCATTGATACAAGAAAGAAAAGAGCAATTTAGTTTCTCCGTTTTTTTGTGAGGAATTCAGAACAAAGAAAATTTTTTCAGGGTAATGTTTAGGCACAATGACCACTTCTAGATGTTCCCTATACCAGGGTTTCTCAATTCCAGTCCTCAAGGCGTACCAACAGGTCATGTTGTCAGGATTTCCCTCAGATGGAACGGCTGTGGTAATTACTAAGGCAGTGAAACTGATCAAATCACCTGTGCAAAATAATGGAAAGCCTGAAAACATGACCTGTTGATGCGCCTTGAGGACTGGAATTGAGAAACACTGCCCTATACCAAAGCAAATGTTCATTTTTTAAATTCAGCACTCCTTTAATAAGAAACAGTATAAACACGGGGTTTGCAGTCCCACATCGTTTTAGGAAAATACATCAGACAACTGCATAAAGTTAAATGGTCTTCACATTGGGCCTCCATCAGAGTTGAAAAAGCACAACCAGGTTTTTTTAAATGCCAGTCTACACAATCATTCATCTAGCTGCAATACCCTTCTGAAGCCACTCCATCATCCCACTAGGCAGACTAGCAGCAGGTACAAGCTTGCTCCAGGCCACATCAGTTTCTACAGTTTAGTAAAAAAGTACAATATCAAAAGAGAAGTATGGGGTTCTAAAAAAATGTACATACTCCCATATATGGTTGCAGCATCGATCTGATGCTACAGTTGTCTCCCGCCAATTCTTAGACCGAGAACCGAGCATTCACATTGACTGCTGATTGCTCATTTCTCAGTCTGCAGAGAGCATTGATGGTCAGTCACTGGCTCAACGCTCTGCCCTCCAGCACTTACTGGAGTGTTGGGCTGTGAAGGGGGTGGACGCGGATGGCTTAGGGAACCCCTTGTTAAAGGGGGCTTCCAGATTCTGATAAGCCCCCTGCCCGCAGACTCCCACAAACATAGCCCAGGGTTGTCAGGATGAGGCCCTTGTCCCCATCAACATGGTGCTTTGAGGTGCACCCCCCATGTTGAAGGCATGATGCCTAGTATGGTACAGGAGGGGTGGGGCACTCGCCCCCCCTTCCTGGTCTGCCAGGCTGCATGCTCGGATAAGGGTCTAGTATGGATTTTGGGGGGGGCCCCACTTTTTTTTTATTTTGGCATTGGGTTCTCAAAGGGCCTGGTATGGATTGCCCCCCCCCCCCCTCCTTTTTTTTAAAAAAAAAAACCTTTTTGTAGTGCTGGCAATGGCTTGCAGCCGGGAAAATCAATTTTAAGGTCTTTTTTTTTTTTTTTTTTTTTTCATTATATATGTGAGTTTTTTTGCAGCAGGTTATATACATGGTACAGATGCGCCACTTTACGGGCAGACTGGGGGACCCCCCAGGCACTATATTTAAATTTTTAGTTTTTACTGTTTCACTTGAAGCATCATTAAAATCACTGCTCCCGTAAAAAAAAAAAAAAAAAAGTTTTCAATTTTGCGTTTATACCTATCCCTCAAGACAGTACCCAGGCCCCCATACCCTTTTTATGGCCAATAACTTGCATATAAGTCTTCAAAATGTGGCCTTTCAATTTTTCTAGTTTGGACCCTATAAACTTTAATAGATTTTGCGGCCCGGGTCTGAACTTTTTCCATGTTCGGGATTTCTGGTGTGAGCCGAACCCCGGGGGGGATGTTCAGCCCATCACTAGTGAAGACTGATTGCTGGGATCAGCTGGCTAGTGGGAGACGCCTGCTGGTGGCCAACGGAACTACACCCTTCCACTCTGGGAAGCACAGTGCCACCAACAGGTAATTCAGGTCCTGACAATGGCTTTTATTTCTGTTCATGTGTGCAACATCTTATGGGTGAAATCCTGGTCAGCCCTAAGCTGCCTGTAAAAGAGATCTCATTGGTATGCCCTTTGAAGGAGGACTGCTTTTGTGGGGCACTTTACAAGTTCATTAAGGATGTTACAGGAGCAAAGTTCCTCCCTGAGCTGTCAAAATTTCCTGTTCTGGGGGTTCCATCTTCTCAAAATGCAGGATGCCCAATTGCTTTATTTTTAAAGCCAAAATTCAGCACTTTTTTTCAACATAAGACTTGGATCACCAATCCAGCCAGGTCATACCCCAAAGCTTCTTTCACAAGGGTTTCGAAGAGTGGGGGACGTCTTTTACAGTTTGCCCTTCATCTGGGTCACAGACCTATGTGTTCAATTATTGGTTTTAAAAGCATACCAAATAGAGTTGTAAACTCTACCCCCTCAGTTTTCTTCTCTCAAACCAACTAAAATCTGCCCAAGGATAATCTGATTTGCAGAATGCCCTGAACCACCTCTTATCTAAAGACACGGATCCTGGAGGACACGTTTAAATGAATATATTTATATGATTATATCATATTATGATATATATATGATTACAAACGATTTTATTGAAAGATCTTGAACATACATGTAGCATATCAGACGGTCATTCATCTTGTATAAAAGTTAGCGCCTACCAGACATGGGGAGATATCGAAGTCGAGTTAAAGAGAATCAACACACATAGAATATATTCGGTATACAGTATATGGCAGTCTTAGGAGTTTATACATCATATGTAGATATATCCAAGGTATATTGCTGGGTTTTAACAGAGGGGTATCCCAATGTTTTCATTTCTTATCATAAATGCATGGTATCAAATAAAGTATGGTGAATGCGCTCAGAAAGTTTAATTGCTTCCATTCTAGCTAGTACCCGCAACCAGGAAATAGCTGAGGTACGTCTATTTAGTGCTGTGACCCAGTGGATGGCCACAAAAAGCGTATGGATCAGTCTTTCGCTTGGAGCAGGAACATCCGGGATATAGGTGAAGCATGGGCACATTTGTATGGTGAGAGTGATTAAGCAACCTGCAATAGTGGATGTCTATGTAGCTGCTTGCTGCCAAATGGGTTTAAGGAATTTACAGCTCCAAAAATATGAGTTAATGAACCCAAATCAGGGCAGCCGTGGAAACACTGCGGAGATACCGTGGGGTATATTGAATGGAGTTTTGCGGGTGTCATATACCACCTGCTGTGAAGTTTGTCAGCTGTCGCACTGAATGCGACCTTGTGTTCTTGAACATTGTCGGCATTTCTTCCCATTCAGTGTTTAAAAGTATGACCTATCTCTCTCTCTCCCAGCTAAGCATTGGTTTAGTTTTTTCCTCTAGAGCAAACTCGTTGAGAAAGCGATTTTAAAAGAGATATTAGATATAACCCCATTGTCTCTGGAAAAGCATGCACATTTGTGTTCATATTGGGTGCAATGTGTTTGGGATTGTAAGGTGTCCTTGCTATGATAAAAGTGCTTGATTTGCGTGTATCGGAATTGCTCAGAGGGGGTAAATTATGCTCTAATTGGAGTTGAGGGAAAGTTTTTTTAAAGTTAGAAGGATTGGATTGAAATATTGTTACTCCAGCTGTGCACCATTGGAGGAAGCGATATCTGTTGTTGAAGGCAGGGGGGAAAACTGGGTCTCCTAGAGAGAAGTATAGGGGGGAGAGATTAGAATTTTCTGCCGTATAGGGACCATATGTATAAAGATTGGTATACAATTGTATTCAGTGCTATAATTTCACTCACTTTTATAGATCTGGACCATAATAATCCTGGTAAGAAAAAAGGGAGAATAGAGTACGTTTCAAAAGCTAGCCAAGGATTATCTGTAGAAGGGGCATGCCATTGGTCCGTTTGAGCTAATCTGGCCGCCATATAATAGCGCTACAGGTCTGGGAGGCCTAGCCCCCCAAGGGGTTTGGGTCTGTACAGCAGGGATTTGTGGAATCATGGTTTTTTGAGATGCCATATAAACTTTTTTTTTTTTTAATACATTACCTCTTTATTTGACATTTTCTTATTTACCAGTTTTACAATATCCATACATACAGCAATTTTAACACTGATTTTACAAAGTATGTGTTTTTAAATTCTAATTTCTTATTTCCATCGATCCCTAGCAGTGACTATATACCACAAGTAGAATTACCTACACAAAACCATTCATAACAAAACAGAAAAAACAAATAAGAAAACAAAAATGGGAAGAAAGGAAAAAAACTAAACAAAACAAAACAAGCCCCCTCCCTCTCCCTCTCCTCCTCCCACACTGCTCAACACTTCCCATACAGCCTATACTTTTCCTATCCACTCACTCTTCTTACATTCTTTACTATTATATTTGGAATCCAAGAGAATGAGGCCAGACTTGGTGTTATTAACCAGAGACCCCACAACTTAGCTAATATATCCATTGTACCCCTTTTCTGATAAACCTGTCGCTCCATTAATATTGCCTCATTTACCTGGGAGCACCATTCCTCAAATACTGGTACACTGGAAGACATCCATTTTCTAGCTATTAACTTACGGGCTATAAATAATAGTCTACCCTCGGGTATAGCTCTTCATTAAGACAACCCAGTAAACATATTTTTGGGCGAAAGCATTCAACAGCGTCGAGTGGACATACATGTGGGAGGTACTAGAGAGGTTTGGCCTGGGACATAACTTTATACAATGGGTTAAGCTACTATACTCTGACCCAAGGGCTTGTATGCAAATTAATGGGGTAGTGACAGAATTCTTTTCATTATCAAGAGGTACCAGACAAGGGTGCCCATTGTCCCCATTGTTTGCACTGGCTGTCGAGCCACTCGACCGCGGTTCAACAATCGGAGGATATCTGTGGATTTATTAGAGGGGCAAGGAACGTAAAGATATCATTTATATGCGGACGACACACTGCTGTTTCTTGGTGATATGGACAATTCCTTGATATCCTTAATGACCCTTATAAAAAATTTGGCTTATTCCCAGGCTTTACTATTAATTGGGACAAATCGGTCCTATTCCCACTTGATGAATTCAGTTTTGATATACCGAAGGAGGCCCAACAAAACAAGTTGTGAAGTTTTTTAAATATTTAGGAATATGGATATACCCATGGTTGAAAGATTTGCAGCATAATTTAACTCCCATCCTGGAGAAATTTAAACAAAAGAGTATAGCATGGTCCAAATTACCACTATCAGTTGTGGGCCGAGCAAACCTCATAAAAATAATGTGGGCCCCCCAATTATTATATGTTTTACATAATTCACCTATATGGATCCCGTTAAAATGGTTAAAAAAAAATAGATTTTTTGTTTCGTAAGCTATTATGGAATGTAAGAGCTCTAGGATTAGACTGTCTACCCTTCAGAGAACTAAATAAGGGGGGGTTTAGCAGTGCCTCAGCCAAGAGTGTATTTTATAGCTTCCCAATTGCAGCATTTTGCGGGGTGGGGGACGATGGATTGGAGAGATCCAATACAGGCCATGTTATTAAGTCAATGTTCGAGCTATAACCTTACGGCCCAACTAGAATCAGGATCATTTGCCTGCACTCACTCTAGCCCAACATTGGTGCTAATGAATAGAGTATGGCAGGAAATGAGGCGTACAATGAAATATGAAGGGGTGTCAAAATTCTCTCCAATATGGGGGAATAGGTACTTTTGGGAACTCTGTAAACTAGAGGGGTTTGAATATTGGCGTTCTAAAGGAATACAATATATTCCTCAGCTTTATGCTCAAAGCGCTATACGGTCTTTTCAGGAGCTACAGGAATTATATAAATTGCCGCATAATAACTTTTATAAATATCTACAACTACGACATGCAGTCTATTCCCAGTTTAAAGGAGGGATGAATATAAGACCAATGCTATTGATATCTTTATTAGCAGGGGCAGGGAGAAAAAAAGGTTTAACCTCTCTAGTATATAGCCAACTTATGGCGAATTATCAAGATATTTTGGATAGCCCAGGCAGAAAGGGTTGGGAGATGGATCTGGGGTTATACTGGACGAGGAATGGCAAAATATTTTAAAGAGGGCACCGATGATTTCTTTATCATCTACACAATGCCTATCACAACTGTTTATTATCTATAGGACATATAGGACTCCAGTAAAATTATATAAGTGGAGGATGAGGGAAACTTCGGATTGCCCAAGATGTAAGCAACCCCAGACAGATTTGCTCCATATGCTTTGGCATTGTCCTAAACTGGTTAGATACTGGTGAGAAGTGGTGTCCACAATTAATGGGGCTTATAACAGCCAGATAGAATTGGACCCCAAAATATGTTTACTGGGTTAGATGCCATATAAACTTAATGTCCTTCTGTATTGATTCAATATAAGTTTTAGAGACATAAAAAATAGCAACTTGGGTAATATGGCCATTTTTATGGCTGTAACCCTGCCTAGGAATGAAATATGATACTTATCCCAAGTCTTTAACCACTTCCGGACCGCCCAGCGCAGTTTTGCGTCCTCACTTTGAAGGGGGATATCGTTGTTATGGCAGCAGCTAGTTGCCATAACCCCGGTATTCTCGTATTCGGCTAGCGGTCCGCTACAAGATAAAGGTGGTCTCTGCAACGAATTCGCCACTAGATCACTTTTTACGGCGGCGGGAGAGGGGCCGCCGCGATCCGTTGCCCTCCGCCACTTACTGGAGCTGTCGGCGGTGGCGATCGCGTCTGTCCCCTGCCTGGGTATGGAGACGAGCAAGGGGAAGATGGCCCCCTCCCGTCTCCATATCACTGCAGGGCGGAAGCGACGTCAAAACATCACTTCCACCCATAGCTCTTAAAGGGTCTTTTTTTTTTTTAAATGACAATTTTTTGTTTTTATTGCATTTTAATGTAAATATGAGATCTGAGCTCTTTTTGACCCCAGATCTTATATTTAAGAAGTCCTGTCATGCTTTTCTATTACAAGAGATGTTTACATTCCTTGTAATAGGAATAAAAGTGACACAATTTGTTAAAAAAAAATGTAAAAACGTTAAAAAAAAAAAAAAAAAGGTGAAATAAATAAGAATAGAATAAAAAAAAAATGTAAAACGCGCCCTGTCCCGACGAGCTTGCGCGCAGAAGCGAACGCATACGTGACTAGCGCCCGCATATGACAAATGTGTTCAAACCACACATGTGAGGTATCGCCACGATCGATAGTGAGAGCAATAATTCTAGCCCTAGACCTCCTCTGTAACTTAAAACATGCAACCTGTAGAATTTTTTAAACGTCACCTGTGGAGATTTTTAAGGGTAAAAGTTTGTCACCGTTACACGAGCGGGCGCAATTTTGACGCATGGCATGTTGGGTATTAATGTACTGGGCGTAACATTATCTTTCACAATATTAAAAAAAATGGGCTAAACTTTACCGTTGTCATATTTTTTAATTAAAAAGTGTATTTTTTCCGCAAAAGAAAAAAGAGAAAGCTCTGGTGTCCCCAGTGACACACCTCCATCCCTGTAAAATGTAGCAAAACAGGAAATTCACCCTGGGACTTTACATGAGGTGGGCACCGTTCCAACAATAAGCATAACAGTAGTAGATACAGTATAAAATGTATTCAAGTAAAAATGTTACATGCATAGATATCACCATTTGCCAATTTAAAAGGGATACATGAACATGAGATATTGGTACATAAATGTAATAGCAGTAATAATACACGGGCATCTTTAGTACCAACGTGTTTCGAGAGACCCAGCTCGCTCTTCAGGGGTGGATGCGTGTAAAAATGTACCTAGAATGAAAGGGTATAAATTGGCGGTATAGCATAGTATTGGTTTTATATAGGCACAGGGTAAGAGGGGTCTTGGTAGAAAGACCCCATACTCACCACTGAACTTGACCATAGCAACAGGTGTGTGGCTCCCAGCAGGTGTCTCACCCGGAAGCTGAGGGGGCGGAATCAGGCAAGACCCCGCCAGGGGCCAAACTGAGGGCAGGCATGGCACGGATGGAATGGTGTATCCCTAGAGACCTCACTAGTCTGTAAAAGATATAGGCTGTAAACATAAGTTTGTTTGTCAGGCATCTGAAGTAACAGAGTAAAATCAATAAGTAATGGCATATAAATGTCTATGCAAAGGTAAGGGGCCTGGGCCGGAGATGGTACCACGTGATCAGCTGTGTAATCATCGCGTGAACCAGGAAGTGCCGGTAAACGGCATTCCTCTGTTTGCGCTGACAGGGAGAGCCGATTGGCGGCTCTCCCTGTCGGGGGGCGGTCACATTAATTATCAGCACAGCACCATCAGATGTGCCACCACAGCTGCCAAAAAGGTGCCCATCAGCTGCCAGTCAGTGCCCCTCAGGATCGCCAGTCAGTGCCCATCACATTGCCAATCAGTCCCCCACAGTAAAACCTGTCCGAACCTTATCAGTGCCGCCTGTCATTGCCCATCACAGCCGCTTGTCAGTGCCCTTTAGTGCTACCTTTTGGTGCCCATCAATTCTACATATCAGTGCCCATCAGTGAAGGAGAAAACAATTTTATAACCGAAGCAAAAAAAATTTTTTTAACAAAAAATAAAAACCCCAGTGGTGATAAAATGCCACCAAAATAAAACTATTTGTGGGAAGAAAATGATAAAAATTTAGTTTGGGTACAGTGTTGCATGACCGCTTAATTGTCATTCAAAGTGCAACAGCACTGAAAGCTGAAGATTGTCCTGGGCAGGATGGGGCGAAAGTGCCTGGTATTGAAGTGGTTAAGCTACTTAAAAATAGTGTATGCTATCATCCAACAGCAGCTTTGTTCATAACCTTCTTGGCTTATAGTCTTACATTATAACTTGGACATCGGGCAAGGGTCTAAAAGTCAGCAGTCTTTGGCAGCTCATAAATTAATCTATATTTTTGTTTCCCCTCCACCAGGGGTGGAGAATTATTATGTGATTTTTAACCTCATAAAATAAACACTTTTGCACCGATTTACATTTTAATTTCTCAGTGAGGCCTTTCTACGCTGCCCAAAGCTACAATTGGGATCCAATCTATTTCTGATCATGCTCCTATAGCCATTTCCCTGTCATATACTCAGGTAAGCAGCACAAGCTGGAACAGGCAATTCGATCTCGTACTACTCTGCAGTCATTGGATTGCATTGGAACCGCGCTCCAGAACTAGTAGAGAGAATACCTCTTTGGATCTCTCACCATTACCAATATCGGATGTACATAAGTGCATAATCCATGGATAATGCATATTCTTTAAAATGAAGAAAGACCGAGTATAATTACTCTAAGACCTAGCTGAAATAGTAGCAGCACTTGAAATTCAGCACAAAAAAACCTTAGCCCACCAGATCTGTGGGTTGAACTGAATGGACTTTTTTCAACCAGACTACGTAACCAGATGATGTCAGGCCTTCTCTAGGCATGCAAAGAGCACTAAACTGCGTTATACATTAAAGCAAAAAAAAAAAAAAAAAACCTTTTCTTCTCAAGAAATGTTGAGCATGGTTATAAAAGAGCTAAATAGCTGGCTAAAGCCATCATGACCCCGCCTCAAATATACTCAGGGCAAGAATATTTATTTCAATAAAGATATAGCAAAAAAGATATAAAAAAAAATTTAGCAACACTATTCCACCAGTATTACTCAGCTCTATATAATTGTCCTCCCCAGCACAAACCTGCTTGCACACTGGGGGTCTAGGACAGAGGTCCTCTTTAAATATCTAAAAAACAGTACTTTGCCCACTGTATCGAGGAAAGAAATGGACTCTAGAAAAACCATTGACAAACTAAAAGCTGCTATTTCTCAGATGAAAACCATTGAGAGCCATGGGCATGAATACAAGCAGAACATACCAAGCTCTGCTGTCTTCTGTCCATGGACTTGGAGAAGGCTTTTAGCAGGGTGACACTTGAATAAGTGTTCACAACCCTTGAAATTTTCCACATTTTGTCATGTTACAATCAGAAACGTAAATGTATTTTATTGGGATTTTTATGTGATAGACCAACACAAAGTGGCACATAATTATAAAGTGGAAGGAAAATGATAAATGGTTTTCCAAATCTTTTACAAATATCTTAAAAGTGTGGCGTGTATTTGTATTCAGCCACTACTACACTTTGTAGAACCACATTTCGTAGCAATTACAGCTGCATGTCTTTTGGGTATGTCTCTACCAGCGTGTGAAATTTTTGCCCATTTTTCTTTGCAAAATAGCTCAAGCTCTGTCAGATTGAATGAAGAGCCTCTGAACATCAATTTCCAAGTCTTGCCACAGATTCTCAATTGAATTTAGGTCTGAACTTTGGGCCATTCTAACACATGAATATGCTTTTGATCGAAACCATTCCATTGTAGTTCTGGCTGTATGTTTAGGGTGGTTGTCCTTTGCCCCAGTCTCAAGTCTTTTGCAGACTCTAACAGGTTTTCTTCTAAGATTGCCCTGCATTTGGCTTTATCCATCTTGCCATCAACTCTGACTAGCTTCCCTGTCCCTGCTGAAGAAGAGCATCCCCACAACATTATGCTACCACCACCATGTTTTATGGTGGGGATGGTGTGCTCAGAGTGATGTGCAGGGTGTGTTTTCCGCCACAGGTAGCGTTTTGGCCAAAAAGTTCATTTTATCTGACCAGAGCACCTTCTTCAACATGTTTGCTGTGTCCCCCACATGGCTTCTCGCAACCTGCAAATGGGACTTTTTATGGCTTGCAGCAATGGCTTTCTTCTTGCCACTCTTCAATAAAGGCCAGATTTGTGGAGTGCACGATTAATAGTTGTCATTTATTTTGGACAGATTCTCCCACCTGAGCTGTGGATCTCTGCAGCTTCTCCTGAGTGACCATGGGCCTCTTGTCTGCTTCTCCAATTTATGCTCTGCTGTCCGTTTCGGTGGACAGCTATTTCTTAGTAGGTTTGCAGTTGTGCCATACTCTCCATTTTCGGATGATGGATTAAACAGTGCTCCGTGAAATGTTCAAAGCTTGGAATATTTTTGTTATAACCTAACCCTGCTTTAAACTTCTCCAAAACTTTTTATCCCTGACCTGTATGGTATGTTCCTTGGCCTTCATGATGCTGTTCACTAAGGTTCTCTATCAAACTTCTGCAGGCTTCACAGAGCAGCTATATTTATATTGAGATTAAATTACACAGGTGGACTCTATTTACTAATTAGGTGACTTCTGAAGGCAATTAGTTCCACTAGATTTTAGTTAGGGATATCAGAGTAAAGGGGGCTGAATACAAATGCACGCCAAACTTTTCAGATATTAATTTGTAAAAAAAATTGAAAACCATTTATCAATTCCTTCCACTTCACAATTATGTGCCACTTTGTGTTGGTCTATCACCATAAAATACATTTACATTTTTGGTTGTAACATGAGGGCAACCATGGGCAAAATGAGCAACCCTGTCTTACTGGGCTTAGACAAAAATGTTGGCTTGGGTCTTCTCTCTTTATCAACACCCAACAGTAAAAAATAAAATAAATGTCTCATAAAGGGAAACAGACCTCCATAGCGTGATCCTGTTAGGCATTCTATCCCCATATGAAACCCCCCTTACGATTGTGCACTTACTAAAATACAATTAAAATAAGCACTGGTTAATACATGATAAAGACTGCCCAGACTGCACGACACTATCGCCATTTGTCAATGGGCAGGATGACGCTATGAGGTCTGTTTCCCTTTTTTATGAGATTTCTGAGACTGGTGGACGATTCCAATCTGGAGTGACTCAATGAGGTGAAAGACATGATTAAAAGGCGTATATATCTGATAGATTCGGTGAGTGCAAACTTTGAGGAGAGCGTTATCACGAGGTGCGGTGAAGGATCTGTAGATCTGTACACCTGACATATCCTATGGAAACACTGAGTGGATAAAGCTTAATTTTGAACTCACCTTTTAGGGTATAATTAAGTTTGGACTATTTGAAAACAAGTGGTTCCTTTTATTATTATTATTATTATTATTATTATTATTATTATTATTATTATTAAAAGAGCTGCTTTTGCTTTTTTTTGCATTTTCATTATTTTTTGATCATTTTAAAGCATATTAGACTTATTAAAGTGAAAGTAAATGATATTCTTCTCCAAGAATTATTGATGCACATCCACCGTTTTATGGCCACGTAATCTATTTTAATTTACATTGTTTCCTAACATGTTTTTCTGCCTCCATATAAATGTACTCTTTGAGCACTTGAACCCCCCCCCCCCCTTCCATTTGTTTGGAATGAGCTGTATGCTTTACTTGCAGTCATGTGCTCTATGCACACTACACATCCCATAGTCCCTAGTCCATCTCTGGAATGACCGAGAGAAGGGTGGCTATGTTTCTTCAACATACGAGACCATGGAGATCAAACGTAGCCACCTGTAACAGGAATTTGCATCACAGCAGCAAAAAATAAATAAATATATGGAATGTGTAGGAGGCTGACAGCATTAGAGAAATTACTCTTTTGAGTTCATACACACATACATAGATATATTTTCTTAAACCAAAGCTTATGACTTTAACTGCTTGCGGACCGCCCACCATACATTTACTGCGGCAGAGCGGCTACTCTGTGCCAGATCACGTACCTAGTAGGGGTGCAACAGATCAAAAAACTCACGGATCAGATCGATCCTCGGATCAGAGTCACAGATCGGATAATTTTCGGATCAGCAAAAAAACAAAAAACAAACACACAAATCTTGTTACACCCACCGGAGTTTTAGATTTAAAAGCTATTTTCAACACAAAACGGAGCTTATATGCATAAATACAGTATTTGTAGATCGGACAGACTGTTTAGATGTTAGATTTTAAAAGCAACAGCAAACCTGCCGACCTTACATGGTTGCTAATGTGACAGAACACCTCTGATTTTCACATTTAATGTCCCGCACTGTAATATAGCCACATGTCCCCCACCGTAATATAGCCACATGTCCCCCACCGTAATATAGCCACATGTCCCCCACCGTAATATAGCCACATGTCCCCCACCGTAATATAGCCACATGTCCCCCACCGTAATATAGCCACATGTCCCCCACCGTAATATAGCCACATGTCCCCCACCGTAATATAGCCAGTCCATGTCCCCCACCGTAATATAGCCAGTCCATGTCCCCCACTGTAATATAGACACAGACTTCCCACTGTATTAGTGCTGTGCCTGTTAGTGAGACTCATACCTTGCTTTAGAGAAGCCGCCAAACCCACGAGTTGGGGGCGGGGTGATGACTTCAGCACGATGCTCAGCGCCGCCGGGTGTACCAAGATGGCCGCGGCTCCGGAGCTAGGCCGGAGCCGCGGCCTTTCCTAAAACCCGAGGCCGCGGATCGCGAGTGTGCCGATCCGAACAGGGTGGCCCGTTCGGATCGCTGATCGGTGACGATCCGTTGCATCCCTAGTACCTAGTAAATGATCTGACATGTCCGGGTCTGGGCACGTGCTGCCGGCGACCCAATTCAGCTGTGATTATACACAGTGGGAGCCCAGCGGTGGGTGCCATAGGTTCTGTGTCCGCCAATAAAACAAGGCACATTGTCCTTCTATCAGAGGGGAAGGTATTGATCCTGTGTTTCTGCAAAGCAGGAACCACGGATCTTTGCCTTCCCTAGTCAAAGCACCTGCCCCACAGCGAGTAAGCACAACCTAGACATACATTTAACCCTTTGATTGCCTCTGATGTTAACCCCTTCCATGCCATTGTCATTCGTACACAGTGCATATTTTTTAGCACTGATCGCTGTATTGGTGTCCCTGGTCTCCAAAAACTGTCAGGTGTCCGATTTGTCTGCCGCAATATCGCAGTCCCTCTATAATTCGCTGATCACTGCCATTACTAGTAAAAAAAAAAAATATCCCATAGTTTGTAGAGGCTATAACTTTTGCAAAGACCAATCAATATATACGTCTATTGGGATTTTTTTTTCTACAAAAAATATGTAGCAGAGTACATATTCACCTAAATTGATGAAGAAATTAGATTTTTTACATATTTTTTTTATTGGGTATGTTATAGCAGAAAGTAAAAAAATATATATATGTATTTTTTTTTTTTTAATTGACGGTCTTTTTTTGTTTATATCGCAAAAAATAAAAACCGCAGAGGTGATCAAATACACACCAAAAGAAAGCTCTATTTGTGGGAAAAAAAGGACAAATTTAATTTGGGTACAGTGTCACACAAGTTGCCAGTTAAAGTAACGCAGTGCCATATGGCAAAAATGGCCTGGACATGGATGGGGGTAAATCTTCCAAGGCTAAAGTGGTTGAACAAAAATATTTTTAAAATGTTGGAGAAAGAGCTGAAATCGAGGGCATAACATAGTCGCATTCTGTTGTCTGCATACATTTAAACGGGCATGACATTAGGATATTTTATCTACTGCTTATTATACTTTCTAAAAAAAATAAACAATTTTGACAAATGTTTTCTTTTTCTACAGAAGACACTTCAAAAATGGGATCCTGCAGGCTGTGTGAATAAGGAAGGTGATGCGCTGTGACCACGTGTATTTACTACAATATAAATTGCACAGATATTTGAGAAAGAAGAGGGCCCATTTGCATCTCATTAAATTATTCATTTATTAGCATTGTTTCATTTTTTTTTCTTTTTTTTCCACCCTCCAGTATATGTTCACGTTGTGCATTACTGTATTTTACATGTGTTGCTGATTACATTATGCATTTATTTTCAGTACTTGGCTGAAAGTGTTTTCCTATTCCATAATTTTAAGCACAATGTGCTGAAACAGATAATTTCCACCATATGAAAGAGATTCCTTTGTTTGTAAAGCGTTTCAAAAGGTTGTCACATTACTGCCTGAAACTTTAATAATTTGCAATATACAATGCATTCTTTTTAATTGATAAAGCAAGATATAAACAGCTAGTGAATATTTTTTGAAATTTACCTCATTTAAATTCAGTTGTATTTATTACATGGCCTTGTAAGTACTGCAGGAGCAAAGTTTTTCATGGTAATGAATAAGAGCTGTTTGTATATTATGTATGACATCAAGTATCTGTTAAAGAACAAGAAATTAAAAAAGAACCATGTTGTTTCCAAAAGTCCCTAACTGCAATTCTGTTTTGTCTTAATGTTTTTAAATTAAAGGGAGAACAGTATTTTCCCATGAGAAATTAGGGTTCAGTTCTACAACTACAGGAGCTTTGTATTGCCGAACTTTAGCCTAAAAAGTTTCAAAGACTTTTTTAAAGGAAATTTTTAACTGCTGAATTCTACCAGTGTAAGCTTTTTTTTTCTAAATAAACAATAGTTTTCTCAATGGGTCGTAAATCATTGTCTGTATTGTGCCTTATTTTATATTCATCATCATTTACCAGCTTAAAACCTTATGAATTAACGCAGCTGGGAGAAATTGTGGACTCTGAAAAATTTGGCATACCCTTTTGTTTTATTTACATTCAATGTATTCCTATGAGGTATTACAGTGAAAACTATAGAGTTTCAAAAAATATGCATAGTTTATGTGTATGCCTTGCTAACTGATTACATATGTGCCAAAGCGCAGGTACTGCAGAGTTTCTTTTTCTTCTAGATGCTGTTAAAATATTGGTATAACTCTATTTGGAAATAAACGAGGATTCGCCAGGTGGTAGTGTGGACACTCGTTAACTTCAATAATGCAACTGTGCCACATCCCAATTAATTTTATGCAAAGGGCCAAAAGGGTTAATTGGACTGCACGGTTCATGGACTTTATAGGCATAACCAAAGTACAGTTAAAATACAAAACTTTGTTGATACACAAGAGGCTAAAAATCATTTAAAAACCGTAGTATTCTGCACCTTAAAACGTTAAGGGTGTTGGCCCAATTCTAGTCATTCAACATACAAAAAGGCAAGTTCTAAATCCAAATGATATAAGTAGTAGAGGATTCCACTACTCCTTCACAAGAGGCTTAACGTGTTTCACAAAAGACACAAAGGCTCCGCGCTTAGGACTGACAGATGGAAAAGAAGAAAGGTAGGAATAATCCAAGAAGAAAAGGGAGTGAGGAAAGGGGAAAAAAAGACAAAGAAAAAGGTGTGCAGCCTCCCCTATTTAGACCCACAAGGGGCTAAAATGTAATGAAGTAAAAATGGGGGTGAATGGTGCTCCCTTAAGGGGGGGAGGGGTGTTTAATGGAGAATTTGGTGAGTTAGTAAGGTGAATGATCTACATCCACCCCCTACATACATACACCTGTGTGAAAGCTATTACCACTAATAATGGCATGCACAAATCTCATTAAGCCATACAGTAAATCAGGGGTCTCAAACTGGCGGCCCCCCAGCTGTTGCAAAACTACAAGTCCCATGAGGCATTGCATGGCTGACAGTTAGAAGCATGACTCCCTCAGGCAGAGGCATGATGGGACTTGTAGTTTTGCAACAGCTGGAGGGCTGCCAGTTTGAGACCCCTGCAGTAAATGATACCATCAAAAAGTGAAAAATAACGAAAAAATTAAATTGTGATAAAAAACCATCCCATCCACATATATAGTGGGTAAATATACAGTGCTAACCAATTAAGTGCTAGTAATATATGTATAATAAAGTACAGCCTCTGTCAAGAGTCCAACGTGCTCCAACAATTGGTATCAAATGCAAACCAGTATCAAAAATAAATAATATATTCAAAAAGTCTTTCCAAAAAAAATTATAGGTGTCAGAAAAAAGTTCCAAATATATTTGTGACTGTGGTGCCCAGAAAAAGGAAAATCTGTGACTTCTGTGGCCCCCAGTTTTGGCTCCCCACTCACCGACTCCTAATACCCCTACAGGGGTGGCAGGCAATTTAAGAGTCCAAGGCAGTCCTCATAGATGGTGTCCCGTGATCGCTATAGTATGGCTCTCATTGCTCATACTCTCCTCTATCCCAGGGCTCCCGGATCAATCATCCATAGCAGCTTCCACCACCCCATCCAAGAAAAGGAATCGCCAGAGAACAATCCTCATAAGAAGAAATGGCACTTTATAGTGTAGTATATGATAAAAGGCTTTATGAAAACAAAATAATCCCCATAAGGGAACAAATAAAACCAGCAATACACCATGAATATAAAAACGATACCAGGAAGAGCCTTCCCACAGCGTGCAGTCCAGCTGCGTTCCAGGCTCGCTAGCTCCGTACCCGGAAGTGACGTAAGTGCGTAGCCCCGACTTACGCGTTTCGTCATCGACGTTATCAATGGCCGCCTTTTATAGGGGATCACAGGAAGTGATCCCCTATATAACCCCTCCCATACAGGAAGCACTTTGTTTTTTTTTACCAGTTTCTGCAAGGTGGATGGCACGGTTGTTTGAGCTCCCTGAGCTCCAGGTCTCTAGTCCTACAAACCATTCCTAAATTAATCAAGGGATTGACCGATCAGATCCATTTGACACAGGCTTTAAATGCTTAGATAAATGGTACCCAAGCCTCCCAAAGAAGACTCAAGATCCTGCAAGGTTTTGTCTGTTATGCGGCTTCCGGGTGCTGGACCCTGCGAAGTGGAATCCTTGACACTACAGCGCTAAGGAATTCCTGCAGGGTGCTGTTCAGGTCCAAGGAAGTGGACCCTAAACATGGTACCCAGTCCTTGAAGGTCCTCAAGTGACAGGAACTCGCCAAGAAGGGTGAAAATTGGGCTCTTAGTTTTTAAGCTGCCGTGCGCCTGGACGGCTAAGTGAAACCCTTTATTATTGTGGGGTGTCCCAGTGATTGTAACAATCAGTCAAGCTACCTAGAGGCTGGACACTTGTGTGCGGTGACCATACGGGGGAGTTTTTGGGCTAGCTGAGGGTGTTTGCAAAGTGTACCTTTTTTGCTTGTCTCTGGCTCTTTTTTACCTGTATGTGGGTGCGCGATGGTGGGCCATTTTGCCTTGGTTCGCCATGGCGCATGTGCGTTCGCAAAAGCGCCGCTGGGCTTAGCAGTTTGGCGGCCATGGCGCACACGGCTTCGCCGCACATGCACTATAGCCTTTATCTCGGCACGCAAAGATTTGCATCATACGCAAATACGGCCACGCCCGTTTGCCGGGACGGCGCACGTGCTTGCGCATGCATGCGCAGAATGTTCTGGCGCACAACCAGCTTATTTAAGCTGTGTATGCCAAGCATGAGGTGCTTCCAGAAGGCAGCTTTGGGACATAGAGCAGGCTCTGAACCAGGCACTTGCAGCAGTTCATTTCTCCTTACCTGGGTCACATAAGTCACCAGGTGTTGCTGGGCAGGCTAAAGGTGCTTAGCAGGATTGTTGCATAGGGGCTTGGTGAGCCCTATTAAAGGGTCTCCCTTCTGAGGTGTGTTACTTACACCCAGGTACTCCCTTTTTGCGGTGAGTAAATGTCTTCAAAAAAGAGACTGTGACTAACATTACAGGGAAGGGCACACCTATGTCATCAGTAGTTCTTGATGAACCTAGTCCCTAATAGTGTATCCCCTGACGGACCAGAGGCTTCCGGACAATCTGAGCCGCTGCGCCTATCTGGGATTGTGCCTATGGTCAATGCTGCTGCCTAACCCTCTATCACTAAGGATGAACTGTCCTCAGCCTTAGCCGGGTTAGAGCACAGGATTGCTGGCATGATTGCCTCCATCCCGCAGGGTGGCAAGAAGCGTGACAGATCCCCCTCCCCGGAGCCTCCTTGTCTGGAGCAGGAATGGGTTGAAGATGGGAAGAGCTTAAAGCTCAGGATTCTGTGGATGGCCTGGCGGATGAGTATGCTTCTGAGCAATCTGGACAAGAAGATATCCAGTGGGTGTCTGCCTCAATCACAGAGGCTTTTGATCCTAACTCTTACCAAATTGGTTTGTTCTGCATTTAAGTTGCCTCTTGTGGAGATTACTAAGCCTCCCTGGTCCTCTTTGGTATCCCTGAGGCCTCTTCAGGCCACACAGGCTTTCCCCTTACACCCTCTGTTGGAACAGGCAGTGTATGGTGATTGGGAACATCCTGACAGGATTTTTTTTTCCTCCTAAGAGGTTTTCCCTTTTATATCCCATGGATTAAAAGTTCGTTAAGTGGAGCATGCCAGCCGTAGATGCAGCAGTCTCTTCCTTAAACAAGACCTTGACTTGTCCGGTAGATAACGCACAGGGCTTGAAAGACCCCGTTGACAAGAAATTGAAGTCATTATTAAAGGCTTCCTTTTCTTTGGCCAGTCCAGCTATTCAGCCAGCTGTTGCAGCAATTGGTATCTGCCAGTCTGTAAAGGATCAGATAAGACAGCTGTTATAAAGCATATGATCAACTGCAACGCCATTATGTAATTTCCTCTCCATTTTATAGTTCGTTTTTAAGGAATATACGTGCCTTATCTTACACTTTTTTCTAGTTACATTTTTTTCGACTTTTTGCTTGAGATAAGGTTTGATTAAAAAACCCCCACTGTATGAGATATTGTGGCCGAGTCCCGGAACAGGCATCCTATGTCCTTGCAGATAAGTTATCTTTGTAAATTTCTTTCAGCTGCCTAAACTCATGATAAAAAAATATCTCTGTAGAAGCCTGGTTAACCCTTAGAAACTTAGGAGAAAGCTTACCCCTCCCCTCTTGTGTTGTAACTCACATATAAATGTATCATTCTTAATAAAGAATTCAGACTCACTTTGTACACGAAAGCTGTCTGGTGTGTGTGTGTGTGTGTCACTGGGGTCTCCAGAATTCTGACAGGTCGCTGTGGGCTACCAAGAAACAAAGGGTGGTTGGCTGTCCAGTAATCTATTCTTTCAGAAAGGGGGCTTGTCCTGGATAAAGCAATCATCCACGGTAAGTGAATTTTTGTCTTATCTAAAAAAATAAAGCTTTAGTCCCTTTTAAATTGTATAGAAGGGAGACGGACCACGCCTACATAAACTAATATAGAAAAAGGTCTTTGGCAGACCTAAGAAAGTTCTTTGGAAGGACACAAATATTTCAACAGCACTGTTTCTCCTTTTGGGAAGGAGCATAGTCTATGAGGTAAATCTACCACGACCCAAAACTTTTCTGCTTATTCTTTCTGTCGCTTAGAAGTATAAGATAATTTGTTGTGTGGATCAGATGACTGTAAGGTAAGACGGTTGTTCCCCACTGTCAGTATGGGTCAAAAACATGGTAAAGAAGTTCCTCCACCTCCTCCCAGCCCTGGGGAAACGTAAAGATTATGTAGTTAGGGTTTGTGGTACGGATTATGAGTTCATAGTCTCCTGAGTATCAAATTTATCGGGGTGGACTGACACTATGCATCTCTCACATCCTTTTCCCCGTGATGGTGATAAATGATGAGTTCCATATAGATATGGTAAAAGGATTATGTCTAGGAGATAAAAAGGCGTTTCCCTGATACTCCGGGGACATGACTTACATGAGACAGGGAGGGGAGAACTGGTTAAAAAATGCCCCGTATTGGTACCAGAGGCATAATAAGAAACAAAAAAAAAAACAATAAATGTTTAAGTAAGGAGGATTATGAGACAAAGCACAAGGAAGAGGCAGATAAAGAGACCAGACCCAACCGCCCTTCCACTTCCATTTAACCTCCACCATACACAAACAAAATCTATCCCAGTCTCACAAAAGAAGATGTAGATCTGTTAGCTGGTCATCATGCTGTCAGCCAGAGACGGGCTCCAGCGCCGGCTCCTATTCAGCAGCAAGCCCCTGCCCCGGTTCAGCAGCAACAAGTTCTGCAAGTAAAGCAGCAACAGGAAGTTAGGTCAGAAATCCCATAGTGACTGTCAGTCAAATGGGTTCTGAGGTTTCGGAGGATTCTGACAAACTAGAGAGCAGGGATCTTCAGGGGAACATAGAACCACACTAACTAAAAAGCAGAAAAAGAAACTTTATCAGAAGACATTGGAGGAAGCTCATGCAATACTTAAGGCATTACAAGAGAAATCAGATGAGCTTAAAGAACAGATAACCCCCTCTAGGACTAAGAGTGGAAGACTGTATGGGAAGAAAGATAGAGAAGATGATAGGGAGGAAGCTGCCCAAAATGTTCAAGCCCCATTTATGACAATAGGGAATGACATGCTTAAAAAGGTCATAGACATAGAGGACATTATTAAAATAATCAAACACTGTCCCAAGCCCAGTGTCTCAACCGGAGGCGCTCTAACCTATTTAAAGAAAGCCTGCAAGGGCAGGAATTACACACAAGAAGACATGCGCCTGAATAATCAGACACACAACTGCTTGGAACTGGGTTCATGTTCTGACCATAGCTGTGACACCAAAGTCGCAGGTTATGGGCTTAACACTGAAGATGGTAGGAAGAAAGTGGGAAGAAATTGAGAAAGAAATAGCAAGTACTTTTAAAAATAAGTCTTCCCTCCCCACTGCTATAGCGTGCAAACAAAAGTCAAGTGAATCTGTTTTGGATTTTTGGAAGAGATTCATGGATACCTGGAGTCCAAGAGCATATAAAGAAAAAATGCGTCTGCGCTAGATGAAAAAATCAAAACAGTATATAAATAAAGAAAAAAAAATGTATATAAAAAAAAAATATATAAAAAATATATAATAAAATATATATTACAAGTGCTAAGTGCCCAAACAAACATATACATAAACAGATGTGCTTAAATCAACCACTAATAGATCAGGGATAACTTCTAGTGCATTTAACCAAAGTGCAAAGTGCTATATGAAACCCACAGTATGAGAACCCAATCAAAAGTGATATAATAACATTCCTCATATGAGTTCTTAAAGTTTGAACAATGTGAGTCCAGAAATACAAAAATACATAAAGTGCCCAAAATCAGTGTCCATAATCAGTGAAGTATATCCATCTTGTTCTTCCAAAAGTGCAACACCATAAAGCATGCCTTAGTGTCCTCCAGTGATCCCCATAAGCATATGCGCTCACCTTCCAGCGTGTGACACAGTATTTAAACTCTGTCAAAACACGCTTTGGAGACACTCCTGTGCTCTAATGGAATCAGCTGTGCAGACCTCCAATGCTCCCAATAATGATTTTATATGCAAGAGAAAAGAAACTCCATAGCGCAATATTGCTTGACAATAAAGAAACTTTATTAAAATAATGAACTCTCCCCTTGTAGGGGTACTCACATGCTACGGGTGCGTCAGTGCACCCTTCTATATAAGCATAAACCGGCTGATGGTAGCGGTGTGGCGTGCGGTGCGGTGTATGCCTCAACCTCTCCTTCTCTCTCTCACTGCTGACAGCTCCGTCCAGGCCCCTCCCCTACGCGTGTTCGGCACCGGGATCACGTGCCTTCATCAGGGGGATATGATTGGACGGACGCTCTAGGAACAATATATAGTCACGGCGGCCATTTTGCCTTAGACCGCGGACACATCTAGTAACGGACCTACAGTTATAGCTATAGTGGCCATTTTCCTTAAGACTGCAGAGCAAGCTAGCAGCAGGCTGTTATTACAAATACCGCTGACTGCCAATCGAAAAGCACAAATGACAGTCCAGCCCTACATGGTGTATCAGAGAACAACTCCGTCTTTAACCCCTATTTATCCAACAACAGATATGTCGATTTATTCAAAAAATTGGTTACCACTGAATTGGAGCAATTACCTGTTAAGAAGGTGTATGAGCATATTGACCTAAAGAGAGGAATGGACCGATTGGGAAAAAGAAAGGACATCGTGGTCAGACCAGCTGACAAAGGGGGGGGGTTGTTGTTCTCTCACTACAACAGTATAAAGATGAGATGGAAAGAATATTGAGCGACACGGACACTTATCAACCACTCAATAGTAACCCCTCCAAATCCTGTAAGAAGGCATTGGAATGCATTATCAAGTTTGGAATTGATGAAGGTTATTTGAACAAGCAGGAAGCCAAGTATTTAGTCCCTATGGTCAGCAGGATGCCCGTGATATACTACTTGCCCAAGATCCACAAAGACAGCGTAAATCCACCCGGTAGACCGATAGTGAGTGGTATAGAATCCCTGTCCTCTAGATTGGGAGAGTACATTGATATCCATCTGCAACCCTTGGTGAAGAAGACCAAAGCCTATCTCAAGGACACTAAACACACCTTACAGCTTTTGGATGAGTGCACCGTACATGAGAGTATGATTATGGCGACAGGTGACGTAGCCTCATTATACACTAATATCGACCATGAGGGAGCCCTAAATGCTTTAAAATGGGCCTTAGAGAGGGAAGATTTAGTGGATAAGGGTTTTGTGATTTTCCTTTTGAAATGTTTGGACTTTTGTTTACGTAATAATTTTTTTTGGTATGACAACAAGATATACCTACAAAAGAAGGGTGTGGCTATGGGTGCCAAGTTCGCCCCGAGTGTGGCGAACTTATATATGGCCGAATGGGAGGAGGAAGGGATTTTGAGTGGTGAGAATGAGAGGATTTTATTATATAGGAGATTTATTGATGATCTTTTAATTATTTGGAAAGGTGACAGGGAAGGATTGATGGAGTTATTGGACTCCATGAATGATAATGATCACAACATTTCTCTTACTTGGAATGTTAGTGGTGAAAACATACATTTCCTGGATTTGGAAATTTCTAATACCAATGTGGGCATTATCACCAAATCCTTTTTTAAAGCCACGGATCGCAATTCGTATATTCCGATCACAAGTTGTCACCACAAACCTTGGTTGAGTAACATTCCTAGAGGGCAATTTACTAGGATGCGAAGGAATTGCACGAGGGCTGAGGACTATGGGGCTCAATCTGATAAGCTAAGCGCTATGTTCATTGAGAAGGGGTACCAAAAGGCGTTTTTGGAGAGATTAAGGAATGTAGTTGGACGCTTGAGTAGGGAAGAACTATTAAAAGATAGCACCAGGGTAATGGATAATGTTGACAATGAGGGCATTAATGTTGTTCTTGATTACTCTATACAAAGTCATGAAGTAAAGAGGATTATTTGTAAATATTGGAATGTGTTAAAACAGGATATTCATCTCAAGGATGTACTCCCAGACAAACCCAAGATTGTCTTTAAGAGGGCCCCTAACTTACGTGACAAGTTGGTACATAATGTAGTGGAACCACCCCCCCCCCAAAACCTAAAATGTTTTGGGACGTAAAAGGATTTTATAGCTGTGGCAGGTGCTACAGCTGTATCAGGACTCCGGACAATATTAGGAGGGTAAAGGAGTTTTTAAATCCTAGGAATGGTTTATCGTACACTATTAGGGATTTTATATCCTGTGATACCATAGGGGTTGTTTATGCTTTGAAATGCCCATGTAATCTGATCTACGTAGGGCGTACCACCAGGGCTCTGAAAGACCGTATAGAGGAGCACGTGAGACACATACGTAAGGGGTCAGATAAGCATAATCTATATGTGCACTTTAAAAAGATGCATAATCAGAGTACTGCTGGTTTAAAATTTTGGGGACTAGAAGCGCCTAAACGCCACTGGAGGGGCTCGAATTTTACCAGAGAGATAAGCAAACGGGAATCTTGGTGGATACACCAGCTTGGCTCTTTGGCGCCTGGAGGACTTAATAGAGAATTCGACCTAAAATGCTTTCTCAGTAATTATTGATAATATTTAATCCGTCGACATTTTTCATATTTCCCCCATGTTTTTCCTCCATGATCACCTTTGATTTGTGGTAGTTGCTTGAGGCTGAGGTGGGCATATATTGTATGCTGATTTTATGATGCCCATGTATGTTAGAATTGTTTTCTACTCTCATATATTCTATTCTTTCAACGCATCTCCCATGCTAATAAGGATTGCTATATTATCATTATGGGTTTTTATTTAAAAATTTTTATTTAACTAAATTAAAACATTTTCATTTTTTATTTTATTATTTTTGCTGTTGTCACTCCCCCGCAGTAATTTTAGGGTTATATTTTAACATATGCTTTATATATACTGTATGTATATTTTAATATTAAGGCTTCTATCTATACCCATACACTTATCTGTGTATTTAGTGGTACTGTTTTAATTGTGCACTACCTGCTTTATTGTGGCTATTTGTATGTGTGAGGTGCGCGGCGGTGCTCTCTATGACTGACAGCTCCGTCCTGGAATTTATATAACTTACTTTAGAGGTGTTCTTTGTACACTCATTTTTACATATCCTTTTTTATTGCCACATTGCTGGTTTTTAATCTCTGATACACCATGTAGGGCTGGACTGTCATTTGTGCTTTTCGATTGGCAGTCAGCGGTATTTGTAATAACAGCCTGCTGCTAGCTTGCTCTGCAGTCTTAAGGAAAATGGCCGCTATAGCTATAACTGTAGGTCCGTTACTAGATGTGTCCGCGGTCTAAGGCAAAATGGCCGCCGTGACTATATATTGTTCCTAGAGCGTCCGTCCAATCATATCCCCCTGATGAAGGCACGTGATCCCGGTGCCGAACACGCGTAGGGGAGGGGCCTGGACGGAGCTGTCAGCAGTGAGAGAGAGAAGGAGAGGTTGAGGCATACACCGCACCGCACGCCACACCGCTACCATCGGCCGGTTTATGCTTATATAGAAGGGTGCACTGACGCACCCGTAGCATGTGAGTACCCCTACAAGGGGAGAGTTCATTATTTTAATAAAGTTTCTTTATTGTCAAGCAATATTGCGCTATGGAGTTTCTTTTCTCTTGCATATAAAATCATTATTGGGAGCATTGGAGGTCTGCACAGCTGATTCCATTAGAGCACAGGAGTGTCTCCAAAGCGTGTTTTGACAGAGTTTAAATACTGTGTCACACGCTGGAAGGTGAGCGCATATGCTTATGGGGATCACTGGAGGACACTAAGGCATGCTTTATGGTGTTGCACTTTTGGAAGAACAAGATGGATATACTTCACTGATTATGGACACTGATTTTGGGCACTTTATGTATTTTTGTATTTCTGGACTCACATTGTTCAAACTTTAAGAACTCATATGAGGAATGTTATTATATCACTTTTGATTGGGTTCTCATACTGTGGGTTTCATATAGCACTTTGCACTTTGGTTAAATGCACTAGAAGTTATCCCTGATCTATTAGTGGTTGATTTAAGCACATCTGTTTATGTATATGTTTGTTTGGGCACTTAGCACTTGTAATATATATTTTATTATATATTTTTTTATATACATTTTTTTTTCTTTATTTATATACTGTTTTGATTTTTTCATCTAGCGCAGACGCATTTTTTCTTTATATGCCATTTACACGATTATGAACGTGATATAGTGTTTGCCGCTGATGTTTACTCATGACTGATTTATGGTTTATTTCTAAGGCATTGACCCGTATGTGGCTCGCAAGGTTTTACATTAATTCTGGAGTCCAAGAGGCTGGGTTATCCTTGCAGGCAGATATGATTAGTCTGATGATTCGGACTTGCATCTCTAACCTGAAACCACAGATGGGCTTAATGGTCAAGCAAATGATTTCTGAATGGCCAACAAGTACTTTGGATGTTTTTCAGAAAAGGATGCTGCAGGATGTTTTGATATAGCAAAGGAAAAACCAGTAAGTGCCCGTTACCAAGGAGGGGCACAGCAAATGCCTCCACAGGGTAATGGTGGGGAAGAGGCAGAGGAAGAGGATTTTCTAGGGCTCCTCAGCAGTCCAGAACCAGTTGTTTCAACTGTGGACAGGAGAGCCACTGGAAAAATCAATGCCCATATGAACCTTTCAATCAACAACAAAATAGTTAAGCCCCTGCCCAGATACAGAACCCTCAGCCAAATCAGGGAGTGAAATACCCCATTTAGTGGACTCAGTCTAAACCACAACATTGAAGTTAAAAATCAAATATTCCGCGCTTAGGATCAATACCAGCAAGGAACTGCAGCCCCCCGAGCAAAAGGAAAACACCGAAGTGAAATCCACGTACTGCAATCTGTTCTAATAGGGGAATGGCGCTGTTCACAGACAATTGGAATGTAAAAGTCAAAATTGAAAAGTGAAAAAATGGAAAAGAAAAATACATAAAAAATAATGAGCAGCTGTAATTACTCTGCCATGGACTGTGAAAATCAGAAAATGTGAATGCAAATATATATATATATATATATATATATATATATATATATATATATATATATATATATATATATATATATATATATGATGTGTAATCAATCAAAAAATATTATAAATTTGATAAACTAGTTTGTGTATGTGTGCAACCAAAAAACGTGAGATAATTTATGTGCACCAATAAAAATAGTCCAATATAAATTGTCCAATGAGTGTAAAGAAGGTCCCTGTGCACAGATGGTATGTTTATCCAGGTAATCCCCAGCAGGTTTTCAGTACTGATGTAATCCGTGTTTTGTTAGGCCCCCACTTGTGCCCTCACTCACCAGAAAGCCCAACCCCTGCAGGGGTAAAGGGCATATGTAGATCCAGTGGCCGGAGTCCTGGATGACCAAAATCCCCCTCTCAGGTTCCGTGATCTCCTTCCCACTCAATCCGCATGTGACCACTCTTACGCGTTTCGTCATCTGAAATGGCCGTACACAATTGTAGATCAAAATCCTTTTTATTTGGACATCCCAAAAACTACAGGAATCAGAATGTTGGGTAGACGTGTTTCGCACACTTCACATGCGCTTGGTCAATACAGAGATATGTTAGCAAGACAGTTCTTGTATAGTCCCACCTATAACAGGTGTCACCAGATACTAATTGCAGACGTCCTGTTACATAGACTCCACATGTGAAAAAGAGACCCATGAATATATAATTATATACAACGAATTTAAACAAAAGATACAGATAACCAAAAATGTATATGTGCTCTAACAAGACAAAGTGTTGTTCTATAAAGACTAAATATAAAAGATATAGAAAAACATTATCATAAAACACCATATAGTCTTGTGTCACCCTGTGTCCTTATACTCTAAAACAATTAACCAATAGTCAACGGTATCCTCTCCCACCCTGGTATAAACAACAATCGATACATATAAGCACCTTCCTATCAATGGATGGGGGGGATCTCCTAACATAGGAATGGGAAAAAAACAAACTGCACAAGATACAAAGAGACAGAAAAGACAATTGACGCACAAATATAACGTATGTTGCAAAACCCATTCATGTACGATGTGGCTCTCAAATGTAAAAGACAGATGGGGCACCATCGCATATAGCACACCATGAAGTTGGTAGGACAGAACCAGGAACGGACAATGGGGATGGGCGGCACAAATTTGGGTAAAAAAAACTCCGGTAAACTGCAATATTACCGCCCATCCATCTGTCTATTTATTACCCTGTGGCTAGTAAATGTCCAAATGGGTCAGAAATAATTGGAGAAAGGATATGTATCGAAATGCATGTATGGACATTGCTTCCATACACAGAAACAGCAGATGGTTGTGTAGCACATTACAATGTTTAGACAACCAAAAGGGGAGCAATGGAAATGTGTGGCACAAATTTGGGTAAAAAAAAAACCCCCAATGAACCGCAATATTACCGCCCATCCATCTGTCCCTTCACATATAAACAATTACAGCCCTTGGTCCAGCAACTCCCTGGGTATTTGAAGGATACCATTCACCTTCTTATAGTTGTGGAGGATTTTGAATGGGAGAGCAGTTACTCGTGGGTCACATATAACGTTGGGAGCCTGTATTCATCAATTCCCTATGACCTTGCTGTGCCTCTTTTTATTTGAGACATGCACAGATCTACCCATTGAACTATGAGACTATATAATGGAAGCTTTGGAGTACTTGTTGTCCCACAATTATTTTTGTTTTGATGGAGAGTTCTATCTTCAGAAGTGCGGAGCTGCTAGTTTTCGCCCTCCCTAGCCAACCTTTTTATGGGTTGGTGGGAGCGGACCCGCATCTTTGGAGTGGAGAACCCCTTTAGGTCCTCCATTAAATTATTCTTTAGGTTTATAGATGATTTGATATTTATTATGGAGGATAGGACACAACTTGACTCCATTCTTGGAATATCTTAACTGCAATAACAAGAATCTTACTTTCACTGGGGAGGCAAATGATAGAGAGATCCACTTTTTGGATGTCCTGATAGGTGCCGAACAGAGGGTTAATACCACTCTATATAGAAAACCACTATCTTGCAATTCCCTCCTCTTGGTACAGTCAGGACATCCAAGGCATACCATTAAAGGTATACCTATGGGATAGTTCATACGGGTAAGACGAATATGTAGGGATGATTCAGATTTTGAGCATGAGGCAGCTGCCCTATATGATCATTTCCTACAAAGAGGGTACCTGAGGTGGATGATTAACGGAGCCTTGGCAATTGCACGAAGCAAAGATAGGAAAACTCTTGTAGGTAAAAGGGTACAGGACAAAGGTAGTCCTCACCTAAACAAAATGACCCTATCAACTCCATTCAGCATTGAATTTGGAGACATTAAGGATATTAATGTTGTCGAAGAGAAAAACTGCAGCCTCCTCATCGCTAGACAGATATCGGTGACATGACCGGGACCACGAGGAGCAAGATGGCGACCCTGCACCCTCACCTACGGAGCATGCTGCGGCTGACACAGCCAAGGTCCTGGAGGCTATCTCTACATGTCAGTCCACCCTGACATCTAAAATAGAGGAGATCAAGGTGGACATCTGCCTAATAAGACAGAACATGACTAAACTGAGGGACCGAGTCAAGGAGACCAGAATCAGCCGAGCGGAGGACACTTTGTACCCCCTCCAGCACTCCCATGAGGACATGCAATGCCAAATACAACAACTGGCCCAAAAGCATGACAACCTAGAAAACCGGGCCCGCAGGTCAAATCTCCACTTCATTGGACTCCCTGGGGGCGGCGAGGGCCCAGACTCGGCCACTTTCCTGGAGAAGCTCCTTATTAATACATATGGCAGGGAGGCCCTCTCGACTACATTCGTGGTCGAGCGCGCCCACCGCATGCCTGCGCGCCGTCCACCTGAGGGAGCACCGCCACGCACCTTTATAGCGAAGCTCCTAAATTAACGGGATCAAGATTCCATCCTTCACCTGACCTGAGACAAGGGGAACATTCCTTTCCAGAATGGCCACAGAGATCTCGCTTCGTGGATGTCAAACGGCGCCTGAGGGCACATCATTTAAAGTATGCCATGCTGTTTCCGGCCCAACTCCGCATCGTGGGGGACAACCATGCCTTTTCATGTATTTCAGCGACACGCTCCACCATGTCCTGTATAGACTTCATTATGCTCCGATGTTCTGCTCCCCCTGTTTGAGTACTCTGGTATCACACCAGGTCCCTGTCTGACCACGCTCCATGCTGGGCTTCCATACGCCTTGCTCCTCAAGCTGGGCCTCGTACTTGGCGCCTTTACCCTTTTTGGCTGTCTGCACTAACTGACCAGGAGGACATACAGAGGGAGTGGCAGTTCTATTTCAATACAAACCGGAACATGGCTTCCATAGGCCTAGTATGGGAAGCATTTAAACTACATGTCCGCTCCACCCTATCCAGACGCATAAACAGACTGAAAGCTTCCTCTAAACTACTGCTCCAACAGGCCTCAGAGAGGCAACAGACTAATTCATGTCAGACCCCACACCGGCCAACGTCTCAGCACTTAAGTTCCAAACACGCATAGTCGATCAATTACATTATGAAAAGGCCAAACAGAAGCACTTCTTCTCGAGACAGCGGGTGTTTGAAAAGAGAGAGCGGGCGGGAAAGCTTCTGGCTTACTTGGCCTATAAAGATGCTAGGCCATCAGTGGTGGTATCCTTGATGGATCCACAGGACACACCTATAACGGACCCATCGTCGGTTGCTGCGGCGTTCCGCTCATATTATGCTAATCTATACTCCTCCCAAGTAACTGTCACTACACAGGAGACTCAGGCCTTCCTGCAAAATATACTCTTCCCCCAGCTATCTGAAACCCAGGTAACAGACCCCCTCACCACGGATGAAATTGCATTGGCAATAGCATCCCTGGCACCTGATAAAGCCCCAGGCCATGATGGCCTCCCATTAGACTTCTATGCAACCTATTCGGAGGTACTGGTCCCTGAACTTTTGAAGCTATACAATCACATATTCAAATCCGAATCCCTTTGTCAATCGGCGATTATCGTGCTCCCCAAGCCAGGCAAAAATCCCCAATACCCTGATTCCTACCGTCCAATCTCATTGCTCCAGGTGGACATTAAAATATTGGCGAAAGTACTAGCCACTCGCCTTAATCAAATCATTTTATCCCTTATCCATCCTGATCAAACTGGATTCATACCTGGGAAAAACACAGCCATGAATATCCGCTGACTCCACATGAATCTCCAAGCTTGTCATGAGATTGTAGGCACCAGAGCAGTGATAGCGTTAGACGCCCCAAGGCGTTCGACTCTGTGGAGTGGGGATACCTGTGGGAGTGCTTAAAAGGCTTTGGGTTTGGCCCCGATTTTATTAAATGGGTGAAGCTGTTATACTTCTCCCCAGAGGCCTGAGTCGCAGTGAACGGCCAGACATCGGACCCCTGCCCTTTAGCGCGTGGGACCCGGCAGGGTTGCCCACTATACCCACTACTATACACCCTCGCCGCAGAACCACTGGTCATTTCACTCAGAACGAATCCGAATATCCATGGTCTTCGGTTGGGCCCTCTAGTGGAAACAGTGAGCTTTTAAGTGGATGACATGTTTCTACATCTAGAAGACACTGGCCCGTCTTTACAGACTGCCCTCCAGACCATCGAGGAATTCGGAAAACATTCAGGACTGCGCATAAACTGGTCTATGCCACAAATTCTACCCCTAGACCTATCTCCACCTACAAGCTGCTCTGCTTCCCTCCCATTGCATAGGATGTCCTCTATTCAATACCTAGGAGTACAGATCACTAGAGAGCCCCAAGAATATGTTAACAATAACATAGAACCATTATTCACCTTCCTGAAAACTTGTACGCAATCCTGGGCACGACTCCCACTGGGGGTGACAGGGAGGATTAACCTTACCCTGTTGACTAAGTTCCTCTACATGTTCTGGTACTCTCCGGTTTTAATCTCCTTAAAGATCTTCAAAATGCTTGACAGCATTCTCAATACTTTTATATGGGGACCCAGCAGACATAAGTTAGCGTGGAACACTCTAAAAAACCCAACCTCCTCAGGAGGAGCAGCCCTCCCAGACTTCCACTCCTATTATATAGCTGCCCAACTCTCCCATTTCTATCACCTCCACAAAACAGAAGGACTTCGATACCAAACCCTAACATGCAACAAGCCAAGCAGCAGCACACACTCCCCCTTGCAAGTATTATTCAGAGGCAAGGGAGGCAGAGGGGTTGCCGACAGCCGGAACCTCCTAGTATCCCACCACAAACGCATATGGGAGATCGCACTCAAATTGACCGGCGCTGACTTCTTCCACTCACACACACCCTTGTGGCACAATCCTCAACTACGGGAACTGTCTTTAATCCCGGGTGTTGACCCCTGGGCATCTAAGGGGATACTATACCTACATCAAGTAATTACCCCCCTCGGAGTACGAAAATTCCAATCATTAAAGGACGAGTTTGAGCTACCCCCCCATATGTTATTTCGATATCTACAGATGAGGCACGCCCTTCGGACCCAATTCGCAGACGTCTTCCCAAACCAGCAAACTTTACCCCTGGTAAATGTGATCATAGGTGCAGATGCCTCCAAACTGATATCTACTTTTTATAATATCTTAAGAACTCGTTCAGTGTCACGGATTATTGATACCACCAGATCTTGATGGGAGGTGGATATAGGCCCCATGGAAGTATCAGACTGGGATGAGATTTTGGAAAACACTAAGAAGGCCTCTCCCAGGCTCTCCGAGTGCTTGACCCAATTATATATCATACATAAATCTTACCTTACACCAGCCAGAATCGCCAAGTACCACCCAAACTACAACCCACTGTGTCCAAGATGTGCTGGCCACCCCTGCACATTCTACTACCTATTATGGACTTGCCCGATGATCCAGACATACTGGGCATAAATCATACAATTTTTGCACGACCACATGGGCTCGCCCTTACAACTGGACCCAAAATCCTGTTTGTTGGGCCTACTCCCAGACGTTTCCATTGATAGGTTCCTAGCCACCTTCCTTTATGAAACCCTTTTTAGCGCACAGAAGCTAGTAGCCAGACACTGGATGTGAACTGCCCCCCCTACTATTCAGGCAAGGATTGGGGAAATAAATTTGAATCTGTCATATAAGAAAGTCATATACCGGCACCGGGGCTGTCCCGCCAAATACAATAAGGTCTGGGATAGATGGCTCGATACCCCAGACACATGGACTGAGTAGGCCTGCAGACCAGAATGTATATTGGGGGATGAGTGATGCCTCAAGTCACATGCAGGAACCATACCACACTGTAAATTGATAAAAGATCAAGAGAGCCCCCGGGGCAGGATTATGGAATACAATCTGATAAATATGACTGGTCGCTAGACGATAGATTAGATAGATTACATTGTGCAATGGACACCTAGGATAACTCACCTGTTTGTGTTTAATTTGTATCCTTCTATTGTACTACATGACCTGTACCATGCCTATGCTTTACTTACAAATAAACTTGTTTTTTTCAAAAAAAAAAAAAAAAAAAACATTGTGATGTGCTACACAACCATCCACTGTTTCTGTGTATGCATCTCGATACACATCCCTTTCTCCAATTATTTCTGACCCATTTGAACTTTCACTAGCCACAGGGTTATAAATAAAGGGACAGATGGATGGACGGTAATATTGCAGTTAACTGGAGTTTTTTTACCCAAATTTGTGCCTCCCTTCCCCATTGCCCGTTCCTGGTTGTCTGTCCTACCATGGTGTGCTATATGCGATGGTGCCACATCGTACATTAATGGGTTTTGCAATATACGTTATATTTGTGTGTCAATTGTCTTTTCTGTCTTTGTGTCGTGTGCGGTTTGTTTTTTTTCCTGTTCTTATGTTAGGAAATCCCCCCATCCATTGATATGTATGTGCTTATATGTATCAATTGTTGTTTATATCAGGGTGGGAGAGGATACTGTCTGATCTATTGGTTAATTTTTTTTAGAGTATAAGGACATGGGGTGACACAAGACTATATGGTGTTTTATGATAATGTTTTTCTATATCTTTTATATTTAGTCTTTATAGAACAACACTTTGTCTTGTTAGAGCACATATACATTTTTGGTTATTTGTTTCTTTTGTTTATATGTGTTATATATAATTATATATTCATGTGTATCTTTTTCACATGTGTGGTCCTATGTAACAAGATGTCTGTAATTAGTATCTGGTGACACCTGTTATAGGTGGGACTATACAAGAACTGTCTTGCTAACATATCTTTGTAATGACTAAGCGCACGTGAAGTGTGCGAAACGCGTCTACCCAGCATTCTGATTCCTGTCGTTTTTGGGATAATAAAAAGGATATTGACCTACAGTGGTGTGCGGCCATTTCTTCTAAATTCATTGTGTGCGGAGGCAAGCACCTACTGGATAATTAGGCTTCCTGGTCTCACCTGGAGCGGCGGGTGTGTCTTTTTCCATTAAAGAATATCCATACCCAGCACATGTCAGTCCAAAGGCTAAGCGGTTATGAAGTAATTTTACTTTCTAACCCGAAACTTGAGATAAAATATGCCTCTCCCACTTCTGGCCCATTCAATCCTGAATGCCTTGCTGGGCTTGAAAGGTGAGGAAGATGAGGTAGCGCCTCAACATGAATGCATGGACCTCATCCACCAAGACACATCTCCCAGACCAGACATGTCACTGCTCTCCCTGGAGCACAGAATGTCTTTGTGGATGGGTCTTGTTCAAGACCAAATCATAACACATACCATGCAGGGTATGCTGTTGTCCAATTGCCTGATAAAATACGGGAAGCAAACCCTGTCCCATTCCAATCAGCACAAGCTGCAGAACATATAGCACTTACTAGAGCCTGTCAGCTTTTTGAAGGACAAGATGTAAACATCTACACTGACTCCCAGTACGCATTTGGTGTTGCGCGCAATTTTGGAGTTATATGGAAAAGGAGAGGATACCAGGCAGCAGATAGAAAATCCATCTCACGTTCCATGCTTGTCACAAGCCTGTTAGAAGCCATACAACTACCAAAATCCATTGCTATATTGCACTGTAAGGCACATACAGGTCAGCAAGATGACATAGCCAAGGGAAATGCTTAAGCTCACAAAGCAGCAAGAGAGGCAGCATCCACACAGCCAGCAGATATCCAAATGCCATTGCTCTCACCTGAAATCCCACTCCTAGATGAAACATTTTATGATCTCCAAACATATGCTACAGACAAAGACATCCAACAATGGGATGTGGTAGGTGTGCAGAAAAGCTCTGAATCATCTGACCATCTGCCATGAGGGGGGAGACCATGTATTCCTGTAGCAAGTGCTTTATTCATTGCACAATACCATGGAGTAGGTCACAGAGGGTGGCAGGTTACATGTGAACTTTTGGATAGAGATTTTTTCATTCCATATGTTTCCAGATGCATCACATGCATCTGGAATAATCCCAGGAACCCTCACAAGGCAAAACATGAACACCTAATCTATCCATTGACATGGAAATGTATAGATAGGCAACTCCCATCCTCTTATTGATTAGTGGTTCCAAATTAATAATAACTACTGCGGTAGGGAACAGACACAAAAGATACACTCCGAATCTTTCCAAATAACTGTTCTGGTTTTTTATGATGCAAATGAAGGTTTTTATACACATGATTACGTAGGTATCACATTAATATTACAATTGTACGTTTATGGTAACAAGGGGCATAACATAGGCAGACTATTTCTAATCAGGACTCAAAAGAATGCAAACATGTAATGAAAACATTATTAGTGCTGTGATGGCAGTGTGCAATATATACATACAAAATGGAATACAATTAAATACAGGACTTACAAATTTCCTTTACAGTCTCCTATCTTTTGATCAATATTTTGATCACTAACCATACCTACTATCACCTTTAACCTGGAACCTCCACACCCTTAAGTGGAGGTAGTCATGGCCAAAGAGGCAAAACTCCATATATCTATATATATATCTATATATATATATATATATATATATATATATATATATATATATCCCCCTTACAATTAAAGTAATTGAATCAAAAAGTACCCTAGACTGTGATCGCAAGAGAGAAACAAATCAAACACAGAGATTTCTTTGATTTAGTCATTTTTTTGCAGTGTCTGGTGTGGATCCAGGTGACTTTTCCTTCAAGTTTTGCACAACTGTACATGAAATAGATGCTGTATTGAGTCTCCAAACATTTCCTTATATATAAATGTCTCTTAACAATCCACAAGTCACCTGGCTTTAGTTTTAGATCCTTCCAAACTTTTAGGATCTGGTATTGGGGAGAAAACGCATAAATGCCTCCCCTGCCTCTTGCCACCGAGCATTGTGGTCTGGGAGTCCATCTCGGGCTCCGGCGCATGTGCACGGGCGTCATCACGTCCGCATCTGGTCGGTGACATCAGACGCCGACCAGATGGAAGGCACGTTTAAGCTGGCGTCTCAGGCCACATAAACGCCAGAGACGGAGGGTGGCTGCTTAGCTATATCTTTCTGCTTTAGGTAACTTGCTCTCCCCATATATTATATATTCATTTGGCATTCCGATAGATCAGATTATTTCTTTCTTTTGCTCACTGCATATCCTCCCTTTTTTTCATCAGCTTAGTTCACTATCTTATTTTCATTGCCACACTTCTGTATTTTACAGTGTTTGTATTTACTGCCCTCTTCATGATCACTTTACAATGGTTACTTTAGGGGTTTTTTCTTCCTTTCTCAGTTCTAAATCAATGATAACCTCTATTTTTTTATTCACTACATATTTTCATTTCAATTATTTTTACTAGTTTAACTCCTATTTTCCCTTTTTTTTTACATTATTGAGACATTTATCCTTTGCATCCTGGCATATATATACCCCATATGGATGCGTTTTTTGATTATACCTGTTATTTACTGTTTTTCATTCTTATTTCTATTTAATTTTCCTTTCTTAATTATAACTATAACCATACCCATACAATAAATAGTTAAACGTGCCCGTTATGAGATCCCTGTTATAACTTTTATACAATTTTTCCTTTTCTCCCCCTTTTTTTTTTCTCCTAGTACTTATGTTTACTTAGTTTCATATACATATGTTTAGGTGCATGTATACACATCTATATATATATGCATACTCAAATGTCCATTCTCTATCTTTCTATCGTAGAGTTCTTCAGTTTAATTGTACTGGATTTACTTTCATGTTGTTTACATCTAAGACGCACCTCCACCCCATGCTCTGAATTTAACTTCTTTAAGTGAGTATTCTTATTATCAAATACTCATATCTATTTAACTTTAAAATCTGTTATTTTACAACTAGAAAAATCCTTCCATATACCCATTTTCTCTTCTCCTATGCATTTGCAGCTGGGTCACTTTGTGTGCCTTCTGTGGTTGCACAGTCCCACTGAGACAAAATATAAGCAAGTGAGTAACTCCCAAACCAAATCCCATAGTGAGAGAGTCCAACATCCCCTTAGGGGCTTGATAAAATATAAGAAAACATTCAGGCAAAAGTTTTCTAGTTTCTTACTCTACTTTTTCTGGTACATTGTAGACAATAGGGGGTGTAAAAATAAAACCTCAAAACTTCTAGTAAGGACTCTCCTATAAATATGATTTCCTCCGTTACTCTCTGTAGATTCTGCACTCTGTACTTACAAACTACTTCTGATAACACTTTTTGCTGTGGCCTTTGCAGTAGCATTTTCCACTGAACATCCAGAAAACATGTCCATACAGACAAAATGCATACTTGTAAGATCCTGACTTGGGCATCTGGATATATCTTTTTGTAATCTCTGGAAGGGATGTTCAGCTTTTGGTAACGGGTAAAACAAGAAGTGGTATGTTATAAAAAAACAACTGTGGAGAACCCTGGCTCTATCCCATGCTCATTTACTAAGGCAGCCATAACTGCTTGTAAACCGATGACACGGTCCATCTGTCAAGCTGGAGGGAAAAGAGTGACTGTCAGACATAAAAGATCACATTTTTCCAAAATCCTGTCTCATAAGAAGTTGCCCCCTGTGGACCACTTGTTCTTCTCATTCTGGGGTGCTAAAAGTTGAATGATTAATCCCAGCTACTGGGCCAGAACTAGGGTGGAATCTGTGAGTTGCACAGACCCAGCAAGTGTCCGGGGCTGTAATGCAGCATCCTTAGTCACCTGGTCTGCTTCCATGTGTGAGTTTTAATGTTAGTATGGCTACCTCAGCAAGAACCTGGAAGGCTGGAAACAGCCAATCAAATTAACTTTGCATGCTTGATTGGTTTACCTGCTGAAGTAAAAACAAACTTCTGGCCCTTCAAATGAAACCAAAAGCTCTCTATATCTCGACTTTCTATAAAATATATACTCTTTTTATAGCTCTTAGACTTTGCTAAAACATGGAGCTCTGCTTCTTGAGCTGGGGAAAAAAGGATCCAATGACTCTGAATACAGAGTATCCTTCTAGGTGATAAACTGCATACTCAGTGTGGGTATTGCCATCCTCAGTATAAAACCAGGATCAAATCTACAAAATATTAAATATCTGGGCCTTCAGGGAGTGTGTCCTGCACTGGGCTCACAGCAGTTGATTCCTACATCATCAATTTAACACATGGTTTTTCTTTGTCTCCAGCCTCCTCCAATAGAGGCAATAAGGTGGCTGGATTCAAAAGTATGCATTTTTCATTGTTAGATTTGTACATAAACAAAACAAATTCATATTTTGAACCTTTCATTATACAAACATTTAGTTAGCTGCATATTTGCTGCGCAGAATGTGGGACCATTAAAAATGTAATATTTGACCAAAATAATGTCTAACTTTTGGGGTGTGGCCTAGCGTATGGAGTAGCAGGACGTGTTTGCAAACAAGGCTCTCATCCTTTTCTGGACACTGCAAACAGGTCGGTAATGGGGAGGGGGAGAGGGACACCACACCCCCGAACCACACAACGAGGGTGAAATTGATCGTTTTTTCACCCGTTTGGGATAGACACAGCGCGACCCCCCCTCATCCAAGATGGCGCCGGCCTCACATGCGGCCTCACAGGGAGCTGCTTCACAGCGCTCCACGTCTCATATGGAAACCAGACAGCGTGCCAGGTCCCCTCCAGACTCTGACAACAGCTCTGTCCGTTCTGCCTGCCATTCCCCAGACTCACACAGATCCTATGGTGGATGGGACATGGAAGCTTACATTAAGGCCCTCCCTACCAGGCATGATTTTGAAGCCTGTGTACAGAGACTTGAGTGTTCATACGCTCCCATACACAGGAAACGTCCCCGTGCAAAAGAAATGGACTTCCTGGAGGTTGAATGACAATCTACTATCTGACTCTGAGTTGACTTGACTTGAGCGTTCATACAAGCAAGTAATCACTGAGTTATGCAGAGATGTAACAAACAGGCTGGAAGAAGTGGAGCATAGTGTGGAGGAGAATACCTCCACGCTTCAAGCACATGAAGTCATTTTACATGAACACACATTACAGATTCAGCAACTAATGTACCACCAGGACGACCAGGAAAACAGAGCCAGACGTAATAACAAACGTATCCGCGGCCTACCAGAGTCAATAGAAACCAAAGACCTAGCCCCTGCAGTCATCGCCATGTTTAACAACCTGCTCCAGAAGGATAAAGATGCCCCCTTAGAGCTTGATCGTGTACACATAGCCCTCGGCCCTAAGAACCCTAACCTGGAATATCCCAGAGACGTCATCTGCAAAGTACACTTCTATGCAATTAAGGACGCAATCATGAAAGCAGCAAGAGCTCAAGACGCCATCTACTTTAACGAGACCCCAGTGTCTCTACTCCCAGATGTCTCCAAGCTGACACCTGACATGCGGCGGGCTCTGAAACCCCTCACAAGTGCCCTTCAAGCAAAACAGATAAAATATCGCTGGGGTTTCCCATTTAATCTTTTTGCATCCCACGAAGGAAAGTCTGCGACATCCCGCACACTGGGTGATCTCCCAAAATTCATTGGAACATTTGAGTTGCTGCAGATTTCCATACCGGACTGGCCTCTTCATGCTGCCACCCCAGGTTTTCAGGGTGCCACAGGCTGGCAAAAGAAAACTAAGAAGAGCAAATGTTCTAAATCGGATACCTCTAGAGCGACTGACGGATGAACTCCTGTTCTTTACTCCCTGATTAATCACACTTTTCTCCACAGGTTCTGGACCAGTGAAGCTGTCCCTGTTTACAGTTTGCAGTTATATTGGGACATTGTACTGCTGATCTAACCTTGATTTTCCATATACAGGTTTTAGCTTCTTTCCTTAAGAAACAAGCTTTCCTCTTACAAGAGGGCTACAACTGTTTGTACTTGTTATCCCCTCCCCACCATAGGTTTCCTCCTGACACCTCCCCCCCCTCAGCCTTATTGCAGAATACTGTTAAATTTAGAAGCTGTGTACATGACTCTGCAGGCCATCAAGTTTATGTTGTATGGGTTTTTTTTTTTTTTTTATATATAGGATGTTCCTTTCTGATACCCACTTATAGTTCTTAAAAATACAAATGGCAATGCAGGGCCTGAGCCTTTGTGCATATAAATAAAACCGATAGAAGCTGCCCGGCGTGTGCGGGTCCCTCTGTGCTCTGACCGCAACCCTCCCACTTAGGGTTCCCAGCGCCCATAGCGGTTTTAGCTGTTATGTTGATTAAAACATTATTAGTAAGGCCATTTAGACCTCAGTTCTCTATTTCCTCTTCTACAATTCTTTCTCTTCTTTCTCTCAGACTTACCTTTTATCCTTTCTCCACAAGATGTCGCTCTTTTCCTTCCCTCTCTCTTCCCTTCCTCTCCTTTGGGACAGCGGGCCTCGAACTTATTCTTGCTCACCCCCTAAATTACTCTCCCTATGACAACTCCTACCTCCCTTATAGTCTCCTCGTTAAATTGCAGGGGCTTTAACACCCCGGAGAAGAGAAGACACATACTCTATCATTTTCACAAATTTCGCACCCAAATCCTCCTGCAGGAAACTCATTTTAGGTCTGATGCGATCCCACATTTGCTCCATAAACAATATCCCCCCTGGTTTCATAGCACCAACCCTTCGGCAAAATCTAAAGGGGTCTCCATCGCATTTCAAGCTACATTCACCCCAGATGTTCTTGATAAGTATATTGATCCACCGGGCAGATATATATTCCTTAAATTGTCATACATGAATATGATCTATACTATAATTAATGTTTACTCTCCAAACCAGGACCAGCACCACTTTCTCTCCACCGTGGTCTCTCGCCTGAAGCGATTTAGTACAACCAACATGATCCTGGGAGGCGACCTCAATGCCACCTTGATACCCCGCCTCGACTGGTAAGTCCTCAATCTCTCCGGCTTCCCTGACCAAAATGCGAACACTTCTATCTGACTTTTCCTTGGTGGATGTGTGGAGAATATTACACCCCTCCACTAAGGATTATACGTATTATTCCCCAGCACATTATTTTTATAGCAGACTGGATTACTTCTTCCAATCCTTACTAGATTACTCCCCCCTCTCCTCCATAGGCCTCACTCTATGGGCTGACGACGCTCCCATACACAGGAAACGTCCCCGTGCAAAAGAAACGGACTTCCTGGAGGTTGAATGACAATCTACTATCTGACTCAGTCTGCATACAAGACATTATACAGACCATTAACCACTTTATAGCTGATCATGCCCAAGACACCACCAACTCACTTATGAAATGGGAAGCACTTAAATGTGTGCTCAGGGGTAAATTTATTCAACACGGTTCCCGACTTAAACGTGCACGCACAGCTGATATTACACGTCTCCTTGCCAACATAGCCACGTTGGAAGAATCACACAAAAAAACCCTGACACCACAGTGCTACTAGAACTCACCAACGCCAGGAGTTACCTCTTGCAAATTTTTGCAGAGCGCTCATTGGTAGCGAGGGATAAAGGGCGATACGTTCACTACTGCCAAACCAAAACCAATAAATGTGGCAGACATCTGGCAAATACACTCCAACCCCGACAAGCCCGTAAGCCAATTCAGTTCATTAACTCCAATTAAAGGTATATTACTGAACAACTCGGATAACACCACCAAAACCATACATTTTATGGCATATGCCCAACGCAATCATATACCGACCTGTCTTCTCTCGTGTGACGTGGAAAAGGCCTTCGATAGGGTCAGTTGTCCCTTTCTATCTGCCACCCTCTACCAGTTAGGATTAGGCCCAAGAATGCTTACACACATCATGTTCCTGTACTTCAAACCCTCGGCTACCTTTTTTGTGAACGGTACCCAAGCAGAAAAATTCACGATCACCAATGGTACCAGACAGGTTTCCCCGCTCCTGTTCGCCTTGGTAATTGAACATTTGGCCCAAGCTATTAGAGCTAACCCCAACATACACCGTATACAATCTCCCACCTCCCACTGTAAACTCTCCCTATATGCAGACGACCTAAGATTTTATGTAACCCAACCGCATATCAGCGTATCATCTATTCTAGCTGAGATTGATCGGTTTGGCTGTTTTAGTAATTACAAATTAAACATCATTAAAACAGAGGCACTAAATTTATCCCTGACGCATGCCACCCTCTCCTCCCTTAAATCTAACGTCTCCTTTCAATGGCAGACTAACTCCATATCGTATTTAGGAACAGCCATTCCGAAACGAACTTCAGATATATATGTCCTGAACTTCAGCCCATTACTTACGAAACTCAGACGCCTTACTGAAAGCCGTATGACCTTACCAATGTCTTGGTTTGGTCGCATGAACGTATTAAAAATGGATATTCTCCCCAACCTACTTTATTTATACCAGGCCCTCCCAATTGCCCTTCCCGTGGCATTTTTTCGCAAACTTTGATCTATGGCAATCCAATTTGTATGGCAGGGGAATCACCCTAGACTGAAACATAAACTCCTATGCTCCCCTACCACTAAAGGAGGGGTAGGCCTACCCGATTTTGAACTTTATAACACATCAACAGTGATCTCCCGTACCCTGGAGTGGTTTCCCCTCCTCCTGATCAAAGCCTCCACCCTTGTGGAGCAAGACCTGTCCTCAATTGATCTTCGTGCTCTCCTATGGGGCTATGATCAGACATACAAATCGTTAGCAGGATTGTACCCTCTCACCAGAGATGCTTTGGCAATCTGGTATCACAGAGAGTTGCTCATTATCCTCAGAACCGAGTCCTCTCACCCCCCTATTCGATAACCCCTCCTTCCCTGAAGGCAACTCCACTCAGACTCTAGACGACTACAATAGAGTTTCCTGGCTCACAGCCCAACAATTTGTGAACAACACCCTAGGTACATTCGTTACCAAATTACCACATCCTCTAAGGTAACATGGCTTACACGTCTATACTTGAGTTCCTACTGTAAACAACTCCACGACTCCAAATAAATCCACAGACCCTTGACTGGTTTTGAACAATTATGCACGCTCTTGGAGATTCCTAGACATACCTTATCATGATCCTGGACCACGTTCACGGGTCCTTACCTAAATACACTAAAACCTGGTCGGAGGAACTCGGGAGAGACATAACAGAGGCAGAATGGGGTAAGGCCTTCCTTTTCACTCATAAATCGGCCATCTCAAGCTACACTCAGGAAAAAAACTGTAAACTAGTGTCAAGATGGTATCGGGTTCCTTCCACCCTCAGGATCATGTTTCCTTCAACCGCTGATATTGGAGATGTAACTCAGCGAAAGGTACTTACATTCACATTTGGTGGGAATGCGATGTGCTCCTCCCATTTTGGACACAAATTTTCAAGATACACAGAACTATACAATAAACCGCTTGCGCCCTCTCCTACCATTGCTCTTCTCTCTATACTCCCTGGTACTATTAAATCACAAAAGCACAACCTCTTAAAATTTTTCCTCAGTGCAGGACGACAACTGATCCCCAGACATTGGAAAACTACCACTCCCCCATCCCTTGTAGAATGGGTGAGCGAAATAAACAATATAATGCTTATGGAAGAAATGCAAGCCAAAGTACTAGATAAACAAGCAAAATTTTCTTTTATCTGGAGGCATTACTCTGCTTCAGACAAACTAAAGCATAGGCTCTCAACGATAAATACAACCTGAGAGTCTACACATCCCCATAATAGGGCCCTTATATCCAGGGAAGTGACACTCCCAGTAGGTCTAGGCTCGCTGTCCCACCTCCTCCCCCTTCCCCCCCCCCCGCCCTATATCCCCGCTAATCTTTCTTATTCTTAGCTCTTTTTTTTTCTTCTATTGTTGCTTTCAGCCTACTCTGGCTTACTCTTCTAGGCCATTCTTGGCCACACCAAGGAATCATTTGTATTCTGATTTTTCAATATGAGTTCTCCCATTACTCAGAAGATCTTGAAATACCTCACCATTATGGCAATGCTAATTATATATGTTTTAATAATTGTTTTCTTGACCTCTGGACGCAGCAGGCTCCCAAAGGGGCGTCCAGACCAAGAGAAATAGCACTAAGACAAACGTTGGTCAAATGTTTAAAAGTTGACTTCATAGACACAGTTCCAAGTAACCTCAGCACTTGCAATAGAAAGCACTATATTTTCTCATTACAAATGTATATTTTCAATTGGTGTACCGATATGCCTGATGTCAGGCCCCCGGTCTTATTCATGCTTTTTTCTTTTTAAACTTGTGTTAAAACAATAACTTATTGAACATAATGTCTAACTTTGTCTAATAGCACCTTTGCATAAAGCTACAGCTCTGATATATCGGGGTAAACCCTTCATTACTGGGTCCAGCTTGCATAAATACATTACAATGGCTTATTTTCTATCATGCTGTTTGTGTAAGAACTCCAGTTTCATGTTTCAAAAAGACAACTTTTTCCTGGCAATATAAATAAATATATAAATTTTTCATTGCTTGCTCTGTTGTTAGTTTTAGTTAGATAACACAAGTCTTTAGTTTCCATCTGACATTATTTTCCTGATGTCATAACATAATAATTGATAACAATACCCTGCGGTCATGCAGAGATGTCCAAGAAATCCAAAGTATTCTTCTGCTTATACCACCGCTCTTACAAGGAAAAGGGGCACATCATTTAACAATCCACACATTCTGCTTTGGATTTCAAAATTCTAAATAAATAAAAACAAAAGAACCAACAAGATGTATATGACAGAACAGAAAGCTCTCAGCCAGATCAAAAACTATAAAACTGGCTGCAGGTGGCATCTATCCTAACGGGGTGTGTGGACTTTATGTGATGGGTCTGTTATATTTACATTTTATTTATTATTACTCTCACATCATGGACAGCCCATCAAGTTATTATCAGACCTTTAGATTTCATTTTTTGTAGAAAAACTTATGTATCCTATCCATCTTGGCTTTGTTAAACATTATGGCAGCTGTATTCCAATTAACAACCTCATCTTAATCTTTTTTTTTCTCTCAATAAGGGTTTATTGTATAAATGTAAAATTACAAAATTGTTATCTTAATCTAAAATAATACCATTTTACAAATTTCCCCTATAACCTGGATTCCATTTCCAACCAAAGGTTGTCTAAACCAGTTACAATATATCTATATTATTAATACAATTGTTAAACTCATATCAGAAATTAATACTCAAGTGATAATCTCAATATCTCATCCTAATTCTTATATATCCACAGATCTATTTCCTTAAAGGTGAACATTTTACTTAAATTCCCTGTTTTAAATGCACTGTTTCCACTATCAAAGGATATTTAATTTGTGTAATACACGGTTAAATGTAACCTTCATTTTACCATGTTTGGAAAACAGATTCAAAATAATTGTGATCACATTGTTTATCATTAGATTAATTAACCCGGCACATTTTGTTATTAATGTTTTGTCTAAAAAACAGAAATTGACATGGTGTCCTTCCAGCTTATCACTGATCTCTCATCCCAGCGACATTCTTTCGTGGGAGTGCAAAGGAGGGGGTCACATCTGCATACAGGACACTCAAAAGAGATAGAACTAAAGGTTCCAGCATTCACACACATACACGAATATCTCTCTAAAATCGTTTACATTTTCCCATTTGTACACAACACATGCATATCATTCTCTCACTTTCTTTTAACTCTTTAATATTTCACTGCTTAAATTCTGCTTTCCTTATTTTCTTCAGATATCCTTTGAACCCCATGTATTGTAATCCCCTACTTCACATACTCTAGCTTCTGTGATTCTATGATCAGACTGGGCAGCCATAGTGCTCATCCCATCTCCCTCTCTGACAACATATAAAGTATTCTATTTTAACTCTAATTTCTCTGTTTTAACTGTACTAGTTGTAGTGCCTGACCCCAAGTTCATCCCACAACTTGACATCAAAATGTCCCTTTCTGTCTAGTGTTAATTGTCACCCATGATCCATCCTGCTCACATAGATAGCTGTTTCTCTAGCTGTTTACTCTGCATGATTCTTGGTCCCTGTGGACTTTGGAAACCCAGTTACCCATTGTGGATCCCTGTCCACTCTAACCATTTATCTAGATGCTCAGTATAGGCGGAACCGCACCTTGGGTTCATATATTTTATAGCGCTCCTCTTGCACTGGGCATTTTTGAGGGTCACTTACCCTTCAGTCCCTTACTTAATTTAATTCCCATAATAACTGGCCAGTCTTCTCTCTTCTCTACTTGTGTCTATACCCTCTTGCCTCTAAACTACTTTATCTAGCAGATGTGTACTACATATAACCTGTTAACAGCACTATTCTTCCCTTTCCTATCTATAACACTCCGATGGACAGTAGACAGTGACAACATAAGCTTTAATCACCAATCAATACAGTTCGCTTAAGGGGAGTAAAATAGGTACCCTTTGTCCCGAAAATGCCTTAACGATCAAGGAAGTCTGATAACTCAAATGTAAGCAAAAGGCTTACCTCAGCTGGCTGATTATCAGAAATTCCCGGATCGTCTCAAGCTCCTCATTTCGGATACTCAGGGTCACCTGGAAACCCCTCCTAGGCAAAGCTCGCCATGCTGACTTGGTTAAATTGATGATAGGCAACTCCTATCCTCATATTGATTAGTGGTTCCAAATTAATAATAACTACTGCAGTAGGGAACAGACACAAAAGATACACTCAGCATCTTTCCAAATAACTGTTCTGCTTTATTATGATGCAATTTAAGTTTTTTATGCACATGATTACGTAGGTATCACATTAATATTACAATTGTATGTTTATGGTAACAAGGGGCGTTACATAGGCAGGCTAATTCTAATCAAGACACGAAAGAATGTAAACATGTACTGAAAACATTATTAGTGCTGTGTGCACAGTGAGGGCAGTGTGCAATACATACAAAATACAATACAATTATATACAGAACTTACAAATTTCCTTTACACCATCCACACCATTCACTCATTTACAAATTGATTTCACACACATGCCTAAGTGAGACAAGAATACCTACTTGTAATAGTGGACATGTTCTCAAGATGGACAGAAGTGTTTGTAACAACAAAGGAAGATGCACAAACAGTAGTGAGAATTCTTACACTGGAAATCATTCCCAGATGGGGATGCCTGCTTCAGATCAACTCAGACAATGTCCCTGCATTTGTGCCAAAGTCTGCCAAGATCTAGTAAAAATGCTCAAAATTGACTGGAAGTTTCACATACCTTTTCACCCTCAAAGTTCAGGTATAGTTGAAAGGATGAACTGAACCATTAAGGATAAGATTAGGAAGACTACTTGAGGTACGTATACCAATTGGAAGAAGGTCCTACCAGCAGTTCTAGCTGAGGTAAGAATGAAACCCTGTAAAAAAACAGGATACTCTCCTTTTGAAGTCCTAATGGGTAGGCCATTCCCCACCCCATGGGCCAGACAGCCACCTATGTTAGAAAGAGGGGACCTTGATCTCATTCAGGAAGAACACGTAAGAAAACTTATTGAAATTTTGGCTAAAATTGAAAGAAATGTTGCTCATACCTCTCCTTCTTCACAGGAACCTACACACCCTTTCCAGGTGGGTGACAACGTGGTGGTCCAGCAATTGAACTGCACCAAGAAGCAGGAGTGTACCTTCGGACCCCCAGCCACAGTGATTGCAGCTACCCGCACAGCTATTCTGGTAGAGGGACAACAGGCATGGATTCATGCCAATTGTGTGAAGAAGGTGAACCAAACACCTAAGAGGAAGATTAAAGACAAAGGTGAAGTAAGCTGTGAAAATCCTTGAATAGTGAGTGAAGCAGGTGGTCAAGACTCTGAAAAAGATAACCTTGCTTATTTCACAACATAACTATCATAACTAACTGTATATATCACCCTGAGGACTTGGGTGCCATAAAAGGCATATGTGGAACACAACCTATACATGACACGCGTAACAGGTTAAAATAAGAATCATTGGGAGAAAATGAGATAGGGGAAGGGTCAACCACATTCCATGATAAAATGTTACTGATGAAGTTCAAATATGCATATTTACAATAATCAGGTTATGAGAAATGTTGGATATGTAGTAAACTGCATCCTAGTACAGCCCGTATTCCCCTCAAGGTTGTACCTTTAAATATCACCCTTTTTTTTAAATGAAACTCCTCCCGTTGCTTTAACCAACATATCAAGTTTATATGAAAACAACATATTACTTTTCCAATAACTGGTAGAAGTCATTTCCCTGACTGGTGTTTCAATTTAGGAAATGATACACAGACTAACCCCTCTACATGCAGTAGGTTAATATTTAACATTTACGTGTATGAATCTAAGGGAAACTCCGCCTGTTCACTGTTCCACATATCTGATCCTGATTTAAACAATGCCTTGCATAACTTTTCTTCTCTCCCTGATAATGTAAGTGATATACTACACCAATTCATAATCGTAGCACAGGACAAGTATACTCACGGACTCATCGCTAAGAAACCATTTGCACTAGGACAAAGTATCTATGTGTGTTGTAGGAAGGTATGTTATCCACTTAAGCCCCAGACCATTTGGCTGCCCAAAGACCAGAGCACTTTTTTGCGATTCGGCACTGCATCATTTTAACTGACAATTGCGCGGTCGTGCGACGTGACTCCCAAACAAAATTGACGTCCTTTTTTCCCCACAAATAGAGCTTTCTTTTGGTGATAATTGATCACCTCTGCGGTTTTTATTTTTTGCACTATAAACAAAAATAGCGACAATTTTGAAAAAACGCATTTTTTTTACTTTTTGGGGATAATAAATATCCCCAAAAAATATATAAAAAAACATTTTTCCTCAGTTTAGGCTGATACGTATTCTACATATTTTTAGTAAAAAAAAATCGCAATAAGCGTTTATTGATTGGTTTGCATAAAAGTTATAGCGTCTACAAAATAGGGGATAGTTTTATGGCATTTTTATTAATAATTTTTTTTTACTAGTAATGGCGGCGATCAGCAATTTTTATTATGACTGCGACATTATGGTGGACAGATCGGACACTTTTGGCGCGATTTTGGGACCATTCACATTTATACAGCAATCAGTGCAATTAAAAATGCATTAATTACTGTGTAAATGTGACTGGCAGTGAAGGGGTTAACCACTAGGGGGGGGGCAGTGAAGGGGTTAAGTGTGTCCTAGGGAGTGATTCTAACTGTGGGGGGGCATGGCTATGTGTGACATGACACTGATCACTGCTCCCGATTACAGGGAGCTGTGATCAGTGTCCTGTCACTAGGCAGAAGGGGGAAATGCTTGTTTTCAAAAGCATCTCCCCATTCTTCCTCCCTGTGAGAGGATCGTGAGTATCCCCATGAACATCGGGTCCACGGGACCCACGATCACACTCACGGAGGTCGCAGCAGGCACATGCCCCCGCTAACCGTTTCTTAAAGAGCAACATACAGGTACGTTAATCTGCCTGTATGGGCCCTTCTGTCAACGTATATTGGTGTGAGCTGGTCGGCAAGCGGTTATCCTTGGGCCCCTCTCCATGTCCAAGAATGGTGTTATTTGTCTTCTTTAGTCCTGATTATGGGAGTAATGGGTAACAATAAGGAAGACCACCCACTTGAGGCCAGTATGTATCCAAGATACCCTCTTAGGCATAAAATGAAGAGAGAATTATTTACTAAGGGTTACAAGCTGGAGTTGCAGGGGGTTCCCCCTCAGATGTTTTTAAGATCCAGCGTTCCCTCGGATCCTCCAAAAAGAGACTTATTACTTCAGGCACTACATCAATTAGTGCATCAAGGAGTGATTGTAGAGGTCCCTGTACCCGAAAGGGGCATGGGGTTTTAATCAAGGCCTCTACAACAAGACATCTTGTTGGCTTGGAACAGGAGAGGACAAGCCCTGGATTATCCAATCTCCTCGGGCACGCTTAAGCCTAAACTGGTGGTTGCAGGATCAGAACCTGTGAAAGGGAAGATCCTTCCTCCTGGTAACTTGGACAGAACAGATCCTGCCCATCAACGTCCTGGAATTACAGGCAGTACATCTAGCCCTGCGGTCCTGGACGGCGGAGCTTCAGGACTGCCCTATCAGGGTTCAGTTCGACAATGCCACTGCAGTGGCCTATATAAACCACCAAGGCAGTACCAGGAGTCGTTCAGCTCTGAAGGAGGTGAACCACATATTAGCCTGGGCAGAGGGACATGTGCCGATTCTATCGGCAGTCCATTTCCCGGGAGTAGAGAACTGGAAGGCAGATTATCTCAGCCGCCAGCAGATCTGCCCGGGTGAATGGTCCCTACACCCAGGGGTGTTCCAGGAAATTTGCCAATGTTGGGAAGGCCAGAGGTTGACCTACTGGCATCTAGGTTCAACAACAAGCTACAGCAGTTTGTGTCCCAAACAAGAGATTCTCTGGCAATTGGAGCAGATGCTCTGGTAGTTCCATGGACCCAGTACTCCCTGGTTTATGCTTTCCCTCCAATCCCTCTCCTTCTACATTTGTTGCGCAGAGAGAGGGAGTTCCATTCATTCTGGTGGCACCAGCCTGGCCCAGAAGGCCCTGGTTCCCGTCTATTGTGAGACTGACAATAGATGGGCCATGGACGCTTCCACGTCACCCCAATCCACTGTCTCAGGGTCCTATATTCCACCCCAATTTACAGTCTCTAAATTTGACGGCATGGCTATTGAAGCCAGGCTGTAAAAGGACTGTGGCATCTCAGGACCAGTGGTGTCTACCCTAGTGAATACTAGAAAAGCTGCCACTAGGAAGATCTATTATAAGGTCTAAAAGACTTAAATTGCTTGTTGTGTAGCCAAAGAATGGCATCCTCGGAAAAACGTTTCTACAGTCAGCTGTGGAAATCATTGGCTTTGAGTACAATCAGAGGTCAAGTTTCGACCCTATCAGTATTCTTCCAAAGGCGTTTAACCTCCTGTTCACTGATCCGCTTGCTTTGACCCATTAGGTCACCTATGTGTCCTTGGGACTTTAAGTTGGTGCTGTCTGTGTTACAGAAACAACCATTTGAGCCTATCAAGGAAATTCCATTAGACTTTAAAAAAAAGCACTTGAACAACCACAACATACAGGGATATACAAGGTAATACTGACATATAAACACACACATAGGTTGGACTTCATGGACCTGCATCTTTCTTCAACCTCACCTACTATGTTACTATGTAACTTGCTGTCACGTAAGCTAGCCTTCCTGATGGCTATCACCTGGGCTAGAAGGGTGTTGGAGTTGATGGCCCTTTCGTGCAGGGAACCATACTTGATCCTTCACCACGTCAGGGTTGTGTTACGACCTGTTCCATCCTTTTTGCCAAAAGTGGTGACGGCCTTTCATTTAAATCAGGACATTATTTTGCCTTCTTTTTTCTCTCAGCCTTGTTTGGCAGAAGAGAGACGACTGCATTCTTTGGACGTTTTCCAGGCAGTCAAGGTTTATATGACTAGATATGCGGAGATCCGAGGATCAGACTCCTTTTTTGTTTTACCAGAAGGGGCAGGCAGCTTCCATTGCCAATTGGGTCCGTCAATTGGTCATTCAGGCCTATGGTCTGAAACTTAAAGCTCCTCCCTCATTCTACCAGGGGTGTAGGAACCTCGTGGGCTTTTTGCCATCAGGTATCGGTGGCTCAGATTTATAAGGCTGCTACCTGGTCTTCAGAGCATACGTTCACAAAATTTTATCAAGTGGATGTTTAAGCAGCCGAGGATTCGGCTTTCGGCCGCGGTGTACTGCGGGCTGCCATATAAGGTCTGATGGCTATTGTTTGGCAGGGTGTCTCCCTCCCCTCAAGGCTATTACTCTGGGACGTCCCAGCAGGTAATGAATATTAGCCTAACTCTGTGTCCCATAATGTATGAAAAAGAAAATAGGATTTTTTCGTCATACTTATCTGTAAAATCCTTTTCTTTGAGTACATCATGGGACACAGAGGTTACTCCCCTCTTTTTAAGGATTCAGCGCATGCTACAAAACTGAAGTGCTTCCTGTATGGGAGGGGTTATATAGGGGCTCACTTCCTGTCTAAAGACCTTTGGTCTACCAGTGTCCATTCACCTGGAGATAAAGTATAACCCAGCAGGTAATGAATATTAGCCTAACTCTGTGTCCCATGATGTACTCAAAGAAAAGGATTTTACAGGCAAGTATGACGAAAAAAATCCTATTATAGGTGGCAGCTCTTAAATCAGATCCATTTATTTTTGAGTAAGATACATCACAGCAAGCCCTTCAAGGGTCAAAGGTGAATATCAAACCAAAAAAGAAAATAGGACTACACCATCCTCAAATCTAAAAACACTTGCCAATGTGGGGGACCACCAGGGCAGTAATTGCAAGTAAACCAATCATTAGACCACTGGTAAGGCTTAATTGTATGAAGCTACAGACGTCGCTCTCCCAGTATAGAGTCCCCCACCGAGTCCTCCATATGTGGAATGACTAGAATTGGGCCACCACCCTTAACACAGTAACATTCTGCACCCTAAAGCGTTAAGCCTCTTTTGTGTGTCAATAAAGTTTTGTATTTTAACTGTAGTTTTGGTTGTGCCTAGAAAGTCCATGAACCGCAGTTCAGTCATCCCTTTGCATAGAACTGGTATAACTCTAATTTCACAGAAAAACACATAGACCTTCAGTTTTTGATTAAAGGGCCACCACCTGAAGGCAACCTGGTGGCCCTAACAGAAACAAATAACAAAACAATAAATCTCCCAAATTTGACATTATCAAAGACCTTCACTTATTTGTCAGTAAACTTACGTATAAATATATGTTCGATGGGGAAAGACAGGCCATACAAACGGAGGCCATGAATCAGGAAATGTGGAAGAATATTACTGTCCCAGAATTTCGGGCATTAAGGGACTTGGTTCTCCTTCTCCAGGAGAATTAACGACCTGATGTGAGTGAGGACCTCAATATATTTAATGAGACCCGAGTCTTAGAGACCCAGGCTGCCCAGCACCAGGATGAAGTTACGACCCTAGGTAATAAAATCAAAAGAAAATCTACTAAGTTCCCACCACCTAATACTAATTCGAATATCTGGGCATTTCTAACTCAAACTATCAAAAGGCGACTTTTGGGAGATCTCCTCATGCCAATTTGACCTATGCTCAGAGGCTAGCATTAGAAAACCTTGGTAATCAATCCGAGATTATCATTAAACCCTCGGATAAGGGTGGGAACGTGGTTATCATGGGGGAATTATTCTATAGGAACATGTGTTGCGGTGGGGGCGTGGTATGGAGAGAAGACATGCTGCGTGAGCGTGCGGTTGATCCCGGGCTCTGAGAGACACGAGGAGCAGTGAGCTGCAGCGATAGCTTCCCCTTCCCTCATCCATCTGGGAGATCGTAGCCGGGAATGTCGACACGCCGGTGTACCATCACACAGCCCCCTAGTAAAGGGAAGGCACAGACAGGCGGATTGATAGCTTATTTATCCCCACAGAGTGCGGATCGAGGAAAGACAGACCGGAGGGCATCTGAGCATGGAGGGATAAAGCCCGGTCTCTCTGAGCTCCAAAACAAAGGCAAGAGGAGAAGACGCCACTGAAAGGCCGGGGCTCACCAGGTTATGGCCAGAGGAGTCCAATAAGGATAGAGGACCTAGCGGTGCATGGACCAGAGAGGGCTGAACGGGAGGTTCTCTCTGAGAGGGATAGCCATTTGATGGCGGGACTGATCCCTAAAGAATACCGGGGAACAGGTAACAAGTTTGATGATGGACTGTGGGGGCAAGATATAGGAGGAAGTGGAGTGGTGAGACCCGGGGGAGAATGTTCCGGGGGCTGAATGTGGGAGTGAAACCCATGGCGGGGACTCAGTGTTTGTCAGCCAGGGACTGACCCCGAGGGGAGATGATAACTCAGGGACACGGATACAGCGATCGATGCCTCTGACTCAAATCCCCCCCACAAACCAAGCAATATCCCAAGCAGAAATAACAAGTATAAACCTGGATGAAGAGCTCAGAGAACTTTTGAGATCCCTCCCTACTAAAAATGATATACAATTACTTATTTCTGCAGTTGAACTGTCTTGTAAGCAAATGGTGGATGGGCTCAGAGAGGACATAATAGCTCTGGGACACAGAGTGGAGGAGATGGAGACAAGTCAAGATGGTATTAAGCAAGCAGTGCTTGATACTCAAGAAGCAGTGAAGAATCATGAAGAAAAAATAAACACCCTATTAGATCAAATGGACGATCAGGAAAATAGAGAACGCAGGCGGAATATCCGCATACGGGGTCTAGCTGAGGTAAAAGGGGCCATGGACTTACTTCAAACAGTGACGGATCTGTTTCGTCGAATATTGGGGTCCCAAGCACCAGATGCTATTGAAATAGAGTACACTGATCTCTGTCTTATGTTAATCAGAACATGGATAGACCCCGAGATATTGTTTGTAAGTTTCATAAGTTTACATTGAAAGAGGCAATTATGAATGCAGCCCGCAAAAATCCTAGGATAGAGCATGAAGGATGTCAGATATCCCTGTTTCCAGACCTATCATACCGAACACTGATGCAATGCCGGACTATTAGACCCCTATTAGAAGCTATGTGGGCTGCTGAAGTGAAATACAGATGGGGTTTCCCTTTTCGCTTAATGGCCACCCGAGATAGAAAATTAGCAGTCCTAAGATCTAAAGATGACCTACAAAAATTTACAGAAATACTGGGCTTGCCGTTGGTTGACTTTCCTGATTGGAGAATGAACAGCATTAGATCTCCTTTGCATCGCCCTGAGCAGTGGAGCCAAATCCCAATTAGAAGCAGAGGGAGGAAGACAAATAAGGACGGACAAAATATAACTATAAATGGGCACAATTAAAAATGGAATAGGTCCTAATTAAAAGGGAAGCTAGTTATAAGGGGAGGGGGATGGGGGGGGGGGTAAAGGAGGGGAGGAGAGGGATAGAAATGTATGTGGAAAAGGGGTGAAATATCAGGAGGTAGTTTTTTTTTTCTCCTTCTCCTCCTCTCTCTGTCCTTGATCTCCTCTATCATTTACATTATTTTTTTTATTTTTTTTTAGGCAGGTGCTCTGTTTGCTCTCGGGGCCCGGGGGAAAAACCGGGTATCTTATCCATACCATTAAATATCTTTACCCCAATAGGAAAGTCCCGAAAGGAGGACTTTTTATTCTGCATTTTGGCAGAAGGGAGGACAATCCCAGGGAAAGGGGGTACACCCTCAGGGGGAGTGGTCCTCCGCTTAGTGGAGATAATAGGAATTTTTCCTTCTTTTCTTTTTCTTTTTATTTCTACATATAAATTTGTACATTCGGGTTTTGCAATATGGAAGGGAGGGGGGGTGGGTGGATTTTTTTTCCTCTCTCTTTCTCTCTTCTTCTTACCAGGCACCTTTTTCTTGGAACGGATAAATTTAGTGGAGATGACAAGGGGAACCCCTGGAATGGAGTGGCATGGCAATGGACACAGGAAAGTATATATACTCAGGATTAAATGGCAGAGGTGAAGATAGTTTCATATAATGTAAGGGGCCTGGGAGCTCCGAGCAAGAGGGGCCGTCTCTGGTGTGAATTGCGTACCCTGGGAGCAGATATTGTATTTCTCCAGGAGACGCACTTCGCAGCAGGGTCGACCCCCGTATGCCCTGTTTTCCATTCAACCAGAGGTTTCATTCGACCTCTCCTATTCATGGAGCTAGAGGAGTTACAATAGCCTTTAACAGGGCATGTCCATTTTCACTTATGGAAGTGGAGGTGGACCCCGAGGGGTCGCTTTTTGTTTGTAAAGGGGAGAATACATGGACAGTGCTATACATTTGCCTCAGTTTATGCCCTTAATAATTGTAAGGTAGATTTCTTATCGAAAACATTGAAGAAACTGAAGAGGACCAGGGAAGGCATTCTAGTACTGGGGGATGACTTTAATCTTACATTGGAGCCTGAAATGGACACTTCATCAGGTAAGACAACATTATCCTTTAGAGCCCAAAGACATCTAAAAAAGAGTATAAGATCTCTCTATCTGGTGGATTGTTGGAGGGCATTACATAGCCGAGAAAAGGATTATAACTATTACTCGAGGATACATAATACTTACTCACGGATTGACTTATTTTTGGTTGACCAATTTTATTTACATCTTGTGCAATCTTCTGTGATTACGATATCTGATCATGCCCCAATAGCTTTGAGCTTACGAGTGAGTGGGGTAAGTAAGAAGGAAAGGACCTGGCATTAAATGAGTCCATTATGGACGATAAAAGGGTTTTTGAAAACCTACATAATAAATTGATATCGTATTTTGAAATCAATATACTAGGTGAAGTATCCAATCAGTCGGTGTGGGAAGCGCACAAAGCGGTTATTCGGGGGAGATGATCGCACAGGGTTCACGTTTGAGGAAGGAAAAACAAAAGGAATTAACGGATCTCTTAGAAGCAATACATAAATTAGAAATTAAACATAAAAATAGTCGGAACCCAAAAGACGCCAATAGGTTGGGAGAACTGAGACTCAACATAACTAGATGTTTAGATCTGAAGGTCAAAAATAAACAAAGGAACATGTGCTGCGATATTCTCGAAAACAGGTCCTGGTACAAGCCGATATCCGAAATGATCATAATCAAATTCAAGAATCAAATCAAGAATATGATGATATCATACAGTCTGCCCACATGGATGGGATTATTACTAAGGATATTTTTGAAGGCATTCAGGTCCCTTCCTCCAAGATCCCAAGGTTCTACGCTCTTCCTAAAACACAAAAATTTAACTACCCCCCTGGGAGACCTATCATCTCTGGTGTAGGTTCAAAAACCAAAAGGGCAAGTAGGTTTGTAGGCAAATATTTGCGCCCTTACGTAGTCACATTACCATCCTACATCAAGGACACTCTGGATCTCCTTAGAAACCTGGATGATGTATGTGTCTCACCGGGTTGCCTTCTAGTTGCAATTGACATAGAGGCTCTTTATTCTTCCATTCCCCACCATCTTGGTCTTGAGGTTATAACACACTTTCTTATAGAGAGAGGTAACACCTCTGATAAACTTAACAAGTTTATCATACAACTGCTTTCACATATTCTGACCAAAAATGCCTTTTCTTTTGATGGTTCCCACTTCCTCCAGGTACAGGGTGTGGCTATGGGCACATGTTGTGTGCCCACATATGCCAACCTGTACCTGGGGGGGTGGGAACGTGACTTGTTTTCGGACGAGAGAGATCCCAACCTATTTTTTAATGTACTATGTTGGTGAAGGTATATTGACGATGTGTTTATGTTATGGGCAGGATCAACACAATCGTTACATCGTTTCATGTCAATGTTGAGTGAGAATCAATACAATTTGAAATTTACAATGCAATATAGTGAGAGCAGCATCACATTCCTTGATGTTTCCAGAAGCCTCCACTCGGACAGTTTCATTAACACTTCCCTATATCGCAAACTGACGGCGGGAAACACAATTTTGCACACTGCCAGTGCATATCCACATTCATTGGTGCAAAGTATGCCGTTTAGCCAGTACTTGCGCCTAAGAAGGAACTGCTCGAGTGAGAAATCGAAACGAGAGGGAAACGAAATGGGTTTATGACTTGCATGCCACATCATTCCCGGGACTAAATTATGTTTTAAGCTTTAGACCATTTCTTTAAAAACAAGTAAACATCAAATCACTATCCTGTACATGTATGTGTATATGGAAGTTTGCTAATTTCGTTCCCTTTCGGGTACTTTCTATGGAAAGCATTTTTGTTCAGATTTTACAATTCTCCTTGTATCTCCTATGTTGGTCTCTGTACCATTTAATTTGCCTGCGTGAGTCCGTTACTTGTTTTGTACCATTTATAGGTAATAGGTATACAGTGGGGCAAAAAAGTATTTAGTCAGCCACCAATTGTGCACGTTCTCCCACTTAAAAAGATGAGAAAGGCCTGTAATTGTCATCATAGGTATACCTCAACTATGAGAGACAAAACGTGGAAACAAATCCAGACAATCACATTGTCTGATTTTTGAAAGAATTTATTTGCAAATTATGGTGGAAAATAAGTATTTGGTCAATATCAAAAGTTCATCTCAATACTTTGTTATATATCCTTTGTTGGCAACAGAGGTCAAATGTTTTTTGTATGTCTTCACAAGGTTGTCACACACTGTTGCTGGTATGTTAGCCCATTCCTCCATGCGGATCTCCTCTGGAGCAGTGATGTTTTGGGGCTGTCGCTGGGCAACACGGATTTTCAACTCCCTCCAATGGTTTTCTATGGGGTTGAGATCTGGACACTGGCTAGGCCACTCCAGGACCTTGAAATGCTTCTTGCAAAGCCACTCCTTCATTGCCCGGGCAGTGTGTTTGGGATCATTGTCATGCTGAAAGACCCAGCCACTTTTCATCTTCAACGCCCTTGCTGATGAGTGGAGATTTGCACTCAAAATCTCACGATACATGACCCCATTCATTCTTTCATGTACACAGATCAGTCGTCCTCTTCCCTTTGCAGAGAAACAGCCCCAAAGCATGATGTTGCCACTCCCATGCTTCACAGTAGGTATGGTGTTCTTTGGTTGCAATTCAGCATTCTCTCTCCTCCAAACACGACGAGTTGTGTTTCTACCAAACAGTTCTACTTTGGTTTGATCTGACCATATGACATTCTTCCAACCCTCTTCTGGATCATCCAAATGCTCTCTAGCAAACGTCAGATGGCTCGGACATGTACTGGTTCAAGCAGGGGGACACGTCTGGCACTGCAGGATCTGAGTCCTTGGTGGCGTAGTGTGTTACTGATGGTAGCTTTTGTTACGTTGGTCCCAGCTCTCTGCAGGTCATTCACTAGGTCCCCCCGTGTGGTTCTGGGTTTTTGCTCACCATTCTTGTGATCATTTTGACCCCACGGGGTGAAATCTTGCCCCAGCTCGAGGGACATTATCAGTGGTCTTGTATGTCTTCCATTTTCTAATTATTGCTCCCACAGTTGATTTCTTCACACCAAGCTGCTTGAATATTGCAGATTCAGTCTTCCCAGCCTGGTGCAGGTCTACAATTTTGTTTCTGGTGTCCTTCGACAGCTCATTGGTCTTCACCGTAGTGGAGTTTGGAGTGTGACTGTTTGAGGTTGTGGACAGGTGTCTTTTATACTGATAACAAGTTCAAACAGGTGCCATTAATACAGGTAATGAGTGGAGGACAGAGGAGCCTCTTAAAGAAGAAGATACAGGTCTGTGAGAGCCAGAAATCTTGCTTGTTTGTAGGTGACCAAATACTTATTTTCCACCATAATTTGCAAATAAATTCTTTCAAAAATCAGACAATGTGATTGTCTGGATTTGTTTCCACATTTTGTCTCTCATAGTTGAGGTATACCTATGATGACAATTACAGGCCTCTGTCATCTTTTTAAGTGGGAGAACTTGCACAATTGGTGGCTGACTAAATACTTTTTTGCCCCACTGTATAAAGTTTTTTCTGCTATATATCGAATAAACTATATTTGAATGCTAGATATATATATAATTTTGTTATGGACAATAATAAAGATTATATATCATATGCTGTAATAAGTATGATGCAGTCAGATTTACTTTTAATGCGTTTTGCTATATCCGCTGAACTTGTCACTTGGACTCTACTACCTTATTGCAGGTTCTGGGGATGGTATATAAGTTCCTTGCTTTGTCAGAGCCATCTGTGTGTGTTGATTTGATTATTCCATGTTTTCTGGCATTACAAAGATATATGAGCTGTTGTGCACGTATGTCTGTAGCCGGTGGTCAGCGTGGCTATTTATGTTCTTGTGCAGATATAGGATGTAGCTGCGACTGCTTACGGTCTTTCCACCCCCCTTTTTTTCCCCTCCTTCCTTCATCGCTCTGGATAAGCCCTTTATATCACTATCTCATTTACTTCCACTTGTGTGGGTTTATACATAGTTAATACTGGCCCTCCCTTTGGATGAGAGCTGTTTGGATGGATCTTTCCCCCTATCATGTGGGTAAGTCTCTGACGAGCTCTATGGAGTGGAATGAAAGTGTATGAACTTCTGCCCTTCGCCAGCTGTTCCCCTCTGCTCTATTGATGAGTGGTGAGGGAACAGAAAAGTCATATTCAGCTTTCCATTGGCTGCCCATACGGGGGTGCGCCGTGGGCGGCGTGCTCGGATGACGTCACACGGCGGGAATGCCGTGAGCCGTATGAGCGGCCTCACAATCATGTCCAGCTGTGTAGGAGTGTGGACATACATAAATAGCACTCTGAGAGAAAGGCACAATGCGGCTCTACTCTGTATGCTCCCGGGGGGGAATACTGAATGACTTGTCACCACTGGTAAGTTGCTGAATCCTGTGTGACCAAGGTTCTAATCTTTCACTTTGATGAGCTGACACCTTCATTTGCTCCATCTCCCCTTTTTGTTTTATTCCTCCGGCATGTTTAAACACACCAGTGTACTCTACAGACTTTTGGTGGGTTGATGCACAAGAGCCTGTTGAATTTATTTGGAATTATATTCCTTAGTCCCTGGGAACTATCTATCTAGTTCCCTAATGAATGTGGACCATTAAGGGTCAGAGAGGCTCTCCTTGCTTTTCCCCTTTATTTTCCAAGCTTTACATCCTCATCTCTCTCCCCCGGTGAATGATACACCTACATCTATACACGTTATCAGGTATGTAGGTTGTATATACCGATACCAATTCTATATTATGAGTCTTTGGAACCGGTTTGATTCTGGGATACTAAGTATGATTAATACGTTGATCCTTACAGTCCGTCCTCTGGCTATTGGTACTAATGAAAGTCCACCTCCTGTTATAAATGGTGATTTACTTTTGATCATCCGGGAGATCTTTATGTGGAGACAATTGTGTGCCTATGAGGTAGCTATATGTATATATTATGTATAGGTCCTGTGGATATAGCAACAGCTAAAAAGTTTTACATTATGTGTTCATTGTTATGAAACGTCTGATCGATATGTTTTACTTTGATAGTGAGACCTGTTTTCTTTCAACCAACCCTAGTTTGTCCTGAAGAAGCAATAGCGAAATGTGTTGATGCACAAGGGCTCACTACCATCTATTAGACACTTTTGACCATCAATGTGTATTGTATGTTTTTAACTCTTTTTTCTAAATGACCTGTCTGTTCTAACTTGTTAATAAAATATCCATTTTATCATATTTTTGTCCATTGTCTGAAAAGTCCGAACCAGGACCTTATTGGCACTTTACCCCTTTGTTCTTCTGAGTTAACAATATACGGATGTGACCTTAGGAGTGTTTTTTCAGCCATTTACAACAAAACAATAATAAACTGTACTTGCATAAGAATTTACATGAATGTATCATCTTTGAGAAAGCACCTTAAAGCGGGGTTCCACCCACATTTTGAACAATATCTGTATGTATTCTCTTCCTTGCCTAGATGCTGACATGCCGTTTAAAAAAAATTAAAAAAATTAAATGTAATTACCTTTTATTTTTCTATTCTTCTTTGTACTTCCTGGTTCTCCTCCCGTGGGAGTAGGCGTGTTTCTAGCCTCTCCCAGACTCCGCACAGTCTCCTGGGAGCTAGTCTCAGGCTTCCCAGGATGCCACTGAGCATGTGCGGGAACGAGCGGTGAATACTGGGAGCACAGCATTCACCGCATCCAGGAAATAAATGCTTGTGGGCTTGCCCACAATGAAGATGGAAACCGCCTGCAGTGAGTAATATAAGTTATTCTTTCCGACGAAATCTGACACAGGCGGACATATTACACACAATATGTGAGTATGTAATGCTGAGAAGAAAAGTTTGTGAATGAACTAAAAAAAAACCAAAACGATAGATAGGTGGACCCCCGCTTTAAGTTGGCCATACACAAATTGAAATTCAGCTGATTCAGCAGGGCCTGCCTGACTGAATTTCCATCAGCGTGTCGCCGTCCCTGTTTGGCAGAAGTTGATTGTTTGACTTCTATCAAGGGGATATGCTGGGAACCTTTGTTGTTCAGTGGCTGTAGCCACTTATCAGTGTATTCTGCCAATGTCTGATCTCGTTTAAACACAGTGCCCTGGAAGGGGGGTGCCTCCTTTGATCTAATTTGTGTGGATGGAGGAATCTGTTAAGCCCCATACACACTATCAGATTTTCTGCTGAGTTTTTCCTTCAGATTTACCAAAACCATATAATATGAGGTCAAACCTTAGGAGTTTCAATGTGTATGCAATCAGGCAGGCCCTTGCACTACATGGTTTTGGTAAATCTGAAAGAAAAACTCAGCAGAAAATCTGATAGTGTGTATGGGGCTTTAGTCTTTTTCATTCAGCCTTGCCAACTTACAATCTGTGTCCAGCTTTAGTCCAGAAAGCAAACAATGACACTGAATGTTGCCTCAACAAAGATGATTTTGTCCATTTGGAGATGTAACGGCAAGAGTTGAAAATTTAGCCATGACAGAACAATTCTCCAGTCATGTTGAAAACATCTACATAGGTTTGGATAATTGAAATTAATCTTCGTTTGTTTTTTGTTTTTTTGTAAACGTTCTCAGTTTCTTCAATAGATCTTAACATTTGAGATGTTTTAGGCAATGACCTTTCCACTTAGCCAGATACATGAGGTTTATCTCTGTGCTAGCTGAAAACACCCTGAAGGGCCCACCTGAGCATTTGTTGGCTCTTTTCCTCTTTAGGGAGGAGTTTGTTAAACAGCTGTCTATACCTACAGTGGATCTGCCAGTAACCCACTTTAGCAGGGAAATCTCTAAACCAGTAGAAGGTTTTCTTATCTTTAAGGATTTTACTGAGCAACAGCTAAAATCCCTCCTTAACACACTGTTTTTGTTGACAGGCTCTGCCCTTTACCCTGTTCTAACTGTGATCTTATTCTTTAAAACTGTGGCAGAATAGGTCAAGCCCCTAAAAAGATCTCTCAACTGTCAAGGTTAGGGCTATGATGCTTTGTCTCTGGCACTCTCTTCAGCTGTTCACCCTTTACCTCCCTCTGCCACCACACAGATTAACAGACCTCTCCCTTGGCCCCACCTCAACCAGGGTTTCTTATTCTAACTCCTGTTTCAACTTGGCCTAAGGAGCGCACCTGGTACTCCTCAGGGTCTGGTTCCAGTGGCTGCCCCAGTACCTTCTTGCGACATCTCAATTGCAGGACACTTGGATGACCTCTTTCAAAGAGAGCAGTTGCTGTGAGCCCTAGTATACCACATTCCCCACAATGACCTTGTCTATAAGATCCCTCCAGGCCTGATTTTGTCAAGTATCAGTGCTGGAAACCATCCCCTATAGGCTATGTTAACTAGCATGGTTCTAAGGTAGAGGAATAAGCAGTATGTTTGGCTTCATGCACCTCACTATTAGCCACAGGAATATAGGATATTGAGAGACAATCCTCTCCATGGCACTTCACTTTCCCCATCACTTATTGGTCTTATTTAATAAAAGACCACATAGATGAGTTTTTGCTAGAAAAAAAATAGTTTAAGCATTAGCCAGCATGGATTCATGAAAGACAGAAGTTATAAATCAAATTGGATTTCTTTTTAAGAGGGGTAGGGAAAACCTTAGACAATAGAATGGCTGTGGATATAGTTTACTTGGATTTTTCAAAAGTGTTTGACACAGTTTGACACACACGGCTAATGTCTAAGGTAAAGTCTACAGGCTTGGAAAATAAGTTTGTAAATGTATAGAAAACTGGCTAAAAGTTAATATTCAGAGAGTAGTGGTTAGTGATCTTACTGTGAATGGTCTAAGGTTATCAGTGGTGTACCCAGGGCCGATCCTAGGGTCACAGGCGCCTGGGTGCAGAAATATTTCTGGCGCCCCACATGGGCGTGGTCATTTTAGTAACTCCTCCCCTTTACAAATATTTCTATGGCAACGACTCAACCACAGAGATGCTCCACCACAAAGTCTTCATTACCCTGGGATCCTTACAGGTACAATAAACAAAATACAGGAAAAGAAGCAAGAGTACTTTTATTGGGACCTGGAGGGGGGCCTCTCTGTGGAGACAGAGAGTGCTTCTGTTAGAGAGTCTGTTAGAAAGAGCCCCCAGAAATACTGCAGACATGATACAGGAGATGGTCAGAGACTGCAGACATAGTACAGGAGAGGGATCGGAGACTGCAGATATGATATAGGAGATGATCAGAGAATGCAGACATGATACAAGAGATGGTCAGAGACTGCAGACATGGTGCAGGAGATGCTCAGAGACTGCAGACATAGTACAGGAGATGGTCTGAGACTGCAGACATAGTACAGGAGATGGTCCGAGACTGCAGACATAGTACAGGAGATTGTCAGAGACTGCAGAATAAGGATGAGCTCCAGCGTGTTTGCAAGCTGCACGTACAGAGCCTGCCAGGAAGTTGACAATGTGCTGCGCTAATCGCAGGCAGTGAGACATTTCCCGATCTCTGCAGCCGCACATCGGGAAATGTCTCACTGCTTGTGATTAGCGCTGTGCAGCGCCGAGTTCCTGGCGGGCTCTGCACGTGCAGCTTGTGAACACGTTGGAGCTCATCCTTACTGCAGACATAGTACAGGAGATGGTCTATTAGACCCCTTTCACACTGGAGGCGTTTTTCCAGGCACCTTAGTGTTAAAAAAAGCGCCTGGAAAAAGCCTTATCTGCAATCCCAGTGTGAGAGCCCGAGGGCTTTCACACTGGAGCAGAGCACTGGCACGACATCCAAAAAATTCCTGCAAGTAGCTTCTTTGAGGCGCTTTAGGAGCGGTGTATACACCGCTCCTAAAGCGCCCTTGCCCATTGAAATGCATAGGCAGTGCCTGCAAAGCGCCTCCACAGTTGTGCCTTTGAACCCTTTAGTGGGGGTTAAATGTACCTCTAAAGCGACGGTAAAGCGCCACTAAAAGTAGCGGCACATTACCACTGATGCCCCCGCACTGTCAGTGTGAAAGGGCTCTTAGTACATCTCATTATACATCACATCTGTAGATGGACTACTGAGGTGCAGGAAGGGACAGGGCCTGTGTATCCTATGTAATCTATCATGCCATAAAACATCTCCTAGCAGGGGCAGCCCAGAGCACATCTAAAGGTGTTCTGGGGATGCCATCCTCAGCACACAGCACACTGAACACTGAGTGTGACTCACCTTGGTTCTCTCTCCTTTCAGCCCGAGATAGAGATCGGAGGGGGGGGGCATTCCAACTGGAGTTGGTAGAGGCAGTGCAGGATCCCAGTGTGAGGAATTCATTCCCGCACATCAGCACTCAGCAGCCACTGACTAGAACCCTCGTGTCAGGAAGAGGAGTGCCCCTCCCCCCAGAACTGCCAGGCTGGACAGGCTGCCCTACGCTCACACTGGTATTCTGGATGGACACTCACAAGGAGAGAAGGAGGGAGGGGAGAACTCTGGCTCTTCGGCGCTCCCACCTATGCAGGCGCCCGGGTGCAAAGCACCCTGCGCACCCCGGGTAGGATCGGCCCTGGGTGTACCCCAATGTTCAGTGTTGGGACCCTTACATTTTAATATAATTATAAATGATATAGGATCTGGGATCAAAAGTACCATTTCAGTCTTTGCAAATAACACCAAGCTAGGCAGTGGAATAACATCCTTAAAGGATGCTTCCAACTTACAAGCCGACCTCAATGCACTGTTTAATCGCTAGCCGACCAGACGCCGCAGTTATACTGCGGCAGATTGGCATGGCTGTGCAAATCGCCGTAGCTGTACATCGCTTCTTCTAGACATCAAAGCAGGTGCATGCGCACAGGCCACCTGTCCCCTTAGCCGATGCACTGGCCTGGCGGGTGTTCTCTCAGGGGAGAGGAGACAGATCGTGTGTTGATACTAAGTATGAACACCGATCTCTCTCCTCCCCTAGTCAGTCCCATCCCCCTGCAGTTAGAACACTCCTAAGGAATACATTAAACCCCTTGATCGCCCCCTACTGTTAACCCCTTCCCTGCCAGTGACAATCAATGGCTATTTTTAGCTCTGATCGCTGTATAAATATCAATGGTCCTAAAATAGTGTCAAGAGTGTCCGATCTGTCCGCTGCAATATCACAGTCCTGATAAAATCACAGATCACCGCCATTACTAGTAAAAAAAATAATAAAAATGACATAAATCTATCCCCTATTTTGTAGAGGCTATAACTTTTGCGCAAAACAATCAATATACGCTGCTTGCAATTTTTTTTACCAAAAATATGTAAAAGAATACATATCAACCTAAACTGAGGAAAAATTTGTTTAAAAAAAAAATGGGATATTTATTATAGCAAAAACTACAAAATATTGTTTTTTTTTTTTTTTTTTTTTTAAAGTTGTCGCTATTTTTTTGTTTATAGAGCAAAAAATAAAAAACACAGAGATGATCAAATACCACCAAAAGAAAGCTCTATTTGTGGGAAAAAAATTACATAAATTTTGTTTGGGTACAGCGTTGCACAAACGCGCAATTTTCAGTTAAAGTGACGCTCTGCCGTGTCGCAAAAATGGCCTGGTCAGGAAGGAGGCAAATCCTTCCGGGGCTGAAGTGGTTAATTGGGCAACTATGTGGCAAATGAGGTTTAATGTTGATAAATGTAAAGTTATGCACTTGGGCGCTAAAAATATGCATGCATCATACATACAAGGGAGAGTACAACTGGTGGAATCAATGGTGAAGGATCTGGGTGTTCTGGCAGATCATAAGCTTAATAGTTGCATGCAATGCCAAGCTGTGGTTTCCAAAGCGAGCAAAATAATTTCTTGTATTAAGAGGTTTGGCCGCAGAGAGAAATATACCATTTTACCCTTGTACAAATCATTAGTGAGACCTCATCTGGAATATGCAGTTCAGTTTTGGGCATCAGTTCACAAAAAGGATATTGGGGAAAGTGTAGAAAAGAGCAACCAAACTGATAAGAGAGGTGATGGAGCTCAGCTATGAGGAAAGATTAGATGAACTAAATGTTCTCTCTCTTGAGAAGAGAGAAAGTTGATCCAGGGAATATCCGAATGCCTCTTGGGGGACCAGGAAGGACTTTTCTCCCTCGCTGGAGCAAATTGGATCATGCTTTATTGTTTTTGTTTGCGTTCCTCTGGATCAACTGTGAGTATAGGATAGTGTACATGGAGGTTTTTAATGTGTGTGTGTTTTATTTTTTCTCTGTTGGTTGAACTGGGTGGACTGTGTCTTTTTTTCAACCAGTTTAACTGTGTGTAACTCAATCCCTTACTCTGCTGTTGGGGGTTTCATTCCTAAGTAGAGGTGTGTATCTGCCTCTAATGATCAGGTAATCTGACAACTGATAAGGACTTCTGTCTCCAACTCTGGGGGTCCTGGAAATAAATTGTCTCCAGGTTTGCATTCTGAATTACAAGTACAGGTGTTCCGTAATCATAGTGGAAACCTTCCTTTACCACTGAGGTGGAATGGGAGTCCTTACTGCATCAGAAATCATTTGTTCTCTCCTGTGGTCTGTTCTATGGGTCTTAATCTTATCTTCAATGATCACCTAAGTTCTTCACAAATAGCAGCCTCTGGACACCAAGGAGATCTTCACAAAAGGGTGAGTCTTAGACCTTGTATTGAAGGATGTTGGAGGAGGGCCCCATGTCATTTGGGGCACTCTGCAGGCAGAACAGATTAGTCTTCTGCAGCAGGTATCCTTTTGACAAGTACAGGGACTACCTTAATGATTTTGTGGAACCTCTCCTCTTGGGGTTAGGCCCCATTTCCTTGGCTGATTTGTAATCTTGTGAATAAAGTCCTTCTGGAATTTTTCCATACTTTTCACTCCTAATAAGACTCCTGCCCCTTGTTACACAAATACTAACGCTACATCGGATCTGGGGAGCTAAGAGCCTTCTTAGCCATGTGACTCTTGATGTTAGGGATATGCAGGATTGTTTTCAACAAGATCCCATTTAGGGTTTGACCCAGAGGTGCCTCTTGCATACTGATAAGAGCGTGTCTAGCTTGATTCTTAGCTTCATTAGGGTTGCAATCTGTCACACCAGTTTGAATTTAGGGTCCTAACTTCCATCTTCTGCTTCCTTGTTGAGATGCTTATCATGCACTGTACTACTTTAGTCATGCTATTTTTGTGGGATTAAATCCTGGGCTCTGTAGGTTGACTCAGGAGTTTCTACCCTTCACAGGTTTTTTTATTTTATTCAGTTTGAAGGTTCTACCCTGGTAAGTCTCACCTTACTGAGGCACTTGGGGTTCTGACAGTCTCTTTTGACATGCAGATGTTCATTTCTTAAACTATGAGATCAGGTTAGCAGGTTAGTAAAGCTTTAGGACCTTCATATCTAGACCAGCTTGTCTTCCCTTTACAGAGACCTTTCTCTAAGTTTCTTGTCTGATACCTATTCATACTAAGGAGCTTTCCTTGTTTACTACATCAGGTTGTGGGTTTTTTTCTTTCCTAGCAGGGAATTTGGGTGGGTATAAGATGATCAGCTTCTCACTTGGTCCATGGTTCCATGCTCCCTTTAGTGTTGAATCATTCCTCTTGATTGTTTTTCTTGATCTTGTGTATCATTTCTAGTCTCTGTGTCCTGCCTCTGTTCGTGTTGGAAGGTGCCTCTAAAAGGGAAGGTGCTCGGACCTCACCTGGTGTCAGATTCAGCAGTTGGTCCATTAAGGCCATTCTTGGGCTGCAGGCAGTCTCAATTCTCTTGTTGAGTTGGTTAATGCAGGGTTTCTCAACTCCAGTCCTCAAGGCGCCCCAACAGGTCATGTTTTCAGGATTTCCATTAGTTTGCACAGGTGATTTGATCAGTTCCACTGCCTTAGTAATTACCACAGCTGTTTCATCTGAGGGAAATCCTGAAAACATGACCTGTTGGGGCGCCTTGAGGACTGGAGTTGAGAAACACTGGGTTAATGGTTGTTGCTGTTTGCCCACCCCTCAGTTGGACTGCTTGTGGACATCCCGACAGTATAGGACATCCAGTGTCCCTTAAAGGATAAGAAAGAAAAACTGATTTTCTAACTGCTAATTAAAGGACACAGTATAAGGTATTCAGAGACAAAAGGGTTATATTGCTGCTTACAGGATATTTGGACACTCAGTCAGTCAAGATAACAAGTCCCAGGATAATGGACGTCTTCATCCATCTAGGGAAAAAAATCACTATTTCACTTCTTTTTGTCAAGACATTTTTCTACTGTCAAGATTCTTTGTTTACTATGGATCCAAACGTGCCCCTCGATCCAAACGTGCCCCTCAATGCAGTTTCTGGATCAGCTGATACTTGGCACAAAACCATAATGAAGACACAGGACCGGCCTGTAATGCGCCTTTTTGGGCACTGGGCTCTGCTTGGACACATTCTTGATTACGCTGTGTACTATATTAGCTAGTCACAGATTTCTTCACAGGTCTAGGACCATGATACACTCCCATGATACACCCCCAGTTTAAGCCTGTACTTGAACAGGTATTTGCATCAGGAGGGGGAAGACTGTCTAGAAAGGGTCACTTCCTGGGTCCTGCCTAGCACTCCTAGTACTGTGCTACAATTCGCAGGGTGCCTTCCAGACCACCACTACGGCAAGTGGGCTCTTGCCCTCCTTTTTATTGGCTATGGTGGTGCTTGTTCCCCAGGTGTTAAAATATTAGGAGATTGTGCTGTACTTATTTGGGGGCAATTGGTGGGAGAGGATGCTGCAACACTTCAAAATTGTGTAAATCGCGCCATTCTATTGAGCTCATGCATCTTTCTTTCTGTCGCATGTCTGCATCTGCACCTATTACACAGGGTTACCGGCTGCTGTCTTTAATGACTGTATCACAGATGACCAGATAACTCTACCTGCTCTAGCTCTGATTTGTAACTACCCCTTGTGGAATTTCCTAATTTGCAGTATGTTGAAGCTAACGATCCTAGTGGCCTTTCCAGCTCACAATCCACCAACTGCTCTAGGGTGACTTTCTGTGTCTCTTGCTAAGGGCTTGACTGACTGCCTGGATAGCTATCCCCTGCTTCAGTATCCTGTAATATTTCAAGTGTGACTCCCTTCTTTGCAGCTTCAAGGGATACATTTTCTGCTACCATATCGAAATTTATAGCCAAACTACCTTCCATGATGGTTCTTTTGATGCAGTTTATATGTATCTAAAACTACAACATCCTTTGTCAGAATGTTTCCAAGGTCACAAGTCTGGGTTTCCTTAAAAGTCTATAACATCTTTAAATCTTTCCAACACATTCATTACTACTATGGTTTTGTATTCTAACTGTCCGAATCCTGAGAAATAGTTTTCTTTTCAAATGCATTTCCTGTAGCAATACCCTATTGAGCAGTCCTTTATTAGCAAATTACATATCTAACAATGCAATGCTTATACCATCATACCCCCTATGAATAGTAAATATTAAACTGCATAAATTTGTCATAAATTATTAAAGCGCAGGAATCTCTCTCTCTCTCTCTCTCTCTCTCTCTCTCTCTCTCTCTCTCTCTCTGTATATGTATATATATATATATATATATATATATATATATATATATATATATATATACACAGTATCTCACAAAAGTGAGTACACGCCTCACATTTTTGGAAATATTTTATTATATCTTTTCATGTGAAAACACTAAAGAAATGACACTTTGCTACAATGTAAAGTAGTGAGTGTACAGCTTGTATAACAGTGTAAATTTTCTGTCCCCTGAAAAATAACTCAACACACAGCCATTAATGTCTAAACCGCTGGCAACAAAAGTAAGTACACCCCTAAGTGAAAATGTCCAAATTGGGCCCAAAGTGTCAATATATTTTGTGTGGCCACCAATTTTTTCCAGCACTGCCCTAACCCTCTTGGACATGGAGTTCACCAGAGCATCACAGGTTGCCACTGGAGCCCTCTTCCACTCCTCCATGATGACATCATGGAGCTGGTGGATGTTAGAGACCTTGCGCTCCTCCACCTTCCATTTGAGGATGCCCCACAGCTTAATAGGGTTAAGGTCTGGCCATGCTTGGCCAGTCCATCATCGTTACCCTCAGCTTCTTTAGCAAGGCAGTGGTCATCTTGGAGGTGTGTTTGAGGTCGTTATCATGTTGGAATACTGCCCTGCAGCCCAGTCTCAGAAGGAAGGGGATCATGCTCTGCTTCAGTATGTCACAGCACATGTTGGTATTCATGGTTTCCTCAAAAAACTATAGCTCCCCAAGTGTTGGCAGCACTCATGCAGCCCCAGACCATGACACTCCCACCACCATGCTTGACTGTAGGCAAGATGCACTTGTCTTTGTACTCCTCACCTGGTTGCCACCATACACACTTGACACCATCTGAAACAAATACGTTTATCTTGGTCCCATCAGACCACAGGACATGGTTCCAGTAATCCATGTCCTTAGTCCGCTTGTCTTCAGCAAAATGTTTGCAGGCATTCTTGTGCATCATCTTTAGAAGAGGCTTCCTTCTGGGAGGACAGCCATGCAGACCAATTTGATTCAGTGTGCAGCGTATGCTCTGAGCATTGACAGGCTGACCCTCAACCCCTTCAATCTCTGCAGCAATGCTGGCAGCACTCATATGTCTATTTCCCAAAGACAACCTCTGCATATGACGCTGAGCACATGCACTCAACTTCTTTGGTCGACCATGGCGAGGCCTGTTCTGAGTGGAACCTGTCCTGTTAAGCTGCTGTATGGTCTTGGCCACCGTGCTGCAGCTCAGTTGCAGGGTCTTGGCAATCTTCTTATAGCCTAGGCCATCTTTATGTAGAGCAACAATTATTTTTTTCAGATACTCATAGTTCTTTGCCATGAGGTGCCGTGTTGAACTTCCAGTTTAAAGGAGTGAGAGCAATAACACCAAATTTAACACACCAGCTCCCCATTCACACCTAAGACCTTGTAACACTAACAAGTCACGTGACACCGGGGAGAGAAAATGGCTAATTGGGCCCAATTTGGACATTTTCACGTAGGGGTGTACTCACTTTTGTTGCCAGCGGTTTAGACATTGATGGCTGTGTGTTGAGTTATTTTGAGGGGACAGAAAATTTACACTGTTATACAAGCTGTACACTCACTACTTTACATTGTAGCAAAGTGTAATTTCTTCAGTGTTGTCACATGAAAAGATATGATAAAATATTTACAAAAATGTGAGATACTGTCAGGGCCATCCCTATCATGGGACCCAGTGGGACCATGGGTCCTGAGTGGCACTTTTAGGGAGGGGCTACAAACTGCCGCCAAGAGCAGTGGCAGAACTGCCGCCCACCAGCCAGACCATTACGCCCGCTGCACTGCTTATCCCACTGTGACGGAGCCCAGTGCCACTGCTGTTAGTGGTGACAGGAGTGGGCGGGCAGAACACTCACTGCCCGGGGGGAGCAGTGAGCAGGCGGGTGGGTCGGCGGGTGAGTGAACAAGCGGAGGAGCAGAGAGATGATATCTCTCACTGCCCGCCCTGCATCACTGCAGTTCCACCCTCACTGTGTAGCCACGGGCAGCAGAGAGATTACATCATGCTACCTGCCTTTACTCTGGGACACAGCAAGTGACAATCCACACCTTAGCAGGCAAGTGACATTCCGCAATGTGTGGCAAGTGACGTGGCAAGTGACAATCTGCAATGTGTGGCAGGTGACGTCGTGGCAAGTGACAATCTGCAACATGTGGCAAGTGACAATCCGCAACGTGTGGCAGGTGACGTTGTGGCAAGTGACAATCTGTAACGTGTGGCAGGTGGTGTCGTGGCAAATGACATATCCCAAAAAAATAAAAAAAATCTTCATCAGTTTAGGCCAATATGTATTCTTCTACATATTTTTGGTAAAAAAAACACAATTAGCGTACATTGATTAGTTTGCACAAACGTTATAGCGTCTACAAAATAGAGAATAGATTTATGGCATTTTTATGATTTTTTTTTTTACTAGTAATGGCAGCGATCTGTGATTTTTAGCAGGACTGCGATATTGCGGTGGACAGATTTGACACTTTTGACACATTTTTGGGACCAATGAAATTTAACCCCTTCCAGCCGAGCGTACGCAGATGTGCATACTCGGCTTTCGAGGGTTATACCGGGATGATGCCCGCAGCTGCAGGCATCATCCCGGTACTGTTTTTTAGAGCCGGCGATCGGCTTTCCAGATATAACAACCGATGCGGCTAAAAGCCGCTCGGCTGTTATACCGGAGGAGCGGGAGGGGACGTCCCCCCTCCCACTGCCTCCCGACGCTCTTACCGGGCCTCCCGATCCACCGGGAGGCCCGATCACCAAGCCGCCACCTCCGGCGGCTAGTGACAATCTGAAACAAAGTCGTAAGCGGCTTAATTCCAGCCTCCTAATAGTAAACACGGAGGCAACGTCATGACGTCACTTCCTGTTTATTTGGCTGCCAATGGCGCCCGTTTAAAAAAAAATATACAGTATTCAGAATGGCCGAAAACGGTGATCGAAATACTTTGAAGTGCAAAGGAGGGATTGGAGGTCTTTTAGACCCCCGATCCCTCCATAAAGAGTATCTGTCACCACCTATTATGCCCCGTACACATGGTCGGACTTTGTTTGGACATTCCGACAACAAAATCCTAGGATTATTTGAGACGGATGTTGGCTCAAACTTGTCTTGCATACACACGGTCACACAAAGTTGTCGGAAAATCCGATCGTTCTAAACGCGGTGACGTAAAACACGTACGTCAGGACTATAAACGGGGCAGTGGCCAATAGCTTTCATCCCTTTATTTATTCTGAGCATGCGTGGCACTTTGTCTGTCGGATTTGTGTACACACGATCGGAATTTCTGACAATGGATTTTGTTGTCGGAAAATTTTATATCCTGCTCTCAAACTTTGTGGGTCGGAAAATCCGATGGAAAATGTGTGATGGAGCCTACACACGGTCTGAATTTCTGACAACAAGGTCCTATCACACATTTTCCGTCGGAAAATCCGACCGTGTGTACGGGGCATTACTGTCACAAGGGATGTTTACATTCCTTGTGACAGCAATAAAAGCGATCAAAATTTTTTTTTTTTTTAAACACAATTTATAAATAAGTAAGAAAAAAAAAATTTTTGAAAGCGCCCCCGTCCCCGTGAGCTCGCGCAGCAAAGAAAACGCATAAGGCAGTTGCGCCCGCATATGTAAACTGTGTTCAAATTACACATGTGAGGTATCACCTATGGAGATTTTTAGGTACCGTAGTTTGTCGCCATTCCACAAGTGCGTGCAATTATAAAGCGTGACATGTTTGGTGTCTATTTACTCGGCATAACATCATCATTCACATTATACAAAAAAATTAGGCTAACTTTACTGTTTGGTTTTTTAAAATTCATGAAAGTGTCCCTTTTTCCAAAAAGTTGCATTTAAAACACCGCTGCACAAATGCCGTGTGATATAAAATATTGCAACAATCACCATTTTTTTCTCTAGATTCTCTGCTAAAAAATATATATAATGTTTGGGGGCTCTAAGTAATTTTCTAGCAAAAAATACGGATTTTAACTTGTAAACACCAAATGTCAAAAATAGGTTTAGTCATGAAAGGGATAAACAACGTTCTGTGCTATAAAAATGCACTGATTACTGTGTAAATGTCACTGGCAGGGAAGAGGTTTACACTAGGGGGCGATCAAGGGGTTTAATGTGTTCTGTGGGAGGTGTTTCTAACTGTGGGGGGATGGGACTGACTGGGGAGGAGAGAGATCGCTGTTTCTAATCACTAGGAACAGCAGATCTGTCTCTCCTCCCCTGTCAGAATGGAGATCTGTTTGTTTACATTGACATATCTCCATATCTCTGTTCTGTCTCTCTGTGGAGCGATCGCGGGTGGCCGGCACTTTTATACTCCTATATACATATATAGAGCCATGACAGGTCCTCTTTATACTTCTACATACATGTATAGAGCCATGACAGGCCCTCTTTATACTTCTATATACATGTATAGTGCCATGACAGGTCCTCTTTATACTTATTTATACATGTATAGAGCCATTACAGGTCCTCTTTATTCTCCTATATACATGTATAGAGCCATGACAGGTCCCGTTTATACTCCCATATACGTGTATAGAGCCATGACAGGTCCTCTTTATACTCCCATACATGTATAGAGCCATGACCGGTCCTCTTTATACTCCTATACATGTAAACAACCATGACAGGTCCTCTTTATACTCCTATATACAGGTATAGAGCCATGACAGGTCCTTTTTATACTCCCCATACATGTATAGGGCCATGACTAGAACAGAGTATAGTTTTTAGTCTTTCTGCTTACCAGGAAGATTGTCAGGCAAACTTAGAGTGCTTTCTGCCTACCAGGGAGCTGGATCTATTGATCAGGTCTGCTCATTGTGCTCAGGTGCAGCTCAGTTTGTCTGAATGTCCCACACTGGTACAATAGGAAGGTATATTGGACAGTGGACGGGGACTTGGCAAGTTGAGGGCTCAGGTTGTTACAGCCTTGGCTTTTGGCAGAGGAAAGTGCCTCAATGCATGCTGGGATACTATATAAATGCCAAGGGTACATGTGCTCTGGGTCTTTCAGCTGGGGAGCGGGGTCCCAGAGGGAAGAGGGTGGTGACCCCTCCTCTGTAGAAGTTGTTATGCGGCTGAAGTCAGCAAGGAGCTGAACCCAGAGGTCCTGCAGAGCTACCTGGAAGGGGGACACCAGCAAGTATCTGATTTTGCCTACAGTGAGTACAGATCTGTGTCATGGGGCCTGTCCTGTGAGGGCCACCCCTTCAACTAGAAGAGTCAGTGGATGGGTGTCAGTCAAGGGAATGTTAGAGCGTGTCCTGAAGATAAAGTAGTTGCATCGAGTCTGCTGCTAGAGGGCAAGAAGACTTAATTCTTCTATACATGTAGCAGTATGGTAAAAGCAGTGTGTCTGTTTCCACAAATCTTCTGGTGAGGCCAAGAGAAGTTGTCCCTATCTACTGTGAATAGTTCAAGTTGGAGTATCCCACTATTCCCTTCTCCCATCCAAGTTCCACAATAAATATACAAAAAAAGCCGAATACCCTGGACTGTTATTTGAGTAACGAGCAAACGGTAGTAAAGGATTAGCTCAGTAGCAGGGTGTGCAGGACCCCCTGGATGGGTCACAGCACAGTGAAGTAGGCACGGACAGACAGCAGGATCTTTGTGAAAACTGAACAAGGGTTTTTTTCTAAGTCTGTGGTTGCAAGTACAGGTATCAAAAGCAGCAAAAACAAGAACAGAAAATAAACCCTTGCCACTTTGGGCATCTAACTGCAAAACACAGGAACTTATCTACCTGGTCTGGAACAGCCTACCGCTACCCAAAAACCTGTCTGAAACACAGAAAAACAGAGTCTTTTAGTCATACAGACTTAATCTCACCACTCAGAAAACCCAAAAGCAATCAGTGTAATGCATAAACCTGGGACAAATATATCTCCCATCTTGGACACAACCCATAGATTTTCCTGGCTTCCTCCCACAGGGGGATAAGTGAAAAACCCTAGCAACTGGCTGCAGGTAATCAGAGGGAGGCCTAAGAAGTCAACACATAGCAAGCCCTACAGGGACACTGCTACAATAAGATATATTACACAGTGTGTGTGTTTTTTAAAAATTCTGCAGCTAAATACCTTTTTGTCACATCGTGACCGTCTGGCTGACATCAGAGGTGATTGATATATCCTTGGCTTTTAACACTAGGCATCCATTTCCTAGATTTGCTGCCACCACATGCACACATCCTCTAAGTTTTACCAGGTGGACGTTGAAGGGAGACCTGGGATGTAGCAAACCATTTAAACAATTACTTCTGTTCAGTCTTCTCAGAAATAAATTGCACTAACAATAACAAGTTGAGGGATCATATTGGTTCTAGTAATGATGGTTCATTTTCAGGACTTCTGGGGACAGAGGAATCAGAGGAACTGGCTTGGTTAAACCTTAAATAAGAATTCAATTTTTCCTCAAACTAAATTGTATGTAGAGCGGCTACATATAGCATACCGCACTGTGTTCCGTGTGCGAGCCGAGACTTCCTGTCTCATACCCGGAACAAAGAAGAGTCTAAAGCAATGGCGCTCAGTCGCTCAGAGCAAGCAATGTATTTTATCAATGAATACAAAGCTTCAGAGGTTGTGACATCATCAGCCTGCCTCTCTGACTCAGAGGAAGTTTTGTGTTCCTTAATGAATACCAAGAAAAGTCTTTGACAGTAAGTGAAAAAATACATTTTTTCTACTCGCTGTAAAATTATTTTCTTTGAGTTTCTTGAGGACCATAGGTTCCTACCCTTTTAAGTTTATAATTGTGCTCTCGGGACTCTTTGCTACAGACTGATGCATGCTGGGTCAAGGACCGGTCATCCTGGTCTGGCCTGCAGATTTTCTTGCTTTTCAGTGTCCAGTCCACCTGTAGGCCACCTTATAACCCGACGGTGTATGACTTCCTGTTCCCTCAATAGACTCCAAGAAAAGGATTTTACAGTGGGTACAAAAATACTATTTTTTAAAGAAGTGTAGAAGGATTTTAATTTCTGTCATGCTTTTATTGATATCTGTGATTCCACTGCCCAGATTTCCCCTCCAATTATTCCAGGCACCAAAAAAATAAACCAAGGTAATGGGGATCACCGGGACAAGAAGACATACCGTATATACTCGAGTATAAGTCGAGTTTTTCAGCACTTTTTTTGTGCTGAAAATGCCCCCCTCGACTTATACTCGAGTCAAGCACTTTTCTGCAGCAAAAAATGTCATTTTCCGAACCGACTTTGGGGCCCCGTATCTCAGGGCGACTTGGTGCTAGGAACCCCAGCTTTGGCTATGTTATGACACCAGGTCCACTGGGTTTGCACACCAAATTTGGGGTTCCTAGCACCAAATGGCCCTGAGATACAGGGCCCCAAAATCGGTTTGGAAAATGTCATTCTCTGCTGCAGAAAAGTGCTTGACATTTTCTGAACCGATTTTTGGGGCCCTGTATCTCGGGGCCACTTGGTGCTAGAAATCCCAGCTTTGGATATTTTATGGTGCTAGTTCCACTGGGTTTGCACACCAAATGTAGGGTTCCTAGCTCTAAGTGGCCCCGAGATACATGGCCCCAAATTTGGTCAACTGTGTCCACCTGCAGCAATGTCATTTCGGGACACTTTGGGTTCAGAGACCCCAAATTTTGGCTGCAGCTAGGGGGCATCTAGGAACACTTAACTACCGAGTTTGAAGTTCGTGGGACCTATGGCTGCAAATGGGCACAGTGAGGCATGCAAATGGGCACAGTGAGGCTGCAAATGGGCATTGTTGACCCTCTTTTCCACTTACAGTAGCTGTGCATTTCTCACCCTCGTCTTATACTCGGGTCAATACGTTTTTCCCATTTTTTTGTGGTAAATTAGGGCCTCGACTTATACTCGGAACGACTTATACTCGAGTATATATGGTAGATCACAGGTAAAACCTTACAGAGGTTCTAACCTCTCCTAATTCTACAATGGCCTGTCCTCTGATCTCTTGTGTACAGGACAGAAAGTGAGATTAAATCTCCACAACGGAGACACTGCATTAAAAACACAATAGATGTTTAATCCTTACACACTCTTCCCAATGCAAAAAAGTTGACTACAGTTGTAAAACAGATACTGTACAATATGACGTTGGCTTTATGTATTCTTCCTTTAACCTGCAGAGTTACAAACATCGAGGAAACATCCTATATTTCCATCTAATGTAATGTTCCATGTTTTGTGATTTGTTTTATATTGAGTGATTAGATATTTTTTCTAATCACAGCCATCTCAAGGTCAAGAAAGTACATGTATAGTTCTGTGTAGTATTTTAGAGCCTTGATTTATATTAGCTACATAAATGTAGAAAATAATAGCCCCAGTGCAATCACAAAGTCTTGTCAAGACAAAAAAAATCCAAAAGGTTAAAAGTGAATGCAAAATGGCACAAAGAAAGATCCTCTCATCATTTTATACGTTTTTGACAACTTATTAAGATCAGTGAACTTAAAGGCCTAAAATAAATGGACAGTATTTCAAATACTGACATAATGAAAAGGGCAAATTACTACTGCATGTTGTACAGATTTGTAGAATCGCAACTGCGTTCTTTATCTTTTGACATAGATGATAATGAAAGTGGAGAGCATCCTTGTGTGGTCTTCCATGAGCACTATTAATTCATATCAAAATGCTCTTCTCTGAGAGTTTTAGTATAGGTGAAAAGGCATACTCAACAACTCAACTGCTTATGTGAAAGACCATTTTAATACTATCATCCTATAGAGATAAAGCGATGTCAGTGTATTTAATGTCCTGTCCTAGTAGCCACACAAGAAACAAGGGACATCTGTTCAAAAGTGGGAATGTAATCTATTCCAACTCCAGATACTAGGGCTGTATCAGTGACTGGAATGCAGAGTTAAGGAATGCATTGAGTTAGACCAGTGCTGTATTAATCAGTGGAATACGGAGACCAGGGAGGCATTATTGAGTGCATTGCAAAGAGCAGTACTGGCTGAACAGTGCCACTTACTAATTTTTGACGAAGACATTAGATTGCTTTGTAACAGCACAGCCCGCTCCCAGCACAGACACCGGGGTCTCACCAGGAGCCTTGGGTCCCATAATAAATAACGGGACCTGAAAATCCTGATTCCAGGTCACCTAATCGCTGTGGTAGCCTCTGATTGGCTACCACAGTGATCAGTCACTGTGAAGCCTGCCTCTGTGTTTTTCTCTCTGTGAATGGAGAGGAAAGATACATTGTATCTACACGTCCACACGTTGGGATCTTGAAAGAACTGTGAATGATGGTCTGCCTGTGTGTTCAACCTCCCAGGGAGGTAAATTGCCTTCAGAGCTTGTAGGTGACCTTCCACCCTGAACATTATGGGCTCCACCTCCCTCAGCATCATTCTGTTGCGAGTTTCCCCCTGGTGATGGATATAGGCAACTGCTGCCTTGGTGTCCATCTGTAAAGTGACTGGCCTGCCCCTCATCTTGTGGTGTAAGGCCCTAAAGGCAAAGAGGGCTGCTCGAACCTCTAGCGCATTTGATACTATTCCCTTGGCCTGAAATCTCCGTCTGCCTTGGACCGACTGTCTCTCGTAATGCGCCCCCCAGCCTGCTTCGCTGGCATTGGTTGTAAGAATGAGCCAATCTAATGGCCCTAAGGGACGTGACTTCTTCAAGGTCTCTTTCTTCAACCACCACTGCAGGCTCCTCCTTATAGTGAGTGACACTGCTATAAGCTGTGTTTTCTCCACTGTGCCAGGAAACGTGTCTGGAACTGCCGCAGGTGGCAATGCACCCAAGGAATCGGAATACAAAAATACATAGTGCCCAGCAGGCTGAGACACTGAGAAGCTGATAGGTAAGCAGAGGTCGCTGCCCTCTGAACCCTCTTCCTGGCTGTCACTGCTTTCTCTGACAAAATTGAGACCAAGGCGTTGGCAGTGTTGAAGAGTGCCCCCAAGTACGCCAACTGCTGTGTCGGAGCAAGTTGGCTCTTTTTGAAGTTGATGATCCAGCCAAATCTCAGTAGGGTATGCATGAGAATCTCTCTGTGTGCCAACAGAGTTCCCAATGGTCCCTGGCCAGCAGAAGGATATTGTCCAGGAAGTGATGGACCCAGAGGCCCTGCACTCCTAGCGGGGCTAACACTGCAATGAGGACTTTTGTGAATGTCCTTGGAGATGTGCATAGAACCGAAAGGGGAGACTGGGGAACTGCAGAAGTGTATGACCTACCGCAAACCTCAGATATTTCTGAAAGGACAGCAAGATTGGGATGTGAAGGTAAGCATCTTGCAGGTCTAACAAAAGCATCCAGACACCCGGCTGGATTATTGTGTTAATGGACTCCATTTTGAATTTCTCCAAAAGAATAAAGCTCTTTAGCCTTTTCAGGTTTATGACTGGACGCCAACCTCCATCCTTCTTGCGGACCGTAAAAGGGGGTGGAGTAAAACCCGGTGTACCGCTCTGAAAATGGAACTGGTATTACGACCTGCTGGGTTCAGAGTGTTTGTATGTACTGTAGCAAGTATATCTGCCTTGTGCTGTGTTTCTGGATTTTTGGTAGGTGAGAAGTGATCTGGAGAAGGAGCCTTGTGAAACCTCCAGAAATGGCCTTGGGTGACTGTTGTTTTCACCTACAGGTCTGTGCAATTTTACGCCTCTAAGATTCTGCTGTATCCTGGTTCTCCTACCTATCACAGCGCACCTTCAGTGTTACCTACAACTCTGTCTCCTCCTCTCCGTTTCCCCTTTCTGTGGGGGTTCCCCAAGGCTCTGTTCTTGGACCCCTTCTCTTCTCTATCTACACCTCCTCCCTTGGCCCCTACAGCTTTCAATACCATCTATACGCTGATGACACCCAAATCTATCTGTCTACTCTTCACCTCGCTCCTTCAATCTCCTCTCGCATTACTAACTTACTAACTGACATATCAGCATGGATGTCACACTACTTTTTTAACTAAATCTATCTAAAACCGAGCTGGTAATATTCCCCCCTGCCCGTGCCCCCCTCCATGACTTTTCCATCAAAATCAATAATGCAACCATCAATCCCTCCCCTCATGCCAGGGTAATAGGTGTATTCCTAGACTCTGACCTGTCCTTTCAGCCCCAAATCCAAACACCGTCGAAAGCTCGTAGACTTCACCTCCGTAACATGTCTAAACTATGCCCATTTAAAAAAAATGAAACCACCAAGCTACTTATTCACTCCCTCGTTATCTCTCGCCTTGTCTATTGCAACTCTCTTCTCATTGGCCTACCTCTCCATAAGCTCCTCTTTAGTCTATCATGTATGCTGCTGCCAGACTTACCCACCTTACCAACTGCTCAGCGTCTGCCACCCCTCTCCACAAATCCCTACACTGGCTCCCGATTGCCCAGAGAATTAAATTCAAAATACTAACCACAACATACAAAGCCATTTACAATTCTGCCCTAAGCTACATTCAGCAATCTTTTCTCCAAATATCACCCAAACCATCCTCTACGCTTCTCTCAAGACCTCCTACTCTCAAGCTCCCTTGTCACCTCCTCCTATGCTTGTCTCCAGGATTTCTCCAGAGCCTCTCCCAGGTGCTCAGGTGAAGAGGAGGCATGTCATTTTTGTTTTTGGATTTTCTCTTGGAATGAGAGCGGTGCCTCTGGCTCTTGACCTTTGAGAGCGTGAGCATGAGGGACTGACACAAATAAAAGCAAACCACATAAGAAGGCACTTTTTTTGGAAAACCTGAAAACTTACCCAATCGGTAGTCCCCTACCTTAGCAGTTGAGGGTCTTGTGTAAGTGGTGATTGACTCATGGCTGGAGAATAAGTGGGGCGGCCAACTGGCATGACTTGCACCCTGCAACGGCGCAGACCACAAAGAGGAAGAGAAAAAAAAAAAGAGCTGCAGCGAGAGAAAAACAGAGAGAGAGAGAGAGAAAACAGAAAAGGCACAAGGTAAAGACAAGAACTTAAAGGGACAGCATACCCTAAATGGCCCAAGCAGCCAAACAAAGAGAGAATTAAAGCAATAGCTGGCCTCCCCCACACGTCTGTCCGCAATCACTTAAATAGTGACAGATTTGGTTCCTAGTGAGGAAACACTGCAGGGCTCAACAAGACCCACAGAAGGGCCCCCCAGGCTATTTAGCGCATTTAGCAGCCCAAGCACTGGGACTGCGCACTGGGAGATGCTAAATCCAGCCGGATGCTGCACTGAGAAAGAGGTGGGGGCATAATACTGCTTACTTCATCACTGGTGCATTGGGGTATGAGGAAAAAAAGGAAGAGTGGGGGGGGGGGGCGACTAACTATTTATTTTTTTTTATGCTATTAACTGGTCCTAAAGGAGTGGATAAGAGGCGGAGCTCTATCACTAGTATGCTGCCATATTGGCATCAGGAAAAACATTTTTTAATTTGGTATTAGTGTCAGTTAATGTCAGTGTGTTTTAGGTACCACAAAAAAAAGCAAAATGCGCACTGGGCTGTACTATGGGCACAAACAAATAACATACACATATGTGGTATCGCAGCAATTGTCAGGAGCTGGACAATTTATTTTGGGTTGTGCTTTGGTGGTAGGTTATGGTAGTAACAAGAAATATATACAGCTACATTTAAAAAAAAAAAAAAAAAGTATCAACATGCCCTTTTTCTTCACAGTATCCCTGCCCCAGTTCTAGGGTCACAGGCTCACTCAACCCCAACCACTGGTGGTCCGCACCACCAACTTGGCCCTGAGTACTTCATTTCATTCTTTATGATTTCATCCGTCCTTCACACAACCTCCAAAGTCTTGGTGTTACTTTGAGAAACCATCTATGCTCACTCATGGGAATCAAACCTGAAGCTGATTCAAACTTCAGGAGCTTACATGCTATGCCACAGAACCAGAAGACATCAGAGGTGCACCTATATCATGAATCTAGAATCATATTGTTACCACATCAGATTTGAACTAAGAAACCCAGGGCTTTCAGCATTCAACAGCAGCACACCAACACTATGCACCACAGGCTCTAGACAGCAACGCCCCTTCTCTGTAGAACTATATACCAAATAGGACATGATGAGAACAATTGAAAAACATTGGGTGGCTCATGAAACACAAAACTGTTTTTTTTTGCAGGCAGATTTGAACACACAACCTTTAAGCTACACGACGAGCACTCTACACGCTGAGCTGCGTCAAGAGCACAGTCAGCCACTCTGCAGACCTTTCTATTTTCCAGGACTGCATAAATGCAGTGCTCATTTTATTGGCCGCAAATCAGTGCTGGGTTAGAGATTCACTAAGCAGTAAAAGCAAAAGGTAAGGGTTACAGCTTCCAAAATTAGACGCCAGTGGTGGCTACCATTTTTTTTAATCCTGGCAGGTTATGTTTATGGGTACAGGATCAGTTAGAAAGCATCCACATGGACATTGGATGCAAAGCACAACCAGAAGCTGAGTTTATTTTGGCCAACAACCTGACTGAGTTGCTATTGCTCCCCTGGCAGAAAACTGCTGTTGGCATGAGTACCTAGCCCAGGCCAATAAATGCATGTGACGTTCAGAATAACACAGCACTCTGCAATGCCTGATGAACATATAGGCTTTCTAATATAATGGTCTGTGCTTTGCAAACGCTGACAAGTCGAGCAACCTGGAAGCCTCTGATCCCAGAATACACAATTTGAAAATATCAACTTTACCACTGATTTTGAGAATGTGCAGTGAAGCTCCCACTCTGGAGCCAGTCGCAAACACTATATACTGAGTACAGGGACCCCATGGAGCACTTCAGAACCAAGAGTACATATAAGCATCTTGAAGTTTGTATTTTTAGGTCCTTTTCTTACTTACACACAATCATACAAGTGGCAGGCTTGCTTTTAAACAGAACTTAAACTAAAAAAAAAATACCTTTGGGGGAAGGCACTGAGGGAAGCTGTTATTTTGCCCTCTCAGCCTGCATGTTACTGTAGTGCTCACCCCCAAAAGGGCCTGCTAATTTGTCCCAGGTTTCTTTCCTAGATAAGTGCAATAGCAGTCAGGCACACAGCAACAGTTACTATTCTGGCTCAATGAACAGTCTAGGGCAGGAGACCTTAAACTTTCTAAACACAGGACCAGTTTACTGTCCTTCAGACTTTAGAGGGGCCAGACTGTGCCCAGTGGGAATAAACAATGCCCCATCTTTGGTATTAGGGGGAGAGATAGTTAGCGTCAGTAGGAGGAATAATGCTCCATTGTCGGTGTCGGTGGGAGGAATAGTGCCCCACTTTTGGTGTCAGTTGGAGTAATATTGCCCCATTTTTGGTGTCAATGGAAGGAATAATGCCCCACTGTATGTGTCGGTGGAAGGAATAGTGTCCCACTGTAGGTGTCGGTGGAAGGAATAGTGTCACACCGTTGGTGTTGGTGGAAGGAATAGTACCCCACGGTTGGTGTTGGTGGAAGGAGTAGTGCCCCACTGTTGGTATCAGTGGGAGAAATAGTACCCTACTGTTGGTGTCGGTGGAAGGAATAGTGTCCCACAGAATCACATACCCAATACCCGATTCATAGGCTTCACAATACATAGACAATAACCTGGGCGTAAGATATCAGCACAGAAGCAATACCATTATATGGGTATCCATCCAGACCAGGTGTTTTGTTGGAAGCAAAACAGGCTATTGCAGCATTACCATCCCCACTGTAATAGGCGCAACTAATGCTTTGACAGCAGCCTCAGTTAGAGCAGGAAGCTGGATTACTTCCAAGTAAGAGAACAGTTCCTCCTGAGTGTAGTTAACCTTAGAGGAGTACAGATGAGTATAAAATTCAGAAAATATCTTTGTAATACGTTCCTGCGTGGTTTGGAGATTATGGGAACCATCATATATACAGGCTATAGAGGATACGGGTGAATCCACCCTAGCAAGATATGCTAAAATCCTACTGTTCCTGTCGCCAAACTCAAACAAGCCCTGTTGTGAAAACAGTAGCTACTTTTGAGTCTTCTCAACAAGTAAGAAAATCCAGCTGTCTCATAGCATCCCTCCACACATGATAATTAAGAGAGGAAGGGTTCTTAATATGCTCCAGTTGAGCTGTCGAAACTTCCTGTTCAAATGTTGAGACTTTCCAAGCCTTGTCCACTCTAAGTTGTTTAATAACTCCTGCAACGCCACCCTGAAGGGCAGCCATAAAGGCATCCCAAGCAATGGCTTTTGTAGTAACCACCGAGTTAGCACTCCAATAATTACATATATCAGTAGCTGTTGCCAAATAAAAGTATTCAGTAATAGTGGACTCAAGCGCCATAGGTGATACCTTATGGATGCCAAAAGGCTAATTTGTACTAGGAGTGGCAAGTCATTGGGGGGAGGTACTGTATCTCCTTCACTCTAGGAAGAAGATCTGGGGACATCAAACACATGTCCAACCTGGAGAGGGAGTTATATGAGGAGGAGAAACAGGAATACTGTATTACCAGGTCTATGGGGAACCGCACCCCCCAGCAATCTATTGAGTTATATTTTACCAAACTGGTAGCCAGGGGAGAGGGACAACTGGATACACTACGAAACCTATCCAAGTTAAGTGAGAAAACTGTGTTAGTCACCCATGACAATCAATGGGCCTTCAGCTACCCGTAGCAACCGGGTCATAATCTCCTCCCATGCTAACACTGTAAAAGGGGGTGGGATATATAAAGCCACAAAGGTGTACAAAGCATTGTTACTGTTCAACACTGCTATTACATAATGCCCACATTGATCAGTGACAATCGTATGAATAGAGCAGGGCAAAGATTTACAAACGAACACAGTGACGCCTCTAGAGTAAGTAGAATAGGTGAAATTAAACGTGCGTACCACAAACGCACGCTTTAACCACTTCAGCCCTGGAAGGATTTACCCCCTTCCTGACCAGGCCATTTTTTGTGATACGGCACTGCATCAGTTTAACTGACAATTGCACGGTCGTGCAACACTGTAAAACAAAAAAAGCGCTATAAACAAAAAAAGAAGCGACAATTTTGAAAAAAACGCAATAGTTTTTACTTTCCACTATAATAAATATCCAAAAAAGTCTTCATCAGTTTAAGTCAATATGTATTCTTCTACATATTCTTGGTAAAAAAAACCCACAATAAGCGTATATTGATTGGTTTGTGCAAAAGTTATGGCGTCTACAAAATAGGGGATAGATTTATGGCATTTTTATTAAAAAAATTTTTTTTTACTAGTAATGGCAGCAATCTGCAATTTTTAGCGGGACTGCGAGATTGTGGCAGACAGATCGGACACTTTTGACACTTTTGGGACCATTGACATTTATACAGCGATCAGAGCTAAAAATAGCCACTGATTACTGTAGAAATGTCATTGGCAGGCAAGGGGTTAACACTAGGGGCGATCAAGGGGTTAAATGTGTGTCCTAGGGAGTGTTTCTAACTGTGGGGGGATGGGACTGCCTGGAGGAGGAGACCAATCGTTGTTCCTAATCAGTAGGAACAACAGATCTATCTCCTCTCTCCTGACAGAACGGGAGATCTATCTGTTTACATTGACAGATATCCGTTCTGTCTCTCTCAGGAGCAATCACAGGTGCCCGGCAGACATGAATCAGCTCCAACATCACGCACACACACCCCCTTTAAAGCGCCCGCCTTACAGCTATGGCGATTTGTGCTGGAGAGCCAACCTGCCGCTGTATTATGACGGCGGCTGGTCGGCAAGTAGATATGGACATCACCTTAGATCCTACAAGATGAGTCTCCTGGGAAATAGAATCAATGCAAAGACATATACGTCCCCTGTTCTATAAACAAAGGCATTAACAATCTCAAACTTAACAGTGATTACCACCATGTTCCCAATAGTAAAGTCATGTACATTTCATTATACACCAGCAAAATGAGAAAACATAAAAAAATAAAGACACAGTCCCCCACGTGCATAGAAGTTATATCAGAACAAACCCACCCACCCGACCCCCAATCCCCAACTGACTATGAGCTTTAGCCCTAAACCCCAAAGAGAAACAGAAAAAGTTGTCTTAGGGAAAGTCCTGACCCGTATTTCCGAACAAAGTTTAATGAAAAACCTTTGAAGTATGAACCTGTAGTCCACCGTGCCTGTTAACAACAAATAAATGGTCAACCAAGGCCAAGGCCATATGCTTTGCTCTCTGAAGAGCGGTCAGCATTTGAATCATTCTTCAGAGAGCATTCAACAGGCCATGAGGAGGTATATTGCCTGCTTTACCCCTCACTTGCATACCGCAACCACGTGCTTTGCACTTACAGAGTAGTGCTATTTACTTGAATGGGTTCTGTTCTGCCATGGCCGAGAAGTGTGCACATTCCTAGCCATCTCCTCTGTTGATAAAGGGGGTAGCGAGCGGTTGGGGTAGCGAACGGTTTGTGGTGGTAAAGGCGCAACTCAATCGCGGGATTTTAATACCCCCAAACCTCACATTTGAATGAGCCCTAAGGACTCATATACACAGGTACTCTGGCAGTGTGAATGAGCGAATTCTGAGCGGATTCTGGTACTTTAAGGGGACCAGCAGCTGTATGAACACAGTTTCATGTACTAATTTGGCAGGTGTGCAGGGCATGGGTGAGTGGACCTGATTGCCAGTGTTAATTTTGATGTCAAATTTCAATTTAATGCTAGTCATAATCTTTTGACTAAAATGCCATTTTAAGTTTTAGTCAAATTTTAGTCATCTGAATTTTTTTTAGTTTTAGTCATATTTTAGTCAACTAAAATCTCCAGTACATTTTAGGCGACAAAAATCGAATGGGTTTAGTTAAACTGTAATGTATTATTTAAGCACTTCTCTAGCATTGCCAAACTCATTATATATATATATATATATATATATATATAACATGCACTTCAGACACCGATTTAGCCATTGTCATATATAACGACTTTATAAATACAACCAAGTTTCATAAACAAACAAAAATATTGCTTTTTGACAAACAGAAGTGCAACTTTAAAATATATAAAAAAAAACAAAAAACTGTAAACTCTATTGGCTCTAATGCCATTGCACATATTACCTGAATACTTTACCAACATTACATATTAATAAGATTAAAAAAAATAATAAAAACCTTTTTCTTAATTTTTCTCTTTCAGCAGCTTAGTAGATGCCCCCTACTTATTCTTATGTGGTAGTGCAGTGTTAATTTTTATCATTACCTTTTTATTACAGATTATAGAAAAGAAGTACAAACACGGCGTATATAATTTCAGAAGGTACAATGCGAGCAAATAGTATTGTACACATGTGAAAAAGATGAAGCTGAGACACAGCATATAAATAGTTCAGAATTAAAGTTACACTCCAACATATATCTCCTTCAGCATCAATGTAGAAGGTATAAACTTTACTCAATTACATAGGGTGGTGGCATTTAGGGTTCGGTAAAAACCACAAGTAAATACTAAAAGTAGAAGCTAGTACCTGGCAGTAAGTAAACTGTGAAATGAGGGAGAAAAATTTCATAGGAAAAAATGCAAAAAGAAAAAGGGGGAGAAAGGAAGTACCTCAACTTGTCAGAGCCTTCACAATAAGCTACAAGCTAAGATGTAAATTAAATCAAAAATAGCATGTTTCAGAACAGGTACTCTCTAAGATGCCACAACTCGCATATTTGATTTATGTGCTTCCAATTTTTTAGAAAGTCTAGCCGTCAGTTTTTCCATAAGTTCTATATCTTTAATTCTGGCATATACAGTGAGGGAAAAAACTATTTGATCCCCTGCTGATTTTGTACGTTTGCCCACTGGCAAAGAAATGACCAGTCTATAATTTTAGTGGTAGGTTTATTTTAACAAAAAAAGAACAAATTGGATGGGACTGTATCAGTGCAGTATAAAAGCCAAACCAAAAAATAAGATTAAAATCTTCAATATTTATTAACAAAGGTCTAAAACATCAATTTCATAAAACCATGTGCTTATAACCCATATATTGTGGTCCATATTTTTTAGAACAGTAGACGTGGATCCCGACATGTTTCACCCTATTATTGGGCTTCCTCAGGGGATGCTATCCGCTTGGGGTCTCAGCCTTCTGATAAACAAAAGATATATCATAAGTGTCATATAATAGCAAAAAGATATAGCATTAAACAATCTCATTTTTAGGACTTTTATACATATGTAATGGTACCAGCAATCCCACATGCTTACACCGGGTCTCTGAAATCACTTAAAGATGTAGTCACTGTGGGGTCACTGCTGGCCCGGGTCATCTGGGGACATGCCTTCTCCTTCCTGGGGATGCACTCCTGCCACCAGCAGGTGGTGTTTATCTTGCCCCTTTGTGATCCAGAGAACTAGGACCCTGCAGCATTGAGGAGAGCGGGGCAGTGACGGTGACTGCGCATGCACAGTACGTATTTACGTCCGCACCTGGCCATGTCACACACCGGCCGGGTGGGAGGCATATAATGGGTGACATTCCGGCTTACATGCTGCCAGAGACACGCGGGGCCCTTGCAGATCATCAGAAATGAAGCAAGTTAGTCCTTTTATTCTGAACTGAGCTAATAGTCAGTCTATATAATTAGATAAATTATTTGAGTGCCCATACTAGGGCATTCTTTGATACGAATCGTCTTTGTTTTGTACTTTGGGCAAACATTTTCTCCTTTTTCTTACTCATAGCTCAATATGTGAGCGGTCTGTACTGTGGATTCTGCCCCCGGTGTCATTTCTGTATACAGCTTAACCCCAGTAAGTGCGTGGACATCATTGTGAGGATTGCTGAGTTTGCAGTATGATATTTATATAGACCATTATTAATGGCTTTGTCGTTTTATAGTCTGGTCCTTGTCTGCCTCCTGTGGCCACCTGCAGCTCTGCAGTGGATATAGCACTTCATATTTACTGAATAAACCTGGGACTACATCTTTAAGTGATATTTCAGAGACCCGGGGTAAGCATGCGGGATGGCTGGTACCAATACACATGTATATAAGTCCTAAAAATTAGATTGTTTAAATGAAAATGTTTTATATATCTTTTTGCAATTATATGACACTGACGGTATATCTTTTGTTTATCAGAAGGCTGAGACACCAAGCGGATTACATCCCCTGAGGAAGCCCAATAATAGGGCGCAACATGTCGGGATCCACATCTATACTGCTATAAAAAATATGGACCACAATATATGGGTTATAAGCACCTGGTTTTATGAATTTGATGTTTTAGGCCTTTGTTAATAAATATTGAAGATTTTAATCTTATTTCTTGGTTTGGCTTTCAGATTGCACTGATACACATATAAAACTTAGGGATGAGGTGCTTAGGGTTTCTGATGACCTATCCACATTAGATTATACTCTTATTTTAACAGTGAGAGACAGTATAACAACAAAGAAATCCAAAAAAACGCACTTCAAAAAAGTTATAAATTGATTTGCATTTTAATGAGTGAAAGAAGTATTTGACCTCTTCGCAAAATGTGACTTAGTACTTGGTGGCAAAACCCTTGTTGGCAATCACAGAGATAAGACGTTTATTGTAGTTGGCCACCAGGTTTGCACACATCTCAGAAGGGATTTTGTCCCATTCCTTTTTGCAGATCCTCTCCAAGTTATTAAGGTTTTGAGGCTGACATTTGGTAACTCGAACCTTCAGCTCCCTCCACATATTTTGAGGTATAACAATGTATGTTATACCTCATCATCTTATTATTATATATTTTTACCTATTTATCTATGCATGTATTGTTTGACTGTATGTACGTTACGGTTACAATGTGTATGCTTGAATATTATGTCAATAAATTCCTCTATGTTCATCCTATTACCCTCTTGCTGTCACATGCTTCAATTAAAGTCCCAACCTTCCTCCTAGTTATTCCCCTGTTTTGTGATTTAGATTGGGATGGAAACGCATGACCTTACCAGGTCATGGTTTCATATAAAGTCCCTAGGGATGGAAATGGGTGACCTTACCAGGTCATGATTTCCTTAAAGTCCCTAAAAACCCTCTCCTTTTCTTGTATATATGCTTAGGGATGGAAGCATGTGCCATTGCTCTATTTAGCTTTAATTCATTATCCATACTGCCCTTAATGACCTTTGTGATACCTCACCTGTTTTCTATCATTTGATCCTTCTAACCAATTTCATTTATCTTTAATTGTCGTATTTTCCACTGGTTCATTTTTTCCATTTTTATACTTTTATAACTTTATATCCTATGTCATCTTATACAGACTGAGGCTATTCCCTATGGGGCTGTGTCACTGGTGGTGTGTGCCGGCGGGACTGCATTGCCATCTGGTCCTTTTTCCCCTCCCGGGAGCCGCGACGCACCTTGCTGGTCTCCTTCCTCCCCCAGGTTTTCCTCTGGGGGGTTGGATGCCGGTTACTGTGCGTCGACGTCACGCACCACACTGTGCTTGCGGCGTCCTTGGCGCCGTCATGCGCAGTCGTTGTATCCACACTCGTGGGCTATGGGGGAGGTTTTGTGCCGTTGCCGGACAGCTGTCCGACTCGCGGTGCTCCTCCCCCCGCTACACGGCGTGACGTTGGTGGGCGGCCCCGTGACGGCGTTATATGGACGCTCTCTGGGGCGGTCTGGGCATTCGAGGCTCTCCACACATCTGACCTCACACCATTTGGGAATTTTCCCCCCTCCGGGGTCCCAATCTTCCTCCTCAGGTATACCCCTCACTCCCCCTTTAGCTGTCACTGCACTGGTTGTATTTCACTTGTCCTTCACGTCCTACCCACTCCTATTGCCTCCCATCCTTGTCCCCACTGGTTCCCTTCTACTTCCTACACTATGGCTGCGGGGCTCCTTCTCTATCTCCTCTCCCTTAACATTGTCTTCATTCACCCTCACTACCCTTCACCTTTCTAGGTACCCTCGGTCCCCTGCCTGCCCTGGTTGGCGCCCGCCTTCGTCCCTGCGGGGCTCCCCGCCTCGGCTCCCGGTTGGGCCTACCTGGATGGCTTATGGGGTCCCTCCACCTATCCATCAGTGCCTAGTCTCGTAGTGAGTATGTTTTCATATCAGCAGTGGGGGGCGTACACCACGCCCCCCCCCCCTATTGGTTTTGTTTTTTGTTTTTTATTTTTCTTTTCTCTTTTTGCTTATTTTATCCCTATATTTTTCTAGATTTACACGTGCTTGCTCCTGACGAGTGGCATGGAAGCCACGAAACGCGTTGAGCCACCAATTGCCGTGTTCTATCGTCCTATCAGTCCCCATCAGTTTTTACTCCCCCCACAAGTCTAATGAGGCCTTAGGTCCAGCAGGGACTATCGTTTTAATACCTCTGTTACCCAAATTGCTTGTGGTGCACTAGGGAATTTGTGAATGTGGTATCCTGAGTCATCATTATGTAACTTTTTTAACCTTGTACCTTGTTATCCATCTATCAATTGTACGAACATTACAATGTATGTTATACCTCATCATCTTATTATTATATATTTTTACCTATTTATCTATGCATGTATTGTTTGACTGTATGTACGTTACGGTTACAATGTGTATGCTTGAATATTATGTCAATAAATTCCTCTATGTTCATCCTATTACCCTCTTGCTGTCACATGCTTCAATTAAAGTCCCAACCTTCCTCCTAGTTATTCCCCTGTTTTGTGATTTAGATTGGGATGGAAACGCATGACCTTACCAGGTCATGGTTTCATATAAAGTCCCTAGGGATGGAAATGGGTGACCTTACCAGGTCATGATTTCCTTAAAGTCCCTAAAAACCCTCTCCTTTTCTTGTATATATGCTTAGGGATGGAAGCATGTGCCATTGCTCTATTTAGCTTTAATTCATTATCCATACTGCCCTTAATGACCTTTGTGATACCTCCCCTGTTTTCTATCATTTGATCCTTCTAACCAATTTCATTTATCTTTAATTGTCGTATTTTCCACTGGTTCATTTTTTCCATTTTTATACTTTTATAACTTTATATCCTATGTCATCTTATACAGACTGAGGCTATTCCCTATGGGGCTGTGTCACTGGTGGTGTGTGCCGGCGGGACTGCATTGCCATCTGGTCCTTTTTCCCCTCCCGGGTGCCGCGACGCACCTTGCTGGTCTCCTTCCTCCCCCAGGTTTTCCTCTGGGGGGTTGGATGCCGGTTACTGTGCGTCGACGTCACGCACCACACTGTGCTTGCGGCGTCCTTGGCGCCGTCATGCGCAGTCGTTGTATCCACACTCGTGGGCTATGGGGGAGGTTTTGTGCCGTTGCCGGACAGCTGTCCGACTCGCGGTGCTCCTCCCCCCGCTACACGGCGTGACGTTGGTGGGCGGCCCCGCGACGGCGTTATATGGACGCTCTCTGGGGCGGTCTGGGCATTCGAGGCTCTCCACACATCTGACCTCACACCATTTGGGAATTTTCCCCCCTCCGGGGTCCCAATCTTCCTCCTCAGGTATACCCCTCACTCCCCCTTTAGCTGTCACTGCACTGGTTGTCTTTCACTTGTCCTTCACGTCCTACACACTCCTATTGCCTCCCATCCTTGTCCCCACTGGTTCCCTTCTACTTCCTACACTATGGCTGCGGGGCTCCTTCTCTATCTCCTCTCCCTTAACATTGTCTTCATTCACCCTCACTACCCTTCACCTTTCTAGGTACCCTCGGTCCCCTGCCTGCCCTGGTTGGCGCCCGCCTTCGTCCCTGCGGGGCTCCCCGCCTCGGCTCCCGGTTGGGCCTACCTGGATGGCTTATGGGGTCCCTCCACCTATCCATCAGTGCCTAGTCTCGTAGTGAGTATGTTTTCATATCAGCAGTGGGGGGCGTACACCATGCCCCCCCCCCTATTGGTTTTGTTTTTTGTTTTTTATTTTTATTTTCTCTTTTTGCTTATTTTATCCCTATATTTTTCTAGATTTACACGTGCTTGCTCCTGACGAGTGGCATGGAAGCCACGAAACGCGTTGAGCCACCAATTGCCGTGTTCTATCGTCCTATCAGTCCCCATCAGTTTTTACTCCCCCCACAGGTCTAATGAGGCCTTAGGTCCAGCAGGCACTATCGTTTTAATACCTCTGTTACCCAAATTGCTTGTGGTGCACTAGGGAATTTGTGAATGTGGTATCCTGAGTCATCATTATGTAACTTTTTTAACCTTGTACCTTGTTATCCATCTATCAATTGTACGAACATTACAATGTATGTTATACCTCATCATCTTATTATTATATATTTTTACCTATTTATCTATGCATGTATTGTTTGACTGTATGTACGTTACGGTTACAATGTGTATGCTTGAATATTATGTCAATAAATTCCTCTATGTTCATCCTATTACCCTCTTGCTGTCACATGCTTCAATTAAAGTCCCAACCTTCCTCCTAGTTATTCCCCTGTTTTGTGATTTAGATTGGGATGGAAACGCATGACCTTACCAGGTTATGGTTTCATATAAAGTCCCTAGGGATGGAAATGGGTGACCTTACCAGGTCATGATTTCCTTAAAGTCCCTAAAAACCCTCTCCTTTTCTTGTATATATTTTCTATGGGATTAAGGTCTGGAGACTGGCTAGGCCATTCCAGCACATTAATGTGCTTCTTCTTGAGCCACTCCTTATTTGCCTTGGCCGTATGTTTGGGGACATTGTCATGCTGGAATACCCATCCACGACCCATTTTCAATTCCCTGGCTGAGGGAAGGAGGTTCTCACCCAAGATTTGACGGTACATGGTAGAGGGGTCTTCCAGCCACCTGTTCCAAATTTTGTTGTATTTGGTCGGGCAACCTCCTATGTGAGTATAATACTTTTTTGTAGGGGAGAGGGGCATTTACTGCTCTGATCCATAGTTGGATAGTGGGGGGTAAAGCCTTAATCCAGGGCCGGGCTATTTGCATTTTGGCCAGGAACAGGGATTCCTGCAAGAAAATATTTAAATATTTCTCTTCTTCAGATAAAGGAAGGAAGCCCAGTAAACATTGATGAGGGCATAGAGTCAAGGGGGAACCCATGCGATCGTGGAGGAACTTGACCACCTGTGTCCAATATTCCTGGAGGGAGGGGCAGGACCATAATAAGTGATGTAATTGTGCCGTTACCTATGACTTGTGAGAGGAATATACCCCCCGAGCAATCCACAGTTTGTAATCAGGGACAGTCTGCATTTCAGGTAGTTGCGGGTTGTCCCAGAATGGGGTGTGGGTATGAAATCTAGGGGCCTTAGTGGTGGTCATGGCCAGTTGCCAAATTTTACAATGGTGGAATATCATACGTCTCCTGTTACCCGAATGAGACCGTTCTCGAGTGCCACAAAATAAAACTTGGAAGGGGTGGGCAGCCTGAGTGGAGATGGAGGTGTATCCTGCCCCACGCTGAGAAAGTCCCGCCTTTGGATGTAACGCGTACGGGGGGTCAGGTGTCACGCATGATGTCACCCGCGGTCATCTCTTCTGATACTATCACACGCTCGTTCACCGGCACTCGGATCTGAGTGCGGCTGCATGTAAGTGCAACATCTTCCTTCCTTTATTTAAGAAATTGTATATACAGGGAGCACTAGATTGTGTTATTATTTCTTTGCATATACGCATTTATCACCTACTGACCTGGATGAGCGCTGGAACTGCCATCTGTGGATTGCTCTACTAGGACTGCTTTTCCTGCTAATTGATTCCTGCTATGTGACCTGTCTCAGGTTGAATCCTTGAGGTGAGAGGCCATCCATGTGTGGTGGAGGGGTCACTGTCACCGGATCAGAGATCCTTGTCTCTTGTGTGTGTGTCACCTGCACTTTCCATTCAGTTTAAGATAAACAAACACCAACTGATTATTTATGGACACTTATTAATTGCGCAGCACTGTCTAGATGCATATGGAGATGGAAGAGCAGACCAGGGTGGAGTACCTATCCCTGTCTGCCTGATTATAGTAGAAAAAGTGGGATAATTGGGAATCAATATAGTACAGGGCAAGATCTGGTAGGGCAGTACCACACAGGTGGACAGGGCATTTCAGAGCTCTCCAGCTTGTGGTGGGAGGGGCCCCATACTAATGTATTGAGGATAGATTGCATCAACTTAAAGATACGCATGGGGATGTAGGGGGGGGGCATGCCAGAAAAGGTACAGCAGCTTGGGGAGAAGAATCATCTTCACCAAGTTGTTTCACCCCATTACTCCAAGAGAGGCGGGGCCAGGTCTGCTTTTTATTTTTTAGGAGAACATATAGGGGTTCTAGGTTCAGTTCTATGTAATCCGCTGGGGTTCGGGAGACTTGTACGCCCAGATACCTAATTCTACTTGCTCTGACCAATAGGAGTGTAGCCTGTTCTGAGGGGATGGCCATATGCAGCAGGAGGATCTGAGATTTGTACCAATTAATCTGCAATCCGGGGTAAACCCCAAATTGCTTGAAGGGCTGCAGGGCCGCTTGGAGTGATGGACCAGCATCCCCTAAGTATAGCAGCATGTCATCCACATAAAGACTGAGGACCTTGGTCACTCGACCCATGCAGAGACATTTAATGTCTGGGTGTGCCCTAATAGCAATGGCGAGGGACTTGACTGCTAGAGCATACGGTAATGGGGATATGGGACATCCCTGACGGGTACCGCAGGTTAAAGGGAAGGGTTCCGAGATTCTACCGTTGACTTGGATCCAGGCAGTGAGAGCCTGGTAGAGGAGCTGGAGCCATTTAATAAATTTTGGGCCGAAGCCGAACCTACGGAGACACTCCCACAAGTAACTCCATTCCACGGAGTTGAACGCCTTAGCGGCGTCCAGGCTGACTACTACCCTGGATCCAACATTGTCATGATTGGACTGAAGGTTCATATAGAGCCTGCGGAGGTTGAACACTGTATTCTTGTTGGGCATGAATCCGGTATGATCAGAAAGTATTATTTTGTTTAACCGCAGGGCGAGAATTTTAGCAAGGATTTTGACATCTAGCTGCAGGAGGGAGATGGTGTCCAGAACTGGACAGCATACTCTAGGTGAGGCCGGACCAGAGCCTTGTAGAGTGGGAGACTTATCGCTTTATCCCTGGAATGAATCCCCTTTTTAATGCATGCCAATATTCTGTTTGCTTTGTTAGCAGCAGCTTGGCATTGCATGCCATTGCTGAGCCTATCATCTACTAGGACCCCCACGTCCTTTTCCATCCTGGGGTTCCTAGCACTAAGTGGCCCCGAGATACGGGGCCCCAAAATCGGTTCAGAAAATGTCATTCTCTGCTGCAGAAAAGTGTTTGACATTTTCTGAACCGATTTTTGGGGCCCTGTATCTCGGGGACACTTGGTGCTAGAAACTTTGGATATTTTATAGTGCTAGTTCCACTGAGTTAGCACACCAAATTTGGGGCTCCTAGCACTAAGTGGCCCAGAGATACGGGGCCCCAAAGTTGGTCAACTGTGTCCATCTGCAGCAATGTCATTTCGGGACCATTTGGGTTCAGAGACCCCAAATTTTGGCTGCAGCTAGGGGGCATCTAGGAACCCTTAACTACCGAGTTTGAAGTTCCGGGGACCTATGACTGCAAATGGGCACAGTGAGGCATGCAAATGGGCACAGTGAGGCTGCAAATGGGCATTGTTGACCCTCTTTTCCACTTACAGTAGCTGTGCATTTCTCACCCTCGTCTTATACTCGGGTCACTAAGTTTTTCCCACTTTTTTGTGGTAAATTAGGGCCTCGACTTATACTCGAAACGACTTATACTCGAGTATATACGGTATTTATTTTATATTTATTTTAATTTATTTTATATTTTAATTTTTATTTACATATCGTAACTCATTATTTTAAGGATATACGATAGAAGTGTGGAACATGTATTAGATCCACACACCTATTTCCCTTTTCTCTTTCCCATCTCATCCCTTGTGAGGACTCAGATAGTCCACATAGAGGTGGGCTTCTTTATATTTTTATATTTTTATTTTTTTATTTTTTTTATTTTTGTAATTATTTACATTCCCTCTGAAACTCCGCCATTGCAGCGTTATAGATTGGTGGAGCGCATTTGCGTTCCACATATCCCGGCTGTTTTTAGTCATACCGGATACTCATTCCAGATAGAGGTGTGAACCGCATGTGCGTTCCACCTTGCATAGACATTTTAGTTTAAGTTCCGTGACTTGCTTCAATTGACGTCACGCGTTGTTTACGTGAGCCTCGATTGGCCACTAGTTCCCTGAGATATCCAGCAGCCTTTGGCCCTCTGTCCGTGGCCGTCAGGTGACTTGTAACGTATTACGATGGACGGCCCTGGATGATGAGGGCGTGTCTTTGCGACGGTCATGTGAGTCATGACTGGTCGCGACGGCCCTGATTGGCTATAGTGCAACCACCTGACTCCCGAGTAATGGCGAGAGCGATGGTGGGCTCTCCTGATCATTGTGCAATCAGTTATTTCATTCCGAGGCTTGGTTTCACAGTCCCACACTTGCCCACTATGATTGGTTTACTACTCCATTGACGTCATCTCTCAGGACCCGGAAGTGGCGTCTCACATGGTGGAAACAGGTGCGGCTCCTTTCAAATCATATTTTAACATATATATAGGCATTGCTGTGGCATACAGGCATATACCCCAGTTGAAGTCCTAGCGGCTGAAACGCGTCGGGTCTGATATGCCTGTTATGCTACGATTGAATAAGCGCTTTTTTTATTGATTTTACATGTTTTTGTACCTCGGCCTCTGTTGTTGTCTATGGGCCATTGTACTTTTATCATACCTGGTTTCTGCTGCGGTCCACGAGCCAGTGTAATTCTTCTATTGCAAAACTTTGATTAAAGTTTTTGGAAGCATTTTCACGCTATGTGGAGTTTCCTCTCTGATTTTTTTACCTGAGGATTTGTATGGTCAATTGAGCATTGGAGTTTGGGAGGCCGTTTTGTGGAGATCCTCACCTTTCAGCGTCTCTACTAACGGATGAAGCAGCATTTCAACCACCACCATTCGTTTAACCACAAGCTCACTCTGACTCCGAAGCCTCTGGCTGGTGAGTCCACCATCTTTGGTAAGAGTATTTTTTACATACCTATATCTACAGTTACAGTTTACCGTCTGAATACATGGGAACCATCCTGGCCATCCGAAGGAAGCCCCAGGGGCCAAGTTTCTAAGTGTACCTCTATAGGACTAACATTTGGACCCACACTTGATTTTAATTGAGTTCGTGCATGGACATTATTTATATATATATTTGCACTTATAATAAGATAAGTTCTTTTGTTCGTGTACATGCTCTTTAATATACACGCACTTGTATAGTACCTGTTTTGAGCAGGCCAACACGTTTGCATAACTCTCCATCAGCACAATAGATGTTGATCCACAAATTTCAGGGTTATACACACCTGATCTAATTTAAGCACCATGTTTTCTTTTTTCTTTTTTCTTTTTCACGTTTGAATAGCACATTCACTAAACCCTACATAGATATCCCTTTAGGGGTAACACAACCAATTTCCCATCTGGTTGTTACCTATCGGACCTTATTCATAATATATATTTGATATATGGGAATATAAGGGTGATAACCTTGTTAATTTAGTTTCTTCCCACTTATTTCTTATATATAGGATTTGAGAAAATCCCACTTTATTAAATACCTCACTGGGCTAGATTTGGCCCTCAGATTGTTATTCTGGTGGGTCCTGCCCAATAAGGAACAAGTTTATTTTAGCGCCACACTTTATTCTTTAAACAGGATTGGTCCCAGCACAGAACCCTGGGGGACCCCACTTCCCACCCTTGACCATTCCGAGTATTCCCCATTTATCACCACCCTCTGAACTCGCTCTTGTAGCCAATTTTCAATCCATGTACTCCATATCAATCCATGTACTCACCCTATGGTCCATGCCAACGGACTTACTTACTTTTACAGTAAACGTTTATGGGGAACTGTGCCAAATGCTTTTGCAAAATCCAGATACACCACGTCTACAGGCCTTCCTTTATCTAGATGGCAGCTCACCTCCTCATAGAAGATTAATAGATTGGTTTGACAAGAACGATTCTTCATGAATCCATGCTGATTACTGCTAATGATACTGTTTTTATTACTAAAATCTTGTATATAGTCCCTTATCATCCCCTCCAAGAGCTTGCATACTATTGATGTTAGGCTAACAGGTCTGTAATTCCCAGGGATGTATTTTGGCCCTTTTTAAAATATTGGTGCTACATTGGCTTTTCTCCAATGAGCTGGTATCATTCCAGTCAGTAGACTGTCAGTACAAATGAAGAACAATGGTCTGGCAATTACTTGACTAGTTCCATAAGCACCCTCGGGTGCAAGCCATCTGGTCCCGGTGATTTATTAATGTTAAGTTTCCCAAGTCTATTTCTAATTCTGTCCTCTATTAGCCATGAGGGTGCTTCCTGTGATGTGTCATGAGGACAAACACTGCAGTTTTGGTTACTGAGCCCCCTCCCCCCCCCGATTCCCCTGTGAAGCCTAAGGAGAAGAATAAATTCAATACCTTCGCCATCTCCCCATCCTTTGTAACCAGATGTCCTTCCTCATTCTTTATGGGGCCAATATGGTCTGTCCTCCCTCTTTTACTGTTTATATACTTAAAGAATTTCTTGGGATTTTTTTGATCTCCTCCACTATGTGTCTTTCATGTTCTATCTTAGCCGTCCTAATTGCACCCTTACATATCTTGTTGCTCTCTTTGTAAAGTCTGAATGCTGATGATGATCCCTCAACCTTGTATTGCATGAAGGAACAGAGACTGTCCCTGGGGGTGTGACTGCAGGGAGTTAAGGTGGAACTGTACCATTTTGGCAATTAGAATGGCTCAGCAGGAATTAGAGGTGTGGGGGGCCTGGTACAACCACCCCACTCATGTTTTTTTAAGCGCCATTTGCATTTGACCTACTAGGTGGGTCTCCACAGAGACATCCGCCTTAAGGGATTTCAGGTGGGATAGTACAGCCACGCGTTTAGGTTTAGCGCACAGTCCTCGCATGTTCCATGTGACTAGCTTAAGGGAAGCCATTGTAAATGTGAGGGCATGAGGGCAGGCAGTCAGAACAGCAGGGAGTGGCCTATCACATATCTCACAGGCATCACAAATGCAAAACATTTCATCAGAGCGTGCAGAGAAGTCAATATGCATGCACATAAGGAAGGATTATACTGGAAGTCCATAGGGGCCCATATCCCATAAATAGTGGCCAAACACATAGGAGAAAATGGTTGCATTGCATCATAGGTAGGACCTGGACATTGAGCACAGGCACTTAATGGTATAAGGCATGTCAGATAAGAGTAAAAATTAACACATAAACCTTGCCTGCACTGGACCAGCATGGCAAAATAAACATACAACAGCCCACCATAGCCATGGGGGCAGAGACTGGCCAGGGAAACAGAACTTGAAAAAGAAAAAAGAAAAAGAAAAAAGGACTGCTAATGAGACCATGGGGGTCTGAGGGGCGGCTAACCACTGAAAAGTGCACAATGGTGTGGGGTGTTGTAGTTCCGATAGTTCCAGGGGTGCAGATGATAGGTCTGAGTTCTAGAAGGAGTAATAAGGGGGGGACAGGGTAAGAGGGGAGGAAGTCTTGAATAAACGGGCACGGGCAGCCCCAGGATTAGGAGGATAAAGGCATATAAAAATGGGGGCAAAGACGGGCAAGGCCCAACTCACAGTTTCTGTAGAATTAGCCTGTCCGTGCATAAAGCGGGGGGGGGGGCTGAAGCAGGAGAGCCCCAGCCGCAGAGAGGAAAAGGAGGACTTCCACTGGAGGGTTAAGCAGGTGCTGGGCCAGCAACGTTGCGGTGCCAGGACAGAACTGCATCAGGGTCCTCAAAGAAATGGGCCTTGCCATTGCAGGTGACACATAGTCTTTCCGGGAACAACATCGCGTAGGTCAGGTGGTGGATGCAGAGTTGTCGCTTGGCCTCAACGAACCGCGCTCTCTTCTTCTACACTTCGGCAGAGAAACCCGGGAACACAGCGATGCAGACATTAGCAAAGGGGATGTTTCCTCGTTCCCTGGTTAAGCGCAGATCAATATCCCTGTCCCGGTTGTTTAGCGGTTTGGTGATGAAGGTTTGCGGGGGAGCGCCACTTGGTGACGCGCATGCAGCCAGGCGTTGAGCGCGCTCCAAGGCAAATGTTGTGGAGAAGGCCTCCCTGCCAAAAGTTTTAATGAGCAGGTTTTCAAGATAGGCGGGAGGGTCAGAGCCTTCAGCCTGCTCAGGCAGACCCACAAACCTGAGGTTGCAGTGACAGAGTTTATTCTCCATGTCGTTCTACTTACTGAGGACAGAGTTGAGCTGGTATTGTAGCCTCTCAGTGGTGACCTGCAGCGGTGGGATTTCGTTCTCAATGCGGCCGACTCTGCGTTCATTTTCCATCACCCTCTCCCTCAGCTTGTGGGTGTCCTGCCATATGAGGGATATGTCGATCTTCACTTCCTCTGTTTTGGTGGTGAGGGTAGTTTGTTACAGGGAGATAGCATCCAGCACCCTGGCAGTGTCCCCCGTGGGTGGGTCTTCCTCCTCCTGGAGGGGGACTGCGCCATCTTCCTCAACCAACTCCTGCTCCACATGAGGGAACTTATCCAGCTTAGCAAGGGCTTTAGAGGTTCTCTTTGGAGGTAACATGAGGACAGGAGGAGTAGGGAGCGCTGTGAGTGCCAGGTGGTATGGAAGGAGAAGGATTTTCGCCCCATAATGGAGCAATAAAGGAGTAATCTCAGATGGATTTCTCAGTCAGCGCACCCTACACCATGCAGCTCCAGGCCACACCCCAAAACCCGAGTTGAGTATAGTTAATAAAAAATCCACACACAGTAGAGAGGAGACATCCAACACTTAAAGACACTAGCAAACAACTGAGGCTTGCTGAGAGTGGGAGGAGTTAAATTGGGGTCCTTACAGTTTTCAATGTCCAATCACCTGAATATACCTGCCTATAACCCAGTCTTCTCTGAATTGCCTGTGTTGTGTACTGTAGGAACCAGCAAGTATATCTTTGGTAACAATCCCTTATACTGTTTCTTGTTCTTCCAAATTTCTCTTGATTGTTTTTAGGTTTGGGATGGTGCATTTTCACACTAGCATCCTATAAGCTCTAAAATACTAAAGGAAATATTTTATTTAGGTTTTTTTGTAATATTTAGGCATCTGGCTGGCATTGAAATTTGTTATATGATTATACTTGGAATATATTTAACTACTTAAGCCTCGGACCATTTGGCTTGCATTTGGCTTGCAAAAGACCAGAGCACTTTTTGCGTTTCGGCACTGCGGCGCTTTAACTGACAATTGCGCGGTCGTGCGACGTGGCTTCCAAACAAAATTGACGTTATTTTTTCTCTACAAATAGAGCTTTCTTTTGGTGATATTTGATCACCTCTGCGGTTTTTATTTTTTGCCCTATAAACCAAAAATTCGACAATTTTGAAAAAAATGCATTATTTTTTACTTTTTGCTATAATAAATATCCCCAAAAATTATATAAAAAAACATATTTTTTCCTCATTTTAGGCCAATACGTATTCTTCTACATATTTTTGGTAAAAAAAAAAAATCGCAATAAGTGTTTATTGATTGGTTTGCGCAATTATAGCATCTACAAAATAGGGGATAGTTTTATGGCATTTTTATTAATTTTTTTTTTACTAGTAATGGCGATTTTTATCATGACTGCGACATTCACATTTATACAGCGATCAGTGCGATTAAAAATGCATTGATTACTGTGTAAATGTGGCTGGCAGTGAAGGGGTTAACCACTAGGGGGCAGTGAAGGGGTTAAGTGTGTCCTAGGGAGTGATTCTAACTGTGGGGGGAGGCGCTATGTGACATGACACTGATCACCGCTCCCGATTACAGGGAGCTGTGATCAGTGTCCTGCCACTAGGCAGAACAGGGAAATGCTTGTTTACATCAGCATTTCCCTTTCTTCCTCTCCATGAGATGATCGCGGGTATCCCCGTTGACATCCAGTCCGCGGGACCCGCGATCACACTCACGGAGCTCGCGGTGGGCGCTCGCACTTGCAAACTGCTTCTTAAAGGGCAACGTACAGGTACGTTAGTATGCCTGTACGTGCCCTTCTGCCGACGTATATCGGCGTGAGCCGGTCGGCAAGCGGTTAAAAAATTAGTTACTCATTCTATCTTGTATCAATAACAGCATTTTACAACTGGACACAAATCTCCTTATACAAATATTATCTATTTTAACATTACATACTGTTTATGCAAATATTTCTAAGGGGATCTTGTGTGTCCTTCAAATTCTAGAATCTCCCAGCAATGTTAATTGGTGTTATCAAAGTTTTCACATTGAGATTCAGTCTAGGGCTTCTGTTAATGTGCATCCTGATGCCTTGAACTCCATATTGATCTAAATAATTTGTAGTTTATTCTTGTCTCTGCAAAAAGTTTACTAGCATGGCAGATCTTGCTTGTTTTCTGCTGCTGCACCAATTCAGTCTGTGGCAGATAACTTTGTTTGTTTCTTTGGGAGTTGTAACCTGGGGAACAGGTAGCAGGTACAAAGCTCCGTGGGATGAGCAGTCTTTCAGGCACAGATACCAAATCCAGTGAAATAGTGACAAACAGTGCGGTGTTTATTTGTGATATATACAAGTCTATATACAGGTGCTGTACAGTGTTCCAAAAAAAAAAATAGGAACAAAAATAGCCAAAACAAAACCTAGCCGTGTCTCGGCACTAACTAGACCAGGGGTCTCAAACTGGCGGCCCTCCAGCTGTTGCGAAACTACAAGTCCCATGAGGCATTGCAAGGCTGACCGTTACAAGCATGACTCCCACAGGCAGAGGCATGATGGGACTTGTAGTTTTGAAACAGCTGGAGGGCCACCAGTTTGAGACCCCTGAACTAGACAATATTTACAGATCCTAACTACCAGGCTGAGCAAGCCTACAGCTTGTCAGCTTCCACATACCTTTTTGCTCTCCTACACAGAAGTAGTCTGAGTATCCCAGGCCAAGAGCAAAGGCTGTCTGCTCAGGTGAGCTTAAATTAGCCCGGTTGGAGAGGACCAAGACCTGAACTGGACCATGGATCAGAGATCCCTGAACGTGTATGAGAGGAGCCTGGGAAATGTATAAACCCCAAACAGGACTTTTCCTGGCTCTCTTTGGGACGCTCTGCTACATATCCCCCCCCCTTGTTTCAACCCCAGGGTGGAACACCTGTAGCCCAACAGGAGTGAACACAGGACAGGGCATCTACATTCCCCATCTCAACACCTGGCCTGTGTTTTACAGTGAATGAGTAATCCTGTAGAGCCAAAAACCACCGGTTCACCCGTCTATTAGTCTCCTTCTTTTGGGCCATCCATTTCAGAGGAGCATGGTCAGTTATTAATACCTTTGCTCATGGTCATTGAGCTTTCTGCTTAGGTACACCACAGGGTGTTCTTCCCCATTGTGTACCTGTGATAGTACTGCCCCAATACCAACATCAGACGCATTCGTCTGAACCAAAAAATATTTGGAGAAATCGGGGGAGTACAGTACTGGTTGTGCACAAAGAGCCTTCTTCAGGACTTGGAAAGATTCCTCTGCTACTGAGGACCATTTCACCATTACAGAGTCTTTCCCTTTCGTAAGGTCTGTCAGTGGGGCAGCTATAGTTTCAAAATTTGGGATAAATCTTCTATAATACCCCGCAATGCCAAGAAAGGCCCTGACCTGCTTCTTGTTTACAGGACGTGGCCATTCCTGGATGGCTTCTGTTTTATTCACTTGAGTTTTTTTGACACCACGCCCAATAGTGTAGCCCAAATACTTGGCTTCCTCTAGGCCAATAGCACATTTTTTTGGATTTGCTGTAAAACCTTCTTTGAAGAGGGAATCAAGGACAGCCTGGACAAGTGAGACTCCCAGTCAGTGCTATGTACCACTATGTCATCTAGATATGCTGCTGCATATTGTCGGTGGGGTCTTAGAGTCCTGTCCATGGCCCTCTGAAATGTCGCGGGGCATTTTGCAACCCAAAAGGCATTTTTTTATATTGAAAGGAACCCTCCGGGGTCACAAATGCAGTCTTCTCTTTGGCGCTACCAGTCAGGGGTATTTGCCAATAACCTTTTGTCAAGTCCAAAGTGGTCAGATAACGAGTCTTGCCCAGTCAGTCTATAAGTTCGTCCACTCTGGGCATTGGGTACGTGTCAAACTTTGTCACTGCATTAAGCTTCCTGAAGTCATTACAGAACCTCCAAGTGCCATCCGGTTTTGGGACTAACACGATGGGGCTAGACCAGTCACTATTGGATTCCTCAATGACATCTAGCTCTAACATTCTTTTAACTTCCTCGCTGATGTCCTTTCTCCTCGCTTCAGGAATTCGGTACGGTTTGAGCTTGACACGGACCCCTGGTTCAGTAACAAAATCATGCTGAACTGCTGAAGTCGTGCCAGGTAACTCTGTAAATTTCTCTCTATTTCTTATCAGGAATTCTCTAGTTTCCTGCTTTTGGGAATATGACAGGGTGTCTGGAATAGTGACCTCGGGGATCAGAAGGGACTCAGCACCCTTAGGCGTTACCGGGAGGGACCTCGCAGTTAACACCAGTCTATCCTTCCAGGGCTTTAACAGGTTTATATGGTAAATCTGTTCGGGCTTCCTTTTCCCTGGTTGATATACCTTGTAATTGACCTCCCCAACTCTTTCAATTACTTCAAAGGGACCCTGCTACTTAGCCAGGAACTTGCTCTCAACAGTGGGAACTAACACCAGAACCCTGTCACCAGGTGAGAAAACACGGAGTTGGGCCCCCCTGTTGTATAACCTCTGTTGGGCTGCTTGGGCCTGCAGTAAGTGTTCTTTTACCATCGGCATGATTGCTGCAATCCTGTCCTGCATTTGAGCGATATGTTCAATGACACTTTTATGGGGTGTCTGCTCCCCCTCCCAAGTTTCTTTGGCTATGTCTAAGAGTCCCGAGGGTGTCTCCCATAAAGCAACTCAAATGGAGAGTACCCCGTGGAGGACTGGGGAACCTCCCTGATGGCAAACATCAAGTATGGTATCAGGAAGTCCCAGTTTTTCCCATCCTTGTCAACAACCTTTTTTAACATGCTCTTTAATGTCTTATTGAAGCGTTCCACCAAGCCATCTGTTTGAGGATGGTACACCGAGGTTCGCAATTGCGACACCTTAAATAACTTGCACAGCTCTCTAGTTATTTGTGACATAAATGGGGTGCCCTGGTCTGTAAGGACTTCTTTAGGGATTCCAACACGACTGAACACCATAAACAGCTCTTTGGCAATGTTTTTAGCAGATGCGGTGCGTAAGGGAATGGCCTCGGGGTAACGGGTAGCATAATCCATGATTACAAGGATATGCTGATGACCTCGGGCAGACTTGGGGAGTGGACCCACAAGGTCCATGGCAATCCTCTCAAAGGGCACTTCAATAATGCGCAAGGGCACTAAAGGACTTCGGAAGTGTTGTAGTGGGGCTGACATCTGACACACAGGACAGGATTGACAATTATTCTCAATATCCTTCTGTATCCCGGGCCAATAAAACCTGCGCAATACCCTTTCAGTAGTTTTCTCAACCCTTAAATGACCTCCTAGCAAGTGCCCATGGGCAAGTTCCAACACCACCCGTCTGTATGGCTTAGGGACCACCAACTGTTCAACCACTTCATCATTTTGTTTACATACACGATACAGTAAATCCTCATTGCTGTTAAAATAAGGAAAACAAAGCCTGTCCCCTGATCCGACAGGTACATCATTAATCACCATTACATTTTCCCAGGCCCTGGCAAGGGTTGGGTCTTTTCTCTGCTCGGTACCAAAATTTTCCTTGTGTACATTTAGGTCACGCAAACTCCAACGTAGGCTCAGATTCAGCAGATGGCTGTCCAGCTCCACTGGTTGTGGGGACCTCCTCAGGCTCCTCCAGCTCTCCTGCCATAACTGAGAAAGGAAAACCCGGGGAGCCCTGAGAAGAGTCCCCTGAACCCACATTGTCAGTAGCGGCCAGGAGTTCTGGCTCTTTCACTGAGTCAGCTACTGCGACCGGGTCGGGACGATCCCACAGCTCCCAAAACTTAGGGAAGTCCCTACCAATGATGGCCTCGTGCACCAAGTGGGGCACAAGTCCAACCGGATGGGTTACCGTACCTAAGCCAGTTTTAAACTGAACAGTGGCTATAGGATACTCGCGGGTATCCCCATGTACACAGATCACAGAAACTTTTTTAGCATGCAAATTCACAGTTTCAACCATCTCAGCTGTAACCAAAGTCACTAGACTTCCAGAGTCCAGCAAGGCCGTAATAGGCTTATTATTAACAGTCATTTGGCACATGTGTTTTCCCATACTTGGTGCTGCAGCGCATGAAACAGCAGCAAACATAGACTGCCTTCTAATAGATAGATCACACTGCATTGGTTCATCTGTCAATGGACAGTTTGCTGCAACATGTCCCAGTTCTTGGCAATGAAAACACCTGATGTTTCCCCAGTTTGGTTTGCTGACAGGCAGTAGTTTCCCTTGTTTGGGACGCCAAACTTCAGTCCTGGCACCAAAAATCCTCCCCCCTATTTCCTTGCCATGCTTACCACCCACTTCCTGTGGAACAGTCTTACCGGTTGCCTGGGGAGACCGTGGCTTTGGGTGGAAAGTTCGTGCGGCTGTAGGGGTGGTGACCAGGCTCTCTGCAGCAAAGTACCTTTCAACGAGTTCCACGAGGTTGTCCGCCGAGTTGGGGTCTCCTTGACTCACCCACTTCTGCAGGGGAACTGGTAGTGACCTCAGGAACCGGTCCATGACCACATGCTACACTATTTGTGGCCCAGACAGGGACTCCGGCTGTAGCCATTTTCTCACCAAGTGAATTAGGTGGAACATCTGTGGACCCGCTGTGCTCGAACTGCCAAGGTGACACCAAGTCGTGCCAGGATTTCCCACTTGACCTTTTCATAGTCTCCTGCTTCTGCTGACTCCAAATCATAGCAGGCCTTCTGTGATTCTCCAGACAGCAAGGGGGCGACCAGTCCTGCCCACTGGGTTTTGGGCCAACCTTCCCCCTCAACGGTCTGTTCAAACGTTAAGAGAAAGGCCTCTGGATCATCATCTGCAGTCATCTTAGAAAGAAAGCGACCCACATGGATGGCTGAGGGCTTATCTCCAACAACATTAACTTTGGCAGGTGACCACTGTGCTAGCGTCTCCACAACCGCAGCCAGGGTTTTCCTATCCTCTTTTGCATCAGTGGCTAGCTGTTCAAACAGCCTCTGCGATAGCTCGTGTACAGCACCAATCTGTTGGCACAGCGCCTTGGTTTGCTTCTGTGCGATAGCGTTTGCTGCTGTGTAGCGTTTGCTTGATGCAGTGCAGCGTTTGCTTGTTGCTGTGCAGCATCGGATTGTTGCTGTGCAGCGTTGGATAACACCAATTGTTTTAGGATTTCCTCCATGTTTAGTCACTCTAGGTACTGGCCTTTTAAGTAGTAACTTACTACAGCTGGTCGCAGTCTCCACCATATGTAACCTGGGGAACAGGTAGCAGGTACAAAGCTCCCTGGGATGAGCAGTCTTTCAGGCACAGATACCAAATCCAGTGAAATAGTGACAAACAGTGCAGTGTTTATTTGTGATATATACAAGTCTATATACAGGTGCTGTATAGTGTTCCAAAAAAACAAATAGGAACAAAAATAGCCAAAACAAAACCTAGCCGTGTCTCGGCACTAACTAAACAATATTTACAGATTCTAACTACCAGGCTGAGCAAGCCTACAGCTTGTCAGCTTCCACATGCCTTCCTCCTACACAGAAGTTGTCTGAGTATCCCAGGCCAAGAACAAAGGCTGTCTTGCTCAGGTGAGCTTAAATTAGCCTGGGGGAAAGGACCAAGACCTGAACTGGACCATGGATCAGAGATCCCTGGACGTGTATGAGAGGAGCCTGGGAGATGTATAAACCCCGAACAGGACTTTTCCTGGCTCTCTCTGGGACGCTCTGCTACAGAGCAAAAAGAAAAAAGGGGGGGGGGAGCAATAAAATAAATAAATAAATGCAAAATTATTTTTCCTACCACAAGGTCCCTGCAAATTTCTAATTGTCAACATCCCTTGATGTACACTAGAGCAGGTGGTCAGGTGCTTTGTGCACTGGTGCACAGTCATGTTGGAACAGGAAGGGGCCATCCCCAAGTTATTCCTACAAATTTGGGAGCATTAAATTGTTCAAAATGTCTTGGTAAGCTGACACCTTAAGAGTTCCCTTCACTGGAACAAAGGGACCAAGCCCAACCCCTGAAAAATAACCCCACATCATAATCCCATGATTTGAAATGTGTCCGGTCCCAGATTTAGGTAGCCAGTGTGCAAGTAGCAACGAGAGCGAGAGCAGAGGCTTTTGTTTACTTGCTGCCCGTTGCTCAGCATATGAAACAAACGGAGCATTCATCAGGAGTTTAATTGGGTGTCATGATAGAAATGTTACTATTTGATCCCTCATGTAATACTAGGTTTACTATCCACTTACCCATCATGCCATCAGTGATGTGTATCGATTGCCCCAAATGTATTCTGCAGCAGAACGACCCCAAACAGGCAACCAATGTCATATTCACAGAAGGCAATATTCACAGAAATGGTGCCACACAGAAAGGCAGCAGGAACTTAGGGAACTTAACAAGTGGCTGAGTATTTTGGGTTCCTGGAGAGTTTAATTGATTATAGCAGAGACATACAGTACTGCACCAAAATGGGAGGGCACTGCTCTTTTGGGACAGAAAATGGCCAAAAAGTTAGTGGAACTTTTGAACTAAGTCGTGTGAGGGAGGGATCAGATGAAACTATTGCAGGCAGTGGTCATTGTTGGTAGGGCAGCTAGAGTGAGAACTATGTACAGGGTGACAAAATCTTATTGCAGCCTCAGAACACACAAAGAGAAAATATTATGCGCTGATACAAAATTAAAAAGGCATGTCCACAAATTCTAGGAGTCTGTATCAGAGAGACAGAGTAGGTAGAAGAGTTGGATGGGTATGCATGTACGTCAAGAGTAATTTGAATATGAGGGATGCCATTTTTTAACAGGGCAAGGGAGGAGGTGGAATCCATGTGGCTGGTATTTCAAGGGGAAAAAACAAATACGCCATTATCCCTGAACATTTGCAGGAGGACCATTCACCCTTCACTAGGGATGAGCCGAACACCCCCCCGTTTTGGTTTGCAGCAGAACATGCAAAAAGTTTGTTCGAACATGCGAACACCATTAAAGTCTATGGGGCACGACTGTAAAAAATCAAAAGTGCTAATTTAAAAGGCTTATATGCAAGTTACTGCCATAAAAAGTGTTTGGGGACCCGGGTCCTGCCCCAGGGGACATGTATCAATGCAAAAAAAAGTTTTAAAAACTGCCATTTTTTCGGGAGCAGTGATTTTAAGAATGCTTAAGAAGTGAAACAATATAAATGAAATATCAAATAAATAAAATATGATGCGCTAGAGTGTGCTAACCGTGCCCTAATCCCGGCACATAGAGATACAGCACAACAGAGTGTAAAGATGTCTAACCCCAATATGTGCTATATCTCACAAGGTAAATAAACATGTAGCGCTGACAACTGTTGTTTCTAGCTTTATCTGTATTATTCAGTACAATAGTTGTGTTAGTGCCATCTTGTGGACAATTGATAAAGTACAGTAAGTTTCTCAGGATTAAGTGACATGGAAGTGATTCATTGTTTACTTCGGAACTGTAGCTCTGACCCACCCACAATGCTCCTGGACAAAGTCAGAACTGAACTGCATTGTGGGAGGATATAAAAGGGTAAGCAGCGGCCATTTTAGGTCTCTTGTTCCTGGGACGCGTGGCCCGTCAGCAGGACTCTGTGGGTGTGTGTGTGTCCCACAGGGTTGCGGCCTACCTTGCGACGAAGCAGAGCAGCTGCAGTATCCTGCCATCGCAGCGCAGTGAGCTGGACAAGAGACGTGATTGTTCCGAAAGACCCGTGGGGAGTTAACCGAGGACTCCTGGTCTTTTGTGAACGGAACAGTGTGACGGCGTGGTGGTGCCTCCATACAGAACTGAGAACTGCTGAACCGGAGACATCCACCTGCTTGGATTCTGTGTGGTGAGAGGGTTGACACCCAGAAGTTTATTTGAATATTACACTCACATCTTTAGAACTGTACAGAGTGTTGCTGGGACTGATAGTTTCACGGAACAAGTTAAGTCTGAGAGCTCTACATCCGAATAGACTTCAGTGTTCAAGAGCGGATGTTAGATGTTTGTTTCTTCACATAAAGACACCTAGTCATTCTATTGGATTACAATTGTTTTTTAGTGTGTTATACTACACTGTGCAACACCCAGGAGGAACCCTTTGCGGATTACAATTATAAGAGCTAGCGAAGACTGAAGACGTCTGGACTACCTATTTCATTGCAGGGCCCTGCATTTTAGTATGGTGACTTTAAAGTCTAGAGCAGGGGGAGCTCCTGGGTATAGGTTCATATCGATATACATATATATATTTCTGTGATTGTTATTGATTGTAATCATTTCTTATACTATCCCACTACATTGGTGTGATAGTATATTCATTGAAATAACTCTTTATATAAAAATATTACTTACTCAAAGAAAGAAGTTATTTTTGGTCATTCTTGAAGTTTGCGTGCAGTGTTGTTATTTCTCCTATAGGTGGAGCTACCAGCACCCAGGCAGAGGTAACCATAATTGTAAGTGTATATTGTGGGTTAAAGTTAATGCTCATATTGTTACAACACTGCACTACAGTTGTGTCAAGGGGAGAGAACAATTTAAGAAGGGTGTAGAGCAGCGGTTCTCAACCCTCTAGTGCCGTGACCCCTTGATAAAATTTCCCAAGCTGTGGGGACCCCTAACAGTAAAATCATTTTCGTAGCATGGGTTGTCAGCTTCCAAGAAAAGTAATTTGCGCCCCAAACGCACAGACATTTACCTGAGTCCCTTCTACTCGTACAGTATTAAAACCCCTTATGGTATATTTTAGGACGTACCACTCCTTCTCTTTTGTTATCCTTTCTTTCCCTTTCCCTTTTCCTTTTATTTCTCTCTATCCCAATTTCTTGTTTTTATTCCCCCATTCCTCTCTCTTTTCCTCTCCCTTCCATGCATTCTCTATTTTTATTCCTTCTCTTACTCCATAGTGGGGGGGTGGGGGTGGGAATGGGATGAGTGGCAGTGCTGGGGGGAGTTGATCAGGCAACTTAGGTCATCTGCAGAAGTGTAGTGGGGACTTTTAATGACTACTATAATCACAGGTAGTGTTACTCACTGTGTATCTGGCTTCACTGCATCTCAGAATTTGCGGTGTCTCGCAGCAGTGTCACCTATACCGAAATCAGGAGATGGGGTCCCCTCCAGCCCCCCCACTTCACATTCCTCACCAGTCAGCTGACCTCTAGTCTCTGCCCCAAGTCATGCTGTGAACTGAATGGCTGGCTGAGAAGAGGCTGAGTGGGCGGCTGCAGGCTCCAGGCTTCAGGACAGCCCTGCTGGACGGCCGCGAAATAGCTGGGAGAGCGGTGCGGGCTTCAGGAACAGCCCAGGATTCGGTGACCCCTGGAAAATCGTCATTCGACCCCCAGGTTGAGAACCTCTGGTGTAGAGCAAAGAGGACAGGCCCGCTTAAACCAGCAGCTCCACCGTGAGTTATTGCTACAAACATAATGTGCATAAATAAACTGTGCAATGCGCACATTAAATAATAATGAGAATGTCAATAAATAAATATGCTCCAAAATAAATGAGTGCAAAACAGGTGCTAAAAGGTGCAATAGACATATAAAGTAATAGTGATAAAGGTAATTATTGTTACTTCATAAATAGTTCATATATGCAAACAAATTCTGAAAAGTGACATGTGCTAGCCAAAAAGTGCAAAGTGTCACACAATACTTATACTTAATCGTCCATCATGAACTAGACATATATTGAACACAAAAGTCCTTAATAAAAGTGATGACAATTGTGCTTCAGTGATGATGTATTCAAACGTGCTGCAATTCCATGTGCCACAGATCATGCAATGGTGAAACAAAAGGTGACCCCCCCAAGGTAAAGCGCTGACCTTAGGGCATGTGACTAAGTCGCTAGACAGAGTCAGGAAACGCTTTTGAGCCACCCAGGGCTCAGTGTGGATCACAGGAAAACAGGCTCCAGCATAGAAATTATAAACCTCAATAGTGGGATTTTAAAGGCAATTGAAAAAACTTTTAGAAATAAATCTTTATAGAAGAATAAATAAAAAAGTTGAATTTATTTGTACAAAGTTAAAAATTGATAGTAATGAAAGACATACAAAAATGTGATAACAAAGGTAACATAATCAAAGATAATATTTAACAATTTTGGCAAAAACAGTCCGACGCGTTTCGAAAATGTGAATAATTATGTTCTTCATCAGGGACAATTTGCCATTTCTAAAATTAACAAAATACAATATTGCCCCGTACACACGGTCGGATTTTCCGATGGACAATGTCCGATCGGAGCGTGTTGTCGGAAATTCCGACCGTGTGTGGGCGCCATCGGACATTTTCCATCGGATTTTCCGACACACAAAGTTGGACAGCAGGAGATAAAATTTTCCGACAACAAAATCCGATCGCGTCAATTCCGACCGTGTGTGGCCTGTTCCGACGCACAAAGTGCCACGCATGCTCAGAAGAAATTCCGACACGGGACAGCTCGTTCTGGTAAACTTAGCGTTCGTAATGGATAAAGCACTTTCGTCACGCTGCTGTTCAAAATGGTTTAATACAGCGCACTCTCTTCTTCTTTATAATGTGACAAGAATTAAGTCGTTTTGATGCTCATATTCACACACACTTCTCACAAACTTTTTTCGTTACTATTTATCGGGATTCCCTCAATATATTTTGATTTCTCACATCTGACAACATTTTTTTTTTTTTTTTTTACTTTAATGTAGAATCTTTTTTTGTGTTTCTCTTTTTATTTATTTTTTTTTTGGTGATTTTAAATTGTACTCCCGAAAATGTTTGTGTGTTTTTTGTGACAAGTTCCCACAACACCATTGATATGTTGTTCTATTTAATCTGTAGGAGGAGATTGTTTGGTGTTGTTGTCCCTTGTTAATTTCACATTGTACTTTAGAAATGTACCTGAATACTCACCAACAAACTGTCCTTTTTGGATGAAAACACACACAGGAGAGTAGAATTTACCTAAAAATATTTTATTAAGGGGTCACAACTATAAACAAAGAGGGAGGCAACGCTGGAGAAACTGCAGAAGTGATCGAAGCCTTGGACTCCCAGGGCAGACATCAATTATTTAAAAGCAAAATTGGTGGCCTAAGGAGTCCATATCTAAGGGAGGGCAGTCTGGTCCAGAAGTCCCAGAGATCCGGAAAGCAGCAGATGACATCTGTGTCCCCAGGCTGTGGTCATACGAGAGACTGCATCTTCTGTCAGACCAGACTGAACCCAGGGTCATCACTCTCAGGTCTTCTTTCCACGCTTCCTTACAGGCTTTGGCTGTGGTGGTGGAGTTGTGGCAGCAGGAGGAGGAGGAGGAGGAGGAGGATGGTCCATCTCAATGACATCCGTCTTGGGTGTCAGTTCCCCACTCTCCCCGTTACGAAGGACTTTATAAATCAGGTCCTCAGAAATCTTGCGTTGGCCCTCCTGCATGCCCTGCAATTTGGTGGCAGCCATGCAGGCAAAGGCCTCTTCAGGACTGGGGAAGGCTCTGAGGGACGCCGAAGCCTCCTGGATCAGCCTGTACGCTGAATCCTGCACAGGACTGGGAGTGGCCTTCCTGGCCCTTTTATATTGCAGGCGGAGGGGAGGGACCTGAGACTCAGTCAGGCTGCGACTTGTCCCAGGCTTCTCTTGGCTGCCACTTAGCCCCGCCTCCTCCTGGCTGCCACTAATCCCTGCCTCCTCCTGACTGCCACATTCCACAGCCTCCTCCTGGCTGAGGTCTTCCTGTGTATGAAAAAGGGACATAGTTTTAGTATTGTTTTCATCAATCACACACAATTTTCACCTCCTGACTGCTGCAAATTCAATGTTAACAAATATAACAGACTATCCTTCTGAGCCCAGCATTTTGCATTCTTGTCCCAATTTTGGGTGCCCACTACTGTGTATTGATATGTAAAACACTTTCAAGCAGCAATTAGTGATCAATAATAACATCTAGTAAACATCATTTATTTATTGCCCAGAAATCTGTAGAAGAATGCTATACCTGACTCTAGCTGGGCTCCTCCACTTCTTCCTGGCTGGAAGGCCCAGGTTGGACATCGGAAGCCTCAGCTGGGGTGGAAGGAAGAGTGGAAGGAAGAGTAGAGAGGGATTCCCTGACTTCAGTGTGGTCTGACAGAAATCGCAGTCTCTCATAGTACCACAGCCTGGGGACATAAACGTCATCTGCTGCAGCTCCGGACCTCTGGGAATCTGTGACCTTCTTGCGCTCCCTAAGATAAGTGCTCCTCAGGCCACCAATTTTAGCTTTTAAATAAGGGATGGTTGCTGTGGGGACCACCGGCTTCACCAACTCCAGCAGTTTCTCCAGCGCTGCCTGCCTCTTCTGTTTGTGGTTATAGTGGGGGTGTCTCACCTGCCACAGACAGGGCAGCTCTCTGTACTTGTCAATAAACAGGGGCAGGAAATTGTGGTCGTTGAACCCATCCATTTTCTCTGCAAGACACAACACAAGACAAACCCTAATGTCAGGCCAAACTCCCCTAATCTTGTTACAATATAGGCTTCAATTTCGAAGCAGTATAGGCCCAAGTTTAGATCCTACCTTCGTTAGCACGATCGGCGTCTCCGATGCTCCTTCCTCCGCTCACAGATCGTACGTAAGACGCGCGCGTTACGATTTATACACACTGCGCATGCGTATAACTCCGCCCGCCCCTGACGTTCTTTCTATTCTATTCCCCGCCCCTTTTTGTTCGACGCAGTGGAGGAAGAGCACGTGGCGGATAGACAGCAGGATCGTGCGAATTACAGCAACGAGGAGGAGGAAAGGCCGGAGCCTGAAACGTCCCGATCCAGAAGGAGATTAAAGGACTCAAATATGTCCTTTGGGGAGATGTTGGAAATGGTGGACATCCTGAAGAAGGCCGACTATGATGGAAAGTATGGGCCTTACCCCAACCACAATGTCCGAAAGGCCAAGATCCTGGCGAAAGTGGTCAGGAGTCTGCACCGGAAATTCAGGGTACGGCGATCGAAAAATCAGCTCAGGAAGCGGTGGTCGGACCTGAAATTACGAGAACATGAGCAGTACAGAAAGATCCGGAGAGTGCTGCAAAAAAGTAAGTAGTTGTGCTGTGTTCCTATTGTTCTTGTGTTTATTACGTTCGTGCTGCTCCATGTGCTTTTAGGAACTGTTGTACAGTTTAAAGTGGCAACTTTCATGTTCATGGGCACATTATTCGTTCGGATCACACATTTTTTTTTCGGACTATAAAATACCTTTGTTTAGCCTATATGCATTTGGCCACCATTTTGAGGCCCTATACTTGTCTTCAAAGAATTGGGTTGTGTAGATGGCTTTGTTACTAGAATGAAATGCAAACTAGATTGTGTGTAAGGAGAGGACACTGAGCAGCTGTTTTCACATCTGGACACTGGAGCACTAGTGTGGGACCCCAGAACACCCTTTTTATTAGGGGGGCCACACAGGTGCTCCAGTGTATACTATAGGGGGGCTACATCTGTGAAGCTTGTACAAAACAGGTAAAGTATTGCAGCTTGACAAAGGACACTAAAAAAGCTACATCTTGGAACTCTGCTAAAATAGACAATTGTACCCCACTTCCAAGCAATGTTTCATCTTTAGAGTTCTGCCATCAAATATCTGTGTGCTAAGTATACCATTTTTGTTTTACATAGGGGAGAAAAGACTCGGAGGACACCCCTCATCCGAGGAGACCAGAGCCCCCCCCCCTCTGGAAGAAGGGGAAATACCAACACAAGCTGAGCAGGAGGAAGAAGACGTGGTGGAACTAGTCACCACAACAGGTGAGTGTCTGCGACCACAGGCTCAGATAAGAGATGGATGGCGGCATATTTTTTAGACCTAATTTATTTGGGGTTTCCTCTCTTTTTAGGTGATAGTGAGGTTGTGGATGAAGATCCTTTCACATCCGAAAGTGCCCAGATCCTGATCGGGGAGATCATGGGGTGTAATTACAATTGGAAAACATCAAGCAAAACATCAATGATGTTATTCCAAAATATAAAAACATCATTGATGTTTTGGGGCGAGTTTAAAGCCCCTCAAAATCACTTTCTTCTTTTGTCTGCTACAATGTGCGAAATGTTTTTGTGCTTTTTCCCAAAGCCAAATTTGGAGGATGCACACAGTGTGTCAACATGTGCTATCTGCCATCATGGGAGATCAATGGACGCGTTTTGGGGGTGCAACCCCTTCCTCAATAATAAAGTAGCGGTGAGGAAGGGCTTTCTCCCCCAAAACACGTCCCTTGATCCCCCATGATGGCAGATAGCACATGTTGACATTGGGAAATTTGTGTGCATCTTCCAAATTTGGCTTTTCCAGGGGTGATTTCCCCCCATCTGAACGCAATATCAAACACAGTTCCTAAATACTCATGTCTGATATTGCCTTCAAGTTCTACCAAATGTGAACTTTGTAAGATCAAGATTTGTGTCTTTCTTGTGGGTTTTACACAGGCCTGTTTTCTATAAAATGCACGTTTTGATTTTGGATAATGACACCACAAAAATTGTTATACAACAAACATGTCGGTTTGTCAGAAAAACCTTTGGTAAATGCACATGTGATTGTGCTGGTATTAAAAAGATTGTTCATCAAGAATGTGTGGATTATTGTCTCACGCTACAACACTTTTGGGGTGATGTAATTGTTGTTTGATGAGAAAATGGGGGGTAATTTCCTAAGGGCAAATCCACTTTGCACTACAAGTGCAGTTTCAGTGCAGTTGCAAGTGCACTTGTAGTGAAAAGTGTCTTTGCATTTAGTAAATAACAGCCAACAGTGCTTTGTATAAGGTTACACAATCACGACATTTTCTGGACTCCACACATTTCTGTCAGGGTCAGCTAAAACAAACACAAGCAGTAAATGTCCACAAAGAAGAGCCTGGGGGGAGATGCCTGTCGAGAACTTGAGGTCCTGCAGGCTTCTCCCTGTCGCCAAATACCGCAGGGTAGCGACAAGCCTCTGCTCCGGAGTGATGGCTTGCCTCATGCAGGTATCCTGCCTGCTGATATAGGGGGTCAGCGAAGCCAACAAACGGTGAAACACGGGGTCCGTCATCCTGAGAAAGTTCCTGAAATCATCAGGATTAATGTCACGGATCTCACAGAGCAAAGGCATATGAGAGAACTGGTCACGCTGAAGCAACCAATTCTTGGTCCATGAACTCCTCCCCACCCTGTTCATGGACTGGACTTGTGTCAAGGTCAGGACCCCAACACCAAGCCCCCGCACAGCACGAACTCTACGAGGAGTACGCATACGAAACATGGCTAAAAAACGGTCGGCTGCTCAGAACGAAGTAACAGAACGCACTGAAGAACAGCAAGGCCTGTGAAGAGCGACCTGAAAAACAGCAACGAGCGGACAAGATCGCACAGAAAACTCCGATACGAACTGGCTGCACGCACTGAAGAGCAAATACAAACCCACAAGCACAAACTGAACGGCAGAAAACGATCTGAAAGCCACGAGTCTGAAAAAGCGCGAATCGTCTCTCACCAAACTTTTACTAACACGAGATTAGCAAAAGGAGCCCAAAGGGTGCCACGCTTGGTTCTGAACCAGCCTTTTTTAGTCTCGTCGTACGTGGTGTACGTGACCGCGTGGTTGTCGATCGGAAATTCCGACAACTTTGTGCGACCGTGTGTAGGCAAAACAAGTTTGAGCCAACATCCGTCGGAAAAAATCCGAGGATTTTGTTGTCGGAATGTCCGAACAAAGTCCGACCGTGTGTACGGGGCATATCAGTAAACAAGAAATTTATTAACCAAAAAATTCATATGACCTGCAGGGCTGACAGGTTTGACTGGCCCCCAAAGGAGTATGCCAAAACTTACGTGTCACATAAAGTTACCAATAACTCTTACCAACTCTTCTGCATGTTCTGGCTCAATAGTCCTCACATATGAGATAAGTTCTGTCTCCATACAGTTTTTGGATCTGGAAATATCCATAGCTGACCGTCGGATTGTGACCACCACCTATTTCAAGCCGACGGACAGAAATGGGTATATCTCCACAGATAGTTGCCATTACAGCCCATGGTTGGAATCTGTCCCACGGAACCAACTGCTACGCATCCGCAGAAACTGCTCTACCTCTGGCGACTTCGTTAAACAAGCCCAATTCTTGAAGGAACGGTTTATAGCAAAAGGGTATCAACCATCTACTATAGATCAGAAAATCACTAGAATCTCCTGTATTGATCGGGATACACTTATCACCGAACGCCCTAAGCCTACTCCCAATGACAGATTCAAGTGGTCGATGTTTACTCAGTTTTTCATACAACATAGGCAAATCAAACACATTCTGGGTCGTCATTGGAGAGTTTTAAAAAGTGACCCAGTTCTAGGTCCGGTGCTCCCAAATAATGCAGGTGTCACTTTTAGAAGAGCCCCATCTCTTCGTGACCACATTTCACACAATGTCATTGAACCGCCCAATAAAGCATCTCTGTTTCCAGAAACGAAGGGCTATTACCCTTGTAAACGTTGCAATTTCTGTATCCATAATCTGTGTGGACGCAGAAAATCTGAAACATTCCAGTCCTCAGTTACTTCCATTACTTATCACATGAAACACTTCACCACGTGTGCCACTCGCTTTATAGTGTACCTCATTACTTGTCTGTGTAACCAACAGTACGTGGGCCGCACTATAAGAGCGTTTAGCACCCGGGTGAACGAGCATATCACTGCCATTAAATTAGGTCGTACAAATCAGTATGCCTCGGCACTTTCTTGAACATCATGGCAAGAACCCAAGATGCACGAAATTTCAAATTATTGACAAATACATTCCGCATTGGAGGGGGGGCCCACGCATTAGAGGGGTATCTCAACTGGAAACCTTCTGGATATTCCAGCTCAAGAGTTATTTCCCCCACGGGTTGAAGATTTGGTCCCCCCTTTTCATATCAGATTTACTTATATTGTCCTTCTGGTCATTCATTCACTCGTATGGGCCAGTTTGAATGGGTATATTATGATACATGTGCCCATTTTTTCATATACACTCTAATGGCCACACGTCCAGCTACTTCAGTCCTTTTCTCCCTTTTTTGGGGGTTTTTGGCTATCAAAATAATTTTTCCATATACACCAATTGTATCTTAGATCAGTTTTGGACTTGGTGATAGGTCTACCTCTATAGGTTTTTGGTCACGGTTTGGACATTTATATCTAGGTATATTCAATGTTTGAAATAAATTTTTATTTTACATGCCTTGACGAGGAGTTTATATGCTTCCGGGGGGAGTTTTATATCTTATGCTCATGTTCTTCTATGTTTTATAACATTTTTCACTGCAACATATTATTGCTCTGACATCAGTTTGGTCTCACCAGCATTTCCATGCCTCCTTTCAACACTTCCGGTGACACACTCAGGTATTAATATAAGAGCGCTCGGCTCTGCTGTGTAATGACGTTTCAGTGGGACATGTGGGCAGAGCATCAGCGCTCCACACCATGTATCCACATTCGCCTCTTCCTGTAGTGGAATCAAGGCTTGGAGCACAGTAGCCTGAGCGCAGTGTTGACTTCCTGGATGACGGTGTCACGTGATCTGCTATGATGGCCCGTGATTAGGTGGTTAAACCACATGACTTGGAATCACTAACCAATCACACACACCAGGATTCCTATTGGCTGTGAGGTCCGCTCTATAGCGATCTCTCACAGCTGATGATTGTTGCAACAGCTGTAGTTGTTTTTAATCATTCATGTATTTATAAGTATAAGCGTGTTACCAGATAATAGTCAGTTTGCCCCAGTAGAAGGATCTCTAGTCCGAAACATGTCGGGTCAGGATTAACTATTTGTTTCTGGTACCACGCTATTTTTATTGTGATCACTTTTTACTTTGGTTGCTGTCATTTGGACTTTTTATTCTGTCTGGTTTGCAATAAACCTGTTTTTGTGGATTTAAGCACTATGTGGGGTCTTTTCATTCTTTTGCATGCCCCCATGCTGGATGAGTGAAAGGTGTATTTTTTCATCATACATTGCCAGGGAGGTTTCCACACCCAGACTCGGAACATCCGATTTCTCCAGATCGTCTACGATTGCCATTAGGGATCCAGTGGAATCTTCTCTACCAAGCACCCATTTGGATCAATTGATCCACAAGCTCGCATGACACCTAGCCGTACGGCAAACGTGTCCATCAGTTCCGGTAAGAGTATTTACTCCTTCTATCTCCATCTGTGGATATTGAGTACCGGAACACCGCCCCTATGATCTGCATGGCACCTATGATCATTTCTTCATCCATTTAAAACACACATTATTCACATTGTCAGGACATTTATGTGACCATAAAGTTCACCTAGTTGGATATTTTTATGGTCTTGGACTGAACTATTCCACCGTTATATATGAGAATTATTTTCTCCCCACATATGGTTATCACGCCATCACTTTGCGCGTATTATTGTTACATATTTGGGAATCAATATATATGTGTCACCGGCGCAAAAAAACTTTTCTTTTTACCCTTTGAAAAACTTTTTTGAGTTGCTGCATTCAAAAAGACCATTCAGTGAAAGCGTGCAGCCCGTACACTCGGGAAATGTGTCGCTTACCAGTGACGTCATTCCCCCTCGCCTGCCATCCATCTGCATTCCAGGCTTGGCTTTGAGTTCGTCTCCACCGCGGCTGGCTTCAACATCTAGCGGTGTCCGGAGCATACACAGCCTCACGCGCGGCAAGCAGGAGGATGCTCATGACTGATGTGATGATTATCTCCACGATCGATACTGTCACTACATGCCTTTGATGACTTCACACTTGTGAGTTGCCTGTACATGTGTTTTAATAAAACTGTATTTTAAACTTCTACACCCAGAGGCGCCTCTCTCCTTGTGCTCGCATCCACCAACTGACATATGAAATTGTCCTGCAAGACATCCAAAAAATGACTAAGCAGTTCCTTCTGCCCAGTCAATATCCAGATAATTATTGTCCCCCATATTTATAACTTTAGCACCCTCCTAGTTAGGCTGCTTGGATATTCGGCAAATGTATGTCTTTTTGGTTCTTCTGTAATCAGTGGAGCAGTTATTGATTGCTTTTGGCTGTTATGGATCTCATAGGCTGCAGGTTTGATTGCTCTCCCATGCATTCCTGAAGTTTCTGGAACATAGAGGACTGAACAAGGCTAATGGGCAGCCTAAATATTTAGTGTTTTCCAGCCAAACCCTGGGAAGGAGTGCTCAAAAAGGGGTCTGGAAAGGCATATAAATAGTCTGGGATTTAGAGCAGCAGGGTCTTCTCCCTGTTGGAGGTAATTCACTCCTCTGGGTGGGGGTGACTACTCCCATCTGCAGAAGCTATCCTGACTCCAGCTATTATTCATCAAGGTTACAGCTGTGGCATAGCTGGGGGGGCCTATTCTGAATGATCCACTTTTGAAAAGCTAGTCAAGGGGAACCCTCATATAAGGACTTAATCTGGAGAGCTCACTAAAGAGTTCCCAGTGGAAGTTAGAATGAGTCTGACTCTACTGTGGCATTAACCTCTCACTCACGGTGGATACTGGAAGGAGGTATCCAGTGATCCTGTGACATTGTGAGTACTGACAATAGCTCAGGGTTCTTGCGACTGTGTGCTGTATTCTTTCGATGGAGAAAGCTGTGGCATTCCTGACTGGGATAGCTTCTAAAAAAAAACTCAGTTCTGCTATAAGTACCTGCTTCTTCATAGAGACTGCTTAGAGAGATGGTGAAGTGTAGGGATGAGCTTTGAGTTAGAGTCGAACGTAAGTTCGACTCGAACATCTGGTGTTCGCCCATTCACTGAACAGCGAATTTTATGGCGCATTTGTGGCAAATTCGAGCACCGCGGAACGCCCCATAATGTGCTCCATAATGCATTGCAAGATTGCAGTGCATTGCTGCATGATGATTGGCCAAAGCATGCACCTGACCTGCATGCTTTGGCCAATCCCAGCGCCCACTGCTAACAGAGCCATAATTAGCCAAAGGCAGGGTTCCTCATGGCTCAGGGGGACTAAGTCCATGCCCCACACTATATAAGGCTGCCTACATGGCGGCCCTGTGTAGTGTTGTTGGTGTGGACAGAGAGATAGCTTGATTTAGATTAAGCAGGTAGTATATATATATATATATATATATATATATATATATATATATATTAATTATATAACGCGTCAAGTTTCCATGGGGTGCTTAGGTAAGTCTGGCTTATTACTTACTTACTGGCCCATATATACTTTTTATACATCCAAAATTCATTGAGTACTATGTAATTATCAAAGTGTATGCGTACCTATCTTATAGCAGCTTTTTTGCATATGATGTACTAATGCCTGCCAATATGAAACCTCTTGTAATATATTTATTAACATTTGCTATATTTTATGTGTTGCCAAGCTATTGTATATGTATCCATTATGTTTATGCCATTGTGCATGTGTATATATATATATATATATATATGAAAATACTTGTATACTATTGTTACAAATAAAAAATGATCAATATATACTCTACCTCCCACAAGTCAATTGCCTCATTTACAGTCCCACACTCCCTTTTTATGTACTTATCTTTCCAATGCACCATCACAATTTTTATAATTTTCATAATGTTATACTAATTGTCTTCATCCCAGTGCCCTGTATAGGCTTCCAGATATGTTTTTAACCTATCATAGCATCCCCCAGGTGGCTACTCCCCCCCCCCTGTTAGAATTTTAATGTTCAGCATCCCATCCATCCACAGCTTGATGAAGGAGCGCGGCTGCCACGCCATTGCAGCCCGTACGCTCGGGAAACGCTTTGCTTACCAGTGACATCATTCCCCCTCGCCTGCCATCCATCTGCGTTCCAGGCCTCGCTTTGAGTTCGTCTCCACCGCGGCCGGCTTCAACATCTAGCGGTGTCCGGAGCATACACAGCCTCACGCGCGGCAAGCAGGAGGATGCTCATGACTGATGTGATGATTATCTCCACGATCGATACTGTCACTACATGCCTTTGATGACTTCACACTTGTGAGTTGCCTGTACATGTGTTTTAATAAAACTGTATTTTAAACTTCTACACCCAGAGGCGCCTCTCTCCTTGTGCTCGCATCCACCAACTGACATATGAAATTGTCCTGCAAGACATCCAAAAAATGACTAAGCAGTTCCTTCTGCCCAGTCAATATCCAGATAATTATTGTCCCCCATATTTATAACTTTAGCACCCTCCTAGTTAGGCTGCTTGGATATTCGGCAAATGTATGTCTTTTTGGTTCTTCTGTAATCAGTGGAGCAGTTATTGATTGCTTTTGGCTGTTATGGATCTCATAGGCTGCAGGTTTGATTGCTCTCCCATGCATTCCTGAAGTTTCTGGAACATAGAGGACTGAACAAGGCTAATGGGCAGCCTAAATATTTAGTGTTTTCCAGCCAAACCCTGGGAAGGAGTGCTCAAAAAGGGGTCTGGAAAGGCATATAAATAGTCTGGGATTTAGAGCAGCAGGGTCTTCTCCCTGTTGGAGGTAATTCACTCCTCTGGGTGGGGGTGACTACTCCCATCTGCAGAAGCTATCCTGACTCCAGCTATTATTCATCAAGGTTACAGCTGTGGCATAGCTGGGGGGGCCTATTCTGAATGATCCACTTTTGAAAAGCTAGTCAAGGGGAACCCTCATATAAGGACTTAATCTGGAGAGCTCACTAAAGAGTTCCCAGTGGAAGTTAGAATGAGTCTGACTCTACTGTGGCATTAACCTCTCACTCACGGTGGATACTGGAAGGAGGTATCCAGTGATCCTGTGACATTGTGAGTACTGACAATAGCTCAGGGTTCTTGCGACTGTGTGCTGTATTCTTTCGATGGAGAAAGCTGTGGCATTCCTGACTGGGATAGCTTCTAAAAAAAAACTCAGTTCTGCTATAAGTACCTGCTTCTTCATAGAGACTGCTTAGAGAGATGGTGAAGTGTAGGGATGAGCTTTGAGTTAGAGTCGAACGTAAGTTCGACTCGAACATCTGGTGTTCGCCCATTCACTGAACAGCGAATTTTATGGCGCATTTGTGGCAAATTCGAGCACCGCGGAACGCCCCATAATGTGCTCCATAATGCATTGCAAGATTGCAGTGCATTGCTGCATGATGATTGGCCAAAGCATGCACCTGACCTGCATGCTTTGGCCAATCCCAGCGCCCACTGCTAACAGAGCCATAATTAGCCAAAGGCAGGGTTCCTCATGGCTCAGGGGGACTAAGTCCATGCCCCACACTATATAAGGCTGCCTACATGGCGGCCCTGTGTAGTGTTGTTGGTGTGGACAGAGAGATAGCTTGATTTAGATTAAGCAGGTAGTATATATATATATATATATATATATATATATATATATATATATATATATTAATTATATAACGCGTCAAGTTTCCATGGGGTGCTTAGGTAAGTCTGGCTTATTACTTACTTACTGGCCCATATATACTTTTTATACATCCAAAATTCATTGAGTACTATGTAATTATCAAAGTGTATGCGTACCTATCTTATAGCAGCTTTTTTGCATATGATGTACTAATGCCTGCCAATATGAAACCTCTTGTAATATATTTATTAACATTTGCTATATTTTATGTGTTGCCAAGCTATTGTATATGTATCCATTATGTTTATGCCATTGTGCATGTGTATATATATATATATATATATATGAAAATACTTGTATACTATTGTTACAAATAAAAAATGATCAATATATACTCTACCTCCCACAAGTCAATTGCCTCATTTACAGTCCCACACTCCCTTTTTATGTACTTATCTTTCCAATGCACCATCACAATTTTTATAATTTTCATAATGTTATACTAATTGTCTTCATCCCAGTGCCCTGTATAGGCTTCCAGATATGTTTTTAACCTATCATAGCATCCCCCAGGTGGCTACTCCCCCCCCCCTGTTAGAATTTTAATGTTCAGCATCCCATCCATCCACAGCTTGATGAAGGAGCGCGGCTGCCACGCCATTGCAGCCCGTACGCTCGGGAAACGCTTTGCTTACCAGTGACATCATTCCCCCTCGCCTGCCATCCATCTGCGTTCCAGGCCTCGCTTTGAGTTCGTCTCCACCGCGGCCGGCTTCAACATCTAGCGGTGTCCGGAGCATACACAGCCTCACGCGCGGCAAGCAGGAGGACGCTCATGACTGATCTGATGATTATCTCCACGATGGATACTGTCACTACATGCCTTTGATGACTTCATACTTGTGAGTTGCCTGTACATGTGTTTTAATAAAATTGTATTTCAAACTTCTAAACCCAGAGGCGCCCCTCTCCTTGTGCTCTTTTTTAGGTTTTGTGAACTTGGTTTCAGTTCTCTGCTGAAGGCAGCCCTGTCTGTGGATCTTCTACCATCCCCCCCTCCCCCCCCAATTCTTTTGGATCAATATGGACTTTCATTGATCATGGACTCCCCCCCCCCTCCCTCTCCCCATACACATTGTTGTTAATATATTATATCCTCCATATATAGTGGTGCTTTTATGGTGGTTTTATCCTTATTTTCCAGATTTTTGCGCCTTTACTGGTATTTCAGTTGGTGGATGCCCCAACTAGAAATAAGTTACTACTTTACTATTATAAGTTACTACTATTTGCAAACAACACAGAGCTGATTGCAGAACAGTGATCACAGAGTAATTTAATTCACCGTAAATTATTGGAAAAGGAGACACAATTTCAGGACAATAGAATTTCAGGAGAGACAATTTTTACCAAACTGCACACCTTAGTTCACAACATTAAATGGGAAGATATTCTAAACACAAAATCCAGGGAAGAAAAGTGTGAATGCTTTAAGAACATAGTAATTAATAGTATCAGCCAGTGTATTCCAATGGGCAGCAAAATAAAAGAACTAAAGTCAAACCTGGGTGGCTGGCTAAATTCAAATGTAAAAAGACATATTCAAGAGAAAAAATTATCCTTTAAAAGATATAAGGCAGAGGGATCATTGTCAGCATTCCAACATTATAAGGAATTGATCAGAGCATCGAAAATAGAGAACAAGAGACACATAGAGGAGAAGAGTAAAAAGAATCCCCAGACCCTTCCCATTCTAAACTTATTTCTACATATTACTCATCTTTACTGCACTCCAAGACTGATAGGCTTAGTAGTACAGAATACAAGTGGTGTTCAGATATACCAGATCTCACGGAGGAAGTGTGGCAGGAAATTCTCCCCCTGCAGGTCCCTATGGTTATCTCCTCTCGACATTACCCAACTACCTAATATTTGTAACCCCCTATGCTACCTCCTAGGATATGTGGATGATGAATCCCTTTCTAAACACTCTCAACTTTTTCTACGGGAATTTGGTTACAAGTGACAGGGAGTAGTCAACTGTGTTAAATAGTTTCTTCTCCTCGGTTTTTACTAAGGAAAAGGAGGGATTTAATGGACAATACAGTATTGTTTTGAACACATATTTATTTGATCTTCATAGACTGTTGTCATTTATGTAGCGCTGCACTATTTGTACTTATAACTACATGCATTAAACATAGCATCGGACCGATGCTGCATCCAGCTAGGCAAGTATGATTTAAAAAAAAAAAACATATTGCCATACTTCTCTTTTAAGTTTGATGTGACATCAACTTGAAAAAAACCTCCATAGACCTCCATATCAAATTAATGAAAACCCCTAATAACATACTCCCCAACTGTTCCATTTTCCACAAGAGAGTCTTGTAAGTAAAATACAATCCGTGTTCTACGTATCTGAGCTGTGTCCCAGAGCCAAGCGTAGGAACACTTGTTCTGTGCAGAAACCGCGGTGGAGGGTGGAGTGATCTCCTTCCGGCAGGCTCTGCATAGTCCCCACAGAGACCACCAATGTGCCCTATCAGTACCTAATAACTACCAAAATACCTTTCCTGGCCCCCACTGATCACCAGCAGCCCCCACTGACCACCAATGTACTACTTCAGCCACCACGACTACCTGTAATGGTCATGCGTACTGGGCTCACGAATAGTGGTATGTGTAGCATTGTTCTCGTTTAGCCATTACATTTTATTTATCATTAGCTTCTCTGTTTTAAAACCATAGATCCAGCAGCTCTAGTTCCTTTCCCCCCCTCCTTCCTTCACTTTATACAATACACAAACTGTTAACTGATGCCAGGACCTTATCAACTCATTGATCAGATACACAGACCTTTCCATTACCCAATCCACAATTTAAGTCTAGAAACCCTAATAAAACTGTCACCCTTGCAAGCTGAGCAATTCAGGGAACAGATACCAGTCTTAATAGCTCAGTTGGAGGGGGTGGCCAATACACATATCTTCAGACAGATTAGCAGTTATAACTCTGAAATTCAGCATGTTTCATAACTCCTGAAAAAATAACAGCACAGCCTGAATATGGACATATTTACCTCCCTCCATTATCCTATAGTGTTTTGACAAACACGGCTGCCCTAGCAGTATGGGGAGCACAACCAGCGCAATTCATCTCCTAGGCGAACTGGGCATCTGAAACCTACCATATTTATATTCATTTCAAAGTGAATTTCTTGATAGACAATAATCTGCTGGTTAGCAAACTGTAAACTGTAGATATTCAGAGATATGAATACTTATAGAAAATTGTATTTAGGACGTGGTCATAAACGTGCTGACATCATAGCAACCACCCCATAGACCAGATCATTGGTCAGATAGTCTCTGTCAACACCCCCTTGATTGCTCATTGACTGAACTCTGCTGAAACCAGGATACTACAAGTATCCTTCCCTTTCAACTTTTTTTATTTCTCTGTTGCTTTTTTTTATCTCTTTATTGCTTGTAACACTCTTTTTCTGTAAATACTTTATTAGCACCATTTTTTTGCCTTTTCACTATTAAACTGTATTTTGAAAACTGTTAACCTTGTCTCTAACTGCGTTATGCAAATTAAAAAGAATCCCTGTCTCTTGAAGAGTGCTACTGTAGTACAAATCTCTGAACATACCTGTCTGTGGTGACAGTGTGTGTATAGATGTTTATTCTAAAATCATAGTTGCTATTGATAAGATTATGAATTTCCACTTTATTAATAAAAAGAGGGTGGTGGTAGCTTAAAGGGTTAATTGCTTAATTAATTTACCTCAGTGTCAATCACTCTTATGTCCCGTACACATGGTCGGATTTTCCAAGGGAAAATGTTCGATGGGAGCTTGTTTTCAGAAAATCCGACTGCGTGTAGGCTGCATCGGACATTTTCCATCGGAATTTCCGTCACACAAAATTTGAGATCTGGATCTCAAATTTTCTGACAACAAAATCTGTTCTCGTAAATTCCGATCGTGTGAACATAATTCCAACGCACAATATTCCACGGATGCTCAGAATCAAGTACGAGACGGAATCGCTCAGTCTGGTAAAACTAGCGTTTGTAATGGAGATACCACAATTGTCACGCTGGAATTTTTTAAATCTTTTAATGCAGTGCATTCTCTTCTTCTTTAGAATGCTAGAATAATGAAGTTATTTTGCTGCTCATATTCACACAGAGTTCTGACAAACTAATTTCTTTATTATTTCTCGTGATCTCCTGAATATTTTATTTTTTGGTTTTCGTCAGATCTCCATAATAATGTACCGTAATTATCGGCGTATAACACTAGACGGCGTATAACACTAGATGGCGTATAACACGCACCCCAAGTTTAGGAGGGAAGTTTAAGGAAAAAAACTTTTAGGAGGGAAGTTTAAGGAAAAAAACTTACATTTGAAGTGTGTATCTGCAGCCTTGCCCAGTGTCCATCTGCAGCCTTGCCCAGTGTCCAGCCTTGCCCAGTGTCCATCTGCAGCCTTGCCCAGTGTCCAGCCTTGCCCAGTGTTCATCCGCAGCCTTGCCTAAAGTTGCAGCATTATCGTTTAATGACTGCGCCGCTGAGATTTTTAAAATTATTGCGCTGCTCGTCACGCAGTCCCGCCCATTGGCCCGGCTCCTATGATGGACACATCACCGGTCCAATAGCGGGGCTAGGAGGCGGGACTGCGAGTGGAGCCTAGCCGAGCCGAGTACACAGTACACTCGGCTCGGTCTTTTTCGGTGACGCTCGCTCTTCTCCCACTCAGACAGCAGGGAGGTGGGGCGGCGTCACTACGAGCGCAGCCGAGAAGAGCCAAGCCGAGTGTGCTATGTACTCAGCTCGGCTCTTCTCTGTCTCTTTCGGCTTTTCCCCTCACAAACAGCGGGGATCGGCGTATAACACGCACCCACGATTTCCCCCTGATTTTAAGGGGAAAAAGTACGTGTTATACGCCGACAAATACGGTATTTAATTTTGGTTTATAGTGTTTTTTTTTTTTTTTTATCAAGATCGTCTTGTTTTTTCTTTTTTTTCTAGTGCTCTCCATATTATTGTTTTTATTTTTGTGTGTCAAGTTACCACAACACCATTATTATCTTGTATTTTTTTAACCTCAAGGAGGTTGGTTTGTGTTGGTGTCCCTGGTTAATTTGACATTGTATTTTTAAAATGTACCTGCCCTGTTCATGGACTGGGCTTGGGTCAAAGTAAGAACCCCAATACCAAGCCCCTGCACAGCACGAACACTACAACGAGTACATAACCGCAACATGGCTTCAAAAACGGTCGGCTGGTCAGAACAAACTAACAGAAAGCACTGAAAAACAGGAAGGCCTGAGAAGAATGAGCTGAAAATCAGAAATAAGCAGACAAGAACGCACTGAAAAAACAGATGCGAACTGACTACACGCACTGAAAACCAGATACGAACCCACAAGCACAAACTGAAGAGCAGTAACGATCTGAAAAGCACGAGGCTGAAAAGCACGAATCGTCTCTCACCAAACTTCTACTAGCACGAGATAAACATGAAACATGAGCAGAAGGAGCCCAAAGGGTGGCGCACTTGGTATTGGACTTCCCTTTTCTAGTGTCATCGTACGTGTTATACGTCACCGCGTTCTTGACGTTTGGAATTTCCGACATCATTGTGTGACCGTGTGTATGCAAGACAAGTTTGAGCCAACATCCGTTGTAAAAAAAACATGGATTTTGTTGTCGGAATGTCCGATCGTGTGTGCCCGGCATTAGGCTGCTGGCACTTAGATTGGGTCCCACAAGCTGGAAAATCTTTGTGGCATTGTTACGTAAGTGACAGCACGGTGTGAGATTGGCCAGTCCTTTGTCAGGAGTTGTTGAGAAGGGCAGGAATCTGCGTTTGTCACACTACCAACATACTCCTCTGGCCCACACTGATCTTCCCCTACAGCTAACTACCATGGTATATTTCTGCCTCCCATTGACCTTTGGTGTACCCCTCTGTCCCCACTAACTACCATGGTACCCCCTTGGCCTCTGTTGCTCTCCAATGAACACTCACAATGTACTTCCGCCACTCCATTGACCTACAGTGTACGACTTTAGCCTTGGCTTGGACCGGTAACACGTTATCTCCACCGATTCCGCAACATGGATGGTTGACGAATGGCCGTTTAGAAATGAACTGAAAAGTGCGAAATGAAAAGTGCAAACTGAAAAGTGTGAAATGAAAAGTGCGAAATGAAAATTGTGAATCAACACTCACCAAACTTCTACTAACACGAAATTAGCATAAGGAGCCCAAAGGGTGGCGCTAAAGAGCTGAAAAACAACGTAGTACGTCACTATGTTCGTAATTGTTGGCCAACAATTGTGTGGCCGTGTGTATGCAAGACAAGTTTGGGCCAACGACCTTCGGACAAAATTACACAGTTTCATTGGCCAACAATCCGATCGTGTATGAGGCTTTACAATTCAATGCTGCCACAAATTTGTGACAAGTTATCCTTGCTATCTGGAATGATACATATTCCTGACCATTGTACTCTGTGTGCTGTGTGGTACATCAAGTAGACCTTAGCCCTACACTCTATACATAATGTTGTATATTACATAGTCCTGACCAAAGTGTTTTTAATTTTTTAACCATGCTCTTTTAAGCCACACCCAATATTCACTACAATATAGCCACACCCATTTACATTGCAGCATGCTGCATATCTTTTCCCCAGGGTTTCCTTCTTTCACAATTCCCAAAATTGGGAAGTAAGTCTAATAAGGTGGTTTCTAGACAAATAGACTGTTGCTGTTTAGAAGGTAATATTAAAGTGACTGCTCTTACTGTGTCAGCTCGATGAGTACTGCTGGCAGAGTAAAAACAAGAACTTTAGGGTTACTGCTCTACAACCACAGCTACAGCTTTTCACACCTTTATTAAAGGTTCACAAAATAGTCAAAACCATCAACAGCATAAAAATCGCATAGTTACATAGGTACAGTTACATAGTTACGTAGTAGGTAAGGTTGAAAAAAGACACCAGTCCATCCAGTTCAACCTGTGGTGTGTGTGCATGTGTTTATGTCAATGGCAAATCGTATATCCCTGTATGTTGTGGTTATTAAGGTGCTCATCTATTAGTTTTTTGAAACTATCGACGCTCCCTGCTGATACCACTGCCTGTGGAAGAGAATTCCACATCTTTATTGCTCTGACAGTAAAGAACCCTCTACACAGATTAAGGTTAAACCTCTTCTCTTCCAATTTCAGTGAATGGCCACGTGCTTATTTAAACTCCCTTTCACTGAAAAGTTTTTTTCCTATGCAAGGGTCATCAGTAAGGTATTTGTATATCGCTATCATATCCCCTCTCAATAATCTCCTCTCCAGAGAGAACAATCTCGGTGCTTGCAGTCTTTCTTTATAGCGGAGATCCTCTAGTCCTTTTATTAGCTTTGTTGCCCTTCTCTGAACTGGGTTGACTGAAAGTGCAAAGACATTGAACATTATACACAGTAGATTTCCCTATATGTTTTGTCCACACATTTCATTGAGGACTGTGTTGAATTGCATCTCTATTTTTACATAAAATTCAGTTCTTTGTTCATCTCCATCTCCTTCTCGTTTATTTGAATCTGGGAAGTAAAAGTTATTCCTAAAAGAATATTGAATTATTTATGTATCCAGAATAAGCAGCTGTTTGTAGTTTCTTACAGCTGTGGAATTGCCCTTTGGGGTAGCCTTCTGTTTCTTTTATCAAAATAATCTATGAAATGCAATATAGTTGAACACAGCTTGCCAAGAAATTCTATGGCTTGTTTTTGCACATACTGTAGATAGTGTTGTGTTGTGTTGTGATTTTATTGTAGATGTGTATTTGGATGGTTTTACTAAACAGCTTTTTACTAGCTGAATGCCTGATATAGCACAATTCATTTATAATGAATTTATAATGATCATCCTTTATAGCCAAAGTGGATCTAAAATTTAAAAGGTAAATGGTCTCATGAGAGGGCCCACAACATAGCGAAAATTGCAGCAGATTGTACAGGAAAATCAGTGATTGAAGATAAACATATATCACTGTATTCACAGCTCTGCCTGGTCACAGGCTGCCCAAGGAGCTTTCAGATTTCCTGATGCTTCTTGGGAGATTCATGTCACTATGCTTCCCCCTACTTTAACTTTATGGAAACTCCACATTCCCTGATCCCGCCACTCTCGTGTATTCTTGCTTATTGCGCCATGAAAATGCATGCATAATCCTACAGATTGGAGATAGACCATTGTCAGTTAATTATAAGTGAAACAACTGATAGCTTAGACTAGTAGTACCACTACAGTAGTAAAAGTAATCTTTTATAATGAAAGCTTTAATTATGTACATTCAGAATATCTTATGTAGCTACAGTGGAAGTACAAGTGTCGCCAATATCTTGCAGATAGTTCAGGTGGGGACTTTTAGTTCCACTGCAGTCATTAAAACTTCATTTATCTTTTTCTACTGCAATGGCAGAATACACAGAACACACACTAATGTTGTGCAGCATAAGTTGATTTTGTAGCTGCTATAGAAACTACAGTGGTTTTTGTTCAATTTTATTTTACATTAAGTGTTTTATTCTTTTTTCATTATATCTCTATAACATCTTTAACCTCTTGAACTCTGGAACATTTCCCCCCCTTCATGACAAGGCCATTTTTTGATACAGCACTCAGTTACTTTAACTGACAATTACACAGCCATGCAACGATGTACCCAAATAAAATTTAATCAAATTTTTTTCGCACAAATAGAGCTTTCTTTTGGTGGTATTTGATCACCACTGCATTTTATATTTTTTTGTGCCATAAACAAAAAACAAAACACTGATCATTTTGAAAAAACAAAACAAAAAACAAGATTTTTTACTTTCTGGTATAAAACATATCCAATAAACAAATGGAAAACGCCTAATTTCTCCATAAATTTAGGCCAATATGTAGTCTGCCACATTTTTTTGGTAAAAAAAATCCCAATATGCGCATATTGATTGGTTTACAGGAACGCTATAGCGTCTACAAACTATGGTATATACAGTATTTATGGAATTTGTTTCAATTATTATTATTTTTTAAATAAAAGTAATGGTGGGGATCAGCGTCTTACAGCGGGACTGCATTATTGTGGTGGAAAATTGGACACTAACTGACACTTTTGACACTTTGTGGGAGCCAGTGACACAACCAGTGCTAAAAATATGCACCGTTACTGTACTAATGACACTGGCTGAGAAGGTGTTAATCATCTAGGGCAATCAAAGGGTTAACTGTGTGCCTAGCCAGTATTTTTGTGTACTGTGATGCTTTTACTAGGGGAAGTGATGGATTTTATTCCCTGATTTGCAGGAACACAATATCCATCCCTTCCCCCCTGTCAGAATAGAGATCTGCCTTGTTTACATAGGCGGATCTCCATTCTGTGTGTTTTACCAACGATCGGTAAGTGCCGGCGGACATCCAGTGCCCGCCATGCGCAGATCGACATCTGCTGTGATTAATTACAGCAGAAGAAGCCCGCTGGTGGCACGTGCGCCCCCTGCAGGGGACGATGCAGAATCATGTATATATACGTGATCCTGCGCAGGAGAGCCTCCCTGTAGCAGTAAATCTGCTAGGGGGCGGTTGTGAAAAATGAAGTGCTTAAAAATAAACAATTAATAACGAGAACTTCCATGTTGTGTTTGCAGAGCATATTGGGGCATCTAAAAAGAAAGTCCAGCACTAGCATTGTATTTGTTCCCTGCTCTTCCAGCTAGAAAGGCAGAGTTTTTACTAGAAGAGAGAGAGGGGTAATGTTCGAACTCTGTTTCACTCAGCTGCATGCATGGGTGTAATATGATAGTCTGATATACATACAGTATACAACACAAGCAATTCACAGCATCATAAACCATCTTTATGAAACCAGCCTTACACTGGCTATAACTGATAAGTACTGTAAATATTTTATGCTATATTATATATTTACCCAGCTAATTGCAGTTAAAAAAAAACAAAAAAACGCAATTTGTTTTGTAGTTCCAAACATATAAATTAAGAAAATGCAGGCAAAACACTACATGCGCTTTGCATGGTTTATCACATATGTCATGCAGGAAATTGTGGTAGAGCTCATTTCTGCTGTAATGACCGGCTAATGAATTGTTCAACCCTGAATTACTTGTCCAGTCACCTGATTTCAAAAGAATTTGTAGTTCCATTACACTTGCAAAATTTCTTTTACCGTAGTTCTGCTCTAATGAATGCACCAAGAGAATTACCTTGAAATTGTCCCATAGAAATCTAAAAAAGGTGACAGTGCATTGTTTTCAAATCCTTTGCCCACATTTTTCTTGCAACAGCAGCCTGCATCAGCATCCTAAAACTCTTGAAACCTAGCCAGTATTAAAAAGCAAATGTTGGATAAGATTGTGAAGGGTATTCTGGTACTGGCAAACCAAATAAAATCTTTTGCCACCATAAAATATGTTTTCCTGGTCAACTTAATGGCAGCAACAACAAATAGTCTCCACCCTCACTTCCGGGGTATCCAATAGGACCATTTATCAATAAATAAATGCCCTTCTATAGCCCACTTTAGTCCTACTTCTCATGGGATCATACTGCAGTGCTGCCTTTACCTGGCCTTTACCTGGCTGTGCTAAATTTGCAGGTGCCCTTAAATGTTTAAGCAATGCCCCTTCATGGCCGTTTGTGAAATGTATGGCTGTGCTTTATTGTCAGCCCTGCTAATCACTGATGTTAAGGAGGTGACCAATGCCATGCGCCTTCCTACATTCCTTCCTTGAGCTCCATGCTGACGCATGCATAATTGGGGCTGGATATAGTGAAGCCTTCTGTGTTCCACTGTGGTATTCCCCCACTCTGGATTTTTGTGTGTTTGCCATGACAGACATGCTGATGTCAATCCAGCTGCATAGGGGCAATGGAGCCAGGGGGAGGAGCAAATAATCAGTCAGGGTCAGGGTTTTGTGCGTAGCAGAGCAGCTACCTCGCTGCAATCTATTGAAAGTCATCCCTACAGTCAAGCTTTTGTAAAAAGAGGAAATAAAATAAATAATAAAAAAAGATAACACTGACACAGAGCCAAAACCAGACAAATGTCACTTGGAGCTTCCACCCTTCTCCTCCTCTAGTGATCAGCATTTGGAAATATTTTCACTCGCAAAGATGGCTTCTCACATGTGTGCAGAGGGTCTGATTTTTTGGTTGGTGGCTCTATGTGCAGTGTGGTGGTAATTGATACACAGTGGTTCTTTGGAAATAGTTGCGCTGACATCCAAAGTCACCACAATCCAGGTTCTTTGATAAAGAAAGTAATGTTTTCAGATAAGTAGTCCAGCTCTCAGTTCAAGGGCTCCAAGGACATACAACCCCTATGCTCTCAGCTCACCCATCCATCCCCACACTGTGAAAAAGACAATATCCTCAGGGCTCCAGACTATTTAACAGCAACCTAGTTCCATCTGGGCATACCTCCTCAGGGATTGGCTATTCACTGTTGAATATTCAAACTGAACATTTGAGATTTCCTGCCCTAAACTCTAGAAACTTTTTCTAAAGGAAGGGGGAAGCAATCAAACTCTCAGCCTGTGAAGCCTTAAGTGGACCAAATCAAACAATCACTGCTTCTATTGTTACAGCAGAAGCCAAAAACTAAATTTTCCTAGTGGCCTAATTAGAAGGGTGCTACACTGAAAATGAATATTGAAAAATTAAGCTTATTTAACCACACTATCTGTTGGGCCACACCTACCCTTAGATGCATGCTGCCTCAATGTCCATATTTGAACTGAAATACTATAGTAGCCAGCAACAGAGTACAGTTCCTAAAAAAGAAGTTTGGGGTTATTAAAAACACATTAACCTCTATGCTGCAACATCGGTCTGATTCTGCAGCTGTCCCCTCCCAGCTCTAAGACCGTGAACTAAGCAATCACATGACTACTGATTGCTCAGTTCTCAGTCTTTTGCTCTGCTTATCCAGTGCTCACCGGTGCGCTGGGCTGGAATGGGGCAGGCACAGCTGGCTTTGGCTCTCAGCCACGCGCTGGGAACCTAAGCAAGTTGTCAAACAGGCAACTGGGTCAGCAGACAGCAGGCTTTAGTTTAGTGCACTTTTGTGACCTGGGAGAGAAGTCTAAAAAAAAAAGCTTTGGCCAATGTACACATGCCTTGGTTTGCCTGGTACTACCTGGTATGATCATGCATATTTATGCCATAATCAGGGAATATCCATGAATTGTAAGTACTGTCTTTAATCTAGAGGCCTTTAAGTGACTGTATTTGGTATGCAAACTGTGTTCTAAATGGTTCAGGACTCTGTAAGATGTTGACAAATTAGTTTGATCTTTCAGAGCAAAATACAGGTACTGTAGGTATAAAATGATTCAATATCTGTACCCTTAAAATTTCCATACACATTACAATCTGATTATACAGGCACCTTTTAGGTATACAGTACCAGAAACTATGAGATACCTGAAGACCTATAAAATGAATGGTTGTTTGGCTCTGCCCAAGCCCAAAAAATATGCTGAATGCCTGTAAAAGTTGTGTTTTTATGCCCGCGGGCATGAGCCCTAATTGTACAATCAGATTACAATGTGCATAGAAATATTTTTTAATTAGGTTTCACTGCAGTCAATCCAACTTTTGAAAAGATTTCCACTAATTTTCTGTCTGTCCAATTAGAACATAAACAAACAAAAACACATTTGTATTAGAATAGGGAGGGGGCTGGAACTTCTGTTTTTTTTTTTGCCGTCCATTCTTTTTGGTCACACCACCAGTCTTTACTAACTACCACGCCACTATTTTGTTTGAGTGTCACAGGGACAGGAAATGTGGGAAATCCTCCTCAATGGGGTCACAGACAGAAATAAAAACCCAATAGAATTGTTACATCTTCCCCATTCTATCCTAAGCTAAAAAAAAAGGAGTTGGAATGGAAATTAATACAATTTGGTAAATATGTTACAACTATTTTATTCTAGTAATAGTGGTATGCACTTGATGATAATCTCATGTTTATGGTCACCTGTAGTTATATATTTTTTAGTTTAGACTTCTCATAGTTTACTAACTGCAAAAAGTTTAGGGAGTGCAAATGAACTGAATTGATATATTACTGAGTAAATCTAAAGGCTGAATATGGTAAAATCTTTCATTCCATTATCCTATCCCATGTCCTTCTTTCATTATCAAGAGTAAATGGAGTCCTCATTGATTTGCGTTACGTTAATTGTACGGTTTTTGCTTACCTGGGTGAAAAAGTTTATAACCCTCATTTATATCAGAGATAGCTCTTCTTGGTGATAATTCGTCCATTAAATGAGGTCATTGGGAGGTTTTTTAATGAAATCAATTTAAAATTTGTTTAGTACTGCAAAGGGAATCAATTTTTATTGAACGGGCTGAGAAAGAGGAATTGCAGGAATGCCCATGAGCAAATACTGGGTGGTGCTTCAACATTATTGCAAAACCAAAATATCAATATTAGTTTACAACTGATCTACCTATGTATGTACTCATGTAAGTATTTAATAACATGCAATAACATTTAAAAAAAAAACACTTCGGAAACCAGATTTCAGTGCTACACTTTAACCTGGCAGGAGATCTGAAACTCATTTTTGTGCTATGGGTTATTGCACAGCATAACTCTCACAAGACCTAAAGATAAACAGGTAAATACACAGGTGAAATACATATATATGAGCTTCTTTTCTTTCAAAGGACCTTTGTCCATCCAGTACTGGGATTTACACAGCTCCGCCAAACACCATGGTCCCTTTTTGACAAGGCAGAAAAAACAGTTCAGAAGCACATGTCTTGTCCCTCTGTCAGCCCGTGACTTGGCAGTGAAAGGAGAAGCAGCAATCTCTTAAACACATTTCTCTGTCAATCTTGCTGTCTTGTCCTATTAGCATGTTGTATTAGTACATGAACAGTGCAGCACAACTAAATGATTTCTTTAACTGCTTCTACCTCCCTCAGTCTAAGCTTTGCTGTATGCCGAATGCAAGAGGTGGGCCAGACTTTTAACAATTTGACAATCAAATAGAATGAGTAGGCATTAGGCACAATGTATTATGAGGACATAATGATTAAAATTGACATTTAAAGTTGTTTTGATATGGTGCATCAATCAAGAGCAGAAGAAATTCGAGGGCCAGTTCATATTAGGAATCACACAAGAATGTGCTGCACATGCAGTTCAGTGTGGTACACTTTGAGCCCATTCATTTTGAAAGGGCTCAAATTGCACAGCACCACACCAAAAGTAGTGCATGCACTACTTTATGAAATGCACTGCAGCCTGATTGCATGGTCTTCTGTACCATGTCTGTCTGGTGCAGGCAAATGCACTGCGTTTGGGGTGTTGTTAACTTAACATTAACACCCACTTCAGATTGCAACTACAGTGTGTTTTGAAAACGGTGTGGGAAACATGCACAGAATGTGGATTTCCTGCACCAGGGTTCTGGTGTGAACAGGGCAAGAGTTTAGATCTAAAAGAAAAGGACTTACAACCTTGGAATGTACAGTACAAGAACATATTTAGAAGAAACTCTATAGATGATAAAAACAAAAAGGGATCAACTGACCAGGTGTATGAAAACCACAAATATACACAGAAAATCATCACAGGCTTTTAAACCTGAATACCCTAAAATGTTCACATATTTGGAAATGAAGAAGAAGAAAAAAAAAACTATGTACAGTGCCTTGAAAAAAGTATTCACACCCCTTGAAATTTTCCACATTTTGTCATGTATTTTATTGGGATTTTATATGATAGACCAACACAAAGTGGCACATAGTTGTGAAGTGGAAGGAAAATGATAAATGGTTTTCAGAATTTTTTTACAAATAAATATGTGAAAAGTGAGGAGTACATTTGTATTCCGCCCCCCTGAGTCAATACTTAGTAGAACCGCCTTGCGTTGCAAATACAGCTGCAAGTCTTTTTGGGTATGTCTCTATCAGATTTGCACATCTTGAGAGTGAAATGTTTGCCCATTCTTCTTTGCAAAATAGCTCTAGCTCTGTCCGATTGGATGGAGAGTGTCTGTGAACAGCAATTTTCAAGTCTTGCCAAAGATTATCAATTGGATTTAGGTTTGGACTTTGACTGGGCCATTCTAACACATGAATATGCTTTGATCTAAACCATTCCATTGTAGCTCTGGCTGTATGTTTAGGGTCATTGTCCTGCTGGACTGTGAACCTCCACCCCAGTCTCAAGTCTTTTGCAGACTCTAATGCCCTGTACACATGATAGGATTTTCCGACAACAAAATCCATGTTTTTTTTCTGACGGATGTTGGCTCAAACTTATCTTGCATACACACGGTCACACAAATCTTGTTGGAAATTCTGATCGCCAAGAACGCGGTGACGTACAACACGTACGACAAGCCGAGAAAAATGAAGTTCAATAGCCAGTGCAGCTCTTCTGCTTGATTCCGAGCATGCGTGGAATTTTGTGCGTCAGAATTGTGTAAACATGATCAGAATTTCCGACAACGGATTTTGTTGTCGGAAAATTTGAGATCCAGATCTCAAATTTTGTGTGTCGGAGATTCCGAAGGAAAATGTCTGATGGAGCCTATACACCATCGGAATTTCTGACAACAAGCTCCCATCGAACATTTTCGGTCGGAAAATCTGACCGTGTGTACGGGGCATAACAGGTTTTCTTCTAAGATTGCCCTGTATTTGGCTCCATCCATCTTCCCATCAACTCTGACCATCTTCCCTGTCCCTGCTGAAGAAAAGCATCCCATACATGATGTTGCCACCACCATGTTTCACGGTGGGGATGGTGTGTTCAGGGTGATGTGCAGTGATAGTTTTCTGCCACACATAGCATTTTGCTTTTAGGCCAAAAAGTTCAATTTTGGTCTCATCTGACCAGAGCACCTTCTTCCACATGTTTGCTGTGTCCCCCACATGGCTTCTCGCAAACTGCAAATGGGACTTCTTATGGCTTTCTTTCAACAATGGCTTTTTTCTTGTCCCTCTTCCATAAAGGCCAGATTTGTGGAGTGCATGACTAATAGTTGTCCTGTGGACAGATTCTCCCACCTGAGCTGTGGATTTCTGCAGCTCCTCCTGTCCTGGCCTGTCAGTTTAGGTGGTTGGCCATGTCTTGGTAGGTTTGCAGTTGTGTCATACTTTTTCCATTTTCGGATGATGAATTGAACAGTGCTCCATGAGATGCTTAAAGCTTGGGATATTTTTTATAACCTAACCCCGCTTCTCCACAACATTATCCCTGACCTATCTGGTGTGTTCCTTGGCCTTCATGATGCTGTTTGTTATCTGAGGTTCTCTAACAAACCTCTGAGAGTTTCACAGAACAGCTGTATTTATGCTGAGAATACATTAAATTAAATTAAGTACATTGGACTCTATTTACTAATTAGGTGACTTCTGAAGGCAATTGGTACCACTAGATTTTAGTTAGAAGTATCGGAGTAAAAGGGGGCTGAATACAAATGCACGCCACACTTTTCAGATATTTATTTGTAAAAAATTTGGAAAACCATTTATCATTTTCCTTCCACTTCACAATTATGTTCCACTTTGTGTTGGTCTATCAAATAAAATTCCAATAAAATAAATTTACATTTTTATTTGTAACATGACAAATTGTGGAAAATTTCAAGGGGTATGAATACTTTTTTAAGGCACTGTATTTTAAATACAAACTGTTAAGAGAAGATATAGCAGGGTGATGATCAACACTCAAGTCTTAACAGAAACCACAAGAATAAGTGAAACTGCCCATGTTGGACTAATCCTTCTTGAAATCCATGAATTTTGAAATTAGAAATTAACCCCACTAAAGCAATAGCAACTTTTAAAAATACCCTAGAGCGGAAAGATGGTCCTTTAAAGACTGAGGGATATATTGTTGCTACTGAGAAATTTATTGCTGCTGCTGGGGGGGGGGGGGTCTATTGTTGCTGGAGGGGGAATCTATTGGTGCTTTGGTGCTACTAGATGATCTATTCTTTTTTTTTTTGGGGGGGGGGGGGGGGTGTATCAGACTGGACAACATTTTAAGTCAAATAGAAAATAAAAATAAAATACAAAATTCAGTGTGCGTGGCTCACATTTTAACCCGAACATAGTCACAAGGAGAAATGTAAAGTGCCAAAATAGGTCCCCCAAACCCATTCACCCCCAACCTGCCAACAATTGTGAAGCTTTAGAAAGCAGTATTATATTCTCATGAAGCATCAGACACCAATGCAGTAGAATCATCATTAAGCCATTTAGGCCATACTTCATCAAACATTTTGGGACAACCTCTTTTATAATGAGTATCCGGGTACAATGGAAGGCTAAGGTTAACCAGCTGTTTCCAGAATGCCACTGATGTGATCTAGTCTTTAAAGGGACTGGTTGCTGGGAGGTAGGTAGGGGTGCATACAAGGGGCCAGTGCTAGGAGGTTGGTAGAAGTAGGAGATAACATTGATCTGCACGTCTTCTTGGAGCCATAGTATAAACTGTGTCTGGTAAGTGTGGAGCAGAACTGTGTTTTACTGCAATTACTGTGGGTCCATGCTCAAAGGAGGTGTGAAAAAGGCACAGTTTAACTAAAGCGGCAAACACCTCTCCTCATCCTTGGGACCTGGAAATTGATCAGCTAAGCTATCACTGCAATCAATCATGGATCTGCAATGATGGTGGTCTGCATGGGGCCTAGATCATTCTATTAAGGTTCACAAATACCTCTGCTAGTAGTACACAATGCTTGCCATGCTGTATATTTCCTATTCCATGCCATCTCATTCCATATGCCATGCTGTAAATTCTCTGTTCCATACCACACCATTCTGTATACTAAGCTGTATGTTCCCTATTTAACACTGCCTTATTCCATAAAGTATGCTATACATTCCCTATGCAAGGGATCTCCAAGGTCACTAATTTCTACCCGTGCCATGTCCGCCTTCCCATTGTTCCTTGGTCTGGGTTTTTTGGTTGGCACCACTTCCTTAGCTCCCTTCCCAAGCATATATTGCTGCCATCCTCGGTGAACATAGCCACGGGCACCTAGGCCTTGTCGATTGGTGAGTATGGGGTCTTTCTTTTTTCTGTGAGGCCCCTCTTACCATTTATCCATCATTTATTCATGTGTTGCATTACTTTTTCATTATTCATTTCTAGATATATCCCACATGCATCCACCCCTGAAGAGCGAGCCACATCTCGCGAAATGCGTCGGGTGTTATAGATGTCATGTATAGTCATGTACTTTAAATTTAATGCAATCTTTTTTTTTTTTTTAAAGGGTAAATTTATTGAGATTCACAACATTTACAGTTTCATGTCATACTGTACTGTTTACATACAATGTCAGTAAATTACATTACAGACTGTTCTCATTTATTTAAACTATATCACTATTAATACATGAATAGATCTTTATTAACGTAGTTAAAAAACAATAAAATTGTTGATTTCACAAGTCATCTGCTGCATTGTTTCTGTCTTAATCTTCCTTATTGTGCATCTTATCCACATTTCATCTGTGTCATTTTTCCCGTCACATCCTATGTACTCAACACTTTTAGCATCCTGTCCTTATCAGTAACGGTAAGTTTTTTACACTGCAATTTCTCCAGAGATATTTTTAATCCACTTTCCCCACACTTTATCAAACTTTTTATTGCTATCTCTGGCCTGGTATGTAAGTTTATACATTGGTATGGTGTTATTAACCAATTTTAACCAGTCCTGTAAAGAAGGGGGATCTGAGTGTTTCCATTTAAGAGCCAATGCTTTCTTAGCATAACAAAATACTCTTCTCAAAAGGGTCTTTTGTGATATGGACAATTCCTCCTCCTCCAGGTCTCCAAGAAGACACCTAGCTGGGGAATATATATTTGGGAGTTCAAGTTTCTCCTCCATATAAGCAAGGATTGTCCTCCAATATGATACTACCCGAGGGCATTGCCATACCATATGGAAGAAGTTCCCCACCGCTACATTACAACGGGGGCATTCTGGGAGTTCCCTCCTACCCATTTTGTGTAGTCTTTCTGGTGTATAGTAAATTCTATGTAAATAATTGAACTGAAGCATTTTATCTCTAGCTGAGATTACTGAAGAAAGCATTGCATCCAACACCTCCGTCCACGTCTCCTCTCCAAGGGACAGTATATCCATCTTCCACTGTGCCGCCACCCTCTCCACCCTGGGGGTAGAGAATGGCAGCAGAGCCGAGTAATACCTAGAGATCATTTTTACACGGTCTTCTTCTGCAATCATTTTTTCCCCTACAGAAGGGAATAAATTTATTTGACCTCTACCATATTGAGCTATTACAGCGTGACGTAGCTGTAAATATCTGAAAAAAAAAGCATTGGGAATGGCATATTCAATTTTCAGGTCTGTAAATGATCTAAAGACTCCCTCTCTGAACAGCTGGTGTGCATACTTAATCCCATATGTTGCCCAACACGCCCCGTCCGGTATTTTAGCTATTTCTGTAAGTTGGGGGTTATGCCACAGTGGGGCATTGGGAGAACCCGCCAGGCTGGAACCATTCATCTTAACATTACACAAATGAAATATTTTGTATGACAGCTTCATAATATCAGCCCCTTGTTCCGGATAAGGGCCATTTCTATAAAGTATATTGATCAATGCCTCATACGAGTGTACCTGAGCAACTTGTGTTGCCACTGAGGCGAGATTCATCTTCGGAAAACCCCACCAGTGCACATACGTTAGTTGAGCTGCTAGGTAATAACAACGTAAATTCGTCAGGGCCAACCCTCCCTCTCTTATAGGTAGATGAAGTGTTTCTAATGATATTCTAGCTGGTTTAGGGCCCCATATAAAAGGAGGAGATTGTCTTATTTACTTCCGTGAACCATTTTTTGGGGATATATACTGGGGCATGCCAGAGCAAGTACAAAAACCTGGGCAGATAAATCATTTTAAATATGTTGATTTTCCCCAGTAGGCCAAGAGGCAACTTGGCCCAGGTCTATGTACTCTCTTTTAGTCTTTTCCAGACTGGCGACAGGTTGTTGCTCACATATAAGCTTAATGGCAACTGGATCTCAACCCCCAGATATTTGAATTTGTTAACTATTTTCAATGGAATGTCCTGAGGTACTTCCGGAACATACGAAGGATCCAGGGGAAGCACCACTGATTTACTCCAGTTCACCCTGAACCCCGAGTACCTCCCAAAGTCAGAAATTCTATTCAGGGCCGTACGCAGTGATCCCCCTGCCTCCTCTAAATACAACAGCATATCATCTGTGTATAAAGATGTTTTCTCCTCCCTGTCATTCATCATACAGCCCTTGATTAATCTGTCCGCTCTCAGCAAAGCCGCCAATGGCTCTATTGCCAGGGCAAACAGCAGGGGTGATAAAGGACACCCTGCCGTGTGCCCCTAGCTATTTTGAATGGTCCCGTAATGGTATTATAAATCCTTAGTCTAGCCTGGGGGTCTGCGTACAAGAGTTCAACCCATTTTATAAATTTGGGACCAAATCCCAGCCGTCCAAGGACCGCAATCAAGTATGGCCATTCTATAGAATCAAACGCTTTATGTGTGTCTAGTGACACTACCAAACGGGTATCCTGGGCAGGGCCCTTAGATTGAATTATAGTGAAAAGACATCTCAGGTTTATAGCCGACGATCTTTCAGGAATGAATCCTGTCTGATCAGGATGAACAATAAATGCAATAGCCCTGTTCAGTCTCCTCGCCAAAAGTTTAGCTAAAATTTTTGCGTCAACGTTAATGAGCGATATCAGTCGGTATGATTCGCACAAATCATGGTCCTTATGTGGCTTTGGGATCAACACTATCAATGCTTCTCTCATAGATTCAGGTAATATACCCTTATTATATGCGTCTTCGTACATAGTCAGGAGCTTAAGGGCCAAGGTTTCTGCGTACGTCCCATATCACTCCACCGGGAATCCATCTAAACCAGGAGTCTTATTAGGTTTTAATGACCCAATAGCTGAGATAACCTCTTCAATCGAGAAGGGACTATCCAGTTCTTCCGCCCTCTCCTCTGTGAGCTCTAATAGGGGTATTGGACCCAAGTATTCCCGGACTTCCTCCACTACATAATCAACTTTTGAGGTATATAATTCCTTATAGAATTCTAAAAATGCATTTGCTATGTCTACTTGTGATGTACATAGTGTCATATTCGTATCCCTTATTCGTGGTATAGAGGTTAGGGCCTGCTGAGAGTGAGCCAAATACGCCAGTAATCTGCTATTCTTATCCCCAAATTCAAACATCCTCTGCGCTTGATAAAGTAACTTCTGTATTTTTTCTATTATACTAATACTAAGTCTAATTGTCTTATACTTTCCCTCCATAGTCTATGTGTAGCAGGGGTAGGGTTTTTAATATATTCCACCTCAGACTCAGTGGCCAACTGTTCAGCCTCCCGCACCTTCCATCAACTGTCTGCCTGGAGCTGTTTGATCAGTCCCACTGTGGAACCCCGGAGTGTGGCTTTGAAGGCATCCCATGTGATCCCAATTGGAACCTCATTTTTGTTTTCTATCCAGAAGGTATTAATAGATGAAGCAGTTGACCTCTCAAAGCACTCCTCCTTAAGCCACAGAGGAGTTAATCTCCACACCACATATCCCCGTGGTCTCTCCATATCAATAGTGAGAAGCATGGGGGAGTGATCCGAGATGGCCCTCGGTAAGTATTGAGCATCCAGCACCCTCGGCAACAATTCTTTTGACACAAAACATAAATCTATCCTGGAAAGAGTATTGAAAGTGGAAGAAAAACAAGAATATTCCTTGACATCTAGGTGCTTCCACCTCCAAGCCTCCACCAGATCATAGGGTTTTACACATACTTCCAGTGGGGATCCTCCCACCGTAGCCATCCCATAATAATAATCAATACTAGTGCCACATATCTGCCCATCGGATCTAGTTTCACTGTCTTAATAGTATATAAAAGTGATTTGGCTATCAGCACAGACACACCTCTGGCATAACTGGAGTAAGTTGAGTGAAATGCCCTACTGAAACCAGCTCTGTGAAGGGCTATTGTTTTGGAGCCTACTAAATGTGACTCATGGAGGAATATGATGTGTGGTTTTCGCTTTAAAATGTATTTAAATACCAGCGCTCGTTTGATCTTAGAATTGAGCCCTCTCACATTCCAGGAGAGGAGACTAAGAGACTGCATCAGGACACATAGGTTGTATATTTCCTAGGATACTTATTTGGTGGGAAGATATTAATATCTTCCGGAAATAGCCTGGCAACACAGAAGCATTATCACTCAACCTCTCCATAGCATATATAATACCATCATTTTTAACCGTATCTACTTGAAACAGTATTTGCGTGCAGATGTAGGACCTATTCACAATGCACATTCTTCTCCAACGCTTGTGATAAATTGAATTTTGAGAATACCCAACATTAACCAAAAAAAAGAAAGCAACAAAAAAACAACATAACTTTTCCTGAAATCAGCTTCACCGAGTTGAATTCCCCCTCCCCCCACCCTGCCTGCAGCCCCTAACAACCCACAGACTTTTACCACAAACATCGCAGCAAATTGTTCCCTAAAGGGGGGGTATTCTTCCTGCAACAGCTGGGCAGGAGGCTTTAGGGAAAGGTATGTGAGAGTTTCCTGAGCACTCACTGCACCACGTTGATTGGAGTTCTCATATTAATGTTCCTGTGTGGCTTAGAGTTCAGCAGGATCTTGTATCCCGATATCCCTTCATCTTTCTGTATATTCTTACGGATAGTCAAAGTATATGTTATAAAAAAAAGGGGGGGAAAAGAAAAATAACAAAAAAAAACCACCTTGTCGATGATCTCAGCTCAGGAAGCAGCCTGGGTTTTGCTAGGCCTGTCCCAGGGACTCCAGCCATCTATTCACTTCCTTGGGTAACATGAAGAACTGTGTTTGTCCCTTGTGCACCACACGCAATTTAGCTGGATAGAGCATACTGTATGGTAAACTGCGTTCCCTCAGCCGCTGCTTTACACTTTGAAATGCCGCTCTTTGTTTCTGCGTGGCCACAGAAAAATCTGGGAAAATAGAGATCTTATTATTATTGTGTAGCAGTTCAGGTAAGTTACGGGATTTCCTCAGTATGGTCTCTTTATCTCTAAAGTATAAAAAGCGCGCCAACATGGGTCTGGGATATCTCCCTGGAATGGGGGGTCTCAATGGGACCCTGTGTACGCGTTCAATAGCGAACAGGTGGGAAAAACTTTCAGGCCCAAATGTTTGCTTGAGCCAGGACAGCAGGAATTCCTCTGGATTCTTCCCTTCCGTGCCTTCTGGGAAACCTATGAATCTGAGGTTGTTCCTTCGCAGCCTGTCTTCAATATCTCCCAATTTGGCCTCCTGGGATTTGTTGTCCGCCGTCATATCTCTCACCTCCAGTAACAGGGGATGAAGATCATCCTCTACTGTGCTTATTCTTTGCTCCGTCGGTGTTACTCGCTGCTTCACTTTCCGCACGTCATCTTTAAGCAAGGCAAAGTCCACTCGAATGGTTTCTATTTGTTTAGATAAGGCCTCATGGCAGCTCTTAATAGTGTCCATGATCTGCAGCAGCATCGGCTCACCTCCCTGTGTCCCGGAGCCACTCTCTTCGGAGTCTGAGTGGAGAGAGGGCAGGGGATGAGCTAGCGGGTTTTAATGCAATCTTTAGCTATGTGCAATATTGTATCGGCTTTGCCCTTTGTATGTTACTTTTTTATGTGTGACTATTTCTGTAATAAATACTTTACTGAATTTACATTTGCAATTTTATCAGCCAATTGTGCACACCTCATTCAAAGTCCCAAGAGCAACATCTATGTTTCTATTACATTCCCTATGCAACACCATCTCATTACATATGACACGCTGTATGTTACAGTTTTCACACCGCCTTATTCCATTTGCCCATTTGCCAAGCTGTACATTCCCTATTCCACACCACATCACTCTGTATCAGTGGAGGCCCGTGCATTATGGGCGCACGGACGCCGCCCCCCCCCCCCCAGCTTCTCTGCCGCCCTCCCTATCCATGTGCCCGGTTCCTTTCAGGACGCCGGACACATGAATTACTATGGCGGGGATAGGCGGGGGGTCTGTATTCTGAAGCACGTGTTTAGAGTCAGAGGCTCTAATAGGCTTCAAAATTGGGTGGGATAGGGGCGCAGAGCACTGTGTCCTGATCCCACCCTGTTGTGTGATGATAGAGAATTCATTTTAGCTATTTTCACATTAATGTTTCTCCCTCCCAATCAGGAGGCAGGTCTGTGAGACCTGTTTTCCGATTGGCCAAAGCACCAGGCTATCCTATTGGCTGCCCAGCGTTTTGGAGATTAGAGAGGAGACGCAGGAGGAGCGGACACCGGAGCCACTGCCTGCACCCGACGAGAAGAGGAGAGGAGACCACAGCCTCAGCCTCCGCACTGGATCAGGTAGATGCCTTACTGCTGGCTGCCTGATGGGCGGTGGCTTTCTCTGTCCTGCGCCGTGGACCCCGTGTGTGGGGGGGGTGGGTTGTTGTCAGCTGCCACTGGTAATGACTATGTTCTTCTTTACCGACCGGTTGATTCTTTAATTATGGGCCGACTGCACCTTGTAGGCAGACAAAAAAAAAAGCACTTGCAAGGAGGCTGCATATGATGGGCACAATGGCTGCTTATGATGGGCACAGAAGCTGCATATGATGGGTGCAGAAGCTGCATATGGTGGGCACAGAGGCTGCATATAATGGGCACAGAGGCTACATATGGTGGGCACAGAGGCTACATATGATGGGCACAGAGGCTACATATGATGGGCACAGAGGCTGTATATGATGGGCACAGAGGTTGCATATGATGGGCACAGAGGCTGCATATGATGGGCACAGTGGCTGCATATGATGGGCACAGTGGCTGCATATGATGGGCACAGTGGCTGCATATGATGGGCACAGAGGCTGCATATGATGGGCACAGAGGCTGCATATGATGGGCACAGAGGCTGCATATGATGGGCACAGTGGCTGCATATGATGGGCACAGTGGCTGCATATGATGGGCACAGTGGCTGCATATGATGGCACAGTGAGGCTGCAATTGATGTTTTTTTTCTGTTTTTTTCAGAATGTTTCAGTTTGTTTGCGCCCCCCCCAATAAAAAATTTTGTGCACCAGCCGCCACTGCTCTGTATACTATGCTGTATGTTCCCTTTTCAACATATCCTAATTCCATAGTCTATGTTGTCCATTCCGCATCATCACATTCTATACGACATTCTGTACACTCTATTTAATACATCCCCTATCCATATACTATGCTGTACATTTCCTATTGCACAACACCTCAATCTGTATACCATTCTGTACGTTCTCTAATCTCCCCTATCTCATTCCATATGCCATGCCATACATTCCCTATTCTACACTGCCTCATTCCATATATCTGCTGTACAGTCCCTATTCCACACCATCATATTCTATATACCAAGCTGTATGTTCCCTATTCTACACCATCTCATTCAGTATGATATACAGTATATATTTCCTATTCCACGCCACCTCATTCCTTGTACCGCACTGTATATTTCCGATTTTACACTCCCTTATTCCATATGTCATGCATTGCATTCCCTATCCCATCGCCTTATTGCAAATAACACCCTGTATGTTCCCTATTCCACACAGCCTTTATACTATGCTTTACACTCTCTATTCCACACCATCTCATTCCATATGCCATGCTGCATGTTTCCTATTCCACTCTTTCTCATTCTGTATACCACGCAGTACATTCCCAATTCCATACCACCTCATGTCAGATCACATTGTATGCCCCCTATTCCACACAGCCTTATTCTGTATACTATAAAGTACATTTCCTATTTCACATCGTCTCATTCTATATGCCATGCTGTACATTCCCTATTCTACTCCGCTTCTTTCTGTATACCATGCTGTACTTTCCCTATTCCACACTGCCTCATTCCATATACCATGCTGTACATTCCCTATTCCACATTGCCACATTCCATATACCATGCTGTAAATTCCTTATTCCATGCCACCTCATTCCATATACCATGCTGTACATTCCCTATTCCATACTGTCTCATTGCATTTGCCATGATGTATGTTCCCTATACCACACCATCTCTTTCCATATGCCTCATTTCATGCTGTACATTCTCTATTCTACACTGCCTTATTCCATATACCATGCTGTACATTCCCTATTCCAGACTGCCTCATTCCAAAAGCCATGCTGCATGTTCCCTATTCCTCACCGCCTCATTCTGTATGCTAACCTGTACATTCCATATTCCACTTCCCTTCATTTTGTGTATTATGCTGAACGTTCCCTATTCCACACTGCCTCACTCCATACGGCATGCTGTACATTCCTTATTCCACACTGCCACATTCCATATACCATGCTGTAAATTCCTTATTGAAAAAAAGAAAAGAGGAAGGCGTACCGACCTAGTGCATTACCACTGGTAAAGCTTTATTGAAGCATAAAACAGCAAAGTGTATACTCACAAACGAGCATGGATCACAGGCATTGGCATTATGAACACCAACAAATCAGGACCTGACATCAAGTAGATAGAGCAATGGCTGACGCGTTTCGGGGGAGAACCCCCATGTCTGTGAGCAGCCATGGGGCAATGGCTGCTTACACACACGGTCCCTTCTATATATGTGTGTCTGTGCACCTCAATCACTACCAGCATCCACCCACATAAGTCACGCCCACTCACATGGTGGAGCCCTCCCCAACTGCACCCAATCGCTGGAGTGCAACACCATAGGGTTTTATAGCAGTGACCCCATACATGCATAGCCAAAGAGTAAAATAGATAATATACCGTGTTCAAAGTAAATAATAATGATAACAGCAATAATGGTAATAGTGATGGTAGAGAAATGTATGGGAAGGTAGTAAGCTTACCATTCAGAGGTGGTCAGGTATATAATCTACCTGTACCACCCCCATATTAGCCACATATTGTGGGGAATAAGAAAATGCTTGGGTAAACCCTACCAGATGAGACGACTCCCTCGACTGCCGTCATTCGCAGGTGGAATGCACGCCGCCTGGATATCCAGGAAGTGCGGGTGTATCTGCGTCCCACCCGCAACTTCCGGCCAGCCTAGGCGTCACTTCCATTTCCTTGCACGCCAGAGGATTAACGGCGTGTGCAGAAGACGCGGCCCGGAAATGCGGGTGTGTATGCGTACCACCTGATACTTCCGACCGCTGGAACATAGACATTCCCTGAAGCTGTGAGTGTGTGGATGCGTGCGCATAGGAACAAATGAGCAAATGAACAGATACCGAGTGCTCATTTGTTCTTTAGCATTTTGGAAAGTAGACACCCCAAGCTATTTGCTGAGAGGCATGTTGAGTCCATAGAATATTTTATATTTTGACACAAATTGCGGGAAAATGACAAACATGGCACAAAGTTGTCACTAAATGATATATTGCTCAAACATGCCATGGGCATATGTGGAATTACACCCCAAAATACATTCTGCTGCTTCTCCTGAGTATGGGGATACCACATGTGTGGGACTTTTTGGGAGCCTAGCCACGTATGGGGCCCCGAAACCAAGCACCGACTTCAGGATTCCTAAGGGCGTAAATTTTTGATTTCACTCCTCACTACCTATCACAGTTTTGAAGGCCATAAAATGCCAAGATGACACAAACCCCCCCAATAGACCCCATTTTGGAAAGTAGACACCCCAAGCTATTTGCTGAGAGGCATGTTGAGTCCATAGAATATTTTATATTTTGACACAAGTTGCTGGAAAATTACCTTTCCTTTTTTTTATTTATTTTTTTTGCACAAAGTTGTCACTAAATGATATATTGATAAGAGTGAAATCAAAACTTTACGCCCTTAGAAATCCTGAAGGTGGTGCTTGGTTTTCGGGGCCCTGTACGTGGCTAGGCTCCCAAAAAGTCCCACACATATGGTATCCCCGTACTCAGGAGAAGCAGCAGAATGTATTTTGGGGTGTAATTTCACATATTCCCATGGCATGTTTGAGCAATATATCATTTAGTGACAACTTTGTGCAAAAAAGAAAAAGTTTGTAATTTTCCTGCAACTTGTGGCAAAATATAAAATATTTCATGGACTCAACATGCCTCTCAGCAAAGAGCTTGGGGCGTCTACTTCCAAAATGGGGTCATTTGGGGGGGTTTTGTGCCATCTTGGCATTTTATGGCCTTCAAAACAGTGATAGGTAGTGAGGAATGAAATCAAAAATTTACGCCCTTAGAAATCCTGAAGGCGGTGCTTGGTTTCGGGGGCCCCGTACGCAGCTAGGCTCCCAAAAAGTCCCACACATGTGGTATCCCCGTACTCAGGAGAAGCAGCAGAATGTATTTTGGGGTGCATTTCCACATATGCTCATGGCATGTTTGTTGTCGGAATGTCCGATCAATGTCCGACCGTGTGTAAGGGGCATTACTGTTATACTGTAATGTTATTTTGTTTTGTTAACCATCATTTGCTTAGCAGGTACGCCATTCAGTTGCAGCGCGGATTTATTTATCTTGACAGCAACAGCGTTTGCTCCCACGATACATAAAGCCGTGACTCCAGCGCTGTCGGAGGTGATTTCACCACCACAGTTACATACTTCAGCATATATGCCGAAGCGTGGGGGCAGCAGTGGGTGGAGGAGCGATTTTCTCCTGCCTTTTGCGGGAGGATGCCCCCATGCTTCGGCATATATAAAACGGCCATAAAATTGTGAAGGCCATAAAATGCCCAGATGCCACAAACCCCCCCCCCCAAATGACCCCATTTTGGAAAGTAGACACCCCAAGCTATTTGCTGAGAGGTATAGTGAGTATTTTGCAGACCTCACATACCAGTACGTTGCTGGTCCTTGTTGGGCATATATTGTAATCTCTTTTTTCATGCAGCCTGTGGGCTGAACGAAAAAAAGATATTGATCGGTGGGTATGCCCACCATTAGAATACCTCCCTTCATCCACCCACTTCTAATGATGGGCACACATGCACTGTTTATATATGCCGAAGCATGGGGGCATCCTCCCGCAAAAGGCAGGAGCAAATCGCTCCTCCACCCACTGCTGCCCCCACGCTTCGGTATATATGCTGAAGTATGTAACTGTGGTGGTGAAATCACCTCCGACAGCGTTGGAGTCATGGCTTTATGTATCGTGGGAGCAAACGCTGTTGCTGTCAAGATAAATAAATCCGCGCTGCAACTGAATGGCGTACCTGCTAAGCAAATGATGGTTAACAAAACAAAATAACATTACAGTATAACAGTAATGCCCCTTACACACGGTCGGACATTGATCGGACATTCCGACAACAAAATCCTAGCATTTTTTCCGACGGATGTTGGCTCAAGCTTGTCTTGCATACATAGGGTCACACAAAGTTGTCGGAAAATCCGATCATTCTGAACGCGGTGACGTAAAACACGTACATTGGGACTATAAATGGGGCAGTAGGCAATAGCTTTCATCTCTTTAGTTATTCTGAGCATGCGTGGCACTTTGTGCGTCGGATTTGTGTACACACGATCGGAAATTCCGACAATGTATTTTGTTGTCGGAAAATTTTATAACCTGCTCTCAAACTTTGTGTGTCGGAAAATCCGATGGAAAATGTGTGATGGAGCCTACACACGGTCAGAATTTTCGACAACAAGGTCCTATCACACATTTTCCGTCGGAAAATCCGACCGTGTGTACGGGGCATATGACCTACCATACCTGCAAAGCAAATAGTAAAAAATAAAACATTTAACGCAACCTGTGCCTAAAATATATATATGCCGATGCATGGGGGCATGCTCCCGCATAAGGTAGGAGCAAATCGCTCCTGCACCCACTGCTGCCCCCACGCAAGTATAAAAAAAATTACATACCTGAAAAGCAAACATGATAAAACATAACAATAAAACATTGCAGAATAGAATACAGTAAAAAAGAGCAGAACAATAGAGAGAGAGAGTTAACAATAAAACGACAACTATTTTTGTTTTTTATATTTTATATTTTTTTGTGTTTTTATTTTTTTTACTTTTTTTTTTTTTTTTACATTTTCTTTTATAACTGTAACTTTTATAACTGTAACCGGTTCCAGTTTTGGGTCTCTCCAAATGCGACGGCATCTTGGGAGACCTTGTGAAAGTGTGTCCTAGTCTGTGCAATGCTGTACCCTACGCTAAAACTCAACTAGTGTATGGTAGCGCTCAAAACATTCACCCATGCAAAGACCAGGATTGCCAGGACAGGAGAGACAATAATAGCGGGTGTCACGCCTACATCCGCGTTTTCTGAAGACACGACATTTTCTTTGGGGGGCTCGTTGGGTAGGGGTACTCGGGAGGACATAAATAAAATGCCTCTCATGCAGCCGGCTTACTGCATTTGGTTGGGGATGGTGAGGTAAAGCACCGTCTGGAAACAGAAGGGCTCTGACGATCTCTTCCTGGAATTTAAGGAAGGATACAGTCCATCCTGAAGATCTGTATAGCACATAAGCGTTCAGCAAAGCCAATTGAAATAAGTATACAGACACTTTTTTGTACCAGCTTCTGGCCTTACGGGCAACTAGGTATGGCGCCAACAACTGGTCGTTGAGGTCCACCCCTCCCATATTTTGGTTATATTCGTGGACACAGAGGGGTTTCTCCACAACACCAGCCGCCGTAGTAATTTGGACCATCGTGTCTGCGTGAAGGGAGGTAAGAACGAAAACATTCTTATTGTCCCTCCACTTCATAGCGAGCAAATTATTACATCGCAAGCAGGCTCTCTCCCCCAGCCTAAGACGGGAATCTACAAGCCGCTGGGGAAAGCCCCGGCGATTAGATTGCACGGTGCCACATGCTCCAATTTGATGATAAAAAAGGTGACTAAAAAGTGGCACGCTCGTGTAATAATTGTCCACATATAAATGGTACCCCTTTACGAATAAGGGTGACACCAAGTCCCACACAATCTTGCTAGCGCTTCCTATGTTGTCAGGACAGTTTGTCGGCTCTACGTGACTATCTTTGCCCTCGTAAACCATAAAACTACATGTATAGCCTGTGGCCCTGTCACAGAGCTTATACATCTTGACCCCGTATCTGGCACGCTTGCTGGGAAGGTACTGTTTGAATGACAAGCGGCCAGAAAATTTAATCAGGGACTCATCAACGCAGACAACTTGATGGGGAGTAAACAAGTCTGCAAAACGTTGGTTGAAGTGGTTGAGGGGCCGAATTTTGTAGAGCCGATCGTATTCAGGGTCTCCACGAGGACGACAGAGTTCATTGTCATTGAAGTGCATGAACCGAAAAATCTGCTCGTATCGTGCCCTGGCCATGGAGGCAGAGAACACGGGCATATAGTAAATTGGGTCAGTGGACCAATATGACCGCAACTCACTCTTTTTATTTATGCCCATGTTGAGGGAAAGGCCCAGAAAGATCTTAAATTCGGAGACCGTAATTGGTCTCCAATCTCTGGCAAGGGAGGACTGGGGAATAGTGGCGATGTGTTGACCAACGTACAAATTGCTTTGGTCCACAATAGATCTATAGAGATCTTCGGTGAAAAACACTGAATAAAAATCCAGTGACGTAAAATCAACTGTTTCCACCTGAATGCCGGGTTGGCCAGTGAATGGGGGAAGTACGGGTGCTGCAGAAGTGGTGGGTTCCCAATTCGGATTGGCGAATGCAGCAGGAAGGGCACTATGGGCACGACGGGCCTGTGTTCGTCTTCTTGGTGGCAGCGGGACACTACTTGTGCTTGCCACCTCGCCAACTTGAACTGAACTTATGGGACTCGCCATGTCACCAAGTGTTACTGCAGTGCTGGATGTACGACCAGGGTGTACTAGGCCGCTGGTGCTTGCCAGTTCACCAGAAGGAATAGCGGCGCTAGTACTGCTCTGCTCCATACGAGAGCCCTGCGGTTCCTGCACCTCAACAACAGCAGAAGAAGTTTGGGGTCTGGTACTCCTGACCTTGGCAGGGACCAAAACTCCGTCGTCAGAGCTATCTGTCATGGAGCCGCTGTCGTCTACAGGATCGTATTCTGAGCCTGAATCTGACAGATGAGTGACTTCCTCTTCACTATCTGTCATGCTCAGAAACGTGTAGGCCTCTTCACTTGTGTACCTTCGATTTGCCATTTTGGGCTATAAATTTAGGGGTACACTAGTGAGACTCACAGGCAAAAAAGCTCCTGACTGTCAGCGACTGCATCAAAACGCTACCAAAAAACTGTTAGCGATCGCAGGGATCAGGCCTGACTCTGCGAACGCTGCAGTTATGTGTGCTTAGTGTTTTGCAAGTGTCAGTGATCGATCGATACTGCACTTGGGTGGGCTGGGCTGGGCCGAGGGGCAAAATGCAGGTGCTAGCAGGTATCTGGGCTGATCCCGCTAACACTGCGTTTTTGGGAACCCTAAACTGCTGGGGAGGCTAGTATAGATCTGATATTGATCCGTTCAGATACTATAGCGCTAAGGGAGGTGTATGCTGCGTGCGTGGGTGTTAGCGGTATTGGCGCTAACCTGACGCTGCCTGGGGCGACGTAGACCTTATCTGACCCTAAAAACTTAACTTATATCACCGCCGGGCAATTAGGGGGTTAAACCTTTATTAGGTAATAAACGGCGGGTGCCCTAAAACTATAATAAACAAACTAACTAACCAGCGTCACCCGTAACAGTTATACGGTGATCACTGGTGAAAGGGTTAACTAGGGGCCAATCAGGGGGTCAAAACCTTTATTAGGTAGTATATGGGGGTCCCTGTCGCTATAAAACACTGACAGCGAACCTATATACTTACCTCCCTAACTAGCGTCACCTGTGTCACTAATACAGAGATCAGATAAACGATCACTTAGTGACACTGGCAACGGGGGGTGATCATGGGGTTAAAACTTTATTAGGGGGGGTTAGGGGGGTACCCTAGACCTAAAGGGGTCTAACCCTAACTGCCCTACCACTTATAACTGTCACAAACTGACACCAATGCAATAATCAGAAAAAAAAACCTGCTATTGGGGTCACTGTGATCGGGGGATGACTGGGGGGTGATGGGGGGTGAAAAGTGTGCCTGCGTGTTCTACTGGAAGTGTAGTGTTGGTGCAAACTTACTTGATGTCTTCTCTCCTCGGCGCCGGAACGAAAAGACCGGCTCGAGGAGAGATGACATCACTTCCTCCGCTTCTGTTTACATTACAGAAGCCGAGGAAGCATCTCATTCACCAGGAGCGATCGCGAGGGGGGGGGCACGAATGAGTGACCTTCAAAAATAATCTAGTACATTTGTACAATCACTATTTAACATTATTATATACCATATGCCATATTGTATATTCCCTGTTCCACACCATCTCAATCAGTATGACATGCTGTACACTCCCTATTCCATACCACCTCATTTCATAGGTCATGATGTACATTCTCTATTCTACACCAACTAATTCCATGCTACACATTTCTATTCCACCCTGCCTCATACTATATGCCATGGTGTACATTCCCTTATCCACACTGCCTCATTCATTCTCTATTCCGCACCACCTCATTCTGAATTGTTGCCACTGCGGTATTAATTGTTGCCGCTACGGGATTTATTAATGTTGCTGGGGAATTTATTGTTGCAAGGGAATTTATTGACGCTACTGAGGGTTTTATTAATGGTGCTGGTGACTTTTTGTTACTGCTTGTGTGTGTGGGGGGGTCTATTGTTGCTGGCATTGAAGATTGTTTTCATGGTGCATCACGGCAGCATACACATGGGTTGTGACCCCGCCCCCAGAACCTGATAGGACTGGTTAAAGTGGTGTTCCGGCCGAAATTATACTTTTAAAATAAAAATACCCCTATAATACATAAGCTTAATGTATTCTAGTAAAGGTAGTCTGTAAACTAAGGTCTGTTTTGTTCGTTTATAGCAGTAGTTTGTTATTTTATAAACTTACAGCAGGCCGTGGCCATCTTAAGTCTGGGCATCTGAAGCCAGACTGTATTTCTTCCTGGATCTCATCCTTGCAGATCTCGCACATGCTCAGTGCAGCACAAGCAGTGTAATAGGTTTCAGGTCACGTTTCCATTGCAACGGCAGTGTCAGAGGAAGTTGCCGCCCCTTCCCAGAAGGCATTGCAAACAGGAAATGATGCGATGGCCCGCGGCCAGGGAGGAGGAAGTGAAAAATGAATACAGCAGATATACAGAAAGTGCTGAGAAAAAAATAAAAAAATATCCAATTCGTTTACAGTGCACAGTTTAGTGAGGGATGCTGAAGAGTTGTAAAAGTGGGTGGAACTCCACTTTAACTATAAATCAAAGACAGACCCAGCTCACAGCATTCACAGCTCACAGCATTGTTCAAGACTGGAATCGCGAGGTATCCCTTAACGCTTGTCGCCCCAGCCAGGTTCAGCCTCTCCTGGGTGGAAGTCCCTCCGTATAGTCTCTAAATGAGCTATATGGTTGGAGCCCCATTCTGGTGGTGCAGGCTTGCCAAAGAAAGCTTTGACGTAAGTGACAGCATTTCCCTTTGCTTTCTATATGCTTTTTACTTCTTTTCTCTGTGTTATGGGTGTTTGCCATTTCCAAGATGGCTGCAGCAGTGCAAGTACACTCTGAGCATGAGAGGCAGGAAGTGATGCAGCCTCTGTGACCAGTTTCCTGGCTAGAGCTTTTCCATGATGGCGATCTAAGCATGCTCAGGCACTGATATCATCACTAAGGGAAAATGTGAGTTTTAAATGGTTTTATGGCATTTTTGGGCAACAAATGGTGGCGCTCTCTACTCATGCATGCTGGATGCTTATGTGGTCATTGTTTGCAGGTATGTTTTCCCTTTTTATGGTATTCACCTGGGCTTTTCCTATCTCTTTCTCAGTGTTGCTCCAGGATCATTGTGCTCTTTATTACGGATGAGCTCCGGCGTGTTCGCACAGTCCACGTGCAAAGCCCACCAGGAAGTTGGCACGGCGCTGCACTAATCACAGGCAGTGAGACATTTCCTGATCTCTGCAGCTGCACATCGGGAAAATGTGTCACTGCCTGTGATTAGCGCAGCGCAGTACCGACTTTCTGGTGGGCTCTGCATGTGGAGTGTGCGAACACGCCGGAGCTCATCCTTACTCTTTATGGTATTTACCTGGGCTCTTCCTATCTCCTTATCAATGCTTGCTCTGGGATCACTGTGTTGGGCTCAGTTTCCACTAGTGTGACTAGTCACTGCAAAGTCGCATGACAAGTCATACCCCATGATTTCCAATGAGTACCGTTCATATCAACAAAGGTCCGACGGTTTTTCCGATGGACTTTCGACGGAGTTACGACGGACTTTCTAACGACCGGACTTGCCTACACACGATCACACCAAAGTCCGACGGATTCGTACGTGATGATGTACAACCGGACTAAACTAAGGAAGTTGATAGCCAGTAGCCAATAGCTGCCCTAGCATTGGTTTTTGTCCGTCGGACTAGCATACAGACGAGCGGATTTTTCGACCGGACTCGAGTCCGTCGGAAAGATTTGAAGCATGTTCCAAATCTAAGGTCCATCAGATTTTCGACCGAAAAAGTCTGCTGCAGGTCCGATGAAGCCCACACACGGTCGAATTGTCCGCTGGACTCGGTCCGCTGGACGAGTCCGGTCGAAAAGTGTGTACGCGGCTTTAGCCTTATGCTGTTTTATATTTCAGTCTGCTGCTTTGCTCTGTTTCTATGGGGAACGCTGCCCAGTCAGACCACCCATTGCTTTTAAAGGTATAGGGATTAGGTAAGTAGTGAAGATTGAGAAAAAGAGCCAATATCTATAGTCTTGTAAGGACCACAAGATGGAAGGAGCAAATCACCCCACTGCCAGACTTCATACATCCTTTCCAGAGACAATGAACAGTCTTTTGCAAGCTTTGTTTTTGTTGTTTTATTGGGGGGGTACAACTTGGATAGGGATATGGGATGCACATGGAATTAATCATTGCCATTATATTTAAAGAATTCAATACACTTTGAACAAAGTTAGAGCCTGAAGATTGAATGTACATGTTAGACTAAGTATAAATCTTCCCCTGCATCTACATGCAGACTGTTGCTCTCTGCATCTCCATGCAGACTGTTGCTCCCTGCATCTCCATGCAGACTACTGTCTCTAAGAGTTCTCCATTCGTCACCGTGTGAGGGACAAAAACACCACTTTTCATCTTGTAAAAGCAATGGTCTTAGATCTTTTCACCTCCTGCCCAAAACTTGGTTCCTCCTGCACAAACTTGTAGTTACTAATTGAAGTATGACACATCCTCTTCCATTGGGTAATATGAACTCACTCTGAATAAGCCCCTCTACTGGCTCTGGTGGCTCGCTGCTACTAGGCCTGAGACCTGCAAAACCTCTCCCCTGAGGCCTAGTAGGTTAAAAGCCTGTCTTCTAGGAAATAGACTTCTGCTCCCAGCCAGCCCTACTTGCAAACCATGTGCCCTCCAGCCACACTGATTTGACACAGATCCCCACAGTCTCTTCTCTGATCCGGGTCTCCCCACCATCCACTGTGTGCATGATGAAGACTCTGCTAGTGACCGTGTAGAAGCAGAGTTCCCTCACAGATTCCCTGGCACCTCCAGCCATCCACTGTGGTAACACTCACCGACCTTCCAGCCCTGAGTCCTTGATGAGGAACTTGTCTGGACCATGCGTTCCGACAGCTTCTCCTGCCCCTCTGCTCCAGGTGTTTCCTGCCACTGACCGTGTGGAGACAGGGACATTACCAATGACCGTGTAGAGGCAATGTTCCTTTTCAGCTCTCCCCGGGCCTCCTCCTGCAATCGGAATCCCCCCCCAGATGGGGGTGTCCTCCTGCGGCTGTCTAGCACTCCATTCCTCACTTCACCCAGCCGACTTCTCCTCCCCAGTGACATGTGACCTCACCAGATAGGGATTGGTCAGGGCTCCCACATGAGCTGCCTGCCACTCCAGCTCTTGGCCCAGCCTCTCCTCCAGAACATTCTTCCTGGAAGCAGGGGAGGCGTCTCAGAACTGGAGTACAGGTGATCACACCCACTGCTACTCTAACCACTCCCAGCCCCCAGATCAAAATAGACAGGCCTAGATTGCAGCATAAGCCTGCCTAAATTTGCCTGTGCTGAACAAACCCTAGTAATATAACCCTTACTAGAACCTACCTTCTGGTAGAGGGTAATAAACATGTTCTATTTGTATGCCATGATTCACAGCTCATAGAAGGGCACTTGAGAATGTTTTAACATTTTTTAACATATAATATATATATATATATATATATATATATATATATATATATATATATATATATATATAGTGTTCTCAGAAACTATTATTTTTATAATATTACAAAAACATAGCATGATGAAGTCTGTAATGGGGAAAGATCAGCTGCAGGAGGATCACAGGCAATAACCCTGACTTTGTTCTCGAACAATAGTGTGACTGGTATACTGAGAACCTATGAAAAAATTACAAAGGGTCATGGGTCCTCAAAAGGAGATAACAAAAAAAAAAAAGTTAAAACATTCTCAAGTGCCCTTCTATGAGCTGTGAATCATAGAATCCAAATAGAACATGTTTAGAAGTGGGCTAGGGCAAGAAGAAGCATGTTTTATTCTAATCAATATTACAACAATAATAAAACATTACAGTTGGTGGTATGAGACTGGGGATTGGATGGGATTATGAGGAGTGTTTGCAACAGCAAAAAAAATAAGTCATGGAGAACTTGGGGTACAGTGGGGGAATGTGCTGTGGGGGAAGGGGTGTGTGGGGGTGCCAAATGTGTGTGACTTCTTGTTGGAAAACTGATGAGAGTATGTTGATGTGCATGGTGGGTGAGAGTAGTGCAGGTGCTGTGTGTGTTGTGTGGAAGGGAAAAATGTGTGCATTGGAGGGGTGAAGTGATGTGTGTGTATGGTCCGTAAGTTGGTCTTGGTGGGGGTATGAGGGCTTTGAAGAAGTGAAAGAGGTAGAGGAAGGGGAAATAAATGAAAAAATAACTCATGACCCTGGTTTGCATCTGCAATTGAAGTTCCTCTGTGACCCTTTTGATAAAACCGTCAAGGCTATGACAAAAGAACAAATCTGAAGCATATGGTAGCATTCTGTCAGACATTATGTGTATCAGCCTGCCCATTTTTTGAGAAATCACCCTGCCTCTTGTGGGCTTAATTGTCCAGGGATATAAAAGCTGGGCTAGGCCTGCTCAGATATGGGTGTTGCACATGAGCAGTTGCCCATTGACCAGTGGCGGCTGGTGAAGTTTTAGGATGGGGGGCGCCAGACCCCGCCCTTCCTTTTTGACCCCTCCCACTTGGTGAAAATGGGCATGGTTTCAGCGAAATAGTGGGTGTGGCTCTAAGGTGGTGTGGTTAGCGTCTGAGATGAACAAGGGAGGGAGAGAGGGAGGGACAGCTGGCCCAGATCTTACACAATAGGAATATGTGTATACTAGAAATTTTAACAATCAGCAGATAAAGATACTCCAAACATCTGGTGTTAGCACTTCAATCATCACGGCACCATGGTTGTTATGGTGTCAGGTTGATTGAAGCGCATTATTTCTATTATTACATTGTAATATAAAATGAAATCATTCAACTCCCCATAATGCAGAATCAATGGGAGCCCTAAGCGTGTCACTTGCCACGTCGCTTGCCACCAGATGCCATCAGGTGTCCCCCATCGGAGTCCGTCGTCACATCAGGTGTCCCCCAGTGGAGTCCGTCGTTACATCAGGTGCCCTCAGCGGAGCCCCTCCTTACATCCGTGTCCCCGTCAGCGGAGCCCCTCCTTACATCCGTGTCCCTGTCAGTGGAGCCCCTCCTTACATCCGTGTCCCCGTCAGTGGAGCCCCTTCTTACATCTGTGTTCCCATCAGCAGAGCAGCAGGTTCCTCCTCACATCTGTGTCCCCGGCAGCACAGCACTTCTTCAAGCCGTGTCTGTAGCTAGTTCCTGGCTTTCTCCGTGTGTTCAGTGGACACACTGAACACAAGGGGATTAGTCCTCACGGCGGCCATATTTTTGTAGCCCGCCGGAAGTGTCTTTGTTCTCACACTGGAAGTGACTTTGTTCTCACACTGAGAACAGGGTGGATACTGCTCGGCACGATGGATTGCGCCGCAAAGCAGCTCCAAACCCCGCCAATGAAGTGCTGCATCTGTAATCTCGTGATTGCACTGACGTGGCGCTTCCCATAGTGCACTGTGTTCGGCGCCCGAACACAGTGCACTTAGTTAAAGGACATTTTTGTTCGAATTTTTTTTCTTAAAGGGGCCATTTTAAATTTTTTTTGATGACAAGGGGGGGGGGCGCCTGGGCGCCCCCTATGGACCGGCCTCCACTGCCATTGATGTTTACCTACCTTGACAAGCAGCTCTACCTCTATAGGAATTAATAATTGGGGATGTGGCGCTCCCTAATAAAGGTACGTGTACAGTGGCTAAACAAATAAATAACTGTGAGACTCTAAAATTGTACCATATATAAATAATGCAATCCCTTATGCAGTGCATAAACCTCAGTTGCACTAATGGTGTCAATGAAGTACCACTAGGTACTAGATATTGTGATAAACCAATGTGTATATATAATAAAAAATTGTTATAACAGTGCAAGCCCAAAAAATGCAGTGATATAAATGATGCTCCAACCCAGCATCCACATATATAAATAGCCGTGCAATCCAATTTCAAATAAGTCCAAAAAAACCATCCAAAAAGAAAAAGAAAAAAAGGAAAAAAAAAGGAGAAAATTTGTGATTGACGTCAAATTGTGAAAGTTCCTAATCAGTAAATAAATCCCAGTGGGATAGGCAGCAAAAAAAAAAAAAAAAAAGTTCCAATGGCTTTGTGACTTTGGTGCCCACAGAGGTATTCCGTGACTTCTGTGCTCCCCTTTTGGCTCCCCACTCACCAGCTTCCACTACCCCTGCAGGGGTGACAGGCACTGTTAGATCCCAAGACCGTCCTCTATCCGATATCCCGTGGTTGCTGAGATGGAAAGCCTCTTTCACAGGGGTTCCGGACTCCCACCTAACCCGTATCCAGGAAAGGGGATCACCAACGAAAAGCCCTCATAAAAAAGAGATGCCACCTCATAGTGTAGTAAATTAAAAATGTTTAATAGAATAAAAACTCCCCAGTAGGGAAAAAATGTATATAAATCGCACTACACTATGGGTGAAGCCGACAGCCAGGAAGTGCTTCCCCGCAGCGTGCGGCGTGCGGTCCAGCTGCGTTCCAGGCTCTCTCGCTCCGTACCCGGAAATGACGTAAGTGCGTAGCCCCGCCTTACGCGTTTCGTCATTGACGTTTTCAAAGGCGGCACCATCTTACTACACCTCTCAGGTTTTAAGGTCGGCGGACGTGCAGGATCCTCCCCTCTCCCATCTCTAAGGGGTTATGATTGGATATTCCTCCCGTGGTTCCCCCTCCCGGTACATACTCATTAGGCGGTGCTCACTTCGGATCCCCATACGCATAGGTCGAGGCATTAATACTACATAATGATCCATGCATCTCCGCTGACCCTTTACATAGATTAGCAGACATAATTCACAAGAAGTGGTGTGTAACAGGCATCTTGTATAATGTAAATTGAACTTAAACAGATTAAAGAACATCTTGAGTTGTAAACCAGGTAAGTATATCATACAGACACAGTTCACGGTGGTGGACAACGGTATTGCATGTCTTCCACCCTGCAAACCCAGCTTCTATCTTGCAAAAGTGGATGCAATAAAGTGTCGACCCAAGTCCCGCTCAACTTCCACCAGGGTATGGAAGTAGAACCAGGAAATTGGATATGTACTGTTATCTGTATGAACATCACCCTGCGATCTACTTACTTTAAAAACAAAGACTTAATAAATTATATAAATAAAACTAATAGAAAATACCAAAGAGATATATACATAAAATAGATAGATATTATGTATGATATCTTCCAGGTACTTCAATAAAATTAAAAAATTAAAATTATATGCCCAAAGGATATTAACCATAAAGGACTAGCTGACTTATAGGCATTCCCATAAGAGGACAGTGTATTCCTAGATATAACTACTGTATAGGCATATCAGACCATAGGGTACTCTTTCCCATGGTTACTAACCCACGTACAGTAGCCTCTCTATGTTATATTGGGTGGTGCATTTACCCACTTGCACCCGGATACTCCTTAGCGTGCTTGCTGCAATATAATAATCTCACCCCAGGCTCCCCCATACCCGTCTAAGGTGTTAGAATACCCGAGGAGTTGGGGTACATAGTATCAGTCCGGGATGAGTTAAATTAAAAGCATAAAACAAACGTAAACTACAGACATCATGAACAGAAATAGGTAAGCACAAGGACATGTATATTAGGCACATACATATATATGGACCCCTAACTTTGTACCTATTGCCCCATGCTCAAAATGGGTATTTACACATATATCTGTGCATGCCCCTGTGTCCCATAATTATGAGGGGAATATTGGCTATATTCAGGCCTATATGCCAACCCCATAATAGTAATTTCTACAAGTTAATCTGTCACTGTCCCCTCCTCTCTTATTGCACTATAGCCCATATACGTGAAGGCAGTAAGGTAGTTAATGTTAGGGTTATGTTCTCCCCTAATGTTTAGGCAACTATCATATATAGGAAAAAATTATATGCCGGAAAAAGGGGGGCTAGGGTGGAGTCTATACTGTTACGAATAGACTTAAGGATTAGCTATAAAGCAGCTGAGGTCTATGTCCAAGTTTAGGCCTCTAGGGGCAATAGACCTCAGCCGATATATCCATCCTGTCTCATTCCTGGAGACTAGTGTTTCCTTATTACCCCCTCTCCAATGGGTTTTCACCTGATCAATACCATAAAAGATCAAGCCACTGGGGTCTTTTTGATGGAATTCGGCAAAATGCCGTGATAAATGATGCTTCGGAAACCCTTTTTTAATATTTTTGATATGTTCCCGTATTCTGACATAAAGTGGGCGGGTGGTTCTGCCCACGTATTGTAGATGACAGGGGCACTCAATGATATAGGTAACATGAGTGCTGTGACAGGTTATCAATTCCATCAAAAAGACCCCAGTGGCTTGATCTTTTATGGTATTGATCAGGTGAAAACCCATTGGAGAGGGGGTAATAAGGAAACACTAGTCTCCAGGAATGAGACAGGATGGATATATCGGCTGAGGTCTATTGCCCCTAGAGGCCTAAACTTGGACATAGACCTCAGCTGCTTTATAGCTAATCCTTAAGTCTATTCGTAACAGTATAGACTCCACCCTAGCCCCCCTTTTTCCGGCATATAATTTTTTCCTATATATGATAGTTGCCTAAACATTAGGGGAGAACATAACCCTAACATTAACTACCTTACTGCCTTCACGTATATGGGCTATAGTGCAATAAGAGAGGAGGGGACAGTGACAGATTAACTTGTAGAAATTACTATTATGGGGTTGGCATATAGGCCTGAATATAGCCAATATTCCCCTCATAATTATGGGACACAGGGGCATGCACAGATATATGTGTAAATACCCATTTTGAGCATGGGGCAATAGGTACAAAGTTAGGGGTCCATATATATGTATGTGCCTAATATACATGTCCTTGTGCTTACCTATTTCTGTTCATGATGTCTGTAGTTTACGTTTGTTTTATGCTTTTAATTTAACTCATCCCGGACTGATACTATGTACCCCAACTCCTCGGGTATTCTAACACCTTAGACGGGTATGGGGGAGCCTGGGGTGAGATTATTATATTGCAGCAAGCACGCTAAGGAGTATCCGGGTGCAAGTGGGTAAATGCACCACCCAATATAACATAGAGAGGCTACTGTACGTGGGTTAGTAACCATGGGAAAGAGTACCCTATGGTCTGATATGCCTATACAGTAGTTATATCTAGGAATACACTGTCCTCTTATGGGAATGCCTATAAGTCAGCTAGTCCTTTATGGTTAATATCCTTTGGGCATATAATTTTAATTTTTTAATTTTATTGAAGTACCTGGAAGATATCATACATAATATCTATCTATTTTATGTATATATCTCTTTGGTATTTTCTATTAGTTTTATTTATATAATTTATTAAGTCTTTGTTTTTAAAGTAAGTAGATCGCAGGGTGATGTTCATACAGATAACAGTACATATCCAATTTCCTGGTTCTACTTCCATACCCTGGTGGAAGTTGAGCGGGACTTGGGTCGACACTTTATTGCATCCACTTTTGCAAGATAGAAGCTGGGTTTGCAGGGTGGAAGACATGCAATACCGTTGTCCACCACCGTGAACTGTGTCTGTATGATATACTTACCTGGTTTACAACTCAAGATGTTCTTTAATCTGTTTAAGTTCAATTTACATTATACAAGATGCCTGTTACACACCACTTCTTGTGAATTATGTCTGCTAATCTATGTAAAGGGTCAGCGGAGATGCATGGATCATTATGTAGTATTAATGCCTCGACCTATGCGTATGGGGATCCGAAGTGAGCACCGCCTAATGAGTATGTACCGGGAGGGGGAACCACGGGAGGAATATCCAATCATAACCCCTTAGAGATGGGAGAGGGGAGGATCCTGCACGTCCGCCGACCTTAAAACCTGAGAGGTGTAGTAAGATGGCGCCGCCTTTGAAAACGTCAATGACGAAACGCGTAAGGCGGGGCTACGCACTTACGTCATTTCCGGGTACGGAGCGAGAGAGCCTGGAACGCAGCTGGACCGCACGCCGCACGCTGCGGGGAAGCACTTCCTGGCTGTCGGCTTCACCCATAGTGTAGTGCGATTTATATACATTTTTTCCCTACTGGGGAGTTTTTATTCTATTAAACATTTTTAATTTACTACACTATGAGGTGGCATCTCTTTTTTATGAGGGCTTTTCGTTGGTGATCCCCTTTCCTGGATACGGGTTAGGTGGGAGTCCGGAACCCCTGTGAAAGAGGCTTTCCATCTCAGCAACCACGGGATATCGGATAGAGGACGGTCTTGGGATCTAACAGTGCCTGTCACCCCTGCAGGGGTAGTGGAAGCTGGTGAGTGGGGAGCCAAAAGGGGAGCACAGAAGTCACGGAATACCTCTGTGGGCACCAAAGTCACAAAGCCATTGGAACTTTTTTTTTTTTTTTTGCTGCCTATCCCACTGGGATTTATTTACTGATTAGGAACTTTCACAATTTGACGTCAATCACAAATTTTCTCCTTTTTTTTCCTTTTTTTCTTTTTCTTTTTGGATGGTTTTTTTGGACTTATTTGAAATTGGATTGCACGGCTATTTATATATGTGGATGCTGGGTTGGAGCATCATTTATATCACTGCATTTTATGGGCTTGCACTGTTATAACAATTTTTTATTATATATACACATTGGTTTATCACAATATCTAGTACCTAGTGGTACTTCATTGACACCATTAGTGCAACTGAGGTTTATGCACTGCATAAGGGATTGCATTATTTATATATGGTACAATTTTAGAGTCTCACAGTTATTTATTTGTTTAGCCACTGTACACATACCTTTATTAGGGAGCGCCACATCCCCAATTATTAATTCCTGTACATGTTAGTCCTTTTTGGGGACTTAACCTGGGGAGGCAGCATACCTCACTTTTTTCACTTTTCTCCCCTATCCTACCTTTCTCCCTCCCCCCTCTCCCCCCTCCCCCTCCCCCCCTCCCCCCCTCTTTTCTGTCATATGTCCTAAGCGCAGAGACTTTGATATATTAGCTCTACCTCTATATTGGCCTGTTCCTCTGATTCGGTTTCCCAATTGTTTATGGTTCTGTAAATCAAAAATAAAATGCATCAGAGCATCTTCATTTCATTAACTTATTGTTAAAGAAACATAGAAGTTCAAAAATGCTAGATTACTTCCTCATTTTCATGACTGGCCATAAAAACTCAAATTCCTGGGAGCTGTGGCCTCACTACTCTCTTCTCTTTTGGCCTTGTATAGCCATCTTTGAGGCTTTTCCATTTCATCTTTAGAAGCTTCACTGCAAAACATTTAATACAATAGTTATCATTCAATTTTTTCTTAGGTATTTAGCAATTGGTCAGTATTTGACTAGTCTGCGCTTTTTCTTTCATGGTGAGAAGGTCAATTACAAACTACATTGTTTGTGACACATGCACTGCCATATAGAATGTGCCAAAAGATGTGGTTATGAAAAAAATGACGAGGTAGAAAAGATTTACAATCTCACATATCTTCTTGGGTGGGTGCAATTTCCTCACTTGTGTAGGAGCAATTGATGGGAAACATAAGGATCATTAAGCCAATATAAAATGGCAGCAAGTTCTTTAAAGTGATTGTAAAGCCTCGGTTATTTTTTTTATTTCTTTTTAATAACAAATAGGATTATACTTACCTGTTCTGTGCAAAGGAATTTCACAAAGCAGCCCTGAACCTTCTCTTCTCAGGTCCCCTGCTGGCGCTCCTGGCTCAGCCCCTCTAGGAATGTATTGTGTCTTGATTGTCCTTAATGTAGTGTACGGTAGCATTGTCTTTCTTGTTCTGTATTGCTTTAGTTCTCCTATTCATAATAGACTTTCTAGGAGATTTACTAAAACTGGAGCACTCAGAATCTGGTGCAGCTCTGCATGGGAGCCAGTGACTGACTCCAGGGCATGGACATGTGTTATATCCTGCATCGGCCAAACAAGATGGCTGAAGACTGGCACCCTGAAGGAGCTGGGGGAAGATGCCAATACCATCGATGGACCCCGCACAGACCTCGGACCATTGTAGATAAGGTGAGTATGGTGTCTTTAGTTCTGCTTTAGTCCCCTGGGTGCGTGTTTTCTCCTGTGAGGCTGCTTTGAACTGCATTAAGTGTGGTGTTGCATAGTTGCCAACATTCTCAAAAAATGTATAGGGACACTTTTTTGTCTGCATTATTTTAATTAGGGGCAGGGCTTTCATTTGTAGGTGTGGTCTAGCCGAGCTGAAAAATTACCATGGTTTAAACTAAATAGTGGGCGTGGCTTAAATGGGGTGTGGTTAAATAGAGTCTGAGACGAAAGAGGGAAGAAGGGAGATGGAGGGAGAAAGGGAAAAAAAAGGGGGAAAGAGAAAAAAAGAGATATAGAGAGGGAAGGAAAGACAGAAGGAAAGCAAAAAGGGATGGAGAGACAGCAGGCCCAGAAAGTTCAACAATCAGCAGATAAAGATATCGGTACAAGAGACAGTCGGAGAGTGTGCGGACTTGGTACAAGAGCCGGTCAGAGAGTGTGCAGACATGATACAGAAGACTACATACTTACTACAGGAGATGGGGTCAGAGATTAAGGACACAGCTTGTGTACATAGAGGATGGGGGTGTTCTGTCCCAGTCGTTCCCTGCACTCCTCGCTCACAACCCAGGCGCTCCATTTGTCGCCAGGGGGGCATGCCCACTGCATTCAGGATGGCACCATGATGACATGTGCATGCGCCCCCCGCCCAAGCCTGAGTTTAGGCCAAGATTGCCAGGGTCTGAACAGCATAGCTTGCCTGAGCGGCGCATATGCAGGAAGCTGCAGCTGTCCGGGACAAAGCCAAAGCCAATTTCCCGTGATTTTTCTGGGAAAATTGGGACTGTTGGTGACTATGGTGTTGTCCAACAGCAGCAGACATTCCTGAATACATGGGGGCTATTAATGGAGCCAAATCAGAAAAATATCAGCAAAAACATACAGAAGTCCAGAAAGGCAAAAGAAAATGAAGAACAAGAAAACATCAAAGAAATGTGGTTAAAGTGTATTGATAGTCTTTTTTTTCCTTCGTTTTGGGTAGATTTAGAAATTTTTTCTTCTATGTTTCCACTGTGTAGTTTCTCCCTTCCTGTTTTTCTTGGTTACCATCGTCGGTAATACAGAAAGTGATGGGAAATCAGGTCAGAACGGGAACACTTGTTCTGGTGACAATTATCCAAAAAGGCTTTTTTGTAGAGCTTTCCTCTTCACATACATACATACATACATACATACATACATACATACATAGTGACATTGGGGATTGTTCAGCTCAAGTAGATAGATACGTTTTGGTGCAGTGAGTCCACATCAGAGAGGCATTTATAGTTAAGGGCCTGGTAGCCCACGTTTATTAAAAGGAAAAACAAAACAAAAGTCCATCCAGGAATCCCACGCAGGGGTCCAAGCTTCAATTAAACACACAAAATCCAAATGAAAATGCTAGCCCACCTGGCTACTCTTCAGCAGTATTGCTGCTATAGGGAACAGGCCCCTCAAACAAGCTGCTTGGATGCACACATTCTTAGGCTCCTTGGTCACACACAGTTTCAAGAGCTTCAATGCACACAGCTTCTGGCTCCTTGGATGCACACAGCTTTGAAGCCCTTCAATGCATACAGCTTCTGGCTCCTTGGACGCACACAGCTTTGAAGCCCTTCAACGCACACAGCATCTATTCTCACACAGAGACACTTACTAGCAGCCACTGCTCCAACTTCACCTTCCTCCACTCTTTCTGCTCTCACTAGCCCCTCGTTATATGGGCTGTGTGCACCTGGGCACACACCCTGCTGGCTGTCCACAAGACCCGGACACAGGGTTGGAGATCCCGTCCCACCCAAGACTCTGAAGGATCTCCAAATTACAGAGCCCCATAAGGAACTAGCAAAACCTGGAGAAAACTGCCAGAGCAGTTTTCTCCATTTCAAATTTACACTCTGTAGCTCTGCACTCAGCCGATATGCAGACTCTGTGTCCACTTTAACCCCATTTTCATAGGGACAGAGCCTTGCTCTGCCACATACCCACCCCTCTTGTTTCGATCCGGAGGGAGAAACACCTGCACCCACCATAGCAGTTGGGACACTTCTGTGCTGCCCATCAGCCACGTAGGCCCAACCCTTTTTTCGGGTGTGCTTCCAGGTATGTCCCACCTTGGATCTTAACAGGTTCCTATAATTCCGTATACTCTGCCTTCCCTCTCTTCTCTTGGGGTTCCTGAGCATACTCTCCTCTCTTGGGGGAACTCTGCCTTCCCTGATCCTACCTTTCAGCTTACAGACGTCAGTTTTATCTTTCACCACAGGTCTTTCAGGTTCAAAAACCTCTCTCTGGTTCCCCACGGCAACCAAATCACTTTTAACAGCACCAAACATTAGCAGATCATACATTTCAATGACATCCTGTCGAACACAATCAGTGCCATCTATCTCAGTACTTGTTAGGACCAGACCTGAGGAGGGACAAAACACAAGCAAGCGATTATACCCCAAGGGTCAATAGCACAGCTTCACCTCACCTGTTGTCCAACACTCCATGGGTAACTGATCTAACAAATGACACTGATCCAAGCACAAACTACTTCTTTCTGATGTACACATTACATTGTTGCAGCAACCAACATTAGCACTTTCCTTTACAGTGTCTCCGGGTACTTTAAGTTGTACCTCTTTCTGAGTGATAGAAAGCATCTCTGCTAGTGCTGCGTCTATTTTGGGCCCTACCTTCTCATGAGGTTTAGCGGGTGAGACAGTATCCACGCCCTCTATTGACCACTGCTCAGCCGCACCTCGGACCACACCAGCAGAGATGTTTATAGTCACTACACCAGCCGGAGAGACCTTTGATGTCTCCAACAATTCTCCTGGGCGCCTTCCATACCAGTTACTGGGAGCACCCTCTCAGAGAACCTCAAGACTATTTGCCACACTGTTAATAAGCATTGGCCCCACCAATACCATTGTAGAGAGACTACAGAAAGACTTCCCAGCACAGTCTGTACCACCTGGCTCCACCCATTGGTACTACGCAGCACCACCTGGTCCGACTGCGGTGGAGACACCCAAGTGTACAATGAGTGCGTTTTTACTAACTCCAGCATTTCAAGTAAGGTCTCTGTCATCTCCAAACATCCCATGTCTAAATACCAGACCTTTCTAGGGACTTTTTCCCTGTCCAAGACATGGAGGGGCTCATCCACTGCAGGTTGTGAGGTTGAGACATTTGAAGAGACCTCCAACTCCTTGGAGGTACCCCTCATCACAGCCTGTTGCTCCCCTGGAGCGCTGTCAGACACAAGTCTCACACTTATCCCTTCTGCACCAGTGTCAGTGAGCCGCTGCAGGTCATTACAAGTCACATTGTCACCTTGACACTTGAGCTGTTGGGCTGTGGACAACACATCTGCTATGCCAGCACCCTGAACAGTTCCTTCAGACTGGAGGGCATTAACCTTCGCAGGGACAAACGTGTCCTTGAGCACCAGCCGATCTGCGATCCCTCCATTGGGCATAGCAGGTGTTCTGTCCACCACATTATTTAATATTGCAATTGCATTCTCATACCAATTATCCCAGTCTATTGTGGTTCCATCACCTACTCTAGAAGGCCCCACAGGAACCTGGGATTCACTAGCCAAAACATCACCTGTGTCATTTCTATACATATCCCCTTGGGTTGACACATCATCTGACAAGGCAGGCTGTAATACATGCTTTTGCCCTACCTGCTCTGGGGGCGCTACTGACACACACAGCTCTGCACTTTCAGCTTTTGCTGGCTGAATTAACCCCTTGACACCTGGGTTACACTTAGGGTTGTGGGGCTGCGCCCGCACACTCTCACTGTGTGACTCAGTCTTCCTTTGTTTCACCAGAGTAGCACCACAGCCATCCTGGAAAACCTCTGGCTCCAACACATGGAGACCCCACGAGACTTCCATGGACAAGCCTGCGCTTATGGTTGTCATGGGAGGTATCCTACTCCCATCATTGGCAATGAACACATTGCCAACATTTTCAGACATGACATTAAAGGGAACACATTTTTCAGTGTCATTATCACCAATACCATCACATTTGCCAACAGTAACATATTTGTCAACATAACCATCATAATTTTCATTACGTATAGACATAACTGCTACTTTTGTGGATTGTCTATTACCAACAACAGCCTGTGAGCCTCTCCTCACATCACCCTCTATCTTTAAAGGGGAACTCTTTCCTCCTTGGGCAGCTCCATAGCTGACCTGGGAAACTCTCCGCTCCGTCACTGCAAGCTCCTCTGAAGTTTCCCTGGGCAACTCTGCAGCACCTGTCACTAGGGAACATGGCACAAGAACAGTTTTGGTCACCCCTAGTTTAACCTCTCCAGCACTCTGCTGGATTATAGCAGGCACATGCATAGTCCCCATGTTCATTTGAGTCTTTAACCTTGCTGTCAGCTGGGCTTCACCATGTGCCTCCCCACTGCTCCGGGTAGCACACTGCAGCAAGTCTATGTCCATTTGCACTGCGGATCTTCCCGCTGGACACACTCCCATGTCACTAGGTTCAGTCCCACAAACTGAAACAGTCTTACCATTTTCAGTGGCTGGCATCATACCCTTCACTTGAGTGCGCTGTCTCTCAGCTGCATCCATACCAGCTACTTCCTCTGTGTGGCCACAGGACGACACTGCAGCCTTTCCAGACTCTTCAGCGTTGTTCCAGAACTTTGGGCAAGTAAAAATTCCATGCCCCACTTGACCACATTCCAAGCACGGTACTGGTAGCTGAACTTTACTTTCTTGGAATCTCCTTAATGACTGGCTCTCTGTTGCCACAGGATACCACTGGTCATGACCATCAGCAGACAGACTCCTTGGATCCCCGACATCCCTGTTGGCCTGGACATTGCTTCCACAGATGACCATATTCCTCTTTTTCACACGCTGTTGTCCACCTGGCTTCCTGTTGCCAGGGGAAACTTCTTTCACTCCCTTTTTAACTGGGGATGACATGATTAATTTACCCCAGGTCACAGAAAGTTCACACTTGGAAAAATTCTCTGGCGTGGCTGGGGCATGTGGTGAAATACCCTCTAGCCATAGAACCCTTTCCCTTGCTTCAGCAAGGATTGCTTCCTTTTTCTGTTTTGAACGCCCCATGCTTGCTGTCTTACACACAGCAACTTGCAACACACTTCATAGCAAAGAGAAGAAAAAAAAAAAATATGTGATTCTCCTTTCACAGGCACACAACCTGCATGCAACACAGTCCATCAAACTTCTGTGCAATGCTGTTCGCCTGGCTGCCACACACAGCTAGCAGTAGTTCCTGATGTGACTCACCATGGAGCAAGGACCTAGATTCCACCGTCTATATGCCCGCATTCGAGCACCACTTGTGACATTGGGGATTGTTCAGCTCAAGTAGATAGATGCGTTTTGGTGCAGTGAGTCCACATCAGAGAGGCATTTATAGTTAAGGGCCTGGTAGCCCACGTTTATTAAAGGAAAAACAAAACAAAAGTCCATCCAGGAATCCCACGCAGGGGTCCAAGCTTCAATTAAACACACAAAATCCAAATGAAAATGCTAGCCCACCTGGCTACTCTTCAGCAGTATTGCTGCTATAGGGAACAGGCCCCTCAAACAAGCTGCTTGGATGCACACATTCTTAGGCTCCTTAGTCACACACAGTTTCAAGAGCTTCAATGCACACAGCTTCTGGCTCCTTGGACGCACACAGCTTTGAAGCCCTTCAATGCATACAGCTTCTGGCTCCTTGGACGCACACAGCTTTGTAGCCCTTCAACGCACACAGCATCTATTCTCACACAGAGACACTAAAGCTGGCCATACACCATACAATTTTCCTGTTCAATTTTCTTTAGATTTACCTTCAACTATGTAGTACAAGGGCCTGCCTGATTGCATCCAAATTGAAAGTGTTTAGGTTTGACCTCCTATTATATGGTTTTGGTAAATCTAAAGGAAAGTTGAACAGGAAAATTGAATAGTGTATGGCCAGCCTTACTAGCAGCCACTGCTCCAACTTCACCTTCCTCCACTCTTTCTGCTCTCTGCTCTCACTAGCCCCTCGTTATATGGGCTGTGTGCACCTGGGCACACACCCTGCTGGCTGTCCACAAGACCCGAACACAGGGTTGGAGATCCCGTCCCACCCAAGACTCTGAAGGATCTCCAAATTACAGAGCCCCATAAGGAACTAGCAAAACCTGGAGAAAACTGCCAGAGCAGTTTTCTCCATTTCAAATTTACACTCTGTAGCTCTGCACTCAGCCGATATGCAGACTCTGTGTCCACTTTAACCCCATTTTCATAGGGACAGAGCCTTGCTCTGCCACAATATATATATAATATTTTGTGATTAAAAACATTTCTAATGACACTCTTGGCTTAGAATTGCAATGAGCAACCCTGCTGGGTAGTCACAGTCTGGGCTAGGGGCAGACTGATAACTCATGGGGCCTTCAGGTTAGAAGATGGGAGCCAACATTAATGTGGCAGGCCGAAGCTTAGAGGCACCGAGCTCTGCGACATTCAGAGTGGCAGAAACAATGTGGTGGGTATGATGGGGTCAGTATGAATAGGAGAGGAGTGTGGTGGGTATGATGGGGCAGTATGTACAGGAGAGGAGTATAGAGGGTATGATGGGGCAGTATGTACAGGAGAGGAGTATGGAGGGGATGATGGGGGCACTATGTACTGGAGAGGAGTGTGGAGGGTTTGATGGTGGCAGTATGTACTGGAGAAGAGTGTGGAGGGGATGATGGGGGTAGTATGTACAGGAGAAGAGTGCGGCAGGTATGACGGTGGCAGAATGGGGGGGGGTTTCTTGCAGTGTCTATGGGGTGACCAGGGAGCCATGTTGGGAAGGTAGGTGACAATGGAATGATATCCCTCAGCTGGAGGGTAGGAAGCAGCTCTGAGTGATGTCTGCCAGCTGGATGTATGAAGGGGCCTGGGGGTGATGCAATCTGGGGGGAGTTGGGGGCTGAGAAATAGTGACGTATATAATCAAACAAAAGCTATTGTACTCGTCCACTAATCTTTACAACATTACTACTGTACAGCACTAACGAAAACTGCCAGCTCCAGATGATGTGAAGGTAATGTATGACCATTCATGTTACTGGTGCCGTTGCTAGGGGGCCACAGACCCGAGTCCCAGGGGTCCCCAACCACAGGGCCCCGGCCCACTACCGAGCCATGGCCTCTCTGCAGTAGTGCGGTGGGAAGCACGGGAGAGCCAGAGAGTGGTCAGGCAGCACGTGATAGCCGGGCGACCGAGAGAGCAGAGAGATTACATCATGCTCTCTCACTGCTCGCCCTGATGTAAGGAGCGGCTCTCTAGGGACCCTGAAGTAAGTGGGGGGCTCTCCGGGGACCCTGATGCAAGGCGGAGGCTCTCTGGGGACTCTGATGTAAGAGGGGCTCTCTGGGGACCCTGATGTAAGTGGGGGAGGCTCTCTTGGAACCCTGATGTAAGGGGGGCTCTCTGGGGACCCTGATGTTAGTGTATGTCTGCCCAAGCATATGACTTTCTTTACTTCGCTGCTATGAGCTTTAGCCCCAGATCTTTTGTAGACCTAGCAATGCCCCCGCATGTAACCCTGTGTTATCCAAGCTCTGAGTCTGTACAATCAGAAGTGTACACTCTCCACATAAACACAGGGTTAATGAATGGTCATAAATTACTTCCCATTATCTGGACTGAGGATTGGGGGATGTTTGTATAGACAGGTGTGAGGCTTGGAAGATATTGGTCAGACACACTTCCGATTATCCTGCCACTTTAACCCTTCACTGCAACTACTGCAAAACAAATCCTACTGAAAGTTTGTCAGCTTTCCACCCTAGGAGATTCCTCAAACAAAAAATTCTGCTCCTCTCCTCCCTGCTTGTAGTGTAAGCAGTGCCAGCCCAACAGTAGTGAGCTTCTCAGCTCCGCCTCCCAGTTCTCTCAGCATACCCCAGTAGTGATTGGGGGGGGAGTGGGTTAAGTCACAGATAACAGAAACCCTGCAGGAGCCTGGAGGGGGGAGACAGAAATGAGCTTCAGATTCCAAAACACACACTGGCACAGTGTATTTATGGAGAAACAATGACACTGCTGCTGTCTCCACAGATACACATACAGTATGCTAATGGAGCTCCCCCTGCCTGAATGGTCTGTCTGGGTTTCAGACAGTCTAAAAACCGGGCAGATGATTCAGAACCCGGACTGTCCGGTTGAATCCCGTACAGGTGGCAACCCTAGATTATGCAACACAAAGGGAATAAAATAAATTGATGTGGGTTTTAACCCTTCCTATTCTCTATCCAGTACAAACTATACAGTACATTCACTAAATATAACTGAGAAACTGAGAGGAAGACACAATAAATGTTACAGGTTCTTAATATCAATATGACCACAGTTTGGTATGAACAAGCTTAGTGTTGCATGGAAGAGTATACTATTAGTGAAGCAATCCTCCGAATGTGATTAGCAGCAGGTCATTGGGTGTTGTGAGAGTTTGCCCTTTTCTACCTGCTCTGTGAATAAATTCGCACATCTGTTTTCAGTACTTTTCACTTGTTTCCTGCACTGAATAATGTTGACAGAAAATATTGGAAAAAAATATGCATACCAGCATGAATTTGATTGATGTTGCTGCAACTCGTGTTCATGTCAGAGTTTCCCACATACCAGTGAGAAATATGCTGCCTTTTCACAATATGAGAACTCTAAAACTGTGAAAGTGGAATGACAAACTCATAAATGACATTCTCTCTGTGTGGGCAGCTGAGCTGATCTGCCCAGAAGATGTTTCACAGCTCTAAAATGATAGAGGAACATTTTTATTTTTTTAAATTGTTCATTGAATTCAGTATAGAATCCTTTTTTTTTTTTTTTTACTTTTGTGCATGAAGAAGCCTGATGCTTGTGTCTTGAGTGGACTTTCTTGGATTTGAACCAGTTATTGCACCACAATATTTATCCAATACAACATTTAGTGCTTTTCACTTGTTGCATACACTGAATAATGTTGACAGAAAATATTAGAAAAAAATATACAGAACAGGATGAATTTGATTGATGTTTCTGCAACTCATGTTCATGTCAGAGTTTCCCACACACCTTTGAGAAATGTGCTACCTTTTGCACAAAACGAGAATTCCAAAACTGTGAAAGTGGAATGATAAACTCATAAATAATATTTTCTCTGTGTGGGCAGCTGAGCTGATCTGCCCTGAAGGTGTTTCACAGCTATGAAATGATAGACAAAGGAATAATTTCATTTTTGTGAATTGTTCAGTATAGGAGTCTTTGCATTTTTTTAAGTGTGCATGATAAGCCTAATACACTATACTTCCAAAAGTATTGGGACACCCCCCTGCCTTTACATGAACTTTAATGGCATCCCAGTCTTCGTCCTTAGGGTTCAACATTGAGTTGGCCCATCCTGTGCAGCTATAACAGCTTCAACTCTTCTGGGAAGGTTGTCTATGGGAATGTTTGACCATTTCTCCAGAAGCACATTTGTGAGGCTAGGCACTGATGTGGACGAGAAGGCCTGGCTTGCAGTCTCCACCCTAATTTAACCCAAAGGTGTTCTATGGAGTTGAGATCAGGACTCTGTGCAGGCCAGTCAAGTTCCTCCACCCCAAACTCGCTCATCCATGGCTTTATGGACCATGCTTTGTGCACTGGTGTGAAGTCATGTTGGAACAGGAAGGGGCCATCTCCAAACTGTTCCCACAGAGTTGGGTGCATGAATTTGTCCAAAATTCCTTGGTATGCTGATGCCTTGAGAGTTCCCTTCACTGTAACGAAGGGATGAAGCCCAGCCCCTGAAAAACAACCTCAAACCATAATCCCCCTCCACCAACTGATTTGGACCAGTGCACAAAGCATGACCCATAAAGACATGAATGAGCGAGCTTGGGGTGAAGGAACTTGACTGGGCTGCACCTCAACCCGATAGAATCCCTTTGGGATAAATTAGAGCGGAGACTGTGAACCAGGCCTCCCCGTCCAACATCGGTGCCTGATCTCACAAATGCGCTTCTGGAAGAATGGTCAAACATTCCCATAGACACACTCCTAAACCTTATGGACAGCCTTCCCAGAAGAGTTGAAGTTGTTATAGCTGCAAAGGGTGGGCCAACTCAATATTGAACTTTATGGACTAACAATGGGATGCCATTAAAGTCCATGTGTGTGTAAAGGCAGGCATCCCAATACTTTTGGTAATGTAGTGTACTTGTGTGTCTAGAGTAGACCATCTTGGATTTAGACTAGTTTTTGCACCACAGTATTTTTCCAATACAATATTATACTGTGTGATTAAAGCAGATTTGAATTACACAAATATAGTCTGAATTTAGGTATGTGTATTACTTGAATCTTGGTATCCTTTGTGAATTTCTTCCAGATCTGTGCAGTAGAGATGAGTTTCAGGTTGTAAACAGGAATTACAGAAGTATTGAAAATAAAAATAAAAACCGGGAACCTGATAAATATTGAATAGATGAAGGTACAATACCACCATGACTAATGGCAGAGCGTGTACATTTGATAGACTTCCACAATAATGAAAAGAGAAATAATTATATGCACACCAAAGGGTTATCTCCTCAGAGCTAGTTTATTGAAATATAGAACAGCATCACATGATATAGCTCTTCAGAAAAAGCCCCATCCCCCATGTGTCTCCCAATGATCAGTGCCCTCCCTCCCCCCAACCCTGTAGTGGGTATCCCACACCTATCCCTCCTTCCCTCCTATGTATATGATGGGGCTGCGGGAGACCTCCCCCTCAGAGCTGAAACCAGGAGACTGTGTAAACTGCCCCCCAAGATGGTACCCCTGATGAATTCACCTGCAGCCAAGGAACCACTACAAACGATGATGCGAGTGGGTTGTCCTCCCAGAAACCTGAATGGAGAGCTCTACACCTTACGTCCACAATGGGCGAATGCAGTAGCCACTTCCATCACAGGTAAATCTGGAAAACAATCTCATTTGTCGGGGGCCACCTCTGTTACCGTTCCTCTTATGACAGGTTACATAGCCTAATCCCATCTGTGTGGGTATTGGGGATTGCTTGAAGCCTAACTCAAGGAAAAAGCAACAAGGAAGTTCATGTAGCCTACAGGAAGATGGATATTGTATAAGGACCCAAACTCAGAGCTAATTACACCGTTGATCATTCCACACCTGTACCATGTCAGTAAGGTGCCATGAAGAGTTTCCAGCCTACACACAGTGTTCACAGCAAGCAGTTTACACATGAAATACAGTCATAGGATTGTATTCGATCCCGCCAGTCTATGACTGGGTCCCAGCACTCCGGGTACCCTGATGTAACTGCCGATATGATCAGTCTACAATGTGTAATAGTACTTACTGTCCTACTACCACTTGTAATGGCTTGGTGTAGGTTATGATCCTCTGATATTCCAGGTCTTGATTGTGGCTCAATGAGTGTTGTTAGAGCTGCAATGCTGCGTGTCAAACAGATATTTCAGTGTAAGTGGTTGTCCTGTGTGAATTCTGCAGACATGAAATTCCCATGTTGAGCCTTTTTCCCATGTGCAGGGAGAGACAATCCAAGCATCAACAGCGAGTTTAGCTACAGACCATCTAATTTCCAGTCAATCCCGTGAGTGGTTAGGCATGCGGCGCATCAGGGGGTGGGGGGTCTATTCCTGTGTATGGTCTATTTACATATGTTTCATTCCTCCCCATAACTTCATCAGGACATAGAGGATCCCTTCCTGTCACTGAATTATAAATGCATATAGGCTCCGCCTATCGGCTGCCATATCTAAAAGCAACAGTCTATATTAGCCCCATCACACTATGTGCATTCACTAAAGAGTTCATCCACTTATCAATCCACTTACTAAAATCAAATTATATATCCCTAAAGGTGCACAGCTGAAATGAGGAGATAACCCTTGGGTGTGCATATAATTATATATTTTTTGAGGAATTACAGGAGGTTTGCAGCCATACAGGTTTTGCATGAAAAATCAGCATGTTCATATTTCATGGATGGGGTGAACTAAATAGCCAGATTTGGCCTGTGCACCAATGCAAACTTCCGGCTGCTAGTGCAGTTAAAAGTCAGTTAGTGGCAATATTAATCCAACTTCCCACTATGCTGCTTATATAGCAACCAAGGATGCTGTGTGGCCCAGCTTCCTACGTCCTCCCGATCAATGACATCATTGGGTGCTAGGATGCCAGGGGCTGCACAGTCACTGATTGTTATGCTGCAGAATAACATCCAATGGCACTGTGCAAAAAAAAAAATGTCATGAAACGGTCCCCAAAATGTTTTTGTCTATGAGCTGTGGTCAGATGACTTGATTGATCAGATGACTTGATGAATGCCAATCATTGGGGTTTTCAATTGTGACAGCCCTCTCCCTATAAAAGTTAAAATTCCCAGGAGCCTTTGTTCTGAGTGTTACAACAGATATGTAGTAGTTAGGTAAAGCTCACACAATACAAGGAAAGTTAAATGTTCCTGCTGGTACTCATGCTTATTGCTGAAGAAATGTTTCTCTGTATTTCAATATGCAGTCTCAGACATACAAACAGTATATTGTGCAGTTATCTAGCAGGGAGAGATTTAAGAGTGTTAACAGGGACAGTTAAAAACTTGGGCTGATAGCTTGAAAAATTTATTTTTTACAGGCAGTAGCAGACACAATCTTGAGTGACACATTTCTTGAATGTGTGAGGTTTCAGTCCCATGGGTAGAGCTTTATGGACTCGAGTCACTCGCCATCTTGTGTGGTTTAACACATGTTTAAATGTACAATTTAGGCCTGGAAATTAGTTAAAACCCCAAATCATTATATATTTTCTGAAAGCAGGGACAATGGTGAATAAAATTGTGGCATTTTTTCTTTTTTTGCCTTTTTTTTGGTCACAGGATATTTGTGCAACAGTTTATCAAATTTGAATCTGCTGTTTAGCAAAATTAGCATATTTTCAGTGAAAAATACACTAAAGTTAATTTTAATGCACACAAACACAAAGTATTACCCACTTTTTTGGTAAAATATAAAAGATGAGTTTGCCATGTGTAAATAGTTACCACATGTCAGTGAAAGGGTTACCCAAAATTGTCCAGAGTTGACACTTTAACCACATGCCGACTGCCCGTCGTCGTTTGACGGCGGCTTAATGGCTCCCCCGTGAAAATCTCCGTAGCTGTACGGCAGCCGCTTTAAGGGGTATAAGGGGCACGCATGCGCCGCCATGTCACTGAGGAGCCGATGCGCGTGCCCGGCGGCTGCGATGTCCACCGGGCACCCGCGATCGCTCGTGACAGAGCAGGAACGTGGACCTGTGTTTGTAAACACACAAATCCATGTCCTGTCAGGGGAGAGGAGACAGATCATGTGTTCCTAGTATATAGGAACACCAATCAGTTTCCTCCCCCAGTCAGTCCCATCCCCCCACAGTTAGAACACACAGTGTGCGAACACATTTAACCCCTTGATAAACCCCTAGTGTTAACTCCTTCCCTGCCAGTGACATTTATACAGTAATCAGTGGCTATTGATAGCCCCGATCGCTGTATAAATGTCAATGGTTTCAAAAAAGTGTCAAAAGTGTCCGATCTGTCTGCCGCAATGCCGCAGTCCTGATAAAAAACGCAGATTGCCGCCATTACTAGTAATATTAAAAATGCCATAAATCAATAACCAATCAATATACACATATTACAGGTTTTTTTTAAAAATTGGGATATTTATTATAGCAAAAAGTGAAAAATATTGTGTTTTTTTTTCAAAAATGTCGCCATTATTTTTTGTTTATAGTGCAAATTAAAACCGCAGAGATGATCAAATACCACCAAAGGAGAGCTCTATTTGTAGGAAAAAAAGGACATCAATTTTGCTTGAGTACAACGTTGCATGACCACGCAATTGTCACTTAAAGCCACGCAGTGCCTTATCGCAATAAGTGGCCTAGTCAGGAAGAGGGTAAATTCTTCCGGGGCCGAAGTAGTTTAAAAGGCTCTACAAGTCATCAGTTTAGGCTGGTTGCTTGCTGTGGGCAACACCCACCTGACAATCAGTCCTACATGTAGTTAAGGACTCCTTGCAGGCCAAATCATGCTTTAAAGTGTTTGTGAACCCATTTGTATAAGTCTATGCCAGACCCTCTATTCGAGCCTGGCATAGCACACTATGTATGTCATTTAAAAAAAAGAGCAGTGTAAATGCCAATTTTTCAGCTGTCTTCAGGCCGGTCACATGACTCGTGGCTGCTTTCCAGCTCAGATGGATTGCTTCTGCGGGAGGAGCCATGATCTCCTCCTGACATCAGCCAGGGAGATCACGTCGCTGCTCGGCTCCTCCCGCAGAAGCTCTGTCTCGTAGCTGTAAAGCGTCCGCGAGTCACATGACTGGCCTGAAGGCAGCTGAAAATCAATATTTACACTGCTCTTTTTTTAAAATGATCTACACAGTGTGGTATGCCAGTCTCTAATAGAGGGGCTGGCAGTGACAATTGTAGGGTTTTTTTTTTTCAATAATAGCGGCGGGGGGCAGGGCTATATGGAGACAGAGAGGCAGATGACAGGCAGGAAGGAGAGGGTGAGGGGGGAGAGAGAACTGAGAGCAGGGCAGCGTATGATGAAGGGACGCACTCTGACCACGGTGGTCATGGCTCAGCAGCCATGATTTTCATGGTCAGTATAGAGAGGGCATACAGGAAGTGGCAGGTTCAGGGAGGTTTTTTTAACAGTTTAGAGAGGGGCAGATTACACAGCACAAGCACTGTGCTGTTTAATCTGCTTTTAAGGGACCAGGATATGATTTTTTTTTTTTTTGGGGTTAACAAACACTTTAACTATGTCATTATGTGTAAAATTACACAGTGACAAACCGTCAGTCTGTCACTAATGTTATAGCAGATTACACAGAGATTTTTCACAGTGTTATCAGGGACAATGCTGATTGCTGATTTTTTATTAAAAACTGGATGGTTTGTGCCCTGTTGAAAAAGTGGACTTGTAAAAGTAAGACAGTGCATATATTCACTACCATATTTGAGGTGTTTATTTCTGGGAAAAATTACATTCTAATTTACATAGTTACATAGTTATGTAGCACCCTGGTGTTTAGGCAGGGTTGCTCCTAAATTTTACCTGCCAGGTATATGCCAGGTACCTTGGGTAATTGTTGAGGATCAATTGAGTTCACTCTAATGCCCTGTACACACGGTCAGATTTTCCAACGGAAAAAGTGCGATCTGATTGTGTTGCCGGAAATTCCGATCGCGTGTACACAAATCCGACGCACAAAGTGCCACGCATGCTCAGAATAAATTAAGAGACGAAAGCTATTGGCTACTGCCCCATTTATAGTCCCGAGGTACGTGTTTTACGTCACCACGTTCAGAACGATCGGATTTTCCGACAACTTTGTGCCACCGTGTGTATGCAAGATAAGCTTGAGCCAACATCCCTTGGCAAAAATCCATGGATTTTGTTGTCCGAATGTCCGATCAATGTCCGATCATGTGTACAGGGCATAAGTCTGTAATTGATAAAGGAAAAAGGAGATTTAGGGACTTTGCGTGAAATTGTGGCCTGGTAAGGCCACCTATTTTCATCCCTTGGGACTTTAAATTAAACCGTGGCCTGGTAAGGTCACGTGTTTCCATCCCTGTACTGATCAAAGTGGGGAGAGCAACTAGGGTGGGACTTTAAATGAAGTGCATACTTGCAATTAGGTAAATTGGTGTACAAATTGGAAAATGTATTAGGTTCATAAGAGAAATAACATGCATATAATGTTATTGGATTCATAAGAGATAAAACATGCATATACTGATAATATCAGTTACAATTGATAGAATATATGACAATGGACAAGAATGCAGCATGAATACAAGGTAGTATGAACATTGCAATTTTCCACAGTACACCAAATTAAAATTTTTGTAAAACCATAAGACATGGGGTAATGCCTGTGTGACAATTGGCCTCGGTATCCTGTGGGGTAAATTATATAGCAACTGTGGAACTTGAGTAGAATATATAAAACTTATAAAGCACACAACATTTGGTAGCTCTACGCGTTTCGTGGCTGGAGTGCCACTCGTCTGGTGCATGTGCGTGTGAAATCTAGAATAAAAGATATGATATGAGAATGATATGTTAATTGCAAACATGGAACAGAGGTGGCGTAATGAAAGAAACCCCACACAGGGTACATGCTTACGCACTGAGGTTCGTGTGATGGTGATTGGGTGCCTTGCACTGCCAGCCATTCGCAATATTTTTTTTCTCTTATGAATCCAAAAACATTATATGCATGTTATATCTCTTATGAACCTAATACATTTTCCAATTTGTACACCAGTTTATCTCATTGCAATTGTGCACTTCATTTAAAGTCCCACCCTCCTTGCTCTCCCCACTTTGCTAAGTCTGTAATTGCTGTACTTGTCTCTTTTGGCGCTAGGAGGCTGGGCACTTGATGGCATTAGATAAGACAAGGGCAAGGTCAGATTATGGGTATATGGGGGGTCTCAGCCAATGGACAAGGGTTTTCTTAAATCCCTTGGCCTGCTAGGAGAACCTATATATTTGGGTGGAGTCAGTGAATGTTCTGTGCCTCCTGGACGGCTGTTTGGATATACGTGTGTTGTATTGCCCGGGCTGCTAGGCCGGAGTTTGGGCCTATCCCGGGCACATCTGGCTGCTAGGCTGTCTGAGGGCCTATCCAGAAGCAAGAGAGCCGCGCAGGGTTAGGCTTGCCGACTGCAAGCCAACTCCAATCAGAAGTGCCGGTTCTGCCGGCCGGAGAACCTTTATTACCAGGGACAACAGTGAGTAGCTGAAGCAAGTACCGGAGCAGAATTCTCACCAACCGGGGACAGTGAAGAATCAGGAAACTTCAGCAGGTATTAAGCCAGGAACCCAGCCAGTGGAGGTGACGCTTGCAGAGCAGCCTTGTGTGTCAAGCCAGGGACCGAGGAGGCCAGTGGGGTGAAGCTTGAGAAGTATCTGGAGTGCCAAGCTAGGGACCCAGCAGAGAAGCGGGGGTGACACTTAAGGAAGATACTACAGTGAAGATTGGAGGAGGAGCTCAAGGGATTCAGTGGCAGTGAATCGTCTAGTGAGAGAGACTGGAAGCTCAGTGGGCTGCAGAACTACAAGAAGTGATTGTAGTGGAAGTGAAGGAACTATTACACTTTGTGTTAGAAACTGTTAAAGACTGTTGCCATAGGTGACAGCATTCCTACACATGCAGATGTTCTGTCTTGCTAGATGCCTTTCCCTGCATGGCTGTCCTGCTGTAGAAGTCTCGGAGTCTAATTAACATTGCAACTTCCTAAGGGTGTCCTGGCCATAACCTTCTCTCCCAAAGTTCTGTAAAGAGAAATAAAATCACTTTGCATTCAAGAAGTGTCTGACACCCATGAATCTATATTACATTACACCCACTATGCTTTGAAACCCACCATATACAGAAGGATGTCAGCTATCTCTGGCCCTGGAGGTTCTCATTAGACTGAAGGAGGCCTGGGACCTTGCTACAGTTACATAGTTGGTAAGGATGAAAAAAGACACATATCCATCACGTCCAACCTGTGTGTGTCCGCTTTTATATCAATATTACATTGTATATCCCTGTATGTTGTGGTCGTTTAGGTGCCTATCTAAAAAATTTTTGAAACTATCTATGCTCAATGCTGAAACCACTGCTTGTGGAAGAGAATTCCACATTCTTACCGCTCCTACCGTAAGGAACCCACTACGCCGTTTCCGGTTAAATAACATTTCCTCTAATTTTGGTGAATGGCCGCGAGTCTTTTTAAATGTTGATTTCTATATTTAAAAATGCTTGTAATGGGATCAGTAAAGAATATGCCATATAGAGAGCAAGGGTCTACGGGGGACCGGGATATAGAAAGAGGTAGAATAGTAAAGGAAACTTACTTCTTAAGCTGGACAGCAGAGAAGTTGCATCACCTAGGCCCATTACAAAAAGAGTATTGGATTTAAATTATATATCAAAATGAGAAATAATAGAATATTAAATGCTAGAAAAAAATTAAAAAATATATGCACAAATGCAAAAAGCCTGGCAAACAAAATAAATGAAATATAACTTCCTTCTTCAAGTACTTTGACTTTGTGGGAATTTTGGAAACTCCGTTAGACAGCTCACATGACTGGCCTGCAAATATCAAGTGGTCACTCTATTGCGTAGGGAAGAATTGGCAGAAGAGGTAAAGGGGTATGTATGTATGTACAGTGCCTTGCAAAAGTATTCACCCCCCTTGACATTTTTCGTGTTTTTTTGCCTCACAACCTGGAATTAACATGGATTGTTTGAGGATTTGCATAATTTATTTTACAGAACATGCCCACAACTTTGAAGATGTTTCTTTTTTTTATTGTGAAGCAAACAACAAATAGGACAAAATAACAGAAAAAGTCAATGTGCATAACTATTCACCCCCCTAAAGTCAATACTTTGTAGAGCCACCTTTTGCGGCTATCACAGCTCCAAGTTGCTTTGGATAAGTCTCTATGAGCTTGCCACATCTTACCACTGGGATTTTTGACCATACCTCCTTGCAAAACTGCTCCAGCTCCTTCAAGTTGGATGGTTTGTGCTTGTGAACAGCAATCTTTAAGTCTGACCTCAGATTTTCTATTGGATTAAGGTCTCGGATTTGACTAGGTCATTCCAACACTTTTACATGTTTCCCTTTAAACCACTCAAGTGTTGCTTTAGCAGTGTGTTTGGGGTCATTGTCCTGCTAGAAGGTGAACCTCCCTCCTAGCCTCAAATCACACACAGAGTGGTACAGGTTTTGCTCAAGAATATCCTTATATATAGCACCATCCATCTTTCCCTCAACTCTGACCAGTTTCCCAGTCCCGACTGCTGAAAAACATCCCCACAGCATGATGCTGCCACACCATGTTTCACTGTGGGGATGGTGTTCTTGGGTGATGTGATGTGTTGGGTTTGCGCCAGACATAGCTTTTTCTTTGATGGCCAAAAAGTTCAATTTTAGTCTCTTCAGACCAGAGTATCTTCCTCCATACATTTTGGGAGTATCCCACATGCCTTTTCGCAAACTCAAAATGTGCCATTTTGTTTTTTGCTGAAAGTAATGGCTTTCTTCTAGCCACTCTGCCATAAACCCAACTCTACGGCTTATTGTCGTCCTATGTACAGATACTCCAGTCTCTGCTGTGGAACTCTGCAGCATCTCCAGGGTTACCTTAGGTCTCTGTGCTGCCTCTCTGATTAATGCCCTCCTTGCCCGGTCTGTGAGTTTCGGTGTGCGGCCATCTCTTGGCAGGTTTGCTGTTGTGCCATGTTCTTTCCATTTGGTTATGACAGATTTGATGGTGCTCCTAGGGATCATCAAAGAGTTGGATATTATTTTGTTATAACCTAACCCTGACTTGTACTTCTCAACAACATTGTCCCTTACTTGTTTGAAGAGTTCCTTGGTCTTCATGGCAGTGTTTGGTTAGTGGTGCCTCTTGCTTAGGTGTTGCAGCCTCTGGGGCCTTTGAAAAAGGTGTGTATATGTAATGACAATCATGTGACACTTAGATTGCACACAGGTGGACATCATTTCACTAATTATGTGACTTCTGAAGGTAACTGGTTGCACCAGAGCTTTTTATGGGCTTCATAACAAAGGGGGTGAATACATATGCACATGCCAATTATCAGTTTTTTTATTTCTGAAAAATAGTTTTATGTATATATTTTTCTAATTTTACTTCACCAACTTAGACTATTGTGTTCTGATCCATCACATATAATTCAGATTAAATAAACATTGAACTAAAGGCTGTAATGTAACAAAATAGGTAAAAAGCCAAGGGAGGTGAATACTTTTGCAAGGCACTGTATGTGAAGAGCAATGCGAAAGTAAGTTTGAGAAATTATATCACTAACAAAAACTGTGATGGTACAGAGTTATTAGAGTTTGAGCTTTATAAGAGTGCAGCAAATAAATAAATAAAAACTTGTGGGCGTGTGTTATAGCCTCCCCTAATTTAAAGGATTAGGAGCAGTCCTATCTCCTTTCAGAGATTAAAATGGCTAGGAAGCTAGGCATTGTTATTATTATGCGCAATTTTAATGATCCTGATATTGATTGGGCAAATGGAACTGCACAGTCAACAAAAAATTGCCATTTCCTAAACTTACTTCAGGATAGGTTCATGGAACAGATGGTGGAAGTCGCCCTCGAGGAAAAAAAATGTTGGATCTACTAACTTCAAACATTGAGCTTATTACATAATTTAGAGACAATTTGGGTAATAGTGATCATGGTGTAATCACATTTTCCAAAAGTTATAGAAAAGAGGCATGTTGGCTCTCTTTTATAGTAAAGAGAGGCATGATTTTGTGACAAGAACTCACAATTTCAAGAAAGCTAACTTCAATAAGCTGTGACACTTACTGCATTACACTAAATGGCACCTAATATTTGCAACACGGTGCACACAAGGCAAATGGGAGTGTTTTAAAGATGAATAAAACAAGTGCATTAGTCATTATATTTCATGGAGTAACAAACATAAAAGAATAAAATCAAAACATGTGTGACTTAATTCTAGTGTTAAAAAATAGAAGGGACACCCTCGGCATTCCAGATTTATAATAAAGGCAACAGGAAATGCAAGGGAGCAATCAGGGTTGCTAAAATAGAACATGAGAAAAACATTTCTACAGCAAGTAAAACAAATGCCAAAAATGCTTTCAAATATCAATAGTAAAAGCTTTTGAAAGAACAGACAGGACCCATAACAGATGAACATAGACTAGCCACAAATCACAGGAAAAAGGCAAATGTACTAAATCAATTTTTCTCTTTTTACAGATGAAAAATACATATCTTATCAGTAATATTTATGTTTCCTTAAAGGTACAGGCACAGAGGTTGACCAAAAACCAGGATCAAGAGACTAGAGGAAATGTATGTGAACAAATCACCAGGTCAAGATGGCTTACACCCACAAGTCTATAGGGAACTTACCTCAGTTATATGAGGTCAATTGCATTGGGTCCCTTTAAAACAGCCTGGATTAGCCCTAATAGAGTGTTCCATTCAGTCTCTCAGAGAGATCAACACCAAGGAAACCCAATGAATGAGCTCAGAATAAAAAAAAAAAGAAAAAACATATTGCTCTCTTTATAGCTTAAAATTAACCAATATGTAATAAAAAAACTCACTCACATGAAAGCATATTAAGAACGGCTCACTGCTCTCTCTGACTGACACATGACACTGACAACAGATTTACATATTAGCTGCTCAAAGGCTGACCTAACCTTTTGCTACAGTTTCACATCTAATTACAGGTCTCCTCCCCACCTCCATCCTGTGACTAGATAGTACATACTGAAGCAGCACAGTATGAGCTCAGCTCTCCTTCACTCTGCTCTCTTCTCCTATCAGAATGCACATTGTAATGCAGCACACTGGATTGGCCCCTTCTGCTGCTTCTCCTGTCTCCTCTTTGTGCTCTGCTGTACAGTTCAACTTTAGGTGCTTACACTGCCTACATTTAGCACACAACAGTTTATATGTTTACAATTACACAGCTGCATTAAAGTTGTTCTAAATCCAAGACATTCTTTACCTTAATGCATTCCCTACATTAAGGCAGAAAATGTCTTACGTCTTGCTACCCCCCTCCCCAAATACTTACCTGACTCTTCTCTTGGTCCAGCGATGTGCCCTGCTGCACAAGCGTTATCTCTCCCTCTTCTCACATGACACACAGGCAGCAGTGTAAGCCATTGGCTTTTGCTGCTGTCAATAAAATCCTGTGAGGAGGGGTGGAGTGTATCTATGGAAACACACAGCCTGACTTGTGAGTGGGCCCACACAAGTGCCCCCACAGTACACGGCTTGCTATGGGGGCACTCAGAGAAGAGGAGGAGTGGAGAGTGCTTGCGGTGTATAATAACACATATACTAACACATATTGCCTTGCAGGAGAAAACTTTTTTTTTCTTTCTTCACAAGTCTTTGCTACTGCTTTAACTTGTGTTGTTATATCTTCATTAAGTTCAGCTTTAGCAGCTGAATATTTTGCTTTTTTTTATTTAAGTGCTTTATTTATTAGAAATGGTGTATTATTTAAAATTATGTATTACTGCTGGTGGTGCCCTTAGGAATTTTTTTCTTTCCTGTCTAGTGGTTTTTGCTTTGGTATTGTTTTGCTGATATAGGCCAACATGTCACAAATCACACCAGAAACACATTACTTCTTTTAACTCATTTTATTGATTTCTAGTCCTTACTGAATTCCTCTGCTTGAAAGGTGAACAGTGGATTAGCTGCTCTCTTCACTTCTTATATTATGTGGATAAGAAATCACAGGCCAGTGAATGAGAGGTAAATAATAAAAGCACATTAGAGCATTTCTTAAATCTGAAAAAATGTGCCAGAGACTGAGAGAAATTATGTCTGCAGGACCTTTAGGTATTTTATAAAGAATAAAATACACTTAGGGGAATTCGCAAAGAGTGCCAATGACACACTTTACAATTCCATCATGCCTCGCACGACAATAGCTAGTGCAGGCGACAGATTTGTGTACCTGTTGAAAGCAAGTACATGAATTTGTGGTAAGAATCACATGCAGAGGTGTAATGAGGTTCAGAGTATCCATACATGGCTCCCAACTGTCCCTAATTTCGAGGGACTGTCCCTGATTTGGAGCAATGTCCCTCGTTCCCCCTCATTTGTCCCTCATTTTGGTCTGATCTATATAGTTGTATATAAAATGCACTTTTTATCTTTTAAAAAGTGTTTCCCAGTGCTGAACCTTTCATCCAAATTCTAAATTGGTGTGTTTGTAAATTTTGAAAGCCAATATAAAGGAATTGTAGTGGTAAAAAAAAAAGCTCTTGTGGATTTAATTAACCTTTTTTGTTTTGGTTAATTCTCCTTTAAGAGGGTGTGGCAGGGGGTGTGTCCTATGCCTACATACATTTGCTAATAGGTGTCCCTCATTCCCTTCTCAAAATGTTGGGAGGTATGTCCATATGTATGGTCGTCCTCAGAGCAGCTATACAACATAGTGCAAGAGCAAATGTGTTCATAGCACTTCCAGTGCAGATGGTATATTTGAAATTTGTTGCAAGCCCATTAGTACTGAAGGAAAAGGGTTGGCAGTGCATAATGTAAGCTACTTCTTTCCTAAAAGAGAGATATGCTGCTTCTAGAGGAATCCCACAGGTATGGTGTATGCATAGTTTGTGTACCTTTTAGTTGTGACATCTGTCTCAACTTTGTTGATAAATAGTTCCACTGCTGGACATTTATTTTTATTTTTTATTTTATTTCAGGTACCTATATAGCGCCATCAATTTACGCAGCACTTAACATATACATTGTACATTCAAAATCAGTCCCTACCCTCAAGGAGCTTACAACCGTCCCTAACACATATTCATACATATTAGGGATGAGCGAAACACCCCCCGGTTCGGTTCACGGCAGAACATGTGAACAGGCAAAAAATTTGTGCGAACACCGTTAACGTTTATGGGACGCGAACGTGAAAAATCAAAAGTGCTAATTTTAAAGGCTAATATGCAAGTTATTGTCATAATAAGTGTTTGGGGACCCGGGTCCTGCCCCAGGGGATACGTATCAATGCAAAAAAAGTTTTAAAAATGGCCGTTTTTTCGGGAGCAGTGATTTTATTAATGCTTAAAGTGAAACCATAAAAGTGAAATATTCCTTTAAATATCGTGCCTGGGGGGTGACTATAGTATGCCTGTAAAGTGGCACATTTATCCCGTGTTTAGAACAGTCCCTGCACAAAATGACATTTCTAAAGGAATAAAAGTAATTTAAAACTGCTGGCGGCTGTAATGTAATGTCGGATCCCAGCAAAATAGATGAAAATCATTGAGAAAAAATGGCATGGGTTCCCCCCAGCCCATTACCATGCCCTTTGGGTCTGGTATGGATATTAAGGGGAACCCGGCACCCAAATTTAAAAAAAAAAGGCGTGGGGCCCCCAGGCCCTATATACTCTGAACAACAGTATACAGGCGGTCAATTGGTTACAAACAAGATAGGGACTGTAGGTTTGTTGTTAAGTTGAATCTGTTTGTAATTTGGAACAGGTACATTTTTAAAGTGTAGCTCCAGCCAAAAAATCTATTTTTAAGCTTTTTGGATAACATAGGGAAGGGTTATCACCCCTGTAACATTTGTTTTGCTGTCTGTGCCCCTGTTCAGAAGATTTCACCTCACTTTCTGTCCCAATGTATTTTGATTCTGGATTTTGAAAATTTTGGGTTATTAGGGAAACTAGGATTGGTGATAAAGCATCAGTGGAGACACCTTTTTCCCATATTAAACTCTTATGCCCTGTACACACTATAGGATTTTCCGATGGAAAATGTGTGATAGGACCTTGTTGTCGGAAATTCCGACCATGTGTGGGGTCCATCACACATTTTTCATAGGAATTTCTGACACACAAAGTTTGAGAGCAGGCTATAAAATTTTCCGACAACAAAATCCGATCGGTTAAATTCCGATTGTGTGTACACAAATCCAACGCACAAAGCGCCATGCATGCTCAGAATAAATTAAGAGACAAAAGCTATTGGCTACTGCCCCGTTTATAGTCCTGACGTACGTGTTTTACGTCACCGCGTTCAGAACGATCAGATTTTCCGACAACTTTGTGTGACCGTGTGTATGCAAGACAAGTTTGAGCCAACATCCGTCAGAAAAAATCCATGGCTTTTGTTGTCGGAATGTCTGATCAATGTCTGACCGTGAGTACAGGGCATAACAGGAGAAAATTTTCCCTTCCTAGGGGTAGATTTCCTCTCACTTCCTGTTGTCTCCCTCCGTTTGTAAGTAGGAGTTGTTTGTAAGTCGGATGTTTGAAAATAGGGGACCGCCTGTATATACTATATGGCCTGCCCTATACACTCTGCGGAAAATTGGGCCTTAGGTGTTGGTGGTACCAGAACACTGTAAGCCCTCACAGTTACTCTTGGTGGGCGCTGGAACAGGCCCTGCTGTTAAATATTATATCAAGAATTGTAATTACATGCCCCTGTTAGACAGGGGCAGAAAAATTGGGCCTTAGGTGGTGGTGGTAGCATAACACTGTAAAGCCTCACAGATACTCTTGAGCGCGGGAACGAGCCCTGCTGTTAAATATTTGATCAAAAATTGTAATTACACGCCCCTGTTAAACAGGGGCAGAAAAATTGGGCCTAATGCCGTATACACTCGACCGGACTTTTCGTAGGACTGATCTCCAAAGGACTTTTCGACGAAGTTCCGACGGAGTTCCAACTATACGGACTTGCCTACACACGATCACACCAAAGTCCGATCGTTTCGAACGTGATGACGTACGACCGGACTAGAATAAGGAAGTTCATAGCCAGCAGCCAATAGCTGCCCTTGCGTCCTTTTTTGTCCATCGGACTAGCATACAGACAAACTAATTTTTCAGATCGGACTCGAGTCCGTCTGAAAGATTTGAAACATGTTCTATTTCTAAAGTCCGACAGATTTTTCGACAGAGAAGGTCCCATGAAGCCCATACACGATCGAATTGTCCGACGGATTTGTTCCATCGGACCAGTTCGGACGAAAAGTCCGGTCGTGTGTACACAGCATTAGGCAGTGGTAATGGTGCCACAACACTGCAACCCCTCAGATACTCTTGTTGAGTGCAGTAACGAGCCCTGCTGTTAAATATTTGATCAAAAATTGTAATTACACGCCCCTGTTAAACAGGGGCAGAAAAATTGGCCCTTAGGCAGTGGTGGTGTTGCCCTGAACCAAAAATATTCTTAGAAGCTATCATCATGAAGCTTGAGAAGGAATAGAATAGTCACTCAGCATAATAGGATAGTCACTCAGCATATGCAGTCTCCAAGGAATCCCACATCCATAGAAAAATCAATCGGTTACATCAGAATCAGGTGCTTGGTAGCTGGTGATACTAGATCGATTCATTTTTATGAATGTGAGCCGACCAACAGAGTCTGTGGACAGGCGCACTCTGTGATCGGTTACAAAGCCTCCAGCAGCACTGAATGTGCGGTCAGAAAGAATGCTGGATGCAGGACAGGCCAGTAGCTCAATTGCATATTGAGCTAGTTCTGGCCAGTGGTCCATCCTCAAGGCCCAGTAACCCAGTGGATGCTCTGTTGGAAAGGTCTCCAAGTCTGCTCTTGCCCCTAGATATTCCTGCACCATGTAATGCAGACGCTGGCGATGGTTGTTTGAACCAATCAGACCTTGGCGCTGAGGACTGAAAAATTGTCTAAAGGCATCGGTCAGCCGGCCAACTTCTCCACTGCTCTTCCTCTGACTGAACGAAGCCTCAGCAACACATTGTACAGCACCAGGAAATTCTAACCTCACTGGGTCTGGAAATGCATTGCACAAACCTTTCTTCAAGGCCTCCTGAAGATGTTTCATCCTCTGCTCCCTCTGCAAAGTCAGGATGAGTTCTGCAACCTTACTCTTATAATGTGGATCAAGAAGGGTTGCCAGCCAGTAATGATCCCTCTCTTTGATATCACGAATCCTAGGGTCCTTACGCTAGGCATGGCCTCCCTAATTCTGCAAAGCCTGCAAAAGTTTGCAGAGGCATTTGATTCTGAGTCCTCTGGGTCAATAATGATCACATGATCTGTAACAACCTCCTCCCAGCCACATACAACTCCTTGGGTTTCTGGGGACTGAAAACCATCCCTCGGAGACTGCTGCTGAGTGTTATCCTCCACATCCATGCTAAAACAATCCTCCTCCTCTCCTTCCTGTGTGTTTGTTGGGCCTGCAGGAATAATATCTGGATAAAGGGGGCCTTGAGAGGTAAGGAAGTTCTCCTCTTCCTCCCGCTGTTCTGCCTCAAGTGCCCTGTCTATTATTCCATGAAGCGTGTGCTCCCACAGGAAGACAAGAGGGACAGTATCACTGATGCATGCATTGTCACTGCTCACCATCCTCATGGCCTCATCAAATGGTGACAGGACAGTACATGCATCCTTGATCAGTAGCCACTGGCGTGGCGAAAAGAAGCGAAAAGAAGCCAAGCTCCCCTGACCCTGTACTGGTGCCATACTCACACAGGTACACATTGATGTCCCTCTGCTGCATGTGCAGCTGTTGCAGCATTGCCAATGTTGAGTTCCACCTGGTGGACATGTCACAAATGAGGCAGTTGGTAGGCAGATAGCATTCCCTTTCAATGTCAGCCAGCCTTGTATGGCATTGTATGACCGTAGGAAATGACCACAGACTTTTCTGGCCTGCCTGCTCAAGAACCGCTACACCGCCAAATTCAGGATGTGTGCCAAACATGTAACATGGGTCAAGTGTCCATGTCGGAGGGCGGAGAGAAGGTTGGTGCCATTGTCGCATACAACCATTCCTGGCTGAAGCTGGCGTGGCGTCAACCACCTCTGAGCCTGTCCCTGCAGAGCTGACAGAATCTCTGCCCCAGTGTGGCTCCTTTCCCCTAAGCAGTGGTTTAACCTTAAACTATGCAGAGGGTTCTTTACTGTAAGACCGGCAAGGATGTGGAATTCCCTTTCACAGGTGGTGGTCTCAGCGGGGGGCATCGGTAGTTTCAAGAAACTATTAGATAAGCACTGAACGACCGCAACATATATACAATGTAATACTGACATATAATCACACACATAGGTTGGACTTGATGGACTTGTGTCTTTTTTCAACTTCACCTACTATGTAACTATGTAACTCATGCACCACATGGCACCTTTTTGCCTGAGTGCTTGCGTAGCCCCTTGAACGCTTACGGAGCACCGCTGGTTCAGAGAAAAAATCTGCAGAAGAGGCCATAGAGGAAGAAGAAGAGGAGGGGGTGGAGGAGAGAGCTGTGGCAGAATCACTGCTGGCATTTTGGAGGCATGGTGGCAGAACAAGCTCCAACAATACTGAACCCTGTCCTGCATCCTTCCCAGCTGCCAGCAAAGTTACCCAGTGCGCCGTGAAGAAAAGGTAACATTCCTGCCCATGCCTGCTAGACCATGAGTCTGCGGTAATATACACCTTGCTGCGGACTGCCCTGCCCAACAAGACAAAAACATTGCCTTCCATATGCCGGTAGAGAGATGGAATGGCCTTCCATGAAAAGAAATGGCGTTTTGGAACCTGCAACTGTGGTACAGCACGTTCCACAAATTCACGAAAGGGGTAGAGTCTACCAGCTGAAAAGGCAGTAGTTGCAGTGCTAGCAATTTGGCCAAGCTAGCATTCAGATGCTGAGCATGTGGATGGTTGGGACCGAATTTCTTTTTACGGTTTAGCAACTGGGGTAAGGAAATTTGCATGCTAAAATCACATGGTCGTGTACTGCTAGCAGATTGGCTGCAAGTACTTGGGACACCTATTGCTATACCTTCATTCCTCTCAGTGCAGGTTTTCGAGAGGACTGGAGGTATAGTAGGGTTGGAGATCCCAGATGAGGAGCAAGGAGAAGTCTGCCTTTTTCTTTGATGTGGGTCTTTCAAGTGCTGTTGCCAACGGACTTGTTGCCTTATGAGTTTATGTGAAATCTACATTAATAGCTGTAAAATATTGGAATTATGAATATATTTAATTTAGCTTTTATCTATGTAGGGAGGAACATATTATCTTCACAGAAATCTCTGGTAGACCAGACAAGTCGGTGCCTAGGCTTGTGTATACAAACAATGGGATCCAAACCTCATTGTTTTATACATACTCACTTCAAATGATCCCATGCTGGAATATGCAATGAAGGGAGGCCAACCCGTAATCAATACTTAACTTCCCGGGAAAATTCAAGTTAAGCTCCTGCTCAGAATAGTCACAAGGATTTGCATTAAAGGGGGCTGACTTATGCAAAGTATAGGGATTGGAGATGTAGCCAGTCCTTAACCAGGAATAGGGAAGCTCACCAATCAGAGCCATGCTATGCCAACCAATGAGACATCAGCATGTAATGATATACACAGACTAGATGGGAGGGAAACACACACTTTTATGGGAGAGCAACCATCAGAATGGAACCTTGGTGCTAAGGGTAATTATGGGAAAGGTCTGCATTTTACTTGTAACTAAATATGTTTGTAGATTCATGTTTTCAGGAATATACTCTGTATTCCTTCATGTAATTCTCTTATTTGAACCTAATATTTTCTTCCTTGGTGTGGACTATAGATAGATGGTTGTGTATTAGATAGACTTTCAACTGCTCACCAATAAATGTTGTTATTGTGTTAAAGCTTTCACTCATGGTCAAAGGACTCTCATTTAACCCAAATGGTATCTGAGAAATATTAAATTTCAAATATACTATACGGAAAAAGACTGCATGGGAGGTCGTCATATGTCTGGTCAAGGATGTGGTGCCCAAGCGGCTGCTTTTGTGGCCACGCTTGATCCGCTTCAGACATAGGTTGCAAACAGCAGTGGTGAGATCTGCTGCACATGTGTCCAAAAAGGCCCACACCAAGGAACTTTTCATAATCAGCGGGGAGTCAGTAGCGCCCGGCACCTGCGGATCTCTGCGGTGTGATGCAGTAGGGTGACTGCCCTTAAGCTGCCCCCCAGAGGACATCCTGCCTCATTGGAGTTGTGCCTCCTCCATTCTATCAGGCACCCAAAAAGTCAGTGACCTCTTCATCCCCTCCTTCCTTGTCACTGGAGCAAACTTGGCACTATGCTGCAGCTGGGGGAACATGACTGCCAGTTTCTTGTCCTTCTTGGGCACCCCTTCTTTCTAGGCTCACATTACTCTCTTCCTCAACCTCGGTACCATCATCGGAGCCTTCAAATCACTGCGCATCCTCCTGCAGCATGTACCCGACACTGTGGTCGAATAGTTCTGGGGACTCCTCCGTGCATGATGGTGGGGCTAAGGAAGGAGTGACTGACATGGAGCCGTTGGAATAGGCCGCTTTGGAAGCTGTATTGGCAGGCAAACTACTCTGAGCCTGGATGACAGAGGATGAGGAGGGCTTTGTTATCCATTCCACCAACTCTTCTGCATGTTGTGGTTCAATAACACGGCCAGCTGCAGGAAAAAAGGACAAGCGTGACCCATGGCCACATGCTGAGGATGCACCGTGTCCATGACCAGCACTATCGACTGTAGACACAGAGCCTGCTTGCCCTTTTTTAGTGGCATGTGAACGTCTGCCACTCCTTGGTGGCCTTCTGGACATGCTGTAAATTTTGTTTAGCAAAAAAAAACTACACTGTATTGTGTACTGTGTACACCACCAGGAAAGTAGTAGCAACTGCACTAGGGGTGCACGGTACTGTGTACACCAACAGAAGTATAAAAACTACTATGGATACACTGTATGTATTGTGTACAACACCAGGAAAGTAGTAGCAACTGCACTATGGGTGCACGGTACTGTCTACACCAACAGAAGTATAATACAACTATGGGTACACTGTATGTATTGTGTACACCACCAGGAAAGTAGCAGCAACTGCACTAGGGGTGCACGGTACTGGGTACACCAACAGAAGTTTAATAACTATGGGTGTACTGTATTGACCACCAGAAAAGTATGAGCAACTGCACTATGAGTACACAGCACTGTATACTGTGTACACCGCCTGAAGTATATTAGAAACAGTACACCAGGAATGGCCTGCAGTCAGATATAGCTAAACTGGATACAGTGGATATTTCTCTCTCTATTTTCTCTCTCTCCTCTCTCTCTCTCTCTCTCTCTCTCTCTTTATATATATATTAGAAACAGTACACCAGGAACGGACCTGGCCCAGCTCTAGTACCTCCCTGTGTAGGCTGCTCTGCCTCCCCTTGAAGGGAGGTTGTTCTCTCTCTCAGATTCTGGAGATCTGCCCCTGCCGTTCTACACCATGTGTGTGTGCAGGGATCTGTTAGTTTCAGGAGCTGCTGAGAGCAACGCTGTCCCTTGTAAACACAAAAGGCTTTTGTGTATACAAGTGACAGTGGGAAGGAGCAGAGGGTGAGAGCTAGAAGTGGCGGAATAGAGTTCTGCCACATTCCAGCTGCAAACCTGGGTACGAGGGCCACATCACAAGGCCTGGCAGGCCAGGTTTAGCCCAAGGGCCTTGTGCTTGACATATGTGATCTATAGGGCATAATCCAGTTTAATGCTTTCTCTGGAAAGGTGTTGCTTCATTTCATTGTGCACTGGACTCTTGACTTATTGCTCTTGTGGTATGAACTCCCTTATGGCCTCTGCTGGAAATTTGTATTTTTTTTTCTCTGTTTTTGGGGTCTGACTTGGCATGCTGTTATCCACCTATCCAGTATTCTGACCAAACTTTTCTAGAGATATATAAATTCTTTTCTTTGTGTACTACAGACCTTGCTCTGTCTTGCCATGGTTCACTTTCTGAGTCTGCTCAAAAGGTGTTGATTCTTAATAGTAGCTGAACAATATGGTCACAGCTTATTTTAGGGGCCATTCACACTTGTGCGATTAGTACAGGCCCTTTTTCAAAGTCCCTGTGACTTTTAAGTTGCACCAATTTGAAAGGGTGCCATTGAAAAGAATGGGGTGTGACTTGCCATGCGACTTTGATGTCCAAAGTCGCATGACAAGTCACACTCTATTCTTTTCAAAGGCACCCATTGAAATCCCTGCAACTTAAAAGTCACAGGGACTTTGAAAAGGTGCCTGTAGTATTTTGGTGTGACATTGATCCAGAAAATGTAAAGTCGGATCAAAATCACACCAAGAGTCTCTCCAAATTCGCAAGACTTTCAATGCTAATGTGAATGGAGCCTTAATTGCGGACTTAAAACCTATGACCCCATTCATTTCTGTAAGTGATCTTTGCCCAATCTACAGCCTTAACCAGCAACCCCCAAGAACAAAATAATAACCAATACACCAACAAAATGTGCAGACTGAGAGAGTTTGGAGTCTGATTCTGCCAAATTGGTAGTGAAGTGAATTTAGATTAGCTCACACTTTCCTAATAATTAGCCTCCATTATGTCTTACCATCTCCTTGTCTCTGTAAGGGACAACTATAGTGAGAAGTATAATTTTCTCTTATCTATATGTGGTTATTATATAGAGTACATACATGTTTTAATCAATATGTGAAGGGTTTTGTTGGATCTTGTTGTTTGACCTAAAATTCTCTGTATAGACGGTACAATTAAAATGTTATGGTGCCAGGGTTGGCAGAAACTGTTCTTCAGTGGGAACTTAAGGAACTTGCCTATTTAACAGTAGATTATATTGGACCTGTTCTGGGAAATGTGCATATCCCCTTAAGATGACCCAACCAATGTCATTTTACTTTGGTCTTTCCTAGCTTCTAGTGTAAAGATGAACATTTGGTCTGCTTAGCTGATTAAAAATGGCCAGTGGTACCATAATTAGACGTCCGTGCAAACGGGCTAAAATGCAGTAACACAAGTCATAGGTGGTGTCTTTCTAAAAAAAAAGTTTTGCTTCTGTCTTTTGTATGGATTAAATTGGCCTGTGGTCATAGTTTGAAGACAGCTCCTACAGACAAATATAGGTACACATGGTACAGGCAGCAATCCAGTTTAAAAAATTACAGCTCTCAAGTATTGGGTGGATGCAAATTTTTTCAGTGGCTCCACAATTGGATAACAGCATCAACAGGCCCAAAATCAGAGACACAAGCTACAGTTAGCAAGCTTTCTAAAAGGAAAGGAGAGCCACATGCCATTTTTTTTTGTTTTTGTTTTTAAAGGTGGGGAAAGTAAAGGCGTGAGGAGGCAGCTATGTTGATGTTTGATGTTTTGGCCTATTACTTCTTACATGTACTCAAGCAGTAGCGGTGCCACAATAGGCAAGCATCTTGTCTTTTCCTTGTAAGGCCTGGTTCACACCTATGCATTTTTTAGTGCATTTTCAGTTTTGCAGAAACACACTACAGTCCATTTAACATGGTTTCCTATGGGTCACATTCACATATATGCATTTTATGGAAAGGGTCAGAGACTTTTTCTGGTTTTTGGTTCTATAGGCTTCAATGGATCAAAATTGTATCAAACAACGCAAAAGGCACTTGGAATATGCAAACTGCAACCTGCATAGGTGTGAATCAGACCTAAAACAGAGCAGAAATTTAACAGAAAGTTAACAGAATAAATGGGGGCATGTCACTAGAGAAGTATTCTCAGGATGAGGACAATAAGGAGTAGGGCTAGAGGAGAAAGAGCTGGTATCAGAGAGTGACAGAGCTGCATCCTTCCCAGCCAACAAAAGGCTGAACAAGTGTGCAATGAACAGTATAGAGTGAGCAGTCCCTACCCATGTTTGCTTGACCAGATGTCGGTGGTCAATAACCTAGTTAAAGGGGGATGCATTCAGATGCTGGATGTGGGGCCGCCACTCCTCAATATATACAGTCCAGTAAGTGAGTTTTGTCACCCTATGACTGGAAGTGTCACTGACAGGATCACCAAGTGAAGGTAAAGAAAATAGACCTGAAAAAAAAAGAATGCAGGCACCACATATGAGGACTGGTAAGCTGCAATATATTAAAATGCATCCATCTATGTCCTATCTTGTTTGGGAGCAGTCAATCCACTGATCTACTGCTAATGAATGGGCCTGCTGGAACACTTTAATTTGATCAAGGCTGCAGTGCTGATCGATGTATTCTGACAGCGAAGGAGTTCAGCTGACTCCTCTGCTGTCAGAATACAATAACACAGCAAGGAGGATTCCCCTGTCCATTTAGAATGTGTGGATGAGGGAATCGGTTCAATTTTTTTTGCTCAGCCCGTTGGCGTAACAATAAAGAAAAAGAGCCATGTATGGCCAGCTGTAATCCTTGCTCCTAGGCAGCTGGGGCTTCCCTGTCTTCTCTGATGCTTCCAGCTTCCAGTTTTCTGATGCTTCCAGTTTTCAGACATTCAGTGCAGCACTTCTGCATTACCTGTGATGATGTTAAAAAGCCTGTGATTGGTGATGTGGACAATAAAGTAAAAATTACAGCTTTTTCCTCTACCCCTAGACCTACCCTGTGCAAAGGTGATTTTTTTTTCTACTGCCCAATATGGGGCGTTAAAGGCATAGCCTGCATTGTATTCCATTTTTGTGTCTTGAAGAGCTCAGCTATTTGTGTCAGGTCTATAAGTTACCATATGCTATTTTACTGATTTTCCTATCTTTCAAGTTTAGTAATGTAATCTTATTTGATGTACTTTATGTTTAATGTTTATGGCACTAAAGGGGTTAATAAAAAGTATTAAGTGTTTGCTTGTGCATCAAATCTTGCTCTGGAAGGATCACCTCATCTGAATAATTCATTGTTGACATTTTCACCCTACGTACATAAAGTATTAATTGCTGTTTATCCCATAAAAGTCAACTTGCATTGCCAACCTTGTGCACCTTATTTGTAAGTAATCCTTTTATTTGTGCATCGGAAAAGATCACAGCATGAAATAACACAAGGGTAATTCTTTCTGTAAATCTAAAATGAAATGTTTACTACACCGTCCTAATGAGGATGGTTAGTGAGGTGATTACTGTATACAAACTAAACTGTAATATAGGAACTCCGTAAATATAAAATGAGCCTTGTAAAATGTTTGCTGCTGAAGCTAGACACAGGCAGAGATATTTATGTTACTTAAATGCAGCTTGGTACTGAGGCTGGTTTATACAGCCATATACTACTAAGTATTTTCTTTCGTAAATTAGGTACAACATTACCTTCATAACTTCTATTACAAATCTAAAAATAGGTGCCTAGTGATTATTAAAAATAAGTGGACTGAGCCATGTAAACTATTCTCATATACATAATATGTACTCACTTTCATTGTATATAAAGAAATAATAAGTTACAAATCTAGCGAGAGCAGGTAGAGCCATATACATTGTTCCTATATCCCCCTAGAAAAAACAAAAAAAATCCTTGCCAACCAACCTTTATAAAAGCACAAATCTTCAAAATGTGAAAATTTACTAACTCATAAAAACATAAAAAAATAGTTACCCAAAATACAAAGGCACATGGCAACAAAAGTAATCAAGTAAAAAATGTAAGTATCAAGTAAAAATGGATATGCAATGTATATGTAACTTGCGCGTCCCTTGTTACGAAATGCGTCAGTTTTTACCCTTAGTTGTTTAACAGCACGCATGTCTGCACCACCCCACTGTGTGGGTTTTTCTTTGGTTCATTGAGAATCACAGTTTGTGAGTACCCATTTTATACAGTTTTTATTATTCATTCAATGTCATTGTTAATGCACTAGGTGTGCGCACCTTCCTTTTTGTTTTGTTTCTCCCAGTTAAAATACATACAGTAAACAATGGTACACCCAGAGATAAATGTAATAAGCACCAACCAGGAATAAACCATAAATTGCCCGAGGTTGTTAGCTGTCCCTTCCTCCTAGTGATTGTTTCACCATGGGTGATCACAGGGCACCTAGCCAAACTGTAGCATGTGAGGTGCAGGTGACTCACAAAGCTTCCACCTGGTATCTTCCAACAACCCTTCCCTCAGAAATTTTCACCATCCTTTTGAACCCTGCTACCAGAAATACCTTTACAGCAGTGATCCAGTGCTCCGGAGCCAACTTGACCCCCAAGTTAGAAGTGATGGCTGCAGCAAAGCAATTAGATGGCATTACCTACTCCAGCACAAATAAACTTAAGTCCAAACGCATGGTAAGAACCAGGTAAGCAGCAGAAAAACTAGAAAAATACACATGGAAAGCTGTATAAGATACAACCTGTAACAATTGCCCAAACTGACTGCCACCTCAAGGATCTGGTATAGAATTTTGGTGTTTTTTTTTTTTTGTGTGGGGGTGGGGGTGGGGGTAGGGGACCCCTCATTACTATCTATTGCAAACCCTTGTCTAGGATAAGGGTCGGTGATAGACCCAACCGGGACAGGGGTTTTTGGAAGGGACTGCAGGGTAGCCTTTTGCCTACTGACTATGGGATCTGACATTTGAGGGAGCTACAAGCATTTAGGAAGATGTCTTGTTATATAATGCAAAAGGACATTATTACATTTAACAGTCAAAGAAGCCATGATGGTTTATACCCACTTGAAAATCATTGAGCAGATATATGTGAAAAGAAAGCTATTTAATTAGATTTGGACAGCCCTAGGTCTTCTTGAATACTGTTGCTGGACAGTCCAGGATCCCTGATTAATCAAAGCATTATCTAGGTATGAATTCCCATTGTTAATTGAGTCACCTATTGTTTCTGTCTGTTGGCTAATTTGGCCAACTCTTGGAGGTTCTTATGATAAAATAAGCCTTGTCCCAGCTCTACCTTGTTATCTAAACCATTGTTTGATGTTTTTGATAAATATTTGGTTTTACCTTTTTACATTTTGCTGGCTATTTAACTAGTTGCCGCCCACACTATAGCCAAAAGATGGCTATAGCGCGGGCCTTAATTACCGGGAGGACATCCATTGCCAGGTCGCGCGCAGCACGCTCTGTGATCAGCGAGTCCTATGAGACTTGGCTGATCACAGATTGGAGTAAGGGGCCGATCTCGGCCCCTTACCACGTGATCAGCTGTTAGTCAATGACAGATGATCATGTGATGTATACAGAAGATCGGTAAGCTGTATTTTTTTCCCTCACGCTATTAGCGAGATGGAAAAAAAAAAGCTGATCACCGACTTCTGTCAGAGGGACATCGGTCCCTCACACAGAGAGCTGTGGCTGCCTCATCCGTGCCCACCAGTGCCACCTGCCAGTGCCACCTATCAGTAGCCACCAGTGCCCACAGGGCCACCTACCTTTGCTCACCAGTGCCTCATCACTGCCACAGATCAGAGCCCATCAGTGCCGCCTCATCAGTGCACATCAATGTTTTCAAAACCTGTTTTCAAAACTTTATAACACACTATGAAACATGAATCAAAAATTTTGATCTTTTTTCGGTTTTTTTTTTTGGAAAAAAATAAAAAATCCAGCAGTGATTGTCATGAAGCTTGGAATACGGAAGTATTTCCCTTTGATTCTATTACACAGTGGGGGGGATCTGCTGCCCTGTTTTATTGCTAACCCCCTCCAGATGGCTCCATGGTCTGGAAGGAAGGCATTGTTCTGTGTTTGACTGTTTGTTTATGTACTTTAATTACCCCCTGGAGCTTCTCTGTGTCATTACACATATCAGTCCTCCTATTCACGCTATCGGACCAATCCCTGCTGTCCCTGTTTCATGTCCTCATTTGCATGGCCAAGAGGACCTTAATTGAAGACTAAAGTGTACTTTACAATTAACCAATAGGAAAGTGGTTGTTGGGGGCGGGGTGTTCAAACTGCTGTGTATAAAATTGTGTTGTGTGCATCCAATAAAAGTGAGATTCCTGTTTGAACTTACATTCAGCCTGCCTGATGTTTGTTCTGAGCTATCACAACTGGGTTAGAACGGCACATAGCAGTAGTTCTAATCCCGGAGCATCGGATGACCGAACAATCAGATGTTGCAATCTGCAATCTGATTCTATAGCCACAGAGGAGTGTCGGGAGAGTGGAATTGAGCGAGCAGGGGCTCGTTACAGTGATTAAATACCACCAAAAGAAAGCTTCAATGGGGTTCAGTTTGGCACTCATACCTAGGTGTGCTCATCAGTATTCCTGAGTAATCTGCAGGACTAAAGCTAGGTATGCACTAGTAGAATTCTGAATAAAAATTTGTAGGAAAATCTCAAAACTCGTGTGAATGTAGGTCAAGATTTCATTAGCTTTTTGATTTTGGAATCAATGGTCTTTACCAAACGAAAACCACATTCACTGTTAAACTGCCATACATGGATCACTTTAAAAAAAAAATCGAATGGATTCCCTCATCCAGACAAGCAAGGTGGATAGAGGAATCTGACAGTGGGCACTCCTCCGCTGTCGGATTACACAGATCAGTGCTGCAGCAGAGAAAATGTTTCTATTTTGCTCCCTTGAATTTCTCGAGGTTGGAAACTAACATCGATTTGACCGCACTAATGATTTATAAAATAACATAAGTGCTTTTATGTAAAAACATTAATTTAACACCCAACATAAGACCACACAGGTGTTAAGGGGCCTTACCCTAAACCTCAATTCCAAGGCTGTGGTTTGTTCCCAAACTGTGCTTATGTGCATATATGAATAGAGTTATGTTTGCAAACTTCTTTTACATTTTTTGTTTATTTGGGTTATAGAAGATAAGTGTAGTGCTACCTCTAGAAATTGCTGAATAGGAGGGGTCCTTTGTTCTTTGCCTCGACCTTCTCAAGAACCTCAGCCCCTCTGATACACCAAGCTGTACCAACATACACGATCACAGGAAATCACTGAAAGTAATGCTAAGTACCCAATAGTAGTGTTATATCAAAGAAAACAGGCTCCAAACCAGGTAGTAAAGGTAAACGTAATATATTAAATTTACAAAAGTGTAAAGTGTAGTGCTCGTGCAAAGAATTAAGTGCAAAAAACTTTCAATATATAAAGTGCATCAGTGAATATAATAAATAGAAATATATATATATATATATATATATATATATATATATATATATATATATATATATATATATATGTATATATAATCTAATCTATATATATAACTATATCATGAATATACAGTATCATGTGACTGATTATTGTTACAAGGTCTCATGTGTGAATGGGGAGCAGGTGTGTTAAATTTGGTGTTATCGCTCTCACTCTCCTCTTCTTATGGCCTAGGCTATAAGAAGATTGCCAAGACCCTGAAAATGAGCTGCAGCATGGTGGCCAAGACCATACAGTGGTTTAACAGGACAGGTACCACTCAGAACAGGCCTCACCATGGTCGACAAAAGAAGATGAGTGCACGTGGTCATTGTCATATCCAAAGGTTGTCTTTGGGAAATAGAGGTATGAGTGCTGCCAGCATTGCTGCAGAGGTTGAAGGGGTGGGGGGTCAGCCTGTCAGTACTCAGACCATACACTGCATCAAATTGGTCTGTGTGGCTATCATCCCAGAAGGAAGCCTCTTCTAAAGATGATGCAAAAGAAAGCCTGCAAACAGTTTGCTGAAGACAAGCAGAATAAGCAGGGGCAACCTATGAAGCTCTGGTGAACTCTAAGCCCAAGAGGGTTAAGGCAGTGCAGGAAAATAATGGTGGCCACACAAAATATTGATGCTTTTGGCCCAATTTGGACATTTTCACTTAGGGGTGTACTCACTTTTGTTGCCAGCGGTTTAGACATTAATGGCAAAACCACTTTTGTAGTGTTATAGTGGCACTGCTTCCACTAGCTGGTCAGTCCCAGTCTGCAGCTTGTAGCGTGGTATCAGATACATAGGAGGTAAGAGGAAAGAACCATAGGGCAGATCGCTTCAAGAAATCATTTATTTAAATAAAAATCCACTCACATTTTAAAAATAAAACACAGGCATGTCTCAATAATAATCTCGGCATTCAGAGCTCTGCCTTGCTCCACCCAGCATGATCACCGCCTACCTCACGCGTTGCACCCAATGGGCTTTCTCAAAGGTTCAGTGGTGGTGAGAAGATAGCCATAGTTGGGGTGAAGGGCACTGTGGTGTTTAAAAGCAATATATACAGGAGCCTTTTGGTGGTGGGACTGCACTAGTCACGAAGATTTGATGAAATACTATTATGGATTTTTTTTACTGAATGATGGACCCACTTTGATTTAAGTTCTTTATATTCATGATATAGGTATATATACGGATTGATTACGGTATATATATATATATATATATATATATATATATATATATATATATATATATATATATAATTTTATTTCACTGATATATTGAAAGGTTTTTATTCACTTATTGATTGTAGGAGCGCTACACTTTTGTGAATTAGTATATTATTATTTGCATTTTGCACAGGTGGATGGATGCATTTTTGTGTTAGCTGCTCCTGGTATTATTATTTAGGATATATCACTAGATTGATCTAGGTAGAGGGTAAGCGCGGAAGGTTCTTATATCTATATAAACTTAATATATTGTCACCCAATATGGTTGGTAATTAGGCAAGCATAAAATAGGTTAATAATGCTAATAACGCAATTTAAAAAGATGACATTTGGTGTCTGGATCAGCATAAACAGTAGCAAGGCCACCTCAAGTGCAACAGTGAGCAGTAGTAAAGTTTAATCAACCGATTGCTGGAAGTCTACTGCCAGAGCGTATTTATGGCAGCGATGCTAGTCCTTGACCGACTGGGTATGTACTGTTTAAAAGAAAGGAGGTTGGTAGCGGAGGGAGCAGGGGAACAAAGAGGGCTTGCAGAATAAAAATTATGGAAGGGGCAGTCCTTTGAGATGTACCTCTGCTGGCTATCATTGGGGCCCTTTAAAAGTGTTGATGCATTTAAAGACAAGTCCCAGTTAACCTGCATGTAGTATAGGTACAGTATTGGTATGGGATAGTCTTGGCACAGGTGCAAGGTAGATGTGGTTCAGATGTGGTAAAGGTTCGGTATAATGCGGTAAAAGGGTTGGTTCAGCTACAGTCTAGGTTTGGAATAAGTGTGGTATAGAGTGCAGTATGGGTGTGGTATGGATTTGGGTACACTTTGTCCTGCTCTCAGTGGCTCAGTCCCTGTTAGCAGTATCAGCAATGAGTGAATAGCTCTCTCACCAGTCCCCAGGATGTTGCGGTGACCTCTTGCTGTGGAAGGAGAACCCTCTCAGTTTCTCCCCGAAAGCCTCTGAAGATCAGTGGTGGGAAGCAGAGGGTGAGTGGCTGCTCTAGTCCCCCTGTGGAAGCGGTGCAGGTGCTGTGATGTGGGCAGTGCTGCATTGCCCCCGGGTGTACTCTTTCCCAGTCTCAGGCTCCACTCTCTGCTCTCTCTAACTCCCTTGGTGTTACGGGGGAGAACTTTCCCAGGCAGTTTTAAAAAAAATCATCTCTCTACTCCTCCTACTGCACAGTACCTATTGGGATATGTTGTTTAGGGAGTCTATTCATCTCATAATCAGGCTGCTGTCTCAAACTACCAGGAGTCCCAGGATTCTCATCGCTCTGCATAAAAGTATATAGGCTTGCTTGGCTTTAGCTCCCCCGCCACTGGCCGGAAGTAAGTGGAGCAACATAACATCAATACCTCAGTAGAGGGGGAGAAGTATAAAAGACAATATCTCTTTCTCCATACTGCTGTAGCCCAGCACTTGGCTACATAAGGTTTTAAAATAATTTAAATAATTAAAAAAAATGACAAAGCTATTTGTTCCTAGAAAACTGTTTGCACAATTGAATTTAATTAGATTATTTCTCCCCAGGTTGGATGTTCTTCATTCATAAAAATAGTGGGAAACAGGAAAACACTGCAGTACAGCTACTAGATGGAGTTGAGGATGATAGTAAATAAAATTATATTTCTTATGATCATAAGCTACATCTGTTTCTCATAATGCAGTATTTTCCTGATTCACTCTATTCTTCATGAATGAAGAACATCCAACCTACATAAAAAATAGCTTAGTAACAATTGATTTTGCTGCCATCCACACAGAACTAATGTACATACAGTTTTTCAGAATGTATGGGTCCCTTGCATTCGGTGGGACCACATGGGATATCTCAAAGGGGCCAGGTGTCTCCTCCACCTTTTCTCTATCCGTAGGTTGCCATTGGATACAGCAGGCATCTGCTCAGCAACGGGAGCAGGAGTGGTTGGTTTTTGGCGGGAGCCATTATAAAGGTCAGCCAGCAGCTCAGGGGTCAGTCTCCGCGCTGAGAAGAAGACAGACCCACGGCCGCCGTCAGCATGAAGCGCCGATCACCTGGAAGGTGAAGAGGAGTGGCTCCTGCGCTGCCTAGCAGAGGAAACAAATGCTGCTCCGCCCATGGAGAAGACACAAGGGGACCCTGCAAAAATGGAGGAGTCGGTCCAGGACATGTGCAGTCCACACTGTCAGCCGCCCAGCAGGAAGAAGAGGCAAAGAAAGGATTCTTCTCCACAGCTAGGTGGCAGTAACCCCACTCTCTGCCTCTCTCAGGAAGGTCTTCGTGACTCACAGGCATATGCCACTCAGCCAGCTGCAGTTAAGAGCAGCCAAAAGGTTCCCCCTAGTGGTGGTGAGAAATACTCCTTATCAAATGTTAATGAATTAAGTATTTTAGTTAATTCACCGTGTAGTATTTTTGATAATTTTAAAGGGGCACAATCATCTGGTGCTTTGCTGAGTCAATTTAAAGGGGCACAGAGTTCTGGTGCTGCACAAGGGGTCTACACTGTTCAAGCTTCAGGGGCACATAGTAATGGTGCTGCTTTTACAGCTGGTGATGCTGTATCTCAGAATATTTAACACACCCCTTTTTCAGGTCAGAACATGCATAATATTGATACAGTTTGGCATAGCTCTATGAGTGACCCTGGTATAAGTAACAAAGATGGTTTTGGTTTATCTGTTAATTTAGCACCTTTGGAGTTTTTTTTCTCATGTTAATCAATCAGTTTCACAGAAAACTTTTGTGCCCAATCCTAGTGTTACTGAAACTTGTCTTAAGAGGCACTCCCATGTGAACTCTCCCCTTTGAGTTATCATTTAACCACTGCTGTAAAAAAAAAAAATTGGAGGGGCGAGTTTGTTGACATCTTATCCTTACTTCCAGCATCAAAGGGATTCTTGTCAAAATTGAAAATGGAGGATACGTCTGAGGAAGAAAGAAGGAGGGCTATCCCTAGGACATTCCAGAACTGGCTGCAAGCTTTCTGCATTTATGCAGCAGTTATGGGTGAACATTTTTTGGATAGATGCTCTAGTTTATTCCAACATCTGGACACTATAGCAGAAGTTTTCAGGCACTTCGGTGGCACAGCGTGGTTTACATATGATGAAAATTTTACACAAAAGTTGGCTGTCCACCCATCTCTGCATTTGGGAGTGAAGCATGTGGGCCTGTGGATGAATTTAATGTTGCCACAGAAACCTCAGTTCACTTCTAAGCTGGTTAATAGTGTGCAGAACCCCTTTTGTAAAGGATTCTGTTTTGCCTTTAACGAAGGACAGTGCAAGTTTGCAACAAATTGCCAGTAAAGGCATGAATGCTCATATTGTACTGGATCACATCCCGCCAGTAGATGTTATCGTAGGGTTTCTGCATCCTCAAATCAATCACAACCTAGAGATATGGTTAACAAAAGCCAAGACCCCAGTGAGTCTGGCAAAAATGTCCCCATGGTTAGATCGCTATCCAAACCGCAAGATGGTGGATCGTTTGCTTAGAGGCTTTAGCGAGCGGTTTTTGGTTCCACACTTTATGGATGAAGGTTGTTTAATGGTTAAGAACTTACGTTTAATTCTTCTGCACCCTGCAGAAGTTGAACATAAAATTGCTAAAGACCTCCAGTTTCTGGCTTTCCCCTTTGGGCTTGGTTCCAAGAGAGAGTGGGGCACCTTCCAAATTTTTCACAATCTATCATACCCCTCAGGCGACTCACTCAATGACGACGTTTCAGATGTCAAAGCCTCGGTATCTTGTGCTTATTTTGACGAGGCCCTGTTATCAAAGGCTGATATCAAATCGGCCTTTTGTTTACTTTACTTTTGTTTACTCTCGGTGCATCCGCAAGGTTTTAACTCCCTGGGTTTCCATTTTAACAAACTTTTTTATTTTGACAAGTGTATCCCCATGGGTTTTTCCCTTTCCTGCTTTTATTTTGGTGTATTTTGGGTTTTTTTGTGGGTTTTTTCATAGTTATTTCAGAACGGCCGTTGCTTGCACTATTGGATGATTTTTTGTTTGTAGGTCCCCCCAATTCCCCAATTTGTGCATGAGCTTTGACTTGTTTCTTCAATATTTGTGACTTGTTTGGCATACCGTTTGCCCATGAGAAAAACGGTGTTTCCATCGACAGTCATTGAATTCTTGGGAATCACAATCAATACATCATTAATGGAATTTAGACTTCCCCCAGAAAAATCTGGGACTTTTTGCATTTGCAGCCAGGGTGATTCCGGTTGCCAGGATATTTTCTAGGTGCTTTGCACTGGCCACAAGAGTTTTGAAGAACCCCTTTTCCCATGTCTCTGTTTCAAGGAGTGTTAAAGAAGACCTAAGACTCTGGGATGCTTTTCTTAGTAACTTTAATGGTTCCACAATTTGGCAAACAGATTTTATTGATGACTTTCAGTTAAATTTATTTACAGATGAAGCTGGTTCTGTTGGATTTGGGGCTTATTTGAATGGTCATTGGCGTGCTTCGAGATAGCAAGCTAGTTGGAATATGCCTGACATTCTTCAGAACCTGGTGTTACTGGAGCTTTTTCCAGTAATAACATCTGTCCTTATTTGGAAGGATATTTTTCAGAATCGTTGGGTCATTGTACATACCAACAATAAAGGTGTATTGTTCGCTATTAATTTATTGTCATCCAAAGCAGAATTTGTTATTAAGTTACTTTGTTTTTTGGTTTTGCATTGCATGCGCTATAATATCTGGTTAAAAGCAAAACATATATCTGGGGTACTTAATAAAGTTGCCGATGCCTTGTCTCGTTCACATTTCACCAGATTCTGGGAGTTGGCTCCAGATGCGGATTTAGTCGCCAATCCTTGCCCAGACTTCCCCCAAGGCTTGATGTGGGATTAATTGCAATGAATTTAAAAAAAATGGTGTCTCCCAAGACTTGGGAGGACTATCTTCATTCATGGTCCAGATGGTGCTCCTTTTGTTCAGTTAGAGATATCGATGTCATGAACGTTAGTGCTTATATAGCTTTGGCCTTTGTTTCCTATTTAATTCATCTGAATCTTAGCCCGGGTTCAGTTCAGAAAATTTTAGCCGGTGTCTAATTTTTTCTTAAATTCTCCTGTCATCAGGCTTTGTCTTCTTTTGTACTAGGTTAGCCAGGTCCTTAAAGGATTTAGGAGGTCCCGCCCAGTGGTGGATAACTTTTCAGATCAGCCTTTTCAGTTGCATTTTTTGGAGCCTTAAGAATTGGTGAATTTACGGCTTCCAATAAATCTTCCAGCTCCTCTCTTTTGTTTTCTCACATTATTGTGCAGAATGGCTCCCTTAAAACCTTCATTAGTAAATCAAAAATGGATGTCTTAGGTCACGGGCATGGTATTACTTTGTATGGATCTCCCAATCTGGCATGGTATTACTTTGTATGGATCTCCCAGTCTGGATATCTGCCCTTTGCACCATACCTACAGTAATTTATCAGTCAGGTCTAATTTTAGTGGTTCCTTCTTCATTCATAAGGACCTATCTGCGTTACCAAGATATCAATTCTCAGCTGTCCTTTCCTCCTGTTTAAAAAAGCTTAACCTGGTAGGTTTTCAATTTTCTTCCCATTCTGTTCAGATTGGGGTTGCAACTATGGCCAATGCATTAGGTTTCTTGTCTGATGACCTTAAATGGGTGGGTCGCTGGGACAGTCAAAGGTACAAGCTATACGTACGTCCTGATTTATTAATTATATAATTGTTTCTTTCAGATTCTCCTACAGTCAGGATTTGGATAGTGGGTCATTCCTACTTTTTTTTGGGCAATGAAGCATGCTGAATCCAGGACTTATTCACTGAATTTAGGTCTGGACAGTAATACATATTACATTTTCTGGTCAGGCATTAGAGGTCCCTGATGGCGTAAATCTCATAGATTATTTAATCCATTTGTCAAATGTTTGGCCCCCTCCTAATGTCTTAATCCTACATGCAGGGGCTACCAACATTGGGAAGGTTAGATCTTGGGATCTTCTTTGTGAGATCAAAAGAGATCTGTATTCAATTAAGCTTTTATTCAGTGTTAGCCTTCTCAGAAATGGTTCCCAGACTTCTCTGGTAACCCTTGGGCAATCTTTTCTATTTAGACAGAATTTGTAGGCACCTAAATACAGTAGGATGATTCACAATTTTCTGGTAACTTCAGGTGGAGTGTCCTATAGACATATTGAGCTGGAGGGTTTTCTTCCAGGTCTTTTCAGAGCTGATTTAGTCCATCTTTCTGATATTGGTTTAGATGTCTTTAATATGGGCCTATAAAGCTTACCTGAAGCAGCCATGGTGTTGGATGTAGTAGCCAACAGGTTCCCTTCTGGCTCCGACTGGTGGAAAGTAGTCATCCAGGATAGTCTGGATGGACACCGTGTCTTGAGTTACTGATATATGGTTGATAGCCATAATGGCCAAAATTTCAGTTAAAAGTTGTTTGAAATGTATTAAGGTTATCCCTTGAATGAACACCATGGCCAAAATTGTTGCATTTACCAAAATAAATATTATTGGTTCATATGATTAGAATCTGTCTCTTTATTATTTGCATTGACTCCCTTTATGCTATCCCATGAATAGTGATGCAAATTTTTAGACACCCCACAGTGTATTGTTTAGCACAGTGGTCATCAACCCTGTCCTCAGGGCCCACTAACAGGCCAGGTTTGCAAGATAACTGAAATAGATCACAGGTGATATAATTTGCTGCTCAGTGATTGCAGTATTCTAGTCTGCATCTCCCCAAGGCAATACATAAAACCTGGCCTGTTAGTAAGCCCTGAGGACAGGGTTGATGACCACTGGTTTAGCACATATACAAATACTGATTATTCAAATGTCATGTTGAATGACCAGCACTATATAAAATAAACTGTTCATCAAATGTGGGGATAAAATCTTGCTCTTTATTTCATAATACATGTATCTTAAGTCTTAAATGTAGGAATAGGAAATTATCTCAGTGATAACTGTGCCTTTACTGGTGTAATTAGAATTGCACATTAGGCTAAAGAAACGGGCTATTGTTTCAAATTTGTAATTATGTATGATGCTATCAGCATTAAATACCTATAGCTCACAGTGGTATATACACACTAGAATCAAGTTTAAAGTTCTGTTAGGGTATTTATTCTAGGAGGACTCCTGCTGTAAATGAGCTTAAAGTGTGATTGAATGAATTCTAGCATAAGTCTAATTTCCGTTCAAATTGGTTTCATGGCATGTCTTATATGAAATACCATATAGCTGTAATGTTGTCTAAAAGAAAAAGCTGTTTGGCTTTAAAATGTACAGCAATTGTTAAAAAAAAACAAACACTTATTTTGAATATAGAAAAGTATAAGTTAATAATTAGATGTTCTAGAAATTACAAAAAAGGTGTTTGCGTTTTCATGAATCTTTGAGTATCCGAGCAATACTTGTAATCCTTTTTTGTTTGGGGCAATTTTTTTATACCTCAAGACCAATTTTACAACACTATCACTACAGACCACCCACGCTACACAATAAAGTCAGATAACCTATATAATAATAAGATAATAGTCCTAAATGTGTACAGTACATTCCTTAGTAATTCTGCAAATGGTTACCAAATCATATTTTCACAGTAATCATTTATGACAGTACAGGAGAGAGGAATCTACCCACCATACCACCACCATTAAACAGTTTACCTACTTAATTTAATTATCTATTTTCTCTGGTTGAGTCAATCACCTGCTCCCTGCCTGTAACAGGGTGTTGGTCTCACATTGTTATTCTGTTAGGGAGCTTTCTTAGTAGTTCTCATGTCTGCTATTAGATATCTCCACATGTCCACAGTTTATTTGTGTAGATACTGTTCTAAGGGGAGCCAAGCCTAGGACTAATGTGTCCTCTGCTGTGGGCTCCAGGCACCATCTTGGAGAGGTCTGTGTCACAATTGGACACCTAGATCTTGCCAGATTTTGGCAGTCATTTGGGTCCCGACATGATATATAAATGCCATGTACGGTATCACAGGTGGGGTGTCCTGGATAGTAAGTCACAGGGGACAGGCACCATTATGTAAAGCTTAAGTCTGGCCCACATGGCTGCCTCTTTCATGGAGGGGGTCTGCATCCCAACAAAGTAGAGTATTTTTAAGTGGAAGAGAGTAGGACCTGAATCCATGATGTTAGGTGCAGGCATATCTTACATGAGAGCTATCCCTTTTTGCGGGGACAACAAAAAATATATTTATTATTTTTTATATATTCCTCAGGAGAAGGCCTCGTGGCTGATCACACGGATTTCTGAACCATGTCAGAGTAAGTCTGTGTAAAAGGACAAGCTGAGTCTCCTCTCATTACCATTCATTTAAGGAAGCCAAGCTTCTAAGGCTGGCCATACATCATTTGTTTTTAACAAACAGATTCCCCCATCCATAAGAGCTGTGCTATTTTATTCTGACAGCGGGGACTCCACTTACCTCCCTCAACTGCCTTATAAGGAGATCCCTTCAGGAGGAACTGACTTAACAACTGACTTAACAACCTGCTGGAAAGGGCAGTAACACATTGGCATAGTCTTATCCCAGCCACTATGGGGAGCTGCCTTAACCACTCATACTGAATTTAGTCAACAGGATATGTTTTCTGCATGCTGATTGAAGCAAAGAGTTGGGTTTGTGAATTAGCTATAAGAAGACACTACTTAAAGAGAAGCATCTTACTCAAAAAGCTGTACATATTGAGTCTGTCTGTGAGGGAATATTATTGTGTGAGTACATGGAAGTTCACAAGGTGTGGCAAGGAAGCAAAATGGTGGTCCCCAAAGAAAGGGAGACCTATTATTTTACTAAAAGCATTATTCTGGATATGTGACTCTGGGCCCACAAGGGCTTCCTCCAATGCCAGTGTGGACTAAAGCAAACTATGGAATAATCACTAAAAAGATTTCCTTTTGATCATGTTTTGGAGTGTCAGGCTCCTTGAGACATCTATGAATCATGGGGAGTTCATCAGCCTTTCTTTATCAGACTTGATGGGGTCCCCTTGCTTTATCTTTGCTGGGTAAGGGTGGCAGTGGGGTGTTAACCCCAAAATTCCCCTATGCTGTCCAATGCTTTCTAATTCTATATATGAAGAAAATGCAGGAAGTTTAATTAATTTCTTGTCCATTTCTTTAGACCACAAAACAAAACAAAAAGACTGCTATTGTGAGGGCTTATTCAGTTCTGAACCAGGGTTCCCATCCTTTTATCTTCCCATTCAATAACCTTATTACCTCCATTTACTAGCCTTCTTAAGGTCTCCAAGGGCTGATACCTCCTTCAAGTAACTCTATATAGGAATTGGTCTCTGCTGAGTACCTTTATTTACCATTACAAGACCAAACCTTTAAAGGGAAAATTCTTCAGGCCATGGTTCATTTCTAATCATATAATTCTTGCTTAGTTCTCACTTTACAGACTGTGAAAGCTAATCTTATTGGTAACGCCATTTTCATGTGCCTTCTAGGATAGCATGGTATTCCAATCATAGGATTTTCACTTAAGGGCCCACTTTATGGGGATCGTTTATTTGCTCAAGTGGTAAGTTATGTTATGTTGGTCAAGCCTGTCATCAGATCAGAGTAAGATTGAAAAAAATATGAGACTACTGTTATGGGAACAGCTACAAACATGTCCTGGTGATAATCAAAATTCTTGGGAAAAAATGTAAAGAATATGGCACCTTAAAATGTAAAATTATTTACCCAGCTATTTATGACATTTTATAGAAAGTCCCCAAAAGTAATGTAACTCTTGTTCTGCTGCTATGCAAACTCCTAAAGTGACAATGCAACCTAATTATGATTATTGCTATGGACAAAGGGAGTAGAACCGTGGTGGGAGATTACATCCATTTTCTGTACCTAAAGGTGTATTTACTGATCTGGATGAAATTTGAGGTTTAACCCATTCTAAGGCTTCAAAGAGAACTAAAAAGAATAATAAACTGACGAGCGGGACAACCTTGTGGACCATACCTCTACCTTTCAACCCTTTTTCTTCTTTCTCTTTCCTTTTCTCCACCTTACGATTAAAGCTCATTATCAGAATTTATTTGACCTATATACACTCTACTTGTAAACAATATGTATAGTAGGTATAAATCATTTAAATACCTACAAAAGTAACTAAGGAAATGATATATATCTTTAATTTAGGTTTACGTGAACCCAATGTTTAATATTTGAAATTTCATGATATTTACCTATATAAACCCTACTGTAAAACAATGAGCTTACTTTATAGATCCTTGTAAACTTACTTTATGTATCTTTATAACATTGTATACTCAATAAATTTCTTTTGACAAGGAAATTTGAGGTGTAAGTTGCCTAGTTGGCACCCTCTTGCCCACCATCCTTTGACATAAAAATTCAAGGTGGAAAATTGTTGACCGAACAGTGGCTCCCGCTAGTGTACCCAACCCCCGATTTACTTTTTTTTAATGACAAAACATGAATAATTTACTGATGGAGCACATTTTTTATTGACTCCTATCATAAACTAACACAATTTTTAAAGGCTTACTTTAAAAATAATAAATACACATATTTGTTCATGAAAAAATGTCTATTAATTATTTTTTTCCCACAGAAGCCTGCACAGCATTACACTTCCAATAAATGGATCAATGAATCATTGGTGCAGTATCAGGCTCCTGCAGGCATTTTTTTAGGTAGAAAGTGTAAAGAACAGAAAAATAAGTTCTATGTAGCGCGTTGCGGCAAACAATAGGCATGTCCAGTGGGAAGGTCTTAAAGGGGATTGAAACACAATCTGCACCTGATGTATACACTGCACACAAATACCACAGTCCTTGTACCCAAAAAATACTTTTTACTGCACCATAACTGACAGTCTCACAGACATAAACAAACCTCAAGACAAAGGAATTTTTTTTTTTTAATTAAACATTTCTATTACATACACTGTATTACCAAATGTATTGGGATGCCTGCCTTTACACGCACATAAACTTTAATGGCATCCCAGTCTTAGTCCGTAGGGTTCAATATTGAGTTGGCCCACCCTGTGCAGCTATAACTATTCTGGGAAGGCTGTCTACAAGGTTCAGTAGTGTGTCAGGAGTGTGTCTTTGGGAATGTTTGACCATTCTTCCAGAAGTGCATTTGTGAGGTGAGGCACCGATGTTGGACAAGAAGGCCTGAATCGCAGTCCTCGCTCTAATTCATCACAAATGCGTTCTATTGCATTGAGGTCAGGACTCTATGCAGGCTAGTCAAGTTCTTCCACCCCAAAATCGCTCATCCATGTCTTTATGGACCTTACTTTGTGCATTGGTCCAAATCATTTGGTGGAGTGGGGATTATGGCGTGGAATTTTTTTTTTTCAGGGGTTGGGCTTGGCCCCTTCGTTCCAGTGAAGGGAACTTGTCACCAATACATTTTGGACAATTTCATGCTCCCAACTTTTTGGGAACAGTTTGGGCATGGTCCCATCCTGTTCCAACATCTCTGCGCACCAGTACACAAAGCAAGGTCCATAAAGACATGGATGAGCAAGTTTGGTCCTTACCTCAACCCGATACAATGCCTTTGGGATGAATTAGACCTGAGACTGTGAGCCAGGCCTTCTTGTCCACATCAGTGCCTGACCTCACAAATGCGCTTCCGGGAGAATGGTCAAACATTACCATAAACACACTCCTAAACCTTGTGAACAGTCTTCCTAGAAGAGTTGAAGCTGTTAGAGCTGCAAAGGGTGGGCCAACTCAATTTCCTGACGCATCATGGCAGCACACACATTGGATTGTGACTCCGCCTCCACAACCTGATAGGACTGTTTAGCTATAAGTTTTGAAGAGGAGTCCACCGCTGTATTCTCCTTTTTTTCCTCACCTAGATGGTTGGACCGGTAAAAACTTGGAAACCCCTTACCGCTTCACCCCAGCTAGGTTCAGCCTCTCCTAGTTGGAAGCCCTGACTGTACAGTCTTTAAATGAACTTTATGCAGGGAACCCCACTCTGGTGGTCTCAGGGGTATGTAAAAATTATCTATACCTTACAAACCTTACAGAGGTTTTGGTGACATTTGCAGCGGTCTCCAGGTCTTTTCTCTCTCTTAGCCTGTGGCGCTCTTCGCTCTCATTACTTGCAGATGGGGAACTCCCGATATAGATCTGGTGGCAACCCCAGAGAACAACAAATGTCCCCGATTCCTGGCAAGGGCCGACTATCCGACAGCAGCAGGGATCAACTGCCTTCACCACCCATGGGAATTTCACCTGGGTTATATTTTTCCTCCGATTCCCCTAATAGCCAGATTTCTGGCCAGACTGAAGAACTCGACATCCACGGTCATAACAGTATTGCCATTCTGGCCGAGGAGACCTTGGTTCGCGACCGTATTACAATTGAACACAGAAGAGCCGCTTCCGCTCCCAGTGAGCCCAGATTTGCTCTAGCAGGGTCGATTCCTACACCCATCACCAGAACGTTTACACCTAACGGCCTGGAGGTTGAAAGGGAAAGGCTGCTGGATCAAGGATGTTCACTTAGAGTAGTGTCCATGCTACAACAGGCCAGGAAAAGGTCCACAAACAGCATGTATAACAGGATCTGGGAGCGATTCACCGCTTTTGCTCAGCAACAGTCTTGGGATCCACTCTCTCCGTCAGTCTCTCATATTCTAGAGTTCTTGCAACTAGGCCTAGAAAGGGGTCTAGGTTCAAGCACTCTCAAAGTGCAAGTCTCTGCCCTATCCGCAATGATGGGATCCAGATGGGCATTAGACCCCTCATAATTTAGTTCCTAAAGGCATGCCTGAAGATAAGGCCACCCAGGAAACCAGTCTTTCCGACCTGGGACTTATCCACCGTTCTAGAAGCTCTGTCGAAAGAACCATTCTTTCCTCTTGAATCAATATCCTTATGGGATCTAACGCTCAAACTATCATTTCTGATCGCAATAACATCTGCCGAGAGAGTCTCAGAGCGACAAGCTCTATTAATTAAAGAGCCGCATTTAGTCTTTTATCCGGATACAGTCGTCCTCAGACCCTCAGAACAGTTTGGCATCTACCTTCCACTTTAACTCAGAAATCAATCTTCCAGTCTTCCTCTCTAATGAGGGGCATCCACACCCCTTGGACATTAAATCTGTAATTGCTTCATACCTAGAAGCTACTAGACCGTTCAGGAAGGTCGAAAACCTGCTAGTCATTCCGCATGGCCCCAGAAGAGGGCAAGCAGCCTCTTCAAGAACAATAGCGGCTTGGCTAATTAAAATCATCAAAAGGACATACCTTATACAATCACTCCCAATACCGGATGGACTGAAAGCCCACTCGACCAGGGCAGTGGCCACCTCCTGGGCAGCGTACTGCAGAGTGTCAGCAGAAACCATTTGCAAGGCAGCAACTTGGTCTTCCAAAACCACGTTCATGTCACACTACAGAATAGATCCGGTTCAATTAACTACGGTTGAGTTTGGGAGATCAATCATTCAAACTAACTCCTCTATACCTTGTACCTGAGTAAATAAAATATTCTGAAAGCACCCACCCATGTAGCAAGTTTTTTCCCAATGTGTGTGCTGCCAGGGTGAGTCAGGAAAACGAAGAATTGTATACTTACCTTCCGTAATTTTCCTTTCCTGACGCATCCCATGGCAGCACACAGAATCCCACCCTTCCACTGAGAATACAGCGGTGGACTCCTCTTCAAAACTTATAGCTAACCAGTCCTATCAGGCTGTGGAGGCGGAGTCACAACCCAATGTGTGTGCTGCCATGGGATGTGTCAGGAAAGGAAAATTACGGAAGGTAAGTATACAATTTTCCGTTATTGAACACTATGGACTAAAACTGGGATACCATTAAAGTTCATGTGCGTATAAAGGCAGGCGTCACAATACATTTGGTAATATAGTGTATGTTTTTATGCACACAGAAAAGATATTTTTTCTTACTGACCTTAAGAAAGAACTTCACTAAAACCAGCAACTGTTGGGACAATGAACACTTTTGGTCAGGTCTATGTACAGCATAATATATAAAGTACAGGGGTCACTTGCCAAACAAAAAATGTATAGAGTGCAGCAGTGGGGTTAAGTTCTACGTTTACATCAGAGTCCTCTTTTACATCAAAGTCTCCAGAATTCCCCCTATAAGTCCCCCTTACAGCCATGTCCCCATAATGCCACCTTACATCAGTGCCCCCTTACATCCTCCAGAAAGCCCCTAACATCAGTGTCCCCAGAGTGCCCCCTTACATCCTCCAGAGTGCCCTCTTATTGCCTCCAGCGTTCCCCTTTAGTGCCTCCAGAAAGCGTCTTTACATCCCCCCAGACTACCTCCTTTGTGCCTCCTTACATCAGTGCCTCCAGAGTAAATGCTATACAAAGTGCAGTGCAACCTACTGGTATTTATGTCTCCAGTGCAACCATATATTCAGTAAAATACTATTTTACTAACTACTAGAATAGCAACTGAAGAGATTTCTCATTGTTTACTGCATTTTTGTCCAACCTGAGGCCCACGGGCCACATTTGACCCAAGACAGCTACGAATGCTGCCCAACACAAAATTGTAAACTTACTTAAAAATGTTGATTTTATAAAATTTTTCTTTCTGTAAAAATGAAGTCGCATTCGGACGAAGACAAATTTACAGCGTCTCTTTACTGGACTTTTATACATTTTATCTTCCCAAAGAAAAAATATCCCACTTTTCACAATCATGCCTTACTCATGTCGTTAGTTTTCGGCAGCACCTATATTTGTGAACAACTATTTTCAAGGATTAAGCACACAGAGGGAAAAATTTGAACCAAAATTTTTGATGTGTACCTTGAGAATTCATTGAGGATTGTTAATACACCTATCGAACCAGATATTGAGGCATTTGTTAACCAAAAACAGTGTCGGATATCTCACTAGTTTTATGTTGCTCTCTTTTAGTTTTATAATAAGAAATAATACAAAAAAAATAAATTGGTACATTATCTATATTAAATCTATATTGTTAACTTGTGATCTGCCTGACTTTTTCTGCTCATCAGCTATCCTTATTGTTAGTGTATTTTATGTATGGCCCAAGACAATTCCTCTTCTTCCAATGTGGACCAGGAAGGTTAAAAGATTGGACATTCTTGGTTTACTGCAACTGATGCATTTATTTATTTCATAGGTCAATCTCTTAAGGTGAGCACATTGCGTGAAAGGTAGTGGAACTCACATGGGAACTATATTCACAACAGACATGGACATATATAAGGACTTATTAGATTGTGTATGAATATTATTTCACTGAATATGTGGATTATGCACATGTCACATGTAAATGAGTAGCATTTATAATGTGTTTGTTTTTGTCTTGCTAATATTGTATTGAATAGCACATTCATATATTTATACATAAAGAAGTAAAAAGTAGTGTTTTAGTTAATATATGGTTGCATTGCAGACATAGAGACGGGTAGGTTGTGCTGCACTTTGTATAGCATTTATTCGGTCAGTTGTGGGAAGCACATATCAGTGTGAGCCGGAACAAGGGGTGTTTTGAGTTTATTATATTTAAGATTTTTTGGGTAATTTGGTTGGAACATTTAGACATTGATTGCACAGAGATTTCGTCACTAAAATAGTTTAGTACACCCGGAGTACCCCTCTAGTGACTCAAGAGTGCCCCCTTACATTCTCCTCTGTGATCCCAAAAGCATAAAATTCAAAAAGGCGCAATAGCATGGAAAGGGTTTGAGTCCTTTCCATGCCATTGTGCCTTTTTGAATTGTATGCTTTTGTGATCACAGAGGAGATTTTTTTACTTGATGCAATTACATCTTGGAATCTATGTAAAGCCTTTTTATTCTAGTTAAACCCCGTAACCATGTGAAGGCTTTCTGTTGTTTTATTATGGATGCCGTTAACCATAAACCTACCAAACAGTTCTGTAGTGGAAGGAGGTTTTTTTACCATCTGGGATCTTGCCATCCTGATCCATATTCTCACATGCCAGGTCGAGGTTGCCTGAGGTGGCTCACATGAGGAGGAGGAATTGTACCACTCGCTATCCAGAGCTTTGATACTACATGTCTGATTGATGCTGCCTTCTGGTAAGTGTATTTATTCTTCTCCCCTGGGTGGTGAATGCACACACGGCAGGGACTCCTTTAGTTCTACATTCCTGGATTCCTTCCCATCAATAATATACTAATGAATTTATATTTTCATCACCAATAGGACTATACTACCAATGTTGATTTACAATTTGCACAGTGAACTTTATTTAGAGACACTATCAATCAGATGATGGTGTTAAGAGTTTTTTTGTATATGCTAATCAGAATTTATTTTTTTTATATCACAAGATGATGATATGTCAATACTCATCATTTGATTCTTAGCGCTGCACTGTTTCCACTTTATTCTTAGTTTGTGCTAAAAGTAGCAGGGGAACGTAGGCAACACTAGAATGCAGCCTTAAAGGGGAGTTCCACCCAAAACTGGAACTTCCGCTCGTTGTACCCTGTCCCCCATCCGGTACCACATTTGACACCTTTTGGGGGGGGAGGGGGGACAGAGTACCTGTCTTTCACAGGCATCCTGTTCCCACTTCCGGGAGCCTCAACCACAGGTATTAACGTCACCGCCCGGGCTCCCTCCTCCTCCTTCCCCAGCCGCCAGATTAGTAGGAGAGAAGAGCGGAGAGTCGCCCATGCGCAGTAGGGTTCCCAGCATGAAGCCATAAGGCTTCACTGCTGGGTTCCCTTACTCGCAATGGAGGCAGCATGCACCCGACAGCTGATGGAAACATCAGCTGGTGTGCTGACATCGCTGGACTCCAGAACAGGTAAGTGTCCGATTATTAAAAGTCAGAAGCTGCAGTATGTGCAGCTGCTGGCTTCTCATTTTTGCAGCAGTTGGCAGACCTCTGCTTTAACAACTTTGCAAGGTAACCTCTGCAGAATTGGATGCATTTACAGCTGGGTGCACTGTGTCTATTGTATGGGACAATGCGTGACACTACCAATTGGGTCTATGTTAGGATATTTTATATTATGTGTTATATAACTTTTTCTGACAGACTCCATGGCAGCATACGCATGGGTTAAACTCACCTCCACTTCCCCCCTATAGGACCCCACTCCCATAAATCTTTGCTCTGAACCAGAGGCCGCGTTCCTTTTTTGTTCTCCTCCTAAAGACCAGTTTTGTTATTCGACTACCTGAAGTTTTTTCCTCTCCGCGATCAGGACCAGCCAACGGCGACTACTGGGAAGACAAGTCACGATACTCCCATAAGCCTTAGCTACTAGCGAGGTATGGAGTGGGCAAAAGGAAGAGGTGAAGCCTGGCCATTGACAGGAAGCGGCGCATTGGCCAGATAGGGCCACCCACTAGTAGCTAGGCTATCTGCCCCAAGTATGGTGTGATAAGCCTGGTCCGGTTTGATCGTGGAAGCAGGATTGAATTGCAGATCTGTGTTCATGCCATGTGCGTTGATGTATACTTTTATATTACATATTCCATGGCAGCAATTTGTACATTTTCTGTTTGTGCCTTCCAGTCTATGGCAGCTGGAGCGCATTGGCATTCCAAGCCACTGCTTTCTCTTTCAGCCTGGCGTCCCTGGGTTACTCCTGCCCAGGGTCTCAGTGCATGCGCACTGTGGGTGGCGGTGGCATCTTTTATGTGGAGAAATTCAATCAGCAGTTAGTTCTGTTGATGGAATTTCTCTGTGGGCAGCTTGCAGCAGTTTCTCTAAATGCTGTGTGCAATCTTTACAGGTATATGCTCTGCACTAACACCCTTGTATGCTGCCTGTATGATTCTGCGATTATTTGATCACCTGTGCAGGTTGTCTGTCTGTGCAGCTTTACACTGTGTATGTTTCGCTGCCCCCTCCTCCTCCCCCTTGTAGCCAGCCCTTGTGTAGCAGGTATGAAAGGGTGGGTCTAATCCTTTCATTTCTGACCGGGGTACTCTTTTTTTTTTTAAACCATTTCTTTTCTATCCTATTTTGCTTTTTTTTGAGTCCTTCTAGGTCAGATTGACAATGCACGGCATGAGTAGATAAAGACCTCATTAGGTCACAACATTCCTCTTCCAGATGTATTTGGCATTGGTCACTGTCAAGGTCCAGCCTTCATAGCAGCTATGAATCCAAGGAGGGAGCCTGTTGGGGATGCGGGACCACGGTCCCAGACGGCAAGTCTCTGTGTGAGCTATACTAAGCCCAGGCGGTTGTTAAAGGGGATGGTGATTTCCAGCAACTGGAATCTCTGGTGAGGCACGTGGTGCAGGAATCCCTTAAAGAATGGATACAAGCCACACGCAAAGTTCAACAGCCATTGCGGCCTGTTCTCCCACTAGAATGACTCGGAATAACTGGAACTGTCCAACAACCAAGCCATCCATCTATGAAGACCTCAGACAGTGAGGAAGAGGGAGATGAGTCTCTTTACCCTTGTAATGCCTTTTGGTTAAGGAAATGGTGGGTGCATTTACATGAATAGAACCTGTAGAGTCTCCTGCAAAGCAAGAGGAAGATCCGTAAGCACCTTGGGCTCCCTTTTCCTCCGTTGTGACTTTGGACACATAGGGTCACAACGCGTGTCTCAGCCCATTGATTTTCTCTGGCACCCGCTCCAATTTATGCAACCTAAAGTTGGAGCGACTCTGAAAAGGTTCCTGCTCTACTTTGGTGCGACTTTTGATGCAGTTTTGATCCAGACACTGTAAAGTTGGTTCGGGGCTGCACTCAGAATCGTATCAGGCTTGCACTCAAAAGTCGTATTCCAAATCTTGCGACTTTGGGTTCGCAATAGTGGAGACGTAGCCTTAGAGCAGTGTTTCTCAACTCCAGTCCTCAAGGCACCCCAACAGGTCATGTTTTCAGGCTCTCCATTATTTTGCACAGGTGATTTGATCAGTTTCACTGCCTTAGTAATTACCACAGCCATTTCATGTGAGGGAAATCCTGAAAACATGACCTGTTGGGGCGCCTTGAGGACTGGATTTGAGAAACACTGCCTTAGAGCAGGGACGTAACTAGAAATAGCAGGGCCCCATATCAAAATGTTGTATAGGGCCCCCTGCAAACAGCCCCCCCCAACAGCTGCCCTAGTGTCAATGCAGCGTGACCTGTGCTACATATAGCGTGACCTGTGCCCAATGCCGCGTGACCTGTGCCCCATACAGCGTGACCTGTGCCCAATGCAGCGTGACCTGTGCCCAATGTAGCGTGACCTGTGCCCCATACAGCGTGACCTGTGCCCCATACAACGTGACCTGTGCCCAATGCAGCGTGACCTGTGCCCCATACAGCGTGACCTGTGCCCCATACAGTGTGGCCTGTGCCCCATACACCATGACCTGTGCTCAATACAGCGTTGCCTGTGCCCAATACAGCCTGGTCTGCCTGTGCCCCATACAGCCTCACCTGTGCAGAGGAAGAAGCAAGCCACCCGGATCAGCAGAGAGCAGGATTGCCCGCTGTAATAGCTTTCATTTAAATTTCCCGTCTTCCCGGGGCTCATCGTCACATAGCCCCACCTCTTGGCCTGACGCCTTTGATGACATCACACGTCCCACATTGGATTGGCGTTCTGTCTATCAAAGGCGCCGGGCCAAGAGGTGGAGCTATGTGACGTGAGCCCCGGGAACACTGGTAGTTCTAATGAAAGCTATTACATCGGGCAATTCAGCTCTCTGCTGATCCGGGTGGCTTGCCTCTTCCTCTGCACAGGTGAGGCTGTATGGGGCACAGGCAGACCAGGCTGAATTGGGCACAGGCAATGCTGTATTGGGCACAGGTCACAGCTTGCCTCTTCCTCTCCTCTCTCTTCCCCTGGCTGGGAGACTGTGCCAGCGGTGCTCTCATCCTCACTGGGCCCCACTTGGCTGCGGGCCCCATAGTGCCCGCATGGGTCGCTATGGTGGTAGTTACGCCCCTGCCTTAGAGAGATTGTTCTAGTCTCCCCATTCCTAACAAAACTAGGGGACATAATTTTGGATGAATGGCGCAAGGTCGCGAGATATACCTCCCTTCTGAGCAAGCATGTAGCTTTTCCTTGAAGGATGCAGTGAATATCCCGAAAGTCGGTCTGGGCTCTTGTGGCCATGTGGATGGAGAATATGGACGCAGTATTCAAGAGCATTTTCAGAAACTCTGTAGTTCTGGAGCTAGAGCTGGTGTCGGTTTTCATAGTGAGGCTCCAATTGACATCATCCGCATAGTGGCGCGGGTTATGCTTTCGTCCGTTACGGCAAGTGAGTGCTATGGCTGGGGCCCGGGCTTGCTGATCCCACTTCTAACAAGCATAATATAGCTTTTCTTTTGAAGAAGCTTTATCTTTTGGCAAGCTGACTAGCACCGTAACCTGTTCCACAGTTGGCAAGTTGGGGTCCTGCCTCAGGACCGGCGCCTGATAGGCCGGAAGACGACAGTCTAGAGAACAAAGTTCGGAGCGTGCGAGGGTCGCACGTTTTTACAGACCAGGTCGGGATCCTAGGAAGAGATGGTGTAGAGACCAGATTTCCTCCTCAGAAGTTTGCTAAAAGCTTGAACTCGGGTATCCAAGAAGCTACTGAGTTTGGGCCTCGGACTATTGGGACGTTAAAATGGACTTTTGGGACATGCGTGGTCCATCAGAAGTCCTCCTGATCTTAATTTCACTTCAATGGATTTTACCTCACTCTAAGATAAAGGAAGCATATACTCATGCTTTACGTAAGTCACTGGTGTTGCAAAGTGCTGCCGTGCCAGTCTCTGAATGTGAGAGATTTCAGGGCAGGTACTCACCCCTCTTTATGGTCATGAAGAGGAACAGCTTGCGGAGGCCAGTTTTGGACCTTGCGCACCTGAGACAATCTTCAGCAAGGAGAAGTTCAAGGTGGAAACATTGTCCCTGATTCATAGGGGGGCCTGCTGGTGCCCAGAGCTCAGGTCTTTTCAGAGCTCCTCAAATTTGTATGACAGTTGAATCTGGAAAGGAGTCACCTGGAGTCCACTCAGTCTCCTGTGTGCCTCGGGGCTAAGTTTAATATACAGTGCCTTGCAAAAGTATTCACCCCCTTGACATTTTTTGTGTTTTGTTGCCTCACAACCTGGAATTAACATGGATTGTTTGAGGATTTGCATCATTTAATTTACAGAACATGCCCACAACTTGGAAGATGTTGTTGTTGTTGTTTTTTTTTTTTATTGTGAAGCAAACAACAAATAGGACAAAATAACAGAAAAAGTCAATGAGCATAACTATTCACCCCTCTAAACTCAATACTTTGTAGAGCCACCTTTTGCGGCTATCACAGCTCCAAGTCGCTTTGGATAAGTCCCTATGAGCTTTCCGCATCTTGCCACTGGGATTTTTGCCCATTCCTCCTTGCAAAACTGCTCCAGCTCCTTCAAGTTGGATGGTTTGCGCTTGTGAACAGCAATCTTTAAGTCTGACCACAGATTTTCTATTGGATTGAGGTCTGGGCTTTGAGTAGGCCATTCCAATACATTTACATGTTTCCCCTTAAACCACTCAAGTGTTGCTTTAGCAGTGTGTTTAGGGTCATTGTCCTGCTGGAAGGTGAACCTCCGTCCTAGCCTCAAATCACACACAGATTTTTACAGGTTTTGCTCAAGAATATCCCTGTATTTAGCACCATCCATCTTCCCCTCAACTCTGACCAGTTTCCCAGTCCCGACTGCTGAAAAACATCCCCATAGGATGATGCTGCCACCACCATGTTTCACTGTGGGGATGGTGTTCTTTGGGTGATGTGATGTGTTGGGTTTGGACCAGACATAGCGTTTTCTTTGATGGTCAAAAAGTTCAATTATAGTTTCACCAGACCAGAGCACCTTCCTCCATACATTTTGGGAGTCTCCCACATGCCTTTTCGCAAATGCAAAATGTGCCATTTTGTTTTTTGCTGAAAGTAATGGCTTTCTTCTGGCCACTCTGCCATAAAGCCTAAATCTATGGAGTGTATGGCTTATTGTCGTCCTATGTACATATACTCCAGTTTTTGCTGTGGAACTCTGCAGCCCCTCCTGGGTTACCTTAGGTCTCTGTGCTGCCTCTTTGATTAATGCTCTCCTTGCCCGGTCCGTGAGTTTTAGTGTGCAGCCATCTCTTGGCAGGTTTGCTGTTGTGCCATGTTCTTTCCATTTGGTTATTATAGATTTGATGGTGCTCCTAGGAATCATCAAAGATTTGGATTTTTTTATAACCTAACCCTGACTTGTACTTCTCAACAACATTGTCCCTTACTTGTTTGGAGAGTTCCTTGGTCTTCATGGCAGTGTTTGGTTAGTGGTGCCTCTTGGTTAGGTATTGCAACCTCTGGGGCCTTTCAAAAAGTTGTGTGTATATGTAATAACAGATCTCCTGACAATTAGATTGCACACAAGTGAACATCATTTCACTAATTATGTGACTTATAAAGGTAATCGGTTGCACCAGAGCATTTTATGGGCTTCATAACAAAGGGGGTGAATACATATGCACATGCCAATTATCAGTTTTTTAAATCTGAAAAATAGTTTTATGTATATATTTTTCTAATTTTACTTCACCAACTTAGACTATCGTGTTCTGATCCATCACATATAACTCAGATTAAAAAAAAACATTGAACTAAAGGCTGTAATGTAACAAAATAGGTAAAAAGCCAAGGGGGTGAATACTTTTGCAAGGCACTGTAATCAAGAGGACCGTTGCCATGACTCTGGATCCCAATGTTCTGGAGCAGAATATTCCTGGCCCTGTCTTCTTCCCACCTGCGTGCCTTTCAGTGTCTAAAATGATTGTCACTATGGTGTCTATGGATACAAGGGTTAAGTGGATGTTGGAGAAGGCGGCCCTTCCGGAAGGGGTTTCTCCAGCAGTGGGAGCCAGGAAGCAGAATACAGGCCTTTCACCATATAACGAAGGGAGCGTCAGTGCTCTTAGATTAGTCAACACTACGGCGGTCTCCTACGTTAAAAGACAAGGGGGGCTCACTCCCTGTTCCCTATTACAAGAAGCGGAACTGCTTATGTCTTGGGCTCAGAAGAATCAAGCCTACATCGCAGTGGCTTTTGTCCCAAAAGTCCAAAATTTTCTAACAGGCTTTTTTCCAGAGTCCAATTGGACAACAACGAATGGTCTCTAGATGCGGAGGTTTTTCAGGCACTGATGCCCTGGTGGATCATTGTAAATGCAGTAGGACCTGTGCATTTCTTCCAGTCCTTGTCAACCTCAGGTTTCTACGAAGACTCCGAACAGAGGTTGTGGAGGTAGGGGCAGTGATGCCTTATTGGCCAATTAGGCCATGGTTCCCCTTGAAAGCACAGTTCAGCTTCCGGAACCTAGTACACCTTCTTCTAAGGCCAGACCTCCTGTCACTGGGTGCAATTCTATATCCATGTCCAGCACGGTTGTGTCTGATGGTGTGGTTCTTGAGTTTGGAGGTCCTCCAGAGTTATCTCCGCTCTCTTGAATACTAGATGTATGAACGAAAAAAACAAAGTTTACGGGAGAATCTGGTCAAAGATTGTTCAATACATGTCTGCTGCTGACAGACCATGTAGTAATCTAGAAGTTCTAAATATTCTAGGCTTCCTCCAGTTGGATTTAGATTTGGCTCTATCAGTCAGCTCCCTCACAGTTCAAGTGTCCGCTTTATTGGCCTTAACAGGTGTATCCCAGTCAAGGCATCTTTTCCTGTCTAACAATTCTTCAAGGGAGCAGCTAGGCTCAGATCTCGGAGTAAACAGAGGTTTTCCAAATGGAGTCTCCCTCGTGTTCTCAACTCCCCCTTGGGAATTGGAGTGGAGTGTTCTAGGGCTGTCTCCATTAAAGGCCTCTCGGTCAAGTTCACCTTTTTTCGTGCTATCACGTTGTCATAAAAAGCCTCAGATTGATTCAATGGCCATGGAGAACTTTTTTACCGTTAGTTTGAGCGGGCTGCTACCTATGCTTGACTCAATTCCCAAGGGTGCATTAGTCTTTCTTGGGAGAAATTGTTTGATCAACCTTTAGAGTTCTAACCTGCGTCCTTTAGACGTGGGAGAGGGTGCACTGTGGCTTAGTTGGTTAAATGCATGTCTAGTAAACAGGGAATCCTGAGTTGACTCCCAATAGTGCCTTCCTTCATTTCTAGGAATCCCTCAGATATTGTGATGTTATATCTACAAAGATACAACTTCCTTCAGGCTTTAGATGCCTGTTTATTCTTTTGCCAGAAAGGGCAGAGGGATGTGCCTCATCTAGGATGATTGTGGCAGAAATTGCCTAGGCCATCCAACAGGCTCAAAGAGCCAAGGGCTTGGCTCCTTTGGAAGTAGTGTCTGCTCATTCGGCCAGGAGTGGATCTACATCTTGGGCAGCTTTGCAGTATGTGGTTCCCAAAGTAGTCTGTAGGGCAGCCTTGTGGTCCCCAATCAATGTGTTTCTGGATCATTATTGTGTAGAGTCTGCTTCCTTATCCTCTGTTTATTTTGGCTTGCAGGTCCTGTCTGTTGGTACAAATTAAAGCCTTTGAGATAGCATTGCCCGCCCATTGGGTGTATGGCGAGTTGGTTCCCATACGTATGCTGCCATGGAGTCTATCAGGAAAAATGGAAAATTCCCTCTCAAATACTTACCGTAATTTTCCTTTCCTGATAGACTCCATGGCAGCAGGAGCCCCCCCACCGCCCAATGTTTTGAGTAGGCTAGTTACAGAATGTGGCCTCTGGCTCAGAGCAAAGATTTATGGGACTGGGGTCCTATAGGGGAGAAGTGGAGGTGGGGTTAACCCATACATATGTTGCCATGGAGTCCATCAGGAAAGGAAAATTACGATAAGTATTCGATAGGGAATTTTCTATTTTTATCATGGGTGTCTGACTGCAGAGTGGAGCTCCACTGATGACAGGAAGCACGTGAGTTCCACAACCTCCACCTTTTTGATTTTTAAATGAACTTTAATGTAACAAACAACAAATGGACAAAACTACAGAAAGTGGAGCCTGGGATTTGCAGAAATACAAGATATTTTTGGGAGGTTTTGTACTTTCTGTTAAAGTGCTCTCCTTAATTGGGTTGTAAACCCTCATGTTTTTTAATGCATCCTATGCATTAACTTATAATGTGTGGGGACAATAAAACTCGCATCTGCCTCACATCAATCCGCGCCTCAGAATTACTCCGTTGAAAGATACAATAGACCAAAGCTGCTGCCTTTAAAAAAATATAACATGTAATAAACAATAAATCTACAAATCATAAATACGTATCCAGTCCTTGATTTGATAAATCTATTGAGGCGGCGCTAAGTGTCCGATGTTAAAACACTATATATAGACATAATAGGCAGGAAAATTCATAATTGAAGATGCAGACTGTGGATAAGGAGGTAAGTGTAGAAATCCTTTCACCAATAACGATCACCACGTGAGGGGGTCGCCCCCCGTGAGGATGCACTCACCACAATGTATATAACCACAGGCCTTTTGAAAAATGATCTTTGAATCCTTGCCGTCTCCTTAATTCAACCACCAGGTGGTGCAAGACCCTCTCGGTATGTGTAACATGGGGAGAAAATGAAATGCCCAATAGCGTGATATTGCTTCAGACTATTTTATTGAACAAATCATGCAAACCAGTTCCCCATTTAAAATATGCGTACCAAATATAAAAACCAAACGAGCATTGAAAAGTGCACTGTGCCTGTGTTAATGTTCCGCCGGAGGGACTCCTGGATGCGAGCTGTACACGGCTGAGCCGTTCGCTTCCTGGTTACCTTCCGTGGAGCGCAAACGTCACTTCCGGTTGATTACGACCCTGACGCGTTTCGTCACTTCCGGACGTCATCTGAGGGCGTAATCAACCATTCATGAGGCCGGCTTTATATGATGATCATAAAACGTAACAGCGAATGGAAGGGGCAGAAACACTAACCACTCCCACTCTTCTAGTGAAGGACTCAGTACTGTCAGCAGAGGGGAATCGATGGCCCCTAATCCACTAGCGCTGTTTTAAGTTAGACCGGCCGACATCATTTAAACAGTAGTGACTTTTACATCTTACAACAACCCAGGATACTTGTATAACAACAAGGGCCTGGTGTATATACACTCTTGATGGTGGGAAAAACCAAAGATAGAGATAAATATAAAAATGCAATACAAACAACAAACTTCGCAATAAAAATAGCAATGTCAGCAAACCAAAGTGAACGGAATAAAACCAGATATCCCACATCCTCCTTTTCTATTCTCATTCTTAAACCTCTAGCCCGGGTATAAATTCTTGTAACAGATATAAAATAAATAAATTAAAAATGAACAATTAATGTTTTACATAGGTCTGATTTTTTAACCTACAAAAATTATGTGCGTTCACTATGGACATATATATTTGTTACACCCGGAGGATGTGTTCAACTTGACCTTATATTTCATCATGGGACAAAGAATCTGGTTATCCGTAAACTATTCCAATTAGACTGCATACCAGCAGATAACTCAAATAATACATTAGATAATAATAACCATCCAAATATAAATGTATTTAAAATACCTATTATATCGTTTTAATAAGATGTTCAAAATTAATATGGTGGAAGTTTTTTTTTTTTTTTTTTTTTTTTTTTTTTAAAATATATTAATAAAAATTAAAATTGATATGTTATTCGTTATATCAGCAGGGAATCTAAAATTAATGTATTATTCAATATAAAAAATATCTACAGGGAAAATGTGTACATGATCAGTATTATACCTTATGTGTCACTGATAAAACAATTGATATCTAGCTCTATGTTTAAGCCGCGAGGGAAGAGCACATCTACGGAATAGATCCACTGGGTTTCATGTTTCGACAGTTCCCGAATACGATTAAGACCTCTCCAGTGGGTTTGGAGTTGTTCTACACCCCAAAATTCTAACCCCTTGGGGTCCTTGTTGTGTTTCTCCCTGAAGTGCAGAGACACATTATGGTCCTTGTAACCATTTTTTATATTGTTGATGTGTTCTGCAATTCTAACGCGTAGCAGCCTTTGGTGAAAGGATTTCTACACTTACCTCCTTATCCACAGTCTGCATCTTCAATTATGAATTTTCCTGCCTATTATGTCTATATATAGTGTTTTAACATCGGACACTTAGCGCCGCCTCAATAGATTTATCAAATCAAGGACTGGATACGTATTTATGATTTGTAGATTTATTGTTTATTACATGTTATATTTTTTTAAAGGCAGCAGCTTTGGTCTATTGTATCTTTCAACGGAGTAATTCTGAGGCGCGGATTGATGTGAGGCAGATGCGAGTTTTATTGTCCCCACACATTATAAGTTGATCTATTACTATTTCCTCTGCTGCCATGAATGTTCTCCGTTATTTGAACAACAGACATATAGATATAAATGCTTTATTCACTTGCAATGAACCCACCACCACAGAGGTGAATTATAATGGAGCTTTGTCTGCACTTAGCCATATTCTAGAGAAACAAGTACGCACTTGGTGGGATATCTGCACTCTTGAGCAATATATTAAAGATAAAATCATCATAAGGAGCCTGAGGTGGGACATCACCCCTCAGGATGGGCTGGAAGATGTAGGCTCAGCTCAGGAGTGGTTGGATTTCTTCAATGGAGTGGGTTTTAAATTACAAGAACTAGTGCTCCAAAGGAAGAAACGTAAAATGACTAACATCGAATTAAAAATTACTGATCTACAACAACAATTAGAGCCCATCAAAGACAGTCAGGTAATCATTGATTTTAATGATAGAGTCCAAAAAAGATTAGAAAAAGTAGATAGAGATACACAAAAAAAGAAAATTAAAAAATATCACAGGGATTTAGAAGATTTTAAAACTAATCATATATACTCTTGGCAGGCAGTTCCCAGTAATAAAGAAGGGACATCCGTACCCACTGAGAGACCACAGGTCCCCATTCAAACAGCTGCTACCCCCAATCCCCTGTCTAATAATCATCATGTTTATGCGAATGATTATATAGAAGACACTACATATTTTCCAAAAACCTCCACCCCTAAATTATCTACCCCCGTACAAAAAAGGGGAGGAAAAGGAGGAGATTGGAAGAAACAAGGTAAACAGAGGGGTGCTCCCTATAAGAGTTATCAGGCACCTGGGTGGACCAATGTACCGGTACACAATAGATTTCAGCCACTAGAAGGGTATCCAACAAACCCAAATCATCAGGAATATCAACCTCAAACCCGCCCTTTTTTAGGAAGAGGGAGGGGTTTCCAATGGAGGGGACGGGGGGGACCCCCACGCAGGGGGAGACCCCCCTCGTACCCTCCGTTCCCAAATCAGCACAGGGATCCACAAGCATCACCTCAGTACAGAGGACCTCAACCTTTAGCCCAGCACAGAGAATCACAACCCTGGACCCACCAGAAAATGCCTTATTGGAAGGAACAGCAACCACAAAAGAACCATCCACAACAATCAACCGTGGACAAAAACAACACAGAGGCTGCAGGGCAGGATCTAGAATCCAGAAAAAGAAGAAGGCGGTCCGATTAGGGGGTATTTTCAATCTATCCAAAGTTGAATTAACACAGAAAGAAACTAATATTTTAAATCTTGGTCTCAAATGCGGCCTAAAAAAGCCCATTAATAAGTTTAATGTATTTATTGATGTTCATAAATACATTAGAAGATTGAACATCAAGAAATATTTCTTGGGTAGTAGTCCTCCTCCCAGCACTACGGATATATGTAAACCTAACGAAGTAATTAATAGTGGTTTAAAAAATAAATCTCTATTCAATCCCTTAAACAATCCTAATCACCAAGTGGAGGTCTTCAAAGGACTGATCTTACGTGATTTGGAACATCTGAAACCAAAGAAAGATGTAAACATGAGGCATATCAGTGAAGGCATCTCTAGCTTGGAAAAAAGGAAAGATATCATTGTAAGGCCTGCTGACAAGGGAGGAGGAGTGGTGATACTCCCGAAGGAAATGTACCATTGTCAAATCATAGAGATGTTGTCAGATCAAGTGACGTATAGGTTGCTGGAGAATGATCCAACCAAGGAATACAGAAAACAATTAAAAAACCTTGTTGAGATGGGGTCCAAAAGTGGGGTATTGAATGAGAAAGAGAGACGATACTTGGTACCATCAAGTAATCGCATCCCCACTTTGTACACCTTGCCCAAGATCCATAAAGATGCCTTAAACCCTCCTGCAAGACCTATAGTAAACAGTATAGAGTCAGTCTCTGCCAGAATGGGGCAGTATCTCGATCGTTTTTTGCAAAAAAGTGTAGTTAACACCCGGTCGTACCTAAGGGATACTAAAAGCTTTTTGAACTTTTTGCAGATGGTGGATTTGACGGACAAACCCCAGGTCTTGCTGGTAACAGCCGATGTAGCGTCGTTGTATTCTATAATACAACACGACGATGCTTTATTGGCACTAAATTGGGCTCTTTGTCAAAGAGATGATCTACCTTTCAATCAGAAAGTGTTTTTAAGGAACGCCCTAGATTTTTGTCTTGGCCATAATTATTTTTGGTATGGCAATAAATTCTATACACAACAGAGAGGCGTAGCAATGGGCGCTAAATTTGCGCCGAGCATTGCAAATTTATTTATGGCAGAATGGGAAGATAAGATCATTTTTAAAGACCAACGTCCGGAACTGATTTTTTATAAACGCTATATAGACGATTTGTTTTTTATTTGGGCAGGATCGACTGAGTCACTTGAACAGTTTTTACACATTTTAAATTGTAATGATAACAATATTAGGTTGAGCTCAAACTGGCATAGTGAAACAATTAACTTTTTAGATGTAACCGTATATAGAAAGAATGACAAACTAGAGACCAAAGTTTTTTTCAAAAAAACTGACAGGAATAGCTATCTTCCGATCACTAGTGGACACCATCCTCTGTGGCTTAAAAACATGGGACAGCTCACTAGGATTATTCTTACGAAACTTCTATCTCTCTTCTCTACCACCCCAGGATCCTATTTTTACGTATTCACAATCTTGGCAGATCCATGCTGTATGGCTCACAGGAAACTGTACAGTTGTCACTATAAATGCTCCCAGCCCACCTCAAAGTCTCTGTGTATGCATGGACAACCATTAATTTCTATCATAAACACAGGTAATAGAAGACCTCTACATAGAAATGAATGGTTTACATAGAAATGAATGTTTACCTTGCATGCACAGAAATTTTTGGGACAGGCCAGGAAAGTTTCCCAGAGGTAGCTATACTTTTCCCCATGAGGCCCAGTCACACAGCCTGAGTCTGCCAAGATAGTAGTTAAGTGGTTATAAGACTTGGGTTGAGTCATTAAAATTGTACTTTAAATACAAAAAAAAACTACAATACTGCTATTAATAAGGCTGCATAACTACATGCTTGCTAGGTACATGTTTAGTTCATTTCAGCCTTGCCTTGTTGGGCTGATATTCATTAAAAGTGGTTCCTCTATATTTAAAATGTATGTTTGAAAACAGATTTTAGGCCCTTCCAATCCTGTCTTGTGAAATTATAAGAATTGCACTAGAAAAGGCTAGATGTTTTTACATGGGATTGATCTTGCATGGTAATAGCTGGCCATGAAACAAGCAAATATTTGCTGAGATTATGTTATGATCAAATTCTAGACGATCCCTGACAGTGATCAATAAAATGATAAACTAGTATTCTTATACTGGCAGCACTAGTGTTAAGAAAGAATGAAAAAGCTGGATATAAAGAGCGATCCCACTCCCCCATTAATCTATGTGTGGGCACAGTCAGCAAAGATGTTATTTAAAGAGTGGAATCTTGATAAAAAGAACAGGTGTGTGGGATGCAGAAGATGAACATATAATATGAATCTTTAAGCTGTTTTATCCTTTAGAAGTTTTTAACGATGATTTGTGAATGCAGTAAATGTTGACACAGATTTACCATAGAAAGCGAGTACATTTGTATTTTAATTTTTTTTAGGAGCACCTGGCAATAGTTTATTTATTTTGCTGGTAGGACATACATGTGTTGAGTTTAAGATGAAAATGTATAAAAATGGAAAAATTGGCTGCACACCACAGTAATGAACCAAGATCCTTTATTGGACATCCCATGAATAAAAATGTATGTAAGCCCCCATTCACACCTGATTGTTTTTGTTTTTTGCACATTTTTCTACACAGGACAATGCTCAACATCAAAATTTCATTTTTATGTGTTTTGGCTCTTCACAGCTTTAGGCTCAGTCGCTTAAGCTTGAAAAGGTACATGAGAATTTTTTTGAGCTGTGTTGCACATTTTTGCCCCATAGACATTTTTGCCCTCCTCCTCTTCTTAAGCCCAGCTAAAGAAAAAAAAATATGGAGGCGCAAGGCCCTGCTATGCTGGGCATGGAGGCATTTAAACAGGTTCAGGCACTACTCAATCTTTACAACCTCAGAGATCCACACTACAAAGAACAAGGAACAAGGAGCAGGGGTCCTGGGAGGGCACTGGAAAGCAGGTGTACCCAGACTGTCTGGGAATCATACACTGTCACACAACAAGATAGCCATAGTTAGCCTCTATATGTCTATAGGACTAGAATACATAAAAAAAATGACAGTACATTACTTACTGATATATGGGGGGTCGTTTACTATAACGCTGCATGCTAATTACCACAAATTAGCGCTAATCACGGTAATTAGTGCTAAAATGGTATTCACTATAGCGTTGGTAAAAAATTACTCCCAAAATCAAATTTACTATAGCTCCCAGAAAATAGATTGCGCCCAAACCCTTACTCTGCTCAAACCTGGAGTAGTGCACATGGAAATAATGTTTAGAGCATGATATAATTGCCCAAATGGTACTGAAATGTGCGGTATATTGTTTAAAGATATGTGATCAAAGTAAGAGCGCTACTTTGTGTCAAACTAATAAATCAATAACACAAAATAAAAATATCAATAGTACCATTAACCATAAAAAAGTCAATAATGATATAAATAAATGATTATAGTCCATAGAAGATTTAAGTGTGTAGAGTTCATTTTCCCTGCCCAAGCTGCTGCACCGCAGAAAGAAGTTCGCTCCCAGCAATCCACATGCCCAGCGGTTAAATGCTAGCTTGGCAAAATTGCTAGCACTTCAACTGCTACCTTTTCAGTTGGTAGACTCTGCCCCCTTCCGTGAGTTTGTGGAATGTGTGGTTCCTCAGTGGCAGGTACCAGTTCAAAATTACAAATAGATTCTACTTAACAACAAACCTACAGTCTGTCAGAGGAGGTCTCGGAATGGACAGGCTATTTGGCGCTCTGGTGTGCGCCGGCTCACGCCGGTCCGCGTCGGCGCGGGTGCGCGCCCGTTCGCGCTGTTGTGCGGGCGTGTGCGGGTGCAAGCCGGGGCGCGTGCACGGTGCTTGGCGCCAATCGCCCTATTTAGTCTGCTGAGACCTTCCGCTCGGTGCTGTCCGATCTGCAGCTCCCAGTTCCTGAGTTCCTGTTACCTGTCTGCCTGTTTTATCTCCTTGTGACCCCGGCCTGTCTTTGGATTCTTCTCTGTTATCTGCCTGCACCTGACCCCGGCTTTCCTTGACCACGAATCTGCCTGCTCCTTTGTACCACGTTGCCCGCCTGCTGCTGACCCCGCCTGTGACCCGGACTTTCAGCCTGTCTGTTCCTCTGTACCGTGCTGACCGCTTGTTGCCAACTCTGCCTGTGACCGGACCTGCCCTTTCTGCTCCTGCTCTGCACCGCCTGCCTACGTCCAGCCTGTTAAGGACTTCCAGACCACTCGCATTAGGATCCTGGGCCTTACTTCCGCAAGTCACCCGCCAGGCTCTCTTACCACTCTGCGCTCCTGTGCCTTCTGTTTACACTACCAGGGGCCGGTAACCAGATACATACGGTAGGCCTCCCCCTGCTACATCGGGTTCATCAGTCAGGTACGTGCAAGTCTGACACAGTCCCTGTCTTGTTTGCACCGCCTGTATACTGCTGTTCAGAGTATATTGGGCCTGGTGGCCCCTCACCTTTCCTTTTTTTAATTTGGGTGCGGGGTTCCCCTTAATATCCATACAAGACCCAACGGGCCTGGTAATGGACTGGGGGGTACCCATACCGTTTGTCTCACTGATTTTCATCCATATTGCCAGGACCCGACATTACATTAAAGCCGCAAGCAGTTTTAAATGACTTTTATTCCTTTAAAAATGTAATTTTGTGCAGGGACTGTTCTAAGCACGGGAAACACGCGCCACTTTACAGGCATACTAGTGACACCCCCCAGGTACAATATTTAATGGAATATTTCACTTTTTTTTTAAGCATCATTAAAATCACTGCTCCTGAAAAAACGGCCGTTTTTAAAACTTTTTTTTTGCATTGATATATGTCCCCTGGGGCAGGACCCGGGTCCCCAAACCCTTTTTAGGACAATACCATGCAAATTAGCCTTTAAAATTAGCACTTTTGATTTTGAACGTTCGAGTCCCATAGACGTCAATGGGGTTCTAACAGTCGTGCAAATTTTCGGTCCGTTCGCAGGTTCTGATGCGAACCGAACCAGGGGGTGTTCGGCTCATCCCTACTTACTACTGCTGTTGTGTTCTACATGCACGACAAGTTGCAATAAATGTATTTTTATGTATATGTGGCATGTTTATTGGCCAACCATATTCACCTCATCTAAAGTCCCAGGGCGATTATTTTGTATCCATGTATCCTATTGGGGATGGAGGTAATGTTGGGGTGACACCAGACCTTTTATTATGTTTCTACACACTTAATTATACAGTATTTCACAATACATTAGCGCAGGAATTTATAGGTGTGTTATATTCTGATTTCATTGTTTAACGATAATCTGCTTTTAAACTGTTTGAAAAATGATTTCTACACTGAAATATCTTTAAAAGTCTGAGAAGAGATAAATTCCCTGTCTCTGTACAACTAGGTGCCAACACAACTGAGCATGCTCAGACATGCAAACAACTCTCCTGTTAACTCTCATGCCTTTTTTATAGGGCGCTATAGTATATACCAAAATTAGCGCTGGGCTAAAATGCGTTTTTAAGAGTGAAATTTTGTGCTATATAGTCCAATGCAAGTTTTAGCCATTGATTATAATGGTACGATTGTAACTTCCCCATATAAATACTTTTTTATGTTGAGATGAACTGTATTTTTCTCTCAAATAAATTGTGCTTTTAACAATGTTTCTTCTTCATCTATTTTGTGTTTAAGAATGCTAGAATGTGTAATGTTTTCAATGTTTTGGTAAAATATATTCCCTGGTGCCTTGATTGCAGCATACAGATGATAGAGCTCCGCCTTGACTCCTCCCTCAGGACTAGTGAATAGCATAATTTAAAGACACAGTCCCTCCCTGTCATGGTTATGCAATAGAGTTTCATTGTCAGCTTACCTGTCTCCATGTGTTCATCTCTAAAGACCAGCTGCCTCTCACCTGACTGGTTTTATAACCTCTCCTCTAAGCATGGCCCCACCCCAGGCCCTATCAGGGAACCCTATATTAACCTGTGTACTGCAAGCCTGCAGTGCTGATCACCCATTGTGTGTTAGCTTTCGTGTGTACTTGCTGTGTTTCCTAGGTCTGATTCCAGTTACCGACTTTGGCCTGTTCTTAACTATTCCTGTCTGCTCGTGACCCTGACCTTTGGCGTGTCCTTGACCATCCCTGTTTGCCTGTGACCCTGAACCTTGGCGTGAACTCTGTTGTCCTTGTCTGCTTGTGGCCCCGACCTTGGCTTGTCCCTTACTTTCCTTGTTGTTCCAGCCTGCTGCCTCCTTCCTCTTCTCCTGTAGTCTACCGTGAGCGTGAGCTGTAAGACCCTCGGGGCCGTGACCTGGAGCCAGACTGCAGCGCAGTCCATCCTCACCACTATAGGCTCTGGTGAACACCTGCTGGCTCTTAGACTCCGCGCCCTGGGGAATCTATGCTCTAGCTTCCAGTGGGATCTGTGTCAGTGATCCAGTAGACCTGCTTCCTGTACCTCCCAGGGTTCAATCCGCAGCAGTCAGTCCTAGGGTCCACTACCTAGCGGTGCACTTCTGACTCCTACTGAGTGCGTCTATCACCTAGCCTCAAGGTGACCTGACACTCCCCTAATATTCTCCTTTTTTTCCTCATACCTCTTGAGCTGGTGAAGAGTAGCAGCATGCCTATACCTCTGCCTTTGGCAGCTTCTGCCGGGTTCAGCCTCTCCCGAGCTCAGTTTCTGTTCTTGGGCTGCTCACGGCGCTGCTAAGACTGGGAAACCCTTCTGTGGAATTTTTTGGGGTCATCTTGCAGAGTTTCCTCACAGGAATGCAGTTTGCCATCACATATTATGGTGAATTCAGGAGAATTTGCAGAAGGATCAGCTCTCATATCCCAGGCCTGTTGTTTTTTCTTTATTTTCTCTCTTGTTTTGTTTTTTCTTTCTTCCCCTATATTTTTCTCGTAACCAAGACCCTCCCACTTCCAATAGGTTTGAGACTAACTGTAAAAAAACAAAAAACAAAAAAAAAGAATGCACTTTCTGGATTAACAAGGACTCCTCTTGTCACAGCCCTGCCCACTCCAAGAGGTCCAGAAAGTCCTCAAGAGACCGTGATGATTATAGCCCAGACCGCAGGTCCCATTCCTCACACCATAGGTCAACAGTCAAGATCCTGAAGACGATATCATTCTCCCTCTCCTCCAACTTATGCAAGAAAGAAATGCATGGGCTTCTGGAGCTACACCACTACTGAACAAGCTGGTCTGCAAGGACTATTTTAGGGACTATGCGGCCAACCGTGAGCTGGAAAGTCAGTAGGTTGTTGACCTGCTTAAGCAGAAAATTGAGAACTCCTTTTTGGAGTTAGTGGCCCTAGTTCCCTCTCAGCCAGTCCCTCAAACATCCCAAGTGCAGAATGTGGAACCTAATACTCCAGGTCCCTCAGCAGTGATTACTCCACTGCCTCCGTCAGGGCGGCCGGCTAGTAATTCATTACCAGAGGATCCCTCTGAGGACTCTTCAGAGAAATCAGATCCCTCTGGGTTTAGTTATGCTCTGGTGCAACCTTTTATCCAGGTAGTCAAGACTGCAATCGCCTGGGAGGACCCAGAGGAACCACCTCAAAAATCAAAAAAGTATTTTCCGTTCCTTAAAAGGAAACAGATTGTCTTTCCTTTTATGGGCAAAATCCGAGAGATCATCGAGAACAAATGGACAAAGACGGATAAGAAATTTTCCTTGGGCCGGCTTAACAAATTGTATCCTTTGGCAGAGTCAGAGACACAGTCGTTGAACTCCATGCCGGTAGGAGATGCAGCGGTAGTACGCCTTGCAAAAGATATTACCCTCCTGATGGAGGACTCCGCATCCTTTAAGGACCTACTTGACAATCTAAGTTCTTCTAAAGCTTTAATAATGTCATCCTTTGGGACATCCTGGCGTAATGCTGTTTCAATATTTTCTGTCCAAGCTCTGATAGCATTTGACACCGAAGTGAGGAGGATAGCTGGCTTACAAGCTGCTCCTGTGGCTAAGTAGCTCCTCTTTAGATCTAGGTCGATCCACCTGATCAACCTAGATCTAAAGTTTAGTCTGGCCATCCATTCGCTCCAGTGAAACAGGTAGCAATATGGAATCTAACACTGAAGACTGCTTTCCTTTTGGCCATTACATCTGGCATAAGAATATCGGAGCTTCACTCTCTAGGGTTAGGTGATGACCATATTCCCTTTTTTCTGGACAGGGTGGAACTTCGACCTCTTCAGGGGTTCACACCGGCTGGAACCCTGGGCGTTACCAGCATTTACAGATGCAGATTTGGAGTCCTGTCACAAGCTAGACATCTCCAGAGTGCTTAGGGTCTACTTAGAAGCCACCAGATCCTTCAGAAACTCTGAGAGACTATTCGTTATACCATTTGGAAAATACACCACCCACGGTCAACTGACGCATTTCGTCCCACCCAAGAGACGTTATCAAAGGATCCTTTGATAACGTCTCATGGGCGTGCCTGTTGCTCTGCCTCCTCAGCTCCCGAGCTGGATGTCTGTTGCTGCTGACTGATTCGGAAGGCCTACAGGGCAAGGAATATGGAGCCTCCATCCAGAGTAAATGCTCATTCTACGAGGGCAGTCTCAACTTCTTGGGCAGCAAGGGCTAATGTTTCTTTGGAGACGGTATGCAGGGCCGCCACCTGGTCTTCTCACCAAAAGTTTCTCAGGTACTACCATATTAATTTGGGGGCTCTCATGACTGTAGAGTTCGGAAGGAGGATGGTTCAGGCTGCAATGTCCTTTTCTAATTAAAATACTTATTATTGGCACTATCCCACCCATGTCAGCTAGTTATTTATCATCTGTATGCTGCCATGGAGGCTTTAGGAAAATGGAAAATTGTATCATACTTATCGTAATTTTACTTTCATAGTGCCTATCCATGGAAGCATACGCTCCCACCCTTGCTATTCTATGTTACAGAGAATGTTGGGGGAGGGACTGTGTCTTTAATTTATGCTATTCACTAGTCCCGAGGGAGGAGTTGAGGCAGAGAGCTATCATATGTATGCTGCCATGGATAGGCACCAGGAAAGGAAATTTACAATAAGTATGATACAATTTTCAGTTTTTCCTCTGTCTCTCTCGCTTGTTGCTGTCCAACTCACAAAAATCTTTACCCAAACTCACACAGGTGTCTTTACAAACCACAAACAATACCATTGCTAATGCAAATTTAAAATGAGTCTCAATTTTGTGTGTTTTTTTTTTTTATTTCCAAATAATCAGAATTTGAGCCCAAAAAATGTGATATGTGTACCGACCTCAGAAATAAAAATGGCATTCCCAAAATTCAGAGGGTATTATCACTATTCTACAAGAATAAGAATAACTTATCAGTAATCCACCACCTATATGGCCAAGTAATGCAGTATTTATGTGTAGGAGGGTTCCACATGGGGCAGCACAGTGGAATAGAGGTTATCATTTCTGCCTACCAGCACTGACTTTCTGGGTCTGCATCCCAAACATGCCACTTCATGTAGAGAAGTTATGTTCTTCCTATTTTGTTAAACATAACTCCTGACTCCCTAAATTATGTCTAAATGTAGTATTTATGTGTAGGAGGGTTCCACCACCGTTGCAAATTGTGTCATATGTTTTCCATGGGCAAGGACTATAATCAGCCTTCACATTTCCACTAATTGCAGCCTGTTTATTTCTCAGCATGCTGACAGTAATCATGTAAGACAAAGACAATTCCATAGCTCAACTCACCAACCAGTCTGCTGACCAACCAAATTAGCCTGTCTAACCGTCTGTTAAAAGCAGGGGTTTAGTTAGCACACATTTGCAAACGCATGTGAAAGCTGCAAGGCCTCGTCAAGGCACCCTGTATTACTTGCAGTCCTAACACTACTAAAATTTATAAGTGTCTCCACAGTGGAAGCACATGCATTGAATGGATAGGTGTAGACAGGTGAGCCTGGAGGCGGCCCAAGCCCCCTTAAAGGGACAGGAGCACACTGGACACCCAGCAAGAGCACAGTGGCAGCAAAGGTGTCCAGTGTGTCCCCGACCCAAATTTACGTACAGTAACAAAACACTGGCCACCGCCCACACCCATAACTGGCCTTCACAGTAAGGAGCACATGGAGGGCATATACATGTAAGACAAAGACAATTCCATAGCTCAACTCACCAACCAGTCTGCTGACCAACCAAATTAGCCTGTCTAACCGTCTGTTAAAAGCAGGGGTTTAGTTAGCACACATTTGCAAACGCATGTGAAAGCTGCAAGGCCTCGTCAAGGCACCCTGTATTACTTGCAGTCCTAACACTACTAAAATTTATAAGTGTCTCCACAGTGGAAGCACATGCATTGAATGGATAGGTGTAGACAGGTGAGCCTGGAGGCGGCCCAAGCCCCCTTAAAGGGACAGGAGCACACTGGACACCCAGCAAGAGCACAGTGGCCGCCTCCAGGCTCACCTGTCTACACCTATCCATTCAATGCATGTGCTTCCACTGTGGAGACACTTATAAATTTTAGTAGTGTTAGGACTGCAAGTAATACAGGGTGCCTTGACGAGGCCTTGCAGCTTTCACATGCGTTTGCAAATGTGTGCTAACTAAACCCCTGCTTTTAACAGACGGTTAGACAGGCTAATTTGGTTGGTCAGCAGACTGGTTGGTGAGTTGAGCTATGGAATTGTCTTTGTCTTACATGTATATGCCCTCCATGTGCTCCTTACTGTGAAGGCCAGTTATGGGTGTAGGCGGTGGCCAGTGTTTTGTTACTGTACGTAAATTTGGGTCGGGGACACACTGGACACCTTTGCTGCCACTGTGCTCTTGCTGGGTGTCCAGTGTGCTCCTGTCCCTTTAAGGGGGCTTGGGCCGCCTCCAGGCTCACCTGTCTACACCTATCCATTCAATGCATGTGCTTCCACTGTGGAGACACTTATAAATTTTAGTAGTGTTAGGACTGCAAGTAATACAGGGTGCCTTGACGAGGCCTTGCAGCTTTCACATGCGTTTGCAAATGTGTGCTAACTAAACCCCTGCTTTTAACAGACGGTTAGACAGGCTAATTTGGTTGGTCAGCAGACTGGTTGGTGAGTTGAGCTATGGAATTGTCTTTGTCTTACATGTATATGCCCTCCATGTGCTCCTTACTGTGAAGGCCAGTTATGGGTGTGGGCGGTGGCCAGTGTTTTGTTACTGTACGTAAATTTGGGTCGGGGACACACTGGACACCTTTGCTGCCACTGTGCTCTTGCTGGGTGTCCAGTGTGCTCCTGTCCCTTTAAGGGGGCTTGGGCCGCCTCCAGGCTCACCTGTCTACACCTATCCATTCAATGCATGTGCTTCCACTGTGGAGACACTTATAAATTTTAGTAGTGTTAGGACTGCAAGTAATACAGGGTGCCTTGACGAGGCCTTGCAGCTTTCACATGCGTTTGCAAATGTGTGCTAACTAAACCCCTGCTTTTAACAGACGGTTAGACAGGCTAATTTGGTTGGTCAGCAGACTGGTTGGTGAGTTGAGCTATGGAATTGTCTTTGTCTTACATGTATATGCCCTCCATGTGCTCCTTACTGTGAAGGCCAGTTATGGGTGTGGGCGGTGGCCAGTGTTTTGTTACTGTACGTAAATTTGGGTCGGGGACACACTGGACACCTTTGCTGCCACTGTGCTCTTGCTGGGTGTCCAGTGTGCTCCTGTCCCTTTAAGGGGGCTTGGGCCGCCTCCAGGCTCACCTGTCTACACCTATCCATTCAATGCATGTGCTTCCACTGTGGAGACACTTATAAATTTTAGTAGTGTTAGGACTGCAAGTAATACAGGGTGCCTTGACGAGGCCTTGCAGCTTTCACATGCGTTTGCAAATGTGTGCTAACTAAACCCCTGCTTTTAACAGACGGTTAGACAGGCTAATTTGGTTGGTCAGCAGACTGGTTGGTGAGTTGAGCTATGGAATTGTCTTTGTCTTACATGTATATGCCCTCCATGTGCTCCTTACTGTGAAGGCCAGTTATGGGTGTGGGCGGTGGCCAGTGTTTTGTTACTGTACGTAAATTTGGGTCGGGGACACACTGGACACCTTTGCTGCCACTGTGCTCTTGCTGGGTGTCCAGTGTGCTCCTGTCCCTTTAAGGGGGCTTGGGCCGCCTCCAGGCTCACCTGTCTACACCTATCCATTCAATGCATGTGCTTCCACTGTGGAGACACTTATAAATTTTAGTAGTGTTAGGACTGCAAGTAATACAGGGTGCCTTGACGAGGCCTTGCAGCTTTCACATGCGTTTGCAAATGTGTGCTAACTAAACCCCTGCTTTTAACAGACGGTTAGACAGGCTAATTTGGTTGGTCAGCAGACTGGTTGGTGAGTTGAGCTATGGAATTGTCTTTGTCTTACATGTATATGCCCTCCATGTGCTCCTTACTGTGAAGGCCAGTTATGGGTGTGGGCGGTGGCCAGTGTTTTGTTACTGTACGTAAATTTGGGTCGGGGACACACTGGACACCTTTGCTGCCACTGTGCTCTTGCTGGGTGTCCAGTGTGCTCCTGTCCCTTTAAGGGGGCTTGGGCCGCCTCCAGGCTCACCTGTCTACACCTATCCATTCAATGCATGTGCTTCCACTGTGGAGACACTTATAAATTTTAGTAGTGTTAGGACTGCAAGTAATACAGGGTGCCTTGACGAGGCCTTGCAGCTTTCACATGCGTTTGCAAATGTGTGCTAACTAAACCCCTGCTTTTAACAGACGGTTAGACAGGCTAATTTGGTTGGTCAGCAGACTGGTTGGTGAGTTGAGCTATGGAATTGTCTTTGTCTTACATGTATATGCCCTCCATGTGCTCCTTACTGTGAAGGCCAGTTATGGGTGTGGGCGGTGGCCAGTGTTTTGTTACTGTACGTAAATTTGGGTCGGGGACACACTGGACACCTTTGCTGCCACTGTGCTCTTGCTGGGTGTCCAGTGTGCTCCTGTCCCTTTAAGGGGGCTTGGGCCGCCTCCAGGCTCACCTGTCTACACCTATCCATTCAATGCATGTGCTTCCACTGTGGAGACACTTATAAATTTTAGTAGTGTTAGGACTGCAAGTAATACAGGGTGCCTTGACGAGGCCTTGCAGCTTTCACATGCGTTTGCAAATGTGTGCTAACTAAACCCCTGCTTTTAACAGACGGTTAGACAGGCTAATTTGGTTGGTCAGCAGACTGGTTGGTGAGTTGAGCTATGGAATTGTCTTTGTCTTACATGTATATGCCCTCCATGTGCTCCTTACTGTGAAGGCCAGTTATGGGTGTGGGCGGTGGCCAGTGTTTTGTTACTGTACGTAAATTTGGGTCGGGGACACACTGGACACCTTTGCTGCCACTGTGCTCTTGCTGGGTGTCCAGTGTGCTCCTGTCCCTTTAAGGGGGCTTGGGCCGCCTCCAGGCTCACCTGTCTACACCTATCCATTCAATGCATGTGCTTCCACTGTGGAGACACTTATAAATTTTAGTAGTGTTAGGACTGCAAGTAATACAGGGTGCCTTGACGAGGCCTTGCAGCTTTCACATGCGTTTGCAAATGTGTGCTAACTAAACCCCTGCTTTTAACAGACGGTTAGACAGGCTAATTTGGTTGGTCAGCAGACTGGTTGGTGAGTTGAGCTATGGAATTGTCTTTGTCTTACATGTATATGCCCTCCATGTGCTCCTTACTGTGAAGGCCAGTTATGGGTGTGGGCGGTGGCCAGTGTTTTGTTACTGTACGTAAATTTGGGTCGGGGACACACTGGACACCTTTGCTGCCACTGTGCTCTTGCTGGGTGTCCAGTGTGCTCCTGTCCCTTTAAGGGGGCTTGGGCCGCCTCCAGGCTCACCTGTCTACACCTATCCATTCAATGCATGTGCTTCCACTGTGGAGACACTTATAAATTTTAGTAGTGTTAGGACTGCAAGTAATACAGGGTGCCTTGACGAGGCCTTGCAGCTTTCACATGCGTTTGCAAATGTGTGCTAACTAAACCCCTGCTTTTAACAGACGGTTAGACAGGCTAATTTGGTTGGTCAGCAGACTGGTTGGTGAGTTGAGCTATGGAATTGTCTTTGTCTTACATGTATATGCCCTCCATGTGCTCCTTACTGTGAAGGCCAGTTATGGGTGTGGGCGGTGGCCAGTGTTTTGTTTTTTGCTGACAGTAATCACCAGCCTTCAAAACAGATGGCATATGCCAGAAACAGGTTGTTCACTGGCTCTCTGGCCTTCCACAGTATATCTGCATTAATTAACTTCTTGCACCCGAGACTTAGGACAGTTTGACACCACAGAGATAGGGATGCAGCATACATACATGGAACAGCACGGTGGCTCACAGCCTAGAGCTTCAGTCTTGCAGCACTTAGTTTCTGGGTTTGATTCCCATTCCTGCTGGCTAGAGGATGATATGTTGTGGTGTTAAACTTTCTTTTTCACCAGTGTTAACATTTTTGATGGGTTTCACATAATGGAACCCCAAGAAATCACATTAAAAATCAAGCAAGTGTGGGTTTGCACCAAATTTAGAACGGTGGTGTTTTGGCCCAGATATGGATGTATACGTCTGGTGTGATGCTGCACACAGATTTTAATGTTGTATGCTTATGATGAATGACAAATGCGCTTTTTCACCAATTTGTGTGCAGCAGCCCTCACAAAGTTGTCATTTCCCATTTTCCCTGCCCAGAGATCAATGCTGAGGCATTTTTCCATTTGTAGAGTGTGTATTCCTAATGAACAGGTATGACCACTTGAGTCCTTAAGAGACAGAATCAATTACACTGGTGGGTGTGTCCTTTACTGGGTGGATGAAGGTGAGCAAGCTTGTTAGGTTATTTAAAAGCCAGCATTTGTGTTGGCTGTTTGGCCTAAGAACAGGCCTGAATTTTCTTACAAAGATGGTGTCTTGGCCTCCTGACTCAAGCCCAGGTGTCATGTATGCTTAGTGTTCAAGGGGGATCCTTGTATAAACGAGGCCAAATAAAGGTGGAACCAATAAACGACGTTGCCATGTTGCAGGGTCTGATGCGTTTGTGAAGTTCTATGACAATACAGGTAAAACCTAAATACCCTGGTGAAGTGGGTTTGAAGATGATCACTGTGGCTGTTACAGAAGTTGCTGAATTTACAGGACACCTGTCAAGTTGCATATGAGAATTTGGGTAAAGATGGATCTGGGAGGGAATATGCTAACTAAGAAGATGGATATCGGTTTATTGTTTGATCCTGGATTGTAGATCATGATTGTACATTGTTATGTGAAAGATATATTTGCATGATTATGCTGTGCTGTGTATTATTGTTAATTTGTTTGGTGGTCATATGATGTGGAGGAGGCAGTCACTAAGTACTGACAGTATATGTGTGCTGTTGTCCGTTTACCGAGACTATTAAAAAAAGTGTATATTGGGGGCATGCGTGCTGGCCTAATTCCTAACCCGGCCTGCACACCCCACTAAGGCTTATTGATGCTTGCTTCGAAATCTCACATGTTAGACTTACAACTGCTATGTAATGTTTGAGATAAAAAGGAATGTTCCTGCTAATTCATTCCTGCTGTGTGTCAGTGTGGATTTTGCTCTGCCTTTTTGTATTTTGTCTCTTTTTGCTTATGATAATTCTGCCATGTAACTTTTTGGGGTTTTGGGGCGAGGACTTCTGATCACAATAAAGGTTAATCATGCTTGTTATTGGCTTGATTTGTATCCATGCATCTCTAATGTGCTTTATTTAATGTGTCTAATTTTTGTGTCCTACTCTTGTAGATTGTAAGCTCTTTTCCATGCCTTTTTTTGTTTGGCCCAAGTATATTCATGTAACAAGTGTTTATACTGATTTTGAAATAAAAAGTTGATTGTTTTTTGCCTTGTTTGACTTTTCCAGACTCAAAATACATATTTTATAAGTGCAAACAATTCATACCCCTTTAAATCTGTATTAAATCTAGTTGCATACAAAAGTATTTAGTTGTAAAAGTCCTTGAGTATAAAGTGTAAGAAAAGCCCCCCCCCCGCCCAAAAAAAAACCCTGCTCCAAAGTTGAACCCCATAACCCCGCCCCCCCATGTAAATAGATATCGGGTACATTGTACCCCTACCCATTAACCAAAAAAAGCAGTGAAATGTGACAAAAGACAATAGTCAGTTTTTGACAATTCCTTTATTGTAAAATAGCTCTGAGCCGTCTTCTGCCCCGATGGTCTCCCTCAGGTGGTCATGCCCCATGGCTATGTAAGAGATGCCAGACAGTGTGTGACAACACAATGGAGGAAGACGGCAGCGGGGAAGAACACAGCAACGGGAGAAGTAGGCAGTGTAACAACACCCCGAGTATGAAAGGGGTTAAAGCTGTTTAGGATATTCCATACACGAACACAAAGGCAGCTACCGAACTCTCAGATCAGCCGAACAAGAAACCCATATGAATAATTCTCCCCCAAGTACGAGAAGGGGCTCTGTCTTGAGGTTCAATCAGGAATGACTCTTTATTTTGAGATCTCACACAAATATATACGCAGGATGAAACTACAACCTCTCACCAGAAACCTAATTAACATGAGCTAATTATCTAATCCTTTAGACAGCCTAGGTGACTCAGAGACATGACCTTTAGGACAGACTTCATGTCTCCTAGCTCACCGACTATACAATACACATTATCACACATCTCAACACAGACTCCTTCATACAATTGCAGGGTTAATAAGCACACTGGATGAAAAGACTCTTTAGAAGCTGTGACAAGTCATACTGAACTAATTTACATTATAGCAGACAGAGACAGGTGGCTGGAATTGACATAAGCATCTCCTAACAGTATGTGTCCCAACAGTATGAATTAGTCACTATTTGTAATATGGCAAATACAGGGTCCCCAGAGTCTGTGTCTCTTGGGGGGATATGGACCCGAATCTAAAGTAACGCCACCTCAAGGGTCCCCAGGCATACAGCTCATAAAGAGCATCACTCCCCCAAATGCCAGGACCCATAATAATGGCTAGGTCTGTCACAGGCGGTGATGGGAGAAACGGCGGCAGGAGACAATGGTGGCAGGAGTGACGGGGACAGAAGCGACAGATGGCGGCAAGAGAGCACCATGATAAGATGGCAGTGGTAGACACGGCTCAGAGCTATTTTACAATAAAGAAATTGTCAAAAACCGTCTTTTGTCCTTTGTCACATTTCACTACTTTTTTTGGTGAATAAGTAGGGGTACAATGTACTCCATACCCATTCACATAGGGGGTCAGGATCTGGGGCCCCCCTTGTTAAAGGGGGTTTCCAGATTCCGATTACCCCCCACCCGCAGACCCCCACAACCACTGGGCAAGGATTGTGGGGATGAGGCCCTTGGCCCCATCAACATGGTGACAAAGTGCTTTGGGGTCCCCAAAGCACCCTCCCCATGTTGAGGGCATGTGGCCTGGTATGGTTCAGGAGGGGGGGCGCTCGCTCACCCCCCTTCCTGTTCTCAAGGTTGCATGCTTGGATAAGGGTCTGGTATGAATTTTGGGGGGGACCCCATGCCATTTTTTTTAAAATTTGGCATTGAGTTCCCCTTAAAATCCATACCAGACCCAAAGGGCCTGGTATAGATTTTTTTGGGGGGGACACGCCTTTTTTTTTTTTTTTAAATGTTGGCATGGGGGGTCCCCATAGAATCTATACTAGACCCGAAGGCCGGTAAGTTTTTTTTTTCACCTGTCAGCGGAGAATCCCGCTGACAGCTAAGTACTCATCGGTTGTTAAGGACGCGACGGCCGGCTTTATGGCCCCTTGCTTAGCAACCAGCTATATACTGTGAAAATAGAAACTTCAAAGCTTACATCTTAATCAGCAGCACATGCTGACAATAGGTGAATGCCTAATAGCCAATGCCATATGAGCATTGTTGTTACCATAAAATTAATGCCTTAAATGCAAAACATTATTGTATAGAATAAAAGTAATCAAACATTAGTAATGTTAGTGTATTTTCTTTGGATGATTGTGCTCAGCTCTGTAGCGTAGTTATATGCCCTGCTACCTTAAAAGGTTTGAATCCCAACCCCACCAATGGTATCAACTCCTGAAACCATGCATTGTACTCAGCAGCATAATTAGCCAGTGCACATCAGTTTGGTTTATTCCATAATAATTTTAATCTTCAAATGCATGCAGTGGTATGTAATTATTCAATAATATTATGGTGTGGAATTCCAAAAATCCAGCTATTCATAAATCAAGGAAAAAAACAGCGTAGGGCCCCCCAGGTACATACCAGGCCCTCCGGGCCTGTTATGGACTTCAAGGGGAACCCCACGCCAAAATGTAAAAAAAATTGAAGTGGGGTCCCCCCCAAAATCCATACCAGACCCTTATCCGAGCATGCAGCCTGGAGGTCAGGAAAAAGGGAGGGATGAGCAAGCGCCCCCCTCCTGAACCATACCAGGCCACATGCACTCAACATGGGGAGGGTGCTTTGGGGTTCCCATTGGTTGTCGGGGTCTGCGGGTGGGAGGCTTATCGGAATGTGGAAGCCCCCTTTAACAAGGTGGCCCCCAGATCCCGCCCCCCTATGTGAATGAGTATGGGGTACATTGTGCTCCTACCCATTTACCAAAAAAAGTAGTGTAGTGTGACAAAAGACAATAGCCAGTTTTTGACAATTCCTTTAATAAAAATGTCTTCTACCCTGCTTCTTCCTCCTGTCTTCTCCTCTATCCTTCGGTCTTCCTCTGGCTTCTTCTTCCCCTGCTTCTTCTTCTGGTCTTCTTCTTCTTTCTCCACTGTCGATCCTGCCACCGACCCGCTGAACATGAAAATAACAACCCTCCTCCGATGCTGCGGCCAGCCAATCTGTCCACTTCCATGGCACACATTTCATATATAACTATGGGATGTGGCCACCGGATGATGTCAAGCAGAGACCCCGCCCCCTTGTGACATCACGGACCCATCATGCCCCAGACGGTGAAGTCACAAGGGGCAGGGTTTTGGAATGACATCATCCGCCCCATTGCAGCATCGGAGTAGGTTCGTTTTTTTAATCTTCAGCGGGAGCGGCGGTGATGGCAGCGGTGAAGAAAGAAGACCAGAGGACAAAGCAGGGAAAGAAGAAGCCAGAGGAAGATGGAGACCGAAGGAAGGCCGGAGGAAGATGGAGGAAGAAGCTGGAGGAAGAAGGAGAAGACCAAAGGAAGACCAGCGGAAGATGGAGGAAGAAGCGTGGGAAGAAAGAGACATTTTTAATAAAGAAATTGTCAAAAAACGGCTGTTCTCTTTTGTCCCATTTCACTACTTTTTTTTGGTGAATGAGTAGGAGTACAATGTACCCCATACCCATTCATATAGGGGGGTGGGATGTGGGGGCCCCCTTGTTAGAGGGGGCTTTCAGACTCCAATAAGTCCCCCCGCCCACAGACCCCCACAACCACCGAGCTAGGGTTGAGGGGATGAGGCCCCTGTCCCCATCAATATGGGGACAAGGTGCTTTGGGGGGACCTCTAAGCGTCCTCCCCATGTTAAGGGCAAGCGGCCTGGTATGGTTAAGGTGGGGGGCGCTCGCCCCCCTTTCCTGACCTGCCATGGCTGCTTGCTCAGATAAGGGTCTGGTATGGATTTGGGGGTTAAGTAATTTTTTTTTTAATTTTGGCATGGAGTTCCCCTTTTATGTTCATATCATATCAGACTTGAAGGGCCTGGTATGGACTAGGGGGGGCTGCACATTGTTTTTTTCCTTTATTTTGAATCTATATTGCGCGAAACCAGTAATACATTACAGCCGAGAGCAAGTTTATATGACATTTTTTCATATTTAAAGGAATTTTTCATTTTTATTGTTTCACATCAATAAAATCACTGCTCCTGAAAAAATGGTTGTTTTAAAAAAAGTACCCGGGTCCCCATACATTTTTTATGGCAAAGAACTTGCATACAAAGCCTTCAGTGAGTAAATGGATTTTGCAGGTTCGAGCCTCATTGACTTCCACTAATCCCGCATATGTAATCTGACAGGCATGTTCGCCGGTGTCAGGTCCCACACTTACCAGACAGGTGAGTCCGCTTGGGCAGAGGGTAGGCTCCCTTACGTATCCGATTCGGGGCCCCTGATAGAGTAAACAGGAAGCCCGCGAATGCGGAGTGGTATGAGGGCCTGATGTTAGGGTCCTGGAGCAGGGTGGTCTTGCAAGCAACTGGTAGAGCTTCAGGAAAGCTGGAACTGATGCTGAGCAGGAGCTTATCAGGCTGGTCACACACAGGTAGAGGTCGGCAGCGGGCTGGCAGCAACGGTACAAAAGGGAGCAGGCAGAAACAAGGTCAAACAAGCCGGGGTTGGGTTCAGGCAGCAATCAAGGGAGGTCCAAAGGCAAGCCGGGTCACAACGGTTCAAACTTCAGGAGATACAGGAACACGGAGAGGATCACAGAACTAGATACAGAGCTGTTGATCAGGCAGCACCGAACAGGGATAGAGGCAGACTTAAATAGGCTGATTGGCGCCAAAACGCCTTGCTCGTGCACGCGCCGAGATCGCCAAAGCGCCCCCGCACGCGCCCGAGGGCGCCCCCGACACTGGCGTGCACACCAACACCACCAGGCACGCCCGCGGTAACGCCCATAGCCGGTCAGACCAGACATGCCAGTGCCCCCAGGAACACGTGCCCCAGCACGCACAGAGACACAAGCACCAACGCGCCCCGGCGCGCACCCGCGCCCAACCAGGTAACCTCTCTGACAGTGCCCCCTCCTCAAAGGCAGACTCCGGATGCCCAGCTGGGCCATCTTTGAGGCATGAGAAGTTTTGAAAGACTGTAGAAGTTCTCTGGCATGCAAGTTACTTTCTGGCTCCCACGAATTGTCTTCGGGTCCATAGCCCCTCCATTTTACAAAATATTGGACCTGATTGCATCTTCTTCTGCAATCTAAAATTGCCTCCACCTCGAACTCCTCTTCGCCATTAACCAAGATAGGCTTGGGTGGGCCAATACTACGGCCAGAAAAAGAGTTGGGGGTGACCGGCTTCAAGAGGGACACGTGGAAGACTGGTTGTATCCTCAGGGTGTTAGGAAGGTCAAGTTCGTATGCCACGTTGTTGATTTTTCTTTTAATCGAGAAAGGACCCAAGTATTTGGGGCCCAGTTTTCTGGACAGACAGGCCAACTTAAGGTTAGCGGTAGATAACCAGAGAGAATTGGGTGGGTTTTCTCCGGGTGCTCTGGTTTCCTCCCACACTCCAAAGACATGCTGGTAGGTTAATTGGCTTCTGTCCAAAATTGGCCCTAGTATATGAATGGGGACCTTGGATTGAGGGTAGGGACTGATGTGAGTGTGCGATGTACAGGGTTAGGGACAAGGGTCAGGGTTGTAGACACACACTCACTCAGGTTGAACTGGATGGACTGGTGTCTTTATTCAACCTTACTAACTATGTAATTGCCCGGTTCCAGAACGAGTTCTCCCCATCTCTTCCTGTCAAAAATTCTCTTGTAATCTTCTTGGCTTTGGTCATGGTATCCTGCAGCAATTTGTTATTGTTTGAGAAAAAGTCCAAGGTTTCAGATACTGCAGGGACAGGGCACTCGGGAATAGATCCAGGCAAGAAGGAAGGGTGGAAACCATAGTTGGCATAAAACGGTGACTGATTGGTAGCTGAGTGTAGTGAATTGTTGTAAGAGAACTCCGCAATGGGAAGCAGGGAAGCCCAGTCATCCTGGGAGAATGCAGAGAAACAGCGGAGGTATTGCTCCAAGGTTTGATTCGTCCTCTCGGTTTGTCCATTTGACTGGCGATGATAGCCCGAAGAAAATGATAATTCGATTTCCAGGGCGCCACAAAGGGCTTTCCAGAATCTGGAGGTAAATTGGACGCCTCTGTCGGAAACTATATTGGTTGGTACTCCATGCAGTCTGATGATCTCCTTAATAAAGATGGAAGCGGTCTCCATAGCCGAAGGGGTGCCCTTCATGGGGAGGAAATGGGCCATTTTAGACAGCCTGTCTACCACAACAAAAATGGAAGAAAAACCTTCTGATGGGGGGAGTTCAACAATAAAGTCCATTGAAATCATGGCCCATGGTCTCTCTGGGACTAGTAATGGTCTCAACAGACTCATGCTCTTGCCCGGCTACTCTTGCTTCTGGCGCAAGTATTACAGGACTCAAGGTATTCCTTGCAGTCCTTAGTAAGGTGAGGCCACCAAAAGGTGCGTTGGACAAGATCAATTGTCTTCCGTGTGCTTAAGTGACCGGCCAGTTTGTGATCATGGCACAAGCTTAACACATGTACCTTTAACTCCTCAGGGACCACAATTTTATTTTTGTACCAGAACAGCCCATCTTTGGTACAAGCTTCAGCAGGTGATGACATTCCCATAGAGGATCATCTGATCTGAGAGATTAGATCCTCCTGTAAGATCAGGAAATTCCCAGAGGGGAGGATGGTGTCTGGAGACAGGGTCTTCTCTGAATCAAGAAAGATTTGAGAAAGGCAGTCGGATTTGACATTCTTGGATCCGGGTCTGTAGGTGATGTGAAAAATAAATCGGGAAAAAAAAAGTGCCCATCTGGCCTGCCGGGGTTTCAATCTCTTAGCTGTTCTTAGGTATTCTAAGTTCTTATGGTCCGTGTAGACCAAAATGGGGTGAGCTGCACCTTCCAGGAGATAGAGCCATTCCTCCAGAGCTGCTTTAATGGCTAGAAGTTCCCGATCTCCCACGTCATAATTCCTCTCGGAAGGGGAGAGTTTACGTGAGAAGAATCCCACAGGGTACAGGAGTGCTTTGGCACATTGTCTTTGTGAGAGCACGGCTCCAACCGCGACTTCGGAAGCATCCACTTCTAAGATGAAAGGCAAGGCAGGGTTGGGATGTTTGAGGATAGTGGCTGACGTAAACAGAGCTTTGAGTCTTTCAAAGGCCATTTGCGCCTTAGGGGTCCAGCAGAACTGGATTCCCTGTTTGATGAGTTCCGTAATGGGAGTTATAATTGAAGAGAATCCTTTAATGAATTTCCTATAGAAATTGGCAAAGCCAATAAAACGCTGTACTCCTTTCTTGTCTATAGGTGCAGGCCAATCCAAGATAGCGGATACTTTTTGCAGGTCCATTTTGATACCGTCAGGGGAAATGACCAAGCCTAGGAACTGGATGGATTGGAGCTCGATCTCGCATTTTTCAAGTTTGGCATAAAGCCCATATTGTCTAAGCCGGGTAAGTACATTTCGCACGTGTTTGCGGTGGTCAGTCAGGGAAGCAGAGAAAACCAGGATATCGTCCAGATAAACGATGACATATAGGTCCAGAAAGTCACGGAAGACATCGTTGACAAAGTGCTGAAAAGTGGCTGGCGCGTTGCACAGACCAAAGGGCATGACGAGGTACTCGTAGTGCCCAAATCGAATACGAAAGGCCGTCTTCCATTCGTCCCCCTCTCTTATGCGGATCAAATTGTAGGCTCCGCGGAGGTCCAGCTTGGTGAAGACGGTAGCAGATCCTAATCTCTGAAATAATTCGGGAACCAGAGGTAGTGGGTATCTGTTTTTTATAGTAATTTTATTGAGCTCCCGGTAATCGATGCAGGGACGTAAGGAGTGATCCTTCTTCTCTACGAAAAAGATGCCTGCACCTGCTGGAGAAGTGGAGGGACGAATGAATCCTTTCTTCAGGTTTTCGTCTATATAGACTTTCAAGGTGCCCAGCTCCTGCTCAGTTAAGGGGAAAATCCTCCCGAAATGAACTTCAGTTCCCGGTAAGAGTTCTATCGGGCAATCGTAGGGTCTATGTACTGGAAGAGTTTCTGCCCCCTTTTTGCTGAATACATCCAGGAAATCCCGGTAAGGTTCAGGAAGATTTTGGTAAGACTTGGTTCCTGAATCTAGGCACAGGCATTGAGAGGATGTCATAGGGGTCCCCTTTAAACAGTGTTGCTTGCAATATTCAGATGAAAACTGGATTTTGCCCGTGGACCAGTTGATACTAGGATTGTGAGCCTGTAGCCAAGGCATTCCTAAGATAATTGGGAAGAGGGGAGAGGAGATGACATCCAGGCGTAAAAGTTCCTGGTGTTCCGGGCCAATGGTGGCCAGTAGAGGAACAGTTTCCTGGGTAACAGGACCGGAGCTAAGGGTGGAGCCGTCCGCTAAGAAAACTGCCAATCCCTGGGCCTTGGTTTGAGTGGGAAAGTCCGGTCAATGAATCCGCTACATGCTCCCGAATCAATGATGACCGTTACTGGGATGTTCCTTCCAGGTAACTGTAATACAACGGAAAGTGTTAAATGGTTACCGGATCTAGGTAAAACAGGTGCACACAACGAGGAAGACGGCAGGCACTTACGTCTCTTATTGGGGCATACTCTTGCAAAGTGTCCAGACTCTCCACAGTACAGGCAGAGGTTGAGTGTGCGTCTGCGTGTCTTCTCTTCTGGGTCCAGAGAGGGACGGAGCAGTCCCAGCTGCATGGGCTCAGGAGCCTCCTGGGTTGGAACCGACGAGACAGGCGGAATTTGGTTCGGGGCACTAGGAGCCCTGGGTAGCATCCAAGTGAGGCGTGGGTGGCCAACGGACCTCTCAGAACGTCTCTCTCTGAGGCGGTGGTCAATTTGGATTGACAAGTTGATAAGCTCCTCTAGTGTCTGAGGTACCCCTACCCGTGCCAATTCATCCTTAAGAGGGTCCGACAACCCCAGCCGCTATTGGTGACGCAAAGCCGCGTCATTCCACTCCATATCGGAGCTCCAACGCCTAAACTCCACAGCGTAATCTTCGGCCTTGTTGAAGGGAGTGCAAGGCGGCTTCTGCCGTGGCTGTTAACTGGGGGTCCTCGTACAACTGGGACATTGCTATAAAAAAGTCATTCAAGGAATCCAGAGATCTGGCCTTTTGCTCCAGCAGGTGGTGGGCCCAGGTCTGAGGCTCGCCGGACAACAGAGATATGATGAACCCCACTTTGGTGGCCTCCAAGGAAAACGTACGGGGTTGTAAGGCAAAATAGAGTTCGCATGCGTTGCGGAACGCCCGGAACTTGCAACGTTCTCCGGAGAATTTTTCAGGTGTAGACACCCTGGGCTCTGGTGGGAGCGATACTACAGAGGGCGCTGAGGCAGGATTAGCAGGTGCGGCTCCCGGAGGGGAGGCTGAGAGGGCCTGGACCTGTCCTTCCAGTCTGGTATAGGCCTCCTGTAAGCTCTTGACGGCTTGGGTGAGGCCCGCTAGGTGCCTGCAAAGTTCATCTATGGGGGAGACCCCCTGCCCGGGCTCAGTCATGGCTGCCTGATACTGTCAGGTCCCACACTTACCAGACAGGTGAGTCCGCTTGGGCAGAGGGTAGGCTCCCTTATGTATCCGATTCGGGGCCCCTGATAGAGTAAACAGGAAGCCCGCGAATGCGGAGTGATATGAGGGCCTGATGTTAGTGTCCTGGAGCAGGGTGGTCTTGCAAGCAACTGGTAGAGCTTCAGGAATGCTGGAACTGATGCTGAGCAGGAGCTTATCAGGCTGGTCACACACAGGCAGAGGTCGGCAGCGGGCTGGCAGCAACGGTACAAAAGGGAGCAGGCAGAAACAAGGTCAAACAAGCTGGGGTCGGGTTCAGGCAGCAATCAAGGGAGGTCCAAAGGCAAGCCGGGTCACAACGGGTCAAACTTCAGGAGATACAGGAACACGGAGAGGATCACAGAACTAGACACAGAGAGCTGGTGATCAGGCAGAACCGAACAGGGATAGAGGCAGACTTAAATAGGCTGATTGGTGCCAAAATGCTGCGCTCGTGCACGCGCCGATTCGCCAAAGCGCCCCGCGCCCCCGCACGCTCTTGAGCGCGCCCCCTACACCGGCGTGCATGCCCGGATGCCACCCTGCACGCCACGGCCGGTCAGACCAGACACGCCAGTGCCCCCAGGAACACGCGCCCCAGCACGCACAGAGACACGAGCACCAACGGCCAACCAGGTAACCTCTCTGACAGCCGGCAATAGCGCGATTTTCCATTTCCAATTTATACCCAGGGAGAGGATCATGTTGAAGTATTTCGTACGTAGCTTCATCTGATAGAAGTCTGTATGCTTCTTTCAAGTACTCCACCTTATCCTGAACAACTTTTTTCTTTTTTTGAAGATGATTAATTACTTTAGACTAAAATTATGATTTTAATAGAATAATGATGAATTTCAGTAAAAATACGACAATTGTTAATGTTCTCAAAGTATGTTTCTGTTAATGATAATATGATAATAATGAGAATCTGATTTTATATATATATATATATATATATATATATATATATATATATATATATATATATTTTTTTTAATATATCACATTTTATATTTTAAATAGTATAGGTAAACACCATTTCTATTGTTTAAATTTTATTAAAGTAAATATAATTAATGTATATACATCTGTTTAAAACTTTTCATAGGACACTGATGCTAAATATCAGGCCCTCCCCTCTCTGAATATATTTCCTGTTGTGAACTCCATGCTCCTGGTCTGTTGAACGGCATTGGCTGTCCCGTGGGAGGGGCCGGAGGGTTCATATAAAGACAGGCTAGAGGTGGTAAGGGCGTGACCTGAAGGAGGCTGTGCCTCTGAAACATGTAGTCTTGGTAACTGGTTTGTTAGCGAAAGAGGAGACACTTCACTCACCTTGTCTTTCCTCTCTGGCCGTGAGTGACATTGCGCAGCGCCGGCTGGACCGTGCTCGTGCCCCACAGCAGACACAGCCTGATGAGATGGGGAAGCAGAGTCTGCAGTGACATCCCACATCATTATCACTCGTTTTTGGGAGCCAACCCAGTCATACAGGCCAGGAAGGCAGACATACATTCTGCTGTACATGCGATTCTAGTCCCATGTTTGTTTGTGAGTGCCATCCTCTATTTGATTTTGCATTTGTATCATTAAAATGGTATTACACTAGGGCAGTCGTGCGCTCTCTTTTCCTTGTATATTTCAGATTAAGTCCGCCACCCAGTGGATCTTTGAGAGAGCTGCAGCACCTAGAGCAAGAGAACTTTTTCTATATAGATTGTGAACATTTGAGAGTTGTTTGTGGGGTCAGCGCTAAGTTTGTTTTTTTTGTGTTTGGATGCCCAGTTTCTGAGAGTTGAAGTTCTAATTGGCCTTAATTGGACGCTATTATCTGGGACTGCAGGATCATATATTGGCGCTATAGTAAATGACCCCCATATTTTTTTTTTTAATAACTCAAAACTGGCTAGAAATCTTCATTCATTGCAGTAGCAAGTTTGTAGACATGTGAGCTATGTTATAACATGAGTATTTGGAAGTCAGCAATACAAAAGATTTTCACTCTGCCAAGCTGACTAGACCTGTGCTAAGTTTTGAAATTATACAATTTCATAGTTTGTAAGGTTAAAAGAAGACACAGGTTCATCCAGTTCATGTGTGTTCATGCTTGTGTGATTTTTATTTTCTATGGCTAGCCATAGACGGTTTGAATCTCAGCCAGTTAAGCAGGAACTGGCTGAGATTTGAAATGTGTGTGGGCAGGCTGAATGTACCAAGTTGATCGATTGATCAACTTGGGTACAACCAGCCTGTCGGATTCACTTTCAATTTTTGCTAGTGGCTGCTATAGCTGCTATTAATAATCACTGTCTTTTCCCAGCAGGGGCGGCTTCCTCTATGTCCCCGCTGGGAGCAGCAATTGCTTGGCAGGAGGGATTCCCCTGTCAACACTGTCTGTGTTGATGGGGGAATCGTCCACATTTCTTTCCTGCAACCCATTTTTGCTGCTTTTAAAAGTAAGGAACTCGTTCCCCAATCTAGGGCTAAGCCTCCTTTCTTCTAATCACTAATCTTAGCAGCTTGTCCTCTTCATGGACCTTTGAGTAAACACTTTATCACAGTTATCAGAGCCACCTTTGATATGTTTGTACATTGTAATTATATACCTCTAAGTGCCTCTTCTCCAGAATGCATACATCTATGTAATCGATCCTCAAAGCTGAAGTCCTCCACCCCCCTAATTAATTTAGTTGCCCTTTACTGAACTCTTTCTAAGTCAACAAGGTCTTTCCATAAGATTGGTGACCAAAACGAATTATTGATGTATCTCTGGAATATATGCACTTTTTAATGCGTGACAGTATTTTGCTAGCTTTGTTAGTTGCAGCTTGACCTTGCATGCTATTGTCAAGTCTGTGATGTGCAATCACCCCAAATCTTGTTTTCCATCACTGGTTCTCCCAGGGGAACCTCTCCTAATGTGTATTTTGCATGTGTATTTTTGGCACCCAAGTTGATAACTTGACATGATGCTACATCCTGTGATGAACTCCTTATATAATTTGATATCATCAGCAAACATTGAAATTAAGCTCTTGATTCAAAATGTGATTAATAAACACATTGAACAGCACTGGTCCCAAGATAGAACCCTGGACCACACCACTCACAACTTTAGACCATTCAGAGAATGAAAAGCAAAGAGGGGGGGATTTTTGGGACTTTGAACGAAATTACGGCCTGGTAAAGTTGTGTATTTCCATCCCTGTCAATATGACTGTAAACATGCAAGCCAGGAGCTAGCAAGCAAGAAGGGGGGGAAGGGGTGGGACTATAAATGAAGCGCATGCTTTGCAAGACAATAATTGGTGGGTTAATAAACTGTTTAATAAGTCACATACAGTAGTAACATACACATTCCTATAAACACTTGGCAAGACAATTAGAATAAGTAGTAGCACTGATATACAATGGTTAACGTACAAAATATTAATATCATAAGGCAAGGCTGATAGAATAGGTAATAACACTGGTGAAAAAAACATTGCTAGGTAAAAATAAGGGGCCACCAATATCAGAGTAGGAAAACATATATTGCACAGTAAAGCCTGCATGATCTCTGGCCTCAATATTCCTGTAATGAGGGATAATCCAGACACATAGAAAAAAATTGGTGAATAAAAGGGTATCCAGTAGCCTTTCATTTAACTGAATAGGGATGGAAGCACATGGTTTGCTCTATTGGTTTAACTTTTATAATTGCTCTGCCCCGATCGGTCTTCTGTTAGCCTCTCCTGTTTAATCATGACCTTATCTTACTCCATTAGTGAAACCATGACACGTTATACTTTCAACCAACTTTGGTCCAATTCCCATTGTTTTTACAATCTAATATCTATGTTAGAATACTTCAGCCGTCTTTACTGCTGGCGTTTAGTCCACCTGTGGGGCCGCCTGGCCCTTGCGTTGTCTGGGAGCTGCGATACTCACGGTTGGCCTCCTCCCCGCCCTCTCCCACCTCTGGTGGTGTGTGTGGGGGGATGGGACTTGCCGCCACTGCACATCGACGTCACGCGTCCTGAGGAGGACATGCGGCTCCCTTGTTGGCGCGGTCACGCCCGCGGCGTGGCCGTTTCCATGCTCGCTGGCATTGTGGGAGTTGCTCAGGTCACTGCTGGCTGACGGTTTTTGGCCTGGGCTGCTCCCCCTCTTCATGCTCGGCGTGGGTGACATTGGTGGGCTTTCCCGCGGCGGCGCCAATGTAGGCGTTCTCTTCCTTCGGGGGGATACGGCACTTGAGACACTCTACTCTGTTGTTGTCGGTGCTTCTCACTGCACCACGTCCCCCTTTTATGCAGCACCAGGTAAATTTTGCACCACATTAGCCACTGTCACTCCATTCAATCATTCATTCATTTCACAGACCTTCTGTCTTAGCTATATGGTGGGCACTTTCTCACTACTCACTTTTTATCCCTCACTACCATTTACTTTTTAGTTTCAGTCTCCCCACCATCGTTCACTCCCCAACTTCACATACTCATTCATCATTCATCAATTTTCATTTCCACCATTTCTTCTATTCCCCCTCTCTTCCCTACAGACACTCCATCTGTTTGGTCCACTCATCACTTATCTCTCTAGAGTGCCTCGTGGTCCTGTGTCCCCCCGTCGGGTGCTTGTTTTTGGTCGCTGTCGCTGGGTCACCCGCCTCAGCTCCCGGTTGCGGTGTTTCCGGATGGCTTACCACTCTCGGCCTTTCACCATCAGCAAACGAATCTTAGTGAGTACTCATGTTAATCATTTCGACTCATTATACTATCTTAAATTACAGAAATATGGCGTGTCCGCTCCTGATAAATGGTACAGAACCATGAAACACATCAAGCTACTGGATACCTTTTATTCACCAATTTTTTCTATGTGTATGGATTATCCCTCATTACAGGAATATTGAGGCCAGAGATCATGCAGGCTTTACTGTGCAATATATGTTTACCTACTCTGATATCGGTGGCCCCTTATTTTTACCTAGCAATGTTTTTTTCACTAGTGTTATTACCTATTCTATCAGCCTTGCCTTATGATATTAGTATTTTGTATGTTAACCACTGTATATCAGTGCTACTACTTATTCTAATTGTCTTGCCAAGTGTTAATAGGAATGTGTATGTTACTACTGTATGTAACTTATTTAACAGTTTATTAACCCACCAATTATTGTTTTGCAAACCATGAGCTTCATTTAAAGTCCCCCCCCCCCTTCTTGCTCACTAGCTCCTTGCTTGCTTGCTTGTTTACAGTCATTCAGAGTCTGTTCATATAACCAGTTTCCTGTCCATGTACATACAATTTTATCAACTTCAACAGACTATATTTTATAGATTAAACATTTATCAGGTACAGTATCAAAGGCCTTAGCAAAATCCAGATAAACTACATCCACTGGACCTCCAAAATCCAATTTCTCATTTACTTCCTTATAGAACGATAAATGGTTGTTCTGACAGGAATGGTCTTTTATAAATCCATGCTGGTTGTCACTTATGATACCTTTATCACAGACAATCTCCTTTATAGAGTTCCTTACTATTCTCTCAAATACCTTACATACTACTGGTGATAGGCTAATTGGTCTGTGGTTTCCTGGTATACATCTTGATCTTTTTTTTGTAAATTGGTACCATATTTGCTGCATGCCAATCAGTTGATACCAGTCCAGTCAGTAAGATGTCTTTAAAAATTTGAATAATTTCCCTAAGGATTCATGTGCATAAGCCACCTGGAACTGGTGATTTGTTTAAAGGATAAGTTCACCTTTGTTCACTTTTTTTTTCTTCTAAATTCCAAATCCCCTATGTGCCAATAGAGCATTCGTGTACTTTTTTTGCAAAAAAAATCAACACTTTCAATTAATTCTACATACACTTACTTTACTTGTCCTCATCCGTGTTTCCAGACGCATACATTCGTAATTTCTTACTTCCTGGTCAGACTATAGGTCATGACACAGTAAGGAGTTGACCGGCTGACCTCATTAGCACACACCCTGCATCATCCACCCACCCATTCCCAGCTGCACAATGGAATGCAATCAATCAGTGATCACCCTTCTCACTAAATACACAATATACAATCAGATTGCATAGTGTATGGCCACCTTTATACAAGTATAGAAGGGAGTGGACAGAAACACTCAGCTGTCAGGCCCCATTCACATCTCTGCATAACAGGAACTCACATTTCCACATGCGTCTTTTTTTTTTTTTTTTGAGAGGTGGGGAGGCGTTTTGGAGCATTTTCACTCATCACGCATAGGGCAGCCCATCCACCTGAATGGGCTGCCCTACACACAACAATCGCCCCAAAGAAGCTTCAGAACTTATTTTTAGAGTGGAGCTTGGTGCATTTTTTACTATGATTTTTGGTGCAGCGCATTTCTGAAATGCAAGGAAACGCACAAATGTGAATGGAGCCTCATTATTGTGTTATCACACCAATTTCACTTTTAGGCCCCATTCACATCTAGCATAGTCAGAGCGCATGTTTTGTGGCTCGTTTTTCCTGTGACACACATATGGCAGCCTGTTGATTTCAATTGGTTACACTACATGTGGTTAATAGGACATTTTGGCATTTTGTGGGTCATGTGTTTTTTACTGTGCGTTTTGCAGCATTTGACCCTCGTTTTTCAACAATTAATGGCACTGAAAGCGCAACTAGTAATTTTAGGTGTATAAAGGTGGCTATACCCAATAAAATCTGATTGTACAATCTCCTTTAGATTTACCAAATTGATATAATTGGAGGGAACACCTATCTCATCAATCACTCTGTATCCAATCAGGCAGGCCCTAAGGCCCCTTTTACACTGTCGGACCGTTCAGGTCCGCCTGTCAGTTTTGTCGGTGAACCTGAAGGGGCGCTCCATGTTAGTCTATGGAGCGACAGATGTCCGCTGACATCCGACCCAGTCTGATCCGCTAAAATCAGATGGATGGCCCTACGTTCGCATCCGTCCTGGTGGATCGGATAGGGTGAGATCTGATGAAAATGGACATGCTGTCCGTTTTCGTCCTATCTCTCCATAGCAACCAGCGGCGCTCGACAAGCCCCTCCCCGCTCAGAGAGCAGAGAGGGACCTGTCATCCGCCGGCTCAGCGGAGATCAGCAGAGAGATCTCCCGCTGACCTGGCGGACTCCGTGGCAGTGGATCTGCCACGTGGGAATGAAGCCTTACACAACATAGCTGATGGTAGATCTAAAGGAGATTGTACAATCAGACTGTATAGTGTATGGTGAACTTTACAGAACCCAGGAGACCCTTCTACTGTTTTCAATACTACAGCTCTATCCACATAGGATGTTATCTCATCTCCTGCACACTTCAAAATGCCAAAATTAAAGAGCTATGCAAGATTAAACTTAAAGGCTAAGTTTTCCTTTGTTCACCTTTTTTTTCTTCTAAATTCCAGCTTCCCTATGTACCAATATAGCAATAATGTACTTTTTTTGCAAAAATATCAACGCTTTCCATTAATTCTACAGACACTTACTTAACTGTCCTCATGGATGTTTGTACAATCAGATTGTATAGTGTATGGCCATCTTTATACACCTAAAATTACTAGTTGCGCTTTCATTGCCATTAATTGTTAATGGCACACCAAACACAGAAGAAAACACATTTTGCCATGTTAAAAAAAAGAGGAGCAAATGCTACAAAACGCACAGTAAAAAACACGCAACCCACAAAATGCCAAAATGTCCCATTAACCACATGTATTGCAGCCAATTAAAATCAACAGGCTGCCCTATGCGTGTCGCAGGAAAAATGAGCCACAATATGTGCGCTCCCACTATGCTAGATGTGAATGGCGCTTGAAAGTGAAATTGGTGCTTTAACACAAGAACAATGAGGCTCCAGTCACATCTGTGCATTTCCTTGCATTCCAGAAATGCACTGTACCAACAATCGCAGTAAATACGCACCAAGCGCCGCTCTAAAAAATAGTTCTGAAACTTCTTTGGGGCGATTGCTGTATGTAGGGGAGCCCATTCCGGTGAATGGGCTGCCAAATGTGTAATGTGTGAAAATGCTCCAAAACATCTCCCCCCTCGCTAAAAAAAAAAGACGCATGTGGGAATGCGAGCTCTTGCTATGCAGAGATGTGAACGGGGCTTGACAGCCTGAGTGTTTCTGTCCACTCCCCTCTATGTACTTGTATAAAGATGGCCATACACGATGGAATCTGATTGTATATTGTGTATTTAGTGAGAAGGGTGACTGATTGCATTTCAAAAAACGTGCAGCTGGGAGTGGAGGGGGGTGGATGATACGTCTGGAAACATGGATGACTACAAGTAACGTAAGTGTATTTAGAATTAATGGAAAGCGTTGATATTTTTGCAAAAAAAGTACACAAATGCTCTATTGGTACATAGGGGAGCTGAAATTTAGAAGAAAAAAAAATAACAAAGGTGAACCTATCCTTTAAGTTTCTTTATTCTTTTTTTGTATCTGTTCTCAGTCAGCCACAGAGGTACCTTACATAAAACATCATTACTATTAGTGTTAAGGCCCCTTTCACACTGATGGACCGATCTGGTCCACCTGTCAGTTCTTCAGGCGGACCTGATCAGATCATTTATTGCTCTCTATGGAGCAGCAGATGTCAGCGGACATGTGGCATCTGATCTGATCCTGCCTGCTAAAAACAGACGGATTGAGATCTTATCCCTATCTCCGGCAGATCAGATTGGATGACAATCGGATGGAAACAGACAGGCGGCCTGTTTTTTCCTTGTTTATTTATTTTTTCATTAGAATTTAGCCACATTGGTTTTAATTTTTCTGCTTTTATGTTTGCCCAATGGGATATAATGACATACACACTTGTTTAATACATATTAAAAAACACTCCCACTTGCCTTGTGTGCTCTTTTTTGCAAATATATGGTCCCATTGAGTGTTGTACAGTAAGAATCTTGGTTTACTGAAGTTTTTTTTTTTTTTTGGTTTTTTTTGAAATGTAGAGTTCTTGTCATACCAACAATCTGTAACTTATGGCAACTGTAATTACACCATGATCACTATTACCCAAGTTGTCTCTAACTTGCACATTTGTAGTAGGCTATGTACTGTTTAAATTGATAGATCCAACAGAACATTTGCCTTGTTAGGGTTTCCACCATGTGTTCCATTAAATTGTCCTGCAATATGTTTAAGAAATGACAAGCCTTTGTTGACTGGATAGGTAAAATCTTCCATAATGATAAAATCACCCTGCTTCCCAGTCGTTTCAATCTGTGAAAGGAGCTAATACTTTTCCCCATACTAATTGTTAGGAGGCCTATAACACACTCCCACAAGTAATTTACTATTTGCTGCACTCTTGTGGAAATCCAGCCATGTATTTGGTATGCCTCTTGTTCTATCATACAAAAAAATTAAATGTGATGAATAAACCTATCAGATAAATAAAAAGTGCTCACTATACAAGTAAAATGCAAACAGGCCAAAGAAGCAAAGAAAAAATGTCAGAAAAAAAAGAAAAAAAGAGAACAAAAGAAATGCAGCTGCTGCTATTACACCACAATTTGTTCTCACAAATATCAAGTGAAAGACAATAATAACTAAATGTAGCAATGTTGATGTGTGAATAACGTACTGTATATAAGATGTGGCTTTAACCACTTCAGCCCCGGAAGGATTTACCCAGTTCCTGACCAGACCATCTTTTGTGATACGGCACTGCGTCGCTTTAACTGACAAGTGCGCAGTCGCGGGATGCTGTACCCAAATAAAATGGATGTCCTTTTTTCCCCACAAATAAAGCTTTCTTTTTGGTGGTATTTGATCACCTGTGTTTTTTATTTGTTGTCCTATAAACAAAAAGAGAGCGACAATTTTGAAAAAAACAAAACATTTTTTTTTTTTACTTTCTGCTATAAAACATTTCCAAAAAAAAGTAAAAAAACAAATTTATTCATCAGTTTGGGTCGATATGTATTCTGCTACATATTTTTTGTAAAAAAAAAAATCGCAATATGCGTATATTGATTGGTTTGTGCAAAAGTTATCGTGTCTACAAAATAGGGGATAGATTTATGGCATTTTTTTATTTAAAATTTTTTTTACTAGTGATGGCGGCGATCAGCGATTTTTAGCGGGACTGCGGCATTGTGGCGGTCAGATCGAACACCTAACTGACATTTTTGACACTTTTTTTGGGAACCAGTGACATCATTACAGTAATCAGTGCTAAAAATATGCACTTTTAATGTATTAATGACACTGGCAGGGAAGGGGTTAAATATGTTCCCTCACTGTGTGTTCTAACTGTATGGGGGACTGTGTCACTGAGGAAACACACAGATCCATCTTACTGCATAGCAGAAAGACAGGATCTGTGTGATCTCCCCTGTCAGAACGGAGAATTTGCCTTGTTTACACAGGCAAATCCCCGTTCAGTCACTGCGGGGATTAATCGCAGGTGGCTGGCGGACATCGAGTCCCCTGGACCCGCTGATTGGCTCCCCCGCTGGCCAATGGGAGCGTGCCCACAAAAGCGAGTTCCCACACTGACGTACAGCTAAGGCGATTTGCGCGAACGAGCCATCTTGCCGCAGTATAATGACGGCGGCTGGTCGGGAAGCGGTTAATGCACAATATATTGCAATCTTCTAAACAATCATAATTGCTAAGACTTTTCAAAATGTGTATAAAAAACATCCATAACTGAATTCACAATCCTTCAAATATATTTCTTTCAGGCTCAGTTCACACATGGGCGGCACCACTTGCAGGTCGCCTCAGCGAGGCGACCTGCAAACGACTGCCGGGGCGACTTGCGAGACGACTTCTGCATAGAAGTCTATGCAAGTCGCCCCAAGTCGCCCCCAAAGTAATACAGGAACCTTTTTCTAAGTCGGAGCGACTTGCGTCGCTCCGATTAGAACGGTTCCATAGCACAGAACGGGAGGCGACTTGTCAGGCGACTAGGTCGCCTGACAAGTCGCCCCAGTGTGAACCGAGCCTTAGGGTCGGTTCACACATGGGCAACACGACTTTAGCGCGACTTTGTACCGCGACTTCAACGCGGCTTGAGCGCGACATTAGCGCGACTTCAGCGTGACTACGGCAAATTACGAGGCGACTTGAAGTCGCCTCCATGACAGGCGACTTCGCCTGTGGCCAATCACCTCTCTGGGAGGGAGGGGGGGAGGGAGGGGTTTTCTCTGCAAAGTCGCTTGACTTTACAGAGAGATCCGACTTGCAGGCGACTTACATTGAGTTGAATGGGTACAAGTCGCCTACAAGTCGGATAGAAGTAGTACAGGAGTCTTTTCTGAAGTCGGAGCGACTTCAGTAGTGTCAATTAAGACGCTCCCATTGCCTACCATGTTAACCTAAATGCAAAGCGACTTGGGGCGACTTGGGGCGACTTGAGGGCGTACAAGTCGGATCCCAAGTCGCCCCAGTGTGAACCGACCCTTAGTGTTGCAATGCTTGTAACCATCTATGATTTTTTGATCCCTTCCACTGTGAATTAAATAATACTCCTCATGTGTTAGAACACCGTATGCTCCCTCCAGGCTCCCAGAACGCTCACCTCCACTTTGGAAGAATGAAGTATGTATCAATCAAATCCTCCACACTCCCAACTCATTGAACCAGAATCACTTCCACCTCTGTCCACAGGGGTCCCCCTTGATGTAATGATCAATGCATCCGGGGCTTTAGGGGTGCGGTTCCTTTAAGACTTCATGCATCCATAGTGCATAACTCTCAATAAGGTGAACATAAAGTGAGGGCTCCCATAGTGTAGTAGTAATAACAAACTGCTAATTTATTGAAGGAAACACACCCGCATAATAAAAGCATTAAAACATCATAGAAACCATGTACAGAAAAGAATACCAGACTTCCTTCTACATCTCTTCCAGTTTGCGTTGACTCTCCTCATGCCCTACACATTACGTCACGTGTCTTCATCAAGGGGATATTTGCTGTAGTCTTAAGGAACTCCAGCCATCATAGTTCTCATTAGTGATATCATCTCTCAAACTCATTTTAAGATTGCTCCTCACATACATACATACTCCTCCACCTTTTCTAATTCTGTGCTTCGGAAATAGAAAGTACCCCTCAATATTTTCAGCCCAGTCACATGAGCTACAGTGGTGGCTGGTGCTCAAAATTTTCGGGGGGGGGGGTTTGGTTGCAAACAGACTGAAAAAATAAACTGCTAGTAATGCAGGACTGTAAATAGCCATTTATCAGGTGACTGTGTATCATTACTGCTAGATACCATGCCCATCATATGCAGCCTTACTGTGCCCATCATATGCAGCCTCACTGTGCCAATCAATTTTAACATCACTGTGCCCATCATATGCAGCCTTGCTGTGCCCATCATATTTAGCCTCACTGTGCCCATCATATGCAGCCTCACTGTGCCCATCATATGCAGCCTTACTGTGCCCATCATATGCAGCCTCACTGAGCCCATCATATGCAGCCTCACTGTGCCCATCATATACAGTCTTACTGTGCCCATCATATGTAGCCTCACTGTGCAAATTGCAAATTAATTTCAACATCACTGTGCCCATCATATGCAGCCTTACTGTGCCCATCATATGCAGCCTCACTGAGCCCATCATATGCAGCCTCACTGTGCCCATCATATACAGTCTTACTGTGCCCATCATATGTAGCCTCACTGTGCAAATTGCAAATTAATTTCAACATCACTGTGCCCATCATATGCAGCCTTACTGTGCCCATCATATGCAGCCTCACTGTGCCAATCAATTTTAACATCACTGTGCCCATCATATGCAGCCTTGCTGTGCCCATCATATTTAGCCTCACTGTGCCCATCATATGCAGCCTCACTGTGCCCATCATATGCAGCCTTACTGTGCCCATCATATTTAGCCTCACTGTGCCCATCATATGCAGCCTCACTGTGCCCATCATATGCAGCCTTACTGTGCCCATCATATGCAGCCTCACTGAGCCCATCATATGCAGCCTCACTGTGCCCATCATATACAGTCTTACTGTGCCCATCATATGTAGCCTCACTGTGCAAATTGCAAATTAATTTCAACATCACTGTGCCCATCATATGCAGCCTTGCTGTGTCCATCATATTTAGCCTCACTGTGCCAATCAATTTCAATCTCACTGTGCCCATCATATGCAGCCTCACTGTGCCCATCATATGCAGCCTTACTGTGCCCATCATATGCAGCCTTACTGTGCCAATCAATTTCAACCTCACTGTGCCCATCATATGCAGCCTCACTGTGCCAATCATATGCTGCCTCACTGTGCACGTAATATGCAGACTCACTGTGCCAATCATATGTAGCCTCACTGTGCCCATAATATGCAGCCTCACTGCGCCAATCATTTGTGACCTCACTGTGCCAATCATATGCAGCCTGTACAATATGGAGGGATGTGTATATAGTGGAGGTGGATGGTATTAGTATATACAGGACGGGAGACCTTCCTCCATCATCACTGACTGCAGATATACATCATTTGTCCTGTATACAGATATTTATACACCCACCTTCCTTCCTGTATATAGAAACCTTCCTCCATCATCACTGAACACACATATACATCATCTGTCCTGTATACAGCTAGCTACAGTATATATACACAGTAACAGGACAAATGATGTACATCTGCAGTCACAGTGATAATGGAGGAAGGTCTATATACAGGAAGGAAGATGGTGGGTGTATATAGCTGTATACACCACAGAGCAGATGAAGTAGTAAGGTCTCCGTCTCTGCTCTCTTCTCCAGGCCAGACGATCTCTATACATATCCTGCTTCCCCAGCTGCCTAATCACGCCTGAGCACAGTCTGCACTGCCACAGAGACTCATGTGGTGGAGTGAAGCGGGGAAGTGTGTGCCTGTGTGGAGCAGAGTGGCGGGCAGTGACTGTCAGTGGGAAATTAAATGAGTATTCATCATGGCATTGGTTCTCCCCCCGGGCCGCACTGAGGCTGATGCGGGGTTACCCCATCTGGTCCGGCAGGCCGTGCTCTGCACCCAACATCCGAGCGATGAGTGGTGGGAAACTGGAAGTGAGGGTTCCGTTAAAAAGGACCACCTATCATCCTCCGGACCCTTTGCAGTCCTAAGTCGCATGACAAGTCGCACTAGTGGAAACATAGCCTTAAGCTTCTCCACAACTTTATCCCTGACCTGTCTGATGTGTTCCTTGGCCTTCATGATGCTGTTTGTTCACTAAGGTTCTCTAACAAACTTTCGAGGGCTTCACAGAACAGCTGTATTTATACTGAGATTTAATTACACACAGGTGGACTCTATTTACTAATTAAGTGACTTTTGAAGGCAATTGGTTCCACCAGATTTTAGTTAGGGGTATCAGAGTAAAGGGGGCTGAATACAAATGCACACCACACTTTTCAGATATTTATTTGCAAAAACTTTTAAATATAATTTCTTTATCGTACATCACGGGACACAGAGCCACAGTATTTACTCTATGGGTTATATAGGCACCTTTAGGTGATGGACACTGGCACACCCTAGACAGGAAGTTTAGCTCCCTATATAACCCCTCCCCTTACTGAGTGTACTTCAGTTTATTTGCCAGTGTCTTAGGTGTTGGTCACAAGTAAACATGTGCTGTGCTGAGTTCCGCTGGAGAAATCTTTGCTGGGCTAAGCCATGCAACCAGATCCATTCAAAGTGTCTTTTCCAGGTTGAATTGATTGGTACCCGGGCCTCGTGTCGGAAGAAACAAGGTTCTGTCTGTAATGCTTCTCTTTTTAAAGAGCTTAACCCTGGGATCCAGTGTTTGGTTTTTTCAGCCATATTTCCTGGCGGGGTGCTTTACAGGCCCAGGAGTGTGGATTCCCTGATAACAAGGGGTCCCGGTTCCTTAAGGTTTTTTATTGGAGCCCACCGTGAGTGGTGAAGATTGGGTCTGTGTCGTTTCCCACAGAACCCTGCAGCCGGATAAGGTAAGGGAGATTCCTAAGGAATTTTTTTAATTCTTGTGGACTCCTTTAAGTAAATGTTGCTATGCCTAAAGCCGCGGGGCTGTAAAGAGCACGTACCTGTTCCATGCTTGTCAGTCTTGCTCTGTGTCACAAGCTGCATGCTTCCTCCAAGCCCAAGCTCCATGTAGGATGTGGGAAGGGGGGTTTCCTCTTTTCAGGAATGTCCCCCCTTAGCTTCTTGCCAGGCTAGAGGCCATGGGTCAGTCGGCGGTATGCCACACCGCTCCCGCCGCCATTAAGGCGGCTCTCCATCCACCAGCTCTACTCTCTCCTCTGCCCCAGCCCCCTCCACGTGTCCCCGCTCGTGCGGGAAAATGATCTTTTTTGAAAAGGGGGGCGGAAGGGGTGGTCGGAGGAGGGGGATGGGCATGAGCGCGGCATCGGCGTGGTTCAATGCCCACAACGCAGGCTATGAAAAGCTATAAAGGTGCATTTTTTGTAGATGCATACAGCTAAAGGAGGGACACAGAGCAGATGGATGGCATGTGAGTGTGGGTGACACAGGCATTCCCAGGCAAGTTTACTTAGCATCAGACTGAGTCTTGTTAGCAGTGGCAGTTGCTGGACTATTTTGCTCAGCAGTGGGTGCATTTCTGGTAGTACCTCTGCATTTGTGCTTAGCACTATGGGCAGAAGAGGAGGTACAAATACCTCAAAAAATAGGGGCTCAAAGGGATCTCCCTCAGGCTCTGAGGACCCCCCTCCTGCAACACCATCTCCCCCTGAAAGACCTAGGGAGGCTGGTCAGAGTGAGCCATTGGGGTTAGGGGCTGCAACTGCTTCTGGCATTTCAGCCCCTGTATATATTACTCAGGAGGTTTTTTTCCTCTTTTTTCCTCAGCCATGAGTGGATTGGAGGAAAGATTAACGACCTTAATCACATCTTCGCAAAGTGGAAGAAAACGCATTAGGTCCCCTTCTACCACCCAGGACCCTCAAACAGAGGAACTCTGGGAAAGGGAAGATGAATTCCCCTCAGGGGACCAGGAAGAGACTGATGACTCCTCTTCTGAGGAATCAAGTGGGGAAGGACCCTCTTCAGCTTCACAGGCTGAGAAATTGCTGGTGCATTCTCTTACTGAAATGGTCCGCTCCACATTTAGGTTACCCGTAACTGAGTCGGTTGAAAAGCCCACTTCTACTTTGGGTTCACTGAAGCCTCCTCAAGCTGTGCATGCTTTTCCTGTCCATTCATTGCTGGAAAAGCTTATATATTGTGAGTGGGATCACCCAGATAAGCATTTTTTCCCTCCTAAAAAGTTTTCAACACTTTATCCTATGGAGGAAAAATTTACAAAGATGTGGGGTATACCAGCAATTGACGCTGCTATATCCTCTGTGAATAAAAGTTTGACTTGTCCTGTTGATAACGCTCAAATGCTTAGGTATCAAACCGATAAAAAGTTGGAATTCCTGATAAAAAACATTTTTTTCTTGGCAGGTGCAGTAACTCAACCTGCAGTGGCGGCAATTGGAGTATGTCAGTCCATGAGAGACCACTTGAAACAGGTGCTCAAGGTTTTCCCTGAACAGCAGGCCCAGGGGTTAGCCGAGCTGCCAGCGGATATGCATTTTGCAATTGATGCAATCAGAGATTCTATCCTTCAGACCTCTCGCCTTACGCTTGGGTTGGTGCATATGCGTAGAATTTTATGGTTGAAAAAATGGTCAGCCGAAGCGCCATGAAAAAAGCTCCTGGCTGGTTTTCCCTTCCGCGGTGTAATGCCCTGTACACGCGGTCAGACATTGTTCGGACATTCCGACAACAAAATCCATTGTATTTTTTCCAACGGATGTTGGCTCAAACTTGTCTTGCATACACACGGTCACACAAAGTTCTCGGAATTTCCGAACGTCAAGAATGCGGTGAGGTACACCACGTACAACGAGACTATAAAAGGGCAGTTCAATACAAAGCGCGGCACACTTTGGGCTCCTTTTGCTAATCTCGTGTTAGTAAAAGTTTGGTGAGAGACGATTTGCGCTTTTCAGCCTCGTGGTTTTCAGATCGTTTTTCTGGTGTTCAGTTTGTGCTTGTGGGTTTGTATCTGTTCTTCAGTGCGTGCAGTGAGTTCCCATTGGTTTATACAGTGTGTTCTTGTCCGCTTGTTGCTGTTTTTCAGGTCGCTCTTCACAGGCCTTGCTGTTCTTCAGTGTGTTCTGTTACTTCGTTCTGACCAGCCGACCGTTTTCTAGCCATGTTGCGTGCTGTGCAGGGGCTTGGAGTTGGTGTTGGTGTTGGAGTTCTTACTTTGACACAAGCCCAGTCCATGAACAGGGTGAGGAGGAGTTCATGGACCAAGAATTGGTTGCTCCAGCGTGACCAATTCTGTCACATGCCTTTGCTCCGTGAGATCCATGAGAATAATCCTGAGGATTTCAGGAACTTTCTTCGGATGACGGACCCCGTATTTCACCATTTGTTGGCTTTGCTGACCCCTTATATCAGCAGGCAGGATACCTGAATGCTGCAAGCCATCACTCCGGAGCAGAGGCTAGTCGCCATGTTGCAGTACTTGGCGACAGGGAGAAGCCTGCAGGACCTCAAGTTCTCGACAGGCATCTCCCCCCAGGCTCTGGGGATCATTATCCCAAAAACCTGTTCTGCCATCATCAAGGTCCTGCAGAAGAACTATATTAAGGTAAGATTTGTATCCTTTAACATCACATTTTATTGTATTTAATGTTTACTAATGTATTGTATTTCTTTCCTTATTCCCTAATTACCATGATTGTAATATTCTGTGAATGTCCCCTTTGTCCTCATGGATGCTGGAATTTTAAAAAAATTTTTGTGCTTCATGCATATTTGCCTTCACTTACCTCCCCAGCATGCTCTCCTGGGCCAATATCCACCTCGTCTAGTCACTTAACAATGTATTTTGTCAGCTCCATAGTAGAATTCCTAATGAACAAACGCTGACGGCGCTTGAAACTGCCCATCTTGGCTTGCCCCCCCAGAGTGCCCATGAGGTCCGTCTAAGATACATGGAATACTTTGCGGGTAGGGGTGCCATCAATATGCCAGACAATGTCTGAGACATTTTTGAATAAAAGATATCTTTCAAACTTAAGAAATATTTTATTTTATTTCCTGCTTGCCTTTCTTTTAGCTGTCTCCTCGGTTTTCTTTTAATGGTATTATTTAGTTGGTCTTTTGATTCAACAGTGCAAACTAAATCTATTTCAGACATGAGGTGACAATCTCTTATTCGGCTAATATTATAAAAGTATGTTGTGGGTCTGCTACACACGCCTTGTTTTTGTTGTTAATGTATGTAATGCATTATTGACAAAAATCTTCATCATTTTCAGCACCATGACCGAAAGTTGGGGAGTCCTGAAAATGGCGTGATTATGTAAAATTATAAAGCACTGTGGGTGTTATTTACTAAAGGAAAACACACTTTGCACTAAAAGTGCTCTTGAAACTGCACTTGTAGTGCAAAGTGGATTTGCCTTTAGTAAATAGCAACCATTGCCAGGGAAAAAAACAACTTTACTGCAAAAACTGCTTTTGGAGCATTGAAAGAAGAAGCTACACATTGGTCATTATCCAAATTTTTACTCAAAGCACAATCACATGTGCGTTTATAAAAGGTATTTTTAACAAACCAACATGTTTGTTGTCTAAAATTTTTTGAGTTCACATTTCTACAAAATAGCCTTTAATAGGTAAAACAGGCATGTTTAAAACCATAAACCAATACACAACTCTGGAACTTACATAGTTCAACTTATAGAAAGTGAAGGCAATATCAGACATGAGTATTTATAAACTGTGTTTGATATTGCGTTCAGCAGATGGGGCGATGTCACCCCTGGAAAAGCCACATTTTGAAGATGCACACAAATTGCCTAATGTCAACATGTGCTAGCTGCCATCATGGGGGATCAAGGGACATGTTTTGGGGGTGCAACCCCTTCCTCTCAGCTACTTTATAATCGAGGAAGGGGTTGCACCCACAAAACGCGTACATTGATCTCCCATGATGGCAGATAGCACATGTTGACACACTGTGTGCATCTTCAAAATTTGGCTTTTCTAATATGTCAAAAATTAGTCATAAAAAAATAAACCTGCAATAAGTTAGGGATTTCTGGTGTTTTATATTCTCCCTAAAACATCAATGATGTTCTTCATTTTGTTTTGAACATCATTGATGTTTTTCTTTAGGGTTTCTAAATCCCTATTACACCCCATGATCTCCTCGATGAGGATCCGGGCACTTTCACTTGTGAAATGACATTTCTCTTCCACAACATCACGATCACCTAAAAAAAAAAAAAAAAAAACCACACCATGTATTATAAATATGCAGGCATCCATCTTTTACCTGAGGCTGTGGTCGCAGACATTCACCTGTTGAGTGACAATTTCTATAATGTCCCCCTCCTCTGGTTGGGTTTGGGGGATTTCCCCTTCTTCCTGAAGTGGGCAGTCCCTGGTCTCCTCTGATGAGTGGTGTCCTCCGAGTCTTTTCTCTCCTATGTGAAAAAAAATAGGTATACTTAGCACAGATATTTGAGGCCAGAAATAGGAATATGAAACATTGCTTGGAAGTGGGGTACAATTGTCTCTTTTGGCAGAGTTCCAAGATGAAGAAATATTTTTGTCCTTTGTCAAGCTTGAATACTTACCTGTTTTGTACAAGCTTCACAGATGGAGACACCCCTATAGTATACACTGGAGCACCTGTGTGGGCCCCCTAATAAAAAGGGTGTTCTGGTGTTCCACACTAGTGCTCCTGTGCCCAGATGCGTAAACAGCTGCTGAGTGTCCTCTCCTTACACAGAATCTAGTTTGCATTTCATTCTAGTTACAAACCCATATAGACAACCAACTTATTTTAAGAGAAGTGGGCCAGAAAAAATGTATTAAACTGCATCTGGCCAAAACATGGTGTTTTAGTGGCAGAACGAACAATGTTTCCAACAAACAAATAATGTGTCAATGAACATGAAAGTTGCCATTTTAAACTGTACAACAGTAAAGAAAAGCACATGGAGCAGCACGAACGTAATAAACATAAAGAATAGAAACACAGGACAACTACTTACTTTTTTGCAGCATTTTCCTGATCCTTCTATACCGATCGTGCTCCCTTAATTTGAGGTCTGACCACCGCTTCCTCAGTTGATCCTTGGATCGTTGTACTCCAAAATTCCGGTGCAGACTCTTAACAAATTTCACCATGATCTTGGCCTTTCTGACATTTGGGTTGGGGTAAGGTCCATGCTTCCCGTCATAGTCGGCCCTTTTCAATATGTCCACCATCTCAACAAAGGCCATTATTGAGGCCTTAAATCTTCTCCTGAAGGATTGTGACATTTCTGGCTCCGGGCTTTCCTCCTCCTCCTCGTTGCTGGAATTATCACGCACCTGTTGTGTCTCCGCCATGTGCTCTTCCCCACTGTGCCGAAAGAGAATGGGCAGGGAGTAGACTAGAAAGAACGTCAGGGATGGGTGGAGTTTCACGCATGCGCAGTGTATATAAAGCGTATCACGCGTGCGTCGTACATACGATCTGTGAGTGGAGGAAGGAGTATGGGAAGCACCGATCGTAATAACGAAGGTACAATTTTAACTTGGGCCTATACTGCTTATAGATTGAGGCCTATATGGGAAAAGATTAGGAGACTTTAGCCTGACATTAGGGTTTGTCTTGTGTATTGCAGATAAAATGGATGGCTTCAATGACCACAACTTTCTCTCCCTGTTCATAGATAAATACAAGGAGCTGCCCTGTCTATGGAAGGTCAAACACCCACAATATAATAATAAACAAAAGAGGCAGGCAGCGCTAGAGAAACTGCTGGAGTTGGTGAAGCCGGTGGTCCCCACAGCAACCATCCCCTATTTAAAAGCCAAAATTAGTGGCCTGAGGAGCACTTATCTTAGGCAGCGCAAGAAGGTCCAGGATTCCCAGAGATCAGGAGCTGCAGCAGATGATGTTTATGTCCCCAGGCTGTGGTACTATGAGAGACTTTGTTTTCTGTCAGACCAGACTGAAGTCAGGGAATCCCTCTCAACCCTTCCTTCCACTCTTCCTTCCACCCTATCTTCCACCCCAGCTGAGGCTTCCGATGTCCAACCTGGGACTTCCAGCCAGGAAGAAGTGGAGGAGCCCAGCTTGAGTCAGGTATAGCATTGTTCTACAGATTTCTGGTCAATAAATAAATGATGTTTAGATGTCTAGATTTTATTATTGATCACTAATTGCTGATTTAAAGCGGGGGTCCACCCACACCGCCAAAAAAAAATAAATATTAAAAACCAGCAGCTACAAATACTGCAGCTGCTGACTTTTAATACATGGCCACTTACCTGTCCCAGGGTCCAGCGATGTCGGCAGGTGACGCCGAGAACCCGCTCGGTTCTCGGCAGCTGCCGCCGCCATCCTGGGTGAGGGAATCAGGATGTGAAGCGTTGCGGCTTCACTTCCCGGTTCCCTACTGTGCATGCGCGAGTCGCGCTGCGCGTCCCAAGTGGTCCCCGCTCTCTCCTGGGAGCTGTGTGTTCCCAGGAGACAGCGCGGTGGGGACGGGAAGAGGCGTAGACTCCCATGGGAGTCTATGCCGGAAGTGGGTGCAAATACCTGTCTTAGACAGGTATCTGCACCCCCCTCCCCCCTGAAAGGTGCCAAATGTGACACCGGAGGGGGGGAGGGTTCCAAAAAGCGGAAGTTTCATTTTTGTGTGGAACTCCGCTTTAATAAAGTGTTTTACATATCAATAGACAGTAGTGGGCAAAAATAATTGGGACAAGAATGAAAAATGCTGGGCTCAGAATGATAATCTTTTATATTTGTTAACATTCAATTTGCAACAGTCATGTGATGAAAATTGTGTGTGATTGATAAAGAGAAAAAACACAGGAAGACCTCAGCCAGGAGGAGGCTGTGGAATGTGGCACACAGGAGGAGGCTGTGGAATGTGGCAGCCAGGAGGAGGCGGGGGTTAGTGGCAGCCAGGAGGCCGGTCCCAGTAGGAGCCTCACACAATCGCAGGTCCCTCCCCTCCGCCTTCCAACCAAAAGACCCAGGAAGGGGAGTAACGTGGAGGAGTCAGCGCTCAGGCTGATTGGGGAGGCTTCTGCAGCCCTCAGAACCACTCCGACTCGTGAAGAGGCCTTTGCCTGCATGGCTGCCACCAAATTGCAGGACATGGAGGAGGGCCAATGCCTCATGTGGGAGGAAATCCTTTTTGAAACATTAAATAAGGGGGTGAGGGGCCAAATCACAACCAAAACCCACCTGTGTGAGTTGTATCATCCTCCTCCTCCTCCTGCCTCACCTCCACCACCACAGCCACAGCCTGGAAGAAGGAGTGGAAGGAAGACAAGAAAGTGATGGCCCTGGGTTCAGTCTGGTCTGACAAAAGATGCGGGCTCTTGTATGACCACAGCCTGGGGACATGTATGTCATCTGCTGCTGTTTATGATCTCTTGAACTTCTGGACCAGATTGTACTCCCTTATATATGGACTCCTCAGGCCACCAATTTTGCATTAAAATAGTTGATGTGTATCCTGGGGGCCAAAGGCTTCACCAATTTCAGCAGATTCTCCAGCGTTGCCTTCCCTCTTTCTTTGGTTATGACCCCTTAATAAAGGTATTTTTTTTTAAATAATACTCGCCTATGTGTTTTCCTTCAAAAAGGACAGTTTGTTTGTGAGTAGGCAGGTACATTTCAAAAATACAATGTCAAAAATACAATGTGAAATTAACAAGAGACACCAACACCAAGCAACCTCTTTGAGATTAAATAATTCAAGATAATAATCGTGTTGTGGTAACTTAACACACAAAACACACCCAAAACAATTCTGGACATCAAAAAAAATAATTAAAAAAATAACAGGAGATCAGGATTTAAAAAAATAAAAACAAATAATACAAAATATAAAAACATAAAAAAAAATAAAAATTTTTGGGAGATGTGACAAATAAAAATATTATATTCATGAAATCACAAGAAATAATAAAGAAAGAAGTTTGTGAGAAGTCTGTGTGAATATGAGCAGCAAAACAACTTAATTCTTCTAGCATTATAAAGAAGAGAGTGCGCTGCGTTAAACAATTTAAAACATTTCAGCGTGACAAAAGTGCTATATCCATTACAAACGCTAATTTTACCAGACCGAGCAGTTCCGTCTTGAAATTTATTCTGAGCATGCGTGGCACTTTGTGCGTCGGAATGGGAATTTGCGCAAACGGATTTTGTTGTCGGAAAATTTTCTAGCCAGCTCTCAAACTTTGTGTGTCGGAAATTCTGAAGGAAAAAGTCAGATGGAGCCCACACACGGTCGGAATTTCTGACAACAAGCTCAGATCGCACATTTTCCGTCGGAAATTCCGACCGCGTCTACAGGGCATTAGGCTGTTTGGGGATGATTTGGACAATTATATCCAAAAGATTTCAAGTGGAAGAGTACCCTTTTGCCAGTTAAGAAAAGGAGTAAACGTCCCTCATTTAAATGGGCTCTTTCTCCAGTGCCAGGGGCATCAGCCTCCAGGCAGTCGCGACGGACTCCACCGTCAGGTTCAAGAGGTAAAACTCAGAGTCAACCCCAGGGACAAAAGAAGTTCTGGGGGAGGAAACCTACAAGACAGAATGCTAAAGCCTCTTTATGAAGGGGCGCCCCCGCTCGTTCGAGTAGGGGGAAGACTGCTACAGTTCTCAAAGGTCTGGCAGGAGGATTTTCAGGACAGATGGGTGTTCTCCACACTAACTCTAGGTTACAAACTAGAGTTCTGAGAATTCCCGTCTCCTTGTTTCCTCAGATCAAATGTTCCGCAAGACTCAGAGAAAAAGAAGTCTTTCCTTCAAGCGTTAGACCGACTTTTGTCACAAAAAGTAATCATGGTGGTTCCCATGGAAGAGCAGGGGTTGGGGTTTTATTCAAACTTTTTCACGGTGCCAAAACCAAATGTCAGACCCATTCTAGATTTCAAAGATCTAAACCGGTTCCTAAAAATGTGATGTTTTCGCATGGAATCAATCTGATCAGTAGTCTCCATCCTACAAGGAGGAGAACTTCTGGCATCAATCGACATAAAAGATGCATACCTGCATGTACCTATTTTCTCTGCTCATCAGAAATATCTGTGTTTTGAAGTGGAAAAACTTCATTTTCAGTTTGTAGCTCTGCCTTTTGGTCTAGCTACTGCACCTCGGGTGTTTACGAAGGTCCTGGCCCCTCCTCTGACCAGATTAGGGGCCCAGGGTATAATGATTATAGATTACCCAGGGGACCTGCTCTTAATAGACCAGTCGGTAGCCCACTTAGACCAAAGCTTGGTCACCACAGTCAACTACCTGGAATACCTAGGTTGGGTCCTCAACCTAGAGAAATCTTCTTTAAAACCAGTAAGAAGACTAGAGTACTTGGGTTTGGTTATAGATACAACCCAGAAGAGGGTGTTTTAACCCCAGGCAAAAATCAGCGCCATAAAGGAGCTGGTTCAGGTAGTCAGGGCGAAAAAGAACCCTTCTATTCGCCTTTGTATGAGGTTGTTGGAAAAGATGTTGGCTTCATTCGAAGCGGTTCCCTATGCCCAGTTTCATTCGAGACTGCTGCAAAAAGTATCCTGTCTGCCTGGAACAAGAAAGTCCAGACCCTAGATTTTCTAATGCGTTTGTCACCAATAGTGCGTCAGAGCCTCTGTTGGTGGTTGATACCCGAGAATCTGCGGAAAGGGAAATCCTTCTTACCAGTTACCTGGAAGGTGGTAACAACAGATGCCAGCCTTTTGGGTTGGGGAGTAGTTCTGGTGGAAACGACTGTCCAAAGGGAAATGGTCCAGAACCAAGACCTTACCCATCAACATTCTAGAGATTCGGGCAGAGTAGCTAGCCCTAACAGCCTGGACATTCAGGTTGCAGGGTTTTCCTGTCAGGATCCAATCTGATAATGCCACAGCAGTGGCTTATATCAATCATCAAGGGAGCACTAGAAGTTGTGCAGCCCAGGAAGAGGTAAACCAGATCCTAACCTGGGCAGAAAAGCATGTGCCGTGCATATCGGCAATCTTCATTCCAGGGGTAAAGAACTGTCAGGCGGATTACTTAAGTCGCCAGCAGTTGTTCCCAGCGGAATGGTCTCTTCACCCTGACATCTTCCTGGTTATATGCCAAAGATGGGGGATCACTGACGTAGATCTGTTTGCATTCAGGTTCAACAACAAGATCTACAACTTTGTGTCAAGAACAAGGGATCCACTTGCATGCGAGACAGATGCGTTGGTGACCCCGTGGGATCAGTTTTCACTTATTTATGCATTCCCTACTATTCTGCTGCTACCACGACTTCTTCACAGGATCAAGCAGGAAAAGAAGTTGGTGCTTCTGGTGGCCCCAGCGTGGCCCAGAAGATCTTGGTATGAAGAAATAGTAAAGATGGCGGTAGGGTCCCCATGGACCCTACCATCACGTCCAGACCTGCCATCACAGGGACCAGTGTTCCATCCTACCTTACGAACGTTAAATTTAATGGTTTGGCTATTGAAACCCACATTCTGAAGAATCGTGGGCTTTCAGGCTCAGTGATATCTACCTTGATTAATGCAAGGAAGCCAGCTTCCAGAGTCATTTATTATAGAGTCTGGAAGGCATATGTTTCCTGGTGTGAATCCAGGGGTTGGCATCCCAGAAAGTATGTCATAGGTAGAATCCTTGCTTTTCTGTAAATGGGGTTAGAGATACAGCTGGCCTTGAGTACTATCAAGGGCCAGGTCTCGGCCTTATTGGTATTGTTTCAACATCCGCTTGCTTTGCATTCTTTGGTCTGAAGCTTTATACAGGGGGTAACGTGGCTTAATCCACTGGTTAGAGCACCCCTGAACCCTTGGGACTTGAATTTAGTTATGTCGGCATTACAGAAACAGCCTTTTGAGCTGATACGACATATTGCCTTGGTCCTTTTGACAACAAAGCTAGTTTTTCTGGTTGCCATTTCTTCTGCAAGAAGGGTATCAGAATTGGTGGCTCTTTCTTGTAAAGAGCTATATTTAATCATTTACAAGGATAGAGTAGTATTGCGTCCTCATCCTAGCTTTCTACCAAAGGTGGTTTCAGGTTTTCATCTAAACCAGGAATAGTTCTGCCTTCATTTTTTCCGGAACCCTGTTCTACGGAAGAAAAGTCACTACATTCTCTGGATGTAGTGAGAGTGGTCAAAATCTATTTGGAGGCGATTGCTCAGGTTCAGAAAACGGATGTGTTGTTTGTGTTGCCTGAAGGTCCTAGAAAAGGAGAGGCAGCATCAAAATCTACTATTGCTAAGTGGACTCAGCAAGTAATTATTCAAGCTTATGGTTTGAAGAGGAAAATTCCACCTTTTCAAATCAAAGCGCACTCCACCAGGGCTGTTAGAAAATTTTCTACCTCTGGTGCATAATGTTCAGTGCATCCTCTGATTTTACTAGTCAGTTTGTCCTTGTACTGCTACTGCTGACAGAGAAGTGTCCTCTTCTAGCTGTGTTTTTTTTTTTTTTTTTTGCTATTAACCAATTTGGCATATCTAGAGCATAGTGGAGATAGTTACTTACTTAAAATGTGTTAAGACTGCCATGTAGCTCAGGACCAATCTTTATCACAAACATATGTCTGTTCTTTTCACCTGTAATAAATTCTATCTATATAATGTAATATAGGAGCACTCTTTTCATTTAATTGGTTTTCAATAGCTGAATTTTAATGCAAGCTGTATGAACTTTGCATAAATCCTGAAATGATATTTACATACAGTGTATGTATTCAACGAATGACTTTACGTGCATTATCTGCAATAAAAGCCTATAATTATTATGTTTAACATAAAGCACACAGTATGAAAAGTCAGTTTGATAATGAATTTCACAGAGGAAAGACCTGACCTCCCTGAACCTTTCAATTCTCTCTGGTTCAATTGCTCAAAGAAGCTAGAGCTGCTGGATTTAAACGCCATACTGATGTGAGATAACATCGTACTCTGGAGTTCCTCTGCAATTGTTCCCGTTAGAAAGCTGTCCTCTAGGAACACAAGGTTCATCGATCTGACTTTACCAGCTGTGTAATCGGAAAAACCCTTTTTACAAATTCCAATCACTCTGAAGCATGTAATCCAGTAATAATACTCTTAACACCTTTATGTAACACCACTGGTTAGAAAATCCACCACTGAGGCTTGTAATACTACAAAGAATGCAGGTAATAGTGTTAATAGTTCATTCGGAATTAAACCTGGAAAAAATACACAACATATTAGCACATTATGGCAGACTTATGCTGGCCATACACTATATGAAAAATTGGCCGAACCCATTTTAAAAAAACGAACATTCAGCCGTGAGCACAAACGATAGTGCCATCATGTAATGACCGAGAAATCATTCAGTGGACATAAATGAATGCATTTTTCGTTTGTTTTTTTTACATATACCTAGTGCAGACAGCTTGGACGGGAAACACATTAACCTTTCAATTTATCATTTGTTCGGCAGAAAATTTCTAAACTTGTCCTTTTTGTGGCTTAAAAACATCCCAACGATTATCGATTTTGTGCCCATTAACTGGCCGAAAAACAAACAAAATGACAGAATTTCGGCCGATTTTTCGTATAGTGTATGGCCAGCATTACCTGCAAAGCGATCCCCTCCAGAACTGTCAGATTTCTTGGCAGTCATGGGTGCTTCTATCATGGTCTCCCGTCTCAGTTTTAATTCTTCAGCTACTCAATTTGCTGGGCTGTGATGATATCATCTCCAGGAAAGATACCCCTTTTATCACAATCAGTATTGTTAGAATAATAAATAAAAACTCTGCATTTGCCTTAGTATAATAGTAATGTGATGTCCAATAGCAGGCTATGGGGGTTATTTACGAAAGGCAAATCCACTTTGCACTACAAATGTACTGCAAGTTCACTTGGAAGTGCAGTCACTGTAGATGTGAGGGGGAAATGCAAGGAAAAGAAAAAACAGTATTTTTGTTTGTACACGATTAGATTATAGAAATCAGCAGAGCTTCCCCTCATTTCAGCTCTTCCCCTTAGTTCTACAGCGACTGCACTTCCAAGTGCACATGTAGTGCAAAGTTGATTTGCCTTTAGTAAATCAAACCCATGAATCAGTAGTATTGGGGCAATATGAATGAGAATGCTGCGCTGTAACAAGATATACTAAGTATGTAGTAATGTTTCTAAATCAAATAAATAACATTCTGCGCAGATTGTAAATTAAGAGTAGGCAACCATTTGATTGTAGTGGGCCAAAAATATTTGTAATTGTAAGCAGATGAGAGTGTCGGATATATAAAACAAAATGTTTGGTTCAGATTCTCAATCAAGCAAATGTATAGTATATTTAGTAACTAAATAGTGGTGCTTTAAACTGGATTCTGCAGTACTACCCAGTGGTTTCAGTAACTACATAAATAATCCCCAGCATTGGTGTTAGACCCCTTTCACACTGGGGTGCTCTGCAGGCGCTACAGCGTTAAAAATAGCTCTGAAAAGCGCCCTGAAAGAGCCGCTCCTGTCTTTTCAGTGTGAAAGCTGAAGGATTTCACACTGGAGCGGTGCGCTGGCAGGACGGTAAAAAAAGTTCTGCTAGCGGCATCTTTGGAGCGGTGAAAGGGCTGTGTTTATACCGTTCCTCCACGCTCCTGCCCATTGAAATCAATGAGCAGCGCGGCTATAACGCCGTCAAAGCGCTGCTGCAGCAGCGCTTTGAGGGTGGTTTTAACCCTTTTTCGGGCCGCTAGTGGGGCTTAAAAGCATCCCGCTAGCGGCAGAATACCCCCGCAAATACGACGGTAAAGCATCGCTAAAAATAGCGGCGCTTTCCTGCCGACGGCCCAGTGTGAAAGGGGCTTTAGTGACTGCAATAACACACCTCCTAACTTTAGACTTTCATAAAGAGGGAAAGACTGGATAAGGGAAAATACTGTGTGCTGCAGTGACAGGTGGGAGTAGCTACATGGGGCTGAATATTGAGTGTGCTTTAAAGGAGTATGGTTAAATAGTCTGAGTACAATGCACAGAATACTTTATTTACTGCAATCCTTCTATACCAGGGATATGCAATTAGCGAACCTCCAGCTGTTGCAGAACTACAAGTCCCATGAGGCATAGCAAGACTCTGACAGCCACAAGCATGACACCCAGAGGAAGAGCATGATTTGACTTGTAGTTTTGCAGCAGCTGGGGGTCCGCTAATTGCATATCCCTGTTCTATACCAGTGTTTCTCAACTCCAGTCCTCAAGGCACACCAACAGGTCATGTTTTCGGGATTTCCACTATTTTGCACAGGTGATTTGATCAGTTTCACTGCCTTAGTAACTACCACAGCTGTTCCATCTGAGGGAAATCCTGAAAACATGACCTGTTGGTGCGCCTTGAGGACTGGAGTTGAGAAACACTGTTCTATACTATTTGACTATTTACAAGACCATCGCAGCATAGTCTCTATGTATGTGTGTAGTGCATGCACCCAATACCTAAAAACAATATGTAAAAAACATGTGTAACTGATGAGGTAAGTAAAACAATTAGAAAAATAGATATGAGGATAAAATATAACGAAGGATAGCAAGGTGTTTGAAATGAGTGAACCACCTGTGTGCCAACACAGAAATGGTTGTGTGAGTGTGTAAAATTGATGTGCTTAGTTGTTTGTGTGCCTATAAGAAAAGGGACTATGTGGAGTGAAACATTAACCGCTTGCTGACCAGCCGCCGTCATTTTACGGCAGCAGGTCGGCACGATCCCACAAACCGTCGTAGCTATACGTTGGCTCGCGGAATCGGGAAAGCAGGTGCACGCACCTGCTGCATCCCGGGTGTACCGATGCTCATGGGTGGCGGTCGCGATGACTGTCGGCCATTAGCGATCGCGAGTAGGAGAAACAGAACAGGGACGAGTGTCTGTAAACACACACTTCCCTGTTCTGTTCTGAGAGGAGTGACAGATCGTGTGTTTCTATTAGCAATCCGTCACTTCCTCTAGTCAGTCCCCTCCCCCTTCAGTTAGTAACACAAACTAGGGAACACAGTTAACCCCTTGATCGCCCCCTAGTGGTAACCCCTTCACTGCCAGTGACATTTTTACAGTAATCAATGCATTTTTATAGCACTGATCACTGTATAAATGTCAATGGTCCCAAAAATGTGTCAAAATTGTCCGATGTGTCTGCTATAATGTCGCAGTCATGATAAAAATCACAGATCGCCACCATTACTAGTAAAAAAAAAAAATTTTAAATTCTATAAATCTATCTCCTAATTTGTAGACGCTATAACTTTTGCGCAAACCAATCAATATACGCTTATTGTGATTTTTTTTTGTACCAAAAATATGTAGAAGATTACATATCGGCCTAAACTGAGAAAAAATTATCTTTTAAAAAAAAAAAAAAATGGGGATATTTATTATAGCAAAAAGTACAAAATATTGTATTTTTTTTTTCAAAATTGTTGCTCTTTTTTTGTTTATAGTGCAAAAAATAAAAACCGCAGAGGCGATCAAATACCACCAAAAGAAAGCTCTATTTGTGGGAAAAAAAGGGCTTAAATTTTGTTTGGGTGCAGCGTCACACGACCGCGCAATTGTTAGTTAAAATGATACAGTGCCGTATTGCAAAAAATGGCCCCGTCATTCAGCAGCCAAATCTTCCAAGGGTGAAGTGGTTAAAGTGTTGATATGTGTTTGGAATGAATAAGTTGAGCATACTCCAGTAGGAGTGCATAGTGGACAAGCATAATATATAGACATGTCTTAGGTCCAAGTTTGCCTGGTGATATAAAAGGTGCCGTAGATGGTGTCCTGTCCTTATGGTAAGAGCGTAGGCTGTGATGTGCCGGCTAACTCCAGTTGTATATGTACCCCCGGTGAAGGGCGGGTCCCCGCCTACGTCATGCCTGAGCGTCGAAGCAATGCGGGGAGGGTGGGGGATCCAACGCGGGACGCACCCGCAGTGGATACCCACCCATCCCAGCTGTGATTTCTGATGGAAGAAGAGCATCCCCACATTGTGGCACGGCTGCTCGCCATGAGCAGGGCAGGTCAGCATGACGTTGACGCATCAAGGTCAGTCCCCACCCCCATTGCTGTACAGGGATGAGGGAGGAGAGAGACCTATGCTGGCACATCACAGCTCACGCTCTTACCATAAGGACAGGACACCATCCCCAACATCTTTTTATCACCAGGTAAACTTGGAGCTAATACATGTCTATATATTATGCTTGTTCACTATGCACTCCTACTGGAGTATGCTCAACTTATTCATTTCAAACACATATCAACACTTTAATGTTTCACTCCACATAGTCCCTTTTCTTATAGGCACACAAACAACTAAGCACATTCATTTTACACACTCACCCAACCATTTCTGTGTTGGCACACAGGTGGTTCACTCATTTCAAACACCTTGCTATCCTTCGTTATATTTTATCCTTATATCTATTTTTCTCATTGTTTCACTTACCTCATCAGTTACACGTTTTTTACATATTGTTTTTAGGTATTGGGTGCATGCACTACACACATACATAGAGACTGTGCTGTTATTGTCTGGTACACTTCCTGGCTGGCTCCCCTGACCCCTCTTCCTCCTGAAGGGAGGGGGGAAAGAAGTGAGGGGTCTCTCGCCTCTGCCCCGGGTGAGACGCACCACCCAGATCCATAGTTTTCCCATTAAGAAGCTGGGCAAGTGATTGACAAGTATTGTGCTATTTGCATGTTCCCCCTATCCTGAAGAGGATCATATAATAATAATAATAGTTGTCTATTTATTCATCTTTCAGTATAGTTTTGCATTTTTCACTCCTGATGATTGGCTTTAGGCCATGAAAAGCATAGAGTCTCCGATAAAGGGTGTCAAGACAAGCCGGATTTTATGATGAATTTTAACATTCCTACATTATGTATCAATGTATATTGGATGTATGTTGTTTTTCTGTATCCAATTTATTAATCATGAGTACTGTGATTTATATTTTCATTAATCATGCTCAATGTTTACTGATTTACTGTAACAAATATTTTTTTATGATCCTTAATTGATATGTTAAGTATCTACAAAATAAAAACCATGTTACTATTATTATTGTTATTATGACTATTATGATTATTTACATTATGATTATCATTATTGCAATTATTATCTTTATGTATTAGTTCACCATGTGTCTATCAATCATGTATATTTTACGTGATTGTGGCACTGAATTGATTATCCATTATGACTTTAGTACATAGTGTGTCTATCAATCATGTGTACATTTTACGTGATTGTGGCATTCAATTGAATTAGAGTTTATCATTTGATTTCTATTTTTGTTTCTCTTGCAAAGACATGCCCCATGTAAAGTCCCAACCCTGCTTCTTTTTTATGTATATTCATTTATTCGGGATGGGGGCATGCCTTTGCTAGCTGTGCCAGGTCACTTCTACCTTTTATTTGAAAAAAGAGATTGATTGGTGGGTATGCCCACCATAAGTATACCGCCCTGAGTCCACCCACTTCCAATGATGGGTAGGGATGAGCCGAGCACCCTCCTGTTCAGTTCACACCAGAACATACCGAACAGGCAAAAAATTTGTCAGAACACACAAACACAGTTAAAGTTTATGGGACACGAACACGAATAATCAAATGTGCTCATTTTAAAGGCTTATATGCAAGTTATTGTCATAAAAAGTGTTTGAGGACCCAGGTTCTGCCCCAGGGGACATGTATCAATGCAAAACCTGGGGGATGTCTACAATATGCCTGTAAAGTGACAAATTCGTGTTTAGAACAGTACCACAGCAAAATTACATTTCTAAAGGAAAAATTGTCATCTAAAACTGATACTGGCTGTAATGAATTATCGGGTCTCGGCAATATAGATAAAACTCAATGAAAAAAAGAGCATGGGATCCCCCCGAGTCCATTACCAGGCCCTTTGGGTCTGGTATGAATATTAAGGGGAACCCTGAACCAAAATTTTAAAAAAATTGCGTGTGGGTCCCCCTAAAATCCATACCAGGCCCTTCGGGTCTGATATGGAAATTAGGGGTACCCTGAGCCAAAATTTAAAAAAAAATAGGTGGGGTCCCCCTAAAATCCATACCAGACAAGGGTCTGGTATGGATTTTAAGGGGAGCCCTGTGCCAAAATTTAAAAAAAAATGGCATGGGGTCCCCCCAAAATCCATACCAGACCCTTATCCGAGCACGCAACCTGGCAGGCAGCAGGAAAAGAGGGGGGACAAGAGAGCGCCCCTCCTCCTGAACCATTCCAGGTCTCATGCCCTCAACATAGGGAGGGTGCTTTGGGGGAGCCCCCCAAAGCACCTTGTCTCCATGTTGGTGGGGACAAGGGCCTCATCCCCACAACCCTTGCCCGGTGGTTGTGGAGGTCTGTGGGCGGGGGGCTTATCGGAATCTGAAAGCCCCCTTTAACAAGGGGACCCCCAGATCCCAGCCTCCCCCCTGTGTGAAATGAAACGGGGTACAAATGTACCCTTACCATTTCACAAAAAAGTGTCAAAATGTTAAAAACGACAAGACACAGCTTGGGGACAAGTCCTTAATAAAAAAAAATGTCCCACAATGTCCATTCATCTTCTTCTAGCTCCCTGTGACAGACCGAAAAAGACAAAAAAAAGCCGGGGCTGATCCACCTCAATCTCTGTGGGAGGCTCCCGCCGTGTGACGCTTCAGCGCCTTTGACAGTTTTTATATAACTAAGGGTGGGGCCACCTGGTGACATCTCCGGGTGACCCCACCCCCTCTGATGCCACAGGGACTTTCCCACAGCTTCCCCAAGATGTCAGAGGGGGCGAGGTCACCCGTTTACGTAACTGGGTGGCCCCTCCCCCTCTGATCCTGTTGCCAGGACACTGCTTATTCATGGCCATTGGCCAGTGAGACATCAGGCCTGGAGAATCCCCTGCAAACTGAACTGGACTGTCAACCCACGCATTTCTGGAGCAAAGCAGTTCCCTCTATCAGGATCCTACCCCTCTCAAGCTCTGACCTTTTCCTGTAGCCTTCTAGAGTTCAACCTTTATCCACTCTATGCTCCTTGATAATCATCAGCAGAAATCTGTACTTAGGTACAATGTACTTAGGCACTAGGACCAACCATTTAGAACTTTCACACCTTAGTTTGTCCAAAAACATACAAAAAAAACTTTTAATCCGCATCCAATTCGCATAAGTGTGATCCCAGCCTTAATGGGGTAATACCATTTTTTAAAGGAAATTTATAAGAATACATGACATCAGGTACTGTTATTTCAAGAATGTTTAGATAACATTCAATAACTATTTTGGAAAAAAATGCCTAAAAACAAAACATAGAAAGTAAAACCCATATAGGGTGGAGAATTAAATGCTAATAATTCAGTTCAGTTCAGTCTCCCTCTTATATCTTGCACGTTTTTTATGGCCCTAAATGTGTTGCCCTGTAAATTGCTATTGTGTATTTGTCTTTAATGATCATATAGTGAGTGCTTTGATTTCCTTTCAAAGGGGAGGTGTTTATTACTCGCCAAAACCACAGCGAGTAAGATATGGAGATCCTTTACATGATCAATATAGAATACCCGTTTATAATAGTTACCAACCATTGGAGGATAATGAAGAGGAATTTTTGGATGAATCTTTTTTAGGGGAGACCAGGGGAGGGCCCCCCCGCGAGACAAGAAACCCAGGAAGAGGGGAAGGAGAGCAGGCAGAAGAATACAGCAGAAAGAGAAGGCGAGAAGACTAGGTAATGGGATTTTTAACCTGAGTGGAATCGCTTTGTCGAGAGAAGAATTATTGGTGCTAGATAAGGGCATCAAGTTCGCCCCTAAAAAAGGGCTGAATAAGTTTGAAACATATGTTGGAGTACAAAAATTTATTAGACAGTTAAACCTCAAGAAATATTACGCTCTCAATCCGGTGGAAAAAGCGATTAGGAATACCAACCACACTAGTTTGAAGAATAATTCCGTGTTCAACCCATATATAGCCAACAACAAGTATGTTGATTTGTTCAAGAAACTGGTCACCAGTGAGCTGGAGCAATTACCAGTGAAGAAGGTTTATGAACAGAAGGATTTTAAAAAAGGGATGAAAACACTAGAGAAAAGGACAGATATAGTGATAAGGCCGGCAGACAAAGGTGGAGGGATAGTTGTTCTATCCCTACAACAATACAAGTCAGAAATGGAAAGATTACTAAATGATACTGAAACATATCAGTTACTGAACGGTAACCCTTCCTGATCCTTCAAAGAGGCACTAGAACATATTAGTAAAGATGGTATGGATGAAGGATTCTTAAGTAAACAAGAAGCAAGGTATTTAGTCCCCATGGTTAGTAAGATACCAGTAATTTATTACTTACCAAAGATCCACAAAGATAGTAATAACCCCCCAGGGAGGCCGATAGTAAGCGGCATCGAATCTCTGACATCCAGATTGGAGGAGTATATAGACATCCATCTGCAACCTCTGGTCGCTAAGACTAAAGCCTATCTCAAGGACACCAAGCACACACTGCAACTCTTAGATGAATGCAGTGCACAAGAGGATAACATTATGGTTACAGGAGACGTTTTCACTTTATACCAATATTGATCATGAAGGTGCCTTGAAAGCAGTTGAATGGGCCCTGAGGAAGGAGAGTTTGGCGAATGATGGTTTTATTGCATTCATTCTTAGGTGCTTAGATTTCTGCTTACGGCACAATTTCTTTTGGTATGATAACACATTTTACTTACAGACCAAGGGAGTCGCCATGGGCTCTAAATTCGCCCCCAGCGTGGCAAACTTATATAAGGCCAAATGGGAAGAGGAAGGTGTTTTAAATCAGGATTACGGTGCTATTTTACTATACAAAAGGTTTATTGACGATCTGTTGATAATTTGGAAGGGTAGTATGGATGCATTGTTAGCTCTATTGGATTCTATGAATAACAATGATCTGAACATCTCTTTGACCTGGGATGTAAATAGAGAATGTATTCACTTTCTGGACTTAGAAATTTTTAACACCAGGGATGGCTTGATTACAAAGACGTTTTTTAAAGCAACGGATCGAAATTCCTACATCCCGACCTCCAGCTGTCACCACAAACCTTGGCTAAGTAATATACCCAGAGGCCAGTTCACAAGGATGAGGAGGAACTGCACGAGGATTGAGGACTATGATTACCAGTCTAACATAAATAGTTATGGGATGTATCATCGCATAGTGGTCATGCGGATACAAAGTACGTTTGTGTGCCACGTCTAATATAATTTGTTTAGAGGACGTAAAAGTGTCGGCAGACACCAAGACTTTATAGGCACAATAAGGATACTTATATCATAAAAAGTCTGATTTTATTTCAAAAATATTGTATTAAAAACAGGGAAAGACAAAAATAGGATAAAAACTAAGTGTAATATACACTGTTTACAGAATATGCACTCCATACATGGTAAATCAAGAGGCAACAGAACTACAGGATCAGTAAGAAACACAGATAACTTATTGATCTATATAGTTACAATACATATCGTTGAATCAAATGCCGTGTGATGATGGTAGCCAAGATTCTGTAAAAAACTTAAAGGCTCGACATGTTGCGCGCCTTAGCGCTTCCTCAGGAGCATACAATACGATAGCTGTAATGGATAGTACATTATTAACAGCCTTTCCAAAATATTTTTGTATGTGTATGATATAAACACTTCCATATATGTCAGCAAATAATACAAGGGGACCGTTTAAAGAGAACACCAGAGGGACAACAACACTGCAAGCGTATCAGGCTAGAAAAGGGGCAATGTGGGGACGGATGTAACATAGTATAAATATGTAGTGTAGAGTAAAGAGGGTATGTAAGTAAGATATAGCATGTGTTAGGTAAGAGGGGGGGGGGGGAGGGGGGGGGGAGGGAAACAGGGAAAGGGGAAGGGAACGTGGGGAGGAAAAACAGGAGGGGAGGGGGGGGAAGGGGAGAGGGAAGGAAGGGAAAGGGGGGAGAAGGAACGGTGGAAAAGAATTATTATGGTTGGAGGTAATAATGACATAAGGACTATGCAATATATAAATGGTTATTAAAGTAAGTATATGTATAATTCTAGTAAAGATAAATGATTCCCAATATAAAATAGTGGAGAACGTATCTCCATAGACAGATAGCTAATTGAGATAAAGTACAATAAAATAAAACTTACCCTAGTAAATGTAAAGCTATTATTTAGGAGCGGGAGGGGGTGAAAAAAGAAACCCTCGGCCGTTCCTCTATTAGATAGGGGTGGTTCCCAGCAATTAGGTGGAGCAGGGGAGAAGTAGTTGTCGATCACAGACTGAATTGTGAGGTTCGTCTAAGTATATGAGCGTATTAATTCCCTGCGATTTGTGTCCCCAGTCTTGCTGAGTCTGTTCAAGTGAGTAAAAACAGATGATGAAATAGGGTAATATCTAGATAGAGTGGGAGTAGAGGGAGGGGGGGAAAAAGAAAAGGCAAAGGACGCTTACCTAATTGTAGAGCTAGTAGGTATAAGAGTTGGTGGTGGAGCGTGCGAACGCCATCCCACCACAGGTAATGGTAAGTGCAGAGTGTATCGCAAGAGACGCCAAATGCGGCGTCTCTTGTACACCCGCCCCACCTGTAGTCACCAATCAGCTTGGCCGGCGTGACATCATCCAGGTCGGCCGCTGGCGCGTACTGCGCATGTCCCGACTCCCGGCGCAGTTCAATGACGGAAGAGCGTCAGGAAGGGGGAAGGCAGCCGCGTCACGGTATCCAGGCAACCAAGGGGGCCCGGGCCCGCCGTGTCCACTCATACTCCCCCGTCCACAACGGGGAAAGGGGAAGAGAGGGAAACAACGGCAAGCCCGCGTCGCCACGGCAACCACGGAATACCACATGCGCCAACACCTGCAAAGCAGAAGGCAATGCAGATGTGGCGCTGGGCGGCCGCACATTGCTCCTAATGATCCTAACCGAGAAACGCAAACAGGGGGTGCATCCATGGTGTAAAAGACAGTCCCCATATTAAATCTGTAGAAAAGATGAAAATAATTGTAAATGTAAACATATTCATAATAGGCAAATATTGTATGAAACAAGATTTATAAAAACCGGCATCCATGGGACATGGTAGCAGTTGAGTTGGGAACAACAAAACAATTACAACACAAAACAAAAACAAAAACAAAAAATAGGCAGCAGGCACATAGTATACAGTATATCACAATACATAATGTTTTACTATAAACTCTATTAGACAGTGTTAGATGTGTATTACCTTGATAGATACTCAAAGGCATATAGGGAATTCAGAAGTAGTGGTATATGCCCAGAGGCATACAGGGAGTTCAGAAACAATAACCAGAGCCATTGGGTTGGGCTCCCAGGCAGTCTGATTTTAATTTAGTATGCATGTCTCTTTGTGTATAGCGTTTGAAGGGATTAAATTAAAGGAATGGTTTGTATGACTGTGCCTCATTGATCCCGGGGGGGATGGTAGCCCCCAGGCGTTCAATCCAAAGTGTTTCTTGTTGGCATACTTTTTTGTCCCACTCCCCACCTCTAGGATCCGGTGGAATAACTGTTAATGCAATAAATGAGACAAGGGAGGTATTAAATTTGTGATAGAGGTCAAGATGTCTGCTGACTGCCGTTATCATTTTTCCTTCCCCAGAATAATATATATGATCCCTAATTCTACAACGTAGATGTCTAATAGTCTTCCCAACATAAAATGCGCCGCATTGGCACACCATCAAGTATACCACACCCTTTGTATCACAATCTGCGTGAAATTTGGGTACAAACTTTTCTCCATTAGGTAATATAAACGAATTTCCTTCTTTCACCCAAGGGCAGAAAGAACATTTGCCACATTGGGTCATTCCCAGTTTGGAATGTGTAGTTTTAGGTGTAACAGAAAAGTGACTTGAAGTTAATTGGTCACCTAGAGACTTAGTGCGTTTAAAAGTGATCTGTGGGAAGGGACTGATATATTTGTTTAGAATAAGGTCCTCCTGAAGAATCGACCAGTGTTTGTTCAATATATCCCTTAGTTTATGATGTTGTTGGGAAAATTTAGTAATGAATCTTACTGGGGTGTTGGTCAGAACTTTTTTTTGTTTGAAAAGTAAAGAATTCCTTGATTGGCGAATGGCTTTGTTGTATGCACTGTGTAATATGGTTTTCTTATAGCCTCTTAATAATAATCTCTGGCGGAGTGCTAGAGCTTGAGCTTTAAATTCCTCCAGATGTGTACAGTTACGACGTAATCTGAGATATTGTGCATAAGGAATACTCTTAATAAGCGATCTAGGGTGGGCGCTGCCCGCATGTAATACGGTGTTTCCTGCCGTTTCTTTTCTATATAAAGTGGTGGCTAAACAATTATCTTGATCCTTGAAAATGGTTAGATCTAGAAAGGTTATTTGGTTTACATGAGTTGAAATAGTAAACTTCAGATTCATTGAATTATGATTAATTGTCTGGACGAAGTCATCCAGTAACTTGTGAGTTCCTGTCCATACTAGGAAAATATCGTCTATATACCTCCGCCATATAAGAATATGGTCGGTGTATACAGACAGATCCTCCCGTGAAAAAATATCACGTTCCCACCCCCCCAGGTACAGGTTGGCGTAGGCTGGCGCGCAACAGGTGCCCATAGCCACGCCCTGCACCTGGAGGAAGTGGGAATCTTTAAAGCAAAAGTAATTACGGGTCAAAACAAAATGAAGTAGTTCGAGTATGAATTCGCAGAATTCCCAACTGTAGTGGTCTTGTTCCCTTAGAAAGGTGCGTACCATCCCGATGCCCTGCTCGTGCGGGATGCTAGAGTACAGAGACTCAACATCCAAGGTCACGAGGAGGGCATCAGGAGGGATAGGCAGACCCTCAATTTGTTTCAGTAGGTCCAATGTGTCACGTGTATAAGATGGAAGGCCCAACACATGTGGCATTAATACAGAATCTATAAAACGGCTGGCATGTTCAGACAGAGAACCAATACCGGAGACAATTGGTCGGCCGGGGGGCAAAGTAGGATGCTTATGTATTTTTGGTAGGGCGTAAAAAGTAGCCTCTTTAGGGTTTCTAACATTGAGATAGTTGTAAATATCTTGATCGATTAGGCCCTTTTGAAAGGCTTTACCAATGATCTCTAGGTATTCTTGTTTAAATGTTATAATCTGTGTCTCAGGTAGTAGGCGATAGCAATGTTTGTCCACTAGGATTTTAGTAACCATGGTTTCATAGTATGTTTTGGTCATCAGGACAATATTCCCTCCTTTGTCCGCAGGTTTTATTTCTAAATCTGGTTGATTTTTTAAGGCTAAAATGGCTTGTCTTTGTGAGTAGGACAGATTTCCTGAGGTTATCGGCATAGTCATCTCTTTTATATCTTTGATGGTTCCAGTAAGGAAGGCCCAGATGTGTGCATTTGAGGTTAGTTCCGGAAATCGTTGTGATTTAGGTTTAAATTTTTTGATGTTGGTTGTATGTGCAGTAGGTGTATTTGTTTCTTGTGTAGGATTGGAGGGCTCGTTTTCCTCCAATAAGAGTATCAGGTCTCGAAGGGCCCGAAAGTCTTCCATAGAGAAATGTTTAACTTGTTCTGATATCGCCTTGTCTTGTTTGGACTGTATTACATCTTTGTCAAAAAGGAATTTGTATGTTAGATTACGTGAAAAAAGATAGACATCTTTTATTGTCTCATATTTGTCAATGTTGGTTGAGGGGCAGAAACTTAGTCCAAGCTTCAGGACTTCAAGTGTCTCCTTCTCAAACAGGTAAGGAGTTAGATTACCAGTCTAACATACTCATCAATATGTTTATAGACAAGGGGTACCAGAAAGAATTTTTGAATAAAGAAAAGTTGGAAGTCGCTGGCCTTAGTAGAGATAATTTACTTAAAGATAGGGTTCAGACTATGGAAGAAGATGTTAATGATGGTATTAGTATGGTTCTGAATTATTCTTTACAAAACAATGAAGTACAAAAAATTATTCGGAAGTACTGGAATGTTTTGAAACAAGATGTCCACCTAAAAGAGATACTCCCAGAGAAACCCAAGATTATTTTTAAGAGAGCACCCAACTTACGAGATAGGTTAGTTCATAATGTGGTAGAACCACCCCCCCAGAAACCCTCAATGTTCTGGGACCTAAAAGGTTTTTATGGGTGTGGGAGATGTTACAGCTGCGTTAGGGTTCTTAGGGTTAGGGTTCTTGGTAACAACAGAAGATTAAAGGAGTTTACCAATCCTAGAAACAACCACTCCTACACCATTCGAGACTTTATATCCTGCGACACGATAGGGGTTGTTTACGCGTTAAAATGCCCTTGCAATTACATCTATGTGGGGCGGACTATTAGGGCTTTGAAAGACCGTTTAGAAGAGCACGTAAGGAATATACATAAGGGGTCTGACAAGCACCATCTGTACATACATTTCAAGCGTGTACATAATCAAAGCACGCTTGGGATGAAATTTTGGGGGGTAGAGGTACCCAAACGCCACTGGAGGGGTTCCAACTTTGTAAGAGAAATTAGTAAATGTGAATCATGGTGAATACACCAGCTCGACTCCATGGCCCCGGGGGGGCTTAATAAGGAGTTCAATTTAAGATGTTTCTTGAGTAATTATTGATTTCACCTTTTTGTATCCCACCTAGATATCTATATTTTACAGTGGGTATACATTATGACGATTCGCTTGAATTTGATTGGATTCACTCTAGCCACTAAAATAATATGTTTGCACATTGGGGAGCGATTAAGCTCATATAGTGCCTTTCACAAAGCACTCCCCCATATTTATTGCTTTTTGATATAACGCTCTCCTGGATTACTTAGCACTTTTTAGATACTTAAATGATCGCCTGATTAACCACTTCAGCCCCGGAAGGTTTTACCCCCTTCCTGACCAGAGCACTTTTTACAATTCGGCACTGCGTCGCTTTAACTGCTAATTGCGCGGTCATGCAATGCTGTACCCAAACGAAATTTGCGTCCTTTTCTTCCCACAAATAGAGCTTTCTTTTGATGGTATTTGATCACCTCTGCCGTTTTTATTTTTTGCGCTATACACGGAAAAAGACCGAAAATTTTGAAAAAAATGATATTTTCTACTTTTTGTTCTAAAAAAAATCCAATAAACTCAATTTTAGTCATACATTTAGGCCAAAATGTATTCGGCCACATGTCTTTGGTAAAAAAAATGTCAATAAGTGTATATTTATTGGTTTGCGCAAAAGTTATAGCGTCTACAAACTAGGGTACATTTTCTGGAATTTACACAGCCTTTAATTTATGACTGCCTATGTCGATTCTTGAGGTGCTAAAATGGCAGGGCAGTACAAAACCCCCACAAATGACCCCATTTTGGAAAGTAGACACCCCAAGGAATTTGCTGAGAGGCATGTTGAGCCCATTGAATATTCATTTTTTTTGTCCCAAGTGATTGAATAATGACAAAAAAAAAAAAAAAAAAAAAAAATTACAAAAAGTTGTCACTAAATGATATATTGCTCACACAGGCCATGGGCATATGTGGAATTGCACCCCAAAATACATTTAGCTGCTTCTCCTGAGTACGGGGATACCACATGTGTGGGACTTTTTGGGAGCCTAGCCGCGTACGGGGCCCCGAAAACCAAGCACCGCCTTCAGGATTTCTAAGGGCGTACATTTTTGATTTTACTCCTCACTACCTATCACCGTTTTGAAGGCCATAAAATGCCCAGATGACATAAAACCCCCCCAAATGACCCCATTTTGGAAAGTAGACACCCCAAGCTATTTGCTTTGAGGCATGTTGAGTCCATGGAATGTTTTATATTTTGACACAAGTTGCGGGAAAGTGACAAATTTTTTTTTTTTTTTTTTTTTTTTGCACAAAGTTGTCACTAAATGATATATTGCTCACACAGGCCATGGGCATATGTGGAATTGCACCCCAAAATACATTTAGCTGCTTCTCCTGAGTACGGGGATACCACATGTGTGGGACTTTTTAGGAGCCTAGCCGCGTACGGGACCCCGAAAACCAAGCACCGCCTTCAGGATTTCTAAGGGCGTACATTTTTGATTTTACTCCTCACTGCCTATCACAGTTTCGGAGGCCATGGAATGCCCAGGTGGCACAAACCCCCCCCAAATGACCCCATTTTGGAAAGCAGACACCCCAAGCTATTTGCTGAGAGGCATGGTGAGTATTTTGCAGCTCTCATTTGTTTTTGAAAATAAAGAAAGACGAGAAAAAAAATTTTTTTTTTCTTTTTTCAATTTTCAAAACTTTGTGACAAAAAGTGAGGTCTGCAAAATACTCACTATACCTCTCATCAAATAGCTTGGGGTGTCTACTTTCCAAAATGGGGTCATTTGGGGGGGGTTTGTGCCACCTGGGCATTCCATGGCCTCCGAAACTGTGATAGGCAGTGAAGAGTGAAATCAAAAATTCACGCCCTTAGAAAGCCTGAAGGCGGTGCTTGGTTTTCGGGGTCCCGTACGCGGCTAGGCTCCCAAAAAGTCCCACACATGTGGTATCCCCGTACTCAGGAGAAGCAACAGAATGTATTTTGGGGTGTAATTTCACATATTCCCATGGCATGTTTGAGCAATATATCATTTAGTGACAACTTTGCGCAAAAAAAAATAAAAAAAATAAAAAATTGTCTCTTTCCCGCAACTTGTGTCACAATATAAATTATTCCATGGACTCAACATGACTCTCAGCAAATAGCTTGGGGTGTCTACTTTCCAAAATGGGGTCATTTGGGGGGGTTTTGAACTGTCCTGGCATTTTATGCACAACATCTAGAAGCTTATGTCACACATCACCCACTCTTCTAACCACTTGAAGACAAAGCCCTTTCTGACACTTATTGTTTACATAAAAAAATAATTTTTTTTTGCAAGAAAATTACTTTGAACCCCCAAACATTATATATTTTTTTTAAAGCAAATGCCCTACAGATTAAAATGGTGGGTGTTTCATTTTTTTTTTTCACACAGTATTTGCGCAGCGATTTTTCAAACGCATTTTTTGGGGAAAAAACACACTTTTTTACATTTTAATGCACTAAAACACACTATATTGCCCAAATGTTTGATGAAATAAAAAAGATGATCTTAGGCCGAGTACATGGATACCAAACATGACATGCTTTAAAATTGCGCACAAACGTGCAGTGGCGACAAACTAAATACATTTTTAAAAGCCTTTAAAAGCCTTTACAGGTTACCACTTTAGATTTACAGAGGAGGTCTACTGCTAAACTTACTGCCCTCGATCTGACCTTCGCGGCGATACCTCACATGCATGGTGCAATTGCTGTTTACATTTGACGCCAGACCAACGCTTGCGTTCACCTTAGCGCGAGAGCAGGGGGGACAGGGGTGCTTTTTTTTTTTTTTTTTTTTTTTTTTCTTTATTATTATTATTTTTTTATCTTATTTTTAAACTGTTCCTTTCATTTTTTTTTTTTTAAATCATTTTTATTGTTATCTCAGGGAATGTAAATATCCCCTATGATAGCAATAGGTAGTGACAGGTACTCTTTTTTGCAAAAATTGGGGTCTATTAGACCCTAGATTTCTCCTCTGCCCTCAAAGCATCTGATCACACCAAGATCGGTGTGATAAAATGCTTTCCCAATTTCCCAATGGCGCTGTTTACATCCGGCGAAATCTACGTCATAAAATGCTCGTAGCTTCCGGTTTCTTAGGTCATAGAGATGTTTGGAGCCACTCTGGTCTCTGATCAGCTCTATGGTCAGCTGGCTGAATCACCGGCTGCATTCTCAGGTTCCCTGTTGAGACAGGAGAGCCAGAGAAAAACACGGAAGATGTTGGGGGGGGGGGGGGCATTCCCTCCCACTGCTTGTAAAAGCAGTCTAGAGGCTAATTAGCCACTAGGATTGCTTTTACATGAAAGCCGACCGCTGGCTGAAAAGAATGATACCAAGATGATACCTAAACCTGCAGGCATCATTCTGGTATAACCACTCAAAGTCGTGAATGGCATACCTGAAGACAAAAAAATGGTTAACAATAATACACAGTAAACAGTAAAGTATAAATAATTACATACCTGAAAAGCAAACGTGATAAAACATAATAACAATAACAATAACAATAACAATCAATAACAATAACAATAACAATAAAACATTGCAGAATAGAATACAGTAAAAAAGAGCAGAACAATAGAGAGAGAATAGAGAGAGAGAGAACAATAAAACGACAACTATTTTTATTTTATATTTTTGTTTGTGGTTTTTTTTTTTTTTTTTTACACTTTTTTTTGTAACTAACTTTTATAACTGTAACCGGTTCCAGGTTCGGGTCTCTCAAAATGCGATGGCATCTTGGGAGACCCTGTGAAAGTGTGCCTAGTCTGTGCAATGCTGTACCCTACGCTAATAGTCAACTAGTGCATGGTAGCGTTCAAAACATTCACCAATGCAAAGACCAGGATTGTCAGGACAGGAGGGACAATAATAGCGGGTGTCACGTCTATATCCGCGCTTGCTGCAGACACAACATCTTTTTTGGGGGGTTCGTTGGGTAGGGGTACTCGGGAGGACATAAAAATGCCTCTCATGCAGCCGACTGCATTTGGTTGGGGATGTGAATGGGGGAAGTACGGGCGCTGCAGAAGCGGTGGGTTCCCAATTAGGATTGGCGAATGCAGCAGGAAGGGCATTATGGGCACGACGGGCCTGTGTTTGTCTTTTTGGTGGCAGCGGGACACTACTTGTGCTTGCCACCTCACCAGCTTGAACTGCACTTATGGGACTCGCCACGTCACCAAGTGTTACTGCAGTGCTGGTTTGACTACGACCGGGGTGTACTAGGCCGCTGGCGCTTGCCAGTTCACCAAAACGCTACAAAAAAAACTGTTAGCGATCACAGGGATCAGGCCTGACTCTGCGAACGCTGCAGTTATGCGTTTAGTGTTTTGTAAGTGACAGTGATCGATCGATACTGCACTTGGGTGGGCTGGGCCGGGCCGGGCGGAGGGGCAAAACGCAGGTGCTAGCAGGTATCTGGGCTGATCCCGCTAACACTGCGTTTTTGGGAACCCTAAACTGCTGGGGACGCTAGTATAGATCAGATCGGATCAGATATTGATGCGATCAGATACTATACCACTAAGGGAGGTGTACGGTGCGTGCGTGGGTGTTAGCGGTACTGGCGCTAACCTGACACTGCCTGGGGCTGGTGCTTGCCAGTTCACCAAAATACTACCAAAAAAACTGTTAGCGATCGCAGGGATCAGGCCTGACTCTGCGAACGCTGCAGTTATGCGTTTAGTGTTTTGTAAGTGACAGTGATCGATCGATACTGCACTTGGGTGGGCTGGGCCGGGCGGAGGGGCAAAACGCAGGTGCTAGCAGGTATCTGGGCTGATCCCGCTAACACTGCGTTTTTGGGAACCCTAAACTGCTGGGGACGCTAGTATAGATCTGATCGGATCAGATATTGATCCGTTCAGATACTATACCACTAAGGGAGGTATACGGTGCGTGCGTGGGTGTTAGCGGTACTGGCGCTAACCTGACGCTGCCTGGGGCTGGTGCTTGCCAGTTCACCAAAACGCTACCAAAAAAACTGTTAGCGATCGCAGGGATCAGGCCTGACTCTGCGAACGCTGCAGTTATGCGTTTAGTGTTTTGTAAGTGACAGTGATCGATCGATACTGCACTTGGGTGGGCTGGGCTGGGCTGGGCGGAGGGGCAAAACGCAGGTGCTAGCGGGTATCTGGGCTGATCCCGCTAACACTGCGTTTTCGGGAACCCTAAACTGCTGGGGACGCTAGTATAGATCTGATCGGATCAGATATTGATCCGTTGAGATACTATACCACTAAGGGAGGCGCATGCTGCGTGCGTGGGTGTTCGCGGTACTGGCGCTAATCTGACGCTGCCTGGGGCGACGCATATCACCGCCGGGCGATCAGGGGGCTAAACCTTTATTCGGTAATAAACGGCGGGTGCCCTGACACTATAAAAAATAAACGAACTAACCAGCGTCACCCGTAACAGTTATACAGTGATCAGTGGTGAAAGGGTTAACTAGGGGGCAATCAAGGGGTTAAAACATTTATTAGATAGTATATGGGGGTCCCTGTCGCTATAAAACACTGACGGCGAACCTAAATATTTACGTTCCTTACTAGCGTCACCAGCGACACTAATACAGCGATCAGAAAAATGATCGCTTAGCGACACTGGTGAGGGGGGGTGATCAAGGGGTTAAAACTTTATTAGGGGGGGTTAGGGGGGTATCCTAGACCTAAAGGGGGCCTAACACTAGCTGCCCTAACACTAACTGTCACAAACTGACACTATGCAGTAATCAGAAAAAAAAAAAAAAAAAAAAATACTGCTAATGTCAGTTTGTGACAGGGGGGGGGTGATTGGGGGGGGATCGGGGGGCGATCGAGGGGGGGATCGGGGGTGTAAATATGCCTGGCATGTTCTACTGTGTGTGTGTGTGTGTTGTGCACTCACTTGTCATCTCTCCTCGGCGCTGGAACGGAAACTGCCAGACCGGGGAGAGATGACATCACATCCTCTGCCTGTGTGAAACGACACACAGGCAGAGGAGGATTCCTATTGGCTGGGAGCGATCGCGAGGGGGGGGCCACGATCGGATGGTCTCCCCCTCGCCTCCCGACGCTCCCAGTCAGATGCCGACCGCCGATGGCACCGGGGGGGGGTCCGATCGGACCCCCCGCCCGCGGGAGGCAGATCACGTATGGGTACGTGATTTTGCCTGCCCGTGCCATTCTGCCGCAGTATATATGCGGTAGGCGGTCGGCAAGTGGTTAACATTTATGGTATGGTTCATATAGATTTACTTTTCCCCTTTTACCATTTGGTGAGGCGGCTATTTTTTAGGTATATTTTTTAGGTGTTATTACTAGATAGTAATTGTGATATTCCAAGACCAATACGCATTTTCAGGAATACTTTCGTTTATATTTGTAATTTTATCGTATCTACTGTATTCCAGATGTATATTTTTTAGGTTATAGAATTTTTATATATAAAAATATATTTTTTTGTATCAATTTTCTATATTTATTTCAAATATTTTTATATATTTATTTTAATATTTTTATTTAAATTTATTTTAATATTTTTATTTAAATACATATCTGTGAGTTTCCTATTACAGAGCAATAAAAGTTACAGGTCCCTTTAAGGGTTTTATATGATCCCACAATGATGATTGTGCTGTATTACTGATGCGAGAAACATACTTAATTCTCAGTATGATTTTAAACAAAAAATTTTTTCATATATATTTTTTATAATGTTATATATTATGCCATTAGATTAGTACATTTGTAGTTTTTTGATGTTCCATATATTAATCGCTAGTGCAATTACCATTATTTGTGGTGTGCGATGTGGTGTCTACTCTGATGTGTGGCTCTGTCCTGGATTAGGATTATACTTATGCAGATAGGGTTAACACCGCTTACTATAGCTTTTCATTTCCTGCTTTTTCTAAAATATCAAGGCCGGCATACAGCGTCATTTGCTGTTGTTTTTACATAGCTGGAGCCTAACACTAGGATGTCAGCGATCCCAGGCAAAATGGCCGCTGTTGGAGCCGAACACTAGGATGTCAGCGGTCCCAGGCAAAATGGCCACTGTGACAGTATAAATTACACATAGAGCGCCCGTCCTATTAGATCCCCCAGATGAAGGCACGTATACCCTGTGCCAAAGACGCGTAGGGGAGGGGCAGGACGGAGCTTTCTACACACAGACAGGCAGAGGATTGTACACCGCACCGCACACCACAGGATTTGCATACTTTGGATAGGATGGTGCACTGACGTACCCAAGCATTGTGAGTACCCTCCTGGAGGGATTGTTTTTATGGCTTTTCAAATAAATTCCTGGCGGTATTATGCTATGAGTCTCCTTTCTTTCATATATGTCACCATTTGAGCGTGGTACAGATCATCACCAGCAGACCCTGTATGAGCCCTGGAGTGGCTCTAATGCGTGTTTTGACGCTGTTTAGCCACTGTGTCCCACGCTCTAAGGTGAGCGCATTATCCATTGGAGGTCACTGGAGAGCACTGCAGCATGCCATAACGTGCATATCTCTTAAGAAGAGCATGAGGAATATTTAGCACTTTTTCATAAATACAAGCATGAGGAATGCCTGCTATTTGTTTGGACACTATTGTGCACTTTGATTTATATACTCTTGTGAATGGTTTGGACTGAGATATATTAATTTGTATGAATTGGTTTCGGACACTTTATTTATCAAGTAGCACTTATATATTTTTGTTAATTATTTAAAGGATTTTTTTCTTTTCTCTCTCACATTTTTTTTTTTTTGCATGTTGCATGTTACCATTTATTTATATATTTAATTGTGGATTTTAGTCACTTTCTTCACAGGCGTTTGACACTGTTTGTAATTTTCAATATTGTATAGATTTATTATATTCTTTGTTCACGTATTTATAGCCTTTAGCGCATGCACATATATTTATTTTATCTGTACTTAGGTACAATGTACTTAGGCACTAGGACCAACCATTTAGAACTTCCACACCTTAGTTTGTCCAAAAACATTTAAAAAAAACTTTTAATCCGCATCCAATTCGCATAAGTGTGATCCCAGCCTTAATGGGGTAATACCATTTTTTAAAGGAAATTTATAAGAATACATGACATCAGGTACTGTTTTTCCAAGAATGTTTAAATAACATTCAATAACTATTTTGGAAAAAAATGCCTAAAAACAAAACATAGAAAGTAAAACCCATATAGGGTGGAGAATTAAATGCTAATAATTCAGTTCAGTTCAGTCTCCCTCTTATATCTTGCACGTTTTTTATGGCCCTAAATGTGTTGCCCTGTAAATTGCTATTGTGTATTTGTCTTTAATGATCATATAGTGAGTGCTTTAATTTCCTTTCAAAATACCACAGCCTTTTTTCCCTCATCCTGCATATTTTGAATTCTCTTTTTGCTCGGACTACATATTGTTTATCACATGCAGGAAATTAAACTTTTCCTGTCAAAGGTTAATAATTCCTTTATAAGAAACTTCTCTGTTGTATTTGTGGAAATAAAATCCCCTTTTTTTTCATACTAAATATTTTGTGTCTTATTTTCATGCATTTTAAAAATCCCTTTTATGTTTGATATACTATCGTTTGATATATATTTCTTGGCCTTAACAGTAGGTGCACTATTTAACCACTTCAGCCCCGGAAGATTTGGCTGCTGCATGACCGGGCCATTTTTTGCGATTCAGCACTGCGTCGCATTAACTGATAATTGCACTGTTGTGCAACGCTGCACCCAAACAAAATTGACGTCCTTTTTTTCCACAAATAGAGCTTTCTTTTGGTGGTATTTGATCGCCTCTGCGGTTTTTATTTTTTGCGCTATAAACAAAAAAAGAGCGACAATTTTGAAAAAAATATGCAATATTTTGTACTTTTTGCTATAATAAATATCCCCATTTTTTTTAAAAAAAGCTAATTTTTTTCTCAGTTTAGGCTGATATATATTCTTCTACATATTTTTGGTAAAAACAAATCGCAATAAGCGTAGATTGATTGATTTGCGTAAAAGTTATAGTGTCTACAAAATAAAGATTTATAGCATTTTTATTATTATTTTTTCTTTTACTAGTAATGGCGGCGATCTTATCGGGACTGAGACATTATGGCGGACACATCGGACACTTTTAACACATTTTTGGGACCATTGACATTTATACAGCGATCAATGCTATAGAAATGCACCGATTACGAAAAAAATGTCACTGGCAGGGAAAGGGTTAACACTAGGGGCGATCAAGGGGTTAACTGTGTTCCCTGCTATGTGTTTCTAACTGAAGGGGGAGGGGACTGACTAGAGGAAGTGACGGATCGTGGTTCCTAGCTAATAGGAACACACAATCTGTCACTCCTGTGAGAACAGAACAGGGATTTGTGTGTTTACAGACACACTTCCCTGTTCTGCCTCTTGTGCTCGCATCGCTCGTAGCCGGCGGTCATCCCGATTGTCGGCCATGAGCATCGGCACCCCCGCTGTGCAGCGGGCGCGTGCCTGCTCTCCCGATCCCGTGAGCCGACGTATAGCTACGACGGTTCGCGGGATCGTGCTGACCTGCTGCAGTAAAATGACGGCGGCTGGTCGGCAAAGGGGTTAACATGGTAGTAAACTTGGACATGTAAAAAAAAAAAAGCCCTGCAAGGTAAAGGCATAATGTGCTAGTATGCATCTCATTTTTTTTTGGGGATTACCTCATGGACTTTTTTTATATTTTTCTGATTGCCACAACTTGTTTCACATTTGTATATGTGTGTGATTACATAGCAGTTCACTTATTGTTTTTTATGTTTACACTATTAGCTCATTACGATTAACACAGCACCTGTTCCCAAGTCTGTAGTAGTATTGTTTCAGGGTAACCCTTCTCTCTGCCAGTTCTTCTGCCAAATGCTCTGCTTCGAGGTTATAGTCACTGACACATATACAGTATCTATGTAGTCTTCTTAATTGACTTTTGGGGATATTGAATAAGCAATTATTAGATAATACACAACTGGTAGTGTCAACTGGCTTTTAGTATATTTTAGTGTGTATGTTTCCTTCTTTTATAAAGATTGTTAGATGCAAAAAGTTGGCAGATGTATTGCTACTGGTTACTGTAAGGTATTATTTTAAGTAATTCTTACTTAGATTTGATACAATATTTTCCAGTTCTATTTGTGTCCCCTTGTAGATGGATACTATATCATTTATGAATCGTTTTTCAGAGGACAAGGACTGTGCTAAGCTCTGTTCCATTCCATATGTGTTGGGATTCCTAGTATGCCATAACTAAATTGGTCTGGAGGAAAAATGTATCCTCCTCTTTGAAATAATCATGTTTTAAATTTAACCTAATACCTTCTAAGAGGAACTCTATATTAGCTTTGGTAAATATTCACTCAATAGGAAGTATAGTACAGCCTTACACCCTTTTTTTAATGATTGTGTATAAAGCTGTAATATCTAAAGTGTGTAAAGTGTGTCATTTGGTGACCATGTCAGGGTGGATAGAATATTCTAAGTCTGTGTAGTGTCTTTCATGGATTTATTCCACACATACATTGAATCAGAAAATGGCTGGCGACTCGGATGCTCTTAAATAAAAGTCCTTTATTTGGTTACATGGGTACATGGGTACAGGCTACGCTGACGCGTTTCGGCTAAGAAGCCTTCAAGCCTATTACACACATACACACCATATCTTTTTAAAAATCCCAGATTTATAACAGAAATCACATGTTAAAAAAACCCTGCTAAGAACATAAAAAAACAAATGTGCTTTTCCTTGGGAGGCCTATTGAAGCCTGAATACATTCAAGAAGAGTCATAATAATTCATTTTACACTGTACACTTTTTCGAATATTATCCTGGTAACCACACCTATCAGGGTATTGGAAATGCACTTAGATATTATTTTGGTCTTTCATGCTGGTTGCAGTGATGGGGCCTGAGTACATTCAATGCAGTTCCCAAGTCTACTAACCTGGTTCATCAGGAACTCTGAAAAAGACAAGCTGAGCACATATGTTTTTGTGTTGTGAGCGTGGTTTTTAACATGTATAATAAATATGTCTAATAAATTTCACTAAGATATAACGTGTATAACTGAGTAATGCATTTATGGAGCATTTGGAAAGCCTAAATCAAGTATATGCAATAATGGGGGATGTGGTGCAATGACCTATTGGCCCAGCTCAAACTTATTTGTCTTTATGATGGTGTCTTTTGTATGGAGTGAGGGCCAAATATTTTTACCAGAAAATATCAAGGCAGTGGGATAGGTTGGATGTTTATGATCTTATCCCTGAAACAATAGGACGGCCTGGTGAATTTTTAATACACTTGTGAATCTTGGGCAGGTGATAAAATACTGGAATTTTTTGGTCACAAAATAATATTTTGCTTTATTTCGAAGTCCAGACTTATTTTCCTTTTTGAGTTAGTGTAGTTAGTTCTGAAACATATTTGTCAGTCCATTCAGACTCTAGGATTTTGTAGGTTGTACAAACCCTTAACCCTTCTACCCCGTACACATGGGCAGAATGTTGGGAGACATTTGCTGGTACAAAAAATACTGGCTAACATTCTGCCCGTGTGTATGTCGGTCTGGCCGGTTTCTGTGCATGCTGGAAAACCAGCAGAACAGAGAGTGATACAAACACATTAAAATTTGGCCAATTCCCGCTGAACCGGCTGAATTCCGATACATGTATACCCTGCTGTAGTCTCAAAATTGTCAATTCCTGGAACATTTCCAGGCTTTCCCTTATTTATTTTGTTCAACAAATACACAGAGATTCGCCCTGGGACTTTGAATGAGGGGAGCACAGTTAGCCAGTAGCCACTATATAATGGGAGTAAACATAGTAATACTATTTATTCCAAATATGATATACATACACGGATAATGTAAACAGTTGTTGAGTCAATAAAATATTGCACATAATATAAGTAGCATAAGTACATAAAGAAATCATACAGTATACACGGGCATCAAGAGAACTGACGCATTTCGCGAGACATGGCTCGCTTCCTCAGGGGTGGATGCATGTGTGATGTATCTAAAAGTAACAAAAAGATGTATGACATAGTGATGGATAATAAAGCAAATAGTGAAAAGGGGCCTATGAGTAGAGAACCCCATACTCACCAAACTCGGCACAGTGGTGTAGTGGGTAGCACTCTCACCTAGCAGTAAGAAGGGTCGCTGGTTCGAATCCCAACCACGACACTACCTGCCTGGAGTTTGCATGTTCTCCCTGTGCCTGCGTGGGTTTCCTCTGGGTACTCCGGTTTCCTCCCACTCTCCAAAGACATGCTGGTAGGTTAATTGGATCCTGTCTATATTGTCCCTAGTATGTATGGATGTGAGTTATGGACCTTAGATTGTAAGCTCCTTGAGGGTAGGGACTGATGTGAATGTACAATGAATATGTAAAGCGCTGTGTAAATTGACAGCGCTATATAAGTACCTGAAATAAATAATAAATAAACTGCAAAGCCAAAGCACCAAATAGCTGAATCCCAGAGGGCGGCAGCAACAGATGTATGGCATGGGAGCTGAGGGGGAGGAACCGACCATAAACACCTCCAGGGGACAACCGGAAGGCAGACATGGCATGGGTGGGAGTGTGTAACCCTAGGGATCTCACATTATCCTTAATAATTGTCAGCTGTAACACAAATATGTATATCAATGGTTGCTAAAAAAGCAAAGTAAGCATAAAAATAGTATAATTATGTATAAATGCATATATGAACCGACCTGGTCAGATGGTAAAACGGACTTGGAGGTCAAGGGTGAATGTGAGGGAAGTGCAAACACCACAAAAAAGATGTCTAAGAAAACAATCACTAGAATAGAGAAAGGAACAATTGATACATGTGTAAATAGAGTGCGAGAGAAAAATGTCATGCACAGATAAGTGCTGAAGTATAAAGGGTATTTGTACCTGTATTGGATAATGGCTGCCAACAACAGAGTCAATTGTCCCGTGTAAGGTGAAAGCCCCCACCCCAGGCCCTATCAGGGAACCCTATATTAACCTGTGCACTGCAAGCCAGCAGTGCTCATCAACCATTGTGTGTTAGCCTCTGTGTGTACTTGCTGTGTTTCCTACGTCTGATTCCTGTTACCGACTTTGGCCTGTTCTTGACTCTCCCTGTCTGTTTGTTACCCTGACCTTTGGCATGTTATGTTTATCCTTGTCTGCTAGTCGCCCTGACCTTTGGCTTACCCCTTACTTCCCTGTCATTCCAGCCTGCTGCCTCCTTCCTCTCCTCCTGTAGTCTACGGTGAGCGTGAGCTGTGAGACACTAGGGGCCGCGACCTGGAGCCAGACTGCAGCGCAGTCCATTCTCACCACTAGAGGCTCTGGTGAACACCTGCTGGCTCTTAGACTCTGCGCCCTGGGGAATCTATGCTCTAGCTCCCACTGGGATCCACGTTAGTTATCCTGTAGATCTGCTTTCTGAACCTTCCAGGGTTCAATCCGCAGCAGTCAGTCCTAGGGTCCTCTACCTTAGCGGTGCACTTCCGACTCCTACAGAGTGCATCTGTCACCTGGTCCCAGGTGACCTGACATCTATGTGCTTTTCTTTATGCCCCATACACACGGTCGGATTTTCCGACGGAAAATGTGTGATAGGACCTTGTTGTCGGAAATTTCGACCGTGTGTAGGCTCCATCACACATTTTCCATCGGATTTTCCGACACACAAAGTTTGAGAGCAGGCTATAAAATTTTCCGACAACAAAATCCATTGTCGGAATTTCCGATCGTGTGTACACAAATCCGACGCACAAAGTGCCACGCATGCTCAGAAATAATAAAGAAATGAAAGCTATTGGCTACTGCCCCATTTAGAGTCCTGACATATGTGTTTTACGTCACCGCGTTCAGAACGATCGGATTTTCCGACAACTTTGTGTGACCGTGTGTATGCAAGACAAGTTTGAGCCAACATCCGTCGGAAAAAATCCTAGGATTTTGTTGTTGGAATGTCAGATCAATGTCTGACCGTGTGTACGGGGCATTACTGTTGTACAGTTTAAAATGGCAACTTTCATGTTCATGGACACATTATTCGTTCGTAGTAAACATTGTTTGTTCGGCCTCTAAAACACCATGTTTTGTCCAGATGCAGTTCAATACATTTTTTCTGGCCTACTTCTCTTAAAATAATTTTGGTGTCTAGATAGGTTTGTAACTAGAATGAAATGCAAACTAGATTCTGTGTAAGGAGAGGACACTCAGCAGCTGTACGCTGGAGCACTAGTGTGGGACACAAGAACACCCTTTTTATTAGGGGGCCCACACAGGTGCTCCAGTGTATACTATAGGGGTGTCTCCATCTGTGAAGCTTGTACAAAACAGGTAAGTATTCAAGCTTGATAAAGAAAAAACAATATTTCTTCATCTTGGAACTCTGCCAAAATAGACAATTCCCACTTCCAAGCAATGTTTCATATTCCTATTTCTGCCATCAAATATCTGTGTGCTAAGTATACCTTTTTTTTTTGTTTACATAGGGGAGAAAAGACTTGGAGGACACCACTCATCAGAGGAGACAACAGACCCCCCACCTCATGAGGAAGTGGAAATGCCACAAAGTCAAGCAGAGGAGGAGGAGGGAGACGTGGTGGAAATAGTCACCACAGCAGGTGAGTGTCTGCGACCACAGCTTCAGGTAAGAGATGGATGCAGGCATATTTATAATACATGGTGTGTTTTTTTTCCCCCTATATTTTTAGGTGATCGTGATGTTGTGGATGAAGGTCATTTCACGGGGTGTAATAGGGACTTGGAAAACATCAAGCAAAACATCAATGATGTTCAAAACAAGATGAAGAACATCATTGATGTTTTAAAAGAGAACAAAAAAACTAGCCAAATGGGACTTTAGATTAGGTGAAAGAGATGGGCACACGTACACACAAACTGCAATAAAAATTGATTTATTGATACAGAAGCTGTATAAACACAATGGGAACAACAATAAATGTGCATTACCCGGCATAGTAGCCTAGTTCACAGCATGAGTAAAAAAACAAATACAATTGCACTGCAATCAGTTTATACATCCATAAACAATAGCAAAATCTATGATGAACGTTAAGACTAGTAAATACATATACATATAAATCATTTGACATTTAAAAGTCCCCAAACATAAGTGAAGGCAGTATAGGCACATGATGTGGCCAACTGCGGATGCCCAGCAGAGTGGACATGCGGATAGCATCGGTGGTGCCCTATGCATTTCGCAAGTCTGTTCTCGCTCGTCAGGGGCAGATGCAAACTGGGTTTTGTCTGTAACAGATATATTAAAGTATTAAGTATATGTGAATCATTGGGTGGATCGGGGCAGAGGAGATGGTTGGCAAGCGAGGTCAATTGCATAAAGGCCTCATACTCCCTTTTTTTTAATCCATTTTTTGATGCTCATTCGGTTTCAATACATCCGTTGAAACTCATGCACCTTTATACTTCCTTTTTTCAGATTGACCGATGAACACATTTTGACCACAGACCAGATGTTTTTCTGTTAGTCCGTGCCGTGCGTCCTGGTTTTCTTGCCGCTGCGGTTCCGGTTACAATGCCCCCTCAGCTTCCAAACCGGCACTGCTTGTGGTCGCCATCTTGGCATCCAGTGTTTTGGTGATCCAGCCAATTTTTTGGTGAGTATGAGGCCTTTATGCAATTGACCTCGCTTGCCAACCATCTCCTCTGCCCCGATCCACCCAATGTTTCACATATACTTATTACTTTAATATCTCTGTTACAGACAAAACCCAGTTTGCATCTGCCCCTGATGAGCGAGAAACGCGTAGGGCACCCCCAATGTTATCCACATGTCCACTCTGCTGGGCATCCGCAGTTGGCCACATCATGTGCATATACTGCCTTCACTTATGTTTGGGGACTTTTAAATGTCAAATGATGTGTATGTATATGTATTTACTAGTCTTAACGTTCATCATGGATTTTGCTATTGTTTATGGATGTATAAACTGATTGCAGTGCAATTGTATTTGTTTTTTACTCATGCTGTGAACTAGGCTACTATTCCAGGTAACGCACATTTATTGTTGTTCCCATTGTGTTTATACAGCTTCTGTATCAATAAATCAATTTTTATTGCAGTTTGTGTGTACGTGTGCCCATCTCTTTCACCTCATCTAAAGTCCCATTTGGCTAGTTTTTTTGTTCTTTTTTAGTATTTAGGGATGGAGGTGTCAGAGGGGTCTCTCCAGACCAATTCCCCCTTTTTCTCATTGATGTTTTAGGGAGAGTTTAAAACCCCTAGAAATCCCAAAAAATGATTTGTGCTTTTTTGTCATGAAAATTCTTTGAACTTTTTTTAACATATTCTCGAAAAGCCAAATTTTGAAGATGCACACAGTGTGTCAACATGTGCTATTTGCCATCACGGGAGATCAATGTATGCATTTTGGGGGTGCAACCCCTTCCTCAATAATAAAGTAGCTGAGAGGAAGGGTTTTCACCCACAAAACACGTCCATTGATCCCCCATGATAGCAGCTAGCACATGTTGACATTTGACAAGTTGTGTGCATCTTCAAAATTTGGCTTTTCCAGGGGTGACTTCACCCCATCTGAACGCAATATCAAACACAGTTTATAAATACTCATGTCTGATATTGCCTTCAATTTCGATAAAAGTTGAACTTTGTAGGTTCCAAATTTGTGTATTTCTTGTTGATTTAAAACATGCCTGTTTTACCTTAAAAGGACATTTCTACTTTTAATAACGTGACCTAAAATATTTTTATACAACAAACATGTTAATTTCTTTTAAAAACCTTTTATAAATGCACATGTGATTGTGCTTGTATTAAAAAGATTGAGAATCAACAATGTGTGGCTTCTTCTTTCAATGCTCAAAAGCATTTTTTGTGTTAAAATTGGTGTTTTCAGTGACAATGGGGGTTGTTTCCTAAGGCAAATCCACTTTGCACTACAAGTGCAGTTTCTGTGCAGTCTCAAGTGCACTTGTAGTGCAAAGTGTCTTTGCCTTTAGGAAATAACACCCAACAGTGCTTTATAATTTTAGAGAATCAAGCCATTTTCATGACTCCCCAAATTTCTGTCATGGTCAGCTAAAAGAAACACAAGCAGTAAATGTAAGCAAATCTTTGTTCAGTTTAAAAAAATGTTTTATTTAAAAAATGTCTCAGATATTGTGTGGCATATTGATGGCCCCCCTACCTGCAAAGTATTCCATGTATCTTATATGGACCCCATGGGCACTCAGGGGGGACAAGCCAGGATGGCCAGCTTCAAGCGCCGTCAGGGTTGGTTCATTGAGATTAATTCCGGATTCAGGCCCAACTGAGCCAGCATAGTTCACAGAAGTTCTCCTTAAAACGTTGTGGAGAACACAGCAAGCCAGGATGATGTGATTGAGTTTATACTCCGCCATGTGTATCGGTGTAAGAAATAGGTGGAACGGCTGGCCATTATTCCAAACGTGTTCTCCACCACTCTTCTGGCTCTGGCCAGCCGGTAATTAAAAACCCTCTGGTCTGGGGTGAGGGTCCTCATAGGGAATGGCCGCATAAGATGGTCCCCCAGCGCAAATGCTTCATCCGCAATGAAGGCGAATGGGAGTCCTTCCGCATTGTCTTCTGGAGGTGGCGAGTCCAAGCTGCCATTCTGGAGACGCCTGTAGAACTCCGTGTGGGCGATGACTCCACCATCTGACATCCGGCCATTCTTCCCCACGTCCACATACAGGAACTCGTAAGTAGCCGACACCACCGGAAACATCACAATACTATTGAACACCTTGTAGTTGTAATAGTATGACCCCGAGTTGGGTGGTGGGATGATGTGGACGTGTTTCCCATCAATTGCCCCATCCACAGTTAGGAAAGTCCCACCACTGGGCAAAGTGGCAGGCAACAGTCTACACACACAATACACACTGTACACATTTTAGCACATTTTTACATTCTGCTATTACCTATCAAGATAATAATAGGATACGAAAAATTTGAACATTACCATTTGAAAGTATTCAGGCAGGCCCTTGCACTACATGCTTTGTGGAATTCAGCCATAAATATGTCCACAAAAGAGGTGGGTATATAGTGTGTATTGGTTTGGCAAAGTCAGCAGATAGAGGATTATTATTATTATTATTATTATTATTCAGGATTTATATAGCGCCAACAGTTTACGCAGCCCTTTACAATATAAAAGGGAGACAATACAGTTATAATACAATAAAATACAAGAGGATTAAGAGGGCCCTGCTCAGAAGAGCTTACAATCTAATAGGGTGGGGCAGGTGGTACAAAAGGTTGTAACTGTGGGGAATGAGCTGGTGGAAGTGGTAGGAGATTAGTTGGAGACATGATAGGCTTTCCTGAAGAGATGAGTGGATCACTTGAAGGTAGCAAGAGTAGGGGATAGCCGGATAGATGGAGGTAGCATGTTCCAGGGGATGGGAGAGGCTCTGGAGAAATCCTGGAGATGAGCATGGGAGGGGGAGATGAGAGAGCTTGAAAGCAGGAGATCTTGAGAGGAGCGGAGAGGTCGATTTGGGTGATATTTGGAGACAAGATTAGTGATGTAGCTCGGGGCAGAGTTGTGAATGGCTTTGTATGTTGTGGTTAGTATTTTAAATTTAATTCACTGGGTGATTGGGAGCCAGTGTAGGGATTGGAGTAGAGGGTTGGCAGACACTGAGCGGTTGGTAAGGTGGATAAGTCTGGCAGCAGCATTCATGATAGACTGAAGAGGGGATAGCCTATGGAGAGGTAAGCCAATGAGAAGGGAGTTGCAATAGTCAAGGCGAGAGATAACAAGGGAGTGAATGAGGAGCTTGGTGGTTTCATTTGTTAAAAATGGGCGAATTTTAGAGATGTTATGGAGGTGAATTCTACAAACTTTTGACAACGATTGGATTTGAGGCTGAAATGACAAGTCAGAGTCTAGGATTACACCTAGTACCCTGGCGTGCGGGGAGGGACTGATGGTAGCATTGTTGATTTTGATGGAAAAGTCATGGAGGGGGGCACGGGCGGGGGGGAATATTAATAGCTCAGTTTTAGAGAGATTTAGTTTAAGGAAGTGGTGCGACATCCATGCTGATATGTCAGTTAGTAAGTTTGTAATGCGAGAGGAGACTGAAGGAGTGAGGTGAGGAGTAGACAGATAGATTTGGGTGTCATCAGCGTATAAGTGGTATTGGAAGCCGTGGGCAGTTATTAAGTGACCGAGGGAGAAGGTGTAGATAGAGAAGAGAAGGGGTCCAAGAACCGAGCCTTGGGGGACCCCCACAGAAAAGGGCAATGGAGAGGAGGAGACAGTTGTAGGCGACACTGAAGGAGCGCTGATAAATAGGCAGAGAACCAGGATAGAGCAGAATCTCGGAGGCCAAGGGAATGTAGTTTATTGAGAAGGAGCAGGTGGTCAACAGTATCAAAGGCCGCAGAGAGGTCAAGTAGTAGGAGTATGGAGTACTGGCTGTTGGTTTTAGCAGTTAGTAAATCGTTAGTGAGTTTTAGTAAGGCAGTTTCCGTGGAGTGCTGCGAGCGAAAGCCAGACTGAAAGGGGTCAAGAAGGTTATTTTCATTGAGGTAGGAGCTAAGACGGTTGTAGACTAAGCGTTCTAGAAGTTTAGAGGTGAATGGGAGCAATGAGATGGGTCATAAGTTGTTCAGGTCGGTAGGGTCCAGTGAGGGCTTTTTAAGAATGGGAGTGATCTGCGCATGCTTTAGAGGGGCGGGGAAGATGCCACTAGAGAGGGAGATATTGAAGATGTGGGTGAGGGAGCATAGGATAGAAGAAGAGGGTGACCGTAGTAGTTGTGAGGGAACAGGATTCAAGGGACAATTGGTTAGGTGGGCATCCGAGAAAATTTTTGTAACCTCTTCCGTAGTAGCCAATTCAAAAGAGGTGAGTGTTGAATGTGCTGCTAGGCAAGGAATGTTGGGTGGGGAAGAGGTACGCACAGTGGAGATGTCCTCACGAATTGCATCGAACTTGTCTTTGAAGTGATTGACAATCTCTTGGGCAGTGAGTGATTTAGTGGGTAGAGGGGGTGGTGGATGAAGCAGAGAGTTAAAGGTTGAGAAGAGCCGACGGGGACTGGATGACAAGGAATTAATAAGAGAGACAAAGTAGGCTTGTTTGGCAGCATGGAGGCATGAATTGTATTTTAGAAGGGCAGATTTACATAGGGTGAAGTCTTGCAGGCATTTGGTTTTACACCACAGTCGTTCAAGAGCACGGCAATGTCTCTTTAGATTTCTAGTGTTGTCAGTTTGCCAGGGTTGTAACGGTCAGGGCCTGATTCTGCGTGTGGTTAGAGGAGCAAGTGCATCTAGTGATGATGAGAGTGAACTGTTGTAGACAGAGGTGGCCAGGTCAGGAGAGGACAGGGGAGAGATTATGCCATATAGGTGGTCAGTAGCAGAATAGAGAAGAGAAGGGTTAAAGTGGCAAAGGTTTCTACAAGTAATTGTTTGCTGCTTGGAGGGATGGGTGGTTGGAGGCAAGGATACAGTGAAAATAATGAGGTTGTGATCAGATAGAGAAAAGGGGGTGTTGGTGAGGTTGCCAGGGTTGCAGAGATGGGAGAATACAAGGTCAAGGGTATTAATATTGGAGTGAGTGGAAGTATGTGTCCATTGGGTTAGGTCAAAAGATGAGGTTAAGTTGAGAAGTTTAGCTGTAGTTGGGCTGTTAACATTGACAGGAATGTTGAAGTCACCAAGAATAATGGTGGGTATTTCAGAGGAGAGAAAGTAGGGTAGCCAGGCAGTAAAGTCATCAAGAAAGCGCAATACCGGTCCTGGAGGCCTATAAATTGCTGCAATCCTCAGAGAAATGGGAGAGAACAGACAAATACAGTGCATCTCGAAAGAAGAGAGGGATAGAGAGGGAGGGACTGGAAGGACTTGGAAGGTGCTTTGTGGGGATAGAAGAAAGCCAACTCCACCTCCTTTCTGTCTGTTGGGTCTGGGGGAGTGAGTCCAGTGGAGACCACCATGGGAGAGGGCAGCAGGAGAAGCTGAGTCAAAATTTTGAAGCCAGGTTTCTGTTATGGCGAGTATGTTCAAGCCATGAGAGATGAAGAGGTCATGTACAGATGTTAGCTTGTCACAGATGGAGCAGGTGTTCCAAAGGGCGCATGAGATTGGTGGGGTGCTTTGAGGAAGCAGGGGGATAGAAATTAAACTGAGTGGATTGCGGTGGTTGCCAGAGGGGGAGGGGTATTGGATATGTGGCTTGCATTTGGAAAATGCCAGGATTAGAAGAAATGTCATCTGAGACTAGGAGAAGGAGGAGGGCGAGGAAGGCAAGGTGGGAGTGGGAGGTTCATGAGCGCACGTGTCTAGTGGCCCTGGTGTTTATGTCAGCATGTGTGTGCAGCAAATGCAGGAGATGATGGGTGCCATAGTAGGGAGAGGGTAGAAGTGAGGGTGATATGTGCATGCTGCAGGGAAGAGAGGAGGGGTAGAGTAAAGATAATTTGAGGATAGAAGACACCAATGTGAGAAGGAAGAGAATAAGGAGCATGTTAGTGGATAGAGAGTGGGAAACTAACCTAATATAAAATAAATGTCAAAGCTGGTTTGCTTGTAGTCTTGCAGAGTGGAGCAGAGTTCTTGTTGTTTTTCATGCAGCTTTAGTTATCCTGCTTTCTTTAAACTGCGTCGGTGAAACTGCACATCACTCGTGACAGAGCCATGATGTCTGCGCCTTGCCCCTGTCTGCGCCACCCCATAAGCTGCCATACATTTATAGGGAGACTAAGCTGACATGCATGTCTCAGTTGGTCATTATTGGGTCTAATGTGAGACACCTGAATATGGGGAGGAGATGGCCAGTGCCAGACCAGCTACAGACACAGGCTAGGGTCGTAAAGCTAATTACCTCTCTTGATCACTCAAGCCACATGGAGATGAGAATCAATCACCAGTAATATTGCTATTGCATTGTGTTTGTTTTAGAGCTAGCAGTAAATATGGAAGTTTAAAGATATGGCAGCAGGAGACAATTATCAAAAATATGTAACAGCAAAGTCAGTTCAGTAGGGATGTACAGATGGATAGGAGACAATTACCAAAAATGTGTAACAGCAAAGTCAGTTCAGTAGGGATGTACAGATGGAAGACAATTACCTGTAAAAGAGCAGAGAAGACACGATCAGAAATGATAACTGCATCGGTGAAACTGCTCATCACTTGTGACAGAGCCACTCAGGATAGAGCCATGATGTCTGCGCCTTGCCCCTGTCTGCTCCACCCCATAAGCTGCCATAAATTTATAGGGAGACTAAGCTGGGATGCATGTCTCAGTTGGTCATTATTGGGTCTGAGGATTTAGGATATATAGAGGATTGGTATCAGCTGAGTTAGCAGTTGGGGGGAGGGAGGGTTCAAAATGATTTTGGGACCCAAAAAAAAAAAAAGCCTCTGACACTCTGCCAGAATTTCAAGCACAAATCACAATTTACAAGATTTTAGGGGGTATTTAGGGTAAAGCACTACTATGGAGCTGACAAAATACATTGTTAAGTGACTACACGAGGTGAATATAGGGCCAGGAGAGCATGCTGGGGAGGTAAGTGAAGGCAAATATGTATGAAGGACAAAAAAAAAAATTACATAAAAATCCAGCATGCATGAGGACAAAGGGGACATTCACAGCATATTACAATCATGGTAATTAGGGAATGAGGAAAGAAATACAATACATTATCAAACATTAAATACAATAAAATGTGATGTTTAAGGATAAAAATCTTACCTTAATATACTCCTTCTGCAGGACCTGTATGATGGCAGAACAGGTCTCCTGGATAATGATCCCCAGAGCCTGGGGGGAGATGCCTGTCGAGAACTTAAGGTCCTGCAGGCTTCTCCTCGTCGCCAAGTACCGCAGGGTGGCGACTAACCTCTGCTCCGGAGTGATGGCTTGCCTCGTGCAGGTATCCTGCCTGCTGATATAGGGGGTCAGCAAAGCTAACAAATGGTGAAATACGGGGTCCGTCATCCGGAGAAAGTTCCTGAAATGTCAGGATTATTCTCACGGATCTCACAGAGCAAAGGCATGTGACAGAACTGGTCACGCTGGAGCAACCAATTCTTGGTCCATGAACTCCTCCTCGCCTTGTTCATAGACTGGGCTTGTGTCAAAGTAAGGATCCCAACACCAAGCCCCCGCACAGCACAAACTCTACGATGAGTACGTATACGCAACATGGCTAGAAAACGGTCGGCTGCTCAGAACGAAATAACAGGACGCACTTAAGGACAGCAAGGCCTGTGAAGAGCGACCTAAAAATCAGTAACGAACGAACAAGAACACAATGACAAGTCAATGGTAACTCGCTGCACGCACTGAAGAACAGATACAAACCCACAAGCACAAACTGAACAGCAGAAATACGATCTGAAAACCACGTGTCTGAAAAAGCGCGAATCATGTCTCACCAAACTTTTACTAACAAAAGATTAGCAAAAGGAGCCCAAAGGGTGCCACGCTTAGTACTGAACTGCCCTTTTATAGTCTCGTCGCACGTGGTGTAAGTGACCGCGTTCTTGGCGTTCGGAAATTCAGACAACTTTGTGCGACCGTGTGTATGCAAAACAAGTTTGAGCCAACATCCGTCGGAAAAAATCCATGGATTTTGTTGTCGGAATGTCCGATGTCCGACCATGTGTACGGGGCATTACTGTGTTTACTCCTGTTATATAGTGGCTAACTGTGCTCCCCCTCATTCAAATTCCCAAGGCGACTCTCTGTGTATTTGTTGTATATAAAAGGGATGGAGGTGTGTCACTGTTGATACCAGACCTTTCCCTTTGTTTATTTTGTTGGAAAAAAAATTGTTTTTAGACATTCTTTTTAAAAACAGTTTCTCTGAACATTCCTGGATTAACAGCAGCTGATCCAGTGCACTCTTATAAAATTAATACATTTTGTTTTGTTAATGATATTATCAGTTTTATCCAATTCACTTCCTAGTTCCCTTTTTTTAATTTTTATCATTTATATTTGTAAATAATTATTTTTGCAATATATACAGTATCTCACAAAAGTGAGTACACCCCTCACATTTTTGTAAATATTTTATTATATCTTTTCATGTGACAACACTGAAGAAATGACACTTTGCTACAATGTAAAGTAGTGAGTGTACAGCTTGTATAACAATGTCAATTTGCTGCCCCCTCAAAATAACTCAACACACAGCCATTAATGTCTAAACTACAGGCAACAAAAGTGAGTACACCCCTAAGTGAAAATTACCAAATTGGGCCCAAAGTGTCAATATTTTGTGTGGCCACCATTATTTTCCAGCACTGCCTTAACCCTCTTGAGCTCTGGAGCTTCACAGGTTGCTACTGGAGTCCTCTCCCACTCCTCTATGACGACATCAGGGAACTGGTGGATGTTAGAGACCTTGCACTCCTCCACCTTCCATTTGAGGATGCTCCACAGATGCTCAATAGGGTTTGGGGTCGTTATGTTGGAATACTGCCCTGCAGCCCAGTCTTCAAAGGAAGGGGATCATGCTCTGCTTCAGTATGTCACAGTACATGGTGGCATTCATGGTTCTCTCAATGAACTGTAGCTCCCCAGTGCCTGCAGTACTCATGCAGCCCCAGGCCATGACACTCCCACCACCATGCTTGACTGGGCAAGACACACTTGTCTTTGTACTCCTCACCTTGTTGATGCCACACATGCTTGACACCATCTAAACCAAATAAGTTTATCTTGGTCTCATCAGACCACAGGACATGGTTCCAGTAATCCACATCCTTAGTCTGCTTGTCTTCAGCAAACTGTTTGCAGGCTTTCTTGTGCATCATCTTTTTAGAAGAGGCTTCCTTCTGGGACGACAACCATGCAAACCAATTTGATGCAGTGTGCGGCGTGGTCTGAGCACTGACAGGCTGACCCCCACCCCTTCAACCTCTGCAGCAATGCTGGCAGCACCCATACGTCTATTTTCCAAAGACAACCTCTGGATATGACGCTAAGCATGTGCACTCAACTTCTTTGGTGGACCATGGCAAGGCCTGTTCTGAGTGGAACCTGTCCTGTTCAACTGCTATACGGTCTTGGCCACTGTGCTGCAGCTAAGTTTCAGGGTTTCGGCAATCTTCTTATAGTCTAGGCCATATTTATGTAGAGCAACAATTCTTTTTTTCAGATCCTCAGAGAGTTCTTTGCCACGAGGTGCCGTGTTGAACTTCCAGTGACCAGTATGAGAGAATGAGAGCGATAACACCAAATTTAACACACTTGCTCCCTATTCACACCTGAGACCTTGTAACACCAACGGGTCACATGACACCGGGGAGGTAAAATTACTAATTGGGCCCAATTTAGACATTTTCACTTAGGGTTATACTCACTTTTGTTGCCAACAGTTTAGACATAATTAACTGTGTGTTGAGTTATTTTGAGGGGGCAGCAAATTTACACTGTTATACAAGCTGTACACTCACCACTTTACATTGTAGCAAAGTGGCATTTCTTCAGTGTTGTCACATGAAAAGATATAATAACATATTTACAAAAATGTGAGGGGTGTACTCACTTTTGTGAGATACTGTATATTAAAGATTCTGTTTTTAAATGTTTTTGGAAAACAATCTGTATGCAAAGTACATATTTTTGCTGCTGAATACATACAGTAACAAGAAGCATAGAGTGGATAATGGGAATAACTCTGGAAGGCTATAAGAAAGTACTGAGAGTCTGAGCGGGTCAAATCTTGATGATGGGAACCTGAGTTGCACCCAAAACGCATTGACAGTCCAGTACAGTTCAGAAAATCATATCATATATTATATGGCCAAATTGACTGAAATCTTTTTAGTTATCATGGGTTAAGAGCGCAGTTTTTATAAATGTAATAAACCTGTGTTTCCTTTGCCACCTATTACCACTGCATGCTGACTGAAAGCAAAGCTCATGCAGGAGTCAAGAGGAAAGTTCTCACTGAATCTTGGGAGCTGTATTTTTTTCTGGCTCATAAAACTTGCTGAGAGCACCTTGTTAATAATAAAAAAAGGTCCAGGGAAATGCATAAATAGAAACAGTCTTGATGGTTGGTTTATAACTAAAGAGTGTGAGTGAGTATCCTTAAATTCATTTATCCGTGTTATTTGTGGCCTGAATTAATCATTGTCAACTATCCTGCTTTCCTGTGCCAAGATGAGATCTCAATCCCTGTAGTTTACAAGCCTCAGGATAAGCGGTTTTGGTCATGCCCAGGCAATATGTTATTTATAAAAATAATATAAGTAACAGATTTCTGGATAGGCATTTGGCAAAATATATCGGTTGATTTGCCTTCTGATACCACATGGAGACCTAGGATGAGTAAGCTGTTGCTGTGAAGCCTATTTTCAATGTCTTTAACGCTGCCTGTTAATTGCTTTACTTGGCTGTTAATGTAGACACCTCATGCATTGCTGTTGTCCTTAGATTAGCTGAATTACTACAGGCCCTATATACAAGGTCATTTGCCATTTTTTCCTCTGTCAACCAGAGATCACCTCTATCAATCTGCCTTCTATAGCCCCAGAAACTCATTATCATAATCTATTCAACTTTGGATAAATGGTAAACACATTAAGGTCCCCTAATCAATTGTCTGCATCCACAGAAAAAAAAGAATCCATGTCTGATAAAAACGTATTTATGTTTGATCAAAAGGTGTGCAGAATTGCGTGCCATGGCCTAATGATAACATTTTGGCAATTTCATATCTGAAACCCAAAGACATATTTTTGTTTTTCTTATTAATATATTCCACATAGGGTTTCTACAGCTAGGGACACACGGGCCAAAAATCAGTCGAAAGAGGCTGGTTTGGCAAGAACCGCGCTAAAGCCATGGCTAAAGGCTGCTGTTGAACAAACAGTATCCTAGTGAATCTCAAATATTTGGCCATATTCCATAATCTGAAGGCATGAGTAACCCAGCCGCTGTGCTATAAAAAGGGTGAGCTCACAGTAGCCATATTGTTAGTATGTGGTATTAGGGAGAGTTGACAATTCTGTATACAATGCTGTCCTGTGTGATTTTAATGTTGGTGTTGGTACATATTTCCCATGACTCAAAAAAAGCCCTCAGAAAGAAAAAATTCCTAGGGTAAAAAAGATCTCTATCATCTCCATGTGGCTTGGAATCAATGAAAAATACATATATTGTTTATGAAAAGTTTTTTTATTATTACAGTTTAGTAAAAAACCCTTTACAAAATAGCACTGATAGAAAATCAAACTTTCCAATATAGCATTAAAAACAAGAAGACACCATTGTCTTTAGACATATCAAAACAGTCCAGACTGTATCTCAAACCACTGGAAATAGATCATACAACCGTTAACTGAACATTCAGTGTCAACAAGGTAATCGGTAATAAATCAGTCTAAATATATATGGTTGCCTTATTCTAATCCTACTGTCCCAAACCACGGCTATAAAGAGCTATAATCAAAAACAGGCAGCAATCTGGATTCATTGGGCAACAAGTAACATTATGCAGGAGTAGTAGAGAAAACAGTCTTGCAGTGATTATAATCCAAAAGGTGCATTTACCCTATTATATAGCCATAAGGTCATAAACAAATGTTCACAGGTACCAGCAAATAAGTTAACCACCGCCTCAAGCAACTTATATATTTGAACTGATTTATTACGTATTACCTTGTTGATGCTGAATGTTCAGTTGTCTGATCTAATGCCAGTGGTTTGAAGTATGGTCTGGACTGTTTTAATGTGCCTAAATACAACATTGTCTTTTTTTTTTTTAATTGCTATGGTGGAGGGTTTGATTTTCTATTACTGCTATTTTGTACTTTTTTACTAAACTACTGTATTACAATAAAGTATTTTCATATAAACAATAGATGTATTTTTCATTGGACTTTGATTGGTTACAAACCACTTGGAGATGATAGAGATTGCTTTTGCATCAGAGGAGTTTTTTCTTTCTGGGAGCTTTTTTTTGTGTTTGATATGCTTGATCATATCCCCACACCTTATTTTAGGGTGAGTTGGCATCCAATCTTACTGCAAACCCCTGTGTTTAAGCTTTTTTACTTATTTATGTTTTTACATATACCCCACGACAACGCCCAGCTTCCCAACTGTTTATGAACAAAACCTGGGCAGATTCACTTGTCCTAATTGTACACTATAATCAATGTATGCTATAGGTTATACTTATGTATATACAAGATATAAAATGTCACATAAACTCCAATATTGCACCTATTCTTTTATATACTTTGCATATTTCAAAATCCTGAGTGTACACCAATATAAATTATATGAAGAGATTGAAGTGATGAACAAGCCTGAATGGGAAAGTTAAATAGATATTAACATATAAGGGGCAGATAATCTCCATGTGCTTGGAATAAACAGCCAGTATTGCAAAACTACAGAATAAATTTAATGTACACGTCTTTCTCCTTTGATATAATAGATTTCTATTTAAATCCATCAGATTTGTCTTTGGTCTGGCAAGTGGAACCCTATAACATCCTCCCTGGTTGCTGAAATTGCCAATAACTTACTGAGAAGTTCACAAACTGTGTTTTATTTCTGGCAATAGCTTTAGAGGAAGCTTTCAAAACGAAATCCATTACACTAATAAAATATGAAATATTCTCCATCCACATGAGGACTCCATTCAGCAAATGAATATCTATGCCTAATGTTGCTGCCACTGTGCAGGATCAATTGCCAACAGCAAGTGCTTTTGTAATGTTTGTCCTCCTTACTAAGCAAATCGCAGCAACCACAAATGATAAGTCAGATGTTCACTGCTTGATTTACCGTCTAATCGTGACGATAAATACCCACACACTCAACAACTTCCGAAAGAGTTCTCTGCAAAAATTGTACTACTGGTCTTTAAAAAAAAAAATATATTTTATGGCATCTTACACATCTTGGATACTCGAACAGTGAGACCTCCAAGCCATAATCCCTAATTCCTTTCCCAACCACCCCTCTTTGTATGTTCCACCTCCAACCATTGCATTCTTCATACTCTAACATTACAGTGAAAATGTACATTCAGAAAAAGGCCACTGGAGGTGTGTAAATTTAGGAACTCAAGGACAGATATCTCACCAATAGTGTCCCAAAGAAATATAAAAAACTGTAAGGCAGTTTACTTTACAACATTACAGCAGCTATAAAAAGTTGGACAATAAGTTTCAGTCTGACTGACCCTTTAAGAACTAATGATGAGTGAATGCCTATACCAAGATAAGTGCTCTCTGTGAATTCATGGGTGGTGCTTGCAGGAAAGTTATTTATGTGAAAATGAGTGGGTTGAAAATGGCACCTAGTGTATTGTTTTAAAACATAGCTGCCCCTTTAAGAAAGTGTAAACACTGAACCGTATAAAAAACAAAAGGTGTTGGCGCTAAAAACATACAAAATTAATGTGAACAATATTGAGAAAAAGCATATGGTGATTGAAAAAGCAAATAAGCTTGTCACTTCCGGGTCCTCTACGTGACATCTGTTTGGTATATCCAGAACAAGGCGTGGATCGCACGCACGCGATTCCGATATATCCACCCGTACATGCTGGTAGATGGCACACCCTAATTAGTAGGGGGTTTTGTTGTAGTAGATCTAGGTTTTTATTTTTTGATACAGATTCCCTAACAGAAAAGGATAATATAGTAGACAGCAATCATTTTAAAATGTATAGACTCTGGGCTCTTGAGAAATCGGCTAATGGATAACTCAATGAGGATCATGACATAGAATGTAAGAGGACTGAGCTCACCCCAGAAAAGGGGCCGCTTGTGGCAGGAAGTGCGTCGCCAGGCTGTGGATATAATCTACATGCAGGAGGTGCACTTTACGTCGGGATCGGTCCCCAAATTGCCGTTATCTCAATATAATAAATGGTTTCATGCACTATCCCCAACAGCAAGGGCGAGAGGAGTATCTATAGCTTTTAGGAAAACATGCCCCTTGATCACTATAGCAGTACAAACAGATCTAGAGGGGAGGTATTTGTTTATTAAAGGAACAATTTATGAATTTTGTTATACATTTACAACTATTTACGCTCAGATCCTAAACTAGACACTTCATCAGGGAAAACATCCCTCTCATTTAAAAGCACTTAAACAAATTAAAAAACAGCTATGATGCCTTCATCTGGTAGATAGTTGGCGGGCCTTTAATGAGGGGGCAAAAGATTATACTTATTTTTCAAAAACCCATAAAGTATATTCTAGATTGGACCTATTTATGATCATCCAGTATTATTTGGAACAAGTGAGAGCAGTGATAATAGAGAGAATAACGATCTCTGATCATGCTCCAGTAGTAATGAAATTTCTTCATGTGTCTGTGGGTCAACGGGAAGGGATGTGGCGATTAAATGAGTCATTGCTAGACAACAAACAGATAGCGGAAGATATACGAAAGAAAATAATAAGTTAGTTATTTTGAAGAAAATACAGCAGGAAAAGTCTCAGAACAAACAATATGGGAGGCACATAAAGCGGTTATCAGGGGTGAGTTGATAGCCCACGGTTCACGAGTTAAAAAGAAGAAAAGGAAGGAGCTGGAGGATTTATTAGGAAACATACACGAGCTAGAGATTAAGCACAAAATTAGTCTTGACCCTGAGGAATTAAAACAGCTGGAAAAGCTTAGAACAAAACTCTCTACATATTTGGATAAAAGGACCAAAGATAAAATATAGATTCTATGCACACAGATTCTATGAGCATGGAAATGAATGTGGCAAATTATTATCCAGACAACTAAAAAAACAAGAAATTTCCCCTGTTCATAGCATCCGAGCAAATAATAAACAGATAATAGACACTAAATCTATAGCTAAGGAATTTGAACATTTCTACAGGGGTTTATACAATATACATCCAATTTTGTTGGGGTCAGAGGAAGGAGATCAAGTAGGGGGAATAAGAGACTACATTATAGAATCTAAATACCACCTCTTCCTTCGGAAGCGGTGGAAAGACTGGAGGAGCTGATTAAGGCAGAGGAAATAAAAAAAGCGATAGAAAACTTGCCAATGGGGAAAAGCCCAGGGCCAGATGGTATAACAAATGCGTATTATAAAAAATTTATTAATATTCTGACCATACCAATAGGCAATTATTTCAATCAAATTAGAGCAATGAATCCGCTACCCCCAGAAGCATTGCTGGCTTTTGTGACAGAAATACCAAAATCTGGAAAGGACCTACAATATTGCGCAAACTACAGACCTATTTCCCTTTTAAACTCAGACACTAAACTACTCGCAAAAATATTAGCAACTAGATTGCAAGATAAAATAACACATTTGGTACATTCTGATCAAACGGGGTTCATGATGGGAAGAGAAACTAAAGACAATACTATACGGGCCCTTCATGTTCTCCATTGGATGCAGAATGGACCTAGTAAGACACCAAAGGTAGTGCTATCAATGGATGCCGAAAAGGCCTTTGATAGAGTGAATTGGATATTCATGATGGAAGTGTTAAGGGGAATATGCTGATGATTTGTTTTTATCAAAACCCCAAGAATCCATTAAAGAAGTGATGCAGGAAGTGACAAGATATGGGGAATTATCAAACTTTAAAATAAATTTAGAGACATCTGTGTTATTACCTAGTTATGTGCCATCATTATTAACTAAATTGTTGCAAAATAAATATCCATTTATATGGAATAAGAGGTCCTTGTCCTATTTGGGGGTGCAGATATCTGCAGATGTGAAACTACTATATGAACAAAATTACATCCCTGTACTTGCTAAAATAGTAGATGATCTGCGTAGCTGGAAAGGACATACCTTAACAATGTTTGGAGGGATCAATACCCTTAAAATGAATATAGTACCCAGATTATTGTAAGTATTATATACTGTACCCATTCCACTTCCTCAAATATTTTTCAAAAAGGTACGCAGAGCATTCCTGTCTTTCATTTGGAATGATGGGAAAGCTAGAATAGCATATAATATTCTTCATAGAAGTAAAAAGGAAGGAGGAGTTGGGATGCCAGGCATTAGGTCCGTGGGAATCAGGAGGAAACACAATGTGTCTAAGATATGCTCCTTTGGGCACTCTGGTGCCCCAAGATGAACTAGTATCATCACAAGGAGACATGAGGATGGCAGGATAGAGATACAACCAAATGCAAAACTTCTTTTAAAAAAATAGAACACCAATTAAGATCCCAAAATGAATTAACCATATTTCAGAAGATGTGTATGAAAATATCAAAACCCAATCATTTTCTATCTCAAATGTATAAATTAATGCTCAGTGAACAAGAAAATACAACACCATACTTTGTTAAAGAATGGGAAAAAGAGCTAAATTATTTATTTACCCCATCACAAACAAAAAAATTATAGAAATAACACATTTCTCGTCTGTAAGCTCATCTATCCAGGAAATGTCATAAAAAATCTTGTCTAGATGGTACAGAACACCGGTACGATTAGCACAGATATATTCAACTCTAGATAATTGTTGCTGGAGGGGATGTAAAGAAAGGGGTACATTTCTCTATATATGGTGGACATGCCCTAAAATCAAGGTATTTTGGAAAGAAATAACACCTTGGATCAAAGAAATGACAAATAACGGTATAGAATCAACACCTATACATTTCTTATTCCACGGGAGCATGGGAACCATAAAATCATACAAGAACAGCGTAATACCACATTTATTAAATGCAGCAAAGAGGTTAATACCTAAGTTCTGGAAACAGACTACATGCCCTACGCTGAGAGAGTGGAAAACGGAAGTAGATGAGATAAAGGAAGCAGAAAAGTGGGTCTATAGGACTAGAAATAAACAAGATAAATTTGATAAAATATGGGCAAAGTGGGAAAGTTTTGACAGTGAATTAGATAGAGATGAAACTAATTAGAAATGATTGCTGGTAATCTGAAAAGTTTAAAGGGGAATCTGACAATGGGCAGATAAATAAGGAACGATCCACAACAATTTTTTTTTTCTTGTTTTCTTCTCTTTATTGTTTATAAGAATAAAGAGGGTTAAATTAAATATGTGATTATGTGGCATGCACGTATTGTGGTGGGGGCTTTATCCGTAGATCTGCTACCCTATACCTTATCCATACACCCCCCCCTTTTTTTTTTTTTCAAAGGACACAAACACTTGGTAGATTTTAAATTTATAGCACTTTTACAAATGAGTTTATTCACTTTTTTTTTAAATTCTATTATGTATTTTCAAATAATAAAGGTTTATTTTTTCATTTTTTCTCTATAATAAAATATAAAGGGCACAAACACTTAGTTTCTAAATTATTTATTTTTATAGCATGTTCACAAATGAGATTCACACCTCCTTCGCCCCCTTTTTTTGACAATATATAACAGCACACTCACTAGAGGAATATACATTTTCATATATTATTAGAGGGAGCTGGGTGGGGGGGGGGGGAATGTATTAAGTAAATAAAATCACAAGGCACAACATTTGAAGAGCTAAATAATTTATTTAGATAGCACTTATAATTCACGTAGTACATTAATAATATACATAGAACACAAATATTTGAAGACTTTCAAATTTTATTTGTATAGCACTTATGGATTTTTTTTTTCTTGCTGCTATAGGGGAGGGATATGGAGGTGTGGAGGGAGTCATTTTCTGTTCCTTGATTATATATATATATAATAATAATAATATATATAATTGCCATTATTATAATACGTATAGTGTATGCATTGGCTCATTCACTGGTCATCAAGGTTCGAATAGGGGCTTGTTCTCTGAAACATAGAATCCGAGGCGTGACTAGAATCTTCAAGGCCCCGGTGCAAGAAGCCATGAAGGGCTAGAGCCCATAGCAGCAAAGTAAAGAAAGTCCTACACATGTATATAATATATGTGTGTGTGTGTGTGTGTGTGTGTGTGTATGTGTGTGTGTATATATTTGTTCCATATCTGGGTGCGGATCCCCCACTTAAATCAGGGTCCCCAGAGCTCCCCTCATTATATCAGGGTCCCCAGAGAGCCTCCCCTTACATCAGGGTCCCCAGAGAGCCTCCCCTTACATCAGGGTCCCCAGAGAGCCTCCCCTTACATCAGGGTCCCCAGAGGGCCTCCCCTTACATTAGTGTCCCCAGAGGGCCTCCCCTTACATTAGTGTCCCCAGAGGGCCCCCCTTACATTAGTGTCCCCAGAGGGCCCCCCTTACATTAGTGTCCTCAGAGGGCCCCCCCTTACATTAGTGTCCCCAGAGGGCCCCCCTTACATTAGTGTCCCCAGAGGGCCCCCCTTACATTAGTGTCCCCAGAGGGCCCCCCTGTTACATCAGGTTCCCCGTGTACCTGGGCTGGTGGGAGGCGAAGATTGGCAGCTCTATAGTGTCCACGGGAGGTGGGATCTCCATGAGGCTAGTAGTTCTCTTCCCCAGTGTATACAGTGGAGAGGGGAGGAGCCTCTGACCTGAGCATGTATCAGTAACAGTGTACAAGCAGAGCAACTCACTTGTATACGGAAGAGTGAAACTGCTAGATGCTCGGGTCAGAGGCCCCTCCCCTCTCCACTGTGGAGACACAGGAAGAGAACAACAAGCCCCAGGGAGATCCTGCCACCCACGGTAACAGAGCTACTGATCTTCACCTCTCACCTCCCCCTCACTGCATTCTAAAACAGACAACCAGAGGTGCAGGGGGAGATGTCGGGTCTTGGGGGCCCCCCCACAGCAGCAGAACAGTGGGGCCCAGTCGCAAGTGCCACTGCAGCGACCCCTATAGTTCTGACACTGCATAGAATATATATGTGGACTGGTTAGTGGTTGTTCTTCTCTACTAAGGAGTTCATACATGGACCAGTTAATGCTAATATCCAGATTTTTCAGTTGTGGCAATAAATGTGTACAGGTACTCCTCGTTTAACCATCAGGTTGCATTCCGGCGACCAGGTGGTTAAATGAATTGGTCGTTAAACGAGGAGCCACAAGTAATCAATATTTTAAGCATTCTTAACTACTGCACTGTTCTGTATTCTGAAAAAAAAAAAGGTCTAAACATAAAACTCCAACTTAATAACATTGTTTTAATTTGCATTAAGTACAGAACACAAAAATACAAACATCAAAAATACTGTACTGTACAGGATACAATGATGTACAGTACACAAAAAGTAAACATATACAGTAGCCATTTAGAGTAACATTTTAGTCATTGTCAGGGGTTCACTCCAAGTGTAGCGCTTTAAGGACACCACCACTCGCTTTTATCCATTTCAGGGCTGGTTTTGCCCACTTTTATTTAAAAGAAAGTTCAAAACAAACACAGAAGATTCCCTAACAGGGGTATTTAGTATTTCAGTCCTGTTACCAAATTAAATGATTTTAAGCCCTCCTGGCTTGTAAGCACGGCTCTCCAGCTCAGGCCTTACACTTTAGAGTCTTGGTCTGTCACCCACAGACCGAATGCTCAGCACCTCTGTGCGTACAGCAGGTAGTCTCGTGCTACACTGGCTCCCACCTCTCTCTCCTAGGTGAAGCTCTACTGACTCCCATGCCCAGACCTCCTGTCTGCAGGGTGGAGTCGTCTCCAACTGGGAGCCTAGAGCCTTGGTCTGGTGATTACTTAAAGCCCAGAACAAAATTAAAGCATTTGTGAACTGGCTGTTTATTAGACCTGGATCCTGGCAAGGTACCGCCCTGCTACATTATCAAATCCTTCAATGGGCGATAGTGCTTCAGGGTCATCAGTGTCATCATTGAAATTACCAGCAGTTTTGTAAACTTACTTTATGTATCTTTATAATATTGTATACTCAATAAACTTCTTTTGACAAGGAAAAAAAAATTGTAAACTTACTTTATGTATCTTTATAATATTTTATACTCAATAAACTTCTTTTGACAAGGAAATTACCAGCAGTGTCATCATAGGAGTTACCAGCAGGGTCATCAGTGTCATCATTGGAGTTACCAGCAGGGTCGACAGTGTCATTATCGGAGTTACCAGCAGGGTTGACAGTGTCATCATTGGAGTTGCAGCAGAGTCAGGAGTTGTAGATGAGGGAGAAGGCGACAAAGAAATTATATAACTGGTAGGTGCTCTGCTTTGTAATTTTCTTCTTTTTTTTCGTCATAAATTTCACGATAACCTTGCATAAGTTCCTTCATCTGCCGTTACACTTTAAAGAACTTTTTAACATTTGGGTCCATTCTCTCTAATTGTAATAAAGCTGCATTCACTTTTGAGAACACACCCTCTAACCCCTGACTGTGAACTTCTTTTGTACTTCTTCCATTGTTTCCTCCTTTTCTTCCTCTTCCTGTTGTAAGTACTGCTGTGCTTACAACTTTATTTAATCTTTATTACCTAGCTCTCCCTCAACAAATTCCATTAATTCTTTAATATTTGTCACTTTAACATCTAAGTCAGGCATGTTAGCAAGTTGCACACTTTTTTGATTTAGAACGTCAACATCTGTTTCATCAAACCCTTTGCTATTGTTCACAAAACGCATTAAGCATTTTTTCCCATATACATACTGTAAGGCTTGGGGATAATAGCTCCAGGGAACCAAGTACATAAACCGTTTAAACTTTAAACAACAAGGCTTTTATTTGTAAGCAAATCAAAAATAAAGCTTCATTCAGCACACAGCACAAAAATATAAAATAAAGTCTGCTTATCTTCAGCACAAAGAAAATCAAAGAAAAGGCACATACAGTTTGTAGCCGGGTCTTCACCCCAGAGTTTAAAAAGTCATTGATGAATCTTTAGCAGCTCCAAACAGGTACACAGCTCATCACGACAGGTGTAACACCTACTCCTTCTCACCACCACCTCTTCACTACTTCCTGTCTTTTATGAGCTGTTTCCTGGAGGCCTTTAACCCCCTGTGTGCTGAATCCCTGTGGTCAGGGGTGGAGGCTCTTTCCCACCCGAATATCACTTTAGAGCCTCCCAAATTCCGGGTCCCAAATAACTCTCTATTAAGATAGAGAGGACTGCGAGTCAGTCCTCTCCTGATTGACTCCTGGAATTCCTCACCCATTCTGGATGACCCCCTGAACACTATCGCGTCTCCCTTAAAAGGGACCACAACCCAAATACTGGTGCTATATAGCACCCATCCAGGACCCAACCTTGGCGTCCTGTACAATACATATATCCTGCATACATTTCTCTGCTACTCCCTCCCAAGCTAATGCAATGTTTTTTATTAAGTGTAAAATGTAAACTTTCCAAAAATCACGAAGGGTAACTTCATCAATTTCAGTTGCTGCTATAGCTTTGGAAAAGGTTGGGTGCAAATAGAATGTTGAATGTTTCTATTGCACCCTGATCCATGGGTTGTAGGATAGCAGTTGTGTTTTTAGGCAGATACCCTACCTGCCATCAGTTTCCTACTCAGAAAAACTATGGGGCGCTCTTCCCCATTGGTCTCGAGACAGGACTGCTCCTAATCCTTTACTTGAAGCATCTGTCTGTACTACAAAATCTTTAGCAAAATCCGGAGCTACGAGCACCGGATCCTGGCACAATGCCGTCTTAAGCTTCTGAAAAGCTTTTTCGGCATAGTCATTCCATTTTATCATCACCCGGGTCAACCGGTTACATAACACCACAGGGAAAGCCATAGGGAAGTCCCTGTGAGTCAGAGAGGGCGAGGTCACCGGGTGCGGGCGAGAAGACTGAGAAGGCGAGAAGACCGAAGGAAGAAGCAGAGGATCGGAGGAAGAAGAGGAAGAAGCAAAGGAAGAAACGGGGGAAGAACAAGATGGAGGAAGAAAACCAAATGAAGACCAGAAGAAGCGGGGAAAGAAGAAGACATTAATTAAGGAATTGTCAAAAACCGTCTCTTGTCTTTTTTAACATTTTTGACACTTTTTTTGTGAAATGGTAGGGATACACTTGTACCCCATTACCATTTCACACAGGGGGGGCCGGGATCTGGGGGTCCCCTTGTTAAAGGGGGCTTCCAGATTCTGATAAGCCCCCCGCCCGCAGACCCCCACAACCACCGGGCGAATTTGCCGTGAACACCCCAAATTGTTCGCTACTCGGCGAACGGGTGAACAGCCAATGTTCGAGTCGACCCGAACAGACAGCTCATCCCTAGTCAGGGAAATCTGCCAGTACCCTTTTGTGAGGTCCAGCGGGGTGATATACCTGGCAGGATCCAACCTCTCAATTAGCTCATCTATCCATGGCATGGGATATGCATCAAACTTGGAGATTTAATTAAGTTTTCTAAAGTTGTTGCAGAAGCGGAGAGTGCCGTTGGGTTTGGGTACCAACATGATTGGACTTGACCACTTGCTCTGCGACTCTTCAATGACTTCAAGCTTGAGCATTCTTTTAACCTCTTCAGACACTGCCACTCTATGAGCTTCTGGGATACGGTAAGGCTTTAACCAGATTTTTGCACTGGGCTCGGTTACAATGTCATGCTTGATGACGTTGGTGAGACCAGGCAACCCTGAAAACAATTCCCTATTTCTTTGCAGAAACTCTTTTGCTTGCTGGGTTTGGGGCCAAGTTAGGGTAGCAGCAACCTGCACCAGGTCGATCACTGCATGGTCCCCTGACTGTACCGCTACCACCGCGGATGCCTGTTCTCTGTCTCTCCAGGGTTTTAACAAATTTACATGATAAATCTAGTATGGTTTTCTTTTCCCTGGCTGGTGTACCTTGTAGTTCACCTCACCCACTTTTTCTACTACCTCAAGCGGACCTTGCCACTTGGCCAAGAACTTGCTCTCCACTGTGGGTATTAGGACAGCCACCCGGTCTCCTACTTGAAACTGTCTAATTTTAGCTGACCGGTTATACACCCTTCTTTGGGAATCCTGAGCCTTCTGCATGTGCTCCCTCACCAGCGGCATCACCTTAGCCACCCTCTCTTGCATTTGAGAGATATGCTCTACCACAGTTTTGTGCGGAGAGGACTCACTTTCCCACGTTTCCTTTACTAGATCGAGCAACCCCCGGGGCCATCGTTTATACACTAGCTCAAATGATGAGAAGCCCGTGGACACTTGTGGAACCTCCCGGATGGCAAACAAGAGGGCAGGGAGTAACATATCCCAATCCTTCCCGTCTTTCTGGACCACTCTTTTTAACATGGACTTTAGAGTTTTATTAAACCTCTCAACTAGGCCATCTGAATGCGGGTGATAGACGGACGTCCGCAACTGCTTAATCTGAAATAGTTTGCACATCACCTTTGACATAAAAGGGGTGCCCTGATTCGTCAGTATCTCTTTGGGGAACCCAGTTCGTGAAAACATTTGAAATAATTCCCAGGAAATGGCCTTAGAGAAAGTTTTCCTGAAAGGGACTGCTTCTGGATACCTGGTTGCGTAGTCTAGGATGACTAATATATATTGGTGCCCCCTTGCCAACTTTACCAGGGGTCCCACGAGATCCATAGCAATCCGCTTGAATGGAACCTCAATAATTGGCAAGGGTACCAGAGGGTTTCTATAGTGGGGCACTGGGGCAGTTAACTGGCAAATGGGACAAGATGCACAATATCTTTTAACCTCGGCCTTCACCCCTGGCCAGTAAAACCGTTCGGTTATCCTGGCCTCTGTTTTCTCTGCCCCAAGTGTCCTCCCAGTGCATCATTGTGGGCTAGATCAAGGAGCATCCGCCTATACGGTTGGGGAACCAGCAACTGCTCTACAGTTTCCCCTCGGCTTTCAGCCACTCGATAAACCAAGTCCCCCTTCAATGCAAAATGAGGAAACCTCTGATCTGCCCCTTGTATTTGTGAGACCCCATCAACCACAGAAACCTGCTCTTGAGCATTGACCAAGGTAGGATCCTGCAATTGGGCGGTGCCAAATACACCCCTGGACACATCCAGGTTTGGGTGACCTGGCCTTGAGGATGTTTTCCCTTCACCCTCCTCAACTGGGAACTGCAACGGGGAGAGCTTCTCGTCATCCTCCCCCAGCATAACCTGTAATGGGAAGACTCCCCCCCAGAGGTCAACTCGGTTTTGAGACCTGAAACCTAAACATTATCATCTAAATTAACATTCTCTGCAATTTCATTACCAGTGACAGGTATCTCCATATTAGAGGGGTGTGTTGTGCAGGTTTCAGGCCCAGACCCCTCAGACTCTTTCCCTTCCAGGCCCAGTGTCCCCAGTTCTCCTGGCTGTCCTGGCAGCCCCATCTGTACCTGGTTCCACAGTTTAAGATATAGTGGACAGTCCCACCCCACTATGATGTCATGTATTAAACTTCTTACCACCCCAACCTCTTGTGTCACTGAGGTACGGCCATAAGCAACAGTCACCGGGACCAGGGGGTACTCCCTGGTGGCCCCATGGATACACACTAAGCGTAGAGTCTTACTTACTGGGCCAAGGCTCCCAATCACCCTGGCATATACAAGTGTTACCATGCTACCAAAGTCCAGTAGAGCCCTGGCAGGAAGGTGGTTCACCCACACTTCACACTCAAACCGTCCTGCCACCAGATCAAGATGAGTGGCACACACTCTTTGCACATAGAAGGAGCTTCTCTGACCAGTCTCTCAATCCTTGGGCTCCTCCTGAAGTGGACATTGTGCCTGGGTATGCCCCCAGGACCAAAATCGCCAACACTGTAAGTCTCCCATCCTTGGGACAGGAACCAACCTTCGAGGTTCTGCAGAAGATGATGCAGGTTTGCGGGTTCCAACGTCTGGCAGGGCTTCTCTCCTAGGTGCTGTGGCTGGTCTGGTTGCCCTTGGTGTGGGTTCCCGACGCTTGGCAGGCCCAAGCAGGTCCTCCAATACGGTGTACTTTTCAACCAACTCAACCAGCTGGTCAGCGGTTGCAGGGTCTCCATGGCTTACCCAGTGCTTTAGGTCATCTGGCAGGGACCGCAGGTACCAGTCCATCACCACCCGTTCCACCATTTGCGGGCCTGACAACTTTGCTGGCTGCAACCATTTTTTAATCAGCTGTACCAGTTTTTGCATTTGGGACCTGGGTGGTCGGTCAGGTTTGTACCGCCAGCGATGCACCCTCTAAGCCCGGACGGCTGTGGTCACTCCTAGACAAAAGGGAAAAAAGCGGGACTTTATATGAAGCGCGCAGTCAATAGTGAGGGGTCAGGAAATGGTATATATTATGTAAAGCATGATAAAATCTTCCATAAATATAGGTACATAGGTCACAAAAATTCATCATTTATTGCATATATTTATATTGTAACGGTATTACACATTGCATGTACAAGGGTTCATTATTCATCTGTATTACATATTTCTATATAACACTGGTATTACACATTGCATGTACAGAGGCTCTACGCATTTCGTGGAGTATTTATATCCACTCTTCAGGAACGACAACACGCTAACGTGTGTTAGCTGAAAATAAAACATAATAAGTTTCAAGGTCAATGCTTATAAAGTATAGAAAAATATAAAAATGTATATAACTTGGGAATAACCGCTGGTTATAAATATACTCATAACTACCATGCAGTAGGAGTGCAGTAGTGAGAGCTGGTGGCTCCCCGAAGGGGCATCTTTTCCGGGAGCTGTGCCAGTGACCGGCGCACGCGGGACCCCCCACATGACAACACCGGGGGTAGACGGAACTCCAAAGGGTGGTGGTCCCTGGGGGTTGTGTGGGTGCTAAAAAACATCTTGAGGGGTTTCTGAAAAAAATGTGAAAGTGAATGGGATGACGTGTGGGAAGAAAAAAAAATAATATGTAAAAATGTTGGTATGAAAGTGTGAAAAATATAAAGGCAGGGTATTGCACCCTTGTCAGTGATAGTGAACAGTGTAAACTAAACCAATTAGAACAATTGTAATGTGTAATTTACAAATCCAAAATAAATAGAATAAGATGCAAAAAGTGTTAATGAGTGCATTATCTAGGATATCTTACCTAGTGCAGAGAGATCTGAAACGATGAAGTGAAGTGCTGGGTGCTAGCAGTGTGTGGAGAGATGACCAACCTGTGGGAAGTGCCGACCCAGAATGGGACACATAAGGGCGCGCATGGCAATCACTCGTATAAAAAATGGGGGGAGGGGCCTGTGGCCGAGAGACCAAGTCTCACGATGTTTGGCGCCAATGTCACCCCTATATGCCGCTGATGGAAAACACCAGGCGCGACAGCACTCAAAAGAGCGCAGCACGCGTGGTGTGTGAAGCGTGATGACGATGCCCAGCGTGGTGGTATCCCAACCCTCCCAAAGGGGCATGGGGAGGGGGGAGAGACCCCGCGGTGTGCATCGCAACTCCTGGAAATGAAGTGAGCTGATGGCCCAAGCATCCAGATCACGGGGCACTGATAGAGCAGGTGTGGAAATAATGAATAGGATCAATTTAGTAGAACAAGCATGGACCAACTTATAAAATATGAGATACCTTAACAAAGTTAAAAAAGGGATGAACAGACTGATTAAATAAACGAGATGGCATAAATAGACCGACTGCAATGAGATTGTACCAATTACTAAGATCAGACCCGACTCTATACAAAATGCGTGCTTCCATCCCTATTAGCACTAGCAAAAAATGGGGAGAAGTTGGGACTTTGTATGAGGCAGAGACTTAGTGGGGTCTCATGCCTCCATCCCTGTCAATATGAGAAAAGGGAAAAAGGCAGAACTTTATACTTTATATGATGGGCCAGGATCTCTGCCTTCAGATGCTCATAGTCGCTGATGTGCTCAGTTGGGAGGTTAAAATAGGCCATTTGTGGGTCACCGGTGAGGAAAGGGGAGATAATGCCGGCCCATTGGTCACGGGGCCACCTCGCTCTTTCTGCTTTTCTCTCAAAGGTAGTAAGAAAGGCCTCTATGTCAGCATCGGGTGTCAGTTTTTTTAAGAAATGGCTGACCCTCACGGACACTTGGTTGCCAGCAGCGACGACCGCTTGTTCTCGTCCCTGAGCCAGCCGCTGTACTGCCTCCTGCAAGGCAGCCACCTGTGTTTGAGTGGACTCCTGCTGCACAGTAAACTGGGCGGCTAGCAACCATGTGCTTTCCTGCTGTGCAGCTACAGCCAGGGCCCGCTGCTGCTGAGCCGTTGCTTCCTCATGGCGACGGTTTGCATCTGCTGAAGCTTGCTGCTGGGTCACGGTGGCTTGTGACAAAGCCCTGATGACCTCCTCCATGTCTTTACCTGCTGCTTGCAGCATCTGAGCTGACTTCACCCAAGACATGCCATTTGTACACTGTCTCTTTAAATGTCAGTTTTTAGTTTAAGCCCGGGTTCACACCTATGCGAATTAGATGTGCGTTTCCACACATCTAATTTGCATAGCAGGAGAATGTGACTGGCTCCCTATGGAGCCAGTTCACATATATGCGGGGTGGCTGCGGAGCGCACTGCACAAAAACACTGTGCGTCTTTGGCTCCGTTTCAGGGCCGAATTCAGGCATAGAATCAGCCCTGATTCGTCCCTGAAACTGGGAACAGGGACGCACAGCGCTCCTGTGCGTTCCGCCGCCCGATATAGTGTGAACCCGGGCTTAAACGGTTTTTGTGGCTGCAAATGCACTTTTGCCAGCATCCAAGACACCAGTTGTAAGGTTTGAGGATAATAGCTCCACAGAACCAAGTGCATAAATCATTTAAACAACAAGGCTTTCATTTGTAAGCAAATCAAAAATAAAGCTTCATTCTGCACGCAGCACAAAAATATAAAATAAAGTCTGCTTATCTTCAGCACAAAGAAAATCAAAGAAAAGGCACATACAGTTTGTAGCCGGGTCTTCACCCCAGAGTTTAAAAAGTCCTTGTTGAATCTTTAGCAGCTCCAAACAGGTACACAGCTTATCATGACAGGTGTAATCACCTACTCGTCCTCACCACCACCTCTTCACTACTTCCTGTCTTTTATGAGCTGTTTCCTGGAGGCCTTTAACCCCCTGTGTGCTGAATCCCTGTGGTCAGGTGTAGAGGCTCTTTCCCACTCGAATATCACTTTAGAGCCTCCTAAATTCCGGGTCCCAAAAAACGTTCTATTAAGATAGAGAGGACTGCGAGTCAGTCCTCTCCTGATTGACTCTACTCCCGGAATTCCTCACCCATTCTGGGTGACCCCCTGAACACTACCGCGACTCCCTTAAAGGGACCACAACCCAAATACTGGTGCTATATAGCACCCGTCTAGGACCCAACCCTGGCGTCCTGTACAATACATATATCCTGCATACATTTTCTGCTACTCCCTACCAAGTGTTGTGGAAAATTTTATATTAATGTATTGTCATAAGTCTCCCAGTGTGTGTTCAATCACACCTGCTCTAAAGAGCTGACTGGGACAGACCAACGCTGGCTGAGACCTGTTAGGTAGTGGAAAACTTCCTGGTGTTTGGAGAGAAGTGTTTGCGGAGAGAGGGCATGTCCGCCAGCAAAGGGCCCCTGTGCAATGCACAGAACGATCGTCTGGTGGGGATGCGTTCACTCTGCAAAGACATTATCGGTTTAGAGGTGGTTTGTTCTTGTCACTCCTGGTATGCCTGATCAACATGTTTGGGGTGCCATGACATACACCTGCAGATAATATCCCATCCACGAGGAACTTTAGTCATCGTCATTTAGTATATTGTATCATGTCCTTTAGTCATTGTTTATTGGTTGTTTTGTGTTCTGTTGTTAAATCCTTATATGGTCACTCACATCCTGTGAGGTCATATCCTGTGAGGTCACAAGCTTTGTAAGAGGTGTGTTTGGCTGTTTAAGGCCGAACCCTCAAGCTTTGGGACTTCCTATTGATTTGCTAATAAAGTGGCTCACTCAGACAGCTGAGGCAGGCTGGCTGCAGTGTGTGTTTTGGAACCGGAAGCAGGAGGATGTGATTATTTGTGAGCATGAGGCACACACACCAGAGGAGGGTCTACATCAGATCGAGAGATATATGATCAAAAGGTGAGATGCATTTATATCATTAGACAAAATTGTTATTATGATTAGAAACAGGAGATTTGGCTGTGTGCTCTGTGTGCAGCCAAATTTCCCTATCAGAATGGCGGGCCAGGTACTTTATGGAGCAGACAGAACCCCCATCCACATCGGTGAGAAAAGGGCGGAGAACAGAATCCCAGTCTAGGACATTTCTTTCCGATGTGTTGGGGAGCCTCTGCTCTGCAAAAGAACACATTTTTCGTCTTTTGAAATAATGCTGGAAGTTTGATCGTATGTCTGTGTGCGTGTGTGTGCCTGCGTGTGTGTGTGCCTGCGTGTGTGTGTGTGCCTGTGTGTGTGTGTGCCTGCGTGTGTGTGTGCCTGTGTGTGTGTGTGCCTGCGTGTGTGTGACTGATGCTGTGTAACAAGTTTGTAATGCATATGAGAAATAGAAATGTATGAATTGATATTATATGCAGCCTGCAATGTGTGTGTTTGGCTGAGTAGTTTTGTAAGTAGCTGAACCTGTTTGTAAAGATCCCATGAGTTTTACTGGGGGAGGGGGGCAAGCATTTTAAGTTGGCTACTCCCTGTTGACAATAGGTTTTGTTTTGAGGTGAAAAGAACAGGGAAGCATCACTGTTTGTACCTCTCAATGTCTTGTTCCTGTGAAAGCTGATGTGAACTGAGTTTGAGTGTATGTTTCAGCCGTGTAATTGTGGGTTATGTGGCTTGGTTGTTTCATTGGATAGCATGTGTTCCTAGGTTGTGCTTTTTGTAACTTTAACACTTTTAAATGTTTGTCTAAGCATTCATTTAGTATCTCAAATGTGTAAATTTTTGGGGAGAAATTTTTGGTTTTGGCAGGAAAATGTTTTTTGTCTGCTACTTCCTTTTGTTCTCTTGTTGTTGTCTGCCATGTGACTACGGTCGGCCATTTTCTTTTCCTTTGTGTGTGAACTTTGAAATGTTTGAAAATGTTTGAAAATGCGCCATTTTGTTGGGGTCTGGCCTTTGTTGTGGTCACCATGTGCATCTGCGGCCATTTTGAAGACCTGTGAGCCTTCCTATAGGGGAAGCTGCTTCATTGTGTATTCCTTTGTGTGTGCAAAGCCATGTGCTTTAAGGTACAATCTGGCTTCTAGGCACCATTTTGTGAATTCTATTTTTGTACTGTTACATACTTTTCAAGGAAACTATTGCGTTTTCTGTATTGAATATTGGTTTTAAGTTAAAATGCCTGTCGCATATCCAAGTGCCCATGCATTGTTGGGACATCACAATAGGAGCTGTTTACACCCTGTGGGGGTCTCAGGTTTCTAGGCAATAGCATGGGGGGAGTTCTAACTCTCAGAGTCAAATAGAGTGTATTGTTTAAGAAATCCTGGTTTGTCTTGACATTTGTTAATGTCAGACATTTTCTGTAGTCCTGGTTTCATTCACCATTTTGCCGTGGACCGATTTTCGATTGCTGCAACTGCCTTCTTGTTTATGCTGATTTTAGTCTCGAGCAAAATATCTCTGGTTTTGTACTGAATTCCATTTCCAGTAGAATCATTTAGGTTTTTATTCCAGTTGTTTTAAAGAAGTTTATGTTTCTAGTGAAGATTTCTAATGTCTTGATAGACAAAATATGAAGCTATTCAAGGCTTCCCCTCCCCCTCCCTCTTCCTACTCAGGTGTGCAACAGGAAGTTGGTGGGAGGGGCTTGGGGTCTTTTGACTTGTGTTTGGAAGGACAAAATCATTTTTATTTTTAAATTAAATTAAGGTTTATACTGTAATACAATTTTGGGTACAGAGCAAACAGGAGGCATCCAAGTTATTGTTGTAATATCTAGGTACAGAGAGAAGCCATAAGTTTGTTCTTGTTTTGAATAGCAGAGGATTTCATGGTGTTTTTGTAGTTGTCGGACGAACACGTTTAGAAGACTGTATATCGTGAGACTGGTCGGGCCATGTATAATAGTCGGAATTCCAGTTTGCGATTGTATTAGCATAAACGTGAGGAGTAGTACGCTAACAGCCCCGCTCAGGCCGTGTATGATAATCGGAATGCGGGGGTCGATTATGGTGATAAAGGCGCAAACCATAATCGCTTCGAAAATAAAGTGCAGGGTTCTCTGGACGCAGAGTTCGCCAAAAAAAGCGTTTTGAATCGTCATGGGCAATAGGTCGTCCATGCACCCCAGTCAGACAGCTACATAATACATGAAATCTGAGTTCTGCGGAAAAGGCCATTAAACCCCAGAAAGATTGACATAGGTGATCCAAGGATACTATTTTGGGTATCCCTCTGGAGTTGATGTAGCGCGACTGTGGCTTCAGAAATCTGTAATGTTGAGTGAGCTGATGGATGCGTAGTACACGTTTGTGTGATTAAAAATACACAGGCCTGTTTTTGAACTTTGTGTGGCTGGTCCATGCAAAGATTTCAAAATGCTCTCGTGCCTTTCAAATTGTATTCTTTTTCTATCACTAAAAGAGTGAAGGCAGCATTCCATCTGGTCGTTTTTATTTTTTTCATTTTCGTTTTTGGGAACTATGAAATATCTCCCCCACATTTGTATCTAAATGTTTGTCTTTGTTTCATTGTTTGTATGTGGTAACAAGATGTTTGAACCTACCTGCGTGTCACAGCTGTTGTATTTTAGAAAAAAAAAACGTACAGAGGTTTTAGTTATTATTATCGGTTTTGTGGAATGTCAGTGACAATTTACCAATGTACATGAATGCTGTATTGTTTACCATTCTTTGAAGGATAGAGTAATGACTTTTGTTTATAAGTATCTTTTCAGGTCCAGTTTCTGGAAGTGTGTGTACAGGTGTATAAGAAGGTAAAAGTATCATAGGCTATTTCACTGTTTTATTCTGCACCATTCTAAACCCTGCATGTCTTCCTCCAGTTTGTAATGAAGAGGGAAGAAAAGGGGGGATGAGAGTGGTGAGAATAACACATTTTCAAACCAACAATACTAACCGCTCTAATTCTAACCAAGTTTGTGCCAAGACTGTCTTTCTTTGATAGAATTTGAATCAGCAAGCAGCAGTCTGGTGAAGTAGGCTCCCATCCCAGATGCTAAGAACCTTTTTGTCACTGGTTCCATGTATTACATCCCGGATGGTAAGCCATACACAGGTTATGCAGTGACCACAGTCCCGATGTCTGAGTTATTGTCATATGAGGTTTGTTTGAAGGTCAACCAAAAACAGAATTGTACTTTTCTCATTAGCTGTCACCTACATTCTCAGCTGATGGGGTGGGTGCAATCACTGTAACATGAACTTCAAAAGGTCCACCACAGGGTTCACGAGTCCATCCTGGACCCTGACACAATAACCAGTTTACATTCTTTCCAACCAGGTGACTGGGTCATTGTAAAGAAGCTTGAGGGATGAGACCACGCCAGCCACTGCAAGAAGCGGATCAACCACAAAAGGGTAGAGGAGTATCTTTGTTCATTTATATTTTTTGTTTAATAAATTTTGGCAAGGGTAACGATGAAAAGCATCCCAACTAGACAAACTAGTAAAATCCAAACAGACACCTGTCAAAGGAACTTATAAGAACATTTCTAGAGGGTAAAATTAGTTATAAAATTAGGGACAGCTGGAAGGGAATTGCTTGTACATGGTGGGGGCTTGAGCTTATGAAACATTTGAACAATTTCTCATCCATAGAGGATGAGATGTTTTCATGTAACTGTTGAAGCTACAAGGAAGTTCCCACAGTCCAAGGGGGTTTCTGGGAATTCATAAGTAAAGATTGTTATATCTGGATCAGGGATGGTAGTGACAAAGTTCAGGCCCATATGGATAAGGCTTAGATCCCTGCAAGGCAAAGCCAGAGCTATAGATAGTGAAGGTTGGAATCCTTTTTAAGGGTTTGGGAATCGTTGGGGATTTAATTTTTATCTTGCAGCGGATCATAGTGAAGGAAGTAGGGGTATATATACTCATGTTGTTTCTGTCTCTATTCCTTCTATATGCCATGATGAGGTGCTCCTGTTGCCTGATTGGACGCGTTACCAGAGCCTGAGCAGACGACCACTTCCTCCCTGATGAGATGCCCCGAAGCCCGACCCACGTACAAGACACAGAGGATCCCAGACCGACCGGCGACTACTACAGCTCACCACGTCATCCCCAACAGAGTCTACTACATGTCAAGCCGTGTTTTACTTTTTATGGACTAAGAAGAAGAAGATCAGGATTCATCGAGGGACACATGGGATCATATGACAAGAGGAGGGACTGTTGTGGAAAATTTTATATTAATGTATTGTCATAAGTCTCCCAGTGTGTGTTCAATCACAGCCCGCTCTAAAGAGATGACTGGGGCAGACCGACGCTGGCTGAGACATGTTAGGTAGTGGAAAACTTCCTGGTGTTTGGAGAGAAGTGTTTGTGGAGAGAGGGCATGTCCGCCAGCAAAGGGCCCCTGTGCAATGCACAGAACGATCGTCTGGTGGGGATACGTTCACTCTGCAAAGACATTATTGGTTTAGAGGTGGTTTGTTCTTGTCACTCCTGGTATGCCTGATCAACATGTTTGGGGTGCCATGACATACACCTGCAGATAATATCCCATCCACGAGGAACTTTAGTCATCGTCATTTAGTATATTGTATCATGTCCTTTAGTCATTGTTCATTGGTTGTTTTGTGTTCTGTTGTTAAATCCTTATATGGTCACTCACATCCTGTGAGGTCATATCCTGTGAGGTCACAAGCTTTGTAAGTGGTGTGTTTGGCTGTTGGAGGCCGAACCCTCAAGCTTTGGGACTTCCTATTGATATGCTAATAAAGTGGCTCACTCAGACAGCTGAGGCAGGCTGGCTGCAGTGTGTTTTTGGAACCGGAAGCAGGAGGATGTGATTATTTGTGAGCATGAGGCACACACACCAGAGGAGGGTCTACATCAGATCAAGAGATATATGATCAAAAGGTGAGATGCATTTATATCATTAGACGAAATTGTTATTATGATTAGAAACAGGAGATTTGACTGTGTGCTCTGTGTGCAGCCAAATTTCCCTATCACAAGCTAATGCAATGTTTTCTATGCAGTGTAAAATGTAAACTTTCCAAAAATCACAAAGGGTAACTTCATCAATTTCAGTTGCTGGTATAGCTTTGGAAAAGGTTGGGTGCAAATAGAAAGTTGAATGTTGCTATTGCACCCTGATCCATGGGTTGTAGGATAGCAGTTGTGTTTTTAGGCAGATACCCTACCTTTACGCCTGGATGTAGGTCATCAAGATGCTGGGGATGGCCTGGGGCATCATCAAGCAGTAGGATAATTTAAAGGGAACACCCTTTTGCTGACAATAATGCTTGACCGAGGGTTTGAAACAATTGAACCGAGTACAGTACAGTACAAACCTGTAAAACAGCAGGGCGTTTGTACAGAAATGTGCACATGCGTATCGGAGGAGAACGTGTGCATGCACATGCGCCGTGGCACACAATGTGCAACAGATTTTGGCGCCCTTCTGCCATGTGACTGTTGCACATGGACATTGCTGACTGGTCTTCAGCTTCTTGCTTCCTGATCCCCTGTTTTGCTTATACTTCCGGGTTACCCATTACTGACCCGGCTTGCTCTTGGATACCTCTTGTCTCTCTCCCAGCTCTAACCTCAGCTTGTCCACGTATCTGCTCTTATCTCCAGTCCTGTGTATGACCTTCGCTTGTCTGACCACGTCTGTGATTTTTTGTCTGCTGACCACTGGCTCACTGACCTTTGTTACCATCCCTGACTATGCCTCCTGTCTGCTGTGATCTGCCTAGGTGGCTACCTACTGTAACCCAGCCTGCTGTACCAGCCTGCAGTACTTACCTGTTGCTCCAGCTTGCAGTACTTACCTGCTGTATCCAGCCTGCTGCACTTACCACTGTAACCTGCTTCCTGCTGTGTGCAGTCCACACAACCATCAGCTCTTCTGGGTCCTGCTGCTCTCCTTATCTGGTATCCACCTGTAGAGAGACCTCCACACCTACATCTCCCATCTGTGGCACAGCTAGCAATTCCTGCTTGTTTGGGCTTCGTGTTCCCTGTTTCCACCTTCAGGGACACCAAGCATTCAGCCGCAAAGAGAACCCTCTCAGCATTTCGGCTTCAGGAATGTGACAAGTGGATGTTACCCTATTGCATCAAGGGCACCTAAAGGCTAAGTTCACTTTTGTTTTAGCTTCCCTATGTACCAATATATTATTAATGTACCTCTGTTGAAAAAAATAAAACACTTTCTCTGTCTTCTAGGACAGTCGTTAGCCTCTAGTTTGTTGTATTGAAAACTCCTCCATAACTTACTGCTACCAGTCCCTTAAATTGGGAAAACTGTTAAGACACAGGAAGGAGTGCAGCAGCTGACCTCAAAAACATACCTTACACCTGCCCTTCCACTCCAGTAGATTACTCCTGCCCCCTCTGTACTTACATCCAATCAATATCAAAGAACACCATTGTCACTTAATACCAGCCAGGGTCCTTCCTCTTTTTGTACATTACCTTCTTCTTGCATTGATTGCTCATTTGGCAGAGTGTGCAGGAACTGAGCGATCACATAACAGCCTATGTTGAGCAGAGCTGAAGTATTGAAAATGGGAGAACTGTGTCCCTGGAGATCTGAAAAACGCTCACCATAATAATCTAATTGTACAATCTTCTTTAGCTCTACCATCAACTTGTAATGCAAGGGCCTGCCTGATTGAAAATACAGTGGGAACGGAAAGTATTCAGACCCCCTTAAATTTTTCACTCTTTGTTATATTGCAGTCATTTACTAAAATCATTTAAGTTCATTTTTTTCCTCATTAATGTACACACAGTACCTCATATTGACAGAAAAACACAGAATTGTTGACATTTTTGCAGATTTATTAGAAAAGAAAAACTGAAATATCACATGGTCTTAAGTATTCAGACCCTTTGCTCGGTATTTAGTAGAAGCACCCTTTTGATCTAATACAGCCATGAGTCTTTTTGGGAAAGATGCAACAAGTTTTTCACACCTGAATTTGGGGATCCTCTGCCATTCTTCCTTGCAGATCCTCTCCAGTTCTGTCAGGTTGGATGGTAAACATTGGTGGACAGCCATTTTTAGGTCTCCCCAGAGATGCTCAATTGGGTTTAAGTCAGGGCTCTGGCTGGGCCATTCAAGAAAAGTCACGAAGTTGTTGTGAAGCCACTCCTTCATTATTTTAGCTGTTTGCTTAGGGTCATTGTCTTGTTGGAAGGTAAACCTTCGGCCCAGTCTGAGGTCCTGAGCACTCTGGAGGAGGTTTTCATCCTGGATATCCCTGTACTTGGCCGCATTCATCTTTCCCTTCGATTGCAAACAGTCATCCTGTCCATGCAGCTGAAAAACACCCCCACACCATGATGCTGCCACCACCATGCTTCACTGTTGGGACTGTATTGGACAGGTGATGAGCAGTGCCTGGTTTTCTCCACACATACCGCTTAGAATTAAGGCCAAAAAGTTCTATCTTGGTCTCCTCAGACCAAATAATCTTATTTCTCACCATCTTGGAGTCCTTTAGGTGTTTTTTAGCAAACCCCATGCAGGCTTTCATGTGTCTTGCACTGAGGAGAGGCTTCCATCGGGCCACTCTGCCATAAAGCCCCGACTGGTGGAGGGCTACAGTGATGGTTGACTTGCTTTCTCCCATCTCCCGACTGCATCTCTGGAGCTCAGCCACAGTGATCTTTGGGTTCTTCTTTACCTCTCTCACCAAGGCTCTTCTCCCCCGATAGCTCAGTTTGGCCGGACGGCCAGCTCTAGGAAGGGTTCTGGTCATCCCAAACGTCTTCTATTTAAGGATTATGGAGACCACTGTGCTCTTAGGAACCTTAAGTGCAGCAGAATTTTTTTGTAACCTTGGCCAGATCTGTGCCTTGCCACAATTCTGTCTCTGAGCTCTTCAGGCAGTTCCTTTGACCTCATGATTCTCATTTGCTCTGACATGCACTGTGAGCTGTAAGGTCTTATATAGACAGGTGTGTGGCTTTCCTAATCAAGTCCAATCAGTATAATCAAACACAGCTGGACTGAAATGAAGGTGTAGAACCATCTCAAGGATGATCAGAAGAAATGGACAGCACCTGAGTTAAATATATGAATGTCGTTTTCTGGGGGTGTGGCTTAGCAATGGCCGAGTGAGGACGCTTTTGAAGAGAGCTCCTGATCATCCCGCTCTATCCTGCTAAATTGCCGGTGTTTCATGAGCGACAGAGAGGCATGATAGCTACCAGACGATACCGGACAAGATCGTCAGCTGGAGGTAACCATCCCTCTACCCCGAGCAGTGGCATTCAGCGGTACTTCCGAGGCACACAGAAAGTGTCGCCGGGCGCCATTATAGCGGCTCCACGTGCATGCAGCTTAACGGAGAATACTGCACTAGACTCACTGAGACCTCCCATCTCACCCGACAATACAAGCCTAGCTCCAGAGACATCCACTATATTTCCCATAAACATGGATGATACCTCTCCTAGATCGAGCGGCATGCCGGAAGATATCCGGGCTATCCTGCAATCCCTCCCGACCAAAGCAGATATAGAAGGCCTCATCCTCCGCGTTGAGGAGGTACACAGTAGGGATATCCAGGAAGTAAGAGCAGATATGCACACACTTACGGATCGGGTCGACTCTGGGGAGGCTATGATCTCATCTTTAACTCACAGGATTGCGGCATTGGAATGCTCCCAGAAATCCCAAGATACCACCGCCATTGAACTACAGCTTCATCTAGAGGATTTAGAGGACCGTAGCCGACGCAATAACCTTCGATTGCGGGGCATTCCGGAGGCAACCAGCCCAGAGGATCTGGCAGCTACCGTGACGGCTATCTTCCAAGAGGTTCTGGGTTCCTCCCCACCGTCGTTGGAATTAGATCGCATTCACAGAACCTTGGGACCTAAATCGTCTGACCCTGCCAGACCAAGGGATGTATTGTGCAGGATACATCATTACAATCAAAAAGAAGTTATCTTGCGTAAAGCTTGGGAACATGGGGCCGTAGAATTTGATGGTGCCACAATTAAAATTCTTCCGGATCTTTCTAGAGCCACGCTGCAGAGAAGGGCTATGCTGAGACCCCTTTTGGATGTGGCCAGAAGAAATGACTGCACCTATCATTGGGGATACCCCCTGGCGGTCAGTTTTCGCAAAACGAATGCCTCCTTCATGCTACGTACTTCTGCAGACTTACCAGCTCTCTTCGCCTTCCTGGGAATAGAGCCCATACAAGTACCGAACTGGCTGACCATCCTGCCTCGTACCTCAGGTCGCCCGGGACCTTTTGCTCAACAAAACTTCCAACCCTCTCGCCGACAGCGGTCCAGGAGAAGAGCCCGGTCTCCATCTGTTGAGGGGGCCCAGGAATCATGAGTGCTGCTCCCGTGAGTTGCCCTACTGTGGTCTCCACGCACATCTGATTTTGTTATTCCTGTTTGTTGGTTTTTATCACCCCACACCATAAAACTGGCTGGTTACGTATATCCTTTTAATACCACACCAGAGAGGACTGCGACTCCATTCGGAGTCATACATACCTTACCTCCCAACTCCGCTCTTACCGCGACGAGTGCTTCGGTCTGTTAACAAGCGGCCGCTATGTTATTTTGAACGTGTGCAGTGATCGTTATGGCGGAGACTTTGAGCCACGATGGATTAACTCTAGAACTGAGATGTAAACACGGGCAGGTATGATGGAAACATTGGTATCACTGTTTTTTGAGATGCAACCTATACACGCTGTACCTGTGACTGGAGAAGGTGTTTTGTGACCTGCATTCATCGTGGACCAATGTTCTCAGCTGTCTTTTCATGGTATCTGAGCGTTCTAATGACGGACATGGAAGAAAGTTTTAGGGGTCTGGGGGTTAGGGAAAGTACGTATAGATTCACCAGAGAGAATTCCGGATCCTTGAGAGGAATTAAGGTTATGTATCTCCTTTAGGTGTGATCTTCCCTAATTTATCTGGGAAACCTTCCCTGCCTTGCCACCATGCTTGTTATACACACTCTGTTTTGTTACATTAGATGGAAGTTAAGGAGCCATGACGTGTATGTAAGAGAATGTCTATATTATTATTTATGACGGGGGAGCTGGGGTGGGAGCAGATGGGATGATGCTTGTGTGGGTTATTTCTGCTCTTGTGGGCTGTTCCTTCCCCCTAGCCCTGACATCTGCCTGGGGTGGGGGGAAGGGGCTTTCCCTATCAGGAAGACTTGGCGCTCCATGAGTGATATATACACTGAGAGGGTGGAATTTATCTTCACGTCACTTAGGGGAGGGGAAGGGGGGTGAGATACCACGGAATGGATCGTAACTATGATTAACATGAGAGTGGATTTGGAGCCGATAGCTTACATCTCTATCCTCCTGTTGCCCTCATGGTTTTAGTGTAGAAACCATCCTCTCAGCACTTTAATCAGCCAAATAGTGTGCAGATAGAAAATGCCAGCCTATATATTTTTTATTTAGTATATTTAGTTCATATAAGGGGTGGTTCATGTTCAGGTTGATGTTATTAACTTTCCTTTCCGTTCTGTTTGTTTTATACTTAAGATGTGTAGGAGCATTGGATGATAGTACTCTATTAAGAGGGGCAGCTCCCAGACCTGTGTTACGCTATCTTAAGCCTATTGTGTCTTAAGTTTCTTCTTTTAATCTTGACATGCTTACCTCTAATTGATCACCATCAATTCATATATATTTATTTCTATGATATTTCACACTGCAGGTTAGAGGGGGAGTCAGCGAGCACCTCGCTGGTCATTCCTTTCCACAACCCCATTTAGGCCTGTGCTCGATAACCAGAGTTATTCTGGTGAGCGTCTTAGTTTTTAGAACACTACCTTAATAGAACTTGGATTTAATACCATCTTGGGGTGATTTAACATCTATTACTCTCTGCTTTTCCTTTCCCTTTCCCTCCTTCTGCTAACACCTTTTTTCCTTCAGTCTACTACTACCTTTTAGTTTTTTGGGTAGGGACACGACGGATTAAGATTGTCCTACTGTGTTATGCCAGATAGTTGTATAGGTCTATAGAATTCGTTTGACTTGGCCACCTTGTTCTTCAATTTGCAGAAGGTCATGCATGCGGCTTCGATATGCCATATTCTCTCCGCAACCCTCCTCCCTACTCCCTTCAGTCCCCCCCCTTCCCTGTTCCTCTTTCCTTTCTACTATCCTTTCATTTCTTTCTTTTTCCCCTTTCTGATTTCTGTTTCGACTGGGGCTACTGTGGATGTATGGGGTAATTTTTGGTGCCCCGTGGTCTACATGGCCCTACTCTTTTACTAACTTGAAAAATAGGGGCAGGATGCACGGAACCTCTCGATAGTCAAAGTGCAGCCTAGGAGTAGGTTGCCCTTTTGTTTCAGTTGGGGTCATGGTCGGAAGCGGTCCCAATGTCAAGGATCTTTGTATTCTCTTTACTGTTGTATTTTTTAGTTAGGTCATGATATTGGACTATGCTCATCTTATTGTATGATATTCTGTCCATGTATGATTTCGAGATGATGTATTTTGTGTGTCTTGTGTCCATTCTTTAAATAAAAAATTTGAAAAAAAAAAAAATATATGAATGTCACAGCAAAGGGTCTGAATACTTAGAAGCATGTGATATTTCAGTTTTTCTTTTTTAATAAATCTGCAAAAATGTAAACAAATCTGTGTTTTTCTGTCAATATGGGGTGCTGTGTGTACATTAATGAGGAAAAAAATGAACTTAAATGATTTTAGCAAATGGCTGCAATATAACAAAGAGTGAAAAATTTAAGGGGGTCTGAATACTTTCCGTACTCACTGTAGAGTTATTGGACAGATATGTCCTCTTATTATATTGTTTTGATAAGTCTAAAGAAGATTGTCCAGGAATTGTACAATCAGATTGTATAGTGTATGGCCACCTTTACAGACCTAAAATGAACTAGTCGTGCTTTTGGTGTCAATGAATGTTAATAGCACCCCAAGTGCGGGTAGCAGGTGCATGGGTGTTGTGCAACAATCGTGCTGCAAATGCATAAAAAAAGCGTGGTAAAAAAAGCCATGCTTCACTCTAAAAAAAAATTCTTGAGCTTCTTTGGGGCATTTGCCACATGTAGGGCAGCCCATTCAAATGATGAGTGGAAATGCTCCAAAACGCCCAAAAAATGCATGAGTTCCCACTATGCGGAGATATGACCAGGCCTACCAGTGTGTGTCTTCAACCACTCCTCCTATGTACATTTACAGTTGTGCTCAAAAGTTTGCACACCATGGCAGAAATCGTGAAATGTTGGCAATAATATTGAAAATATTATCATGCCAAAAAACTCTCTCTATAATTTAAGGATAATGATCATATGAAGCCATTTATTATCACATAGTTGTTTGGCTCCTTTTTACATCATAATGATAACCGAAACCACCCAAATAGCCCTGATCAAAAGTTTCCATCCCCTGTAATGTTTGGCCTTGGTACAGACATACAAGGTGACACACACAGGTTAAAAGGGCAATTAAAGGTTATATTCTCACGTCTGTGACTTTTTAAATTGCAATTAGTGCCTGTGTATAAATTGTCAATGAGTTTGTTAGCTCTCATGTGAATGCACAGAGCAGACTAGATGATTAGCCATGGAGAGCAGAAAAAAAACTGTCAAAACACCTGCGTAACAAGGTAATGGAACTTTAAAAAGATGAAAAAGGATATATAAAGATATCCAAAGCCCTACATTTGCCAGTAAGTACTGTTCAAACACTTATTAAGAAATAGAAAATGTGGGAATCTCTTGATACCAAGCCAAGATCTGGTAGACCAAGAGAGATTGCAGCCATAACTGCCAGGGGACGTATTCAGGGTAACCTCAGGAGAAATACAGGCTGCTCTGGAAAAAGACAGTGTGGTTGTTTTTAAGGATCACAATACGATGATCCTTGAACAAAAATGATCTGCATGATCTAGTTGGCAGAAAGAAGCCTTTACTGTGCCAATGCCACAAAAAAGCCCAGTGAGGCATGTAAAGGTGTGAGCTTAAGCTCTGAGGAAGGGGGTTCTCCCCTGAAACGCGTCAGCCATCGCTATATCCACTTGACGTCAGGGCCTGACTTGTCGATGTTCAGAACTGCGAACCTGTAACATTGCTAATGTCTGTTATCCATGCTCATTTGTGAGTATACATTTTGCTATTTTATGCTTCATTAAAGCTTTACCAGTGGTAATGCACTAGGTCAGTGCGCCCTCCTTTTCTCTTTTTTCTTTCGCCTGTGAATACCCATTATTCTGAGGAGTGCTGCAAGATGGCCGATACTACTGTATGAAGTTGGTCACACCACATATTGAGGAACCAGACACCTGAGCGCAGGAGAGATTTCTATTGTGGTTGTTAGGCATATTGTAACCAGGCTTTTTTGTGGCATTGGCGCAGTAAAGGCTTCTTTCTGGCAACTAAACCATGCAGATCATTTTTGTTCAAGTATTGTCATATTGTGCTCCTTAAAAACAACCACAGCGTGTTTTTCCAGAGCAGCCTATATTTCTTCTGAGGTTACCTGTGGGTTTTTCTTTGTATCCCAAAAAATTTCTCTGGCAGTTTTAGCTGTAATCTTTCTTGGTCTACCTAACCTTGGCTTGGTATAAGTGATTAAACAGTACTGATTGGCATATTCAAGGCTTTGGATATCTTTATATATCCTTTTCCATCGTTATAAAGTACCATTACCTTGTTACATGAGTCTTTTGACAGTTCTTTTCTGCTCCCCAGTATCTAGCCTGCTCAGTGCATTCATATGAGAGTTAACAAACTCATTGACAATTTATACACAGACACTAGCTGCAATTTAAATAGCCACAGATGTGGTAAATTAACCTTTAATTACCATTTTAACCTGTGTGTGTGTGTCACCCTGTATGTCTGTACCAAGGTCAAACATTCCAGGGTATGTACATTTTTGATTAGGGCCATTTGGGTGATTTATGTTATTATGATTTATAAAGGAGCCAAACAACTATGTGATGGTAAATGGCTTCATATGAACACTATCCTTAAATAAAAGGGAGTTTTTGGCATGATCAGTCATATTTTCAATATCAATGCCTGGTTTCACTATTTCTGCCAGGATATGCAACTTTTGAGCACAACTGTATAAAGCTGGCCATACACTATGTAATCTGATTATACAATCTCTGTACAATTCCTTTTAGATTTACGAAAACTATGGAATAAAAAGACCCACCTGACCAAACCATTCAATTTGTATCAAATTAGGCAGGCCTTTGCTCTACTTTGCTGATGGTAGATTTAATGGAAATTGTACTTTCAGATTTTACAGTGTATGGTCACCTTAAAGACGTATGGCTAAAGCTTTTTCTGTCATACTTCTCCATTGGATTACAGGAGTGCAGTGCACTCCTTTGACCCCTTTTCACCTGACACCGGGCTAAAGCCTGTTGCCAGCTGATGTCACTCAGCCGGTTCAGGCTGGGGAAAGATCCCAACTTTACAGTCGCAATCCAGCCACATGCCTGGATTGGCAGCTGGCTCAGCCTCTCAGCTGCACTGCTGGGAGACCGAGCCAGCCGATTCCTCCCCAGCCCAGCGGTCCTGAGTATTAAGAAGTGACCTTTCCCATGCTGGACAGCCTGGAGTTTGCCATGACCAAACGGTTTTGGCGGCTTCTGCAGGAATGTGCAGGCTAGTCTGCTTGCTAGTTGTTCAAAATTACAGGGTTTTTTTTTTAAATGTATGACTGTATTTTCTTTGAAGTCAAATTTGTTTTGACCTGGTTAATTTTTGATAGAGTCATACCTTCACAGTCTAAGAATTCTTGAGCTATATGCCCCTATTTAAAATTCCAAAACTATAAAGGAAACACTACAACTGTTCTAAGATCAGAGTATTCACTCAATATATTGAAATCTTAAATGTGACTGGCTGCACACCTTCAGCTGACTTTATTGCCATACCTGGGAACTTCCCAAAGTCAGTAAGCCTGAGATTGGAGCATGGTGAGGGGTGGGACAAGTGGGAAGGGCAAAAAAGAGGCTAATCACGTCGTAAAGAATACACCACACTGAAGTAGAAGCTGTGGTTTAATAACAATGCATGTAATGCACAATGGCCAAACATGGGGTCAACAGTGCTGTAAAATAATAACAGGCCTTCAGATGATTACATTATGGTAATATGGTCCTCAAAGAAAACAGCACTGATGTGGTCTCACACATGGGACCCATAACCCACCTGCACACCCTCCCCCAACCAACCTGCAGCCTCTGTAGTTGTTCTTCATTTCTGACTATATCCAACTGCTTTGTGTTTTCTTTGTAGCAGCCTGAATGCTGTCTCAAACTCTTCACTCTGAGCAGCCAGATTTAGGGAAGGGTATGAGTGAAGTAGATCGACTGAAGAAACCTTCATTCTCTGCTATCTTTTTGTATTCAGAGGAATCTGTTAACATTTAGCTTTTTGTTAGCCTTACAGTTGTTATACCTTGACTTGGCAACACTCCTGCGGGACCAGAACAGACTGTCGGGCACACATCACCCCTCTACTCCAGGCAGTGACACGCAGGTAGACACATGATTTTGTTGACAAACATCCAGACTGGAGCCAAAAAAATGTACTAGCAAACTGGAGAGCCAGAAACACAAGAAAACAAGCTGGCATAAATTTCACATGAATGTTCACCATATTGTACATTTTATCTAGACTCTCTTATTTCCCCTAGGGCCTCCTTTTTAGGGGACCCAGCTTTTATTGCTGCGTTCTCTCCTGATGGCACCAAAAGAAACTGACCATATTTTCTTCTCTTAAGGCAGGATCAGAATTAGCCTCATTCGCTCATTTGTTCAATCACAGGAACTCCTCTCGGTGGGAACCATTTCACTGTATACAAATTAAACACTTTTATGCCTCCCATTACGCATTATCTCCAACCTCATTACCAACCTTATATAAAAAAGTCTGCTGTTTTGCTCCCAGAAGAAAAAAAAATGATATCTGATCTATATACCTCCTTTGTCAGTATCCTTTTCTCTGACTCCCTTACATATATGAGTAGATAGGATGTTGATTGTAATACGTACTTTACCCTGGAGGATTGGGTCATAATGCTGGATGGGTCTATCTAACTTATGATTTTGAGGCTACCCATCTAGAGACTCAATGGTGCGTATTTTCTGGGACGGTGATAAGGTACAACCTGTGTGGTGTAGAATTTCTAATATTGCTATCATCATCTCCGATAATATCCTGGTTCTAACCCTTCCGGTGTGTCTTATTTTCACACCTATCCCCAGGGTTTTACACCATGAAGAGAAACTCATCCACACCATATGCATTGCTACCTTATGGAAATCAGTGACTCTCCCTTTCTCTGTAATCATTAATAGAATAGATTCTATTATGGTAATGGAAAGGATTTTATACACTTTACATGATAAATTGCCTTTGTTTTCTACTAAATGGGATACATGGATTTCCAAATGACACTTTTTTGATGTAATGTACTACAATTAATATGCAGACAATCTCTTTACATCTATATATGCATGATATCATTGGATATCTCTGATCAGTATTATCTTTATTCATCATGATGCTCATGAATCTTGGATTCCCTGGACCATATAGTAATTCCAATTTGTACTTAGATTCCCAATGTGCTTCTCTTTTGTTATGAGGTTATTTAATCGTTCCATTTTTTTGGTATGTCACTGTAACCCTGTGGTTTCATTTTGTTTTGTTTTTTTGTACTGCATTTAACTTTTGCAAAACAATAGTTTGTAAAAAAAAAAAAAAACTCACCAGGAAGGTAGGATCTCACAGCATCATAGAGGTTAGTATGCATTCACAACACCAAACAGCCAGGATTCTAAGGACTCAATTACTGTATGGCATTTTCACATTTTAGAAATTCATTTTCATCAACTGCATGCTTCATAACAAAATCAATACAGTCATTACAGTGTTGGGAAAGTGGTGATGTTGTAATTGCCATAGTGAAGGGACATGCTGCAGTCATCAGAAACTGTGCATAGAAACTCTCCGGGAATGTACGACCCCACAGCATCCTAGAGGTTAGTATGCATGCACAAATACAAAAAAAAAATAGAAAAGATCCGGGTCCTTCCTTAATCCTGGTAGTTCTTATAAACACTCACCCAGGGACAATAAAGCATGAACGAGGAACTTTGATAGTGCAGTAATATTTTAATTCTAAAAATTCCATGAAATTGAAGAATATTACTAGCAAAAAGAAAATTGCACTCAACATTGCACTAACAATAAGTTACAAAGCCATCCACAACTCTGCCCCCAGCTACATCACTAGCCTAGTCTCAAAATACCAACCTAATCGCCATCTCCGTTCCTCCCAGGACCTCCTGCTCTCTAGTTCCCTCATCACCTCCTCCCATATCCACCTCCAGGACTTCTCCCGAGCCTCGCCCATCCTCTGGAATTCCCTACCCCAATCTGTCAGACTGTCTGCAAATTTATCCACTTTTAGGCGATCCCTGAAAACTTTCCTCTTCAGAGAAGCCTATCCTGCCTCCATATAACAACTGCACTATTTTCTCCATTAGCTCATCCCCCACAGCTATTACCCTTTTGTATAACTTGACCCTCCCTCCTAGATTGTAAGCTCTAACGAGCAGGGCCCTGTGATTCCTCCTGTATTGAATTGTATTGTACTTGTACTGTCTGCCCTAATGTTGTAAAGCGCTGCGTAAACTGTCGGCGCTATATAAATCCTGTATAATAATAATAATAATAATAATAACATGTTTAAGGTCAAATATATGCATAAGTATTGATAATATCAATAACAAGACCCTTGTAGTTTAAGGGAAGGGAAGGCACCACCATCACCAGAAACTGGGAAACGAAACTCACCAGTAAGGTAGGAATTCATAACATCGTAGAGGTCAGTATGCATTCACAACTCTAAACAGCAGATGAAAAGTATCCTGAACATTTCATCGATCCCTAGTGATAGTTCTTACAAGCACTCACTAAAGGATAATAAAGCACAAAAGAGGAACTCTGATAGTGCAGTAATGTTTTATTATTAAAAATTCCATGAAATTTTAGACTATAACAAGCAAAATATACTTATTCACCTTATGTCATTTTAAAATGTTTATAAATTTATTTTCATTAGCTGCATGTTTTGTAACAAAATCCATAGAATCATTACACTTTTGGGAAACTGGTGATGTTCTAGCTGTCATTGTGGAGATATTAAAGTATTCGCTTTTTTGGCCATACTTCTCCTATGGAGCGCAAGATCGTTCTGCTCCCCTGTGATCCATTTTCAGCTGACTGCTGGCTGAAGTCCGCTGTCGGCTGATGTCACAGAGCTGGTCCAGGCTCTAAAAGATCCTGACTTTATGGCCATATCCACCCAGAAGCCTGGATGGGCATCTTGGTCTTTCCTCAGCCATCACGGCTCTCTGCTCAGAGTGGAGGGAGAGAACTGAGCGATTGGCAGTGTTTGATCACTAAGTTCTCCCTACAGAGGTGGCAGGGGACAGATGCAGCATCGGATCAATGCTGCATCCACCTAGGTGAGTCTCTTTTACTATTTCTCAAGTGTTCTCCTCCACACAGAAGTTAAAAATTAGAAATAGTGCTTTATCCCTTTAAAATATTTGTTTCACACTCTCCGGAATAAAATTCAAAATCTCAAGGGAGAGTGGCTTTCCAATGGTGTGTGACAGCTTCTAGGGCTGGATCATGAACTTTCGAGGGTGCGGAAAGATGAACTCTTGCATGGCGGGCTGTAATGCAGTGTATGCTAGCCCAAAGCCCATGACAGTCGGATGCAGTTAGTTGCAGTGGCTTACAACTCATGTCAACTCGGTCCAGTCTGGGAATGCCTGAGTGCCTCATGGCTTCCCTGAATTATTAGGAATGCCTGATTGCCGCATGGTTTCCCTGAATCATTAGGAGTCTCAGGTGGAGACAGGATCAGGGCAGACAGACAGTGGTTTTGAAACACTTACCTCTGCTCCTTCTCAACGCTCTCTTCACTCTCTTCATGACCTGAGGTCAAAGATACATTGGGCAGGGTCGAGGAATAGCTTCCAAGCCGGTTCCCAAGGCCACCCAAAACGCACAGCCTCCAATGGTACAACTCAACTGCAGCCGGCGGCTCAAATGTTGGCTCTGCTATTGTTACTGGCAATACATCCATCCCTGTCACTGGGGCTGGGACTGCAGGGGCTGCTAGAAGATGGTCCAGGGGATTTAGTGGTATCTGACAGTACAACCCCCTCTATTGCCTCAGCTACAAGCTCCCCTAACAGTTTACTAAACGGTCAACCTGACAGCCCCGACAGTGCAGGGATCTCTGCTGGCTCTACTGCAGGCTCAGCCAGAGGCTCAGTAGGGGAAATCTCTCATGTTACTGCAGTTACTGAAGTGAGAAGCACTCAAAAAGGACCTGTCAACAACGCAACTAATGCTGCTATGGTACCCACAGCGTGCTATGTTAATCGCACTGGCAATAACTTTAATAATGACCTTAACACTGACTCTGTTATCTGTCCCACTTTTAGTGGAGCATCCAGTTGTGCCCCTAGTTGTGTTTCTAGCAGCACATCATCCCTGTCAACTGCCCTCAGAGTGCTCAAGACATTAATAGTACACTCAGTACCACGGGTCTGGGCTCTGCAGCTAATACCTTGGGTTATTTGGGTCCTGTTGGACCTCCCAGGCCTCAAGGCCATCCCAGATCTTGTGAGAGTGGGGACTCCTGCTCTACATCAGGCTCTATAGACGAATCTTAAACCGACCCTGCAGACACCAACCATATAGCTGCCGACTCTAATGCCATTGACCCTGCAACTAATAACCCTACAGCTACCAAGTTCACAGTTACAAAGGGCCGGACGGTGGCACTCCAGGAGACAGAGGTAGGAGAGACACTGGCAACTCGGGAGACACACTAGAAGGTAACAGGAGATAATGCATAGAGCCTGGCAGATGTGCCAGATCAAGTTTGGTGGAGCTCAGATTAAGGCCCTACCCGATCTGTCAAGAATCACTCAGCGATTGAGAAGCCTAATGCGTCTCCTCCTAGAGCATATTAAATCAACATGGGTTTTTCCTATCAATTGGGACAAATATTCTGTATGAAGGTTAAGAAAGACAACCATTCCTTTGCACTTCATATTCATAATTACCTGCAGGACCTCTTTGGGTTTTTTGGTACTGAGCCTATAGTGGCTAGATTTCTTTTTTCTCAGATTTCTCATTCCTACTGATGACTGAACTGGCTCAGCAGGTTAATATATGGCATCCTTGGGGATTTTTAACACGGTTCTTGGAAGAACCCCTTTTCTTTTTCATTTTTTTTCTTTCCCATTGCATGTGTCTCCCCTTTTCCTAAGTCCTTAGACCTCTACTGGCATAGTGGTTGTTTATCAGTGCAGTGGTTTGATGGGGACTGGTTTGGGGGCTGGGGGGGTTGGGGGGATATGAGATATCTGGCCGATATCTGGCGGAGGTCCCTATTAGATGGGAATGTTTGAATGCGCGTGTGTGTGTATGGGGGGGGGTGCCTGGTGGGTGAGGGGGTTGGGTGTGCGCTCTTCTAACCAACCCACGCATGGCCTCACCCCACCAACCCCCTTGTTTTTTGTGGGTGAATTGAAGGAGGGGGAAAATTAATTAGTAGGTGCCAATAACAAGAGGTAAAATAAAACAGAGACTATTGGTCTTGGGTACATATTAGAGAGGGAACGAAGGTTTCACTAGTGCCCACCCCTTTGGCTCCCCACTTAACTTTCGCCCCTAACCCTCTCCTGCCCCCTGTATCTATTCCTTTACCCTCTTTTATTTTCTTTTGCCTTTACAGATGTATGCATTAAGTGAAGTGGTCACCCTGCCCTGGAAATTTTAATTGTATGAAACCGCATGCTTTTGTTCACCCTCAGGCCCTGGGCATGTGAATATAAAAAATCTATTTAATTAAAATGCCCTTGGAGGAAGAACCTCCAGGTTTATCCTTTTTTTAAAAAATATTTTGTGCTCTCCCTTAATTAGACTGTTCCTATTGCCCACGGGACATAGAGGCAACTTTGCATATACTTTTTTAGTTTTATTTCCCCCTTTTTTCTCAGACTTGAGGAATAGCTTCCAGTCCCCAAAAGAGTTTCCCCCTCTTGCCTTCCGGGAACTTTGCATACATATTTTTTTTCTCCCTCTTTCCAATGCACGCTGGAGTGCCTGCCTCTCGGGGATTGGGGCAGAGGCTTCTGGCTAAAGTTACCTTTTTCAATGTAGATTGTGAGCTCTAAGCAGGGCCCTCTGATTTCTCCTGTATTGAATTGTATTGTAACTGTACTGTCTGCCCTCATGTTGTAAAGTGCTGTGCAAACTGTTGGCGCTACATAAATCTTGTATAATAATAATAATAATTATAAAAATGATAAAGGGACTTAATGTAGCGGAAAAAAATCAAGACTGTTGACAGACCTACCCAAGATGAGAAGCAATATTGTATTTTTACAGCACATTTAAAAAAAGACAAAGTGCCTAAGCTGGTGAATAAAAGTTTCCCAACTGCTTATTTTTGCCCCTAATTTTTATAAAAGGTCAAATGGGTCAGCATTCTCATTGACTACACAGTTCCCTGGAAATTGTCCTCACTTTTACTTGAAGAGAACGGCAGATACATCTTGAATAATGGTTTCATACCTCCCAAACATAGACCAACTCCAATTTCTTAAACAACTGGTCTCCATGGTGCTGGAACACAGCTAGGGTGTTTTGATTTGGGGTGGAAACTTTCAAGCAGAGTTCCAATAAAAAAAAGATTAAAAGTCAGCAGCTACAAATACTGCAGCTGCTGACTTAATAATTGGACACTTACCTGTCCCAGGGTTCAGCAATGCGGGAGAACGAAGCCCCGCTCGTCTCTCCCCTCCTCTCTGCGGCACGGGCATTGTCACTGTGGCTGCCCAGCTGTTGGTTCACAGCCGGGCACGCACTGCGCATGCGCAAGCCGTGCTGTATGCTGTGACTGGCCGGGCAATCATCTGGGACCTGTGACGTGTCCCAGATGATTGCCTAGAGGGAGGGGGGAGAGGTGATCTTCCTTCTGGCGCCGCGGGGTGCCGCGGAGCCCCAGGAGGAAGTGGGAGCTGGAACCCCTCTAAAAAGAGGGTTTCCGCTCCCCCCCAAAAAAAATTACATGCCAAATGTGGCATGTCAAGGGGTCACCTTCCCTTAAAGCGGAAGTTCCATTTTAGTGTGGAACTCCACTTTAACTTACCTTACAACCCCCTCATTGATGTCTCAAGGGGGGCTTTTCATTTATCCTACTCCTATATTAAAAAACTAAAATCGGAACTCCTCACAATATATCCCTGGATGAATGGTGTTTCATGCATCCATCAGCAAGGGACAATATATTTTATTTGCCTATGAATGACACATATTCTAGATGTTTGATAAAGGGGCCCTCCTGTCTGCCCTGAAACATGTAGCCACATTCCCCCCACTTCCTGTCATCACCCAGCTGAGAGAGGTGCTGTTTGGAGCCGCAGCCATCTTGCCATTTCTGGAAGCTGCTGATGCTTATATTCCAGCCTGAAGCCTGACAGCTGCACTTCCATCAAGTACCTTGCTTCAACCAGCCACATGCCTGCTGAGCTCTGCAGCCTTGCGGTGATCCTATGAAGGTCTATATAGGTCTATGACAAGTCTTAAACTACTTTTATCTAGTGAGCGCATTTTTATTGTCTTTTATGCTTTTTAATAAATAGATACGCCTAGATGGAGGCTCCCTTTTGTGTTTGTTTTTTATATGGTACATATTCTCGCCTGGATTATTTTTATATTCCACATAAGGATTTGATGAGAATTGAGTCCTCTGAAGTCGACTTGACGAGTCTGATCATGCCCTTGTACACTTATATATGGACTTTGTTATAGTATCACATAGTACCTCTTCCTGGAGGCTTAACAAGTCCCTCTTGCAGGACATAGTCATCCAGCAAAAGGTCTCCTCTGAATTGGCTGTATATTTCTCAATCAATAACTCTACAGAGGTGAGCCCTACAATACTGTGGGAAGCTTATAAATGTATAGTGAGGGGGTTATTTTTGAAACACGGATCCAGAATTAAGGAGGAGCGCACACAGTTGAGCTCTTCACTTTATACACAGATCAGGACACTGGAACAGGCCCATTAAAAATCGTTAGCCGTAACAAGATACAAAGAACTGCAAGCCCTCCAAGAACATTTGAATTTGCTCCTATATCATAAAATTAGGAAAAATTATTGAGGCACAAATGTTCCATATACAAATAAAGTAATACTGGGCACCTTACTGGCTAGGGCTTTGAGAGGATCTCAGAAGAAGTCTTTTATTCCTTACATAAACTCACCAAAGGGGAAAAAGCTACCCTTTCCAAAGAGATCATGCAGACTTTCTGTGATTACTATCATCAGTTATATAATCTACGAGACCCCCAAGAAACTTTATCACCAGGGGCGTAACTATAGGGGGTGCAGCAGTCACGACTGCTTCCGGGCCCTATGCGGCCCCCCTCTACATATGGCCATGGGTACGGGTGGCTGGAGGTGGGGTGTGACTAGCAGAGCTCCATGCTCGACTTCCGCACTGGCTGCTCTTTAGTTGTGCATTCCCCACATGACCTGTGTACTCGGACCAGCTCCTCAGGGTACCCTTCTCCTGCTCCATGCAGCGCTGCTCAGTCCGGTGTCTGTCTCGCCCCCTGAGTCTGGCTCACATTGCACTGCATGCTTCTCCCCAGCAAACAAACTTTAAGCACACAGATGCAGTGCAGCCCTATGAGAGCCAGTTCCCCGGGGGACACCGCAGGCTTTTCTGTCAGCCCCCCTCCTCCCCCATCATACACAGATGATGACAGGTCTTACTGGGAGATATACTGATCGCACGTCCAGCGCACTGGAAGAGTGCCCGGCCTGCAGCTTGGTCATGGTGAGTGAGATTACCCCATCCCCCACACACCATCACATACCCCCACCATCTCCCCTAAGAACAGAGACCCCTTCTCACATGGGAACAGGGACCCCATCTCCCCTGGGGACAGGGACCCCTTCTCCCCTGGGGACAGGGACCAATTCTCACTTGGGCACAGGGCCCCCTTCTCACCTGGGAACAGGGAACCCATCTCCTCTGGGGACAGGGACCCCTCCTGCCCTGGGGACAGGGCCCCCTTCTCACCTGGGCACAGGGCCCCCTTCTCACCTGGGCATAGGGACCCCATCTCCTCTGGGGACAGGGACCCCTTCTCATCTGGGGACAGGGACCCCATTTTCCCTGGGGACAGGGATCCCATCGCCCCTGGGGACAGGGGTGCCATCTCCCCTGGGGACAGGGACCCCTCCCCACTTGGGGACAGGGCCCCCTTCTCACCTGGGCACAGGGACCCCATCTCCCCTGGGGACAGGGCCCCCTTCTCACCTGGGCACAGGGACCCCATCTCCCCTGGAGACAGGGAACCCTTCTCACCTAGGGACAGGGCCCCTTCTCACCTGGGGACAGGACCCCCTTTTCACCTGGGGACAGGGACCCCTTCTCACATGGTGATAGGGACCCCTTCTCACTTGGGGCCAGGGCCCCCTTTTCCCCTGGGGACAGAGATCCCATCTCCCCTGGGGACAGAGACCCCTTCTCACCTGGGGACAGGGACCCTTCTCACCTGGGCACAGGGACCCCATCTCCCCTGGGGACAGGGACCCCTTCTCACTTGGGGACAGGGCCCCCTTCTCACCTGGGCACAGGACCCCTTATCACCTGGGCACAGGGACCCCATCTCCCCTGGGGACAGGGCCCCGTTCTCACCTGGGCACAGGGACCCCATCTCCCCTGGGGACAGGGACCCCTTCTCACCTAGTGTCAGGGCCCCTTCTCACCTGCGGATAGGACCCCCTTCTCACCTGCGGATAGGATCCCCTTCTCACCTGGGGACAAGGACCCCTTCTCACCTGGTGACAGGGTCCCCTTCTCACCTGGGGGCAGGAACTCCATCTGCCCTGGAGAAAAGGACCCCGTCTCTCCTGGGGATGGGGATCCCACCCTGACTAGGGACACATCTCCCCTGGCAACGGGGACAACATCTAACCTAGGGACCCCATATTCCCTGGGGACCAGGACCCCACCTCATCTAAGAACAGGAACCCCATCTACAGACCATGCTGGCTGGCAGGGCTGGTGTCAGCCACCCTAGGGTGCCAGGATGGAGGGGGGGCAGAACACACAGAGGAAATCTGAATCCCCAGCCATTTGGGGGGTGTACCAGCAGGGGTCACTGGACACCAGGGGAGGGGGGAGGTACAGCAGTACCAGCATGGTGAGGTTGGAGGACAGACAGGGGTCTAGCAGTACCAGCGTGGGGAGGTTGGAGGACAGACAGGGTTCTAGCAGTACCAGTGTGGGATGGCTGGAGGATGGGGGTACAGCAGTACCAGCGTGGGGTCACTGGAGATAGGGGAGGGTACAGCAGTACCAGCAAGGTGTACTCTCCAGCCCCTGTGTGCTCTTTCCCGGGCCCCCTTGTCGGCTCTGCCAGGTTCCCCTATCCCCTCTCCTGCTGGCTGCTGCTGGGAATCTGTCAGGACGGAGAGTGGGAAATGGGCCGGTAAATGTGTAATTTACTGGCCCATTTTTTTCCTGAATTGAGAATCAGTGATCTGTACCACTCACTGACTCTGTCCATTCATAACTGTGGCATATACTAAACTGCGTTTACTAAGCTTCAGTTTATGGATGGACAGGAAACTCTGTACAGAGCTATTCCTGTTCATTCATTCTATGTAGCTGAGGCTGCAGAGAAGGGGATTGGGGGCTGTGTCCTCAGTCTTCCTCTTTGTCTCAAAGGTGGAACATCAGAGGTCTGTTTAGACCTCTGATATCTCACAAAAGTCCCCCAACGTACTCCTAAAAAATTTGTAAAAGTTGCGGAACTACAGGGCTTACAAAGGTCATACCTGTGACCGGGCCCTGGAGTTCCACCACCGGACCCAGAGGGAAGGGCTGGGGTTACTTGCACCAGGGCCCTGAAGGTTCTAGTTATGCCACTGTTTATCACCATCACTTTTGCTCCATGTGAGGTTGTATTTCATGGCCTCTAGCATGTCGGTGCTCTCGCAGACTACCATAGAGGCCCTTGAAGCCCCCATAATATGGAAGAATTACAGGATTACAGGTGGCCATCTCTTCTTCTATACAGGGCAAAGCACTCGGGCCAGATGGGCCTACTTTGAGTTATTATAGCCAATTTGGAGAATTAGGGAAAATGGACTTTAATGGCACGTATAGAAAAATATAACAATTTTTAATAGTTCACATACATAGACCACATATAGTGTACACATTTGAAAAAACACATTGAAATGAACATTACAGATAAAGAAACATATTGATCAACCCAAGAATTTGAAATGGCGCTAGTATACTTCCTGTGGGACTGTACTTGATATACGTCAGAAAAGCCCACGTTTGGGTACGGCTTACACTATTGGGGTGTTCAACGGTCTTAGAAGAGTTAAAAATTGCTCGACATGTTTCGTGACCTAGTATGTCGCTTCTTCAGGAACTTCTGTGTCTCTGATTGGAGAGACAGATTGTAATTACAATATGATACAAGCATTTTGATACATAGTGTATATTTATGCATAACCATATATGTATGCTAAATGAACTCACCAAACTTGGTGTTGAGGAGAGTTTTGGTGCTCGCCCCCACTGATGGAACACTGCTACTTACCAAGAGATCCTCTCCAGATGGAAAGGGGAGGGAGAGGAATACCACAGAACTCAACTCCAAGCAGAACTGAACTGCCACCCAGGGTATAGGTTGAGATATGGGGGTACATCTGGTCATTAAAATGATAATAAAGTATGTATGTTTGACTACACTGACCTGCACATTACTTAATATTTGTGACAATTATGGTGATCAATAAAACCATATTCACATTCTATACTGCACCCAGATTTCCATAAGTGCAAAAGCACTATAGAGAATTGCCTATAGAAGCTATACTATCTGAAAAAGGATATATAAAGCTATACATATTTTTAATACACAGATGTCAGCTAGTAAATTTATCTATTAAAGTATCAATGATTTCATTTGGTATTGCTATAACTAATTTAGATAATTATGTATGAAATAGCCCCCATCCACGTGATAATTGGGTCTATAGTGACTTGCTGTAAGTTTGTCGCCTATAGATGGGCTTTTGCCGAAAACTATTTCCGGGGTGTTCCTCACATATTGGTGGAGTATGGGGTCTTCACCGAGTAGGTGCCAATACTTTGCCATACACATGCAAGGTTGTTGGTGTTGGGCTGAGTATTTTGTTATGTATTTTGTGGTATGTTGGTCCACATTGGATTTGGATTGTGAGTACAGTAAAACTGTCCTGTCCTTATCTAGAATGGAAATACTCAGATATTTAAATACTCCCTTACTTTGCATTCCATGGCTGTACCCTTTATGTTTTTACCTTAGGACAGATACCATCAATGCCATTCACTGAGGTTATGGCTATCTAAGCTGTCTGACACTGGCATAGCGATCTTTTAACAATTCCCAACAGGTAGTATATGTGTTGTCTATTGGGCTATTTCATACATAATTATCTAAATTAGTTATAGCAATACCAAATGAAATCATTGATACTTTACTAAATTTACTAGCTGACATCTGTGTACTAAACATATGTATATATCTAAAATTTGTAAAAATAAAATTAATTGAATATAATTAGTTCAATTAGCCCTCGATTGAAATGCTTTCGGACCCTTGAGAATATAAATCATATAGCATAAATATATTGTATATCCTTTTTTAGATAGTATAGTCTCTATAGTCAATTCTCTATAGTGCTTTTGCACTTGTGAAAAACTGGGTGCAGTATAGAATGTTAATATGGTTTTATTGATCACCATAATTGTCAAATATTAATGTGCAGGCCGGTGTAGTCAAACATGCATACTTTATTATCATTTTAGTGACCAGATGTACCCCCATATCTCAACCTATATCCTGGGTGGCAGTTCTGTTCTGCTTGGGGTTGAGTTCTGTGGTATTCCTCTCTCTCCTCTTTCCATCTGGAGAGGATCTCTTGGTCAGTAGCAGTGTTCCATCAGTGGGGGTGAGCGCCAAGACTCTCCTCAACACTATGTTTGGTGAGTTCTTTTAGCATACATATATGGTTATGCATACATATACACTATGTATCAAAATGCCTGTATCATATTCTAATTACAATCTATCTCTCCAATCAGATAAACAGAAGCTCCTGAAGAAGCGACAACTTAGGTCGCGAAACCTGTCGAGCAATTTTTAACTCTTCAAGCAGAGTTGAACAGACCAATAGTGTAAGCCGTACCTAAACGTGGGCTTTTCTGACGTATATCAAGTACAGTCCCACAGGAAGTATACTAGCAGCTTTTCAAATTCTTGGGTTGATCAATATGTTCCTTTATCTGTAATGTTCATTTCAATGTGTTTTATCGAATGTGTACACTATATGTAGTCTATGTATGTGAACTATTAAAAATTGTTATATTTTTCTATACCTGCCGTTAAAGTCAATTTTTCCTTGTCCTCCAAATCTCTATATTAGGATGTGGCACTATATTACTTGGGGTGTTTTGATTGCCACTCCAGGGCATAGCAATCAAAATTCTCCAATATAGCCAATTTGCCGAAACACTGTCCCCTTTTTTTTTGAGGGAATTTAACTCCATCACATAGTGGCAGGAGCTCCCTTGGGACGCATTACAAGCATACATCACTGTATTGCCTAAGGCAGACAATGATCTGGGACAGTGCAGCAGCTATTGACCCATAACACTTCTTAATATAGATCTGAAGCTTTTTGTTAAGGTAGTGCCAAATAGACTACACCCTTATATTTCCCAACTGATCCATGTGGATCAAGTGGGATTTGTGGAAGTCCAGAACAATACAATGAGAGTAATGCCCCGTACACACGGTCGGATTTTCCGACGGAAAATGTGTGATCGGAGCGTGTTGTCGGAAAATCCGACCGTGTGTGGGCTCCATCGGACTTTTTCCATTGGATTTTCCGACACACAAAGTTTGAGAGCAGGCTATAAAATTTTCCGACAACAAAATTCGATCGCGTCAATTCCGAACGTGTGTGGACAATTCCGACGCACAAAGTGCCACGCATGCTCAGAAGAAATTCCGAGACGGAACAGCTCGGTCTGGTAAAATTAGCGTTCAGAATGGATAGAGCACTTTCGTCAGGCTGCAATGTTTAAAATTGTTTAATGCAGCGCACTCTCTTCTTCTTTATACTGCTAGAGGAATGAAGTAGTTTTGCTGCTCATAATCACACAGAGTTCTTACAAACTTCTTTCTTTATTATTTATCGTGATTCCCTCAATATATTTGGATTTGTCACATCTGACAAAATTTTGTTTTGTTTTTTTTATTTTTGTTTTGCATTTTTTTCAAGGATGATTTTTTTTTGTTTTGTTTTACTCCAGAATATTTTTGTGTGTGTTTTGTGTGTCAAGTTACCACAACACCATTATTATCTTGTATTATTTAATCTCAAGGAGATTGTTTGGTGTTGGTATCTCTTGTTAATTTCACATTGTATTTTTGAAATGTACCTGAATCCTCACAAACAAACTGTCCTTTTTGAAGGGAAACACACATAGGCGAGTATAATTGAAACACAAAATCCTTTATTAAGGGGTCCTAACCAAAGAAAGAGGGAGGCAACGCTGGAGAAACAGCAGAAATTGGTGAAGCCTTTGACCCCCAGGGCACACATCAATTATTTTACTGCAAAATTGGTGGCCTGAGCAGTCCATATATAAGGGAGTGCAGTCTGGTCCAGAAGTCCCAGAGATCCTGAAAGCAGCAGATGACATCTATGTCCCCAGGCTGTGGTCATACAAGAGCCTCCATCTTTTGTTAGACCAGACTGAACCCAGGGTCATCATTCTCTGGTCTTCCTTCCACGCTGTGGCTCTGATGGTGGAGTTGTGGCAGGAGGAGGAGGAGGGGGAGGATGGTCCAACTCACTCAGGTGGGTATTGGGTGTGATTTCGCCCCTCACCCCCTTAGTTAAGACTTTATAAAGAAGGTCCTCACACAGGAGGCATTGGCCCTCCTGCATGCCCTGCAGTTTGGTGGCAGCCATGCAGGCAAAGGCCTCTTCAGGAGTGGGGGTGGCTCTGAGGGAGGCAGAAGCCTCCTGAATGAGCCTGAGTGCTGAATCCTGCACGTGACTCCCCTTCCTGGGTCTTTTGTTTGGAAGGGGGAGAGGAGGGACCTGCGATTCTGTCAGGCTCCTACTGGGCCCAGGCTTCTCCTGGCTGCCACTTAGCCCTGCCTCCTCCTGGCTGCTACTAACCCCCGCCTCCTCCTGGCTGCCACTAACCCCCGCCTCCTCCTGGATGCCACATTCCACAGCCTCCTCCTGTGTGCCACATTCCAGAGCCTCCTCCTGGCTAAGGTCTTCCTGTGTATGAAAAAGGGACATAGTTTTCGTTTTTTATTCATCAATCACACACAATTTTCACCTCATGACTGTTGCAAATTGAATGTTAACAAATATAACAGACATTCTGAGCTCAGCATTTTTCATTCTTGTCCCAATTATTTTTACCCACTACTGTCTATTGATATGTAAAACACTTTATTAAATTAGCAATTAGTGATCAATAATAACATCTAGGAAACATCATTTATTTATTGACCAGAACTCTGTAGAACAATGCTATACCTGGCTCAAGCTGGGCTCCTCCACTTCTTCCTGGCTGGAAGTCCCAGGTTGGACATCGGAAGCCTCAGCTGGGGTGGAAGGAAGAGTGGAAGGAAGGGTTGAGAGTGATTCCCTGACTTCAGTCTGGTCTGACAGAAAACAAAGTCTCTCATAGTACCAGAGCCTGGGGACTTAAATGTCATCTGCTGCAGCTCCGGATCTCTGGGAATCCGTGACCTTCTTGTGCTTCATTAGATAAGTGCTCCTCAGGCCACCAATTTTGGGTTTTAAATAGGGATGGTTGATGTGGGGACCACCGGCTTCACCAACGCCAGCAGTTTCTCCTGCGCTGTCTGCCTCTTTTGTTTATGATTATAATGTGGGTGTTTGACCTGCCACAGACAGGGCAGCTCCCTGTATTTGTCTATGAACAGGGGAGGAAGTTGTGGTCATTGAAGCCATCCATTTTCTCTGCAAGACACAACACAAGACAAACCCTAATGTCAGGCTAAACTCTACTAATCTTGTTACAATATAGGCCTCAATTTAGAAGCAGTATAGGCCCAAGTTTAGATCTTACCTTCGTTATTACGATCGGTGCCTCCGATACTCCTTCCTCCGCTAACAGATCGTACATACTACGCACGCGTGTTACGCTTTAAAGACACTGCGCATGCGTGAACCTCCACCCGCCCTTGACGTTCTTTCTAGTCTATTCCCTGCCCCTTCTCGTTCAGCGCAGCGGGGGAAGAGCACATGGCGGAGACACAGCAGGTGTCTGATAATTACACCTCGAGGAGGAGGAGGAGGAAAGCCCGGAGCCTGAAACGTCCCGATACCAGAAGAGACGATTTAAGGCATCGAATATGTCCTTTAGGGAGATGTTGGAGATGGTGGACACCCTGAAGAAGGCTGACTATGATGGGAAGTATGGACCTTACCCCAACCCCAATGTCTGAAAGGCCAAGATCATGGCGAAAGTGGTCAAGAGTCTGCAACGGAATTTCGAGGTACAACGATCGAAAGATCAGCTCAGGAAGCGTCGGTCGGACCTCAAATTAAGGGAGCATGAGCAGTACAGAAGGATCAGGAGAGTGCTGCAAAAAAGTAAGTAGTTGTCCTGTGTTCCTATTCTTTATGTTTATTACGTTCGTGCTGCTCCATGTGCTTTTCTTAACTGTTGTCCAGTTTAAAATGGCAACATTCATGTTCATGGGCACATTATTCGTTCGTATGAAACATTGTTCATTCGGCCTAGAACACACCATTGTTTTGGCCATATGCATTTTAAAACATTTTTTATGGCCTACTTGCCTGAAAATAATTTGGTTGTGTAGATGGGTTTGTAACTAGAATGAAATGCAAACTAGATTCTGTGTAAGGAGAGGACACTCAGCAGCAGTTTTCACATCTGGACTCTGGAGCACTAGTGTGGGACACAAGAACACCCTTTTTATTAGGGGGTCCCACACAGGTGCTCCAGTGTATACTATAGGGGTATCTCCATCTGTGAAGCTTGTACTAAACAGGTAAGTATTCAAGCTTGACAAAGGACAATAAAATTTCAACATCTTGGAACTCAGCCAAAATAGACAATTGTACCCCACTTCCAAGCAATGTTTCATATTTATAGTTCTGCCATCAAATATGTGTGTGCTTAGTATACCTATTTGTTTTTACATAGGGGATAAAAAACTCGGAGGACACCCCTCAAACGAGGAGACCACAGACCCCCCATCTCTGGAAGAAGGGGAAATCTAGCCAAGCAGAGCAGGAGGAGGAAGACGTGGTGGAAATTGTCACCACAACAGGTAAGTGTCTGCGACTACAGGCTGAGGTAAGAGATGGATTTCGGCATATTTATAATACATGGTGTGTTTTTGTTTCTGTCTTTTTAGGTGATCGTGATGTTGTGGATCCAGGGCATTTCACCTCTGAAAGTGCACAGATCCTGATCGGGGAGATCATGGGGTGTAATAGGGACTTGGAAAACATCAAGAAAAACATCAATGATGTTCAAAAAAAAAATTGAAGAACATCATTGATGTTTTAGGGAGAGTTTAAAACAAATCCAAATCCCTTTGTTTTTTTGTGAGCTAAAAATTTATACCATTTTTTGACATATTTGCGAAAAGCCAAATTTTGAAGATGCACACAGTGTGTCAACATGTGCTATCTGCCATCACTGGAGATCAATGTACACACGTTTTGGGGGTGCAACCCCTTCCTCAATAATAAAGTAGCTGTGAGAAAGGGGTTGTACCCCCAAAACACATCCCTTGATCCCCCATGATGGCAGGTAGCACATGTTGACATTTGGCAATTTGTGTGCATCTTCAAAATTTGGCTTTTACTGGGGTGACTTCACCCCATCTGAACGCAATATCAAACACAGTTTGTAAATACTCATGTCTGATATTGCCTTCAAGTTTTACCAAATGTGAACTTTGTAAGTTCAAGATTTGTGTCTTTCTTGTTGGTTTTAAACATGCCTGTTTTATCTTAAATGGACATTGCTACTTTTTCTAATGTGACCCCAAAAATTGTTATACAACAAACATGTTGGTTTGTTTTAAAAACCTTTTCTAAATGCACATGTGATTGTGCTGGTATTAAAAAGATTGTTAATCAAGAATGTGTGGATTATTGTTTCAACGCTCCAAAACTTTTGTTGTGCTCTAATTGGTTTTCAGTGACAATGGGGGTTATTTCCTAAGGTAAAATCCACTTTGCACTACAAGTGCAGTTTCAAGTGCACTTGTAGTGCAAAGTGTCTTTGCCTTTAGTAAATAACACCCAACAATGCTTTGTAATGTTACACAATCACGCCATTTTCAGGACTCACCACATTTCTGTCAGGGTCAGCTAAAAGAAACACAAGCAGTAAATGTCACCAAAGATTTTAGTATTTATTTTTTTTATTATTTGAAACAGGTTTCAGACATTGTCTGGCATATTGATAGCCCCCCTACTCGCAAGGTATTCAAGGTATCTTAGCCGGACATCACGGGCACACAGGGGGGGCAAGCCAGGACGGCCACTTTCAAGCGCTGTCAGGGTTGTTTCATTTAGAATTCCGGCCTCAGGCCCAACTGAGCCAGCATAGTTGGCAGAATTTTGCCATAAAATGTTGTGTAGAACACAGCACGCCAGGATGATGTGATTCAGTTTGTACTCCTCCATGTGTATGGGTGTAACAAATAGGCGGAACCGGCTGGTCATGATTCCAAACGTGTTCTCCTCCACTCTTCTGGCTCTGGCCAGCCGGTAATTAAAAACCCTCTGGTCTGGGGTGAGGGCCCTTATCGGGAATGGCCACATAAGATGGTCCCCCAGCGCAAATGCTTCATCCGCAACGAAGACGAATGAGAGTCCTCCCACATTGTCTTCTGGAGGTGGCAAGTCCAAGCTGTCATTCTGGAGACGCCTGTAGAACTCCGTCTGGGCGATGACTCCACAATCGGACATCCGGCCATTCTTCCCCACGTCCACATACAGGAACTCGTAAGTAGCCGACACCACCAGCAACATCACAATACTATTGAACCCCTTGTAGTTGTAATAGTATGACCCCGAGTTGGGTGGTGGGATGATGTGGATGTGTTTCCCATCAATTGCCCCTCCGCAGTTAGGAAAGTCCCACTGCTGGGCAAAGTGGGAGGCCACAGTCTGCCATTCCTGTGCCGTGGAAGGAAACTGTGGAGTCAAACAACAACAAAAAATTAGTCATTTTGCACATAAACAGGGAAAGCAGATTAGACACAAACATTCTTGGCCAACATCAAGATAACATTTATTTGAGGGAGTTTTTAAAGACCAAAGTATGAGGTACACCTATCAGATTCACCCACCCTCATGGGCCATTTCTAACATTTTGGGGGGGGCGGGGCTCTTGGACAGGTAACCCTCTCCACTTCATTGAGAGATGAATGCCTAAATAATGTGTATTACTTTGGCCAGACCCTCGTTAGTTACACTATTGACAGCCCACTGGACAGGTAAGAAGTGTCATAATACAAAGATATAAATACACACTGTACACATTTGAGCACATTTGGAAATTCTGCTATTACCTATCAAGATAATAATAGGATACAAAAACTTTAAACAGTACCATTTGAAAGTATTCAGGCAGGCCCTTGCACTACATGCTTTGGGGAATTCATCCATAAATATGACCACAAAAGAGATGGGTATAGTGTGTATGGGTTTGGCAAAGTCAGCAGATAGATGATTGAGAATAGATAGAGAATTGGTATCAGCTGACTTAGCAGTTGGGGGGAGGGAGGGTTCCAAATGATTTGGGGAACCCCCAAAAAAAGCCTCTGGCACTCTGCCAGAATTTAAAGCACAAATCACATTTTAAAACATTTTAGGGGCTGTTTGGGGTAAAGCACTACTATGGAGCTGATAATATACATTGTTAACTACATGAGGTGAATATAGGACCAGGAGACCATGCTGGTGAGGTAAGTGAAGGCAAATATGTATGAAGGACAAAAAAAAAAAATTACAGAAAAATCAAGCATGAATGAGGACAAAGGGGACATTCACAGCATATTCCAATCATGGTAATTAGGGAATGAGGAAAGAAATACAATATATTATCAAACATTAAATACAATAAAATGTGATGTTAAAGGATAAAAATCGTACCTTAATATACTCCTTCTGCAGGACCTGGATGATGGCAGAACAGGTTTCTGGGATAATGATCCTCAGAGCCTGGGGGGAGATGCCTGTTGAGAATTTGAGGTCCGGCAGGCTTCTCCCCGTCGCCAAGCACCGCAGGGTGGTGACTAGCCTCTGCTCCGGAGTGATGGCTTGCCTCATGCAGGTATCCTGTCTGCTAATATAAGGGGTCAGCAAAGCCAGCAAACGGTGAAATACGGGGTCCGTCATCCGGAGAAAGTTCCTGAAATCATCAGGATTATTCTCACGGATCTCACGGAGCAAAGGCATATGACAGAACTGGTCACGCTGGAGCAACCAATTCTTGGTCCATGAACTCCTCCCCACCCTGTTCATGGACTGGGCTTGTGTCAAGATAAGGACCCCAACACCAAGCCCCCGCACAGCACGAACTCTATGAGGAGTACGTATACGCAACATGGCTAGAAAATGGTCAAGCTTCAGCCAATATCCACCGGAAAAAATCCATGGATTTTGTTGTCGGAATATCTGATCAATGTCCGATCGTGTGTACGGGCCATAATAGATCTAATTAATTCCGCCAGTCGAGGAGACTCCCGTTAATGCTACTTTCTACAGAGGCAGAAAAAGCATTAGTTCAGGTAGATCTGGAATTTCTAAATTGCGTTCTGCAGCATATTGACGTCGGCCACTGCATGAGAACTTGGATTGAGGCTTTATATTCAACACCCAAGCGTCAGTGAGGGTGAATGAAGCGCACTCAGATTCTTTTTTAATAAAAAATGGTACACAACAGGGGTGCCCTCTTTCACCACTGCTATTTATTTTGACTTTGGAGCCATGCTTATGTTTAATCAGAGCTCAGTTTTAACCCTGGGTATCAGAACAGGCGGGATAGAGCATAAGATTGCAGCATTTTCCGACAACCTTTTGTTTTTTATTTCTAATCTAGCTACATCTCTCCCTGTTCTGCTAAATGCTCTTCACCAGTATGGGGACGTGTCTAATTTTAAAATGAATTACACTAAATCTGAGGCACTGAGAAATCTGAGGTACCAGAAGCCTTAGTACAGAGCCAGAAGGTGGATTTTCCCATTCAGTGGGCGAGGTCATACCTCAAAAATATGGGGGTTAGGGTCACCTCAGACCCATCTAACCTATATTATGTGAATTATCAACCTTTAGTTAGGAAGATAAAATCCAATCTAGACAGACAATTGGCAGTCACTTACTTAGACATAGTTTGAAGGTGTAATGGGCTTAAAATGTCTATTCTTCTTCTATATCTTACACAGACTCCCAACCCATGTTCCTCAAGCTTCGTTTACATCTTTGGGCTTTGATGAGGTCTTTTATCTGGGCAAAACAGCATCCAGTGATTGAGTTATTCTCTTTTGTCTCTGCCTAAGATAAATGGTAGTATCAGTCTCCCAGACTAGAGCAAGTATTACAGAGCATTCCATCTGAGCAGAATGATTTCCTTGAGTTCCCAATAATCACTAAAACAGTGGGCAGAACAAGAAAGTACCGTACTTCCATTTTTCTCTCTATTTTGGCATGGTTTATATGGAAGAACCTCAAAATGTACCCGGGGATTGGGCTTACACTTAAGGTTGTAACACCACTTTTAAGTTTACAATGATATCTCCTGACCCTTCACCTCTTCTGTGATAAGGCACCCACAATTCCCTGCTACTAAGGATAGCAAACAATTACAACGTCTTTTAGAGGCAGGGAAGGGTAGAATTCAACAATTTATCTTAAACCAAGAATGGATAGGTACTATAGAGATCCAAAGTATGCTCTCGCCCCCCTGGATCCTCTAGCAGCACCGCAAGTTAGACACTTAAATCTTAATTCTTTACTACCAGCCAAACAGTTTGCGAGGCCAGTCTCTCCCTTTAAGGCTATGTGCTGCAATACTTTATCTACTCAGCACCTAACTTCAACAGTATACAGACTGCTTATTTAGCCCCCAGAGAACTATGTTCTGCCTTATATCCGTAAATGGGAAGCCAAATTACATATCACACTTGCTTAACCTCGGATAAGGAGAGCTATTCTATTTTCCTATCGGCATCTTTGGCCAAAAATTTCAGGAACAAAGTTACAAGCTCTTGACGCGCTGGTACCGGATACCGGTGGCACTTCCTCAGATTCCTTCTACCTGCTGGAGAAGTTGACCGCCAACTTCCACAATTGGGAGGAAAAATTCCATAATAGCTGGTCTGATTGGGTAGCATTTACAAACGCATCTTTTTATTAGGACAAAATGGATTCCGAGACTTAATTCTTTATTAAGTAGCAGTAATGCTAGAAATTTAGGCCACACATTGGTTTGGAGGCTTTTTTTTGGAATACAAGCATAGAGCTATGCCCTGGGCATGTAACAGAGAGGGTGGCCCCCTTCATGCTGATTGGTCAGGTGTGTTTAAACGTGCGTATACGTGTATATATATGTGACCATATATTAAATGTGTGCGTAATTTTTTTTCTTTTTGTTTCTTTTAAACAGCTAATTACTGACTATAGGATAAGCACAGAGGTTGGGCCAGATTTAGGGCCCTGGAATATAAGTTAAAAACATACAGCATGGTACTTTGGGTTTTTTATTTCTTTTTCTCCCACTAAAATGTGAGTGGGAGGAGAGGGAGAGGAAAGAGAAAATGGGGTTATGGAGAGGTATGAAGAATTAGATAAAGAATTATTTCTCCTTCCTTTTCTTCTTTCTTGTGTCTCTTTATGATTGTAAGTGGGTAGACAGGCTTAGAGTATATTAGTTTATTGCTTACAATGAGTCAGTTTGTACTTGTCTCCCTACCCGCTTGTGCTGTATATATTGTAAGACAAACAAATACTTGGGGGGCACACCCTAACAATGCATTACATTAAAGATGGTGCTGCTATAAGACCATAGAAACAGAACAAAAGATTATAGCGCACACATACAAAAATGACATTCTCCCATACAGAGGAGTGTATATCTCCCGTGGTTGAGAAGTGGAATCTTTCATTCTATGAATAGTGTAGGACCCACTGAAAATGGGGTACTTTGATGCAGTAGTGAGCTTAAGCACTACATGGCCATATGATGTGGCCAAATCCCCATATTTTTGCTTATTTGCTTAATATGTTCAGGTACTTTAAATAGCCTTCCAAGATTTAAATGTCAATTTTGTATATGTGCACTATTATCTTTTGTTCTGTTTGTATGGTCTTATAGCAACACCATCTTTGATGTAATGCATTGTTAGGGTGTGCCCCCCAAGTATTTGTTTGTCTGTTATATGGGTCCTGACCAGACCCCTTGTGAAGGAGTAATTCATCCTCTCCCACCAGTACTTCTAATCAGTGTTCACCTGAGTAATAGGAAGAGTCCTTTTAGTTCTCCCATAAAGAGCAGTATATTTCTCCCATGGTTGAGAAGTGGGATCTTTCATTCTATGAATAGTGTAGGACCCACTGAAAATGGGGAACTTGGATTTGATATAATCTTTTGTTCTGTTTATATGGTCTTATAGCAGCACCATCTTTAATGTAATGCATTGTTAGGGTGCACCCCCAAGTATTTGTTTCTGTTATATGGGTCCTGACCAGACCCCTTGTGATGGAGCACCCCATCCTCTCCCACCAGTACTTCTTATCAGTGTCCACCTGAGTTATAGGAGGAGTCCTTTTAGTTCTCTCTTAAAGAGGAGTATATTTCTCCCATGGTTGAGATATGCTTACAATGAGTCAGTTTGTACTTGTCTCCCTACCCGCTTGTGCTGTATATATTGTAAGACAAACAAATACTTGGGGGACACACCCTAACAATGCATTATATTAAAGATGGTGCTGCTATAAGACCATACAAACAGAACAAAAGATTATAGCGCACATACAAAAATGACATTCTCCCATACAGAGGAGTGTATATCTCCCGTGGTTGAGAGGTGGGATCTTTCATTCAATGAATAGTGTAGGACCCACTGAAAATAGCGTACTTTGACACAGTAGTGGGCTTAAGCACTATATGGCCATATGGTGTGACAAAATCCCCATATTTTTGCTTATTTGCTTAACCGGTTCCCGACCGGCTCCTGTACTTTTACGTCGGCAGAATGGCACGGCTGCGCAAAGTAATGCGCGCCTGCCGCGATCTCCGTGAGTCGGGTCACGGGTCCTGCGGACTCGATCGCCGCGGGCATACCTGCGATCGCCTCACGGAGAGGATGAACGAGGAGATGCCGTTGTAAACAGCATCTCCCCCCTTCTGCCTAGTGACAAGTGTCACTCGATCTCTGCTCCCTGTCATCGGAGCAGAGATCAGTGACGTCACACACCAGCCCATCCCCCTGGCAGTTAGAAATCACTCCCCTAGGACACACTTAACCCATCCCCGCCCCCTAGTGGTTAACCCCTTGGTTAACTGCCAGTGTCATTTATACAGGAATCAATGCATTTTTATAGCACTGATTGCTGTATAAATGACAATGGTCCCAAAAATGTGTAAAAAATGTCCGACATGTCCGCCATAACATCGCAGTCACAATAAAAATCGCTGATCGCCGGCATTACTATTAAAAAAAACATTAATAAAAATCCCATAAAACTATCCCTTATTTTGTAAACGCTATAACTTTTGCGCAAACGAATCAATAAACGCTTATTGCGATTTTTTTTTAACAAAAATATGTAGAAGAATATGTATCGGCCTAAACTGAGGGAAAAAAAATTTTTATATATTTTTTGGGGATAATTATAATAGCAAAATGTAAAAAATAATGCGCTTTTTTCAAAATTGTCGCTCTTATTTTGTTTATGGCGCAAAAAATAAAAATCGCAGAGATGATCAAATACCACCAAAAGAATGCTCTATTTGTGGGAAAAAAAGGACGTCAATTTTGTTTTGGAGCCCAGTTGCACGACCACGCAATTGCCAATTAAAGCGACACAGTGCCGAATCGCAAAAAACGCTCTGGTCAGGAAGGGGGTAAATCCTTCCGGGGCTGAAGTGGTTATTATGTTCAGGTGCTTTAAATAGCCTTCCAGGATTTAAATGTCATTTTTGTATTTGTGCGCTATAATCTTATGTTCTGTATATATTGTGAGTGGACATGTTTGGTTCAATAATTAAAAAATTACAGAAAAAGGGAAAAAGGAATAAGAAAGGGGGAGAAGAAAAGGAGAGAAAAAAACATTGCCTCCTGTGGTATAGTGATGTATTGCCACTGTACTTACTCCAAAAACCCTTCTCTCGTTTTAACACAGACATCCAACATTATCCAAAGCCCCGCCCCACACGTTGCATCACCGATCACTTCCTCAGGTACGATTGTTTTCTGCACTGTGAGTATCACAACATGTGAGTAACATTTGCATAATAGGATTGTGATGCTTAACCTCTTCGCTGCCAGACCATGTGCTCCATTTTGTACACTCAGGTGGCCAGACCATTTTTGCAATCTTTCCTTTGCTTTTTTATTTTTCGCTTATAGCTTTCAGAGTTTGTCACAGACCACCAAACCATATATTTTCTGAAAGTACATGATCAGTAGAATAAAAAGAAGGTGCTATTGATTTTTTAGACCCTGCGGTATTTGCGCAAATGTTTATCAAACCAATATATTTGCAAAAAATACACTAAAACCATTATTAGCAGATAAAAACACAGACAATTTTACAAAACTCCTACTAAATATAAAAGCTTAACCTGTATTGAGTTAATAAATAACAAAACATTTTAATTTTTACATTGTGCCTTTTTGCAAAATGGTGAAAATTGAACAGACGCAAAAGTGTAAATATCCAAATTTCTCAAAAAATCTGAAGGTTTTAATTTTTCCCTTACAGCTTTCAGAAATTGTGAAAGACCCCCAAAACCATATATTTTCTGAAAGCATGTGACCTCTAGAATAAAAATAAGGTGCTACTGATTTTTTAGACCCTGCGGTATTTGCGCAAATGTTTATCAAGCCAATATATTTGCAAAAAATACACTAAAACCATTATTAGCAGATAAAAACACAGCTAATTTTACCAAATTCCTGCTAAATCTCTACTAAATATAAAAACTTAACCTGTATGAAGGTATTAAATAACAAAACATTTTAATTTTTACATTGTGCCTTTTTTCAAAATGGTGAAAATCGAACGTACACAAAAATCTAAATATCCAAATTTTTCTAAAAATCGGAAGGTTTTAATTTTTCCCTTACAGCTTTAAGAATTTGTGAATGACTGCCAAAATCATATATTTTCTGAAAGCATATGACCTCTAGAATAAAAAGAAGTTGCTACTGATTTTTTAGACCCTGCGGTATTTGCGCAAATGATTATCAAACCAATATATTCGCAACAAATACACTAAAACCATTATTTGCAGATAAAAACACAGCTAATTTTACAAAATTCCTACTAAATCCCTACTAAATATAAAAGCTTAACCTGTATGGAGTTATTAAATAACAAAACATTTTAATTTTTACATTGCGTCTTTTTGCAAAATGGTGAAAATCGAATGTACGCAAAAATGTAAATATCCAGATTTCTCTAAAAATCTGAAGGTTTTCATTTTTCGTTTACAGCTTTCAGAATTTGTGAAAGACCTCGCGGTATTTGCGCAAATGTTTATCAAACCTATATATTTGCAAAAAATACACTAAAGCCATTATTAGCAGATAAAAACACAGCTAATTTTACACAATTCCTGCTAAATCCCTACTAAATATAAATGCTTAACCTGTATTGAGTTAATAAATAACAAATATTTGTACAATTTTAAATTGCGCCTTTTTGAGAAATAGTGAAAATTGGAGTACGCAAAAGTCTTTAAAAATCTAGAAGTTTTCCTTTTTCACTGACAGCTTTCGAAATTTGTAAAAGACCCCCCAAACCATACATTTTCTGAAAGCACATGGCCAGTATAATAAAAAGAAGGTGCTACTGATTTTTAAGGCAGTGCGTTATTTGCGCAAATGGTTATCAAAACAATATTTTCGCTAAAAATACACTAAGATCATTATTAGTGCACATAAACACAACATAACTTACAAAATTCCTGCTAAATTGCTACTAAAGCATCATTCACATATGGCATACTAAAGTGTACAGAAAAGTGCAGTGCTACAATATTAAACATGTAGTATAAAACATATAAAGTGAACACCTTTACAGATGTAAAGGGATATAAACCACAAATAATAATCAAATGTCCTGTGTGAAATATGGAACAGCAAAAAATGAAAAAAGGCAATGCCCCTGTTGAAGACTATTCAGTTGAAATGCATAGGGATAGCATTTTGAGCTTCCCACATTGCCAATTTTATCTTCAAGTGATCACTTTTTATCCTTGTATGGTGATTTACCTCAATAAAATCCCATTTGTTTGACCTACACCATGTGGGGCCCCCTTTTTTCTTTTTCATGCTGAACTATCACTCCCGGATCACCGCTGCTTGGAAATTGGGAATTCAAGGGATAGTCGGTCCACTCCTGCTCGTGTCGACCATCATCCATTGGAGCTTGTGGCCTACAAGCCACCATCTGGTCTGGATACTACGGGAGATCCTCCCTATGCCTTTTTGACGTACTGCCATATGGTATGTGCGGCCTACGGATCCGGTAAGGGTACCCTCTAAGCCCTTATGGAATATCTATACGTCTTTTGATGTTCACCGGCACCTTCTAACTGGAAGAGATATCCCTCCAACACTCTTCATGTGAACACTTTTTTTCATCCTTTTCTTTTCATTTTGCTGTTTTATATTTAACACAGGTTATTATTTGATGCTCACATTTTTCACATTTGCATCTTCCTATTTGAAGAGATAATACTCTTCATATTTGACTTTTTTAATTTTTTGCTGTTCCATATTTCACACAGGACATTTGATTATTATTTGTGGTTTTTATCCCTTTACATCTACAAAGGTGTTCACTTTATATGTTTTATACTACATGTTTAATATTGTAGCGCTACACTTTTCTGTTATTATCTCTCATTGGACTTGGTTTGTTTGTGTGCTAACTGCTTTGTTTTCATATTGGGTTTAGCGCAGCATTTTCACTTTCCATACTAAAGTGTACACCCATGGAGGGTCATGTTTACCCGCACAGGAATGCACAGGTGTTCCATGCATCCCGTACAGGTAGTCCCATTTATGTCATTTGGGATGCAATGACTGCACAGGCATAGCTGCTGTTCCCAATCTGACATCTGTGTGGGTACATGACCCCGAACGTAGACAATGTGAGCTCAGGGACATGCATGCAGACCTACATAAATATAAAATTGGGAGCAATGGCTTTGTGCAGGTGCTACATCCCAAATGACATCAATGGGACTGCGTGCACAGAGATGAACGGAACACCTGTGCATCCCTGTAAAGGTACACTGTGTATGCCCTGTGTGAACAAGGCCTTAGGCCCCTTTCACACAAGCAGACCAACCATGTCTGCCTGTCCGTTTTTCAGGCGGGCCCAATCGGACCACCCATTGTTCTGTATGAAGATGCTAATGTAAATGGACATGTGTTCGTTTACACCCACCTGCATCCAATCAAGTCCAGTTTGCTAAAAAACAGAGAGATGTGGACATTCCCTATCCATCTAGCAGATCGGATCGGGTGGTATCCTATGGAACTGGACAGGCGATTAATTTCCATCTGACCGCCCCATAGAGAATAGCGAGCTGTGTCCGTGTTGGCTCTGCATCTGCAGAGCGGACACGGACCTGTCATCCACCTGCTCAGCGGGGATCAGCAGACAGATCCCCCACTGAGCAGGCAAATCTGTTTGACAGAGTCTGCTCCACGTGAAAGGGGTCTTACCAGTAGCGGACAATCCATTAGGGGTGCTGGGGCGCCGCCCCCCTGCAGGGTGCCGGACTCATATGTTTGCATGAATTTTTTTTAAGCCACATGATTAGAGCCTGAGGCTAAAATTGTCTTGAAAAAGGTTGGGCTCGGGGCGCAGAGCATTGCACCCTGAACCCACCCACTTGTGACAATAGTGAATTAATATTCGCTATTGTCTTCTGGCTTCTCCTCTTGGCCAATCATTACGGATCGGGTTGGGAGGAGAACATGAGAAAGCTGTGGAGGGGTGAGTGCAGTGGGGGGCCGTCACCGTGAAGGAGAGGGTGCGGGGGGGGTGGTGTCTCTGCGGAGGGGTGAGTGAGGATGGACCTGGGGAGTCTTACTATGTTTGTGTTTTTTTTATTTACTTTTTACATTTTTTTTGTTTGTTATTTTTTTACTTTTTTTTTTAATTATTATTATTTTTCTTGGGGGGTCTATGGTGATTGCTGCAGATGTACATTGTAAAGGGGGGGTTGGTAAACACATGTTTATCAAGCCCCCCCAAGCCCCAACTTTACCCCCACCCGCGAGGGAGAAATGAGGTTTGTACGTCATAGGACTTGGCCACCTGCAGGCACTTCTGTAGGTCCGTATGGCGTACGGACTTGGCATTGAAAGGGTTAAGGGACTATATAGTCCTTTATATAGTTCTATATAAAGCACTATATGTTTTTTTATTTTAACATGTACTCTGAGTGGAGGAGAAAAGGAGTGGAGGGAATTATTGAGTGAATTGTGAAGTAAAGATTTGATCGATCAATTGATACAAGTGATATGCTGTGAAAAAGTATTTGCTTATTTTTTGCATATTTCTTACACTTAAACTTACACGTGGAAAAAAGCTGTTCAAACCTGCCTGGTCCTATGTGAAAAAGTATTTGCCCCCTCCCATGCTGAATCATGAATGAACTGTGATTTTTTTGGGAAAGCTGAGTTAAATTTCACTTGACACACCCAGGCCTGCTTACTGCCAGACCTGTTGAATCAAGAAATCACATAAATAGAAGCTGTCTGACAAAGTGAAGCATGCTAACAGATCACAGGAAGGGTTTCAAAGACATTTCTAAGGCTTTGGAACTCCAGCAAACCACAGGGAGAGCCATTCTCAACAAATGGGGATAGCTTGGAACAGTGGTGAACCTTCCCAGGAGTGGCCGGCCTACAAAAATTACTCCAAGAGAATGACAATAACTCATCCAGGAGGTCATAAAAGAACCCAGAACAACATGTAAAGAACTGCAGGCCTCACTTGCCTCAGGTAAGATCAGTGTTCATGATTCAACAATAAGAAGGAGACTGGGTAAAAGCCACTGCTGACAAAAAGGAACAAAAAGGCTCATCTCACATTTACCAAAAAACATCTTGATTATCCCCAAGACTTTTAGACAAATATTCTGTTGACTGATGAGACAAAAATGTAACTTTTTGGAAGGTGAGCGTCCTGTTACATCTGGCATAAAACGAATACAGCATTTCATAACAAGAACAGTCAGACATAGTGGTGGTAGCGTGATGGTCTGGGGCTGCTTTGCAGCTTCAGGACCTGGACGACTTACCATAGTTGATGGAACCATAAATTCTGAGCTCTACAGGAAAATCCTAAAGGAGAATGTCCGGCCAACAGTTTGTGACCTCAAGCTCAAGTGCACTTGGGTTATGCAGCAGGACAATAATCTGAAACACAACAGCAAGTCCACCTCCAAATAGTTCAAACAAAGCAAAATTTAGGTTTTGGAGTGGCCTAGTCAAAGCCCAGACTTAAATCCAATTGAGATGCTGTATCATGACATTACACAGGTCATTCATGCTGAAAAACCCTCCAATGTGGCTGAATTAAAACAATTCTGAAAAAAGAGTGGGACAAAATTGCTCCACAGCAATGTGAAAGACTAATTGCCAGATATCGCAAATGCTTGATTGCAATTGTTGCTGCCAAGGGTGGCGCACCCAGTTATTAGGTTTAGGGGGCAATTACATTTTCACATAAAGTCAGGCAGGTTTGGACAGCTTTTTGCTTTAATAAATTAAACCATCATTTAAAAACTGCATTTTGTATTTGCTCAGGTTATCTTTGTGTAATAATAAAATTTAGGGAGGAAAGAGCACCGCGCTGTATACCTAACACAATTAGCACAATCAAGTTTTAAATGACAAACAATTAAAAAGAAAAGCAGCCGCTTAAAGGTGAGATACACACACTAAACAATAAATAAACAGAGGAAGCAGCGCTGTAAACCAAAAAATGTGATAAATAAATGCCACAATAGTGATTAATAATACATAAAGTCCATAATCAGATCAAGTGAATCAATACAGTCTATCAGTGAAGATCTTCAAGGTGAAGCGGATGAGGAACCACAAGCATGGGTCCCTTCCTGAGATAAATTGGCTAATGAGACTGGATAACCTTCACCGCACCACTGTGATATGAATAAAATACGCGCTTACCAACTGGCAAGCTTAGGAAAGCTTGTGACCTTAACCCGGTCGGGGCCTTTCTTGAAATGGAGACACCACTAAACCTCTCCTTAGACCGTGACTGGACCACTATCCTCCATATAGAAAGAACCTGGATGCAGGAGATGCTAAACTCCTATCTAGGAGTTGTTCTCACAAATGCGAGCTGTCACACGTCCCCAATCCCGCACACCAGTCCTCCTTCTCCGTGCACTGCCCGCAGCACACACTCCCCGATCTCTGCTTCCAGCGGAGAATACCCAATGCAGACACTCAGCCTTCGCTTTGTTGTACAAATAAAAAATCAGAAAGGGGGCAAATATTTGTTCACAGCATTGTATTAGATATTTCACATAGTAGGGTAGGAGACAGAAAAATCTCTCAGAGAAATCCAGATGTGAAAACATCTACTGGGTAATAAGAAGAGAAAGGGAGATGTGTGAAACCCATTTAGCCTAATCGCAATTTTTAAGCTCCTCATTAAGATTAGTGAAGAAACAACATGAGTAAAAAACATTATTCAGAATGTTTTTACAAAAATTGCTTGTTGCCATGTTCCTTAACTGGTATTAATGAGGATTAAATACATTTAGAGATTTTAACACAGTACAAAGGTTTGAGTCTTGGTTGCTATATTGTCTTGCTTTGATTATTTGGCTGACTGTTCAGCTCTATACTGTGTAGTCTCTTCTTGCCATACATGTGAATGAATGCTGCAGGGAATTAGTGGAATTGAGTTGTCATTCTGCCTCGCACTGAATATTAATGTGTACACTGCTGCCTTCCTAGTTGTCCGCATTTACAAATAGCAGAGGTGACAGTAGCAGCAGAATATAACAGAAAATTAAACTACATAGCCTTGACTTGTTTTGGTCAGCTGCACCCCGGAACTTTCAGCTGTGGTAGAGAGTTTGCAGGTCCTAATCATGTCTCCATGAAATATTGTATTTCATAAATCCTCTTCTTAACACAGCACTCCAGGAAAACAGCTAAATACACACATGAAATACATTTATAATTTACCTGCTATAAGGATTTGTACTTCTATCAATTTCTGATATTTGCATGGATCTGCCACCTAACACAGTCTTACTTGGCAGGGGACCTAATCTTTCTTTGTTGCAATTTCACTTTCATTTACAGGTCTTTACCTTACCCTCAGCCTGTGATTGGAGAGTAAAATGGGAAGCAGGAGACTGAGGAACTCATTTCATTGTCACTCTGCTCCCTCCCCCTATCAGTATGAGCCTTACACTGCAAAACATGTGAATGGCTACTTGTTCTGCTTCCCTCTCCCCTCTCTGTACAGGGACTGCAATACAATAATACCACAACAAATTCAGGTACTTACACTGCTTGTATTTAAAATAAAATATATTTAAGGATATATTGTTGACTACAGATCTGCATAAATATGTGTATTTTTTATCTGGAGTGCAATTTGAACTTTTTTTTAGCAAGTTTGATTTTTTTTTTTTATACTTCCAACTTCATGCTCTGAGGATATACTTTTTATAGGTTCATTGTTTATTATTTGGATTTACTAACAATGTGCACAGAGTAATGGATTTGAGATACAGTATAACATGTCAATATTTAAGGATCTCATTCTACTCATTATTCTTCATTACTGGCAGGAAAAGAAGTGATGACAGATTTTTCCAACAGGGACAAAGACAAAAAATATTTTTTTTAAAGTGAGGAAGGTTAGATCTTCTGATAATGTTTTTATTTCTCTTAGTGCCTTTCTGTTCTAGTGATGACCAATCCTCCCATTTTTTGTAGTGGAGTGATAAAGTTGGAAAGTAAGAGAAAATCTGTTACAGACAGAAATAAAACTCTTACTGAAACAAATACTCCCATCTCAATAGATGATAAAATGGCTTGTATTAGGTTTTAAACAACATTACTTTGCATACAAATGTAATTTAAAAATAAGCTTACTTTGTACGTTAGGGCATATTGTTAGAAAATACCATGGAATGAAACCACAAACAAAGCAATATAAAGTTTTAAGAAATAAGTTAACAACAGCAACAATAATGCAAGAGTCATTCCCTCTAGTTTTTCCTGCTAATGTTAAAACAACATTGATTAATACCTCAATACCTGTGAACACTCATAAATAATGTGTACAGAGCTGGGAATGGAACAGCTGAACAACTCTTGAAATATTACAAAATTATATAAAAATCACAGATTTCTGAAACATTTATAGTTCTACTTATTGTTCATGCAGACCCCCTGCCTCATCTGGACTACTATTTTCCTGACCTTTTGGTCCTCTTTGACTTCTCAGCTATTGACTTCAGTCTTTTTGGACTTCTTTTCCTAGCTTGCATTTGGGAGTAACTAGTCCATGCTAGGAGTATTCATGTATGTAGCAACCATATAATGCTTCCTGTAGCAGTAGTGCATTTTTGAATCTTTGGCTGATAGAATTAGCCATGCAACTAGAAATGTTCTGAATCACTTTATAGTGTTACTCTATTACAATTAACACCGACTCATTTAAAGCCTGCAGAAAAGGGCGAGAATTATTATGAGCTGTGGGTAAACTTATCATTACCTCTGCCTCCATACACCCTCGCAGCTTCAGTTCTCTTGTTGGGCTTACTCACACATGTCCAAGAGTTACCAAACAAGCAGACAAATAAAAGTTCTGTTGATATGTTGTGGTACTGTACCAATCATCATTGCTTCATAATAAATATGGCTCATTCATGTTGCAATACACTTTCCTGTAGAAAAGGCACTATGTCAACATTCCAAATCACAATGGACATGGTCACCTTTTTTTTTAGACAATTCCAGAATTTGATAACTTTTACAATAAAGAACTATACCGGGGTAATTAGTATTTCTTAGTTTGTTAGATTAAATGAAACAGTTTCTTCAATTTCACTTTACTTGTATATCAGGTTAGTTTATGATTTAATTAGGCATATAACATACTGGCATATTGTACCATTTCTGAAGATATTTATTTGTAGTGCAATTTGCAAATGATGTAGTATTTTGTTTCATTATCTACACAGTGTATTTATAACTGCAAAAAACTCTGTACATCATTCAATATTACAGTCTGAAGTAAAGGATTTAGTTTGGTCAGTAATCAACCACTTCGTCAAGGCTATCAAACAGAAGTGTATCCTGTTAGTACCTGACTTTTTTGTCTACTTAGAAAAAGAAAAGCCTCAAAAAGCAAGGAACAATCACCTGAGAACAATTTAGATCTTGGCAAACAAAATGGATGTTTGTTCTCATCATTGGATCTAGGCCAGTGGTGCAGAGAAGATAAAACATTCAACCATTGTCTATTGATTTGTCAGAGTTCTAGGAACATTCTTATCCTGCTAATCCCTTCTGATTTCTGCTAGAAAATGCACCTGCTGTTCTTTGTCAGGTCGCATAATATTGCATGCATATCACGTCATGCTCTTGCATGCAAATAATACCTGGGAGTTTTTTATCTACAGCTGGTGAAAATCAAGAAACAAATCACCATTGATTGCAATTTACTGAGCAAAAGGAGAGAGTACAAAATACAGAAAATGGACATATAATCAATTTTGTTCAAACAAAAGCACATTGGCCCTGATTTAATATTGCTGCTGTAAATCAGCCAGTGCTAACCTGTGCTACCCAGTGGACACCTAAATGGACGTGCAGCCACATTTATGAAGCTGTAGATGGCTGTCACAAATACGTCATAGCAGCTCAGTGTAGGAAAGCCAGATTCATGACAACGGCCCGAATTGGGCCTGCGGCTTCTGAAAACCTGCCACACAGGTAGTTTTTTTAAACTGTATTTTGTTGTTAACTGCTTTTATTGTATTTTTTTCTTCTTTGCAGTGTAACTGGTGTGAACCATAGTTTAATTTGAAAAGAAATGGCAGTTTCTTATGATACATAGTGTTTTAGCATTTAGCATTTTTACATTTATCTAAATGTCATCTAGTTAGGGTCTTAAATACTTTTAGCTCTTTTTTTTTATTTTTGAATTCTTTATTTCTATGGCATAGCGGTACATGTGAATATGACTTGTCATGAAAGCAAAAGCTAGTAGATGAAAGAAGAAAAGGTCAACATTGTGGTGTGCCACAAGATACACTGCAGGGGTACAATAGAACATTTCAAATTTACACCATTTTTAAAGTGTAAATGACTGTTTATTATACTGTACAATGTAATCGATAATGTGAGGACTGTTTTAAGGTTTTACAGTATTAGCATGGGAGGAAATTGAGTGAGGGGATATCAGTTCTGAGGGTGATGTAATAAGTAGTACAGAAAGGGAAAAAAAGGGAGGCAGGCAACAAGAAAGTGGAAACCAAAGGGGAGGGTGTATAATGGGTAAAGTTGAGGGGATTGGGGGAATTGGAGGTGGATGGGCCCTGAGCTGGGTGGGAAAGAGATCATCCACTATGCTGGCATGAATTAGTGTCTTTGAGTAGTTAGGGTGTATCTAATGTTTTTAATGGTGGGGAATAAATCAAGACATGTGGAGGTTTTGTATTTGATCGAAAAGAACCATATGTATTGGAATTGTTCATCCGATCCTTCAGAGAGGCTGTGATTAAAGTGGTTGTAACCCGAAGAAAAATGCTCCTGTTCTTTTAAGGCATAATCAATAGCATAGTGCTTTTGCAGTGCAATTTGCCCCTTTCTATGTTCTAAAATACCTGGTTAATCCTGCATGTTCCTATGTCCCCCTATGTGTATTGACCACGGTAATCATGGCTGCTGATTCATGATACCATGGTCAGTTTATGTGACTCTGTCATCCCGCTGTGTGTATAAGTCTCTCCCTCTCCCCTTCTCTCCCTGCATGTCATTTCGAGTCTATGTCTATATCTTCTCCCTGCCCCTCCCCTCTCTCTCTGCTTTTATTACACTGTAATACATAACACAATTACTTGAATACTCTGTTTTAGCAAGATATTAAATACAGTGGGTCCGTTTTTTTAAAAATAATAATGCTAAATACCTTCTTTTACAGCGCCGATATGTGGTCATGTGACCTCCTTCTCTGGCATACATCAGAGGGGAATCCAGCCGCTCCCGCTGCTCCCCTTAGATTGGGGAAAGAGAGCAGAGGAAGGTCACGTGACTGCATAGTGGAGCTGTGCAAGAAGGTATTTAGGATTATAGTTTTAAAAAAAAAACACGCACACTGCACTTTATATCTTGCTAATACAGAGAGGATTCAAGTAATTGTGTTATGTGTCTTTACAACCACTTAACTATATAGAGTAGGTGAATATGCAAAGCATTTTTTGTAGGCCTTCCTGGATAGGGATGTACAGTAGGGCTAGGGGATCTCCTTGAAGGGAGGGTACACTCAGCCTGTGTGTGAACCATGTAACTGCAGACCAAAAGAGTTACGCCCTGTACATACGATACAATTTTCCAACAACAAAATCCATGGTTTATTTCCCACGGATGTTGGCTCAAACTTGTCTTGTATACACATGGTCACACAAAGTTGGTCGGAAATTCTGAACGTCAAGAACGCGGTGACGTACAACACATACAACAAGCCGGGAAAAATGAAGTTCAATAGCCAGTGCAGCTCTTCTGCTTGATTCCGAGCATGCGTGGCACATTGTGCATCGGAATTGTGTACATACGATCGGAATTTACGACAATGGATTTTGTTGTCGGAAAATTTGAGAACCAGAAATTCCGATGGAAAATGTCCAATGGAGCCTACACACGGTCGGAATTTTCAACAACAAGCTCCTATCACACATTTTCCGCCGGAAAATCCTATCATGTGTACGGGGCATTGGAGTTCGTAGCATGACCAGTATACATGAAGCAATGATCTCTCAGCTTTCTTTAAACAATGTGTGTGTGGTGTACAGGCAGTTTCTAGGTATCACCCTGGGTAAAATGAGTGGCTCTAAATATATGCTCCATCAGTCATTGGTGAAAGACAGAATCATTGAGGCCCAGGGAAAATTCTGGGTGTCAGATAAAGTGAGTAAGGGATGAAGGGGCTGGGGAAATGTGCGATACCAGAAAATACTTAGCGGTTACTGCTAAAGTGTGGATGGTTGGATGTTTAATCAAAGAGGCATGATATTTTGAGGGTGTCCACTGTGTTTTAAATAAAATATACCGTCCCATGTGTATAAATCTTGCTTATCTTATCGAATGAAATCCAACATCAATAGTGAGACTACTACCAGATCATTTATTACCACTGAATTTGGAGCAAAGGCATACCATAAGGGTGGACCACAGATCCTAGAGGTCAGTATTTGCCTAGGTATGGTACAATCCCCATACAGAATTAGGAATGGGATCAACCACCTTCCTAACCTCCCACATCATATCAAACCACTGTTACACCAAAAAAAAATCTTCAATAGTTCAGATTTTCCCAGGTTGGTTTATTTATAATGTTTCCAAAAAGCAGTAATATTTCTTTGTTACTTTGAAAAAAAAGCCACCTACACTTTTTGCGGCATGCGTGATGCCACTGTCACTGCCACTGTCTTTTTAGAAATCCAGTGTGTTTAGAACATCCTGTAAAGTATTCATGTATTCCTAACATTAAAACATCAGCATACTATTAGTCTCGGTTCACACTACAGCGACCAGAATGTCACCCAACTTAAGGCGCGACTTTGCTAGGCGACTTCCACAGGACTTCGGTGTGACTTAGCGCTACTTCCGCGAGACTTAGTGAGACTTCCATGACAGGCAACTTTGCCTGTGGCCAATCAGAATCAGCTCTTGTGACATAATTCCTTAATTCCTTTTCTGTTCTTTTCCTGGTTTCCTGTTTCCATCCCTGTGTCCTGTGATCCTGTGTGGTTGGTCAGAAACAATGTTCTATTGGCCCTATCTAATGACAGCTGTCCTAACAGCTGGTGTGACAGTATTGATGGAAGAGGAAGAGAGGAAGCGGAGGATGGGGATGAGAAGACGGCGGCGATACCGGATCTATCCAATAGAGAAGGCAGAGGCCAGTTCTGGGCCATGTATGAAAATTTGCGTGCTTATCAGGACACGTTTTTTAATTATACCCGGATATCCCTGGCAAGGTAAGTACATATGCCAAATGTGGATATGCACATATAGATGTGTGCGTACAGCTATCATTGGCTGATATTTCTGATTTTCAAATGGCCTTATTTATTATTATTTTTTAAACAGTTAGACGAATTGCTTGGTCTGGCTTCCATCCATCTGCAGCGACAGAACACATCCTTTCGGAGGAGTATCTCACCTACTGAAAGACTCATCATCACACTAAGGTAAACTATAGTGCCACATTTTTGTTTTATGCACAACAACAGTATAATTTATTACACCTTTGGCAGCAATCTAGGGGTTCCGGAGCAATCTTGGTAATCTAAGCATGATATTAAAAAAAATCCTGCAGCTTCATATTGCTTAATAGATTTTCTGCTAATAATCCTGCAAGTGGATTGTTTTCTCATCATTGATGCAGCAGATTATGCACCATGCATATTTTCAAATTTCCGTATATCATATACTGCACAGTATATCACCTAAACACCAAAAAAATTTGCAAATGCACCAAAATTTTTCTGTAAATAAACTTTTGTTTTAAGGTTCAATATTTTTTTTATAGAAATTCTACAAGTATAAAGTATAAAGTGTGTGCGTGGGGGGGAGAGACAGGGGAAGGGACACCAACATAATCAGATATGAGTAAGTAATAGCACCACACAACAAAATCTGACCTCAAACTAAAACTGTGAAATTGACCATAGTAAGGGAAATTGGACTTAGGCCTCAATGAAAAAATCTAGACAGAGCTAATAGAAATAACTGGGAGAGGGGGGTGGAATATACCGGACACAGAAAGGAGACCTACAAGGTAAAAAATATTTTTTATTACTGGAAAATGATTAAAAAGGTTGGAATAAAATCCAACAAAAAGTTCTGTAAAAAAAAAAAACACATACAAATAAAACAACATATGAAAATTGAAAAAGTGTAATCCATACAATGGTATAATATGGCATTGTCTGTACGGTTGACCACGCAGACAACGACTGTACAGATAACACCATATGATAAATGAAAAATCAGTGCAGCACTAATCACATAAATATATAAAAATCATATATGAATATGATTGAAGAAATTAATATAGTAAACTGAACATAGTATTGATAGCAGAAATGCAAATATAAAGTGCAAAAAGTGTTAGGAGAAATCTGTGTGTCAAAATGTTAGAAACACAAATGGATTGATTGACAGTAGTGACATTCATATATACTCTATAACAGTGTTTCTCAACTCCAGTACTCAAGGCACACCAACAGTTCATGTTTTCAGGCCTTCCATTATTTTACATAGATGATTTTATCAGTTTCACTGCCTTAGTAATTACCACAGCCTTTTCATCTGTGAGAAATCCTGAAAACATGACCTGTGGGGTCGCCTTGAGGACAGGAGTTGAGAAACACTGCTCTATAGTTACAAAAATAAAAAATCGATAAAGAATGAAAATGTCTATGATCTTAAATCAAGTGACTAACACATACCCACAATATGTATTGGCTAGGGTATTATGTAATCCAAAAACAAAAGAAAAAGTTGTGAAAAAGTGCAAATAAGTGTAGTAAGACAGATGGTCAAGATGATGATCCAAAAATTATGGACCCCAGATAATGTCTGTTTAAGACGAAACTCGTCGGATCCGAGTCCTGTTTACGTCATTGCGCCCTATCTTGCTGTCTACAAGAAAGATTATTTGATATGCGCTTTTATATCTGCTGAAATGTGAATGTTCTGTATTTTTAAAATAAAATGCCTTACTTTATGGTTTTACACTATGTCAAGGTTTTTGTTTCTCCCTTCTGGATACATATGCTAATCGAGTGATACTGAAAGGATCTTGTCCACCTCTGAATCCATTTTTGATGGTCCTGCATAGCTGCCTTTGATTATGCTGTAAAAGTGATGGTGGAAGCTGATTATCGCCCCAAGTGGTCTAAGGAGAGTCGTGTGGAGATTGGTGTGAAAATCTCATCATACTCATCATACACCCCTGCTTGTTCAGACCCACTAGGTATATGCCAATTGGGTCCTCATGTTCTGATAAGCCTCCTTATGTCCTAGTGGTGGTGGATCCACCTACAGTGGTGACCCCTCACGGTGTCTTTGGGACTCATCCATCATTTTCGGATCATCATCTTGACCATCTGTCTTACTACACTTACCGTATTTATCGGCGTATAACACGCACTTTTTTCCCCTTAAAATCAGGGGAAAATAATGGGTGCGTGTTATACGCCGATCCCCGCTAATTGTGATCTATCGGCGGCGATCGCCACCGACATTCACATAGCGTGTCGTTTTAAATATGGTGCCGCGGAGTTCGGAGGGACTCGGCGGCACTGAACGCGCCGCCGAAATCACAGTGACTGCTCGGAGCCGAGATACACATAGTCGAGTGTATTCGGCTCTTTCCGGCACCGCTCACAGTCCCGTCATTGGACCTGTGTTATGTCCATCATAGGGCGGGACTGGACATGACTGTGAGCGGCGCCGGAAAGAGCCGAATACACCCGACTATATGTATCTCGGCTCCGAGCAGTCACTGTGATTTCGGCGGTGCTCGTTCAGCGCCGCCGAGTCCCTCCGAACTTCGCGGCGCCATATTTAAAACTACTTCACATGCTATGTGAATGTCGGCGGTGGCAAGCATGGGGGCAAGGCTGCACTGACCACTGGGGCAAAGCTGCACTGACAAGGCTGCACTGGGGCAAAGCTGCACTGACAAGCCTGCACTGACAAGGCTGCACTGGGGTAAAGCTGCACTGACAAGACTGCACTGGGGCAAAGCTGCACTGACAAGACTGCACTGGGGCAAAGCTGCACTGACAAGGCTGCAATGGACACTGGGTCAAGGCTGCACTGACACTGAAAAGGCTGCAATGACACTAACAAAGCTGCAGATGAACACTGATGAGGCTGCATTGATGGGCATTTTAATGTAAGTTTTTTTTCCTTAAACTTCCCTCCTAAAACTTTTTTCCTTAAAATTCTCTCCTAAACTTGGGGTGCGTGTTATACGCCGGCGCGTGTTATACGCCGATAAATACGGTATTTGGACTTTTTCACAACTTTTTCTTTTCTTTTTGGATTACACAGCCAATACACATTGTGGGCATGTGTCAGTCACTTGATTTAAGGTCATAGACATTTTCATTCTTTATCAATTTTTAATTTGTTACTATAGAGTATATATGAATACATTTGCGTTTCTAACATTTTGACACACAGATTTTCCATTTTTGCACTTTATATTTGCTTTTTTGCTATCAATACTGTGCTTAATTTACTATATGAATATCTTCAATCATATTCAAATACGATTTTTATATATTTATGTGATTAGTGCTGTGCTGAGTTTTCCTTTACCCTACACACATTTTGTCCTTTGTAGTGCTGGCTGCTTTGCATTGGGATATTAGCGCGGTATTTTTCTTTATTTTATTTTAACACCATATTATACAATTGTATGAACTACTGTACACTTTTAACATTTTCATATGTTGTTCTATTTGTCTGTCTTTTATACAGAACTTTTTGTTGGATTTTATTCCAACCTTTTTAATCATTTTCCAATAATAAAAAATCTTGTTTACCTTATATGTCTCCTTTCTGTGGCCGATATAGTCATTCATTGTAGGATACTGGGCCCCCCCCAGTTATTTCTATTAGCTCTGTGAAATTGGTCAGGCATTAACAGGTACATCAGGCAAAAAACTAAGAAAACGAACATGTTGGGGTGACAGCTACAGCTATTTCACAATCTGAATGTGTGGTTGATCCACTGCTGGATGAAGGCCTTGGGGACTGGGTATCATGCAATGGTAATGCACTGAAACACCCTTGGGGTTAAAGGGGTGCCGATTGTGGAGGGAATTGGGAATGGAGTTGGATATGGGATTGGGGAATGAGATGTATTGATGACATTCCGATAGTATGGGTGGAAGCGAGGGGGATAGTAAGGGTGGGTTCTGGGTGGTAGAGGGGTTGGATGGGGATAATAGGGACTGGATGGTAGTGGTGGGCCAAAGCTAGGCAATGAGGTGGTTGCTGGCTCATCATGCCAACCGGCCTTCCACAAGTTATGTGGGCAGATATTTTTGAACATGCTGACCACAAGCATACCAGAAGCATGGTCTTTGGATTTATGATTTTTTCTAATTTTTTATGAAGTTTATCAACAACCTCAATAAAGCGATAAAGCGATCAATGCTTTGCCCACCCCTCCCTTTTGCAGGTCTGCTTGTCCAATGTCTGGAAAACTGGCTGGGCCCAGCTGGCTCCTCTGTGATAGCAGACTGCTCAGACAGGTTGCTATCAATTGCTTGGGATTCTTCCACAACAGAATTCTCCTGTGACTCTTGGTTAGTTTTCTCCTGCGATCCCTCCTGCCGTTCATCTCCCCTGTCTTCCAAACTGGCTTGTGTTCTGCAATAAAAATATAATACCGTTTAGGCACCCCATTCTTTAAAAAACTCTATAATAGCACTTGACAGATGTTATCTCGCTCTCTTATATCCATGAAAGGTTTAAAAAATCTAAGTCTCCAGCATGGACATATAGTACCACCCTATTGGCTGCCAATCCACTCCTTGCCTCCCTGCGTTTTCTTAGGTGGCCTTTGAAACAGTCCCTTAAACCTTTCCTTCATGTTTGCAATAGTTGCACTGCAAAACATAAAAAAAAATAACCAAAAATGTTTTTTTGTCTTTCAGGTACCTGACAACTGGTCATTCCCTAGTGAGCCTATATTATGAGTTCATGTTGGGCAAGTCCACAGTTGGCTACATCATCCAAGACACCTGCCAAATCTTATGGGATGTGCTTAACAACATTGTTATGAAGAAGCCTATGCAAGATGATTGGCTAGTTTTTTGGGAGCGGTGCAATTTTCCTAATTGCTTTGAAGCTTTAGATGGGAAGCAAGTTTGTGTCTTTAAGCCAGTTGGTAGCAGCAGTAGGTTCTTCAATTATGAAAAATTTAGCTTCTTTGTACTGCTAGCCGTGGCTGATGCAAACTACTGCTTCACCTATGTAGATATAGGATCATACGGAAGCAGTTCCGATTCAAGTATATTTATTAATTTCTCATTTGGTCAAAGGCTACAAGAGAATTGGCTAGATCTTCCTGAGAACTGTCCCTTTCCTGGCACAACTGAACCCCCCTACCCTATGTGTTCATTGTAGATAAGGCGTTTGCATTGGGGGAACACCTAATGGGGCCTTACTCCAACCGGAATCTGAGTTCCCCTAAGAAAGTGTTTAACTATCGTTTGACAAGGGCAAGAAGGGTGGTTGAGTGCAGATTTGGAATTCTTGCCAATAAATGGCGTTTGGTGTTCACCCCTATTGTGTTAAACCTTGTGTGCTCCACAATTATGTCTGGAAATGGGATGGGTACCATTTTGAGGATTTCCTTATGCATGAAATGGAAAGTGTACACTTTACTGCTACTATGGGATCCAGCGATGGTGCCACTGTTCGCGATTAATTTGCTTCATTTTTCCTTTCACCAGCTGGTGAACTAGAATGGCATATGGACGCTATATCCCAATTCATCATTCATTACTAATAAATAAAATATATATTTTGCTGCTGGGGCCTTTCAGTTTTGTTGTATAAAGCCTGGACAGGTATTGAGTTTATAACTTTTGATGTTATGCTATACTGGCATTAATCTTTGGAATACTGGTTTTGGTATCCTTCAAATAAAATGCTATACTCTGTGATATTGATAATTCATTGTCTCCATATTTTAACTATATTAAGGTATGTTATTGAACAACGTAAAGCTGACATGATTCCTATTCTGCAATAGGACTAGACACCAGTGATAGCCTGCACTGATGACCTGCACTGATACCCTACACGGATAGCTTGCACTGAAGAGACTGCACATTTGGGGATACATAGGGCTTGTGAAGACCAAAATAAAAAAAGGTTAAACTTACATTTTTCAGTACGTTCATTGGTTGACAGAATATCCCAATCGTCAAAACAGATTTGGCAGATCTCCAGCCATGCACTGCCCCTCTTTGCTTGGTCCTTATAATTAGGATCTGTGGTGTCATTAAGCATTGCACGCTTTCTCATGAGCCTTATGAGAACCTCATTATCAATGACTTCTCTGTGTACAACTTCTCTGCGGGCTCTTGAAGACATGGTCTGCAAAGCTGGCATGCAGGTAGGCCAGAATATGCAGAGATAACAGCATACAATAAGTGCTCTGGGAGAGGGGCTGCGCTTTGGGGAATGCCTGGGTAATCTTTTCTTCCTGTAAAGTCAGATCACAGTCGCTTCAATATAGATGAGGATCTGACTGGGAAGGCAACTTCCATTAAAGTCTATGGGTACAATTCGGATAGAAATCACCTTGAAGTAGTCCAGGAACCTTTTCTAAAGTCGGAGCGACTTTAGTAGTGTATAGTAAAACTGCTCTCATTCCCTTTAATGGAATTTCTAATGTCAAGCGACTTGGGGCGACTTGAAGTCTGACAAATCGGATCCCAAGTCACTGTAGTGTGAACTGAGCCTTAGTGTGAAAGGTACATTAAAACTAAATTAAATTTCTTTACAGATATGTTTTCAGTTTTTTTTTTTTAGTGCTAAATATAAACAAAATAACCTCAACAAAACTCATTCCTTTTTATTTTTAGATTTGTTATTGTGATAAAGTCCTTCTAAATTTTCCATCAGTAGCCACAAAGTAATGCTCTTCCTAAGAGCAAGTCAATTCACTAACGGAAGAAAATAGATCTTATATGTCAATGTGCTCTGGGCAAACTCCATTTGAAAAAAATCCAATGTAACGTTTGAGTGTTTCATTGTTTTCCCATACAATACGTCTTGACCACAGCCGCATATTGTTCATTACATGTCAGACTTAAGAAATTACACGTCTGTCACAAACATTTTGGGGATAGGCTGATGTTAAAATGTTTTTTTCTGTTTAATACAGCTTTTATTTTAGCTTTTTTTTAAATTATTCAGTAAAGTAAAGTACAGAAAGACATTTCATATTATGTTTGCTTGTGAAAAAAATGGAAATTAAAGCAGAACAGTCAGCACTAAATTAAACCAGAATGCTAAAAGTTGGATGAAGTGGATGCTTTTAGCAAAGCTTTACATATTTTTTTAAATGAACTCATGCTAACCTGAAGATGACTTTCTAGGCTGACTATGGAGACTGATAGGTAGTCATCATCTAATGTATCATATGAGTTGAGCATTTTAGTTACATTTATTAATATTTTTTTAAAATTTAAACAAAAAAAAAAGGCAATGTTCGTTGAAGAGCCCATGACCATTAGTATACTGTATCATTTTTTTTGTGCTTATGTAATTTGATATTCAGCAATCACCCAATTTTACTATAAAAACTAGTTACCAGGTAACCTCGTAGAGATGATGGGGCTCCAGGGTATCCTTTGATACACATTCTCTCATGTACCTGTAGGGCACTATGAGTTCAAAGAATAGTTGTGCATACAGTGTAGTGAATATCAAGGTCCATTGTCAATGATAACAAGATATTGCATAGTAATGATACAGTAAGTCCCCTATTTATGAACATGTTCCATTCTAGAAGCGTGTTCATAAGTCCATTTATAATGTATAAAAATAAATACAAAAAATACTGTAAATAAAACATTTTTAATTGTACAGTACCCTAAACTGTACAGTAGTATAGTACAGTGGCTGGGGATGGCATGGAGTGAACAGGAAAGAAGAGTTACTGACTGGAGGAAGTAGGGGAAGTACGAGATGGTGTTGCTGAAGGATTGTCAGCAATAGGAGATAGAGCTGCAATTTCACTCATGCCTGATGTTGATGAAACTGAAGGATATTCAGCAATAGGAGATGGAGGGCAAGCTGCAGTTTTACTAATTTCTAATATTTATGGCACAGGTATTGTTTCCTTGCTGGATTCAATTCTATCTACCCTATTGAAAAAATTATTTGGGGATGTCTGGATAGTAGCTCTTTTTTTCTCATCATAGATGACATGGTAACACTGGATGACATTCTGAATGTCTGCTGCAACCTTTGTGTACCATTCTACATTTCATTTGGGTCCTATGCCTCAAAAACTAACAGTGCCTCCTCAAATAAAGAAAATCCCCTTGCCATTTCCTGTGTCATGAATATCTTTGGTTCTTCAGTTAGTTCTTCCTCTTGGCTCTCTTCATCCTTTGGCTGGGCCTCCAATTCCATCAGGTTTTCATTAGTAAGCGCCTCGTGTTGCACAGCAAGGAGTTCAATGAAGTAGTTCTCTTGCAAATCTATCTCCGGCTTCTCACTGATGGTCACTAAGTTGCTGGAGACTTCTTTGGACTCTTCACCCACCTTGTCAAATCCACAAACATCATGAACAAACTGGGGGCAGAAGGAGCTGTGCCACCTAAAAATTTATAAATGTGCATGAACGTATATTGTGAGTTATTAGTCCCTATAAATCATCAAATCCATTGACCAAAAAAATTGAGATAGGTGTCCCTTTAAATGTTCACAGTGACAATTGGGTGAATGTTGTCACACCACAACAAAACAGTGCACCTCCACCACAAAAAAACATGTTTACCAGCTTGAGGCTATTGCCTAGCCAAGGACTTTATTGCTACTCCTGTTTCCTTGCTACATTCTGAACACAGAAGGTTAGCCACTTAGCATGGACACCATTCAGGGAATGCTCTGCAATTTCTGATTGGATTCAAAGTGTTCTCTGACTGGACAAGTTTGATAATCCATTCAGAGAAAGCTTTTCATTTATTCCGAAAATGGACCAATGTAACTATGCGTAAAATATCCATACCTGAAAATCTTCTTTAAAATATCTCTTTTTTCTTGTGAAAAAAAAAATATCTTTTTTATATAGGTATGTGGCTGTCATCTCAGATGACCTTATATTTTTATGGCTGGTTCCATTTAAGTGAGAGCTTAAACAATGCCCCTTTTACAGGCATTGAGTTTGTTTTAAAAAAAAAAAAACAAGGAGGGGGCGCCTCTGAATATATATCAATAAATCATTTATTATAAAAAAACAATACCCACTCACATGAAAGACTGCATGTATGCGTTTAAGCATGTCTCTGGATGAGAAGAGCGGAGGAGGACTACAGGTCTCAGCAAGTCCATGGATGGCTGGCAACACATCGAATCCAATGGGGATGGTGTGAGATGGTGAGGCACAGTGATTTCTCCTTTGGCTCATCAAAATTACACACTGGGCAAAGATAAAGTCACTGGTTTATTCATCTGTCCAGGTGTGGGTTCCGGAGATGGGGGAGGGATGCCCGGTCCTGTCACAGGCTATGCCTTGGTGTCTGTGTAGCTCGTCTGGCATCTCAAAAGGTAGAAAGACACGGCCGTGTATGGGGAGCCAGAACGAGGCCTGGAGAGCACAGCAGAGTGCGGCGCAGGGCCGTAATGTCACAAAAATGCGACGCATTTCTGAGTATTCACGCTATGGATGGAAATCATAGCAGCACTCCTTTGTCAAGCATGAGGTGTGTGATTACAGGGCACAGTTTTAAGGTCTCAATAGAGGGAGGGGTCAAATTAAATACATACATCGTTTCACAGACATAATTTAAAAAGCACAAGGAGCTAGAGGACAACATATTAGGGGGAAAACAATCAGTAAGATGGCAATATTAATAATAAATATATAATCAATAAATAATGAATAAAAACAATGGGGATGGATTATATCGTGGGAACATAAGAAAAGTAGGGATGAATATCATAATAATATGAATGTTAAAGTAAAATAGTAAAAACTGTAGAAACTGTAAAGCTACTAATAAGCGGTGGTACAGTATCAAATAAATATGGAACATGGCCCATGCCACAGCTAAATGGAGTAAATAGAGTATATAAATTATAAAATAATATATGATATACGAAACTATATGAATAGATAAATAAATCAGCCACTATATAAATATGGTATTGTAGGGAGTGTAATATATATATTAAAAGATACGGAATGGAAATAACCCGCAGCTTGTGGGAAAATGGGGTAAATAGATGATAAAAATACATATATTATTTATTTGAAGTTAAAATAGGAAATTCAAATAAAGAAGGGGAAATGAATAAGTATGTACTGTACTGGACTATAAGAGTGGTCTATACTGTATGAGAAAAAAAAAGGGGGGGAAGAGACGGGGATGCAAGGGGGGAGGGAAGGAGAAGAGAGGGAGGAAGAGGAGGGGAGGGGAGGAAGAAAAGGGGGGAGGGAAAGAAAAGGGCGGGTGGAGAATGGGAAGGAGGGGAAGAAGAAAGGAGGGGAAAGGTAATACTTACTGGAGAAAAAACGAACTGGAGAAAAGACGAACCCGCCACCCCCATACATATGATCAAAGAGAGAGACACAGTATATAGAAAAACAGATACCTGTAGTAAAAAATAACAAGAACTGTGGACTTTTTGTGGTGCTCAGCGAAATGCCGCGGGACGCTGTGCATGTCCTTGCCTCCCTCGATCAGCCGGCGATGCTGGCCAAAGCGTTACTTAAGGGGGCAGATGTGACCAACATAAATTAAACCACAGGGGCATGTGAGGCCATATATAACAAAATCAGAGGAGCAATTATAGAATTGGTCTAACACAAAAAGTCCACTATTGGCCTAAAAGTCTGGGTTATCGAGCAAATTTCCAAATCACTCACCGCAGCAGAACATTTTAAAAAACTGTGGGTGAGGGAGACATTCTGGATTTACACTCTCGATGTCCTCTCGTCCGGTGGTTTAAACGAAGGTATTGAGATTTCCACGGTCCTATAATCATTCACTGTATTCTAGTTAATATTTTTGATGTGATTATGGAGTCTATATTTACACATTTCTTGTTATTTTTTACTACAGGTATCTGTTTTTCTATATACTGTGTCTCTCTCTTTGATCATATGTATGGGGGTGGTGGGTTCGTCTTTTCTACAGTTCGTTATTTCTCCAGTAAGTATTACCTTTTCCCTCTTTTCTTCTTCCCCTTCTCCACCCCCCCTTTTGTTACCCTCCCCCCTTTTCTTCCTCCCCTCGCCTCCTCTTCCTCCCTCTCTTCTCCTTCCCTCCCGCCCTTTTTTCCCTCCCCCCCTCGCATCCCCCTCTCTTCCCCCCCCTTTATTTTTTCTCATACAGTATAGACCACTCTTATAGTCCAGTACAGTACACACTTATTCATTTCCCCTTCTTTATTTGAATTTCCTATTTTAACTCCAAATAAATAATATACTGTATGTATTTTTATCATCTATTTATCCCATTTTCCCACAAGCTACAGGTTATTTCCATTCCGTATCTTTTAATACATATATTACACTCCCTACGATACCATATTTATATAGTGGCCGATTTATTTATCTATTCATATGGTTTCGTATATCATATATTATTTTATAATTTATATACTCTATTTACTCCATTTAGCGGAGGCCATGTTTCATATTTGTTTGATACTGTACCACCGCTTATTAGTAGCTTTACAGTTTCTACTATTTTACTTTAACATCCATATTATTATGATATCCATCCCTACTTTTCTTATGTTCCCACGATATGATCCATTCCCATTGTTTTTATTCATTATTTATTGATTATATATTTCTTATTATTCTGCCATGTTACTGATTGATTTGCCCTTTAATATGTTGTCTTCTAGCTCCTTGTGCTTTTTAAATTATGTCTCCCCATACACGGCCGTGTCTTTCTACCTTTTGAGACGCCAGACGAGTTACACAGACACTGCGGCATAGCCTAGGCAGGACTGGGCGTCCCTCCCCCCATCTCCAGAACCCACACCTGGACAGATGAATAGACCAGTGACTTTATCTTTGCCCAGTGTGTAATTTTGATGAGCCAAAGGAGAGATCGCTGTGCCTCACCATCTCACACCATCCCCATTGGATTCGATGTGTTGCCAGCCATCCATGGACTTGCTGAGACCTGTAGTCCTCCTCCGCTCTTCTCTTCCAGAGACATGCTTAAACGCATACATGCAGTCTTTCATGTGAGTGGATATTGTTTTTTATAATAAATGATTTATTGATATATATTCAGAGGAGACCCTCTGCTTGTTTTTTCTGAGTTTTTTGTGGATCCTGCTTTTGGTCCTCTCGGCGGCTGCCCTGACAGACTCTTCCACTTATATATATACATATATATCTATTCTCGCCCCCCCTCCCCCCTGGACTATTAAGGAACACTTTACAGAGGTACTGTTGTATTGCGCCTGTTTTACTTGTCTAGAGTTTGTTTTTTAGCCTGTAAAAGCATCTCTGTGTAAGTCTATGTATCCATCTACACATAGGGGTTTACAGGAGTATTAGAAAAGGAATGTGAACAGGGTTTAAAAAAAAACACCAGGAGACGAGCAGAAAAAAGTTGGAACGCACTTAAACATGTGTGCAATACGCAGCTTTTACTGCATTTTCCTGCTAGGAATTTTGGCACTTAGAAGGGCTTTTACAGATGCCCCGTGTGCATGAAGGCCTAAAGACAACTATTTTTAAATGTATTTTTTATTGCATGTAAATGTTGTTTTGACTGTAGAAGGCTTCAGGACTTTATTTGTCATAGTGATAAGTAAACTAGTGCCTAGGGCAAAATAGTTAGATGGGACATTATACACTTTTCCTATTTTATTTACTTCTTTAGGCCCCCTTGGACATTTATGTCTTAATTAATCCAAAGTCTGTACAGGAAAGGGGGTGTTGAAAAGAGTCAGAAGGCTCTTTGTAGTTAAGTAAACATGAAACCATCCCTCTTTCTCTTATTTGATGGTCTGTATAGCATTTTCTCCATTAGCTGATACAATATTTTTACTAAAAAAATTCAAAGCAACTTGTTTAAAAAAAATAGAGATTTACTGAACATAATTAGAATTTCAGTTCCAGTAGATTAATTTCCTCCCATGGCTTGAAGTACCATCTCTATGCTGACAACACCATACTTCTTTTTCTACTTATTAGCTCACCCTTTCAATCTCCGTGCACATTCCTAATTTACTACAACATAATTGACATATCAGTATGGATGTCACACCACTCTCCAAAACTAACTCTTTTCAATAATGAGCTTATATTATTTCCTTCTCCTGTGCCATTTCCCCCATATTTTACATTAAGAAAGTACAACCTTCAGTACCTCCTAACCAATATAATTATGAGAAGAAATCAGCGCAAACAAAAATCAAATAAAATCAAGTCCCATATAAAGAATTGAACCACTATGTAATGAACAAGTGACAGTTCATACATCTTCGCAGTGCTTCTGGTGACCCACCACCTCCAAATAAAATGGCCGCTCACCTAAAATACCAGACCCCACTACAGAGTCATATACACCTCTGACCAATTCCTCCTATGAGAGGTACAGCAAACATTCCTCTTCCTCCCATCTCAGGGTATAGCTGCTGCCCTTCTCTCCTTACTCCTCAGTCATCAGCAAAATATACCATAAAATAAAGCGGAAAGCCCAGCCCTTCCTTCTCTGAGCTGGTCGCTCAGCTGTCTCAGTCTGATTCATGGTTTCTGACAGTAGGCGAAGGCCATGAATTCAGAAGTACAGTTAAATCACACTTGTTTAATAATAATAATAAAAAAAGGTAAACAGAGTAAACATAGTCAAAACATAGCCAGAGTTCAGGAAGCGGAATGGATAGTCAGACAAGCCAAAACAACAGGGAGCCAGAAGGAATGTCAGCCAAGCAAGTATTTAACAGGAACACAGGAGAGCGTCTCTAGAGATGTGACCAAGGCGAAGGCAGAGATCATCTGGACTGGACGGCTTAAGTAGGCAGGACCGACGAGCACGATCATCAACAGGTGAGTCACTGTGGAGACATAGGAGCTGGCAATTAGCCGACAGCATCTCAAAGTATATCTCAACCTGGTTGAGAGACCCTCTACATTGGACTGGATCACCCCCAAATCGCTGGATAAGTGGAACGGAACCAGACATACCTCTTAAAGAGGTAATACTCGAAGCTGGTGCCTGCACAGAGACTGGAGCAGCAGCAGGGACGGCCTGCAACACAGGTTGTACTGGAGCAGCCACAGTGGGAGATTCCAGGTGAGCCGTGCAACTCAGGAGCGGTTGTATCGCCAAGGCAAACTGATCCATGCAGAGATCCTGCTCATCCAATCTGGAAGAAATAAATAAATTTATACACACTCCTGGCTGCTAGCATGTTTGAATTTGCTCTGTGGAAGATGGGCTTTCAGAGGAAGTGATCTGGATGGTCTGTGCTCGATTAGCTTCAGTGGAAGGTAGTAAAAAAATAAAAATAAAGGAAATTGCAAAAAATAGAATATAAAAAGTTAATAAAAAAATAACATAAAAATTAAAAAAAACAAGAGATTTTTAAAACGACTTGCCTCTATGTACACGCACATACCCTGTTTCCCCGAAAATAAGACCTAGCGTGATTGTCGGTGATGGCTGCAATATAAGCCCTACACCCCAAATAAGCCCTAGTTAAAGTCCTTGTAGGTCTTATTTTCAGGGTAGGGCTTATTTTCGGGGAAACAGGGTAGGGATTTTTTTTGGGGTAGGGCTTATATTGCAGCCATCAGCGACAACCACGCTAGGTCTTATTTTCGGGGAAACAGGGTAGGAACATAAATGCATGCATGCTTACCTACATATGAAAACAATGTTTGCGCTACACATGTTGCGTGTTGCTGCAAACATCAGCATGAGAGCAATAACTCTAGGGCCATTATTCATGGTTAACTCTAATCTAATAACCTGTAAAGCCTTTTTAAAGCAATGTTAAACAAGTCTGGATACCAAAGTTTGCCATTTCACAGGCATGCGCAATTTAAGAGCCTGATAATGTGAGTATCTCTCCGGTTATACTCGTCGCAACCTCATCTTTTACAGTTTCCAAAAAAAGTGGGTAATATATTGTGTTTGTGTGCACTTAGGTGTATTTTTTACTGGCCATTAGCATTTGATAAACATGTGCATTAATGTCATGTAGCATAAACATTTGCAACTACCACCATTTTATACTCCAGGGTCTTTTCTTTCCAAAATTCATATACGTCTTGGGGGGGTAACTAATCTTCAGGCCTAAAATGGGCATTTTGACGTGTGCAAAAATGGAAAAAACACCTTTGGTAGCAAAGTGGTTAATCCTGATGATATAGTGATTATGAGTGATTATTTAATACTGTGATTGTGGCTGCACAAGAAGTCCCAAGCCTGGAGGTGTATCATTCCTATTAGGGATGAGCTCAAGGTGCTGTCCGAACAAAGCTTTGCCTCTTTGGGCATTTATCTGAACACCAGACTTTTTGCTTGTTCAGCAAGAACTGAATATCATGTATAGTAGCAGTATTTCTATCATTCTTATTTATGACAACTTCCTATCAATGGTCTGGACATTTACGTTATATTATTTAGATTGTACTTAACACTTTGATTTATTTATTCATTTAATTCATTCACTTTATTTATTTGTTTAAGCATTGCCTTTGCAGGTTTTGGTTAATGGTTAAGGATTTTGATTAGGGGTAGCAGCTGGAATGGAGGGATTACTCACCTGCACTGAGGGACATCCTCATCAGTCTGATAAGCTATCTATGCCATGCTATTTGGCCATGCCAAAAAGTCTGCTCGTGTGTATAGAGCAGTTTGTGGACCAGTATAGATGGTCAGGGCTGTGTGTGCATTCACGTGTGTTTGTGTGAATTGGTGTGCATTTTCAGCACTGGTTTTTGGCACTCAGTGACCTATTAAAGACTTAACATCTTTAAGTAATAAATTCATCAGTTTCAATGACCCGTAACCAGACCTGTATCCTAATTATCCTGTGCTTTGACTTGGCTTGCCTCCTATCTCTGCTTGATTCCAATATCCTGCTGTAAACTTTGGTTTTTGCATTGACTCTGTCCTCTGACTGCTGTTTTGTCCTTCTTCTGCCTGTCTATTGACCCCTGATTTCCAGTATTTCGGCACTATCCAGATTGTCATCTTGCTACCCACTGTATCAGGACCTCCCACAGGCACTTGTGCCACTCCACTTCCTGATACACCCTGTAAAGAACTCTAGGGAATACTGGATAGAAGATGTAAAGCATCAGACCATTCTCTACCAGATAGATGACACTGACAGAGAGATCACCTCTTTGAAGGCTCTGACACACTGAAACCATGACTAAGGCTATACTAATTCTGTCCTGGCCTTGAGAGTTTACCGTGTATTCCTATGGAGAATCCACAATCGGGTACATGATACAGCTTTTAGGAGCCCTGTTATTGTTAGTAAATTTTCTATTAAAATATATTGCGAATGCAGGCCAGTGGAAACAGCATCCTAAAGTTACAGGATAAGCTTCCGAACACCTACCTTCATTCTGTAGAAGTGTACCTATGTGCTTACAAGAAACCTTATCCACTCTACCTACAAGTTGTGGTTTGAGATGGACTTGAAAGCCTAGCTCAAAGCAAAAAAATGTATTTTAGTTTTAGATAGGGCAAGAGAGAGTTAAAATTTCTGTCAGATTTTCTTTTTTTTTTCACTTGTCACTCTTTCACAAAAAACAGGAGGCTGCAGGGGTCATGAGGATGTTAAAGTAAGGACAGCAATGAAAACATGATCAGAAATCCCAACCACTCGTCACTCTACTAAACATTCTACATTCTTTTAAATCTTCTTACACACATTAAACCCATAAACCTTGTGCAACAAGCAGTTGTTGGGATTGGGTCTCTTTTCACTTACATTAGCCTAAAAATATTAATTTTCGAAAAAAACACACTGGTATTTGTCAGACAGGAACCACTGTGTGCAGAGCATCCAACCATGTGCTTACAGCCAGAGTGACATTCACCACAGTGAATTTAAATTTGTGTTAGAAACAGTCTGAGTACATATGTATCCTGTCAAGGACATAGCAAGTGCTTGGGGCCTTGGGGATAGGGTGAGAATATAGAGTGTTGAGGATATTGTAAAAGTTTTGCAGAAGGACATGCTGGGCCATGGAGCTCCCTGCAGGAGACCTAGGGACACATGAAGTGCTCTGCTGGATGTATAGAAAGTACATGTGACACCCTGCCTGCCACATATTAAGTTCAGGATAACCCATTCAACAATCCAGCAACATAGTCAAAACATCGCCAGCACCCCCTGTAATGTGGCAACACATGTACACACCGCTAAGGACATGGCAACCACATAGGCTATCACACCAGGAACATAGCATGGCGTACTCAGACATATTTAGGGTTGTGATTTCATGTGATGTAACATTGTCTGTATTTTATCATACTGAAGGATATGTATTGTGACGTTGCAGTGTTTAGACAGACTGATTTTTCTGTTAGCCATCTGGATTCAGTGAGATTGAAATTACTGAAGGCAAATATAATTTTAAGAATATACCAAGTGTAAGCTCACATTTCATAAATCATAATCTGACTTTAGGTACGGTGCTAAATATATTTCTTCTGTGTACTAAAGTAAGTTAACTATAGTAGGTGCATTATCAACCTGCATTATTTTTTTATGCTAGCATTAGTATTTTATACTTTAGGTTCACTTTTTAAATGAGAACTTTGCAATGTCGGCAGTGCTCATATAATCTCCTACAAATAATTTAAGCCAAATTCCTAACAAAACCTTATTTTCTTCTAGTAATGCACAACATTGGAACAGTATGAACCTCTGCCATGTTTCTAAAGCCTCACATCCTAGACGACGCTGGCTATAGCGCAACGCATTGGGAGGGGCTTCACACGTGACCATATTTCGCAAGTTGGCCTGACCGCTTGGACCTTCTGGTTGTTTGTAACACATGCTGTGTAATTCCTTTAAAATTGTAAGTGGGATTTTATCATTTTATTAAAATCTTGGTGAAATACTGCACTATGTGGATTTTCCTCTGTACCTTATCTTCCTCCATGGAGTCTATCTTGGCTTAGGAGATCATGGAAACTTTGCATGCAAGATCATGGTGTATATGGCAGCTATGCAGGAAGGCATCTGATGGTTTCCTTGTGGGATCAGAGAAGCTGGTAAGGAGCTCATTTAATAGTTTGTGGTAATTCCTTTTGGAAGGACTTTTTCTTCGGTGGTGCACGTTATCATCATTCCTTCATGGCAAAGAAAGAAGAACTATTTATGTTTAGAAAATCTGAGCACTTTTTTGCACCATAGATATATATATATATTATAATTATTTTTTAATGCACTTTTATTGTGTCTCTTATGAGTTTTTATTGTATTTGTTTTACTTATTTTTTGTCACTGAGCTTTACAGTTTTTTTGCAAGCGCACAATAATTATCTTGGGTTTAGTATGTTTTTAAAGCTATCTGTGTTCCAACTAGAGTGATTTTCTCTCACTTCCTGGGTGGTCCTCAGGATGGGAAGTATGTAGAATTTAACCAATAGTAACATTGACAGCAATTAAATCGCTTTTGAAGCAGACGGTAGATGGCAGATGAACAGGTGAAATCTGTGAATGGAATGGGGAGCAGAGATGAGATATGTGGATAAAAAAAGGGGGGATGGGATGGAGGATGTGTGCAGAGGTGAAAGCTGTGGATGGAGGGAGAATACAGAAGTAAAAGCTGTGAAGGGGATTGGGAGCAGAGGTGAAAATTGTGGATAGGGATGTGCAGATGTGAAAGCTGTGGATAGGAGGTGGCTGGGTACAGATGTGATTACTGTGGATTGGGGTGAGCTGTAGACAGTGGGTGCAGAAGTGAAATGTGGAGGGGCAGCAAGCTGTAGGGGGGTGCAGAGGTGAACTAAAGGTTTGTGCTGCAGAGATGAGCTGTGTACAGGGGGTGCATAGGGGAACTGTCGATAAGGGATGCAGAGTTCAGTTGTGGATGGGTGGGGGGGGGGGTTGTACAGCAGAGGTAAGCAGTCAAAGATGGATATAGAGGTGAGCATTAGCTAGTTACTCTGCAGAAGTTTACAGGGGACAGAATTTTGTAACGTACCTTGTTTACACATTACATACTGAAAACCGTTATACTCTGTGTGCTATGCTATATGTTACACACATCTTACTATATATAGCTGCTGGACTGTACTCCTGAATGCTGCACTCTGTACAATGGGTTGTACACTACATGTTCCTAAGCCCTGCACTTTGTATGATTGACTCTTTGTTACATGCACTCTGTACACCGAGCTATATATTACATAATCCTGACCTCTCTGTATGCTGAAGTCAGGAGTGTACAAAGTACATCACAGAATACAGAGCTCAGTGGCATCACTATGGGGGTGCAGACCATACCCACCAGAGCGGTGACACCCACTAGCATAGCTACAGGGGTCAGAGGGGTCACAATTATGACCTCGCCTCTGCTCCAGGGACCCCTGTCACAATATTCCCTGTCATACTCATGTCAATGGGGAAAAGTAAACTCAGAGGGCCTGGGCTGCCAGGAGTTGTAGTCTTTTCCTGCAGACAAGATGGGGCACTGTGGCGAGTGATGGAAAACAATTCCCATGATGCTTTGTGCCGGTGTACAGTCACGGGGTGCAGCTCAGGGGTCCTGGCTGGCCCGGCCCTCTGAGTTTACTTTTTACAGTGTGACAGGGCAGGTTGAGTGGAGAGCAAGATCTGGAGTTTAGGAAGTGGGCAGAGGTGTGCGCAGAAGAGAGGGAGACTTCTATAGTGTTCAGTGGATTGGAGAGTCTGCATAAGGTGAGCTGCCTAAAGACTGCAGAGGAAATGCATGGTGATTATTCAGCGCCTGCCTGACAATGTTTTTTTGTGTGTGTTGCATGGTGCTGCAAGTGCCTGTTGTATATGCATTGCAGCACCGCCTCTGGCTGCCTCACAAAACTCTCAGACCCGAACAAGACACATCCTGGAGATCTAGAGAAGGGGGGCTTCAAGGGAGTTGAGTCTGTATTAAGGCGGGGGGGTGACACTATGTTTTACCGCACCTGGTTTAACCAACTCTAGTGGCACCAGAGGTCAGCAGTCAAAAGTATTTAATGGAAGAAATTTATCAAACATGGAGCAGACAGAATCTGGAGCAGTTCTGCAATATTAACCAATCCGTTTCTTTCTTCAATTTGTTCAGATACGATTTGAAAATGAAAGATAGATGCTGATTGGCATGTGTGCTGTGCATACGGTGAGTAAGCTCAGGTTCTATTTAACAATATCCCTTTGCGAGTCAGCGCAGTGAGGGTACACCCACTGGGGTTGATTTACTAAAACTGATGCACTCAGAATCTGTGCAAGGTAGCCAATCAGCTTCTAACCTCAGCTTGTTCAATTAAGCTTTGACAATAAAGGCTGGGTTCACACTGGTACGACAAAGGCTCTGACATTGGGAGCTCATGTCGCATGACGTGTGAAAATCAATGTTTCCCTATGAGAGCAGTCTTAACTGGTCCGACACAAGTCGGTCCAACTTTGAAAATGCTCCCTGCACTATTATGGTCTGACTTTGAACCTACTTCAGCCCATTGAATATCACTAAAGTCGGATGGTCTTGAAAGGGAATTCCACGCCAAATAAAAAAAAAACGGCATGGGTTCCCCTTTCAAGAGCATACCAGGCCCTTCAGTCTGGTATGGATTTTATGGGAAACCCCCATGCCGAAAAAACGTTGTGGGGTCCCCCCATAATCCATACCAGACCCTTATCTGAGCACGCAGCCCGGCAGGTCAGGAAAGGGGGCGGGGATGAGCAAACGCCCCCCTCTCCTAAACCATACCAGACTGCATGCCCTCAACATGGCGCCCCCCACCCCAAAGCACTTTGTCCTCATGTTGATGAGGACAAGTGCCTCTTTCCGACAACCCTGGCCATTGGTTGTCAGGGTCTGCGGGGGGGCTTATCGGAATCTGGAAGCCCCCTACCCATTTACCTAAAAAAGTGTCAAAAATAAAACACAATACACAGGTTTTTAAAGCAATTTATTAAGGCAGTTCCGGCATCTCTTCCGATTTCTTCTCCCCTCTCTGACTCTTCTGCCTCCTCCGCTGACGTCTTCTGCCTCTGCCGGTTCTTCTCCCTTCTCCGCTTATGTCCTTTAGCCCCCTCTGGTTCTTCTCCCCCTGTCCGCTCTCTTCTGCCTCTGCTGGGTCTTCTCTGCTATCTTCTCACTCTTTTGCTGGGTCTTCTCCGCTGTCTTCTCCCTCTTTTCTTCCGATGTTGACTTGACGCTCTTTCCCGCTCTAATGCTGGGTGCGCAGTGTGCCACTACTTATATTAGCATGGGGTGGGGTCACCCAGTGATGCCCCTTATGATTTCACCCCCATCGCGCTCCGGTCAGTGACGTCATAAGGGGTAGGGCCTCTGGCTGACATCACCTGGTGACCCTGCCCCATGCCAATATAAGTAGAGGCACACCACGTACCCAGCATTAGAGCGGGAGAGAGCATCGAGTCAACATCGGAAGAAGAACGGGGAGAAGACGTTGGAGAAGACCCGGCAAAAGAGCGAGAAGACAGTGGACAAGACCGGGCAGACGCAGAAGATCGTGGACAGAGGGAGAAGAACCGAAGAGGGCTAGAAGATATCAGCGGAGAAGACCCGGAGAGGGGAGAAGAAATGGCAGTGGCAGAAGACGTCAACCGAGGAGGCAGAAGAGCCGGAGAGGGGAAAAAAAATCGGAAGGGACGCTGGAGCTGCCAAATACTTTAAAAACCTGTGTACTGCATTTTATTTTTGACACTTTTTTTTTAGGTGAATAGGTAGAGGTACAATGTACCCCATACTCATTCACATATGGTGGGGGGCCGGGATCTGGGGGCCCCCTTGTTAAAGGGGCCTTACAGATTCTCATAAGCCCCCCACCCGCAGACCCCGACAACTAATGGCCAGGGTTGTCGGGAAGAGGCCCTTGTCCTTATCAACATGGAGACAAGGTGCTTTGGGGGGCGCAGGTCCCCCTGCCCCCTTGCCCAAAAGCACCCACCCCCCATGTTGAGGGCATACGGCCTGGTACGATTCAGGAGGGGGGGCGCTCGCTCCACCCCCTTTCCTGACCTGCTGGGCTGTGTGCTCGGATAAGGGTCTGGTATGGATTTTGTGGGGACCCACATGCTGTTTTTTCGGTGTGGGGGTTCCCCTTAAAATCCATACCAGACCGAAGGGCCTGGTATGCTCTTGGAGGGGGAGCCCATGCCGTTTTTTTTAACATTTTGAGTAGAGTTCCCCCTAAAGAATTATACCAGACACAGTGCCTGGCATTGTTGGAGATCAAAGTCGGATTCTTGTTCATTGAAGTCAGATGCATGTCACACTTCAAGTCGCAGGGCGAAGTCAGATCCACAGTCGTACGACTGTCGTGTCATACCTAAGGCTGGGTTCACACTGGTACAACATATGATTTGACTTTGGGAGCACATGACGCATGACGTGTGTAAATTAATGATTTCCTATGAGAGCTGTTTTAACTGGTCTGACACAAGTCGGTCCGACTTTGAAAATGGTTTCTGCACTACTTTGGTTGACTTTGGTCCTACTTCTGCCCATTGAATATCATTGAAGTCAGATCAAAGTCAGATCCTTGTCCTATCCATCCGACTTGTAACACCTGACATGATGATTACAGTAGCAGTAAAAGGAATTTATGTCACACTGGGATTGTTTTGATTGGTCAAAGGACAAGTCAGACTCAAAGTCGGAGCAAAATCTTATCCTATTCATTCAAGTCAGATGGAAGAAGAACCAAAGTAGAACCTATGTCTCAAGGCAAAGTAGGATGACAGTTGTACAACAGTCATGTTATTCCAGTGTGAACCCAGCCTTAAACCTGGAAGTTGATTGGTTTCTATGCAGTGCTGCACCACATTATTGCACCATGCAGTTTTAATAAGTAACCCTCACTGTTTGCTGTGGTAATACCCCTGCCACTAACAGTTTACATAATTGAAATGTATCTGGCTGCCTTTGAATGAAAAATACTATATATACCATATTGTGCCTTAAACTTCTATCCTATAGACATCTACAAACCTAGATATAATTTTCTAGTAATGTCCCACAGCTAAAATGAGAAGGTCTTCTCTTAATGCAGCTTCAGCACAGCAGTACCGCCTTAAACAAGTAGTTGTATCAAAAAAAGAAAGAAAAAATGTAAGGAAATAATATTACTATTCTAATTGCTGATGCCAAGAAATTTTTTTTTGGAGCATTGCCTTTGCAAATTAAAGTGTACTTAAACCCTAGTAAAAAAACATAAGACTAAACAGTAAACAATATAAATGTAAAATTAAACAATAAAAACAATCAATCCAGTGAGAAATCAAGTGCTGACTTATGCACTCTGCAGTGCTTTCTCAAATAATATTATCAACCCTGCTCAACTCACATATGTGAATTACACAACACCTTCCTACTATGTTATGGATATGGGGAAAGGGGTTGTTCTATAGTTTGAACTCACTTTCTGGCCTGTTGAGACAATGCTTTTTCTCTATTGATACAGTACAATGAGTGAGCTTTTTCTTCTTTGGACTGGAAGTGTGTTACCGACAGGATCACCAGGTGATAATACATAAAGAAAAACAATGCAGCCACCACATCTGACAACTGGAAACCTACAATATTTTACATTTTTTTTTTTTTGGGTTTAGACTGTAAAGCATTGTTGTGTTTGCAGACCACACAAAACAAAGTTTTTTTCAAAGATTGAAAACAAACTCCTAAAAGAAGTAAAAAATATCTATTATATTGTTATTGATAGAAAAAATGTTGTGGTTTTGGTTAATTTGTGTGTAGACTAAAGCGTTGTTTAAGGCTTCATGCACCCAAGCTTATGAAAATAAGCAGCAACACTTTTTTCTGACTGAGTTTGGCAGAAAAAAACATCTTTAATGTTACAATATGTATGTGCATTTATGTATGTACATACAGTAATGGTGTTTGAGCATTAATGCATTCTACTGGCATGAATATTAATTTATTCTGGCCATTGGAATACATTTCTGCACGTGTAGCTGCAATTACCTGCATTTTTTTCTGCTTAAAAAGCTTCTCATAGAACATGCCTGGTGCTTTTTTTTTTTATTTATGCCTGTAAACGCTCCTCTTCAAATATTCCAGTAAATGCCCTTGTGTGCATGGCTCTATAAACTAACATAGAGGTGCTTTTAAAGGTATGAAAAAAAATGCTGACCGTTTATATAAGCATTTTTTTGTGCATGAAGCCTTTATGTCCAATAATTATACTGCCTAGAAAAGATAATTGTGTATACATGAGGTTTCCAGAAAAGAAACCAGAGAAAACAATTGTAAAATAATCATAATGTTGCTTACCAAGAAAAAGGGCTGTAATTCTTGTGCGATATTTTTTTCTGTGGCAAAAGTATTAACTGTGCTAAAGCTAGTTGTAGACCATGCTGGACATCATTCAAACCGGGAGTCTGAAGACATCTAGTATGTAGAGTTCATGCAGCTGGATTGTACACAATAACTTTGCAGGAAATCGACTTCTACACACACCTTCAAATCTTAGCATGAAGCCCGATTACAGTTCACTATTTTAAAGTAAATATTCACAAACATAAAAGAATTTAGCCATACAGCTTGAAAATCACTTCTTTAGATAGTCCTATGCTTATTTTTTTGATGGTGTATACAGCCCAGACTGCAAAACAAATGCAGCAATAAAGATAAAATATATGAGAAACACTTTCAATCACATCAAAAAAATATTTTCTTTGTATTGAATAAAATGACAAGCAATATCAACGTAAAAATTCATTTTCTTTTCATTTTATTTACAAAATGTATTAAAACTCTGTACACACCTCATTTAAATGAGGGTAGGTAATCTGTCCACACATGCAGTTATTTGTCTTTACAGCCATAAGTTTGCTTGGCAATTTTACTGCTCACCAATCTGCAGTTAAAAAAAACTGAAATTCAAACAAAACAAAATAAATGTTGAGATACAAAGAAAAATATATATCCCAAAAGGTTCTACTGCTGACTTTTCTCAGTTATAGCAGGAAAATGTAAGCAATCAGTAATTTTTACATGCATTTTGTTTTTATTAAAAAATACCGAACATCCCTGCTTCGGTATGAAGCTCACACTCTTAAAAATGGTTTCATTCATAAACAAACTTAGAGGTTTAACACTCCCCTGGATAGAGACCTCCATATAAAAAAAGAACAAAAAACAAAAAAACGAGAACAAATCTTGGTTGCTCTATCACAGGAAAGGTTAACATAACTAGGAATACATGATTCTAGCATTTTCTGCACAGCGTTTCGTTTCCCAAAATGGGATATTAATAGCATTAAGACCTTGAAGAAAAATCACAGTTCCATTAGAAGTTCTACTTCTCAGCTGGCGTTCTTGTTTCTTTACTCATAATACACTGTTCTTTCACACATAGGTTCAGCTGAGAAGGTATGAAAAGGCCAGTCTTTATATATATAGTTTTGGAAAAAAAGTACATTACATATCTGTGTTTTTATAACAAGACAATTACAATGGAGTTGAATGAGATATTTTATGATGTTTATGGGTGAAGATCAGTTTGAGTTTCCCCCTATTTTTTTAACAAAGGTCTCAGTTGCTGAATTTTCTTGCTCTCCTTATAAGTTTTAATAGTATTATAGGTTTAAAATGGTGCGTAATACCTTTCAGGTACACACTAACAGGCCCAGTTAATAATGCAGCACAAAGTGCAATGAATGTTCAAAATGTAGTCACCAGTTGCAGTCAATTTATTTCACTTTTCTGTGAAAATGAGAAAGGCTTATTTGATGCTGTTGGCATCCAAACTACCTTATTAAAAAGGCTGATAATTTCAAATGAGGAAAAGAGAACAATCTGAAACATGTACACAAACTACAGACACAAATCAATGTAAATAAATGAAATATTACTCTGACAATTTAAAATTAACTGCTATTAATCGAGGATTTTAGTTTATTTGCTTTAATTCTTTAGGAAATAGGAAACCTTAATTTCAAGCTTCAATACCTTTACATTTCCAGATACAAGACTTTAAGAAAACATATTTACTTTTTACAGACTCTCTTCCAATAAAATTCAGTTTTATTTCTTAGAATTTTGGACTGCTTTTTGAGACTTAAGAATTTATTTATGGGATTTTCATTTCAAGAATCCTCTAAAAAAATAGAAAAGAACACCTTTCCAAAAGCAGTTTTTTTTTATAATTTAGTAGTATGACCTGAAGGAGAAATGGTATTACCATCTGGGAGCTGTTCTGGTTTCCAAAGTTACATGCGAGCAATAGTTACACAATTCTGTTGACTGCATGGTGCTTTTAAATGGAAGACATAAGTAGTTTGGATAAATTCTCTACATGAAAAAATAATTTTCTATTTTTAATCATAACATTTTGTCTCTCAAGTTTTGTACAACACTTTTTGTTATGTTATTGAAGTCAAAATGCCTAATTTTTATACTTTTTTAAATGTAAAAGGAATGGTAATTTAATGCCATAGGACACAGCATATTATTTATTTTTACCAGGATATAGATGGTCTTGGAAGTGTCTGTCTTAAGAATGATATTACTAATAAATGTAAACTACTGTCTAAGATATAACATCTGAGGTAAAAAAAAAGGGGTTGTGTAAGCAAAATATAAAAATACTTCCAGGAGAATAAACCTTGTGAACTGAAATGTGGGTTTTATTCAAAATTTCTTGACTTATCGCTGTTTACTGAAGCTGTTTACATCTATCAGACACCTGGCTGACAATGGGATATCATTACTTGTTCTAATGATATATTGTAAAATAATCACGGGGAGGCTGCAAAAGATTGAGCAGTTTAAGGGAAAAAATGTGTCATTTGGAGGACAGCAATGTGATGCTCTAGGTTCTGATTGCGTACAGATTTTTCCTGTTTCATTCAGAACATCTAAAGTGGGCCTAGCCTTACAGAAGTTCTTTTACCTGAAGTGTATTTACACTAAATATTATATAAGTATATCTTACATGTACCTATTACCTCTCAAGGAAATCATAGTGCTCCAATTGGCAGTGTCTTTATCATCTTTCAACCCAGAAGACCAGCGTCATAGAAGGTTATCACCTACTTTTCAAGTCTAAAATTCTTCTTCTGGATAACACAATAATTTAAATCCTGGTGCCTGCACATTTAACTTTATGGCCTGTGTGTACTTATGTACAAATATACTAGGGGTTCTTGCTGCTTTTAACCCTGCAAACTGCTAGAAAAAAACAGATACTAAAGAAATGCTTTTTTTGTCTTCTCTGCAGCAGGCTGATGAATTTATTCTCCAATGTTCCTCGCAGGCTAACTTTGAGATATTCACTTTTATTGACATTCAAAACATATGTAAATCCTGAACCTACAGTATGTTTGTTTGGAATGATGCCTTGCTATATTCAGTTGCCTTAAGCTATTTTTTTAATCTGTTGCAAAGTTTCTTATCCTGAGATACTACCACTAACAGCACTTCCTGATGCAGGCTAATGTCATTAGGCTGCCTTCAATAAGCAGCAGCATTGTCAGCTTACCATGCACACTGCTTTAGTTAGCCACTGGGCTGCCTATGAGATCTACAGAGGCATGCACAGATCTGATGTGCAGTCCAACAACCAACTGAAGGAAGATGATGTACAGCAGGCTGTCAATTGTGTGGCAGTAGTTTAGTTTAGTGTTGTCAAGCTGCAATGGGAGGTGCTGTTATTGGCAGGATTTCCATTTAAGAAACTTTGTAACAGATTCACCAAAATGGTTTGCTTAAGAAAAGTTTATATATTAAGACATGACACTAAACATAATGAAAACTAGATTTGGGGTTTACATACACTTTATGGACTGCTTTTTAATGACTTACAGTATAGTTTTTTTTGTATGCTGTTGCTATAAAGTGTGACATGTCAAAAATGTATCTATGCAAGCTTAAACAATCACAGATAGGTACACCCTAAACAGAATACAGTATATGATGTAAGGCTATTTATAAAGCAATCTTCTGCTTCTGGAAGGACTTTCCTACATATCATATATATTACACCAAAAATCACTGTCAGATAGATTTACAGGTTTATACTGTGTGTTCAGCCTATCACAACCCCTTTAAGGTGGGACTATCAAATGTTCTGACAACAGAAGTTGACACTGAAACCATCAGTGAACGGAAGAGCTAAATTCTAAACTTAAAATGTACTAATGTAAAAATATACTACTGAATATATATTTTAAAAATCTTTAGCCTAGTAAGAATACAGCTTTTATTATAGTAAAATATGGCTGGTAGTAAAAGTGAGGCAATGGAGAATTCACACAAGACAAATTTACACTATAACAAGTTAGATAAAAGAACCTTGCTTCAATTAGAGATGTGTCACATTTTTTAGGAATAAATGATCAGAGATCACAAGACCCATTATGAGTGGAAATGGATGATAAATCACATGATCCATCCATTTTTTGCTTCTCTGTCTCTTTCAACTGTTGAGAGTTTGGCAGTCGATAAGAAAAGTACACACTGATGTCAACGGAATGCAGTTTGACAACATTCATGTATGTACATTCTGTTATTTATACCACACCGAATAACATAAATGCATGTTTAGATATTGATATATCATTGGTTCTTACATTCTAGCAAATAATGGCTCAGTTGCCCTGAGCACTTACTATAAAAAGATATACAACACAAGAGTCACATCTGACTCTCTGCAACCTCTGATGAGCTTGGTATTGACATGTCTCAGGCACCATAATTACACAGTAATATTTATGTAGTATAGTACAGTATTTGAAAAAATGATATCTAGCCAATAGAAATAGAGTTATTCTAAGTGAGTGCAAATTAGTGTGTTCCTCAACAACTGCTACACATGTATTCAGTTATTGTGGAGAGAACAAAAAACTAACATTTTATCCAAAATACTATCTTTGGGCCAGAATCACATTTTAATCAATAAAGTTTGGTAAAGAAAGATGACTGCCTCTCAGTTGTATGATTGATTTGTGATGACTGGTTAAGAAAGCAGAGAAAAGTTACCTGACAGAATCTTTTACAAATCATTGTTTTGTGTTATGATGGAGATCCTCTACACAATGCTGAGGTATTACACATCTACCTGACAATTCCTACTTATTATGGAAACTTTTCTTTAAAGTCAATGCAACTGAGAGTAAAATATAGTGCAGTATATATCAAAGCAACCATTTCTCTGTGCTATTATACTGTATACATTTGAAAGAGATTTTTACCTAGAGCTTAAAGTTATATTATAGCGAATTGCACATTTCACAGAACACACAAGGGTCAAAGCAATCTGAGATCATGACTGACACATTTTCATTGTGTGTCAGCGTATCAAGATTTAGTGCCTTAACTCTTGGGAGTCTGTAATTCTGCTGCTCAGTTTGCTATTTTCTTTAAACTTCTTTGTTTTAGCTCGAGGATGTGTTTGAATTAATGGCCAGATCACTTCAATATAGTTTATGTAAAACTGGAAACTGGAACTTATGTATCAAAAGATGTTTTTAAATATCTTAGTTATATATCTAGTGTTGGGAAATGGTTTAGTATCTCGCCTTAGGCTACTCTGTATCTTTTTTATATTTTTAATGTGGTTGTACCATAAGATTTTTCAAATGTATATGAAAATAAGTATCATTAAATTAACTGCATATTTTTTAAGTATATTTAATGAGATCGTACCATAAAGAGAACAACATTTTTATTTTCCTAAAAGCATTTACAATATAATAACATAAATCAATAAATATTGCAGAAGAGCCATTTTATCAAGACATTTTTCTAGCTTTTTTGTCTAACATTTCACTAAACTGTGTAGGAAATATCCATACATATTTTAGATTGCTTTTTAAAGGAGTAGAATGTTCACTTAGACCTGTAAAGTTGTGTTCACTTTATTCATCCAATCATGCACAAGTGGAATTAATATTTTTATTTTTTAATTTGCCTGAACAACCAAGTGGACACAACATTACTAAGCTAAATGAATAGTTTATCGAATCATCCCCATGAATAAAAGGTTGTAATGTAAGTAGATATGTCGACCCATGTATTGCATGTGTACATACACGTGTTTACTATGTGTAGCTAGGTTCTGATATTTACTTACAATATGTCTGTGAAGGTTCTTATTTATCCAGGCCATGATATTGGTAGTATAAGTTAGTTACTTTCAACTAAATTTGTTCTGTAATGTTAAAGATGTTTTTAAGCTCATCCAAGCCACTTCTTTAGTTCTAATGAGTGTCAGGAATATAGGTGAGGTGATTGTAACCTGCATTCGAACTGCAGAATTGGGTTGGATATGCTGCAAAATGTGTTTGCCATTTAAAAAAAGTTTAGTTGATTGTTTGTGTAACTACTACTAGCTTTTTACTTGCAAGTAATGCCCCCTGCCTGTTCTACCTTGTCTCTGCCCAACTTCCTATGCCTATTAGCTAGAGGCAGGACTGATGAGCTCAAAAAGGTAATTCTGATTTTTCTAACCTTTATTTCATACCAGTAACTAAGCCATTTACTCATGTTAAAATTTGAAAGGCGAGTCAAAGTTAGGTTTGTAGATTTCAGAAGTGACAGCTAAGTCTATTATTTTTTTATGTGACATAGTATTGAAATCTCAATAAACAACAAGTAAATTAATACATTCCACTCCACAGTCTGTGTTGATACAGTTGTTATAGTCATAATCTTATATAAGTAACATTATAATTAGCTTTTTCAATTTAGACATTGTTGCAAACTTCCTTGTGGTTTTAAAAAACATATATCATACTGCTATATCTTGTTATTAACTATCACACTTTTTTTAACAAATGTGCCATGTTTGTGAATAAATGCTTGTAGCTTGAAAAGCATTGTCCTGATTTATAAAACACTAGACTAAGATGCAAGAAAAATGCCTAAATAAAATGTTGCCAGTGCCTACAGTTGATACATAAGTTCCAGAAAGTTGACATTTTTATATGTCACATTAAGCCTATTAAAGCACTGAACGAGTCACTACCTAATTTCTTAAGCAGTGTCTCAGATCTTTAGGTAAAAAAATATATTTATATATATATATAACCTGAAATAATTATGGTTGTTTTCTTTTCTTCCATGCCTAAATGTTGCATTCATTGTGTTTATCTCAAAGGAAAGACAGAGGTTACACTTCAGGTATAGGCTTTACCATTATTAGGAAGAACCCAAAAGACATTGTTAGTTACCAGGCTGTCCGTAATAACATATAACAGCATTACTAACAATAACAGCATAAACATGTTAAAGTAACACTCAGTAGTTTAAAAGTGCATTCACTCTACACGCACAATAAATTAAATGTAGACACACAGTGATCCTTTACATGATGGTAAGACAGTTTTTATATTTTTGTCATCTTCAAATTAAACTGAGGCATCAATTTATAATTTGTTTTAAAAAAAAATGACCCCTGACAGCTTGAGTGATTTTAGTGAGACAAATAGCAGGTAGCTACAATGAAGACGAGACAGCGGGAAAGTGTTACTCACAAGAGAGTGAACGCACCTTTAAAAATGCATATAGACCATCTGAGGCCCTGTAGAGTGCTTATAATCAATGGCTTTTATAGAACGTGTTCTTTACAAGAGTACATTTTCTTACATGAGATAATCTTATCTTGTGGCCAGTTTAAGATTTTTATTTTTTTTCAAGCAAAGCATTAGCATTTTAGTTTGCATTGTTGTGAGACTCAGAATGTTCCATAAGGCACTGAAGGAAAAAAAATCAGTTCTTTCTAGTAAAAGTTCTTTGCACCATCAGCAATTTGTGTCATTCCCGACACCAAGGAAAGAGTATAACTGGCTCAGTTGGTGAGGATGTAGGAGGAAGCCTCATTTTCAATTTTAACCCAATCACCTGGCTCTTCTGGATATCTGCAAAAAATATTGTTATATTTACTTTGAATTCAATAAAATAAATCTATCATGAATTCCAACTGTAGAGGGCTAGACCTGAAATAAGACTTTGCAGGCACTGTTTTACCATCATTGGCACAGGAATGATTGAATGTTAACCTAGAGAAAAACAATTTAGATAAAAACATTTCCCTGCATATTTCAAACATTTCTTTTTTTCAAAAAAGTTCAAAAAAGTAATAGAGGGTTGTATAGGAATACCTGAAGTCTACATTATGGGGTTGATTTACTAAAGGCAAATAGGCTGTTCACTTTGCAAGGGAATGTTCACTTTGGAAAATAATTTTGCTTAGCTTTGTGAATGACTGAAGTTCTGCTGACTTCAGGATTCAATCATGTGCAAGAAAAAATACTGTTTATTTATTTTTCTTGCATGTTTTGAGGGTTTCTTTGCAAAGTCAATTTTCACCACATTCACTAAGCTATAGGATAATTCCCTTGCAAAAGGAACATCCTAAGCCTTTAGCAAAGTAACCCCAACTCAAAACTGCTGGGAAAAGATGGGGGCCCTACAGAAGTAGAGCATGTGTTCTTTCCTTTGTTTTAGGTGTGTCAATATTTTAGTGGCCATGTCTACTGGCTTTGGCTAATTCATTAAAATCTGTTATTTTCTAAGAAGCCTCTGCCTCATTTCTTTTTCTTTAGTTTCGCTCTCTGATTTGAACAAAAAAGAAAAGTTGAAATTTAAGCACCAAACCACTGCTAGGAGGTCCTGATACAACTTAATTCCAATAAAAGTCAGTTTCAGGGGTCCGTGAACACTTCCTTCATCAGAGCTTGATTGTCAACAATGTGAATAGACTAAAAGTGAACTGGACCTTTAACCACTTCAGCCCCGAGCCTCTTTCTGAGAAGTTAAAAACATTTTTTTGCTAGAAAATTCCTTAGAACCCCCAAACATTATATATATATTTTTTCTAACACCCTAGAGAATAAGATGGCAGTCATTGCAATACTTTCGGTCACATCGTATTTGCACAGCGGTCTTACGCACTTTTTTTGGAAAAAATACACTTTTTTTGAATTAAAAAATAAGACAACAGTAAAGTTAGCCCAATTTTTTTATATAGTGAAAGATAACGTTACGCCAAGTAAATTGATACCCAACATATCACGCTTCAAATTTGCACCCGCTTGTGGAATGGCGACAAACTTTTACCCTTAAAAATCTCCATAGGCGATGTTTAAAAAATTCTACAGGTTGCATGTTTTGAGTTACAGAGGAGGTGTAGAATTATTGCTCTCACTCCAACGATTATGGTGATCTCTCAAATGTGTGGTTTGAACACCATTTTCATATGCGGGCGCTGCTCACGTATGCGTTCGCTTCTGCGCGCGAGTTCGGCGGGACGGGGAACGTTTAAAAATTTTATTTTTTTTTCTTATTTATTTTACCTTTTAATTTTTTTATGTTTACACTGTTCTTCAGCGGACCGCCCGCTGAAGAAGTGGATACCGGGGTTATGGCAGCTAGCTGCTGCCATAACAATGATATCTCTCTTCAAAGTACCAACATATAATGATGGCGGATGGTCTGTAAGTGGTTAATGATATTTTTTCCAGTGTGATTGCAAGCACAGGCCTTTCTAGCGTCTGGTTTGACCTTTATTGGAATAAAGAATTATGTGGACCTCTTAACAGTATTGTGGCACTTCAATTTCAATTTTTGTTACATTACACTACAAGCCAAGGAGATTGGGGAGATCATCTGGGGGAGAGCCTCTGCCTGCCCAGGAACCAGATCATTTACATCAACATCAATACTTTAAAATAGTAATACCAGTAGGATAACCCTATGGATCCAACAATATTTTTCCACTTGCCTCAACTGTATGAATGGAAGAAGGATAGGAGGAAAAATAGGGGAAACCATTAAAATCTGTAAACTCTGACCTAATATTTTTAGTCCACTGAATGTAAAAAAATAACATGATATTGTATAATCAAAATAAACACAGACATAAACTAACAAACATTAAAACAACCAAAATCCAAGAAATTGCATAGTAAATAAGTCACTTCATGTATCTAAGTCATACCCTTAAATTTTAACACTTTCTGTTCCATAGACATTGTAACCTTCTCTGTAAGTAGCATAATTCTGGGTGCTGGTTGCAGGAGGAGGTTTAAAGTTTTGTGCGTTCTTTGTCAGTTTCATTCTTTTGGATTCTGCTCGTGATTTGTAGCAGAATTCTATCAAAGCCACCATCATGGCTAGTCCAAGACCTCCAACAAGAATATAGAATACCCCTGCAACATTACTGAGGCTCAGGGCACTTGTCTTGTCCTAAGAGAAATTAACAACTTTGTTAGTTTCATAGGATACTTGAATCAATTGCAAAGTTTTTTTCATAAAGCATCCCTAACCTCATAACCCAGTGTTTAAGACCATTGATTTCCTCTTCTAAAACTAACATCACAGTATACAAGGAAGCAGTTCCTTACATGCAAAAGTTAGCTTTTTATGTTGCTTTTATTTTTTCTAGCTACACCTTGGATATTCTTCATGCATAAATGTACTCTTTGAAGACTTCCACTATAATATCCTGTAACATAATTCCTGATAATGTACCAAAACGACAACACTATAACTCAAAAGGTATTATACTTTTGCTGAAGTATTGCAAATATAAATCTTAAATACGTAGCTCTACCTAGCCTGGTAACTCTCTTGTATATGTATTGCTAATTTACATATATCAGCAACTTAATGTTTCCTTTGCTGGTTGAGCCTTGGTTAATCTGAGACTATATCAACTCATTGTGGAACTTTAACTATTTCATGCTTGAACATATCACCAAAAAAAAAACGAAATAGCTCAAGGTTGTCTAATTCGGCAAAACCCTATCAATGTTAATATACTGGAGGACTTTTTTATGTATATTACTATGTATAAAACCTTGTGTCACTTGATCGAGATTATTGGAAGTTAATCTTTCAGAGTATTTAGCATTAATTTCAGCCATATTACTGATAAGCTACCGTAATACAGTTCTTTGCATTATGCCATAATCTTTTTCACGCAGATTGAAAACTTTAAAAAAGATAGCTGGTGTTAATCCGGATGTACCCTAGAAATGCTAAGTCTTTAATACATCTTAATTCTTCTGAAATGTATTCATTTTTTGCCAGAGAATCTATTACTCAAAACAGTAACATGTCTAAAAAAAGGAAACATTGTTTTAATTTTCCCAAAACATGTGAGAATGTATTTATTAAATCACTTAAGGAGTGACCAACAATGACATTTTAGTGGTCATTCAGTGAGTGCTTTAATAAACAAATCACAAAAAATAGGATTGTGGTGCTTTTGCTGAAATGCTTCTAAGCAATGTTACAGGCTACCTAGACAGCAGCATAAATGAGTGAATGTACATAAAGTATGAGTGTTGAATGGAGTGATCTACGGACACCATCTATTAATAATGGTAATTTAAATGATAAGACTATGTGGAAAAAATACATATGTTAAATTTCATGATACTTCTGGATCTAACTAACATTAAAAAGTTTATTAAAATATAATAGTATTATCTAAGTGTTATTGTAAAAAAAATAGTTTATTTAAAGGGAAATAACCAATTTAGCAAAAACTATAGAAATTAAGTGTGAATAAAGCAATTAAATGACCAATATAGGCAATCAGTCTGGTAAAGGCAAATGAGTATTGCAAGAGGCTGTTTTATTGTCAGGAAACATATGCACTGTGCTATTATTAACTGTAATTGTTCCTGTTGGGTCATATTTTCAGTAAAACATTATTGCTTAGTACAGAAGTCTTCAGGTGCTGTTGATATGTGTCACCCCACCTAAGTAGATCTACTATGACCTTGCACTGTATAGAAAGAGAAAGAAAAGTATGACTGTGCCTCATAAATACAATGTACCAATCCCTTCAATAACTAAGAGCTCAAAGCTTAGCAGACAAAAAAACTAAATGCAAAGTAATGCAAGGACTTTAAACTGCTAATAAATATCTGTGTGGGGCATATGCTTTTGGTGCTGAAATTTTAACACTGACATGACTTGGTGAAGAAACTTGTATGAACTGGCATACATTAAAAGGAGTATTGGCCCTATAGTTCAGGTGAAGTTAATAATCTGTTAATAGCTTGGGTGATAATGTTCTTTTGAAAGCTTTGGGTGAAAATGTTGTGTTGAGGGTTAACTCCTGACAAGCAGCTGATTATCAAGTTCAAATACATCTAAAGTTACTGATTTTCATGCCAAGGTTTTCTAAAAATCAGAGTTCTTCTTTAATAAATACAACTAGGTCACCACCTGTCCCCAGGGTCGCCAATAGGGGTGTACAGCCAGCCTTCTTTTCCCCATCAGGTCAACAGGGAGGCTAGCAGGGGCTGCCTGTGGTTGGCCCTCACAGGTTCCACTCAACCAGAAACCTCTCTATGACTTGTATCTTTCAGTTCAGCTGTGCTGAGAAGGACAGTTCCACTCTCTCAGCCAACCGTAAATCCCACCCACCATCTGGAAGACCGGAGCAGAAATAAGCATGTGGCTGGACCCAAGGAACAAGGGAGCCACACCAACTATCAAGCTGCATGAACAAGGCTCTGCCAGTCAGCACTGTCAAACCAGGGGATACTGAACAAGTAAAAAAGGCGCAGTACAGAGGTACCTCAATCAACTGTTCCTATTAGTCCAAGGGCAAAATATATATATATATATATATATATATATATATATATATATATATATATATATATATATAAAGTCAGTCTATCAGGTCTGCCACCATGAAGGACCGGAAGCCAGGTCTAATGTGCTAGAAAAAAAACAAGGAGAAGGGGCGCCACTGAGTATGTATCAAACACAATTTAATGATAAAAAGCAATATCCACTCACATGTAGAGCTGAAATGTAGAGTTCAGGTACATCTCCAAGCTGGAGAGATAGAGGAGGACTACAGGTAGCAGCAAGTCCATGTGTGCAAGCATCACATCTCATCCAACGGGGATGGGCTGCAACAGGCTCTCTTAATAGTCCAAGTAGCACACCAAAAAGGCTTGGATCACAATGAAGCCATCAGAGATGGTGTGTGTTCCAGGAGAGGGGTGGTGAGGACGCCAGAGCCAGTCTGCAACTGTGCTGCGATGTCAAACAGCACTTCGTACAGTGTCTGTAATGGAGGAATTACACGGCCGTGCATTAGCAGATTTAGATACACTAACAAATACTTTTTAAGCAGTTACAACCAGACTTTTTTTTTCCTTTTGGGATAAAGGGATTACATGAATAAATAAAAACTGACCGTTCTAAGCACCCCTGTCAGTGTTAAATGGTTTGTATCTACTATTTGCTGCTACATCCGCAGGACAGCTTGTTCTTTTGAAAAACAACAGACTTACGGCTGGATCACCGGGTTAAAAGTTTGTCTGCTTTCTTTTGTCTGCCATTTAACACTGACAGGGGTGCTTAGAATGGTCAGTTTTTATTTATTCATGTAAACCCTTTATCCCAAAAGGAAAAAAAATAAAAATAAAAAAAGGTTGGTTGTAACTGCTTATAAAGAATTAGCTGGAGTTGGGCTTCAAAGTGTATCTAAATCTGCTAGTGCATCTACCACGGCCGTATAATTCCTCCATCACGGACACCGTACGAAGTGCTGTTTGACATTGCAGCACAGTTGATGCTTGCACACATAGACTTGCTGCTACCTGTAGTCCTCCTCTCTCTCTCCAGCTTGGAGATGTAGTTGAACTCTACATTTCAGCTCTACATGTGAGTGGATACTGCTTTTTATCATTAAATTGTGTTTGATACATACTCAGTGGCACCCCTTCTCCTTGTTTTTTTTAAACCAGGGGATACATATGTGTTGAAGTGGAGAGTGGAGGGTCTGATATACATGGGGCAAAACATGTTGCAGAACATGACTCTACAAACTCGAAGTGGGTGAAAGGACAGTGAGGGGGCAGTGCCAGGGGGTAGCAGGCTGTAAAAGGGTGCTGGTTCGAATAACCAAGCTTCGGTCTTGGGCTGGAAGCAACAGTTTCTTGATACCCAAAATGCAGAAGCATGTGAGCATTTGTGACCTCTGCACTCTGTTCTGCACTCTTGAATTCTGCATTCTATATTCCTGACTCTTAAAGTCGTCATTCCATACTCTTGACCTCTGCACTTTGTTTTTTTGTACTCCTGGCCCCTGACCTTTGTATTCTGTGCTCCTGTCCCCTAAACTCTGCTTCCATACACTTGAAATCCACTTTCTGTACTCCGGAACCCTGTATTCCATACTACTAACCCCTGAACTTTGCATTCCATACACCTGATCCCTAAGCTCTGTGTTTTGTACTTCTGACCCCTGAGCTCAGCATTTCATACTTCTATCCACTGAACTCTGTGTTCCCTACTCCTGAACCTTGCACTGTGTTATGTACTCTTAATCTGTGTTGCATACTACTGACCTTAAATTCGGTGTTTCATACTATTGACCTCTACCTTACATACTCTTGATGCCTGCACTCTGCATTACATACTGTTGCCAACACGTTGCAGTGCCATGCTATGCATGACACCTAATTTTTCCTTTGGGTGACCAAAGAGGGGGGTTGGGGGGAGCCCTGCTAGGCAGGCTGTATGGGGTCCAATGATGTCTAACAGCCACCCTACCTGTCCCTATCATATAACAAATCAAAGAAGCACCGCACTCCTGTCCAGCCAACCCAGTGTAGACTTGAAAACGGCCTCAGCCTCAGCACACCATCAACATTGAAGAAAGCAAGCAGAGAAAGTGAACAGTGTGTCATGACCAAGGGAGTGTGGATAAAAAAAAACACTAAGTGGAATTATGTGAAGGGGTAAAAATAAGGAAAAATAAAGTGTTCTAAGTAAAAGCAAAAATGACAGCAAAATAATGTGATATTGATATAGGAGAAACTGAGTAATTTAATAGGATATAAAGTGCACCTAAAATCGCAAATTGATTGAAAAAATAATAATAAAGAATACAAATGTGAGGAAATAATTACTAAATAAAGATAATAGATAACAGAATGGTAAAGATTATTATTTAATATTTGTTTGTGAAAAATGTGTGTAAGACACTTCCCTAATGGCGTGTATGTAATATATTAAAATAATTTTAAAAACATCATGAAATACCTATGGAAGAAAGTAATAAAGAGAAGTATGTAATCCAGGAATATTGCTTTATTGAATATTGAGGAAATGAAAAAAAGGTGGGGGGAAGGGGAAGGGGGGAGAGGAGGGGGATGAGGAAGAAAGGAGGGGAAAGAGGGAAATAGAGGGGGGAGAAAAAGGGGAGAGAGGAGGGGAAGGGGGGAGGAGGGGAAGGGAGAGAGGGGGTAATAAGGGGGAGGGTCTAATCAAAAGGTGCAAGAGAGAAGGAAAAAAATGGATTTACTCCACAAATTTAGTTATGTTCCATTCATAGTTAATTTGTTTTGGGATACAAGTTTCTAGTTGGAAGATCCAATATATCTCCCTTTTGCACAGGAGGGAAAACCAGTCACCTGTCACAAAGGTGTCTAATTGTATATTACATTGGGTACAGGTTAAAGCATAGATCACATATTTTGTTTGGAAATTCAGTAACTGTTTAATCCCATAGATGTTACTGTTGGAACACGATCTAATGATATGATGATCCCCTGTATAACGACAGCTGGCACAACCGGTGGCATTACATTTAAAAAACCTGTAGTATGTTTCAATTTCTCAGATACAAACTGATAAAAATTGTGTTTCCTATTGTTTTAGCTTCTAGCAACAAATTTGACTCCCTGTGAAAAAAATAGTTTTGTAAACTGGATCTCTATGAAGAATGGATAGTACTTTGAAAGAATATTTTAAATTTTATGATTTTGTTGACTGTACTGTGTTGAAAAAACTACCGCAGCAGAATCAAAGTCATGGTCTTTTCTTCTGGATCCTCTATATATTAACAGCTAGTTATCTCTAGTAATTATTTCACCACATTTTTATTCTTTATTATTCTTTATGTTTCTTTTTTTCAATCAATTTGATATTTTAGGTGCACTTTATAACATATTAAATCACTCTCAGTTTCTCCTATATGAATATCACATTATTTTACTGCCATTTTCCCTTTTACTTAGATCACTTTCTTTTTCCTCTACCCCTGAAGCTGATTGGTTTCAATGCAGAGTTTGCACTCTCCCAATTTAGTAAATAACCCCCACTGTACACTGTACACTGTACACTTTCTCTGCTTGTTTTCTTCAGTGCTGATGATGTATATATTGCCCTTATTTGACTCTAGGCTCACTACCCTATGATTAAGCTCCTGTAAGCAGAGCAAAACATGTCAGGGGGCATGACTTTGGGGAAGACTCATGGGCCGAAGCCAATTTTAAGTCCACACTATGTTGGCTATACAGAAATGAGGCACTTGTTTGATTTTTTTACATGCAGAGCTTTGGATGAGCACTTCAGGCAGCCTGCACCTTTCTTGATGGTGAATGCGGGATTTTAGCCTCCTGAGCTTGAACAGCATTCATAATCTACCACCAATGTCCCTGTCATATGTTGATCAATTTACGAAATAGCAGTAAACCAATATGGTCTCCGAAAGAACATGTTCACTGTTGATAGGACAGAAACCGGTATCTGTGGTAGTTATATGTAAAAATGCAGTTAAAGTTTTTTGTTGATAAAAAACTGGATTAAATAGTGTTCAGTTACATCTCTTTTTCAGTTACATCAACTTTTACATCAGTTAAAGTTCATCTTTAACTTATAGTCAAGCTTAAGGTCAGGAGTCAAGCACTTAAGTTTAAGGTTAAGATAAATGTTAAGATTAGTGAAAAGTATTTTTTTGATTTAAGAGTAGCTTAACTGTTAAAGGTTCAGATTACATTTTAGGGTAGGTGTTACTGGGTTTGGTTAGAATTTAGGATAAATGATATTTGCTAAAAAGGATATAGGGGTCTATTTATGAGACAATCACAGTAAGGATGTCACAGAATGTGAGAATATATGTCTAATATGTTTATTTCCTATGACCATCAGCTCCATCTACCTATTTAGACTTGAGACGCTGGGCAGAATGCTGGTCAGTTTCCACTTATGTGTACTTTACTATCTATCTGTCTGTTGACAGACAACTTGGGGTTGGTTTAGGCAAATTGGCTGTTCAATTTGCAAGGGAATTTCACTTTGTTAGAAAATATATCCTTAGCTTATTGTGCTGTACTTTTTGTATAATCTACTGCAGTGTTTCTCAACTCCAGTCCTCAAGGCGCCCCAACAGGTCATGTTTTCAGGATTTCCCTCAGATAAAACGGCTGTGGTAATTACTAAGGCAGTGAAACTGATCAAATCACCTGTGCAAAATAATGGGAAGCCTGAAAACATGACCTGTTGGGGTGCCTTGAGGACTGGAGTTGAGAAACACTGATCTACTGTATAGTTTACTTTACTGTATAATCATGAATAAACTGCAATGTATAACTGTATACATAGCCAAGATTGCAGACCCCATCTAACAATTTATTAAAAGTAGGGCTGAGCTTGGGTTTCAAGCCAATGGTGAGTTCAACCTGAACTCTAGCTGTTCAAGGTTTGCCAAAAGGGCAAACTAAATGGCTAGATTTGGTCAATTCTTCCACCCAAAGCCTTTGGCTGCTACAGCAGTTAGGAGTGATTCATTTAATGGTGGTAATACTACTTTCACTAAACAAAGGCTTTTTGACCCACCTGCTAGCCTGTTTCCCATAATTAACAAGCCAGCAGGTACCCCAAGTGATGTCATTGAACGTATATGGTTCTGACTATATTTGGTAAATGACAGTCAGGTTTTCCAGCACTGCAAAGTCCACTTTATGCTGTAATACAATTTACGCACAGTAGCCAATCACAATGGTATAATATATATGTAGTTGGGACTGTTGCGTTGCAAAGTTTAAGTCATGAGATAGATTTTTTTAGTGTCTGCAGGGAATTCTTATGTTTTTCAATGTTTGCGTCAGTTTTCCAGTTTTTGTTTAGGAACAAAAACACATACAGGTAAGATAACTGACTTTTGATCAAAATTCCCCTACATGTGACTGTGGTAGGAGCATTAGACTGTGAACTCTTCTTGAGAAGGGGTTGATGTCCATGGTTATATGTACTCCATAAAGAACTGCTAAATGTCAGAGTCAAATAAATAAGTGAAGTGAGAAAGGTTTGACTTTTTTTTAAAAGTACAACATTGTGATTGTGCATTGTAGTTCTTTATTATTCCCCTTTAAATAAATTACTTTATATAGCATACTATCCCTATATGTAAAGTTACCATACCAAAAGAAAAGGGAAATGTATACTAAGTACTGTTTGACACCATCCAGTGTGATAGCTGATCCATAACCTATGCTGGGATGTGCTACTATCAGCCATTAGTAAATCTTGCCTATTCAGTCTGGCATGATATAAGTCTTGCTGATCCCTATGTTATTGATATTTTACAACTGTGTTTAAAAAATAAATAAAATTTTGTGTACATGAACGGTGAGTCAAAATGGGACTTCTATTCAATTCAAAAGACCTTCTGCGACTGACCTTACTTCCGGAGTCCTTGGCTCCACATTCACCCTTATCGTACCACCATTTGTTTTTCAGCTTGTCTAAGATGCCTTGTTCACTGAGTTTCAATACTGCAAGGTTTACGGGAGTTCTTCACGTGGGAAATAACATAAATAACATTATATTATGTTATTTTATGTTATTCAAGCTTAACACTATTTTCATACTATACAAAGCGATAAAGCAGGGACCCTGGACACAAAGATCTTGAACTGCAGGCAACCTGAATATCACCTTAGTTTTAACACTACAAGTGACACTAAATTACCAGGTCCTGCCTATATCGCTTTGAGTAATCGGCACACACTGTTAAAAGGATAACAATGACAAAACTAAATTGGCCCCGGGTTTTAAATTTCACAATTCTATAATGATTTGGAATTCAGCAGTAACCTTTCTGAATAAAGAAGAGCTCTTTGGGATGCCTTTTTCACTGAGATATAATGAGCATTGTGAATAAAACTGTGGACATAAAGTCAGGTTTCTTTTTATGTTTAGGTGTTCTGTGATCAGATATAAACTTAGTAAAGGATGGATAGATTACCTACTCTGTTTGAGTAATGAGTGACAAACAGTTTTTTTTTTAACCCTGGGCAACAAAATCCAAATCCCTTTGGAGGTGGGGCAGCAGCTGGTTACTCTAAAATATCAGTGACAGATGGTTATTCACTTTTAGTGAAGATTACAGTGTTTTCTCTTTATATAAACTTGAAAGCATTTTAGTGCATTTCCTTGCAAAAGGAGTTGAATTAAATTGAACTGATACTAAGCAGCACACCATTTTTAGAGTTCAGCAGTCCCATTGACATCCATGCAACAGTACAAATTAAAAAGAAGGCACAAGGGACTAACACTAAACTTAAATTCACTACACAACATTTTTTTTGTAAATACTCAAAACATGAACCAGTAGATGGGACATTGAAGGTGCACTAAATAATATTTTAAAAAAAAGAAACTAGCTATTGCACATATACTGTACATGTACAGTACATATGTACCAATATTCAGGTGTCCTATTATTACCATGGTTTCTATGCATTGCTAGGTATTAAAGCTCTTATAAAATTATGGAGAATACACATTCTATCCATTAGCTCTATTATACACTGGGAAAGGGAACAATAGCTTGACATGTTTCACACAAACATGCTTCATCAGGGAAGAATATAACAAGTAATAGACAAGATATCTAAAAGAAGACATGCTGTAGCCTTCATGAAAAAAAAACACCCTTCACTCATTGATCTATAGCAATTTTGGCTCCTCATATCAAGAGAAAAATAGTGTCTTGAGGGGGAAAACACTTTCCATAGGTTGGATCCAGGACTCTATTTTTCTCTTGATATGTTCTTAAAGTAGAAGTATAGCCAAAGCTATTTTGGTTGTACTTCTCCTATGGATCACAGAAGTGCAGTTCATTCTGCTCTACTGTGACACCTTTTCAGACTACAACGGGCCGAAGCCGGCTGTTGGCTGACGTCACAGAACCTGTCAAAGCTCTGAAAAGATCCCGGCCATATGCTTGGTATCAGCCCAGAAGCCTAGACCAGCTGGCTCAGCCGCCACAGCTTAGTGCTCCAGTGAGCGTGGGGGAGGGGGCAGAGCAGAGAGCAGGGGACTAATAGTCCCCCACTCTCTGTGCACAGAATTCCTAGAACTGAGTGATCAGCAGTTTATTTTCCTAAACATCGAATGTCTCTTTTAATTACACTTTAATTAATTACACTTTAAATAAGTGCAGTCTACTTGTTTATGTTTTGTGTTTTTCCATGTAACAAAATGATTACCCTGGATTCTAGGGTTCATAAACTGAACATACAGTAGTTGTGACCTCCAAGTGCAAAGAATAATACAAAAGGGGGGATTTACTAAAATTGGAGCAGATAATATCTGGAATAGCTGTGCACAGTAACTAAACAGCTTGTTTGGTTAAGCTTGGAAAATGAAACACAACTGCTTCAGACTCTGCTTCTCTAGTCTTCAAAAATTCTCCTCCTAGTACTTTTGGGTATAGAACAGCATGACTCTTGCTCCCCCTCTTCCCACATGATGGCACTGGTGCTAGCTGATCAGCTGCTCAGGCACCAGTGACATTACATGGAGGTTGTCAAAGAGTGCTTATTCTTGTGTAAGCTCCATTTGGGCTTCCTCTCCTTGCTCCTGACACTGAAATGGAGTGGTGAAAGAGTGAAAGTAGGGTAACTATGTGCTGCTCTGTTGGCTAGCATTAAACAGAACATGATGCTTTGCCCTGCATGGTTATTAAAGCGGAACTACACTGCATCTGAGCCCCACAAACCAAAAAGCTATTTCGTTTATTCTTAATATTCAAAGCAAACCCATCAGTCCATCCATGTCAACATACTTTATTTTGCTAAGAAATCACTGTGAAAAACACCTCCTAGCATTTCTGGCTGCGGCCATCTTGGGTAAGGGCAGATGATTCATGTAGCATTTACTTTCTGGAATCCATCTACCTTAGCTCAGGCATGCAGGCAAGAGGGTGTGCTTAGTTTTTTCTTCTACACTTATTTAAAATGTGCTGTGATTTGGAACATGTACCAGTGTGGGATCTTCTCCCAGCACCGACTGTCACAATTTGAAAACAGTGTGGCCATTCATGACTCCACCCACATGGCCACATAATGCCTACAAGTGCCATCAGTCATTACGGCTGATGGCTTGTAGTTCTCAATAAGCTGCGAGGGTGCTTTTTTACCTGCAGAAAAAATGCATGTATATTCTTCTATTCCTCGGACTCTGTATACTTTAGAATGCCACCCTGAATATGTTGGCAATACAGTTACATTTCACCAGTATCAGCTTGTGATACATTTCTACTGTACAAAAATGGGCACTATATTTATTACTCACTGCTAAAGGAATCAATTTCACCAACTTCACAATGTTAAGAATTTTAAGTAATGCACAAAACTATGCTAAAATAGTATTTTGCCCAGGTGTCACAGCTTATTATTAAGTGCTTGTAAGCTGTTTCCTTTGTATAAAATATATCCCTCACATTTAAAAAAAAAACTATTTCTCAAAAACCTTTTGATAAGCTATAGCATGTTGATTTCTAAGTGGAAAAGGCATCCAGAGATATATACCAAACATATGGTATAAATTTTAAAGCTACTGTGAAAATCATGGACTTTTTCCATTAGTTGCTTAGTTAACATTTGGTCTTTTTCTTGGTTACTGAAATAACAGTCTTGCCGATTACTCTTGACTAAGGTACCCGATTGTGGTGACATTGAGGCTGACCTTGGAGTCACCTCCCCCGCTGCCGCATTCTCCTTTGTCGTACCACCATTTGTTTTTCAATTTGTCCAAGAGTCCTTGCTCATTCAGTTTTAATACTGCCAGGTTAACAGCATTTCTTGAAACGATAAAACATAACTTGTAAGAAAATGTACAAGAGGCTTTTAGTAATAGAGTTGTGCGAATGTCTTCAAACGTGCTTTGCAAACTTTTTGCAATATATTTTTGCCTTTAAAGAAAAATAATTTGCAAAAACTTTAAGTAAAGCTCAAAACATACATTTTATATACGAGATCATAAATAATTCTTGATGTACCAGTAATTGGTTGTTTTGATTATTTTTCTTTTTTTAAACACATTTTATCTGAATTAAGCAAAAAGCAAAAAAAAATCGCACATCTCTATCAAGGAGATTGTAATATTTAGGAGCACAAAGGACAAATTGTCTAAGAAATTTAAATAAAGCTAAAAAAAATTATAAAACAGCAAAGACTAGTTCAAGTATAATAAGGTGGTTTGTGCTTAGGGATGGGAGTGTTATCCATTTAACTAAAATATGCAGAATGGAGGGGGATAAGGGACTACTGTTCAGACTAATAAACACAAAATTCACATCATGCAATTAACATTCATCACATACAGTACATCAATCAAATATGGCTTTAACATGTAAATTAAAAAGCCATTAAACTGTAGAAATAAAAGGCAGAATGCAAATAGGAAGCAAAATGTGATAAAAAAAGAAATATACCAATTACCATCTTGCCATGATATAAGTGCAAACCATGTTACCTCAAACATTCATAAAAAAAGTAAAGTAAAACACAACACATCAGGGAAGGTGGAATACTATAACAACACAGATATTGTTATATTATTCCACCCACCTTAATGCTGAGCCTTTTGGTGTTGCCACTCCGTAGCCTTTGGAGTCGAGGTTTCCTCCAACTTTCATGGTGTCACATGGCTTTCTTTGCTCAATGTACTCATTCATCGTAGATTCCAGCAAGAAGGCAAACTTTCCTTTAGACTTCCGAACACGAGCCACACCATCGTCTGTGGTTTTAGTAAACACAGATGGTTCTGCAGACTTCATATAAGACCACATTTTCTCATAGACTGCTATTTTAGAACGCTGGTGGTAAAACAGAAAAAAAAACAAGGTTTATTGGTCAAATTACTTTTCTCTTGTTTTTTCTCAATAATATTCACAAATGAACAAAGATTTAAAAATTACAATGTGCAAGTATTTTATAATAAACATATGATCAAACTATTATGTTGGATATTTCATTGCAAATATGACGTATTATGACATAGTCATCATCATATTAAGACTCAGCTGTTTTTCATGTCTAATTTTATCATAAACCCATAATTGCTAAACACTATATTCTCAATAATTTTAAAAGCTGAACTCTGGCCAAAAGTAGTATTTAGACTAATATATGCACTGTAAAAATATATTAGCATTCATGAAGTGTGTGCCATGTGTGTAGGCTGTAAAACTTTTACTTTCATTCACCCTGTACAGTATAGTAGAGGCTTACACATGTGTGGGCTGCAGTATACAGATCAAAGTGAGTCACTCACTCCACACTTCTTATATTCAGTAAACGTCTTGCATTTTTTTTCACAATTTTTTTCCTGTGATTGGGGGAGGAAAAATTGGGAAATACATTTGCACCTTCTCTATTCACATTTATTAAGTTCACTAGAATTTATGTTGCTTGCCTTGACCTCACATACTGTAGATCACTTGAATTCCAGCATACAAAACTTCTCCAAACTTGTCCAACCTCTGCTTGGCCACTCAGCCTTGAACTTACAAAGTCTGCCTAAACGCTGTTGTAACACGACCCAAGTAAATTGCTGTATTGTCCATTCTCCTTCCTACTGTAATGTGCATTTTTGCTTTATCTTGTCAATTGGAAAATTAGCTTAATCATGCTCGTTTTTTCTAATCAGCAACCCCATCCTGTGAGAATGGCCAACAAAGAAGGACAGTGAGGTCCTGCTTACAAATCCAGCACAGATTATATTTTATATTGTCCACTTCAGTTAACTCCTATAAATATATACAGTGCATTTGCTATGAGGCAAAAAGCCTCAGCCACCAATAGGATGTGTAAGTATGTCTGATTATGGTATGAATATTAGTTTTTCTGCAGCAAATGTACAGGAACGTTGAGTGCAAAACTAATAGGAACCATTAAGTAAAATTACATACCCGGAAAAATTCTTTGGTAGAGCCTGAATCCAATGTGCCATAAGCTATTTCTGTTTGCTTAGCCAGGTCCTCTGCACTCTCTATAGGGGACACCATTCTTTCCACTGTAAGGAAAGCAGCTAAGTTGGCAGTATAGGAGGAGATTATTATTAAAGTGAAGAACCACCACACTCCTCCAACTATTCGCCCAGAGAGGGATCTGCAAGAAAAGGAGATTAGATATTTATCCACATAATCTAGAAAATCCTTCTCTACAAAAGAGGCACCAATATCTCCCAGAAGTCACACAAATGAAAATTAATACAGATGATGATAAAGAATAAATAACAATAACCCCGTTCTTTTGTTTGCTATATTTAAACTAGGTAGCAAAGATAATAAACTGCTGTAAATAAGCACTAAGTATACAAAAAAGACATATGCTAAATGAAAAGTTTCTAAGCATGTTTAGACCATCAAAAATCCTTTAGGATAAAAAAGCAGTTACTTTTGTTTATGAAATGTTGTATGCATCAGTTCTGCATAAAACCTGAATGGCATTGTTTAATCATCATAAAAATGTAATTTTTTAAAATTTTTTTATATAGCACATACTATTATGTAACCAATTTCCATATAAATACATTTTAGTTGATAGCAAAAGTATAAAATAATATGCTTTCAAAGAGAATTCTGAGTTTTATACAGTTGTGTGACTATCCCTTGTCTATAGACATGCAGTATTTTCATCTGTATGACTGTATGCCATCTTAGTCCATGCAGATTAATGGATATCAACTTGTCAGCTCAGGTGTTAGAACCGTCTCTGACCTCTGTATTAGCTGCTTGAATGGAATAAGCATATCTTTGCTAAACACCATGCAAGATATTACCCTTGGCAGATGTATCATCCTTTCTTCTTTCTGGGACCCCTTCTATTGAATAGCAGCCTTTCTTTTGGATAGTTTATGCTATTTGGTCCCATTTAAAGTTATACACAGTCCTTGTTGGTGGATATCTTCTGACCCGGAGTACATGGGGTTATGTGGACAATTTCATGAGAAATGGTGTAGTTTGCTCTTATAGTGGCGCTATATTCCTGATGAAGATAAGGTTTCAAATTTTTGAAATGCATTGGATTTCCCACTCCATAAACAAGCTGTAACTGAACCTGGAATGTTGTGCAGTTATTTATGGTTTTGGATAGTACCACCTAGCAAATGACTTTGTATAGTGAAATATTAACATGGCTGTTTTTATGAATTATTGGGCCTTATGGAGGTCTTTTTAATTATATGCTAAAAAAATAAAAGTATTTATATTAATAAGTCTTTGAATACATTTGGTTGCCATAATAAAATCCCATAAGAGGAACATTAGAATGCAATATTATGACAAAGGGATGATGGCAACCCTTGCCCACAACTAATTCAACTATTCCTATGAATGGAATACGCTGGTCAAATATGCACAGTGTGAGCTAAACAAGACTTTTCCAGGTGTATTGCTGATGTGCCAAGTCTGTAAGAGAGTTTGCAATTCATGGTAAATGGCCATATCTTTGGGGCACAATAGAAATGATTGCATCAGAAATGCATGCACACACCACTACAGCTCTTAACCACTTCAGCCCCAGAAGGATTTGCCCCCCTAATGACCAGGTCATTTTTTGCAAAATGGCACTGCGTCACTGTATTGTGTAAAGACATCTAATCACTCTGTGCAACTGTTTTTTTGACCTTGAAATATTCTTTATGGTCTTGAATGGCTTACACAGTACAGTACTCTGCAGTAGGTTTCCGAACTAGTGATATGTGTCTCTTGAAGTACTTCTGACAGACTCTAACAGATTCAAAGGGTACCAATTAAATAAGCAACTTGAAAGGAAATGCAATTTAATAACATTGCAGAGGTCACACCTTAAAACATGTACCCTACCTCTGTAGAGTTTTTAAACACTCTAGTTTATCATAACATTTAGTTCTGAAAATCATATATTTCTAAATGTAGTTAGGAGTAAATATGCACTTCCTAAAGTTGGTCATATATTATACAATCTGATTGTACATTCTCATATAGATCTACCTATGTATTGCAAGGGTCTGCCAGATTGGATAAAAAGCGATTGCATAGATTACGTTGGTCCTCATAGTACATTGTATTTGGTAACTCTAAAGTTGATTGTACAATGACTGTATTCAGATTGTAGCTTGAATGATGACCCTTGGACTTATTTACAACAACAGTATTTTGATAGTACTGACCCAGTTTTTATCTATTTTTTGGACATTTGAACCAATAAGGTGCCAATAAATGTGTCTAGTGTAGTAACAATATTAACCAAAATACATATTCCTTGAGTTGTCAGATATAAGATAAAAATCTTCCCTTGTGATGTCATAAAACTTATTTGCCGGTCTCTCCAACTGGGCAAACACAGCATCAACAGCAGATTAACACCTTAACTTCATGTTACAACAGTTACATAGAGGGAAGAGAACAACAAAGACAGCAAACACGACAAGCCAAACCTTGAAATAATTTAGATTGCTTCAGCTCTCTGCAGAGAACTTAGATTCATAAGTTACTACATATATCTGTCACTATTAGGGATGGTCCTGATGTTTGAGTTGAACGCAAGTTCATTGAACAAACATATGGGGAGCTCGGAGGAAAATTTCCCGCCGCGGAGTGCCCCATAAAGCACTGTGAGAATGCAGTGCACTGACAGCTGCAGATTGGCCAGAGCATGCGCCTGACCTGCATGCTTTGGCCAATCACAGCGCAATGTGCTTTGCGAGCCATGCTTGGCCAAGGGCAGGGTGCCTTTGGCCCATCATGGCTCAGAGGCTAAGTCCACGTCCCACACTATATAAGGCTGCTGCTTACACGTCGGCCGTATACAGTATAGTGAATGAATGGAGATTAGGCAGGGTAATTAGTGTAGTATATAGTGCAGTCAGTGTAGTATATATATTACAGCTCAGAGTATATAATTTAGCCAGTTTAGTATATAAATTACAGTTCAAGTATATAGTGCAGTCAGTGTACTATATACAATACAGTGCAGAGTATATATTGCCATCAGTATAGTATATATAATACATTGCACAGTATATAGTGCAGTCATTGTAGTATATATATTACAGTGGAGAATATATAGTGCAGTCAGTGTAGTATATATAATACAGTGCAGGGTACATAGTGCAGTGCAGAGTAAATAATACAGTGTATCAAAGTGGTTAAGGGGAACCCTATGACAGAATTAAGAAAAAAGTGGCATGGGGTCCCCCCAAAATCCATCCCAGACCCTTATCCGAGAATAAAGCCTGGCAGGCTAAGAAAGAGAGGGACGAACGAGCACCCCCCTGAACCATATCAGGCCGCTTGCCCTCAACATGGGGAGGGTGCCCCCCAAAGCACCTTTTCCCCATGTTGATGGAGACAAGGGCCTCTTCCAACAACCCTTAACAAGGGGACCCCTAGATCCCGGCTCCTCCTATGTGAATGGGTATTGGGTATATTATACCCCTATCCATTCATCAAAAAAGTCTCAAAAAGTAAAAACCACAAGAGACAGTTTTTGACAATTCCTTTATTAAAAAAGAAAAAAAAAGTGTCCGGCGATGTACATACATCTTCAATCATGCCGCCCAACAGAGACCAAAAATAGAAAAAATTAAAAAAGCTCCATCTCCATGGGAAGCCTCCTGGCAAATGCTGTCTCTTGGCTTTGACAGCTTTTATATAGGCAAGGGCGGGGCCACCCAGTGACGTAACCGAATAACCCCGCCCCCTTCTAACATCAAAAGACATTATGTGACGTCTTAGGGGGTGGGGTCATCTGGTTACATCAGCGAGTGGTGGCCTTTACCTATATAAGAGCTGTCAAAGCGAAGAGAAAGCAGTCGTCGGGAGGCCTCCAATGGGGGTCTTTTTTTGTTCTTTTATACTTCGGGTCCGTCGGGCTGCATGATTGACGGTGGATTTACATCGTGGGACACTTTTTTTCTTTTTTAATATAGGAATAGTCAATAATTGTCTTCTGTGGTTTTTACTTTTTGACACGTTTTTGGTGAATGGGTAGGGGTACAATGTACCCGATATGCATTCACATGGGGGGTGGGATCTGGGGGCCCCCTTATTAAAGGGGGCTTCCAGATTCCGATAAGCCCCCCCGCCCGCAGACCCCGTCAACCACCGGCCAGGGTTGTCCGGAAGAGGCCCTTGTTCCCATTAATATGGGGTCAAGGTTCTTTGGGGTGGGAGGCACAGAGTCTCCCTGCCCCAAAGCACCCACTCCCACATGTTGAGAGCATATGGCCTGGTATGTTTCAGAAGGAGGGGGACCCTCGCTCATCCCCCCTATCCTGACCTGCCAGGCTGCATGCTCAGATAAGGGTCTGGTATGGATTTTTAGGAGGACCCCACAGCAATTTTTTTAAAAATTTGTTCCCCTTAAAATCCATACCAGACCTGAAGGGCCTTGTATGGACTGGGGGGGGGACCTTACCCCATTTTTAAATTGATTTTTCGTCTGCTGGGAGTCGGCAATACATTACAGCTGCAAGCAGGTTTGATTGAAATTTTTTCCTTTGGAAATGTCATTATTGCTGCGGCATGTTCTATACATCGCATATAGGCACCAATTTATAGGCAGACTAAGGGGACCCCCCAGGCACAAAATTTAATTTCTATTGTTTCACTTTAAGCATCATTAAAATTGCTGCTCCTGAAAAAACTATTGTTTTAAAAACTTTTTTTTGCATTGATACATGTTCCCGAAGGCAGTACCGGGGCCCCCATACACTTTTTATGGCACTAACTTGCATATAAGCCTTTAAAATGAGGACTTTTGATTTTTCATGTCAGTGTCCCATAGATTTTAATAGGGTTGGCATGTTCGCTAGAACTTTTTGCCTGTTTGAGGTGTTCGGCCCATCCCTAGTCACTATCAAGGTTTCCACGATAACTAACTAAATAAAATACTTCTGCTTCACTCTCCACAGCTAATCATCTTTTGACCTGGTTCAGAATGTAATAATTTTACTATTTAACATCAAAACAATTGCTATATAAAAGCATTAAATTGTATAGCATAAAGGAGAACTATGGCTTCCCATTGGAAAAAAAATATGCTGTGGCACTTAATTAGCACCTCCAGTTTTATTTTTATTTTAAATTCCACAAATATCTGTTGATCTTGCCAGTGAAATCCACCTAATGTAGCTCCCTCTGGTGGTATATAAATGATGCTACACTGCCCCTGAATTTAGAGCAAACTTGCCACTCTTATATAGGTACTGTCATACAATGGAATTGATAACATGTTACAGGGGCATGGTTATTAGCATTTACATTGCTAATTTACAAGCCTGTAGATTGTCAATAGGCATCCAGCCACACTTATTCCTGCCCAGTGCTTTCTGGAAGGTCATTACTGATGCTGCTGCCTAAACCCCCTCTGTGAATAGCAGTGTCTAGGAGAGGTAGCTTGTGGAACATGTGTGAAGGAGGATTTGGTTCATTGTGAATAAAACAAGTGTTTTTTGTGTACTTTAAGGCTTTCCATAGTAACTGGATTTGTGACTTGTTTAGACTGTCATAGCTTTTACTTTTGGCTTCCTATTTCAAAGATACATTAGAGAGTGATGGGACATTACTCTTTAAAGTGGAATATTTTTACAATGGTCAGCAGCGCAGAGAGGATGAATCTCCCTAACAAAACACAGACAGCAATAAAAACCTCTCTCAACTCTATCCAAAATGGAATTATAACATTTTTTAGAAACTCAATTTAATGCATAAACAGATCTTTTAAAATAAAATTTCTTAAAAAAAAGTCTATATTGTTTGTGTGCACTGCAAATTCACAGGTATACATAACCTTGCTTACAATGTAATTACGCATCCATCTTTTGTTGCAGTTATCTATGAAATGATCAATTTCATGTTTCCAAAGAGATACAGTATATGAGAAAGAAAAAAAATAGTATTTTTAATTACATGTAAAATCTTTTCCTTGGTGAATATAACAGGACACAGGGCACTTAATATTCATGACTACTTGGTTTTGCAGCCTCCTTTAGGTAAATGGACACTGGCCAAAAGAAGACAAGAATTAACCACCCAGGCATAACTCCTTCCTGTTCAGCTAAGCTTCAATTTGGTAGCAAGAAAATGATTTTGCCTTTAAACCAAGAATCCAAACTTCTTAATCATACATCACAGGGCAGTTCATATTCTTGAATGCTTAGGATGGCCCAAAGGACTGAACATGAGGGTGTAGACCAACACACCCAAAACCCCAAAACAGAATGACGGAGAACCTCACTAAAAGGCTGTCTGCACAGAACTGGTATCTGCAGAGGTGTGAACATCTGCCAGGTAGAACTTTGTAAGCATTTGAAAAGAAGACCAAGTAGCAGCTTTATTAACCTGAACAAGAGAAGGTTTATGCTGAACAGCCCAGGGAGCACCTGCACTCTTGGTGGAATGAGCCTTGACCTCGAAAGAAGGAACCTTACCCTTGATACCACAGGTCAGAGAAATAAGCTGATGAACCCATCTATCAATAGTGGATCAAAAAGCAGCCTGACCCTTGCGAGGACCTTCAGTTAAAACAAACAATGTTTCAAAACAAAGCTGTGGAAGTCAAACAAAATCCAAAGAGTAAAGCACATTTTCCCTAGAATGCTTTTAATTAGGAGAAAAAGATGACAACACAATGTCCTGATTTAGATGTAACGAATAAACCACCTTAAGTAAAAAGATAAGACTGAGATCCTGGTGGAGAAGCAGGAAAGGTTTTTTGCAGGAAAGCACAGCCAACTACAAGACCAAGCAAGTCAAAGTAATCACAACCCAATAGACTACCCTATTGCATAAAAAAGCATTAAGAGAATCTCTGGGAGAGGCTCACAATAGAGACAAGACCAAATTAAGGTCCCACAGAGACAAAGGGGAAGGAACAATCTGTGTGACACCTTGCACAAAGGAATGAGATGTGATGGGTCATTAAAAAGGAATGCCCCTTGATGGTACTTAAAGCCAGAGACATCTCTGCACCAAACTGGAGAAAAGCCAAGATGTACCCCATGAAATACAGTCAGGGATGAAACTTACGAGCCTCGCACCAGGCAAAATAAGGCTTCCATATATGATAGCACATCTTCCTGGAGGTTGACTTTCTTGCCTTGAGGAGGGTAGGATTAACAGAGTCAAAAATACTCCTATCCCTCAGGACTTGAGCTTTAACAGCCATGTCATTTATAGCCAGCAGCCATAAAGCAAAGTGTAAGAGAGGACCATGTTACAGCAAATCTGGCCAATCTGGATTGCCCCTCATCTTTACCCTGCACAAGGAAGAAACTCCAGTGGAGGGAAGGAATATATTTGAGAGACTTGATCCCAAGGTATCATCATAACTGCAAATGCTTAAGGTTACCTGGCTCAAGATACAATCCTGTCCTGGAGTTCTGCCCAAGGCAAGATCAGGTGGGCCTATTGGTCAGCAATTTCTTGTCTTTAGATTAGTATGTTCCCTGAACCGAGAGCTTCTTCAGAACACCCTCCCAGCTCAACAGGCTGGCAACCATTGTTAAGATATTCTAGTTCAGTGGAAGGAAGGATCTTGTGGTATCCAGCATCTGTGTGGAACTCCACCATTTCAGAGGTGACCTGAGCTTGGAAGTCAAAGCATTGGCAGATCCACGGACTCCTGATGCCTGTCCCAATTCAACAGGATATTGAATTTTAAAGGTCTGGAATTAAACTAGGCATACTGCATCAAAAGTTGCTACAATCTTTCCCAGCACCATCATACAGAATGGTATCAAGGGACTTTAAAACAACCTCAGGTACTCCGCCTTAGATCTAAGGGACAAACACTTCTCTAGCAGAAAAAGTACCTTCACCTGTGCTGTGTTGAGGACTAATTCTGAATAATCTAGACATTGGGGTTTATTTACTAAAGGCAAATCCACTTTGCACTTGGAAGTGCAGTCGCTGTAGATCGCTGTAGATCTGAGGGGAAGCTCTGAAATTAGGGGAAGCTCTGCTGATTTTATCATCCAATCACGTACAAGCAAAAATGCTGTTTTTTTTTCTTGTATGTCCCCCTCCGATCTACAGCGACTGCACTTCCATGTGCACTTGTAGTGCAAAGTGGATTTGTCTTCTGAAGGTTCAGCACCCAAGCAACCTGCTGGACCTTTAAAGTCAGCTTTTGAAGCAATTAACCTTGGTACCTCACAGTGGGCATAACCAAGGTCCTCAGCAACCCCAGGACTAAAGCCAATGTAATGGTGATAAAAAACAAAAAAGGCATCAGGCATCAGTCCAAATCAGAGGAGAGTGGTGTTTACATCGACAGCCCCACTTGTCCCAACATCTAAGCTGTGTACTGTAGCGAGCAGTAACTTGTGGGAATCAATACTGTTCTGTGTACCGATAAACCGATATGCCTACCTATAGCTAACAATGTGAGTGTATATCTAAAGTGTGAATAATGTGGTTCTGGATTTATTACAGAAAGCAATATCAGTTTCTTTCTTTTGTATCCTTTATGGGCTAAATCTGAGTTTGTGAATTGCCTGGTTTGAGGAATTTAAAAACAGCAGAGTGCCAGTCACCTGAAGCTGATCCTGGCTCTTAAAGGGGACCAGGCATGTTTAGACTTTTTTAAATGAAAGGTCCAGAATACAAGGTGAATAACCATCTTCTGTCTATTTGGTGGTAGAGTTATTCTTCATTTTCACTTTGGGACTCAAAGTGGATTTTTTGATTGAAGATTTTATTCACCATGTTGTGATGTGGACTTGCACGTGGATGGACCATAATCATGGTCCATTATAATGAATTATAATAATCATAATCACTTTTTGTGTTTAAGAAACTCACCTTTTTATTTATCACCAATATATTAGTAGATATCAATTTTATATTATAATTTAGGATTTATACTTTGCACAATTTGTTTAGCGCAGCACTGTTGTAGTATTATACGTTTTCTGAAAGTGGATCGCTTTGAGTGCTGCAGCTCTTCTTCATATTAATACATTTTTGTAAATATTTTAATATATCTTTTCATGTCACAACACTGAACAAATTACAGTTTGCTACAATGTAAAGTAGTGAGTGTACAGCTTGTATAACAGTGTAAATTTGCTCTCCCCTCAAAATAACTCAACACACAGCCATTAATGTCTAACCCGCTGGCAACAAAAGTGAGTACATCCCTAAGTGAAAATGTCCAAATTGGGCCCAACGGGTCTTGCAGTCTTCTTAGAGCCTAGGCCATCTTTATGTAGAGCAACAATTCTTTTTTTTTCAGATCCTCAGAGTTATTTTGAGGGGACAGCCAATTTACACTGTTATACAAGCTGTGCACTGTAGCAAAGTTCTTCAGTGTTGTCACATGGAAAGATATAATAAAACATTTACAAAAATGTGAGGGGTGTACTCACTTTTGTGAGTTGCTGTATATACGGTATATATATATATTTTTATTTTATTTATTTATTTCCACATTTTACACTTATAGGCGAGTGCAAAAAGGTTTTGATTTTTGATTGTAACATCTTGGTAAACACTGTGAGGGTCATAGACAGGCAGAATGTCAACGCCACAAACTGGAAGTGGTGATCCCTTACTGTGAATTGCAGAAACTGTTGAAGGGGCCAGAAAATCGGGATGTGTAGGTAGACATCTTTTATATATATCAAATTAAATATACATTTTTTCTTTACTAGGGATTTTTCCAGTATCAACCAATATATACTGTAAATATTGCACATAATTTCATAAACAAGAAACAAACGTACATGTTAAACAATGACAGTCAAATAACACCATAGCACCAAGCTCATTCCTCCAACATGTGTCTCATTCTAAGAATAAGAATCTTGTTTTTTACATTATCACATTTAGGACATCTCTTAAAGGAGTTGAAATGAGCCAGAATGCTACGTGTTGTTGATCTTTCTGTCAAATTCTTTGGGAGTTTATTCAAGCTAGTTGCTCTAAAACATGGGGCAGCAACCCATTGATTGTTATCTACCCATAAACTTGAGGCAGGTGACTGGTAGATCATGTTTGCTTCCCTACCTTGCCAACCCTCCTCCCCCAGAGAGGCAGAGTGGCTCAAGGAAGCGATGAGCTCAAGTGTGTTTGTTGCCTGAGCTCTCAACTTGGGAAGCTGTCAAAGCCAACCCAAGGCATTCCCTTGCAAATATTCTGCTGAGAAGTGAGGAATGACACTACCCTATATACTACTGAGCTCTGTACACTGCCCTACCTACCACTGACCCCTGGACATTGCCACACATACTGCTGACCTCTGTACACTGCCCTACCTATTATTTACCCCTGTACACTGCCCTACCTACTACTGACCTCTGTACACTGGCCTACAAACTACTGATCTCTGTTCACTGCTCTACAAGTTAATGACCTCTGTCAACTGCCTTACCTTCTGCTGACTTCTGTATACTGCCCTACATACTATTGATCTCCATACAATGCACTACTTACTACTGACTCATGCATTCTTCTCTTCATACTCCTGACCTTTATACACTGCCCTATCTACTACTGGTTGTATGTAAAATTACTGCGCTACAATATTAGAAAATAAGCTGCCAGCACCAACAATAAGACTAATTGCATGTGAATGTGTGATGGGAAAAGTGCAGCGCTATAAATACATATATGCCCCGGGTGTAAACCTAGGGATAGGTTAACATACACAATAACAATTGTGCTAGAATGCACAAAGTGCTAAAAACACCAGTGTTTGTAAAAATACAAATAAATTGTGCACCAACAATAAATGCAGTGCAATCAATAATGACATGGATCAAGTGACACCATATAATCAGGTGACACCTAAGGATCCAGATGATAGAATAAAAACACATATAACAAAATAACAAGTGTTCGTGTTTGATCAGTGAATAGTCAGATTAACTTTAACACATTATAACACAGTGTAAAGTCCATCAATGATGAATATTATGATGTATTTCTCTGGAACAACCCATGGTGGATATCAGATGTTGATAGATCTCAAAAACATTGATGGTAATATTCCAGTGTTCCCAAAACACATGGGACTGTGCTTCCACCACCCAGGGGAGGGGTAGGTACTCTTACCATAAAATGTGGACACACACACAAGCGGCAGTGGGTCAAACAGGCATGGATAGAAACCCGGATTTCAAGCCACAATCTCCTGGAATTAGAAGGGTATGGACGCACACTTGCAGTAATGCAGCAGACCAGTGATACAGTAAACAGGAACTCAACCATGATCTCCTAGTTTGTGCAGTCTCCTTAAAGCTCTCCTCCAGCAATGGAAAAATGGTGAACATAAAAGAAGAAAGGAAGGTCAAACAACGTATGGATTTAATCTGTTCCCGACCGACTTGAGTCTATTTACGGGGGCAGAATGGCACCCCTGTGTGAAACCCCGTATGGGTGTTACCTTTAAGAGCCACCAGGGGGCACGCGCGCACGCCCGTTGCACGGCGGGGGACCCGATGTGCATAGCCAGCGGTCGCGATTGCCGCCGGCCACGCGTAAACACACAAATCCCTGTGCTGTCAGAGGAGAGGAGACATGCCGTTTGTTCCTAGTAAGTAGGAACAGCGATATGTCTCCTCTCCTACTCAACCCTATCCCCATACAGTTAGAACACACTGACCGTGCAATTACCAGTTAAAGCGACGCAGTGCCAAATTGTAAAAAGTGCTCTGGTCAGGAAGGGGGTAATACCTTCTGGGGCTGAATTGGTTACTATTAAAAGAATGGTACAAACATCACTTAAGATGTGTACAATAAAATGTGATCACAAAAAAACTTGTAAAACAGGCGCAGTATGTGGAGCTTAGCAGGCAATAATCCAACGCATTTCATCCTATGGGACTTCAACTGGGGTGTACTATTGACCTCTGTACACTGCCTTACATACTGTTGACCTTTGTTCCACAACATGGAAGACATCAAAGGTCCCTGGGGTGTGGTACCCATGTTGTAGATCTCCACCTTTCAAAGTTTGCCTTCCCCTGCTCTAAAATATATAACTAAAACAATATATATATATATATATATATATATATATATATATATATATATATATATATATATATATATATATATATATATATAAAAAAAGATGTTCAGCCAGTTGTAGGCTTTCCCAAATTTGTGATCATATACAGTGCCTTGAGAGCATTAATCAGAGAAGCAGCCAAGAGGCTCATGGTAATTCTCGAGCATAACTGGATTAGCACTAAAGCTGTGTCTACACTATATTGTAGATGGGAGCTTCTAATTGCATGATTTCCATGCCAGGGGAACCGACAAAGTGGGGCCCCTGCATGAGCAAATGAGCATGATGACATCATTGCACATATGTCGATCCTCATCTTTTGAAGGCCACTACAGCGGGGGGGGGGGGGGGGCACTTTGCACACAGATACCAGTCTGCACTGTTCCAAATGTACCAGGGAACACTTTAGGTGAAACTGTCTTATGTATCATCACAGAAGCACTAACTATTTGCTACTGCAGGACTAGAAGTCCAATCTTCACCCCTCACAGCAGGTATGCCCTGCAGGGCCTTCAGAGACTTAACTTCCCCAAATGGGACAGCATCCCACCAGTGATATTACTGGATATATATTATAGAAACCAAGAAAGGGGGGCCACCCTTATAGCTCATGCCATTATGTAGGTAATAATCACTCGCCCAGCGCCACTCCTCAAATAAAGAAGCTATATCCGTAACTAAAAACAAGCATATGTAAAAAGAAAGATTCCCGAGAGAATCATAGAGAAGATGATCTCCCTGGAATAAAGTCAGCTACTATGGATTAAGTGGACAGTAATGGGAGAGTGTCTTAAAAAAATCCTAAATTTTATTAGAGTAGCAAAAACTAAAATTTACACAAAGGTAATTCCTGTATGAAAATTAAGTGATGCTGGTCCATCATACATCAATAAAAAGGGCATAACAAGTGCAAAATTGCATATGGTATGCCCGTGAAACAGAGACACAGACAATGGACAGACAATAACACACAAATAACACACACGGTGCAGGCGCCTACGTTACCACATATGCATAGATCCCCTATGGCTAAACGCCAATGTAGAAATAGAAAACAAAGTAAATAACTACAAGGGGATACTGTGCATGTGTGGCCCCCGGGGTGGCGGAGATCTGATAACAGTGATGCTACCAAGAGATGAGCCGCTAAAACAGGAGGTTACTTTGCTGTAGGATTACCACAATGTACTAGTAGTTCTTGCTGAATGGAATGAAGAAACTTCAAATCATAAAATTGCATGCGCATGCTCCAAGCATTTCATTCAAAGAATATATCCATTCCGAAACATAGATAAACAAAGTGGAGTTCCAAAATCTCTAGCAGGATATAATCAAAAGTGGATAGATGATCACACAGTGTTTAAATGACCACTGCCAAATGAAAACTGCCTTAATCGGGATGAGGTAGATGAGGGTAATTTAAACCTGCCTTTGGTGATCTAAGTGTATCAGCTAACAGTGATTCAATGTCCATCACTGCGGGTTTTCCCGAAATCTACATTCATACCCAGGTCATGCCGATAATGTGTTGCAAGAAATCTGTGCAAAAAATGCAAGTGTAAACAGGTGATGGTTTTTGTTACATTGCTGCCCTCTTTCCTAATGTAGGGATGACGGCCGAGATCTCCTGCATTCCCACAGCAACACAATAGCTCCGTCACTTCTCCGACCATTGTAGGGGGATTATACCACAAGTGCTGTCTGGATCATAAAATGTTGCATGTTAGCGTGTTTGCTGACATTCAGCTGGTCTGTAAATGCGGGCTGTGGCGAAGCCATATGGCAGGTGATAGCTTTGCTGCTAGCGGCTCCATCTAAAAGCATTCTGTTTTCCATTTCAAAAGATCCCCGTCTCCCATTGGAGTTGGGAGGTTACTGTGGCGGCGTCTACAAGCCATGATTATGTTGACGCGTTTCGCAACGTCATGTCACGTAGCTTCAACTGGACGTGGGTAAACAAACTTTTAAATCATAACTATACCAAATACAAAATCAGTATATCATTCATGGAACAGCAAACCGACAGATTTGAGGTGCAGAATTACCCCCAAAAATAAGAGGGTGAAACTGTCTGATGTATCACCGCAGAAGCACTAACTATTTGCTGCTGCAGAACTAGAAGTCCAATCTTCACCCCTCACAGCAAGCATGCCCTGCAGGGCCTTCAGAGACTTAACTTCCCCAAATGGGATCAGTGCTCTGGACCTGTACAGCATCCCACCAGTGATATTACTGGATATATATTATAGAAACCAAGAAAGGGGGGCCACCCTTATAGCTCATGCCATCACGTAGGTAATAATCACTCACCCAGTGCCAATCCTCAAATAAAGAGGCTATATCAGTAACTAAAAACAAGCATATGTAAAAAGAAAGATTGCTGAGAGAATCACAGAGAAGATGATCTCCCTGGAATAAAGACAGCTACTATGAATGTTCAGCCAGTTGTAGGTTTTCCCAAATTTGTGATCATATACAGTGCCTTGAAAACATTAATCAGGGAAGCAGCCAAAAGGCTCATGGTAATTCTCTAGGATAACTGGATTAGCACTAAAGCTGTGTCTACACTATATTGTAGATGGGAGCTTCTAATTGCATGATTTCCATGCCAGGGGAACCGACAAAGTGGGGCCCCTGCATGAGCAAATGAGCGTGATGACATCATTGCACATATGTCAATCCTCATCTTTTGAAGACCACTACAGCAGGGGGGGGCACTTTGCACACAGATACCAGTCTGCACTGTTCCAAATGTACCAGGGAACACTTTTAAGTGAAACTGTCTTATGTATCACCACAGAAGCACTAACTATTTTCTACTGCAAGACTAGAAGTCCAATCATCACCCCCCAGAGCAGGCATGCCCTGCAGGGCCTTCAGAGACTTAACTTCTCCAAATGGGATCAGTGCTCTGGACCTGTACAGCATCCCACCAGTGATTTTACTGGATATACATTACCCTGAAGATCACTGCCTATAGGATCCAGTACAAACATGATAGGCGACCCCTGCTTTTACATGCAAGGTCTGAGTAGTCTTTCTTGGCCTCTTGACCATACGTGACAAATCCAGATGAAGTCTTTCTATACCCAAGCAGAGGTGTTCAGAATAGGCCATACATAGTGTACTAAAACCCACAAAAGGAGATCTTCAGAGGAACATCCATCTGTTTTTTTTCCCAATTTACCTGAAGGGGGCAGCATAACCCAAGTAGTCATAAATATGAAATGTTCTTTGCACTGAGATGTAAGATTAAGAAAAATACACATGTGGTATAACAAAATATCTGTATACTAAAGTTTTAACACACAGATGAACCAAAGTTTCAACAACCTGAAAAGATTGCACTTATGCTTGCTTTTATAGAACTCAGAATATTAGCAACAGTGACAGAACAGCAATGGTTAGCATGGCTACCAAGTAATTCCAGATTTAGTTCTAAAAATGATTCCAAAATGTATACTTTCCCACGTTCTGATTTACTGGATAATATTTCAATAGCCCTGTTTTGTGCTTGTTGCCATGGCTCTCATAATCACATTAGACTGTAAAACTAACTGAGAAGCAACCAATTAAAATGGACTAATGAATAATAAGAAAAAAACCTGCGCCATGGAAAAAGAAAAAACACCTAAAATAATTCTAAATAAATGCAAACTGTATATATGTGTATATGTTTACACATACACACACATGTGCATATGCAGTAGGTCTGCCGCTATAGTGTAAGGTGAATACCCCGAATAATGACAAAAATAAATTTATACTCAGCGCTGCCTCTCTAAATCATAAATGCTCATCTACCCACATCAAATGTATATCATAAAACAACATATACAACAAAGTGCCGATATAGTGCCAAAAATTGCACACAATCAAGTTCAATAAAGTGCAATAATAAGGTGCAATCAATAAAGTTCATCTATTGTGAGGTATGGGACTGGTGACACGTTGATGCAATCTTGGTGACTTCCTGTGCTCCCCTCCTAGGTCCCCACTCACCAAATAGAGGTGATAAATACGCCTGTAGATAGTAGGATGGTGTCTCCTGTCCAGCAGATATGTAGATAGTTGTGCCTCAGAGAATTGGATATCCTCTCCTTCACTGTTTATTGTAGGTCCTACATGCTTTACTGTATGTAGGGCCTATTGATTGCACCTTATTATTGCACTTTATTGAACTTGATTGTATGCAATTGTTGGCACTATATCGGCACTTTGTTGTATATGTTGTTTTATGATACACATTTGATGTGGGTAGATGTACATTTATGATTAAGAGAGGCAGCGCTGAGTATAAATTTCTTTTTGTCATAAAATGGACTAATTTTATCTCTGAGAATAAATACATAGGTGATAGGTTTCACCTTGTTTCACTACACTGTGAGGGGAATTTATCAACACTTGAGCAGACAGAATCTGGAGCAGCTTTGCATTGCAACCAATCAGTTTCTATTTTCAGCTTGTTCAGTTAAGCTTTGAAAATGAATATAGAAGCTGATTGGTTGTCATGTGTGGCTGCTCCAGATTCTGGCTGCTCATGTTTTGATAAATTCCCTACTTAATTTTTTTTCTATGTCATATTAGTATTCATCAGTATACCTCATCAGTATATTCATTAGTATTCTTCAGTATACTTTGCAGAGAGCTCTGACCACAACATTAAAATGTCACTGTTTGCTGTTAAACAAAATGTCACTGGTCATTGTTAAAATATAAAATGTATTCTAATGTCAGGGCCTTGTCATAATTCCAGTCACCTCTGCCCCTGCAAAAAAGTGAAAAAGCCTGAGTTGGAATAACATTGGACCAGTCCACCCAAATATGATATTTTAGTAACTGGTTAATGCTGGACAGTTAGAACATTTTTTTATGTTTTTTATGTTTCTCAGACAGTGTCAGGCCTCTGCACTTCTGGTCTTAGGCCAGCGCAAGTACTTTGTAGGGGTTATAATTTGGTTTTTTTTTTTTCAAATTTACAATATATAATGGACAATGCAAAAGGGTGTAAACACCCAGTTTTGTGGGGGAGGAGCAAATGTATCTAGAGACACGAAACAACATCCAGTACTGCTGTTTTAGCCCAGATCAGGTGACATGTCTACAGGTCAGGCATACAATTGTCAACTTGGAACAATTGATTGAAAAGGTTAGGACACTTGTTCCAACTGTCTTTTCTGAGATATTCCATCAGCTGCAGTGTCCATTGGCATCTCTCTCCACCGTTCCTCCCTCCTTCCCCTTTACAGTGGCAGTAAGACAACTTGTCTTTTGAGCTAAGTGTTTATTAATTAAAGGTTGCCAGGAAAAAATGCAAGAGCAATGGCAGGGATATCACAATGCTGATGTCCCAAATAAGTATGAAGAGCCTGTGATGGACTTCTGACAGATGCAGGAAGTCTCTATAAAGCAGCCTGAAAATGTTATTAAAAAGTCAAAGTTTGAAGATAAACTTAAAATAAACATTGCAATTATTATTGTTATAGTGCAGTTTTAGGCAATTTAATTGTAGCTTGTAAATGCCAATATAAAAGAAAGGTTGTACTGCATAAAAAGAAGATTTAACAGCCAATAGCAGTGTAAAAGCTCAATAGACAGAAAATTAACAAAGGAACAGATAACAAAACAGAAATAGAGTGCAAGCAAGTTATGCAATGACAGAAATGAATAGACAAACGCATGAGATGAAAAGCATGAAGACAGAGGTAATAAAATGCTGCTGCATGTGTCTTCAGAGCAAGTTATTTTTGCATAGCAACATATGTTATATGCACCAAGCAGATGACCGTAAAATGAGATATGCAGCAAAAACACGGTAGACCTCCAAGCATTGCTGAAACAAAAAGACCCTATGCATTTTACAGTCTCAACATGGTGAATATAAGTTTAAATTGGCATGTATAATGGGTTTTGGTCTCATACCAATTATACATGGGTGATGGTGGCTAGCAATATGAATTAATGATGACGCTTAGCACTGAGTGAATTGTGAAGCAAGAATAACTGAATTAAAAATGGTTGATAAAATTAACATATATACACCATGGCGTCAGTGTATGACCATAAAATGCAAGAAGGTGATGGAGTGATAGGGAACAAACCTTGGAGAAATATCGCATCCTTGCTGCATAAAGGCACCCAGGGAAAACCAAAGGCTGTTAAATATCCCAAATTCATTTGGTGGGTCAGGAGGATTCTGAGGGTCACGAGCTTCATCCGTGTCCTCCAAGTGCCATTCATAAGGGCTGAATCTGCTCACAAGGAAAAGAACTACACTGACTCCGATATATGCAAAAACTATACACATCCATATTTCATAGGCCAAAGGGTCCAGGAAGGAAAACACTCCTGGTTTTGATTTTTGAGGCTTCTTAATCATGATGGAGATGCCAAGGCTCATAAATGGTTTTGAAAAATCAATCACTTCTTCCCGTACCAGAGTAATGGTGAGAGGGGCAACAGCTATGTCTGCTCTCTGAAAACAAAGAAAATAGTTCAATAAGTGCACATTTGTTTAGTAAAATTAAGCATCAGTTTTAAACACTGTGTCCGGAGCTCCCTAAAAGTTCAGGACTTGTTTTGCTGGTGTATTGAAGGCAGGAGATAGCTTTGGTATAACAGGTGTTTGACAATAATGAAATGAAATTAAAACAGAGAATGACCCACTGACTAGCCTTTACAATACCTCTATAGGCAGAGAGAGACAGAGAGAGCAGGAGGAAAGGAAATGAAAAGTGTAGAGAGGATGAATAAAATATTCCTCTAAATTACTGCTTACCTATTGTAATACAATGAATAGTTCAGCTATGAATAATTATTAAAATAATTTTAAATATCTTTGAAAACTTTCCTTATCGTAATATAAATTTTACTGGTGGCACTTCTTGTTTTGTTTTTTTTTATTAGTAATCTGATGTGCCTATTTATTTCTTTGTTGCATGTCAGATAAGATAGCCAACCCCTAAACAGTACATAGGACAGACATCTGTGTTCATTTAGCAAAGGAGCAGAGGATGTTCCCTTTTGCAAGGTAAATAATTGTAAATAAAATGAATCTGTGTTCAATTTGAATACCCAATCACATGCAAGTGAAGTTTAAAAGATTTGTTCAACTTTTCAAAAAAATGGAAAGCTGATATAACTCACTGCACCTTCCACACACCCTTCTGCACTCATCTCCTTCCTTATACCTTCCTTGATTATTTTCTGTTTCCCACACAACCGTTGTAGTTGTTCGGGCATCTGAATAATGCAGAACACAGCCTGGAGACTGTGTAACATCATGGTGGTGAGTGGGGATTGGTCAGTGCCAGCACATGACTGCACTAACACTCTGAGTCACCCCAAAAGAAAAATAGGTGCAGAAGAGCATATCTTTCAAAAGCCCAAAAGGCTACATCAGCTAGCATGGGCAATGAAAGATAATCATCCAAAAAGGTAAGTGCAACAGGGACCAGGGATGTGCGAAGGTTGTTGTGAGTTAGTTCACCACTAACCCTTTAAATCGTTTTTTTTTCTAGCACATGATCGCATGATACGAGTTTCAACTTTATTATTAACATTCACTTAATAAAATGAATATTCACTTTGCTTCTAAGTAAAATGTTTTTATTCTTTTATCAGCCCCAATAAGTCATTTAGTTATCAAAGCTATTAGAAAATGTAAGAATGAGAACCATTTTCACTTAAGTTTATAAATCTATTAAAGCTGAAGTTTAGATAATTTTTTTTTAGTATACAGCTTCAGCCACATACAGTGATTTGCCTCTAGTGTGTCCGACATCCTGCTAGCTGTTGCTTCACTCCCTGGTCATCTCCTGCCTCGACTACTACAACTCGGTCCTCATTGGCTTACCTTTACATAGGATATCCCCCTTCAGTCCGTTATGAATGCTGCTGCCCGGTTCATCCACCTTACCAACCACTCTGTGTCTGCTACCCCTCTGTGACAATCCTTCCATTGGCTCCTGCTCACCTAACAATTTATATTTAAAATACTAACAACAACTTACAAAGCCATCCACAACTCTGCCCCCAGCTACATCACTAGCCTAGTCCAAAAATACCAACCAAATCGTTCTCTTCCTTCCTCCCAAGACCTCCTGCTCTCTAGCTCCCTTGTCACCTCATCCCACTCATGCCTTCAGGACTTTTTCTGAGCCTCTCCCATCCTATGAAACTCCCTACCCCAATCTGTCTGATTATCTCCTCCTCTGTTTGCTCTTAGACGATCCCTGAAAACCCATCTCTTCTGAGAAGCCTATCCTGCCCCTACCTAACAACTGTACTTTAATTTTCTCCATCAGATCCTTCCCCATAGCTATTACCTTTTGTATCCTTTTACCCTCCCTCCTAGATTTTAAGCTCTAATGAGCAGGGCCCTCTGATTCCTCCTGTATTGAATTGTATTGTAACTGTACTGTCTGCCCTTATGTTTAAAATGCTGTGCAAACTGTTGGTGCTATACAAATCCTGTATAATAATAATAATATTACATGTTGCATTCTGTGACAACAATACAAGGAGTTTTATTAATGGAGGAGGAGGAGAGAAATGGGAAGGGCAAGCTTCAGGAGTCCTTCAAGTCAAACCTATACAACACTGCAGTTCACAGCTGTGAGGGGATCTGACTTCTCTAAAAAATCATGGGGATAAGGTAATAGTATGGTGGTCATAGTATGGCGGGCTCCTTATCTGAATAAGTATTACAGGAAAATTTCATAAAAGGTTCTTAATCTACTGGATGAACATACGAGCCAGGGAACTAGCAGTTTTAAAGAGTAGGTTAGAAATAGCAGCCTAATATTGCCTTTGCATCAGATGTTATCAAAAGATATTACAGTATAAACTTAAGATTGTTTTCAATATTGTTATATAAAAGCAATTGCATTTTGAAATACCCACTGATAAAACATTAAAAGATTAAAAAATGTGTAAACTTCCAGCCAGTTTTTCTTTCTACCCTTCTATCTTTAAACAAAAGTTTTATTTTGGTCTCTGTATATACACAGATTACTTATAAAAGCACAAACCATTGTTGTAAATAATATGATAAACGGAACATAATTTATCAAACCATGCAGTAGATGCATTTAGTATTTGCTTGCGTATCTGATGTAATGGTAAAAGGTTCTCTGCACTGGGTGGATCTGCTTGTCTTTTGTATTAAGATCATAAATCAAAAATGAAGCCATTTAAAATTGCACATGTAGCAAGTGTTTTCTGAAAAGTACCAGTTTTGTTTCTTTAAAGTGCAGAATTCATTATTATTTCATGACATTCACGCCAGCTAACAATCCATAACTCAGGAAACATCAAGCATTAAGCTTTTAAGGTAAATCGGTTTGGATGATGTACGATGTTAAAAAAAAGAATGTAAGCAATTTTTAAACAAGGCTCAGGGTCATTATTTTTAAAATATTTCTTCCAGAGGGTAGTGCTGGGACAAAATCAGCTATACACCGCAGGGTATTTTAGAAAATGACAGATTGCTCTACATTAGCTTTCAGGCAGACTGTTTGAGATCTTAAATTTGACTTGACCAAAGTTTGGTCCAGTTTTGCCCCTGATGAAAGCAAGTCATGCCTTGCCAGTGATAAGTTTCCTGTGTGTAAAACATGATGTGTCCCTTTGTGAGCATACTGGAAAATCTTTTCTTCTATTATTTTACAAATAAAAACGTGTTCATCCATTTGTGGTATATTCTTCAGACAATGCAACAGTGGCACTTAGAGAATGCTGCTGTAAGTACTGGTGCACAGAACTGTTCCTAAAAGGTCAGATTGTGCATTTCTGTAAAATAAAACCTTACAAACAAATAAAGGACAAGCCTATATAAAAATGTAAACACACAGTATCTCACAAAAGTGAGTACACCCCTCACATTTTTCTAAATATTTTATTAAATCCTTTCATGTGACAACAATGAAGAAATTACATTTTGCTACAATGCAAAGTAGCGAGTGTAAAGCTTGTATAACAGTGTAAATTTGCTATCCCTTCAAAATAACTCAACAGCCATTAATATCTAAACCACTGTCAACAAAAGTGAGTACACATATAAGTTATTTTGAGGGGACAGCAAATTTACATTGTTATACAAATTGTACACTCACTACTTTACATTATAGCAAAGTGTATGTTCTTCAGTGTTGTCACATGAAAAGATATAATAAAATATTTACAAAAATGTGAGGCGTGTACTCACTTTTGTGAGATACTGTGTAATCATTCAGTTTGCTGCTTAATACTAACCCATGTGTAAAATACAGCCTTCCCTAAGATCTGCAATAAACAGCAGATAGCAGTCAGAAATAAAAGCACCAAATTATGTTTCTTACAAGAAATTTTCTATTAAGATACATGATTGCTTCAACCAAACATGCATGTTTATTCACCAACCAGTGCCAGCCTTATAATTAAGTTGAAAAATACACACATCCTTTGACTCCAAGCCTTATCTTGGGCTAACAATAGTCATCACCCATGAACATCCAGTTAATTAATTTTTCACTTGAGATTGGTTGGCCAGAGTCTGCAGTGATCACAACATATCCAAAGATTTGTGGACATTTCTGATCTGTGGGTAATAGATTCTTTGTTATCATTAAAAAAAAACACCAACAGGGATGAAGAGGGATCAGGCCTGTTAACAGTGAATATTTTGTCAGGCTTGTTAACAATTTACAATTACGTTTTTATATCTACATTGAACAGGCAATCTGTATAGATGTGAAGTGGCCTGCATACTCACAACTGACAATGCATGGGCAAGCTAAACAAATGGAAATAGAACTTGAAGGCTGTTAAAGTATAGCGCTCCAGTCATGGTAATTTGTCTTTAATATTGGCCTTCCCTCTTCTAAGTTATGTAAAATGATTGAGAATGAGGAAATGCTTTTTTTTAAATGAGTCTTTCAGGGAATAATAGGACAGCAGGACCATTCAAATAAAAAAAAAAAAAAAAAAGAAATGAGATAGGATTACACTCATTCACATTAGGAAGCAGATTTTACTTGAGAAAAATAAATCAATGCTTTTCTTTTGATAACACTGAATATGATGCCAGCTCTTTAAACACGCAAGCACAGTCAATATTTATTGACTTTTAAATAGATCAATCAAGTCCCATGATAATACATGACCTCTGAAGGACTGAAAAGTAATTTCGAGCAAAAATTCATTTACTGTTTAACTAAAAGGTTGTATTCTCTGAGAGTCAATTTTAGGTCAAGCTGTGATAATACTACAGATCATGCAATTTAAGGAAAAGAAAGCAAATGAAAAAATGAGTACAATTGTGTAGCTTTTAACAATGGCATGCATTTAAGTGAATTGGTGTGATGAGCGCAAATTACATTCTGATCTCTAAGAAAATCAAATACTTTTTTTGAATTGGAAAGCTGTTTTTTTGGTATGAATTTGAATATAATGTTCTTGAATAAGAATCCCATATTGGTTGTTATAAAATGACTTATTTCTTGCAGAAAAGATACATGGATAGCTGCATGTTATGAGGCAAAAGTATTTTTTTTTGTGATAAAATGGTTTAATTTACAAGTTATGCTATGACTGCTAATATTTTTTTCTGAAAAACTGTTTACATTGGTGCCCACAAATTAAAATGGTGGTTGCACCATCTGGCCATCATTTAGTACCTGTGCAATTGGACAACCCTTAAACATGAACATTTGGAATGTTCATTTCTATATCAATGGGGATGGAGGGTAGAGTGTTATAGGCAAATGGTGTTGGTTTGCTTATCTTGGGAATAGTGGGGCAATAGGGATTAGTACATACATTGGTGTGCGCAGCCTATAGCATTAGGGTGTGCACTCCAGGCACAAACACACATGTGTGTATATAAGTAGAGCAGTGGACGCTGTCAGTAGTTTTTTTATTTTATTATTTTTTACAATTGTATTTTTTGTACAGTATTATTTTGATTATTTTTTTTTACTATTTTTTTTAGGAGCCCCGTTGAAGGGCTTTGGTGAAAGATCAAGGGTCTAAACAGAGAGAAAGGGATTGAGGACAGAGCTTCCCCAGTCCCTTTTTTTGGAGCCTCAGCTGCAGTGGACATCGAATGAATGAGAAGTGCTCTATGCTGAGCAGCTTCCTGTTCATTCACAAACTGAAGCATAGTAAACATAGTTTACTATGATTCAACTAAGAATGAATACATTTTCAGATTAGTACAGATCACTCACTGTGTTCATTCTCTCATCTGTCCTGAAACATCCCCCCCGCAGCAGCCAGTGGGAGAGGAGGGAAGCTGGCACCAATGCAGAGGTGAGACAGGGTACACTAGGAAGCAGAGGGAATCGGCACTGCACAGCGTGATTGTGGTGTGCCCAGGCACACCCAGCACATCCTGTGTGCACGCCTATGGGTACATAAAGTATGTTCAAAATATATACATTATAATCATTACTGACCCTGAAAGAAATATTTTAATGTAAATATTCCTATCAATAGGTGCAAAAAAAAAATTTGCATAAGTTGTACATATGTGTATGTGGGAGCAACCATATTTCTTCATTAGTAGACTTGACTTTGTAGCGCTGCCCAGTAGCTGTGCTTTTCTGTTTTTCTCTCACTTAGTGCTAGCCTGTGGGTAAGGTCTGACACACTGCAAGCAGTTAACAAACGTCACTGATAGCTCCTCATTATCACCTCTAAGGCCCCTTTCACACTGGGGCGGTAGGGGGCGTCAGCGGTAAAACAGCGCTATTTTTAGCGCTGTTTTACCATGTATTCGGTCGCTAGCGGTGCAGTTTTAACCCAGCTAGCGGTCAAAAAAGGGTTAAAACTACTCGTACAGCGTGGCTATAGCCGCGGTATTGCCGCGGTATAGCCGCGCTGTCCCATTGATTTCAATGGGCAGGAGCGGTTTAGGAGCGGTGAATACACCGCTCCTTCACCGCTCTAAAGATGCGGCTCGCAGGAGATTTTTTCTTCTCCTGCCAGCGCACCACTTCAGTGTGAATGCCCTCGGGCTTTCACACTGAACAAACAGCGGAGGCTGTTTAGGGGCGGTTTGCAGGCGGTATTTTTAGCGCAATAACGCCTGCAAACCGCCCCAGTTTGAAAGGGGCCTAAGGGAGGTTAAATGGGTATGACCATCAAAAGTAATGCTTGAATCAGTAGCCCTGGCCTACCTTGAGCTGAGTTTATCTAAACTGACATAAAGCTGCTATGCTTTTCCCATTCCTGATAAGTAGGTGACTACTAGAAGGAGCATTATCCAATCTGGATATGGAAATGATTAATCAAAAAATGGGACCACAGGCAAGAAGATAAGCAAATGACTTGCTGCTAAGTAAGCACTCCAATAAATCAGAATGTTTACCTATTGAAAATACTCACGATTGAAAAAAAAAAAAATTGTGCCCTCTCGTGGAATGGCGGCAAACTTTTACCCTCAAAAATCTCCATAGGCGACGTTTAAAAAATTCTACAGGTTGCATGTTTTGCATTACAGAGGAGATCTAGGGCTATAATTATTTATCTCACTCTAACGATTGCGGCGATACCTCACATGTGCGGTTTGACCACCGTTTTCATATGCGGGCGCTACTCACGTATGCGTTCGCTTCTGCGCGCAAGCTCGTTGGGACGGGGTCTTAAATTTTTATTTTTTTATTTTTCTTATTAATTTACATGATTTTATTTATTTTTACATGGTTTAAAAAAAAATTCTGTCACTTTTATTCCTATTACAAGGAATGTAAACATTCATGCTTGAAAAAAGCATGACAGGACCTCTTAAATATGAGATCTGGGGTCAAAAAAGACCTCAGATCTCATATTTACACTAAAATGCAATAAAAAAAAAAGTCATTTAAAAAAATTACATTGAAAAAAATGTGCCTTTTTTCAGTGGGGCCACATATATGCGTATCCCCTTTGTGCTGGAAGTGCGATCCCTGGGTCTCTTACCAACCATGGGACTCTCTATTCCGGGTCACTGTGATGGCCTCTAATTGACTATCAGTGGGATCAGTCACTGTGAGCCTGCCTCTGTGTTCACTTCCTGTTCTGAATGAAGAGAAAGATACATCCTTGCAGGAGAGGAAAAATGTAAACAAACTAAAATGTGTACAAAAAAATCAAATAAAAAGAAAAAATATAAAAAAGAAAAAGAATTAGGAAAAATTAACAAGATCAAGGTTTGCCAGGTGTTAGGGTTAAGGTTGGGGTCAAAGTTCACAGTCCGCATATTTTGGTTAGAATACATTTTTTTTAAAATTAGTATCAGTGTCAAGTAGTGTGTGTGTGTGTTTTAGGCAGGTTAAAAAAAAAAAGCTAAAATGCGCACCTTTGTTTTTGGGTTGTAATATGGGTACAAACAACTAACATACACATATGTGGTATCCCTGTAATCATCAGGAGAATTTATTTTGGGTTGTTCTTTGGTGGTAAATTATGATAATAGCAAGATATATACAGCTAAATTTTAAAAAAAATCTACTATTTTGGGCCAGTTTTTCTTTGAGAATAAAAAAAAATCACCATTACCATTTTGGTGCATGAGAAAGGCAAAAATGAAGGTGATGCTATTAATAGAAAGTAAGTGATGTGGGAATAATCTCAAACATAAATCACATAAAATTGATAATCCTGATAAAAACGTGACAAATCAAAAGGCATAATCAAGTGAATATCAAATGAGACATATAAACATTAATCTCATGAATGAGCATGATGAAATCCTGGTTAAAACTATGCAAATCTACAGACAAAATCAAATAGAATATTAAGTGAACCAAGAAACATAATCCAGTGAAAATATATATATATATATATACATATATATATATATATATATATATAATAATGCAGTGATGGGTGACAACTCCAAAAAAATGTCTGTGTAAACTGTAATCAATGAGTCCCACCACCAACACAAGTGCTGAAAAAGCCGGCAAATCTTCAGTGATGACACCTGTGGGCCTGCAAACAGCTCACCTTACTGACGTAAGGTATACAGCATGGGTTAATCACAGACGCACAATGGGATGGCAGATGCAGAGTATGATGATCACATCCTGGCTGTGTTTAATCACTTGGATAATCTCAGTAGCCGGTTTAAGGCATATGGAAAAACATAAACATAAAGTTCATAGCATAATACCATAAGGTAAACAAAGGGGGGTGGGACAAAAGCAGATCTAAAAGTGATGCACTCACTTTTAAAATAAGAGCATAGGCGTCAATCAACGAACACACAGGGGCTTACGAACTTGCCGTTCGTGGATTGACGCACTGGATTATGTTTCTTGGTTCACTTAATATTTTATTCACTTGATTTTGTCTATAGATTTGCATAGTTTTAACCAGGATTTCATTACGCTCATTCATGAGATTAATGTTTATCTGTCTCATTTGATATTTATTCACTTGATTATGCCTCTTGATTTGTCATGTTTTTATCACGATTATCAATTCTATGTAATTTATGTTTGAGATTATTCCCACATCACTTACTTTTTATTAGTAGCATCACCTTTATTTTTGCCTTTCTTATACACCTTCTCTCACACAGCGCAAATACCACCATTTATTCATTTACCATTTCTTTCTGGTTTGGATCCGATCCACAGGTGTTTGCAGCAGTATCCCTTAGCTTAATTTAATAGACAGCGCGGGAGTCATCTATTTACACATTTTACCATTACCATATACTAATTTGTCCTGAAAAAAACAAGGTATATTCCACCAGGATACAGAAAATAGTTGTAGCGATATGTACAGTTTTACTAACATATGTCAAAGTTGCAAAATTGTGCTTAGGCAATGGGCATTAACATATGTTTTAACCTTAGGCGTGAAGGGATTAAAGGGTCATGGTTTTATTTACTTACAGAAGAACACCTCTCAAGTTCATTCTTGTAATCGACACTTGTACATTATCATTATTACCATTTTCCTAAATCTAACTTTATGAGTTTAGCAAACTTTTTCTGGGTAATTTTAAAATATGTTGCTGATGTTAAAGGAGTATTCAAAAATAGACAGACACTTACCCCATACACAAGTTCACCCACCATTCCATTCCATATTTTAGTTTCAGGGTCACGGGCACCATACTTGCCATCTTCAACAATGGAGAGTTTGTATTTTATCCCAACATGCTTTGCAATTTCACTAGCTAGGTCAACACAGTACCCTTCGTACTTGTCATTGCCGTCTAGCTGCTCATAGTTTTTCTTTTTCATTACATATGGATTTTCCTATATTTAAAAAACAAAACAAAAAAAAAACAGATCAAACATATTAAAAAGCACATTACTAAAAAGAAGCTCTATTACACCCTTGTTATTGCTCAGCAGATGAAAGGATTGAGCACAGCACTAGGCACCATCAGATAAATCTATGTCTGAGTAGATAAAATGAATGCTGTAATTTTGCAGATGCAAACCACAGAAAATAAATACAGACTTTTATGACTAGCGTAGTTTTTATGAAATCAAAGTCACAATTAAAAATCCAGACATGAGAAAGGAAACATAAAAATGGAAAAAAATGATATAATGTGAGGACAAAACTCTAGTAACATTATTATCGCTGGCTCAAAAAAAGTAGATATTAACTTTAATTTTAAAGATGTGCATTTTGTAGATTACGATATGCTGCCAAGGAGAAGCTTCTTAAAGGGAGTAATTTTTGTAAAATGATGAAGCACTGGTATATTTTGGAAGGGCTGAGCCAACACCAATGTACTATTACAAATAATGCTTTTGTACTTAGCTAGTAAGTTATGCTGTGAGAAAGTAAGTGCAATTTAAAGCAAAATTTGGAGATAGTTACAAAAACAAGGTACAGAAAAAACTGACTGGAAAACAGGATTGTCAACCCCCTTACAGATTTACATCTTCAGTAGCATCTATCTTCCCATTATAGTAGCTGTGCAAATTGACCCCAACCCTCTGACAAAATATCTTCCTGGTGAGGCCATGGTAACACCCAGACCCAGACAGTATAGCAAGTAGTAGTTACATTCAACTAGACATGTTCTATAATGTTAAAGACATTTTGTATTTTATCCAAGCCACTTCTTTAGTTCTAATCAGTGTCAGGAACATACCCCAGCATTTATACCCACACGAGTACCACAAACACCTTATTACCGTGGAATATGTCAAGATAGATGTTAATTGTTCATGAACACAATGTGAAACAGGGTGTGAAAGTTGTAGAACCACCCTGTTCTCGTGACATAATTCCATCCTTGGTGTCATGAAGTCTGCACAGATGTTAATCCTTCAATTCACATGGCTGAAGGTGTGAACTGTTGGTAAATCAAAGAGGTAGAGATGTAGGTGTATAAACGGAATTGTATATGGAAGACAGAAGGTTGAAGGAACCTCACCCTGTTCCAGTCTGATGTAAATGGCTTCACATGCCTTTTGAAAACCAGTTGTCTTCTCTGTCTAAAAGGTTGCACTTCACTGACCTCGAAAGAGTGTCTTTTGTTCTTAAGGTGTAGGAAAAATGCTGAGTCTTGACTATTGGAATTTGCTGTCCTATATTGGACCATTTATTTGTTTAGAAGCAAACTGTAACAGACTTCTCCCCACTCTTAGGTGTGAGGATGCCCCTTCATTCTGAAGAGGGTTTTGGGGAAGGCTTGGTGGACCAAGCCTTGTGCCAAAAAGAAGGGCTAAGCTTAGGTTTTGAAGTTGAAGCCTGTTTAGAGAAGACAGGTGCTCTGTGTTTAGAAGTGCTATGGCCTCCTGAAGAAGTGGGTTTGGGGATTTTCTGCTGTGGAAGAAAAACCTTCTCATCTGTGACCTCTTTGTTGCATTGGTCAAGTGCCTCACCAAACAGATGCATATGTGTGAGGAGCTTTTTGTAGGCAGCTTCAGCTGTCCAAACTTTTAGCACAATGGAGAATAAGATGGTGAATGGAGAATAAAATAAAATATACAATTTTATATTGTTATCTTAAATAAGCATTTTAAATGGCACTATAGTTTTCATTTTATCTTTGGAGAATATTTCTGAGACCATCCGGGGAGTGGAGTAGGAGTGGTGTCATGGCAAACATCTTTTAAACGGAAGGGCCACTACTGTGGAGGAGACGAGGTGGTGCTATTACATATATCCTCTTAAAGGGGAAAGGCGCAGCATGGAACTATGATAACCAGGTCCTACCATTTAGGACGAGAGTCCATCTTATTTATAAATTTGGAAAGGAACACAGAGTGGTGCTGTGTGTCAATATTGTGCATGTGGGATACATGTGGTACATCAAGATTGAGCACTGAAGAACACATTGCATACTTTTGGGTCACATTTTAATAAGGGGCAGTATCATATAATTCTGAACGGTAGGATTTTTATGATTTTCATTTATTATTGTGATGTGATGACACTGATGTATGTTTTTCACTAAAGGGGTTATTTTTTTAAAGACTTATTGAGTATATATCACGTTTTCAACACTAGTACATGCTGCATGTAATTATTTAAAAAAGGGGATACCGCGCTCTGAACAAAATAACAAAATACTTGAAAACAAAGCAGCAACTAACATATGAAATACACACATATACGCCATCAGATGGAAAAACAATAGCTGCACTAAACAATAACAATATTTAGTGATATATCAATATAAATATAATTAAAAGTGATCAAAAATATAAAATGAGCAGATATGATGTTTACAAAAGACAGCCTAATCAAAGACAGGAAGTTGAAAAAAATGTAATAAAATTATATATATAAAATATGAGAATTTGACATAAAAGTCCAGAGCAATCAGCTAAATGCTGGATATTATAAAAAAATAGTGCAGTCTTCCATCACCATTAAGTGTAAATCACAATGAGAAATGCACCCTTACCAGAGGCAAGCAAAGAGAAGCTTGCGGCTATACACCCAGCTAGTCTGTCTTTTTTTTTTTCAAAAAGTTTTTATTGAGATATAAAAATCAAACATATTGACAAAGGAAGAGCAATTGTAAGGACATTTTTGGTACAAAATATTTTGAGAGCAAGGTAACAATCTAGGGGTTGTAGACATATATACCAGGGTCAGATAACTAAAGAAGATGTACATAGCACAACCGGAAGGAGTTAGAGACCATTGGTTTTGGGTTTTCCATTGGGAGGGTCCGTGTCCTCTAGATTCGAGGGTAAAGTTCTGTAGTATGAGAACGTAAATTGATTGAGGTTGGCTTGTTCCTCTGGGGAGAGAGCTGAAAGCATAAAGGTTTGCCATCTGGAAAAGAAGCGAGAGCAGGATTTGTCATGTTTGAAATCGGTGTTGAGACGATCCTTAAACAATAGGAAAAGGAGCTCCCGTTTGATTTGAGCAATGGTAGGAGAGTGAGAAGAAGTCCAGTATTTCAGTATAGTTCTCCGTACAAGTAGGAGACAGATCAAAGACCAATCCATGTGAGAGAAGGGCTCATTGGGGGTTCCACTGGTATTCGTATTGGTAGTTTGAGACCATGGCAGCAGTTGGGGGTCCCAGTGACCGAAGATGAGCAGCAGTGGGTCCTTAGGTAGCTTTAGTAGGGTAACTTCAAAAATGTAAGATAAGACTTGGTCCCAGAATATGGATATGGAGGAGCAAGTCCAGAAGTGATGTGTCAGGGATGGTCTTGGTTGGTGGCAGAAGGGGCAGAAGGCTTTTCTCTGATCTGTTTTGGAGGATAAAAAAGGTATGTGGGCTCGATGTGTGATCTTTAGTTGAGTTTCTTTCCATATTTCATTGGGGATCAGTTGATGAATTTTGTTAAGGCCTTGTAGAATTTAGTGCACCAAGCCTGGATCCGGGAAGTCTTTTTTCCAGTTTTCTACAGATGAGGAAGTCAAAGGGGGGATGGTCTCTCGTAGGAGAGGTTGGTAGATGTCAGAAATTTTATAGGAGTCATCCAGGAGCATTCGGTCCGTAATATTTGGTTTAAACCTCTTGTTTTCCTCTTTGCATGCGGCCTTTAAGAATGCGATGCATTGACCATAGTGGAAAGCATGGGCTTGGGGAAGAGAGAAAGATTCCGCAATGGTTGAGAAGGGGAGAGGACGTCCTGTTTTCTTGTCACATAGGGAAGAAAATTTTGTGAGGCCTTTTTCCTGCTAGACGGTGAAGGGTTTATGGTCCAGCCCAGGGGGGAAGCAAGGATTCCCTTGAATTGGTAGGTGGCTAGACATGAAGGCAGACAGTTTGAGGAGTTTCCGGACTTCTCTCCATGCTATAGCTGTGTCTCTCAGGAGGAGGTTGTGTTGGTGCGGAGGAGGGACTGATTTCCATTTGCAGTGGAGAAGGGCCACTAAGGAGTAGGGGTGAGTCATTTCAGTTTCCATGTGATAATTGGAGTAGCGGGAGGAACATGTTATCCAGTCCAGGCTAGTTCTTAATAAGCATACCAAGTTATAAGTCCTAACATTTGGGAGACGAATTCCCCCTTCACGTCTGGGAAGACTCAATGTTTTTAAGGCTATACGTGGTCTTTTGTTTTGCCATAGGAATTTTGAAATGGCTGAATTTAGAAGTTTGATATCTTTGTGTTGCAAGAGTAGAGGAATAGTTTGCATCGTAAATAGCAGTCTTGCAAAACTAATCATTTTTACTAGATGACATCTTCCCAGGAGCGAGAGGGGCAGATCCATCCAGTTAGCCAGTTCCTGAGATATTTTAGAGATCAGTGGGGGGTAATTAAGGAGGTACAAAGAGGAGGGTAGTTTCCCTATTCTGATTCCTAGATAGGTGATGTGGGATTTGGCTACTGAAAAGATGGAGTGTTGAGCCCAGGGTGGATTGGAGAGGGTACCTATAGGGAGGATTTCGCCCTTGCTATAATTGATACGTAGGCCTGAGCAGGATCTAAATTCATCGAAAATCTTTTTGATAGTGGGCATGTCGGAGGAGGGGTCGGATGAGAATATAAGAACATCATCCGCAAAAAGGGATGTGCGCAGGTCGTGTTTACCAATTTTGATGCCAGGAAGTGGGGCTGATTGGGCTAGATATCTGGATAAAGGTTCAAGTGCAATGTTGAAAAGGAGCGGGGACAATGAACAACCTTGCCACGTTCCTTTATGGAGGCGGAAATTCTCTGTGAGTAGGTCTGCCGCCACCAGCCTAGCTGCAGGGGCTGTATACATGGTATTGATGAGATGGCAGAAGGGGCCTGTGAATCCCATTTTTGACATTGCCAAGGAGAACCATTCGAAGCTGACATTATCGAAGGCTTTCTCCGCATCTAATGTGATGATGGTGTAGTCTCCGCTTGGGTTATGTTTAGCATGTTCTAAGGCCAGCATGACTTTGCGCATGTTCAGGGTGGCGGTCCTGCCTTTTACAAAGCCAGATTGGGCAGGGTGGATCAGTGAGGGGATGATGGCAGCGAGTCTGGTGGCAATGATCTTAGATAAGATTTTGACATCCAGATTCAGCAGTGAAATTGGTCTATAGGAGCCTGGGTCCTGGGGGTCCTTGCCTTTCTTAGAGAGTAATTAGATGATGGCTTGGTTTCCCATTTGAGGGTATGATCCGCCGGACCAAATACTGTTGTATACCGAGTGGAGAGTGGGTTCTATGATTTTTTGTAGAGTTTTGTAGAATTCACTAGTGAATCCGTCAGGCCCAGGGGCCTTGGAAGGAGTTAGGTTGCGGATGGTGGTTGAGATTTCTGGGAGAGAGATGGGCGCATTGAGAGCTTCTAGCTGTAGGGGAGTGATTTTGGGTGTGTCGATTTTCTGTAAAAAGAAATGTGCTATTTGTTTATCTATGGGATCAGGGGCGTATAAAGCTGAGTAGTATTTGAGCATGGCATTGTTTATTGTTTGCGGTGTGGAATGTATGTTGCCGGTGATGTCTCGTAGAGAGGTGATATGGGTCGGGCGGAAGGGACCCTTGCAGAGTCTGGCTAACAGTTTGCCTTCTTTGTTTCCGAATTTATGAAGAGTGGCATCCAAATGTGCTTTTTTGGTAGATTCAAGGGTGTCCGTCCATGAATCGAAAGCCCTCTTGGCTGCCTTACATTCGTTTCTACTGTCAGGGGAGTCGGTGATCAGGGAGCGTTGCGTCTGATGTAGTCGTGCGCTAGCTGATTTGTAGTTTGTTAAAGTGTTCTGTTTGAAGGAGGTGGCATAGAAGATGATCCGTCCCCTAAGGTATGCTTTTCCGGCATTCCAGAAGAGATTCGGATCACTGATGTGGGGTGCGTTGGCCGTGGAGTATTCAGACCAAGCTTTCTCCATGAACTGTTGGAAATCAGTGTTGTTGTGTAGGTAGGAGGGGAAGCGCCAGATATTGGGGTGAGAGGAAGATCCAGATTATCGAGTGTCACCTCGATAGGCGCATGGTCGGAGATGGAAATGTCATGTATGACTGCCCCGGACTGGAAGGGATTAAGTTGTCGGAAACCAAAGTAATCAATCCTGGTGAGGACCTGGTGGGGGTTAGAATAAAAAGTGAATTCCCTGTCAACTGGGTGCGAGAGTCGTCAAAGGTCTTGGAGGTGGAGGGATTCCATAGAGGATGCGAAATGCGTAGGGGTAGTAGGAATGGATCCTGCTCTGGGACGTTTGGGTGGTGATCTGTCATCAGTCTGGTGGAGAATGTCATTTAAGTCTCCTCCAATTAGGTGTGGAAGATGTGTATTGCTAAGTAGCCATGTAGAGAGTTCACTATAGAACTGTTTGTTGGGGTTATTAGGGGCGTAGACATTAGATATTACTAGGTCCTTGTTGCCTATTTGAACATGTGCTGATAGAAGACGACCCTGGGTGTCTGCTGTTACGGAGAGAACTGTGCAAGGGAGATTTTTGTGTATCAGCAGAACTCCTGCTTTACGCCCAACTGCATCTGAGCCTATGACTGTGCCCACCCATAGCTTTTTCATACGGTGGAAGTCTTAGGACAATAAGTGGGATTCCTGGAGTAGGGCGATGTCGGCTTTAAGTCTTTTAAGATGTCTGAGGATCTTCATTCTCTTGTTAGGGGATTTAATGCCTTTTACGTTCCAGGAGACTATTTTCATATTGGGGGGGGTGGAAAGAAGGATTTGGGCCGCTGTTGTAGATTTATCAATGTGTAGGCGGTCAAGTGAAGTAATGTTTATTTTTATATCAGGATGGTAGATTCTGGTCTCGTGATAGTAGTGTAGTGGAGGGGAGTCAGGAGTAGTGCATGAGCCCCGGGGCTTTTGAGGAAGGGGGGGTAGAGGTAGGAGGGGGAAACCTGAAAAAAGAACATAACAATCAATCACTGTGTAGGTCAGTTTCCAATACAAGACCCTAGTAGAGTGGCATGTGAGCCCCCACTTTAGCGAGAAGAGTATGCTCGACTGCCTCGGGTCATGTATAGGGGGAGGATAAAAATTAGAAAAGGTACACAGTGAGACCAGGAGGAGAAGTAGAGCAAACAGAAGCATTTTATATCCGAAAGAGTATTAATTGCTTAACAACATAACATGAAACATAGTAATTGTCATACGGTCACCTAGAAACAAAATGGTGGTTACAAAACAGGTAGAGCTGGTAGCGACAAAAAAAAAGAGTAAAAAGGAGAGCCTTTGAGATGCAGGATAAAAGAGAAAAAGAAAACTGGTAATGTCAGACTGTGCGGTAGTACGTTGTAGGCGCCCTTGAGGGAGAGAATGACAGAGACACAGTATGTGATTCCCTTTCAGCGAGGGGTGACACGGTGGTGTTCTGGGGCCAAGGACCTGAAGCATTTAGGGGAATCCTTCCGCGGGCTCCTTTGGTCCAGGGAGCGGTTGAAAGGAGCAGTCTTGGAGGGGGTATGGAGGTGTGAGTCTGCATGCTGAGACCGTAAAAAGGCTTCCGTGTCAGAGGGGTCTTGGAAAGATAATTGCTCTCCATTCGGGGTCTTGAGGCAGAGGGTGGCCGGGAACGCCAGTGTGAACTTTATTTGTTGTTTATAGAGTTCTGTGCACACCTGCTGAAAAGCTTTCCTTTTTTTGATACCTCAATTGAGTAGTCAGCAAATATCAGTACCCTTATTCCATCAATTTGGAGTGAGCGGGTTTGTCTGAACTTTTGTAGGATAAGGGCTTTGTCTGAATAATTATTAGCGATTATTGGCCGGGGTGATTTGCGTTCAGTGTTAAAAGATCCCATGCAGTGGGCCCATTCCACTGTGCAGGGGCCTGTAAGGCCTAGTGGTTCAGCAATGCGCCTGGCGCAGAATTCAGAGAGAGCCTGTGTTTGGAGCGATTCTGGGACACCTACAAATCACAGGTTGCTCCTTCTGGACCTATTCTCTAAATCTTCCAATTTTTGGATGAAATATTGATTGGTCTTGTCCTGCGTTTGTTCAGTGGCCTGGGCCTGGTAGAGCTCCACTTCCACGCCAGATAAGCGGTGCTCTAGATCGTTTAATCTGGTGGTATGCTCTCCTTACTGGGCCTTGATTTGCTTCATCCCTGCGTTCACTGCTTTCTCCACAGAGGCAGCAATCATGGGGATAACAGAGCTGCCACAGCCTGTGCTATGCGGTCCGTGTTGCTGTCTCCTGTGATTTGTGGTCCAGAGACCTGTGGGGAGATGGCCTGTGGAGCGGAGGTATGTGGTAAGGAGGCATGGATGGATGAGGCATGCAGGGAAGCTTGAGGGGCCGAGCAGCCGCTTACCTCCACTGCGGCCGACTGTGTTTTGCCAGGAGGCTCTGTGTTGGCCGAAGCCGGGGCCTCGACTTGCGGCTAGGCCGGCGGCGCCGTCAGGGCCGTGTGTGATCGGTTGCCGGTTTTCTCCACAAACCGGTCCATGTGTGGGCGGCAGTCACCCGGAGGAGCCTGTGGGTGTTTGGGGTGGCTAAGGCTGTTTTTTTAGGCCGATTTAGGGTCTTGCTGCGGGAGCCGAGGAGAGAAACAGCTACTCCATGCGGAGCCAGAACTGGAAGTGGTACCTGTCTAAACCCACTTCTGGCTCAGATCGCCGATGCAATCTATGAGTATGTTGGCCAATCTCCCCGCAGCCTTCTGGGACACACACAGGTCCTAGAAGACTGCGGTACCATCCAGCGCAGCGTTACTCGCACATGCCTACAACTTACAATGTTGGTGCCTGCACCCAAAGTGGATTGAAGAAATGGCTCGGGTGCCAACATTGCTGGATCCCTGGACAAGTATCCTTATATTAAAAGTCAGCAGCTACAGTATTTTAGCTGCTGACTTTTAATTAATTTTGAGAGGCAACAACAATATACTCCCATCCTGTAACAGCAGATCCTCCCTCTCAGCAATAATAGTTCTCCAACAACAATAAATCTCCCGGTAGCCAGTATCAGTAGACCCCTCCATCAACAGTAGATCCCTTCCAGCAACAATTGAAACCACAGCAACATTACACCCCCAGCAAAAATAGATCCTCCACCAGCAATAGTAGACCCCCCCGCAACAGTACATCCCCGCAGCCAGCATTGATATCCTCCAGCACATCCCACAACGCCTTGCCATTACATACATTTAGTGTTGGAGATGCCAGAACTGCATTCCCCCACGCTCCTGCTATTAAAAAGCACTGTGGCTGAGTATAACTTGTTCGGGGATGGGAAGGTGACAGTGTCTGTTTCGCTTTCTCAATGAAATTAAGCAAATTTGACTTACCAAAATTGTTGTAACTACAATAGTCTTGTTTTCCACAGAAGAAGAGTCATTTGTGGGCTGCTGGTCAGGAGCAGGAACAAAACGTTCATATTCATTCCAATGTCCAACCTGCAACACATTTCATTAGCATATTCTGATTGTGAAAAGCAAGCATTCTGGAATATATTGGCCAAGTAAAAATAAACAGAGTTGGAGGAATGGATGGCCAAGTGCATGGATCACTATAGCAAATTTTACACAGTCTGGGACACATGGATACAATATATGTCTGGGAACTCTGGGTTACCATAGTTCCCTATAACAGTACTCCCCATCTACGAGAAAGTGATGGTCTGGTGGTTGCCTAAAACCCTGCAGCATGCTCTACTGTTGTATACTTGACTCTACGCAACAGTTATGCAATACTTGTCCTGATGTATCTGTTAACATATGCTCATCCCAGGTCTGCTTTTTATGCCCTTTATGTAATGTCCCCAAGCTGAAAGACCAGCTACCAGTTACTTTTTATTTCAATTGTAATTGTTTTACTTGCTCACTGAGGTTTCTTTTGTTCTCCCCTTTTTGTGTTTACATGCCCCCCAGTTTCTTTTGTTTCCTCCCCCTTTGATTGTGCTCCTCCCCGTGTGTTAAGGTATTACTTGCCACACATGAGGTAAATACTTCCTTTTACAATATGTGACTTGACACCTGGAGGCACCCTAGTTCACTGGGGTTGCTATCCTGATGCCAAATGACCGGTTCTCATTGGATGCTTCTCCCGGTCAGCCCCTTCTGGTTGTCGACCTCAGAGGCTCTGGCTATTGTAGCCAGTCCCAGTAATTTCCATCTCATTCACAGAGGCACATTCACTGAAAGCCTGGCCTCAGTCTTCAAAGGGTTATATGCTAGTACTTAGGTTAATCCTCATACCGTTGCTGCTATCATCTGACCAGTGGTGAACTGTACCACATGATGTGATTCACGAGTGTTGTTGTCTCCATAAATAACGTTGCATCCCTTATTTAACTTTCTTGGAATTTTGCAAATGTTATTTTCAAAACATAATAAAACAAAGATACTGTTTTATAAGGTAGATATGAAGTTCAATTAAGCATCATTCTGGTATTTTTACAGAAGTATGGTAAATTAACAGTAAGCAGACCTGAAAGCAAAGAATAAGTTAAATTATATCTCTGGCTAAAACTTTTTTTTGTTTTTCCATAGAGTAGGGAACGCTAAGAACATAAACTCAAGTTATTTTTATATTGTCTTTGGGTATAGACACCCAAAGACAATATACTGTAAGTATATGCTGTATTTTGTGCAGTATGTACATTAAAAACCATTAAAAAGAGCAAATAAGAACTGTATAAAATTGTGACCAAAAAGAAAATCTATTTCACATTAGGCAGAATAATGAATGCTAATATCTGCTTACTATGGGCCAATTCATACCATTTCTGTATACACTAATTTGTAAACAAAGGGCTGAGTGAGCCCACTTGAAATTCTGGTTAGTGGGTCTTAAGCCTCGTACACATGATCGGATTTTCCACAGACAAAGCCTTGGACTTTTGTCCAAAGGGTGTTGGCCAAAAACTTGTCTTGCATACAAACGGCACACAATTGTCAGCCAACAAACACGAATGTAGTGATGTACTGGACGCACTACGAAACGATAAAGAGGAAGTTCAATTGTCTTGCACCACCCTTTGGGCTCCTTCTGCTAATTTCGTGTTAGTAGAAGTTTGGTGAGTGTTGATTCACAGTTTTCATTTCGCGCTTTTCAGTTCATTTCTGAATGGCTGTTCGTCAACCAGACATGTTGCAGAATCGGAGGAGATAATGTGTTATTTATTATTGGCCTTGGAGTTGTTGCTTTGACATAAGTCCAGTCCAGGAACAGGAGGAGGAGTACTTGGACCAAAAATTGGTTGCTTTATTAATCGTGACCAATTATGTCATATGCCTTTGCTGCAGGAGCTCCAAGAGAATAATCCGGATGATTTGCGGAATTATCTCCGGATGACGGACCCCTGCTTTCACCAACTCTTGGCATTGTTGACCCCCTATATTAAGAAGCAGGACACATGCATGAGGCTTTTATTCTATTTTTTGGTTGAATAATGATTTCATTTGGTATATTTTCTATATTTTGGACGCATAGAATGCACTTTTTGGTTAAGTTCTATTGGCAGATAGCATGTCTAATTTTCTTTTTTTAATGCACAATAAAAAAAAATGTGGAGAATAATACTTGGCTATGTGTTTTACTTCGAATGACAGTTTGGGATAAGGCAGTTACATTTTAAAAAAATACAATGCAAAATTAACAAGGGACACCAACATAGTTGTATCTTTGATCTTAAAAACCATGGGATAATAGTGTTGTGGTAACTTGGCCGGAAAAAAAAAGCCTAATAATATTATTCTTGATATCACTAGAAAATAAAAGCCATTTAAAATACGTTTGGCAGAACTCCATCAGTATCACCAGCAAAGCAGCTTCATTATTATCCCATTAAAGAAGAAGAGAATGTGCGCTGCATTTCGAGATTTCATAATTTGCCACGTCTTCATTATGAACGCTAGTTTACAAGACCGACCGCTTCTGGCTCATCCTTGCTTCTGAGCATGCGTGTTTGTACTTTGGACTTTTGTCCGGCGGACTTGTGTACACACGCTCTGAAAATCCGACAACAGACCGTTGTCCGCATAAAATTTTAAAGCCTGCCATCCAACATTTGTCTGCGGAAAATCCGACAACAATTGTCCGATGGAGCGTACAAAAGACTGGATTTTCTGCCAACAGCCTGTCATCACACAATTCCGGTTGGAAAATCCGATCGTGTGTACGAGGCTCTACAGCAAGATCAGCTAGCAATTTTGCATTGCATGCATTAAGGTGAAAAACCTTGAGACTTTACAACTCCTTTAAAAAATAAGATTTTAGAAGTTCAAAGTATACTGTAGTGAGCTACTGCAGTGTTTCCCAATATATGAAACAGTTTTGATTAGTTGTACTCCTGCTTATTATAGGTGAGACAATACAGGACTTCAGAATGTTGTGCAAAATTGCCTTATAGGAGAATATATTTATTCTAGGGCTAGCTATACATGCCTGATACCACAACGAGAATTGTAAACAAGATGTATGGGCATGCTTGTATTCTGGTGGAAATACTGGAGAAGACAGCACTGAGTGACAGATGTAATTATACACTGCAGAGTTTATGTTAGTTGTACAAACAAGTGTGTAGTTTGCTGGGCAAAAACTAGTGAATGTATATAGCTGACCTGGTATTGATTTTTTTTCTCAATACAACTGGCATTGAATTTTGAATGACATATTGGCAGTTATAGGTTCACATTTTTCAGAGATGGTAATTGTACTTTTGTACATTTTCAATACCTCAGACGGATCCGTTTTTGGTGGACCAGATCTAGTGCAACTATATTTGCATACAAATACTTTCATCTGCTGCACTGTACCCTTTGTATGCTGACACAACAAAACACTGCAGAACTGCATGTTCTCTTTTTGTAATGTCATAGCTACATTTTATTAATGTACAGTACAGTATTTGAAAATCAAATTATAATCACCTAAGTAGACAAGTTCATTTAAATGAGTCCATTTTTAAATGACCACATCTGAAATTCACTTATCACTATAACTATAATGATAGACACAGAACTATGAAGATAACTAACTCTTCAAGAAAGATGTATTTGTAACATAAACATGTTAAAGGTAACATTTATGAAGAAAATATGAAGTTTGCCATTACTGACTTCTCATAATGAAAATGCAAGCTACTTGACTGTTTTACTAATTTAGTAGATTTTGTTATTTCTGAGGCAATGACCTGTAACAAATATTGAGTTCAAAATTTCTGATTTTCCATGCTGCATGCTTGTCCTAGGCTAATGGCTCAAATTAATCAGACCAGGCACAGACAGGCAATTTTTTACGAGGAGAAAAATTGTGGTAGCCCCAATATTCTTTCACTATTTCTTTTAAGCCTTAAAATTAATTGAGATTTTACCGACAGAGTGGAAAATCTTTACTTAGCAAAGGTAATGTTATACTTCCTTATTGAATATATTGAAGTTGAATGTCCAATCACATGCAGTAAGATTTAAAAATAACCAGGGTTTTACCATGCACATGATTAGAAAATTGAGGTGAGCATGGCTTCACTTCATTCACTAAGCACATAAACACAAGATGCCCAGGCTTAGAAGGAAGTCTCTCTGTTCATTTCCCAAACAAAACTATAGGGAGATCAAGCTCTATACTGCCCCTTTTAATATAGTGAAATTTTGTTCCTGTTGAGTTGTTCTTGAACACAGAAAAACACATCACTACTTGTTTTTAAAATCCATTAAACTTACTTTGCGAGGTTTAGTAGCTGTCATCTCATATACATCAATGGTGTAGTTGGTTCTTCTTCCATATGTATCAAACTGGATATTCCCAGTCATTCCTTGAACTTGAACCTAGAAAATGAACAATTCCATATTTAGGAGATACTATTAATAATTATAAAGGTTGATTAAAGGACCAGGAAAGTTACTTTCTGTATAAGGTCTACTCACTTAGGTACAGGTAAAACTATTGCTCTCATATAGGAGTAGTTGCTGATATTATTTAACTAGTGTACTAGTATCTACTAGAGATCAGTGTCAGGGTTCTGAAAGAGTTGTAATTGATGTCTACAGCTCCAGGCTTTATCTCAGCAGCAGGAGAGTCCTCAAGGAATGCTATAGCTGCACTGCCAATGCTCACAGATGTTATACCCCCGGTTAATTATAATACAACTCATTGGACAATTTATTTTGATGCATATGTGTTTATGGCACACTTTTCCTTTCCATATTTATCTGATATTTATTATTATGAAAAGTTATTGCATTTATTGTAAACTTGCCACAAGATGGGCCAAATAAAGCAGAGGATATGATGAAAAAAATCAGTAAGGCGAAGTTACTTTTATGAAAATCATGTAAAGATATTTAAAGTGGTTGTAAAGTCATAATCCTTAATAACTTGCATCCCCTCTGTTTTATCAAGATACAGATAAGTACTGTGTGTCTGTTTAAAATTCTAACACTAAATACCTTTTCTTAAAGCACCACTGTGCTGTAAAGTGTTCTTCTCTGCTCTCCTTCCCCAATCTAAGGAGAGCAGCAGGAGGGGCTGAGATTCCCCTCTGACGTCAGCTGGCCAGCAAAGGGAGGTCACGTGACCTCACATCTGTGCTGTGCAAGAAGGTATTAGGATTATAATTTTTTTTTAAAATGAACACACTGTTCTTTGTTTATTGATAAAAAAGAGGGGATGCAAGTTATTTTTAAATGTTACCTTCAAGCCACAGGGAATAGCAGCAGGGGGGGGGGGGGTGAGAAGATTGGCTCAAGCACAGGCTTCGGAAATGAGAGGCAGGGAGGGAGGGAGAGAATCAGAGACTCACAGCCGAGAGTGTGATGATGGAGGTACATAAACTTACCAAGGTATCATTGATCAGCAGCCATGATTACCGTGGTCATCACACAGAGGGGGACACAGGAGCAGGCAGAATCAACCAGGTATTTTAGATCAAAGAAAGGGTCAAATTACACTGCAGAAGCACAATGCTATAGATCATAGATCATGCCTTAAAGAAACAGAAGCTTTTTTTTTTCCTTTTAGGGTTACAACCGCTTTAAGAGATCTAATGATACTGGCAGCTTAAAGTATATGCCTGGAAAAAACAAGCACATTATGTAGTTTTTTTTAGCAGAGACCGTAGGGAATAAAATGGCGATCGTTGCAATTTTTTATGTCACACTGTATTTGCGCAGCGGTTTTTCAAATGCATTTTTTTTTGGGAAAAAATACACTTTAATGAATAAAAAAACAAAAGAAAAAAACAAAACATAAACCCCATTTTTTTGCAAAATATGAAAGATGATGTTACGCTTAGTAAATAGATACCAAACATGTCCCACTTTAAAATTGCGAATTACCTGTTTAGAGGTACTCGCTCTAACGTTCTTAGTGATACCCCACTGTGTGGTATAAACACTGTCTACATATGCGTGCATGACTTACATATGTGCTTGTGTCTGTGCGTGAAATGGGGGGGTGCTTTAAACATTTTCTTATTTGTTTAATTTGGGCAAAAATTTTTTTGATCTTTTGTTTCAGATCTGGAAGTAGCCTCATGATGTAGCTCCGGTCCTCCAAGGCCATAGAGGCAGAGACAATCTTGTCTCTGTGACCAGCTGGCCACACCCTCAGATCGTTTCTCGGGCACGCCGGTGAAGACGGTAAGCCCAAGAAACACTGGCCAGCAGCAGAAGGGGGGCTGTTCCCTACCACTGCTTCTGAAAGCGAGCCAGCACCTAATGAGCTGCTTGGACCACTTTCATGAGAAAGCCATCTGCAAGGTGGAAAAAAAAATCTGGCTTTATGGTTGATAGCTTTCAACCCGCATTGTATATATATGTATTATGGTCAGCAAGTGGTTAGGAAAGAGAGGAAATCTTCCCCAAGAAACAGAAAGCAGGGAACCTCCTAGATGTGCCTAAAATCACCCTAATCACATATGGGCAGGATGTTGTGGTCTGATGGTCAGTGGTTCAGCTATTTTTCCTGTGAGAGTGGGAGTCCCTTTCTTGCTCTTTTCTAGTTGCTGTGTATCCCTGGCCTCTGGTGAGAGGGAAAGTTATTCAATAGTTTGTATTACATGTGTAAACTATATTGACGTTTGGACCACCATTTAAATATACCAATAACATACCATAACAACCATTGCTTCTCAATAAACTCTTGAAAAAGTGGACTGGGAAACTTGCTGGTTGAATGTTTAAGATTGTTTTTTAATGATATATTAGTTATATGTTGATGGTCATATGACTTTCTGCAAAAAATATTTTTGTATACACAAGAGGAACTGTTTTTTCTTGGCATAAGTCAGTGTAACTTTTATTCCATTTGTTAATAAAACTTGGAAGTAATTTAAATGGGAATATCCTCAGTGAGATATATATTTATATATATATATATATATATTCACACATACACTGTATATATAAAGTCTTCTTTTCTCTAGCATGTATGCTGCATATTTGTGGGATATTTGTGGGATAATAGAATTAAAATAATTTTAAAAGGAAAAGGTGAATTCCAACTCCCTCTTTGATGGATAGAATTTTTTTTCGTACAGCATCGGTTACTATTGCTGCTGGATCTAGTTACACTTTTTTTTTTAAGAATGTAACGTCTATGCATACTGTACATTTCTCATATCTAATTTAAATTGTCCAGAATTAGAAAAATTAACTATAAACCTTACATTGACACTCATTTTTTTAAGTATTTGCATTCACCTTTTTTCCTTCTTTGCTGCATCTCAGTGCAGCCCCTTTGCAACTATTTCCTGTCTACATGCATGCACTCCATTAATTGATACATGGCATTTCATAATGAGAGATGCCTGAAGATGACAGCAGTGGAGCATGCCTGTGTTTTGTGTGCTGAAATGGCCATGTGTCATCCTCAAAGGAAACACGTTAGATGGAGTGAAAAGGCAGGATCACAATTTGGAGACAGGATAGTAGAGCTGTCACCCTAAAACAGCCCGAGTCTGAACCAAGACCTTCATGGCAGGGTCACCAGATATTATTTTAATTAATATTGCAGACTTGGTTTCTTTGTTTCTACATTTTTTTGTTAACAAAAGCATTAAACAGTAATGGTTCTAAAATGGTTAATTGACCAAGTCATGTATTCTTCATGTGGGATGACGCTTGCGTTCTTTTTTTCAAGGTCTATTAGGCATTATCTGCTTCATAATAACATTATGTAGTTGTGCCATGATACACTTAATTGTTTATGTTATTATATAGTACACGGTAAGACACAAATAATCATTCTTGCATGAAATTAAAGTGACTCCCTGCTCTTCGTGTTTTTGTAGACCAGGATACAGATCATCACATGGACCCCTTTTGACTGTTCTGTAATACTGTACTGTTCAAGATGTCACAACATAGTACACGTTTAATACAAAATTCTGTCATCATATCTGAAAAAATACATGACTATAACAAAAATACCTGACTGATGAAAATTCACATCTGCGTGAAGAGTGGGTATTACAATTTCTAAACAATTTACAAATATATTTTTCTGTAGTATATTCTAGCTAATATTCCTGGGACAATTCATAAGGGAGATCGATTTTTTCTGTGTTTGTTTGCCTTTTGTTTAATAATTTGTACAGTGTTTTGTAGTTACATTTTATTGTCAGTCATTGGGGTAGATTTACTAAAGGCAGATAGACTGTGCACTTTTGCAAGTGCAGTTGCACTCATTTTCCCCTAGAGCTTAGTAAATGAGGCGGAGCTCTGCTAACTTTCAACTTAACCGATCATGTGCAAGCAAAAATTCATTTTTTTTTCCTTGCTTGTGTGTGAGTATTCTTTGTAAAGTGAAGTTTGCCTAATTTGCTAAGCTCTGGAGCAACTGCACTTGCAAAAGTGTATAGTCTATTTGCTTTTGGTATATCAACCTCATTGTCTGACGGATTGGAAAGCTGGCAGTTCTGGCATTTGCAAAAAGTCCAGTTTCTCTGTGACTAGTGAGCTCCTTTAATTTTCCCAGCCTATTTTGGTCCTGTTATAATAAAACACGGATGATCTATATCTTACTGCTTAGTTTAGCAAAAGCTGTTTATTTACACAAATATGGGCTAGTGTGCTTGTTTTTAGTTTGCAGTTTGCAGTAGACAGATCAATTTTTCTAAATTAAACTATTAAATTTAACAGACTAAATAATCAAAAGGCAAAGCTTTCGGGTCATTCTTTGAGAAGCAATTATATTAGGGAAAATTATTTTTATAGCTGAAATGTACATATGTTGCTTAGTATACAGTATATCTGGCTATTAAAATCTCCAATTTTGGAATCTCTGGCTTCCAATGATACCTGGCTCACAATGACAACCTAACTGTGTATTGCAGAGCTTCTTTGAACATTCTTTGCATGTATAAATAACAAATAATGAAAACAATAAAATGAGAAAAAAAGTGCCTGAAGCCATTGAAATAATTTATGTAAGGGTAATTAACTGAGCCAATGAAGCAATCTTTTACTATTCTGCCATATAACAGTAAGCAATCTAAACGATTTATATATATTATAAAACATTTATAACAGAGATTACTTACTGCCTATAAGGTACTGAATATTGTGATGACTTGACAAACATTCAAACCTCCATCTCTTTAAAAATTACATATTAATATGTAGTATTGGAGAAAATGTAAAATGCCAAATCTGTATTAGCATGTATCCACACTTTGGTGCAGTTATTTTTCAATAAGTGAATCAATGTCATTACAATGTTATGTTATGACATTTTTAACTATGCTTACTGCACATTAGTCCATTTTAGGGATTGATTTTCTAAAGGCAAATAGGTTGTGCACTTTGGAAAGTGCAGTTGCTCCAGAACTTAGTAAATGAGCAAAAAGCTCTGCTGACTTCCATCATCCAATCATGTGCAGGTAAAAATACAGTTTTTTTTTCCTTGCATGTGATTGGGTATGCTTTTCAAAATGAAGCTTTCCTCATTTACTAAATCCTGAAACAACTACACTTGCAGAGTGAAACTGCACTTTGCAAAGTGCACAGCCTATTTGCCTTTAGTAAATCAACCACTAAGGGTCAAGTGGGATCCCCTATTCTGATATATCACAAGATGGTCATACATGAACATTCTTTTCACTAAGTTTAATGGGTGACAGTAAATCTGTCCATACTTGTTCTAAATGCTACACTGCCAAAGTACTTGATGAAGGCAACAGCTGTCTTGTGCTGTTATATTGTATAAAGTATATATACTATATAAAAATATAAGGAAGCAATCCAAAAAATGTGGTTAAGCACCAGTAGTTTTGGTAATGTGTTAATATTGCTAAAACCTACTATTATTTCTCTCAAACAACAAATGATGCCTTGGAAAATATGTACTTTTGAAAGGCAAATTTTTTAGAGAAAAGGCAAAGGTCACAAAATAATCAGATAGATTTTCCGATATATTGGAAAATCTCTATGTGTCAAAATGAATGGGTGCAATGATTGTGAGTGGTTATTATCACCCAGTACATAGGTAAATACCATATTGCTGGGTGTTGGAAGAGAAGTTCAAATTGGTTACATGTACATATTGACCCTAATTTTTTACAGTAGAATGTAACAAAAATGTAACAAAAATGAAGTGCTACACCATGGCTAAGAAGTCCAGATACACCTTTATTCCATAAAATTTGTGTGTGGGGGGGGGGGGATGCAATCCTAAAAGTATCCAACACATTTCAGGGGTCTAAAATGCCTCCTTCAATATTTGCCAAATCAGCTGCTGACAAAGCCTGTACTTGTAATCACACTGAAAAAATACCAATAAAGATCCAATTCAATTCTAGTTCAGTTACATTGTTATCAATTGTTTAGACCTCCAAAATGCATTGGATATAATTTGTATTGTGCACCTAACTTTTACTGAAATCAAGTTGTACCTGGGTCTCTTAGCAGTGGTGTGGTCGCTTCCAATTTCTATTTTGTTCTTTTATACTACAAGCCAATAAGACCATTGAAAACCTCTAGGGTGTAGAAGCCAAATTAATTACATCAACATCAATACTTTAATATGACAATACCAATAAGATAACCTTATGGATCCAGTGCTATTCTTCTACTTTCCTTTGTGACAGTAGAAGACATGTCCACTATCAAAGTGAAAACTTTGCAAAGAATATTCAATCATGTGCAAGGACGATAAAAAAAAAAAATAAAAAAATTTGTTTTCACTTTGCACAGAGAATTTTCACTTTGGAAAAAGAAAAATTACTTAGGTTAGTGAAAGCAGTGTTGTGTTGACTTAAATCATCCAATAGTACTACACTGTCATTCTTGTGCTGCTTACTGTGCTTTCATACTGCAAAAAAAGCTACAACAATTGAAACTGCAGAATATCGGCATCCTATAGCCTTTTAAATTATTAGGAAGATGCTAGAAAAGCATAAATGTAGATTTGACTAGTAACATAAGCTGATGATGACACAAATAATGTACTGTTTGATCACAGCTTAGAAGCCCTGGGTGAAGCAGTGCAAAGTATCATATTTTCTCGGGAATCTCAGGTTTATTTTCTGCCACCCAATTCTAAAAACATGTCTCTTTCTATAAGAATCACATTGTGTCCTGATACTAAAAACATGAGCCTTGCAGAGCTGAGATTTTCACGATTCACAAATCTTTTTACAATCTGTTATCTTCTTATTTACTTTCCTTTTCCCAAAACAAAGCCAAATAAAACTTGCATACAAGCATAAGCCGAATATCACACTAGTCTGTTTGCATTTTCTAACCAGGCCTTGTTTTATGTGAATATAAATGCATCAGAATAATGATTTCTAATTATCCAAGAAATCATTACAACATGTGCCATGCTAGATGTTGAACCTTTGCCATGCTAGATGTTGCTGAACTACATTTCCCATAATTCTCATTATTTGAATACCACAACCTCCCATTCCTGATATAAATATACTAATAGGATTTTTATTTTAACTTTGCAATTAATTAAAAAAAATGGGAGAAATGTATTTTGTATAAATTGTCCAACTAGCCAACTGGAGGCAGTTGTCTAGTTTTGATCACAATTTTTCCTCCAACACTGATTTAAAAAAAAATATAAGCACACAATACACACGACGCATATATAGTAAGTTGTTTTTCTGTAGGTATATAAAGCTATAGGTTTTGTAAACTTTACCATCAGAATATTTTTAGCATGGATGATAAAGTGTCTAAACCCCAAATATATATATTTTTTTTGCCAAATTAGGGAGATTTCCATTTGCTTCCTGTCCTTAGAGAAAACAGGAAGTGGGAAGATATCTTTCCAGTATGAGGGAAATTCCCACCTAGAAAGTTGTCACAGGAACAAGTGTCTTCATTGGATGATTTCCCTTCTATATTGTGTACTGTATATTTCACCTGTATATTCCCTTTTGCTTTTGTTGGAAACAGAGCACACCGTGGCTTTATTTTCCTTATATTTGAATCTGTATCTTTAAGGAAATGTTATTCTTTTAAAATAAAAAAAACAAAAACTGGGACAGGTAAAGTTTTCCTGAACACACATACCTGCAGAAGCCTACCAAACCCTAATGTCATTGCCTAATATCGTTTTGGTTCTGAAACTTTCAGGTAGTGTCAGTTTGTTTACTAAGCTTTCACCCCAGACATTCCCACTGGCCCATCACTATGATGTGCAGCCTTATTGGACACAAGGAATGTGCAGGATGCAGGAAGGGTTGGACAGTCTTTGGCACAATCAAAGTCAGAGTGGCTCGGGACAGAAAGGTTTGGAAGTCTGCTGCCACTATGTGCAGGCACCTCTAGGAGTCTACACTTAATGCCTGCAGCATTTTTTGTTTTTTTCATTAACCTAATGCTAGGTTTAAGTGGAACTCTGGGCAATCAGTTAAATACGCAGTACATAGAGGTTTACTGTTATTTATTCCAAAATTTGTATTTTACATCACATGCCTATGTCACCATGTACATAAAACTATACTACTTGTTCATCTTTATTGCAAACTGGAGACTGTAAAGAATGTATTATACTAATTCATTGTCCATTGAACAGGCCACATGCATAGAGGTGCATAGAGGTGATATCAGAAACTCTATAGCTGATAATAAGTGTGCAATCAGTATGAAAGGACTTTCATGACTCCATGGCTCAGTTGGGATTCCACCATGCTAGGGAGAGTCTAGCCCTGGGGGTCAGACACTTGAAGTGGTCTAAGGACCGAGTCTTTTTTTTGTTCCATGTTGCCAGAATTTTGAGTTGCAATGGTGTGGAATGAAACTGAGCGTACAGCACAGCCTCCAAGAAGGCAACCATCCCCTTGCAATGGGAAGTGCCTAGAGCAGGGTCTAGCGCATTCCAGTAAAATTACACCTTTGCCTCACTTCTTCAATCTGGTGCAGTCCCCTAAAGCACAGCTGAGAACTCAACAGATCCAGAAGCCGCAGAAGAGTCACAATGGCTATGATGTGTCCAGGGGACTTTATAGAAGAATAATCAGAGAGGAAAAGAAATTCCAAAGGAAAGAGGTAATCTTCTCTCAGTAAGAGGTCCATTACCTAAGGGCACTAGCAAAACATTGATGCTAGCTGGCAGCTGGAGGGGTCATATAGAGGGATGTCCCTACAGCCCCATCTTTTTTGATAGTGTCCAATCACCTAAAGGTATCTGCATATAATGCATGGTAAAGACTAAAAATCCTGTGTCCTATACTGTATAACTATAAAATCTGTAACCCAAAATCAGATTTTAAGTATAGGCCTTCCCTATTTGGTGATACTCTGAGTTCTGAGGCAATGCCTATAATGCCCAATATGGGCCTATACTCAAACATTAACCTAACCACTTGCCAACCGAGGGTACATCTACCTCCCGGGAAGTGGTGTAGACATCTGGGTCATTGCTGCAGCCATGATCTAGAAATCAGTTTCTTCAGCTGGCAAATATCTTTAAAGTAAAATTGAATTGTATGGCTATATAGCCGCCTGATCACTTTTACAGGTGGCAGAAGGGAGCCAACCGCCGCCTTTACCAGGCTCTACCGTCCCACTGGGGAGCCCAGTACCGGTGACTGTTCACATCAGATACACTACACAGAGTGGAGCTTTCATTGTTTCTCCCCCTCTCTGACACTAGAAACCAGAAATGAAAAGGATTTTGGTTTTGGTTTGTTTGTTATCAAGCCATTACCAGCTTGTAAAGCATCTGCTCTCAGTTTGATCAGATGATTTTCTAATAGACACCAGATCTCTTCATAAAGAGGGCCTGGCATGGCCCCTGCTAACCAAGGGATGTTCATCCTTTTTGCTAGCAATAAAGTTCAATAAAAAATTAAAGGTACAGTATAAAAAAATACATTTATATAAAATAAATATTGAAATAAAACATTTTTAAAGTGCCCCCGTGCTCATGCAGAATGCGCACACAGGTCCTTTACGCATATGTAAACGGTAACTGCACTGCACATGTGAGGTATCGTTGCAAATGTCTGAGTGAGGGTAACATTTTTAGTGCCAGACCTCCTGTGTAACTCTAAACTACTAACCTTTAGAGGCTTCTAAAGCATTTCCTATGAGGATTTTTTGGTACCATAGTTTGTTGTGGTTCCTTGGGTGTTTGCAATTTTAAAAAGTGACATGTTAGCTATCTATTTACTTGGTGTAACATCATCTTTTATATTGCAACAAAAAAATGGTTATTATATTGTGTTTGTGTGCACTGAAATTCATTAAAGTGTATTTTTTTCCAAAAGTTTGCATTTTAAAAAGGGCTGTACAAATATCGTGTTGCATAAAAAATTGCAACAACCACCGTTTTATTCTCCAGGGCTTCTGCATAAAAAAAAATATGTTTTAGGGTTCTAAGTCATTTTCTAGAAAAAAAAATGCACATTTTTAAATGCATATGAGAAATATCAGAATAGGTGAGATGATGGAAAACAGGGCAAAAAAAAAAGTAATTTTTTTCTCAAGCTCTTGTAAACAAACAATTACTGTATAATACAATTCTATAGCTAGAAATATTATTATGCAAGGAGATGTGTCATAGTTACCATTTTCAGAGCCCGTTCAATATCTATCCCTTGGCTCCAAGGCACTGCAGGGTTTGCCAGGCAGTCACCAGCGCTCCCTCTTCTTGAGACATCCACTCGTTGCCTTCTTAAGTATCGAAATGCTTCTGCAATTACCAGGACTGCATCATGGGTCAGTGCAGATGTATACTAAACATAAAAAAAATCATACATGACACATAGTCTCAGACAGTGTATACATAATAATAATAATAATGAGAAGATGCTTGAATACTAATATTGCTTTTTGAATAAAAAGGTTACAGTTATTTATGCTTCAAATAATTATGTTACAGGGGGTTTACAAAAACCATGAATGGGCATTTTGCAGTTCTGTCCCAACCATTTAGATATAAACAGAAAATATAGTGTCCTGCGTTGGTGTAGAGGGCCTTAGTAAGGGTGGTAGTATTTCTTAAGGTTGTATATGTGAAGAGATCATGCAAGCCCCGCTGCCTATGCCGACTAGGGGAAGTCCGAAATATTATGTGAAAAAGGAAAAGAAAGGCGCATGACCTGTTGCATGAATAATTGAAGCAAAGAGTTTATTGTAAACACAAATAATATATACAAGGAAACACTACATATTCGTACATATAGGTGAGAGCAATGTTACACATTTAGTAGATTGATATATGTTGTTGTCCCCACAAGGGAGACTCAAATAGTTGGCTAACGAGTTTTGAGGGTTAGCCTCTTCATCAGAGCCTTAGAGGGCCAAATCTAGTCTGTGTTTACATGTATAAAAGTAGATATAGAGGAAGCTGGACGGGTAGTGTACCACTACATAGGTGGTATAGTGTTGCAGACGAATTCTCTTTCGCTGTAAGGGGTATCTTTCCACATCTCAGCACTCTCAGTACCATAGGGATGGTGTGTAGATGTAGGGCCATCTATTGATTGCTATTGGTCTTAAAACACTGGTGGTTGGTTCCGGTATTGCAGCCGAAGGTCTATGGATATGTATCCACGTCCTTGTTAGGCTACGCTGAACGACTCGCCTGTGCTGTGGCTGTGTGCTGTCTCCTACCAGGCTACAGCCATGTTGTGCTTCTAGATTCCTGAAGTGGGAGTGAGCTACTGTGCAGTATGGTCATGTGACCTCGATACAGGAAGTGTTCCTTCTTAGGAAGGAAGAAAGGAACACTTCCTGTATCAAGGTCACACGGCCATACTGCGCAATAGCTCACTCCCACTCCAACAGAAATCCAGAAGCACAACATGGCTGTAGCCTGGTAGGAGACAGCACACAGCCACAGCGCAGGGGAGTCGTTCAGTATAACCTAACAAGAATGTGAATACACATCCATAGACCTTCGGCTGCAATACCGGAAACAACCTCCGGTTTTTAAGACCAACAGCAATCAATAGACGGCATCTACACACCATCCCTATGGTACTGAGAGTGCTGAGATGTGGAAAGATACCCCTTATTGCGAAAGAGAATTTGCTCGCAACACTATACCACCTATGTAGTGGTTCACTACCCACCCAGCTTCCTCTATCTATATCTACTTTTATACATGTAAACACAGACTAGATTTGGCCCTCTAAGGCTCTGATGAAGAGGCTAACCCTCGAAACGCGTTAGCAAACCATTTAGATGTTTTTACCATTAGCATAACATTTCTGTGGTTAAAGAGTGCAGCTGTTTTATACCTCTGACAAATTTTAATATTGAAGAATTTAAAGTGGATCCAAGTTGTGATGGGGAGGGAGGGGAGTTGTGGAAGTACTACTCAAAATACACAAGTATGCACAGCATACTTGCAAATGATGGAAAATCTATCTCTGAGGTTGCCTTTAGACAGCTCTACACTTTCTGTTGTTGTCACTGCCATCTTCTCTGATTCTTCTTCCACATCTGGCATCTCCCTTCTTGGCATTTTTGGCTAATAATGCAAAGCTATTGCAAATTCTTGGCACCTGGCTCAACTCTTCAGCATCTTATGAGAATGTACACAATGTGCATGTAGCATGCATTTAAGAGACATGCTAGCAAGCAGATAAAGGAGTTTTTCTTTTTTGCTGAACACCCCTGCAAAGTTTCTTCTAACAAAAACTCTACCTTCTAACAATTAAAAAAAAAAAAAAAAAAAAAATTTGTTAAATGCATCCCTCTACTGCATACGCCAGCGCCAAACACTTAATTTATATGACAAAATATTTGTGATATCCTTGCTAAAAGCTAGTGTAGTAATAAGGGTAAATACATTTTATTAACTCATTATTTACCAGTGTGCAATATGTGCTGCCCCTACATACATAGATTCTCAGGTATTTTTTTTACGACATTTTATCAACCGTCCAGGCAAAAGTAACTGAACTGATTAGCTCAGGAAACCTACTGGAAACAGTTTGGTTACTTCATAGTTTTGATATAAATTGTTAATACCTTGCTTTGATATTGGGCTGTTTTTAATATTGAAAACTTATTGAAACTCATTGAATTTATCAAATAATTGTAATTAGTGCCCATCACAGATGAACTAAACTTGTAATTTCAAGAACATTTTTAAGCCCAGTGGATATGAAGAATAGAGGATAGCTTAATTTGTTTTGATTGCTTTTTACTATATTTTGATAAAGGCAAGGGTACACATGTTATTTCTTTAATTAAACAATCAAGACTCCATAAAATGTAATTGAAAGATTTAAATATTCTTACAGTTAAGACAGTATACATATTCAAAGCAGTATTACTGAAATGACTTAACTGTTAATACACATTCTTATTTAGTTAGAAAATATAGGATTAGAAATAACTGAACACACTACCTTTATAAACATGAACTGTGCAATTAAAATCTGCTTTCATTATTTAAAAATGACACTTTTTATACTAGGTACAAAGGTAGGGATGGACATTACATTGTATACATGGTCATTTGTTAGGACACAACCAAGATGTTAAAATATACACTATATTACCAAAAGTATTGGGGTGCCTGTCTTTACATGCACATGGACTTTAATGGTATCCCAGGTTTGGTCCGTAGGGTTCAATATTGAGTTGGCCCACCCTTTGTAGCTATAACAGCTTCAATGCTTCTGGGAAGGCTGTCCACAAGGTTTAGGAGTGTGTCTATGGGAATGTTTGACCATTCTTCCAGAAGCGCATTTGTGAGGTCAGGCCCTGATGTGGATGAGAAGGCCTGGCTCACAGTCTGCGCTCTAATTCATCCCAAAGGTGTTCTATCAGGTTGAGGTCAGGACTCTGTGCCGGCCCAGTCAAGTTTCTCCACCCCAAACTCGCTCATCCATGTCTTCATGGACCTTGCTTTGTGAAATAGTCCAAATCATTTGGTGGAGGGGGGATTATGGTGTGGGGTTGTTTTTCTGGGGTTGGGTTTGGCCCCTTAGTTCCAGTGAAGGGAACGCTTATGGCATCAGCATACCAAGACATTTTGGACAATTTCATGCTCTTTGTGGGAAGGGTTTGGGGATGACCCCTTTCTTTTCCAACATGACTGCGCACCAGTGCACAAACAAGGTCCATAAAGACATAGATGAGCGTGTTTTGGGTATAGGAACTTGACTGGCCTGCACCAGTCCTGATCTCAACCTGATAGAACACCTTTGGGATGATATAGAGTGGAGACTGCGAGCCAGGCCTTCTCTTTCACATCAGTGCTTGACCTCACAAATGCGCTTCTGGAAGAATGGTCAAACATTCCCATAGACACACTCCTAAACCTTGTGGACAGCCTTCCCAGAAGAGTTGGCCCAAAAGGTGGGCCAACTTAATAATGAACCCTACGGACTAATGCCCCGTACACACGGTCGGACTTTGTTCGGACATTCCGACAACAAAATCCTCGGATTTTTTCCTACGAATGTTGGCTCAAACTTGTTTTGCCTACACACGGTCGCACAAAGTTGTCGGAATTTCCTATCGCCAAGAACGCGGTGACGTCAAGCACGTACGACGAGACTAGAAAAGGCCGGTTCAGAACCAAGCGCAGCACCCTTTGGGCTCCTTTTGCTAATCTCGTGTTAGTAAAAGTTTGGTGAGAGACGATTCGCGCTTTTTCAGACTCGTGGCTTTCAGATCGTTTTCTGCCGTTCAGTTTGTGCTTGTGGGCTTGTATCTGCTCTTCAGTGCGTACAGTCAGTTCGTATTGGAGTTTTCTGTGCGATCTTGCCTGCTCGTTGCTGTTTTTCAGGTCGCTCTTCACAGGCCTTGCTGTTCTTCAGTGCGTTCTGTTACTTCGTTCTGAGCAGCCGACCGTTTTCTAGCCATGTTTCGTATGCGTACTCCTCGTAGAGTTCGTGCTGTGCGGGGGCTTGGTGTTGGGGTCCTGACCTTGACACAAGTCCAGTCCATGAACAGGGTGGGGAGGAGTTCATGGACCAAGAATTGGTTGCTTCAGCGTGACCAGTTCTGTCACATGCCTTTGCTCCGTGAGAATAATCCTGATGATTTCAGGAACTTTCTCAGGATGACGGACCCCGTGTTTCACCGTTTGTTGGCTTTGCTGACCCCCTATATCAGCAGGCAGGATACCTGCATGAGGCAAGCCATCACTGCGGAGCAGAGGTTGGTCGCTACCTTGCGGTATTTGGCCACAGGGAGAAGCCTGCAGGACCTCAAGTTCTCGACAGGCATCTCCCCCCAGGCTCTGGGGATCATTATCCCAGAGACCTGTTCTGCCATCATCCAGGTCCTGCAGAAGGAGTATATGAAGGTAAGATTTTTATCCTTTAATATCACATTTTATTGTATTGAATGTTTGCTAATATATTGTATTTCTTTCCTCATTCCCTAATTACCATGATTGTATTATCCTGTGAATGTCCCCTTTGTCCTCATGCATGCTGGATTTTTATGTAATTATTATTTTAGGTCCTTCATACATATTTGCCCTTCAATAACCTCCCCAGCATGGTGTCTCCTGCCCTATATTCACCTCATGTAGTCACTTAACAATGTATTTTATCAGCTCCATAGTAGTGCTTTACCCCAAACACCCCATAAAATGTTTTGAAATGTTATTTTTGATTTAAATTCAGGCAGAGGGCCAGAGGCTTTTTTTTGTGGTGTCCCCAAATTTTTTGTAACCCTCCCTCCCCCAACTGCTAAGTCAGCTGATCCCAATTCTCTATCCTCAATCATCTATCTGGTGACTTTGCCAAACCCATACACACTATACCCACCTCTTTAGTGCTCAGATTTATGGATGAATTCCCCAAAGCATGTAGTGCAAGGGCCTGCCTGTATACTTTCCAATGGTACTGTTTAAAGTTCTTGTATCCTATTATGATCTTGATAGGTAATAGCAGAATGTCCAAATGTGCTCAAATGTGTACAGTGTGTATTTATATCTTTGTATTATGACACTTCTTACCTGTCCAGTGGGCTGCCAATAGTGTAACTAAGTAGGGGCTGTTCCAAGTAATACCCTGTATTTAGGCATTCATCTCTCAATGAAGTGAAGAGGGTTACCTGTCCAAGAGTTCCCCCCCCTATAATGTTAGAAATGGCCCATGAGAGGGGGGGGGGAACATGATAGGTGTACCTTATACTTTGTTGTTGTTAAATTCCCCTTAATAAATGCTATCTGGAGGTTGACCCATAATGTTTGTGTCTAATCTGCTTGCCAGGTTTCTGTGAAAAAATAGTAATGTTTATTGTTTTTTCCTCAACAGTTTCCTTCCACGCCACAGGAATGGCAGACTGTGGCCTCCCACTTTGCCCAGCGGTGGGACTTTCCTAACTGCGGAGGGGCAATTGATGGGAAACACGTCCACATCGTCCCACCACCCAACTCGGGGTCGTACTATTATAATTACAAGGGGTTTAATAGTATAGTGATGTTGGCGGTGGTGTCGGCTAATTACGACTTCTTGTATGTGGACGTGGGGAAGAATGGCCGGATGTCCGATGGTGGAGTGATCGCCCAGACGGAGTTCTACAGGCGTCTCCAGAATGGCAGCTTGGACTTGCCACTTCCAGAGGACAATGTTGAAGGTCTCCCATTTGTGTTCGTTGCTGATGAAGCATTTGCGCTGGGGGACCACCTGATGCGGCCATTCCCGATGAGGACCCTCACCCCGGAACAGAGGGTTTTTAATTACCGGCTGGCCAGAGCCCGAAGAGTGGTGGAGAACACATTTGGAATCCTGGCCAGCCGGTTCCGATTATTTATGACACCCATCCATATGGCGGAGTATAAACTGAACCATATAATACTTGCCTGCTGTGTTCTCCATAATTTTCTACGAAAACATTCAGCCAACTATGCTGGCTCAGTTGGGCCTGAGGCCGGAATCCCAAATACTTCAACAATGACGGCACTTGAAAGCGGCCGTCCTGGCTTGCCCTCCCTGAATGCCCGTGATGTCCGGTTACGATACCTGGAGTTCTTTGCGGGTAGGGGGGCTATCAATATGCCAGACAATCTGTGACACCTTTTTCAAATAAAAAACAAAAAAAAGAAATTCTTGGTGGACATTTACTGCTTGTGTTTGTTTTAGCTGACCCTGACAGAAATGTGTTGAGTGCAGAAAATGTCGTGATTGGGTAACCTTATAAAAAACAGTGTTGGCTGGTACTTCCTAAATGCAAAAACACATTTCACTACAAGTGCACTTGCAACTGCACTGAACCTGCACTTGTAGTGCAAAGAGGATTTGCCCTTAGGAAATAACCCCCATTTGTGCATAAAACAACAATTACATCACCCCAAAAGTGTTGTAGTGTTGAGACAATAATCCACACATTCTTGAGTAAGGCACTTTTTTATACCTGCACAATCACATGTGCATTTACCAAAGGTTTTTAAAACAAACCAACATGTTTGTTGTATAAAATGTTTGCAGTAGCATTATGAAAAATCAAAATATCCATTTCAGATAAAACAGGCCTGTGTAAAACCAACAAGAAAGCCAAAAAACTTGAACTTACAAAGTTCACATTAGGTAAAACCTGAAGGCTATATCAGACATCAGTATTTAGGAACTGGGTTTGATATAGCGTTCAGATGGGGGGAAATCACCCCTGGAAAAGCCAAATTTGGAAGATGCACACCAATTTACAAATGTCCACATGTGCTATCTGCCATCAGGGGGGATCAAGGGACGTGTTTTGGGGGAGCAAGCCCTTCCTCAACGCTACTTTATAATTGAGGAAGGGGTTGCCCCCCCAAAACGCGTCCATTGATCTCCCGTGATGGCAGATAGCACATGTTGGCACACTGTGTGCATCCTCCAAATTTGGCTTTTCTAAACATTGAAAAAAGTTTGGTACCATAAAACAGGTGATTTTGTGGGGTTTAAATTCGCCCCAAAACATCAATGATGTTATTATTTTTTTTAATAACATCACTGATTTGTTGCTGGATGTTTTGCAATTGGAGATTACACCCCATGATCTCCCCTATCAGTATCTGGGCACTTTCAGATGTAAATCGTTCTGGATCCCTCACATCACGATCACCTAAAAAGAGATAAAGAACAAAAAAAAAGGTCTCAAAAATCTGCCACCAGCCATCTCTTTTACCTGAGTCTGTGGTCGCAGACACTCACCTGTTGTGGTGCCAATCTCCACCACGTCTTCTTCTTCCTCCTGCTCAGCTTCTTGGGTTGGTGGTATTTCAACTTCTTCCAGAGGGGGGGGTCTGTGTTCTCCTGGGATGAGGGGTGTCCCCCGAGTCTTTTCTCCCCTATGTAAAACAAAAATGGTATACTTAGCACACAGATATTTGATGGCAGAACTATAGAAATAGGAAACATTGCTTGGAAGTGGGGTACAATTGTCTATTTTAGCCGAGTTCCAAGATGTATATTTTTTATTGCCCTTTGTCAAGCTGCAATACTTTACCTGTTTGGTACAAGCTTCACAGATGGAGACCCCCCTATAGTATACACTGGAGCACCTGTGTGGCCCCCTAATAAAAATGGTGTTCTTGTGTCCCACACTAGTGCTCCAGTGTCCAGATGTGAAAACAGCTGCTCAGTGTCCTCTCCTTACACACAATCTAGTTTGCATTTCATTCTAGTAACAAACCCATCTACACAAACAAATATTTGGCATCCAAGTAGGCCCCCAAAAATGTGTGAAAATGCATATGGCCTAAACAATGGTGTTCTAGAGGCCGAAAGAAAAATGTTTGATACGAACGAATAATGTGCCCATGAACATTAAAGTTGACCTTTGGAAACGTTACAACTAATCAAAGCATATGGAGCAGAACGAACGTAATAAAGACAGAAAGAATAGGAACACAGCACAACTACTTACTTTTTTGCAGCACTCTCCGGATCTTTCAGTACTGCTCTGGCTCTCTCAACTTCAGGTCCGACCACCGCTTCCTGAGCTGATCTTCGTACCCCGAAATTCCACTCGAGACTCCTGACCACTTTCGCCATGATTTTGGCCTTTCGGATGTTGGGGTGGGGGTAAGGCCCATATTTTCCGTCATAGTCGGACTTCCTCATGATGTCGACCATCTCCAACATCTCCCCAAACGACATATTTGTGGCCTTAAAACGTCTCCTTCTGGATCGGGACGTGCCTGGATCCGCCCTTTCCTCCTCCTCCTCCTCCTCGTTGCTACAATTAGCCCGCACCTGCTGTATGTCCGCCATCATGCTCTTCCCCCACTGCGCCGAACGAAAAGGGGCGTGGAATACACTAGAAAGAACGTCAGGGGCGGGCGGAATTACACGCATGCGCAGTGTATATAAAGCGTAACACGCGTGTGTATTACGTTTGATCTGTGAGCGGAGGAAGGAGCATTGAACGCGGCGATCGTAAGAACGAAGGTAAGAGACAAACTTGGGCCTATACTGCTTCTATAGATTGAGGCCTATATTGTAACAAGATTAGGAGAGTTTGGTGTGACATTAGGCTTTGTCTTGTGTTGTGTCTTGCAGTGAACATGGATATGGTACTGGAAGATCAGGACTTCATTTCAGTCTTCATAGAGATGCTAAGGGAGCTGCCCTGTCTGTGGGAGATTAAACACCCCATTACAAGAACCAAATAAAGAAGAAGGCAGCACTGGAGCAATTGTGTGAAATTGTGAAGCAGGTGATCCCCACGGCAGACATCACTTATTTAAAGATCTTCATTGGTGGCCTGAGGAGCACATATCTGAGGGAGCGCAATAAAGTCCTGGATTCACAGAGATCCGGAGCAGCAGGTGACATCTATGTCCCCAGGATGTTGTACTACGACAGGCTGCACTTTCTGGCAGGCCAGACTGAACCCAGGCCATCCCTCTCCAGTCTTCCTTCCACGCTTCCTTCCCAGCTGGCTGAGGCTTCTGACGCCCAACCTGGGCCTTCCAGGCCACATGTGGAGGAGCCCAGATTGAGCCAGGTATAGCATTCCTCTAAATATTTCTGCTTGTCCAATCAATGATGTTAACTAGATGTTAGTTGGGAGTACTAATTTATGATTGTGATTGATGATGCAAAAACTAAAACCATGTCCCTTTTTCATACACAGGGAAGTCTCAGCCAGGAGGTGGCTGATCTGCAGGTCCCTCCACCCCCCCTGGAAACAGAAAGTGGCAGTAGGAGGAGTACCCTAGAGGAGGCGGCTATCAGATTTTTTTGTAGGGCTACAGAGGTCCTGGGAGCACCACACACCAGGCAGGAGAACCTTGCGGCATTCATAGCCTATACAATGCAGAGGATGGAGGAGGGCCAAAAAGCCATGTGTGAGGCCCTCATATCAGAGGCTCTGGCGAAAGGTGTGAGGGGCCAACTTACACCTCACACACAGCTTTGGGATGGTCCTCCTCCTCCTCCTGCAGGTCCTACTCCTCCTCCAGGTCCTACTCCTCCTCCTACCACATCTCCAACTGCACAGCCACAGCTCGGAAGGAAGTGTGAAAGGAAGACCAGAGAGTGATTGCCCTGGATCCAGTCTGGTCGGCCAAAAGATGCAGCCTCTTGTGGTACCACAGCCTGGGGACACTGATGTCATCTGCTGCTATCCAAGTCTCTGTGAATCCCGGACCAGACTGCCCTCCCTTATATATGGACTCCTCAGGCCACCAATTTTGAGGTTTAAGAATTGATGTCTGCCGTGGGGGTCCCAGGCTTCACTAATTTCTCCTGTTGATCCAGTGTTGCCTTCCTCTTTGTTTGGTTCTGAGCCCTTAATAAAGGATTTTTGTTTTGAATTATACTCTCCTATGTGTTTTACTTCAAAAATGATGGTTTGTTTGTGAGGATTCAGGTACATTTCAAATATACAATGTGAAATGAACAAGGGACACCAACAACAAAAAATCTCATGGAGATTAAATAATAAAAGATATCAATGGTGTTGGGGTAACTTGCCACACAAAACACACACAAAAATATTCTGGAGTAAAAATAAAAATAACATTGAACAAAGATCAGCCTTGGAAAAAATCCAAACATTAAAGAAAAAAAAAGGCTTAAAAACAAAAAAAAAAAAACCATAAAAAATATAAAACTGTCAGATGTGACAACTAATAACAATATATTGAGGGAATCCCACTAAAAAAACACAAATAAAACTTTGTGAGAAGTGTGTGTGAATATGAGCAGCAAAACTACTTAATTCTTGTCACATTATAAAGAAGAAGAGAGTGCGCTGTATTAAACCATTTTTTACATTGCAGCGTGACGAAAGTGCTGTATCCATTGCGAACGCTAAGTTTACCAGAACAAGCTGTCCCGTGTCGGAATTTCTTCTGAGCATGCGTGGCACTTTGTGCGTCGGAACAGGCCACACACGGTCGGAATTGACGCGATCAGATTTTGTTGTCGGAAAATTTTATCTCCTGCTGTCCAACTTTGTGTGTCGGAAAATCCGATGGAAAATGTCCGATGGAGCCCACACACGGTCGGAATTTCCGACAACACGCTCCGATCGGACATTTTCCATCGGAAAATCCGACCGTGTGTACGGGGCATAAGACTGGGATGCCATTAAAGTTCATGTGCATGTAAAGGCAGGTGTCCCAATATTTTTGGTAATATAATGTAAATAATATAACAATTGCTATAGGCCCTTGCACCAGAGAGGGCTAAGTGCTGCTTGATGCATAATTAGGGTTTCCAGCCAGCATTGGGCATTCTTATGAGGATTAGTTGTTTTAAAATAAAAAAAAAAACCTGTTCAGTTTACCCCAATCTGGGCTCTCCACAATCCACAACAGTCAGAATACACATTTGCATGTTAATGGGAGCATACTTCCAGGAGCCTGTACTGTCTATGTTTCTCTCCACTGCACCTGTGAACCTAATGTATGCTATTTGTAATAACCCATGCTCGAAGAAGTGTTTTCAAAGTTTTTACCCTAATGCCCCGTACACACGGTCGGACTTTGCTCTGACATTCCGACAACAAAATCCTAGGATTTTTTCCCACGGATGTTGGCTCAAACTTGTCTTGCATACACACGGTCACACAAAGTTGTCGGAAAATCCGATCATTCTGAACGTGGTGACGTAAAACACGTACGTTGGGACTATAAACGGGGCAGTAGCCAATAGCTTTCATCTCTTTATTTATTCTGAGCATGTGTGGCACTTTGTCCGTCGGATTTGTGTACACACGATCGGAATTTCCGACAACGGATTTTGTTGTCGGAAATTTTTATAGCCTGCTCTCAAACTTTGTGTGTCGGATAATCCAATGGAAAATGTCCGATTGAGCCTACACACGGTCGGAATTTCCAACAACACGCTCCGATCGGACATTTTCCATCGGAAAATCTGACCGTGTGTACGGGGCATAACATATATTCAGTTACACAGCAAAGTCATCACCTACAATGATGGAGTAAGTGTGTCAGATTTTCCAGATTATACCCAGTCCCAAAGTGATTAGCCAGATTGTGTAAACTACTGTAAGTAGAGTGTGATGATGAAATTAGGAATGGTTCTCTGTTTCACTATTGTACGTGTTTGAAAAGCTTTAGGCATGCAGTCCCTCCCTTTCCCTGTATAAATATACAGATTAGGTAGAAAGGGCTAAACAGCTGTGGTGTGGTTTTCCTTGTGATAGTGGTAAAAGTTGCATTTTCTGCTGCTCACTCACAAACAATATAATTAAGAAAAAGTGCAATTAAGTCTTGTTAGGTGTCTGGAAAATGATATATGCATGCTTTGTTAATTATAATGTGTAAGGAGTTGGATATGTGAATAAGAAACACCAGTCAGAGAGGCATACTATACCTTTAATGGTGAATTCTTTGCTTCAGGGAACTCTCGTTCATCCAGACGCACCCATCGCTGTACAAATTGCTGGACAAGCGGGTTCTCATTATTCACAATCTGAAATCCAGTGACATTAGCTCCACCGTGCATGACTCTCTCCAATGAAATGCCTGTAAACCCCTGTGTTTGTAGAAGATAAAATGATAAAAAGATCATTTCCTGACTGGATCAATTTTTGTAACAAAACCAGGATATTTAGGAAATTTTAACATGCCTTTTATGAGGTAGGCCAGATGGGTGTTTAACCAATAAACCAGGTTGCTTGATTTCTTATGGACATTACTATTAGTTATGAGGGGTCAAAAGCCATCTTCTTGTCCACACATAAAAAATCTGCTAATCATGGTCTGCCAAGCCTAGAACCATATAATGTTGCAATAAGGGCCGTGGCCAGCCTATCTTGACATTTGTTTTATAATACAGCATCTAACAGACCATTGTGTTATGTTATACTAAAGTGTAGTTTCTCTGTAATAATAAGAACCTTGCCATAATTTGTAAACTTTTTTTATATTCCTGTGAAATGAATGAACTTGTGTTTTGCCATTGAATAAAAATTATATTACAATTACACTGCATTTAATATAGTGAACATTTACACTAACATGAGTTTATATCATGTCGTCCTAAAGTTTCTTATGTACTCAGTGCAATTATCATAAGGCAAATGGGTCAGTTGTTCCATGCCCACCACTCCAAGGGGAACTATCATTAGTTGGAGCAAAAATCCAATGTACAAAGCCTGGTGTACAGCTGCAGTAGTATAGAAACATAGATAGGGGTTGATATACTAAAGGCAAATAGACTGCACTTTTGAAAGTGCAGTTGCACTCTGCAAGAGCAGTTGCTTCTGAGCTTAGTAAATGAGCAAAAGCTCTGCTGACTTCCATCATCCAATCATGTGCAAGCAAAAATGCTGTTTTTTTTTTCATTTTCCTTGTAGAGTGCAACTGCACTTTGCAAAGTGCACAGTCTATTTGCCTTTAGTAAATCACCCCCATAGTCTCTACCACCTACCAACCCTAGGTCTAAGCTAATGACAAAGTTTATCATGTGCATATTTCTTCAGTATCATTGTGCCAGGATTGTGTAAGTGAGCTTCTATAGAAGACAACTAGACAACACAGCTTTATTTGCTAAACTTCACTTGTAGAAAAAGTGACTATTTGCACATCACAGCCTTGCAGTCCTGTAAAATGTCGCCATATTGGGTCCACATATATACCTTTATCTTTATAAAACAATTACAAACTACAGGGCAACCGTCCATAACTTTATACTGTTTTCCGGTCTGTCTAGTACAATGTACTATTGCACTCGACCATCTTATTTTTTAATAGTCATGGTATTACATATTAGGGGATGCTGCTTACTTTACTAAAGCACAAAAATAATTTATAGATTTCATAGAGAAAGAATCTCATTAGGTTATATACAGGCAAGGACTAGATGAAGAAGTACAACCAGTAAAAGACTTGTGTACACAAAATCCTGATTATTACTATTATTATCCTGATCTACAAGTCACTATCAAATATCAAAGTAATCTTGTTAATATACTTGATATCAACAGGTGTACAGCTAAATACTTGACTAATTCATTGTTAGCCACAGCATTGATGTTAGCATGATTTACAAGTGCATGGCACTATATAGTAACACAATAATGCCGCATACACACGAGCGGACTTTCCTGCGGACTAGGTCCGATGGACTTTCTGACTAGGTCCGACGGACTTTCCGAACCAACAGTCTTGGCCACACACGATATGACTAAGTCCGTTCATAAGTCCGTTCGGTTTGAACGTGATGACGTAAACGGGACTAAAAAAGGAAGTTCAAAAGCCAGTAGCCAATAGCTTCCCTTGCATTGTATTTGGTTCGTCAAACCAGCACACAGACGAACAGTTTTCCCAATTTTAGTCCGTTGGACTTTGAATCAGTTGGACAGATTTGAAACATGCTCTATTTCTAGGTCTGTCGGATTTTTATCCCGAAAAGCTATCAGACTAGCCCACACACTATCGGATTGTCCGCCGGACTAATCCCGTCGGACCTAGTCCGCTGGAAAGTCCGCTCATGTGTACGCGGCATTAGAGGCACCCAGGCTGTGCCACTGCAAAGCATTTTCATTCTGTAATGCTCATTTTATATAATAGGGTTGTAAATATTTTAAACTTGATCCAGTATATTAAACCATTCTTGGTGGCAGAAGTTACAAAATCAAATTAAACATAAAATAAAAGGATTGAATATACCTCTCAGTCAAAACACAAAAGCTTACTCAACTTAGATTACTAAGCTTTCCGGCGATGACTGAAAAAGTAAGGAAGTAAGTATAACCAGCTAAAGTGATATTTGATATAAACAAAAAAATGTGATAGTGCATTTACTATCTTAGCCTTAGAACAGGGGTAGGCAACTCCCGGCACTGGTTGCCGCCACCAGCACACCAAGCCTCTTTTGCCGCCACTCGACTCCCTCCCCATTAGCAGAGCAGTGCAGGGAAGTGTCAGTAAGACACTAATGCATTCCGATTTCAGAATTCCCCACGCCGAACCTGCACTGAGGGGGAGGCACTGTGCCCCCACACATTGTAAAAGATGGGAAACATTGTTTGGTTCTCTAACTTTGCTGTAGATGCGATCATCATCTTTTGTGATGGGGAAGAGATTGGGTGCTGTTCTGCTAGGGGGGGTCTGTCATTGGCCACTGCTAAAGCCAATCACAGTCCTGCTAGCCCCATCCACCATCTGGAGGAAGAGGTTGCCACTACCAATCTCAGAAAGAAGGGATTTCACTGTGATTGAGAAAACCACAATCAGGTGACAGTTTGTGGAATTACTGTTGAGCTTCTGGGAACTTTGTTGAAATTATTTCTGAAACTTTGCATCACTTACTACTGAACCCCTGCACTCTGTGTCCCTTTAAGCCACAGCCAGTATTCAGCGCAATATAAATCACACCCAACTTCTGCTGCAGCACTTTGTGCCACACTTCTCCTCAGCTGCGGGGGCCCAACTTATGATCCTGCACACAGGCCCACTGCCCAATGCCCAATGCCCCTGACCTGAGCTCATCATTGCGCATCCATTCCAGATGCTTGTATGTGACATCACATACATCGCATACAAGCACGTGGGATGGATGTGAGAGGTGGATCAGAAGGATGAGTGTGCCAGGACAGGTAGATGTGTCTCATCTCTGCTTCCTTTCACCACTCTGTATATCACACATAACATAGATGGGAAGAGGGTACAGCGGTGGAGCAGATGAGCAGGAGGGTACAGTAGTGGAAGATATGAGAAGGGGGTTCAGCAGTGGGACAGAAGAGCAGGGGGTTACAGTGATGGGACAGATGAGTGGGGGGGGGGGCAGTGTTGGGCCAGATGAGAAGGGGGTTTTTGTGGTGGGACAGAAAAGCAGGGGGTAGAGCAGTGGGGCAGATGTGAAAGGGGGAGTATTGGTGGGACAGATAAGCAGGGGGTTACAGTGGTGGGGCAGGAGAGCAGGGGGTACAGAGGTGAGACAGATGTGCAGGAGGTACATTGGTGGGGCAGATGAGAAAGGGGGTTACAGGGGTGGGGCAGATGAGCAGATGGGTTCAATGTTAGGACAGATGAGAAAGTGATTTAGTAGTGAGACAGAAGAGCATGGGGATACAGCGGTGGAGCAAATGTGCAGGGAGGTACAGTGGTTGGGCAGATGAGCAGGAAGTTTACAGTGGTGGGATAGATGTGCAGGAGGTACAGTGGTAGGAGGGATGAGAAGGGGTGTTCAGCAGTGGGACACAAAAGCAGGGGGTACAGTGATGGGGCAGATGAGCAGGGGTATACAGTGATGGGAAAGATGAGCAGGGGGGTTCACTGTTGGAGCAGATGAGAAGAGGGTTCAGCGGTGGGACAGATAAGCAAAGGGGTACAGCAGTGGGGCAGATATGAAAGGAAGTGCATTGGTGGAACAGATGAGAAGGGGGTTACAATGGCTGGGCAGAAGAGCAGGGTGTACAGAAGTGGGGCAGATGTACAGGGGTGTACAGTGGCAGGGAAGAGGAGAAAGGAGGTACATTGGTAGAACAGATGAGTAGGAGGATACAGAAGTGGGGTACATGTGGAGAGGGGTGCAGAGGAGAAAGGAGGTACATTGGTGGAACACATGAGCAGGGGGTTACAGTGGTGGGGCAGAAGAGACGGGAGAATAGAGGTGGGACAGATGTGCAGAAGGTACAGTGGTGGGAGAGATGAGAAAGGGGGTTACAGTGGTTGGGCAGATGAGCAGCGAGTTACAGTGGTGGGACAGAAAAACAAGGGGGTATAGTGGTGGGGCAGATGTACAGAGGGTTACAGTGGTGGAACAGATGAGCAGGGGGGTACAGTGGTGGGGCAGATGTGCAGGGTAGTAAAGTGGTGGGGCAGATGAGAAAGGGGGTACATTGGTGGGGCAGATGAGCAGGGGGTTACATTGGTGGGGCAGATGAGAAAGGAGGTACATTGGTGGGGCAGATGAGCAGGGGGTTAGAGTGGTGGGACAGAAGAGCAGGGTGGTACAGTGGTGGGGCAGATGAGCAGGGGGGTACAGAGGTGGGGCAGATGTGCAGGGTAGTACAGTGGTGGGGCAGATGAGCAAGTGAATTGGGGCTGATCCAAGGTGTGAAGGTGCAGGAATTGGGGCTGATCTGAGGTGTGAAGGTGCAGGAATTGGGGCTGATCTGAGGAGTGAGAGTGCAGGATGTCAATTTCTCACTACTACTCAAGTAGTTTACAGCATTTACATTTTTTTGTTATAAAATCGGCACACTCAATTTCTTTGAAAACATTTTTCAGCACACTGTGCTCCAAAGGTTGCCTACTCCTGCCTTAAAACAACAACTTAGAAATATAATAAACAACAGCAAATAAAGTGTTACTAAAGGAACCCGCATTCACTATATCTGGTCTCCCACAGTACACAGATACATAGAAATTTAATCTATTTTAGTAAATATAAACTGCTGAATACCTTTTCTCATTAGCAGTATATATCAGTCTTATGACTTCTATCAATGTCTGACCGAGCACTGGTTAAAGCCTTTAGGAGGACTTTTCATTCTCCTCTGACTGTCCTATGAAGCTGCATGATCCCCCCAAAAAAGAAAATTATCTAGCAATACACACCAAACTGAGCATGTGCAGAGTTCCTCCAATACTCTGTACTACCAGGAGATAGATTGGGGACTGGAGAAGAAGGGGAGAATCCGAAAAGACAGGATCAAACAGCCTTTTTACACAATTAACCCCTTAGTTTGTACAGTGAGTATAACAAGCACGCTTTACTGCATATGCAGACTAGGGATGGGCGAACGGTTCGGCCCAAGCATAAGTTCGGGCTGAATTTTCGCTTTTCGGACGTTCGTCGATCAGCTGAACAAACGACTGCTTGTTCGACCCCCGAACCGACCATAATGCATTGCGCCGCTGAACAGTGCATTGCAAGCCCTGATTGGCTGAGTGAAAGCTTCAGTCAATCAGGGCACAGCGCACTGTCAGAGTCATGACTGGACACTGTCATCATGACTTTATCCAATCATGGCTCATTCCCACCCCACAGTATAAATGTATTCTTTCAATGGCAGCCATTTTCAGTGTGATTTCAGTGTGGAGAGAGATAGAACAGGGCTCTGTTCAGTGCTATCATTTAGTTAGTGTGCTATACTGTGCTATTTTGCTTCAATTGTCAGTGTAGAATATTAGTTTAGTCAGTCTGGGGATAGTGTGAGTGTAGTAAGGAGGAACATAATTCAGCTTTGCATAGTGTGCAGCTACAGTAAGGACAGCTCAGATAGTTTCACTGTAGTGTAGCGAGACCGTGTCATTCATACATACATTAGTGTAGAGTAGGGACAGCTCAGATAGTTTCAGTGTAGCCTAGTGCGACCGTGTCAGTAATCTTTACATTAGTGTATAGCTAGAGTAGGGACAGTTCAGATAGCATCAGTGTAGTGATGGTTGAACACCGTCTATTTGATTGCATTACTGCCAGTTTAACGCCATTTACTTCTGTGTGCGTTACTGCCAGTTTAACACCATATAGTTTTGTGTGGGTTACTGCCAGTTTAATGTCATATAGTTCTGTGTGCGTTACTGGCAGTTTAACACCATATAGTTCTGTGCGTCACTGTACGTTTGGTGCATTATATTGCAGTATATTATAGTGTATCCGTGGAGTGTGTCTGTGTAGTGTGAGTACTCAAATTAAAGTGCACCAAACACCTCTTTACATTGATTAAAGTGCATCTACATACAGATTTAAACTTCTTCTTTACAACTGCTTATAAGCACCACCCCCTCCCTCTCAATAATTTATGGGAGGGCAAGGAGAGGCAGGCGTTCCCTTGGCACTGTAAGGGGGCCAGCAACAAATGTGTCCACAGGCAAAGGTGGACGTGGTGGTCAGTCCTCAGGCAGGGCATAATTTCCTCTGTTTAGTGAGTTTGCCTGTGCTATCCAGCCACAGCATGCAGAGGTGGTGATGGACTGGCTTACTAAACCTTCCTCATCCTCCTCATGCTTTATCACACAAGAAGAAACAAGTGTGCAGTCCCCTGCAGTTGCCAGAGTGGATAAACCTGCCTCCTTGTCCACATCTATTCCTGCCATAACCCCAACATCAGCCATTAAGGAGTCAGCTGAGTTATTTGACCACAGCATCAGCCACTTGCTCCTTGATGATGCCCTGCCAATACTGGATTCAGATATTGGTTCTGAGGTTGAGGATGACAGGAACATGAGCCTAAAGAGAGGGAGGAACACTAGTAGACAAATTAGCATTCATGTTCCCCAAGCCGCAGCATATTGCCAAGTTGTCTCCAGTGGTAATGATGAAGATGGAGGAGATAGAGATGATGATGATGAGGTCACTGATGCGACTTGGGTGCCAGATAGAGCGGAGGAGGAAACTGAAGGTGAGGCGGCACAACCCCAAGGAGGCCGACATCAAGAATGAGAAGAGAGCAGCCACCCTATTCCATCACATTCTGTAGCTGATATCTCCCGGTCCATTCCACAAAGCTCAGTTTTCTGGGCCTTTTTCAGCACATCTGTAGCAGATGGCACTGTTGCGATCTGCAACCTGTGTCTCAGGCACATCAAACGTGGCAAAAACACCAACCATTTGGGCACCACATGCTTAACAAGGCATTTAACATCCAACTACTCAGCCCATTGGCAAGAGCACCTAAAAGCGACACAAAAGGGGCACAAATCTGTCCCTCCTCCTCCTTACCCACTTCAGTCTGCCCCTGCTATATTGAGTCATTACCTCTCAGCAGGCTCCACTGACAGGGATTATGGTATAGCACAGGGTGTCCTAGGTCCTAGCAGCACATCTGCCAGCAGCACACCACCAGCTGTAGACTGTAGCCGGCAAATTTCTCTGCTCCATCTGCTGCAGCAGGAAAAAAACAATACAGTCCCTGCTACCCACATTCCCAGCATCTAAATGCAAGCTTGTCAAAGCTGTTGGCTCTCCAACTTCTGCCTTTCAGCCTGGTGGATTCTGCCCCCTTCCGTGAATTCGCACAATGTGCTGTACCACAACGGCAGGTTCCCAGTCGCTACTACTTTTCACGTAAGGCCATTCCATCTCTCTACCATCACGTGGAAGGGAATGTTTTGGCATCGTTGGGCAAGGCAGTCAGCCGTAAAATCCACCTTACTTCTGACACATGGTCCAACAAGCATGGGCAAGGATGATATATTTAGTTCACAGCACACTGGGTAACGCTGCTTGCAACTTGAAAGGATGCAGGACAGGGCTTGGCGCTGCAGCTTTTTGTGCCCCACGTCTCCATACAGCTGGTGGTGATGATGCCAGACATGTGAGCTCTACCCCCTCCTCCTCCTCTTCCAACACCTCCATGCCCTCCTCTGCAGAATTGTCCTATGAACATCAGGTACTCCCTAAGTGTTCAAAGGGCTATTTCCAGAGTCAGGCTAAAAGGTGCCATGCAGTGCTTCAGTTGGTGTGTTTAGGGGACAGGAACAACACCGGAGCAGATATTCTTGCAGCTCTGCAGGGACTGGCCCAGAGGTGGTTCACACCACGCCAGCCGGAGCCAGGAATGGGGGTGTGCGATAATGTCTCAAGCCTCCTGTCCGCCCTTAAGGAAAGTTGACACATTATCAATTTGGTGGTGCAGCGTTTCCTAAATAGGTACCCAGGGTTGCAAAATATGCTAAAGCTGGCCAGAAGAGTCTGTAGCCATTTCAGGCGGTCATACACAGTCAGTGCTTGGTTAGCTGAAATTCAGTGAGAAATCCACTTGCCCGTAAACTGCCTGATTTGTGACATGCCCAGCAGGTGGAACTCGACTTTGTAAATGCTGCAATATTGGGCTGCAGCATTGGTCTGTCAATGAGTACCTGTGCGAATACGGCGCGACGACAGGCTCAGGCCGCCTTGGCTTTTTTCCCCACGCCAATGGCTGATCATTAAGGATGCTCGCACTGTATTGTCACCATTTGAGGAGGCCACAAGGATGTTGAGCCATTACAGTGCATGCATCAGTGACAATCCCTGTTGTGTTCCTGCTGGAGCAGACTCTGCATGGCATTATGGACAGGGCACTGGATGCAGAGCAGCAGGAGGAAGAGGAGGACTTCCTTTCCTCTCAAGGCCCACTTTATCCAGACACCATCATTCCTATGTCACAGAGCACACAGGAGGAGAGAGGGGAGGAGGAGGATTCTGGCACTTTCATAGGCTTCAAAGAAGAGGAAGACATGCGTCAATCTGTAAGCGATGGCTTTTCAACCCCAGGACCCTTGGGAGTAGTACATGGTTGGGAGCAAGAAGTTCTAGATGCTGTCATCCTGAGTGACCCCAAGGAGTCTGCTTCTCAAGCCTTGGCAAATTTGAGGCGCATGGGCAGCCTCATGCTTCAAAGCCTGCGAAAGAACCCAAGAATACGTGGCATAAAGGAGAAGGATGATTACTGGTTGGCAATTCTCCTTGACCACCGTTATAAGGAGAAGGTTTCAGAACTCATCCCGTCCCCACAGAGAGTGCAGAAGATGAAATCTCTTGAGGACACATTAAAGAGGATTTTATAACATTTTTCCTGACTCCAGTAGGTTACAGTGTCGTGGAAAGCATTGTTTTGAGTCTTCTGTTGTTCAAGAGAGGAGCGTTGGAGAAGGCGTCTGCCTAAGTGAGGCATTTCGCCATTTTTGTAGTCCTCGCCATCCAGGGCTGTCAGCTTCCACATCCCATCGGCAGCGTCTGCATCACATGGTGAATGATTACCTCGGGGCCAAAACAGAGATGGAGAGCTTTCCTGCTGACGGTCCACTGACTTACTGGGTCATGAGAATAGACCACTGGCCAGAACTTGCCCAGTATGCTATTGAGTTGTTGGGCTGCCATGCATCCAGTGTGCTTTCAGAACGGGCATTCAGTGCTGCAGGAGGTTTTTTGCTGATTATAGAACGCGTCTGTCCACAGACTCCATGGATCGTTTGACTTTTATAAAAATGAATCAGTCCTGGATTACCAGCTAGGAAACCCCTGATGCCGATGTCACTGATTAATTCTTTTTGGGATGTGGAATCTCTGCAGGACTTCGAGGCTGCCTAGCTTTGAGGGTGGTTCAATCATTTCATCTGGAAGAATGTTTTTGGTATAGGTTTCATGGGCACAATTAACACCCAAAGACCAATTTTTCTGCACCTGTTTGACAGGTGCACATCATTGCAATTTTTTACAGGAATGTCAATTCTTGCTTTCATCAAGATTACCTCTAAAGGGTTGCAGGGGAAAGGCGCCACTGACACCCTAAGGACCAATTTTTCTGAACCTGTTTGAGAGGTGCATATCATTGCAATTTTTTACAGCAAAGCCAATTCTTGCTTTTATTAAGAGTACCTCTATAGGTTATGGTGGGAAGGCGCCAACACCCAAAGACCAATTTTTACGCACTCGTTACTTTTATACAAAGTCAAAGTGACACCAGAATGTATCCAAAAAATCTCTAATCTTGTTCCCAGTGCATTACATTGTGGCCTCATCATACACACTGGTTACCCAGCTGTTGCTGAGCAAAATAAAGGCAGCTTGCAGGGAAAATGTCATTTTTTTGGCTTTATAAATGCAATTATTGCTGCAGCAGATTCTAGACATGGTACAGATCTGTCACGTTACAGGTAGACTAAGGGGACCCCCCCAGGCACTATAGTGGAAGGAATTTTTCATTTTTAGACTTTCACTTTAAAAATCAAAAAATCACTGCTCATTTAAAAATGACATTTTTCACAAACTTTTTTTTAATTGACACAGGACCCGGGCCCCTATAACCATTGTATGCCCAATTACATGCATATAAGCCTTCAAAATGGGCACTTTTGATTTTTTATGCTCGGGTCCCATTGACTTTAATGGGTTCCTTATTCGGGTCTGACCTTTCACGGTGTACGGAAGTTCTGGTGCGAACGGAACAGGGGTTCATTCGGTCCATCCCTAATACAGACTGATTTACTGTTGTGGGTTTAGCAACACTTTAAGTATAAGGCAAATGTACAGTATAACGCATTAAAAATAAATTACTTATAAAGGGGGCAAGTAACACAATAACAATATAATAATAAGTGAAAATTCAAAAACGGTGTACATTAAATTAGTACAGTGCACAACATATAAATCTAAAAAGTCCAAAAAAAACGGCACTGTGAACAATTGTTCTATATATATATGCCTGACACACACACCTACAGGAGTGTTTACTTCCTACTTCCGCTTGGGTAGCTGAAACGCACGCCGCAAGTCACATAGCAGTGATGGATTGGCTTCTGCTTTCCCTGAATTGTTTTTAGGCCTGCTGCATCTTGTACTGGACTATGTAAGTGCATAATTTTAAGAAATTAAAAAAACAACAATATTACACTATTCCTGCCTTCTGTGGCTCTTTGTGGCAGAGCCAATTCTACAGAGTCCTGTGATGTGAGCTGGATGTATCCACTAGAGGATATATGAGGCTGAAGAAAGTCACGTTCATATACCATTTCATATTGGATTGGAATTGTTTTTTATTCCAATACGGATGATTGATTGTGATGAGATTCCTGAAGGGTTTAAATCAATGAGACGAGGAGTTTCCCATATCACACGCTTAAAGGCCACTTGTTGGCCGAGGCTATCTGGTGAGCGCATTTGATTATCACTTCGGGTGAAGCACTATTGAGCTGAGATCTTGGCGCACAAAGCGCTTTAGAATCACGGTGTTGGAGCATATATAGAGGAAATGTTCACAGTGCCGTTTTTTGGACTTTTTAGATTTATTTGTTGTGCACTCTATTAACCACTTCAGCCCTGAAAGAATTTACCCCCATCCTGACCAGAGCACTTTTTGTGATTCAGCACTGCGTCGCTTTAACTGACAATTGCGCGGTCGTGCGAAGTGGCTCCCAAACAAAATTGACGTCCTTTTTTTCCCCACATATAGAGCTTTCTTTTGGTGGTATTTGATCTGTGGTTTTTATTTTTTGCGCTATAAACAAAAAAAAACGACAATTTTGAAAAAAACGCATTATTTTTACTTTTTGCTATAATAAATATCCCCAAAAAATATTTAAAAAAACATTTTTTTTCCTCAGTTTAGGCCGATACGTATTCTTCTACATATTTTTGGTAAAAAAAAATTGCAATAAGCGTTTATTGATTGGTTTGCGCAAACGTTTACAAAATAGGGGATAGTTTTATGGCATTTTTAATTTTTTTTTACTAGTAATGGCGGCAATCAGCGATTTTTATCATGACTGTGACATTATGGCGGACACATTGGACACATTTTTGGGACCATTGTCATTTATACAGCAATCTGTGCTATACAAATGCACTGATTGCTGTGTAAATAACACTGGCAGTGAAGGTGTTAACCACTAGGGGGCTAGAGAGGGGTTAAGTATGTCCTGGGGAGTATATACTAACTGTGGGGGGGGGGGGGCGTGGCTACGTGTGACACGTCACTGATCTCTGCTCCCAATCACAGGGAGCAGAGATCAGTGACACTGTCACTAGGCAGAACGGGGAGATGCTTGTTTACATTAGCATCTCCCTGTTCGGCCTCTCCGTGAGGCGATCACGGATATCCCCGCAGCGATCGAGTCCGCGGGACCCAAAACCCAACTCACGGAGCTCCCGGCCAGCGACGCGCATAGGCACGGCGCCAAAATTAAAGGGACGTACGGGTACGCCCATTTGCCCAGCCGTGCCATTCTGCTGATGTACATTGGCGTCCGCCACTCGGGAACCGGTTAATTTCATCTACACCATTTATGAATTTTTAACTTATTATATTATTATTTTGTTAATTGCGCCTTCATAAGTAATTTTTCATGAGTTATTAGTTATCACTAATTTTAGGTGCAGCATTAGAAAATTTAGATATTTGTACTTGGCGCCCTTACCTCATTCCCTTTTTCTAAATGTACAGTATAGCATACATCACAGTGGGATGAGTAAACAAAACTAGACTTTCTAGTCATTCTAAACATAAAAACACATGTACTATGATAAGTTTAGAGTCTTGGTATAAGAAAGGTAAACTGCCATGAAAAACTTAGCTATACAGTATAGCCATGTAGATTACATTTTGTTTAATAAGAACATATGCTTCACATTATTCTTTTAGAGAGTTTGTCACAAAAATGAAAATATATTTATAGCTAGAGCCTGAGAACTGACTTCTTATATGTCTTGTTTACTCAAACAGTGTTAACTCCCTATAGTGGTTGCCAACTCTGTTCTGTCATCTTGGAGTTTTCAATGTTCTTGCTTTGTGTGTTCTCCATATTATAAAACAAATTCCAATTCCAATCAGAAATATGGAAACTGTTCATAATGGCCACAAAAGGGGGAGAAATAAGACCAGGGATCTGTACACTGATGTCGCGTACACACGATCGGACTTTCTGGGAAACTAGGTCCGACGGTCTTCCCGCCGGACTACCGCCGGACTTTCTGAACAGACGGACTTGTCTACACACGACCGGACTTTCCGGCAGACTAGGTCCGCCGGTCTTCCCGATGGACTTTCGCCAGAGTTATGGCGGACTTTCAGAATGAACGGACTTGCCCACACACGGACAAGTCCGTTCATTTTGAACGTGACTCGGGTTAAGACGGGACTAGAAAAGGAAGTCAATCTCGCTGCTTTTATCGGCGAGATTGACACCTTGCGAGCCCCGTCGTGGAGCATACCAGGTCCTTAGGTCTGGTATGGATTTTAAGGGGAACCCCCTACGCCAAAAAATCAGCGTGGGTCCCCCCAAAATCCATACCAGACCCCGATCCGAGCACGCAGCCCGGCCGGTCAGGAAAGGGGGTGGGGACGAGCGAGCGCCCCCTCCCCTCCTGAACTGTACCAGGCCACATGCCCTCAACATGGGGGGTGGGTGCTTTGGGGGAGGGGGGCGCCCAGCGGCCCCCCCACCCCAAAGCACCTTGTTCCCATGTTGATGAGGACAAGGGCCTCTTCCCGACAACCAACGGCCAGGGTCTGCGGGCGGGGGGCTTATCGGAATCCGGGAGCCCCCTTTAATAAGAGGGCCCCCAGATCCCGGCCCCCCACCCTATGTGAATGAGTATGGGGTACATGGTACCCCTACCCATTCACCTGGGGAAAAAAGTGTCAATAAAGAAACACACTACACAGGTTTTAGTAATTTATTAGACAGCTCCGGGGGGTCTTCTTCCTACTCCGGGGGTCTTCTTCCGACTTCAGGGGCCCCTCTGGCCTCTTCTCCCAGCGTCCGGCTGGTTTTTCTCTGCTCTCTCTGGCCTCTTCTCCCGGTGTTCGACCTCTGCTCCCGGTGTTCCAGTTCTTTTGCCGGCTCCTCCGCTATTTTCAAGCTGCTCTTTTGCTAGCGGTGGCCCGGACTTCTGCCTTCTTGTCTTCTCCCCTCTTCTCTTCTTTCGATGTTGACACAACGCTCTCTCTGGCTGGAATGCTCTCTGAGCACTCCGATGTGACTTATATAGGTGGTGACCACGCCCCCTTATGCCGTCACAGTCTCTGGGCATGCTGGGACTGTGACATTTTAGGGGAGCGTGGTCAACATCACCCGGTGACCCCATCCCCTTATGCCGTCACAGTCCCAGCATGCCCAGGGACTGTGACGGCATAAGGGGGCGGGGTCACTGCCTATATAAGTCACATCGGAGTGCTCAGAGAGCATTCCAGCTGGAGAGAGCGTCGTGTCAACATCGAAAGAAGTGAAGAGGGGAGAAGACAAGAAGGCAGAAGTCCGGGCCACCGCTAGCAAAAGAGCGGCTTGAAGATAGCGGAGGAGCCGGCAGAAGAACTGGAACACCGGGAGCAGAGGTCGAACATCGGGAGAAGAGGCCAGAGAGAGCGGAGAAGAACCAGCTGGTTCGGCGGAGGGGGTTCCCCCTAAAATCCATACCAGACCTAAGGGCCTGGTATGCCCCGCACTCGCCGCAATAGGAAAATAGTTGTTTCCTATTGCAGCGAGCGCGAGATGCAGTACCCTGCCCTTGCGTCGTATCTGGTCCTTCGGACCAGCATACAGAAGAACGGGCTTTCCTTCAGGAACTGAGTCCGGTGGAGTTACGACGGAGAGATTTGAAACATGTTTCATTTCTAGGTCCGTCTGACTTTTGGGAAAAAAAAGTCAGCGGAGCCCACACACGATCGGATTGTCCGGCAGACTCTGGTCCACCGGACCAAGTCTGCTGTAAAGTCCGCTCGTGTGTATGTGGCATTAGAGGGCTCTGCATTTGAATACTGAGCAGTGTTTATTGGGTTGAGTTCTGGCCTGCCTCCCAGACCTTCCTATTGGACACTCAATATGATGTGTGGCCGTCTGTTTAACCATCAGACTTTGACATTGTAAATAGCTCTAAATATAGATGTTATGTACTGTAAATAACATTTACATTTCTTAAATGACATCCTGCGTTGGAAAAAAAATGCCCTTTATGGTGCCCCATACCTCCATCAGGAAACTACACATATATGTTAACTTCTCCCCTTTAGAATGGCATAGCAGGGTTTGAATGAACCAAGGATAATACAGGCATAGACAGATTTTTTTTACAGTGTCAAACACTATTTTGTTCCATTATTCTTTCAAGGGGACTTTTGGATTTTACTACCTAGCCTGCTGCCTGTAGACTACCAGACATACAATGACTAGGAGAGGTGATCTATCAATAACAATGTATACTCCACTTGTAGCTCTAATGTTACAATCATTCTTTATAAAAAAAGCATGCAATTATTTTTCAGTATGACTGCTTACAGTAGATGTGATTCACAAAAGTCTGCCTAGTCTCATATTTAATTTACAGGAATTTGCATAGGGTTTCATGTGAACCCAGGCAACTGTTTTTTAGGGAGGACAGAAAAAAATACAATTTACAAAATGAACTGTTAGAAAAACTCTCTGAGAAAGGCCATGAAGAAAGTGTTTTTGATTTCAAGAAACCCTGCACACTATAAAATAGATGCCGTAACTAAAAATGAATATGGATCTCATTTGCTTTTGTTTTGAGGGCAACAATAATATCCAGGGATGTGTGTTAGTGTTTAGAGCGTTCTGAAAATGACTTGTTCATGTACACTATCCACTGCAGCAGGCATAGGCAATGATCCTTGACCTTAACTAGGTCACAAGAGATTATATTTAGCTATAACTAAACTAACAAAGCTTTGAAATAGAAAATGCTATAGTACAAATCATGTTAAAAAATTGATCAGTGACATACATTATCTTTCTGTGAATTTATGCTGATCTAGGGATATCTGTATCCATTTTTAGAGTATTACAGGAAACCTGACACAAAAGAAAATGGTTCTTGTAACCATTGGGTGTCCGGTTGTCATGCTATATTCGCCCTCTTCCTTCTATACTGACCTGGAGCTAACATTCAGATACAGACTTACTTTCTGTGATCTGTATTCTCATTCTGCATTAATGACTACAGGTATCAAAGAGCATGGGCCATCTTTGCATTATAGCCAGGCAACTAGAAATGCCTGTGTTTCAGAAGACTCTGATGGAGGCTGACTTCCTCCAATTCAATGACCTCAGAGCAAAAATGACTGTAGTTTCAGCACATTGACTTGGTTTACAGTGAAGCACTGTAGATACCGTATATACTCGAATATAAGTCAAATTTTTCAGCACCTTTTTTTGTGCTGAAAGTGCCCCCCTCGACTTATACTCGAGTCAAGCACTTTTCTGCAGCAAAAAAATTTCATTTTCCGAACCGAATTTGAGGCCCCGTATCTCAGGGCCACTTGGTGATAGAAACCCCAAATTTGGTGTGCAAACCCAGTGGACCTGGTTCCACAACATATACAAAGCTGGATTTCCTAGCACTAAGTGGCCTTGAGATACGTGGCCCCAAATTCGGCTCAGAAAATGTCATTCTCTGCTGCAGAAAAGTGCTTGACATTTTCTGAACCGATTTTTTGGGGTCCTGTATCTCGGAACCACTTAGTTCTAGAAATCCCAGGATATGTTATTGTGCTAGTTCCACTGGGTTTTCACACCAAATCTGGGGTTCCTAGCAATAAGTGGCCCCGAGATATGGGGCCCCAAAGTCAGTCAACTGTGTCCATCTGTAGCAATGTCATTTCGGGACACTTTGGGTTCAGAGACCCCAAATTTTGGCTGCAGCTAGGGGGCATCTAGGAACCCTTAACTACCGAGTTTGAAGTTCGGGGGACCTATGGCTGCAAATGGGCGCAGTGAGGCATGCAAATGGGCACAGTGAGGCTGCAAATGGGCATTGTTGACCCTCTTTTCCACTTACAGTAGCTGTGCATTTCTCACCCTCATCTTATACTCGGGTCAATAAGTTTTTCCCATTTTTTTTGTGGTAAATTAGGGCCTCGACTTATACTCGGAACGACTTATACTCGAGTATATACGGTACATAATTTACTTAGTGACAAACTCCTTCAAGGCTGTTTACACTGTTTAGCATATTTGATTATTATTGTGGATTCAGATTATTCTGTCGCAATAAAGGTTTGCAGTCTTGGAACTGCCTAAGAGGTGATAAATTCCTAAAATACAAAACTCAGTTTACATATTAAAGCTGACCACAAAAAATGACAAAATATTAGAAATATATCTTTTCTTTTTTGGTCCTTCCTTGGTCCCCCCATCAACATACTATTGACATTGTTTACTGCATGCCTTATTTTAGACCCAGACAAGCCATAGCTGGGACTTTGTGCCTCTGTGCTTTTCTATGCATTGCAGGCAGACCATGGCTGGTGGGAGGTTTCAGCTTGGTGGGGGGGGGGGGGGGTTCATAGCTATCTAGAAATATCATAGCACCTTGCATTCATATTTCTCTCAAGAATCCTCAGCTCTGATGTAAGTAAGCAGTGGAGTGAAGGGGTTCTTGAGTGGAGCAATGCAAAGATCAAGATGCCCTTATAGGTGGATGGTAGTCTGGCCATTATTAAACAGTTTACATGCAGACCACCTACCCACATGTGATGCTGAGCCTCCATGAATGGGCTAGATGATGCTGGACATTTTCAGTCAGAAAATTGGATGAATCTGCTTTATTTTCTAATGCACACTATGAAAAGCTGTTAATGTGCAGTGGAATTTGAGTAGGCAGTTTCAGCACCAGGAGAGAAGCCCATATAATGGTGTAAGACTGAAGTTAAAGCTGGAGTTCAAATTTAAATACACACTTTTGTATTGCTTGAGTGTTTGTGTTTTGTCAGTGACAGTTAACTAAGGAAATCCATTTGAAAGGAGCTAACCCGGTCTGCTAACTTTTCCATTTAGTAAAATCTGCATGGGATGTCTGCTGTAAACAGCAAATGCAAACTGTCCATGTTATTAATAAAATATGTTAATGACATTGTTTAGCTTTACAAAAAAACTGACCATGCAAATAAGGGAAGCCTGTAGATAAAAAAAGCTGTGCAGCTTTAACCAAGACTGAAAAATGCCATTGCTGTAGGTATAGGCCATTTACGTACCTCATGAAGCCTTACGGGAAAGCTTCCAGGATGTTTCTAAGGATGTTACTAAGAGATACCCAGCTGTTACTGTTCATTACAGGAGTGAGCTCTCTCTCTGATTCAAACCCCCTCACTTGTGCATTCTCTTCCCTGATGCAGTTGCTCTGAGGTGAGCCTTTAAGAGCTCGCTCTTGAGATGGGGAAGATGAATTGTAACAGCTGGGTTTCTCTTGGCAATGTCCTTAGCAACATCCTGGGAGTTTTTCCATTCAAGCTTCATGAGGTATGTAAAAGGCCTACACCTCTAGCAAGGGCATTATTTAACTTTAGTCAGAGCTGCACAGTTTGTTTTTGTCTACAGACGCCCCTTATCTGCATAGGCAGTTTTTTGGGTAAAGGTAAACTAGCCCTTTAAATATATTTTTCCAAGGTGAAGATGTAGCCAGTAATGTGTTTAAGCCTGGGTTCACACTGTTGCAGTGTGGGGCATGTAATTTGCACAGGAATTGCAGCACAGTCATGTTTGAATTACATTTGGTGTCTCTGAGGTGGGATTTGAGACATGGATTTGTGTGGCTCAAATCGCACATTTGCACCAAACTGGTGCAGGACCCTTTTTTTGTCCACAGCAGAATCAGATCACTTAGGTGTTCACACCCATAGAATTCAATTCTGCAAAATCACGCTGCGTTTTGCAAACCGATTGCAGGGTGTCGTTAACTTAGCATACATCGGTTCACATGGAGGGGTTGCGATTTAGACGCGGTGCCGAATCCACAGCAAATTCGCATCCACATCCACATCTGGTGTGAACCAAGGCTAAAGCTCTTAAAGGAAAAAGACAATGACCATTCACTTATTTTTTTGGGCTACAACAAATAAATAAATAAATATCACTGTTTTTCAATTTTTTGTTTGGGTAAATATTAAAAATTGCACATGCATGATATGTCTTTTAAAATGCACCCTGCATGCCATGATCACCAGGTATTATTTCAATAAAAACGGCTGATTTATAAATATTGAACGGGTTTGTAGCTTAAAGTTTAATATGGAAGTCTAAAAACTAAAAATAAGAAACAAACAATGACTCAAAGCCAATATTGTTTAATTTCAATTGTAGCCATTATTCTGATATATTCTGAAAAATGTTTTGCAGAGACGCACATTTGCAGATTTAATGGTTACGGCTAATCGGTGTTTGTGAAGATGTTTGCTGATATTTTTTGAAAAATAGCACTCAAGTTGTTTACTGTTACACAAGACAAACTGCCTTGGTGTCTTTAAAAAAAATGCCGAATAAAGAATATCAGCCTATGCTACAGCTTAGCAACTATTCATATTTCCCCTTTTATTCTTCCATACTATGAATAGAGGATGTGTTTAGCTGCTATAAAGCAGCACAGACAATTCTTCCTCAGACACTCATATATAATGCTTATTGTCAGCTTGTTTAGCATAATAATAATTATACAGTAATAAAACATAACTGAGCACTGTTTACTAAAAATACTTGTGAATGTTCATTAATACATAACAACTAATTAACCATCACTTTTCATATTCAAGCTTATTAAATAACACAAAAAAGTATAATGTGCAATAAACCCTAGAAGGTAACCACAAAATGTTTTCCATTGTTCTGACATCTCTAAGTTGTTGAATGGTGAAAATAATTTAAGAGGATTTCATTATCATCATTTAAAAAAAAATGTATGTTTGTGGGAAGATTTTATTAATTTTTTACATAAAACAGCGATTACCAACCTGTGCTCCCCAATGCATTTATACAGTTAGGTCCATATATTTTTGGACACAGGTACAATTGTCATACTTTTGGCTCTGTATGCCACCAGAATAACATTAAAATGAAACAATCCAAATGAATTTGAAGTGCAAATTTTCAGCTTTAATTCAAGGGGTTAAAAATAAATCTAAGTACAAATTTTAGGAACTGCAACCATTTTTATACAGACCCCTCATTTTCGGGCTGCTCAAATATAATCAATATATTTTTAAACAAAATGTTAGTTTTTAATATTTTGCTGAGAATCCTTGTTACATGCTCAATTTGGTTGAGATCAGGTGATTGACTCGGCCATTGCAGAATATTCCACTTCTGTTCCTTCAAAAGCTCCTGGGTTGCTTTTGCAGTGTGCTTTGGATCATTGTCCATCTGTACTGCGAAGCGCCGTCCAATTAACTTTGCTGCATTTGACTGAATCTGGGCTGACAGTATATCTCTAAACACTGCAGAATTCATCCGGCTGCTTCTGTCTTCTGTCACATCATCAAAAAACACCGATGACCCAGTGCCACTGGAAGCCATGCATATGCATGTCCATGCCATCACACTTCCTCCACCATGTTTTACAGATGACATTGTGTGCTTTGGATCATGAGCTGTTCCAAGCCTTCTCCATGCTTTTTTCTTTCCATCATTCTGGTACAGATTAGTCTTAGTTTCATCCATCCAAAGAATGCTTTTCCAGAACTGGTCTGGCTTTTTTAGATTTTTTTTTACAAAATCTAATCTGGCTTTTCTATTCTTCAGACTTATGAATGGTTTGTGGTAAACCCTCTGTATTTGCCCTTGTGAAGTCTTCTCTTGATTGTAGACTTTGACAATGATATGCCCACTTCCTGGAGAGTGTCCTTCACTTGATTGGATGTTGTCAATGGGTTTTTCTTTACCATAGAGAGGATCCTGTGATCATCCACCACTGCTGTCTTCCATGGATGTCTAGGGCTTTTGGGTTGCTGAGCTCGCCAGTGCGTTCTTCTTTCCTCAGAATGTACCAAAATGTTGATTTGGCCACTCATAATGTTACTGCTATCTCTCTTATGGATTTGTTTAGTTCTTGAAGCCTTACAATGGCCTGTTTCACTTAAATGGACAGCTTCTTTTAATGCATAATGTAGGCTCACAGCAATTGATTCCAAATGCAAATGCCACACTTAGGCCCCTTTCACACTTAAACGACTTCAAAGTCGCGTGATTTTACCGCGATTTTGTTGCGATTTGCCGCGATTTGGGAGCAGTACTACTTTGTACGACTTTGCAACATTTTTGGCATTAACAAATGAAAACATACAGTAGTTGGTATGAATCATAAGGGGGAACTCCACGCCACGTTTTAAATAAAAAAACTGGCGTGGGTTCCCCCCCAGGGGCATACCAGGCCCTTAGGTCTTGTATGGATTGTAAGGGGAACCCTCTATGCCTTATCCGAGCACGCAGCCCGGCCGGTCAGAAATGGGTGTGGGGACGAGCGAGCGCCCCCCCCCCCCTCCTGGACCGTACCAGGCTGCATGCCCTCAACATGGGGGGTGGATGCTTTGGGGCATGGGGGGGCGCCCTGCGGCCCCCCCAACCCAAAGCACCTTGTCCCCATGTTGATGAGGACAAGGTGGCCGTTGGTTGTCAGGGTCTGCGGGCGGAGGGTTTATCGGAATCCTGGAGCCCCCTTTAATAAGGGGGCCCCCAGATCCCGGCCCCCCACCCTATGTGAATGAGTATGGGGTACATGGTACCCCTACCCATTCACCTAGGGAAAAAGTGTAAAAAAAAACACAGTACACAGGTTTTAAAGTAATTTATTAGGCAGCTCTGGGGTCTTCTTTCGACTTCTGGGGTCTTCTTCCGACTTCGGGGGTCCTCTTCTGACTTCGGGGGTCTCTCCGGCGTCCTCTCCCGGTGTCCGCATCTTCTGCCGGCTCCACCGCTATCTTCTGCCGCTTTTTTGCCAGCGGTGGCCCGGACTTCTGGATCATCTACTTCCCTCTTCTCTTCCAGAGATGTTGACACGACGCTCTCTCCAGCTGGAATGGTCTCTGAACGCTCCGCAATGGACTTATATAGGCGGTGACCCCGCCCCCTTATGCCGTCACAGTCCCTGGGCATGCTGGGACTGTGACGTTTTAGGAGGCGTGGTCACTGGGTGATGACCATGCCCCCTTACGACGGCACAGTCCCAGCATGCCCCGGGACAGTGACCTCATAAGGGGGCGGGGTCACCGCCTATATAACTCCTTTGCGGAGCGTTCAGAGACCATTCCAGCTGGAGAGAGCGTTGTGTCAACATCTCTGGAAGAAAAGAAGAAGGCAGAAGGCAGAAGTCCGGGCCACCGCTAGCAATTGAGCTGCAGAAGATAGCGGAGGAGCCGGCAGAAGATCAGGACACCAGGAGGAGACGCCGGAGAGACCCCTGAAGTCGGAAGAGGACCCCCGAAGTCGGAAGAGGACCCCCTAAGTCGGAAGAAGACCCCCGAAGTCGGAAGAAGACCCCGGAGCTGCCTAATAAATTACTTTAAAAACCTGTGTACTGTGTGTACGGCCAGGGTTGTCGGGAAGAGGCCCTTGTCCTCATCAACATGGGGACAAGGTGCTTTGGGGTGGTACAGTCCAGGAGGGGGGGGCGCTCGCTCGTCCCCACCCCCATTCCTGACCGGCCGGGCTGCGTGCTCGGATAAGGGTCTGGTATGGATTTTGGGGGGACCCCACGCCGATTTTTCGGCTTAGGGGGTTCCCCTTAGATCCATACCAGACCTAAGGGCACTGCCTGACGCTCATCGCGAAAGGAAAAAAGTTTTCCTTTCCCGATCAGCGACCCAGGCTTGTGCTTACAAAGTCGTACTGAAATCGTGTCTATATTATTCAGGCACGATTTGCATGCTACTTGAGGGTTTAACATTGAGGTCTATGTAGTACAACTCGCATAGAAGTTGGACCAAAGTAGTGCAGGGACTACTTTCAAGTCGGCACGACTTAAAGTCGTGCCAATATGAATGGTAGTTATTGAAAATCATGGAGAATGACTTGTCATACGATTTTGCAGTACAAAATCGTGGGACAAGTCGTATAAGTGTGAAAGGGGCCTTAGAATTTAACTTCAGACCTTTTACCTGTTTAATTGATGAAGAAATAACGAAGGAGTAGCCCACACCTGGCCATGAAACAGCTTTTGATTCAATTGTCCAATTACTTTTGATCCCTTGAAAAAGGGGGGTGGCTATTTTTAAGAGCTGTGATTTCTAAAACCTTCCTCCAATTTGGATGTACATACCCTCAAGTTAAACCTGAGAGTGTGCACTTTCAGTCCATATTCATTATTTAACTATAGCTTGAATATGTTTTGGTAAATACCTGAAAAAATCTAAAATTATGCCTGTGTCCAAATATATATGGACCTAACTGTATGTCACAGATGGAATATTGTCTGGTCAATGCTTGCATTTACTAATTGAAAATACTGCATTCTATTAGGACACAACCTCTTTTAAAATGGCAGCTGAAGTGTGCATTTGCACACATTTTCTATACACATACATAGGGGTTGATTTACTACAAACAAATAGACTGTGCACTTTGCAAAGTGCAGTTGCACTCTGCAAGAGCAGTTGTTTCAGAGGTTAATAATGAGCAGAAGCTCTGCTGACTTCCATCATCCAATCATGTGCAAGCAAAAATGCTGTATTTTTTATTTTCCTTGAACGTGCTTGGGTATCGTTTACAAAGTGAAGCTTTACCTCATTTTCTAAGATCTGGAGCAACTGCACTTGCAGAGTGCCCAGTCTATTTGCCTTTGGTAAATCATCCCCATTGTTTCAATGTACAGACAAATGTCAGCAGATTGCATACATATAGGGGTTGATTTACTAAAAGCAAATAGACTGTGCACTTTGCAAAGTGCAATTGCACCAGAGCTACTAAGCAGAGGATCTGCTGACTTTCATCATCCAATCCAATCACGTGCAAGCAAAAATGCTTTTTTTATTTTCTTTGAACGTGATTGGGTATTCTTTGCAAAGTGAAGCTTTACCCCATTTACTAAGCTTTGGAGCAACTGCATTTTTCAAAGTGCACAGTCTATTTGCCTTTAGTAAATCAACCCCTTTGTAAATCTTGGCTTCCTGAAGCTGTAAAGGTGATGTCATAGGAAACTAATCCTAAGACAAAGCAGCGCTGGCAATGTGCCTAGTTATACATTTGTGTAAAATGTGGAATAATCCTCTACAATAAAGGAATTAACAATAAAACAATGTGTAATAATATAGGAATAGATGTGCATATAGAGTCCAGTTGAAAAAAATGAGAAAATAAATTCTTGCTCAAATATAAACACGCTCCCACAATAGTAAAAAAAAATGTTGCTTGTGCTCCCAACCGATTCATAAACAGGTGACGATCCCTACTCACTGAATGAAGTTGACCCTCGTTACCTTACAGAAAGAGAGGTCAAATGCACTTTGCGGTCTGTGTCATCTGTGGCAGCTGGAACAAGCCCCCGGCAGTATCTGGTAGTCCGTGGCCACAGAGATCTGCCCTAAGAGAAGTCCTCCGCTCTCCCACACTACACGAGATCCAGACCATAATCAGGTCTCAACGATTACAGGTTCCACACACGGGCTCCAACCAACAGCTCCCTTCCACTATCCATGCTCCAGATGGACAACCACTGGCATTAAAAAATAAAATAAAAACAGGCTCCACAGTAAACCAGCATGGTTTTTAATAAAACTTTTAAAAAGTAAAATACAGTACTCAAAGAGGTTGATGGTAACAACGGCTTGCTACAATCAGTAATAGAACATTTGAGTCCTCACAAACTCTCCAAAAAGATCGATAGAAGCTTGCTATATAGCATTTAGAGCTTGATCCAACACACTGTGCATCCTAGCTAGGCATTTTTCGTCATGGCAAATGACATCATCAGAAGTTTTATTAAAAAAAAATGCTGGTTTATGCTATGTGGAGCCCATTTTTCTTTTTTATTTGGATGCCTTTGGTTGTCCATCTGGAGCACGGATAGTGGAAGGGAGCTGTCGGTCACAGTTTGTGTGTGGAGCCTGTGATCGCTGAGACCTGATCGTGGTCTGGATCTCGTGTAGTGTGGAAGAGCAGAGGACTTCTCTCAGGGCTGATCTCCGGGACCACCAGATACTGCCAGGAGTGGGTTCCAGCTACCATGGGTCAACCATACCGCAAAGCGCATTTGACCTCTCTTGCTATAAGGTAATGAGGGTCAACTTCATTTGGTGAGTAGGGATCTTCACCTGTTTATGAATCGGTTGGGGGCACAAGCAACACTTTTTTTTTACCATTGTGGGGCATAGAGCATGTTTATATTTGGGCAAGAAGTTCATCCAATTTATTTTATCTCATTTTTTCAACTGGACTCTATTTGCACGTTTATTTATATATTGATACACATTGTTTTATTGTGAATTCCTTTAGTGCCGGTTCACACAGGGGCAACTCCACTTACAGCGCGACTTTGCAGGGCGATTTGGAGGCGATTTCAGCACGACTTAAAGTCACCTCTAGGACAGGCGACTTTAGCTGTGGCCAATCACAGAATAATCAGCTCTGTGGGAGGGAGGGAGTTGCCTGGGTAAATGTGGGGAGTACCTGCGTATATTCTTTACTTTTTCCTGTAAAGTCGCTTCAATATAGATGGAGATCCAATTTGGAGACGACTTCCATTGAAATCTATGGGTACAAGTCACCTAGAAGTCGCTTTGAAGTAGTACAGGAACCTTTTCTGAAGTCGGAGCAACTTCAGTAGTGTATATTAAGACAGCTCTCATTCACTTCTATGGCATTTTTTATGTCCAGTGACTTGGGGTGACTTGAGGGCTTACAAGTCGGATTCTAAGTCGCTGTAGTGTGAACCGGCACTTATTATAGAGGATTGTTCCACATTTTGCACAAATTTATCACTAGGCACATTGCCAGCGCTGTTTTGTCTCAGGATTAGTTTCCTATGACATCACCTTTATTCCTTATCACTAGATTGAAACAGCTGCTGCACGGATTTATTGTAGTTCATTGTTTATCCTACGCACAAGTGTTTTTTATTTACTTCCTGAAGCTGTAGTCTTACTGGAGTCTCTGTAAAGCATAAGGTTGTTCACTTTTGTGACTTTACAGCAGCTAGAGGGCAAATGACAACAAGCACAGCACTCTCACTAAAATTTCTAAAAAGCAGAGTTAGTCACTTACCCTGGGTTCACACTGGTGCGATGCAGGAACCAGTGCAATTCCAGCATCAGTTGCTACATCGCTCCTCTCCCGCAGGCAGTTCACACTGCCTTCTGCAAACTGCTGCAGGTGTCATTAACAAAGTTAACAACACCCCCAGTTTAGTTCACAGATCGCAGTGCGAACTGTGAACTCACACAGGAATCATATCGCATAGGTGACAACACCCATGTGTTCTGATTCTAGTGCCGGGAAAAACAAGTCCTTGCACTATTTTCTGTGCGAATTCAATGTATGGCTGAACTCGCATTGCTCAGAGATCGCATGTGATCGGCAGTGTGAACCCAGGCTTAGGGTCCATTCATGTTATCAAGTTGTGGCACCTGATGCACTAAAGTTAATGCATCAAAACAGTGTAAATGGGTCCTTAGTTTTGTAGCAGATGGAGAGAGAGACCTGCTGTGCATTACATACAGAAAGATAACTAAGGGTATATTATTCCATGTTGCACTAAAGCGGAGAACAAGATGATCACAAGCACTGCAGAAGGAGGAAGAGGGGAATGCATTCTCCAACAATTAAAGAGACATGGAAAGCTCAAATCAAGCAAAGTGTAAGTTCCAGGTCCCTCCTGCAATAAAAAACAAAACAAAAAACTGCTTGGGCCTAGGTTAGTTGATGTTACGTATCCCCCCTCTCTCTGTGAAACAAATATAAAACCAATATTTTGCCCTTGAATTGTCTGACTAGTAAGCCATCTGTTTTGTAGACTACAAGAATTGGCTCACTAACAATGATGTTTCAAGGTATATCAAAACTTGAAAAAGGTTAGGAACCATGTTCATAGAGGAGCTGTGGCAACAAAATAGTTGATGGAGAATGTAAATTGACCAACAGACTCAATATTTTATTGCTGATTTTTTTTTAGTATTATTGTGTAAGCTTACCTACATAAAAGTATTTATTAGAGGCCGATCACTAAATATACAACTCTGGACAGTGGTTTTAATATTAAAAAGTGTCTTAGCTCCTTGGAAGTCAAGTTGAAAAATAATTGATATAAAGCTGCAGAAGACAGGACTGTGATGATGCTTAACCTCCCTGGTGGTATGATTATGTCAGATTTTTTAATCTCAAAGCGGTACATTGTTTTGCATAGAAATTTGGCGTTTTATATCGTAGGCCTGTAATTCCTAGTAATAACACACTTAAATCTGTCCAAACACGAGTCTAGTAGACATCCTGGGTATGATAAAGTTTGAAACACAAAATCATAAATTATAATATAATAAAACACTATAATTAATTATAAAAAATAATAATATAATAATAATAAAATTAATTTCCTCGCAAATCACTATCGCTCAATTCTTCAAGTGTTCTAATTTACTATCACTGTTTTCTAGCTGGTCTAAAACCACTTTTGACGTAAAGGGACACTTTTTGGTTGCCATGGACAATCTCAAGTTTCCAGGCAGAAAGAACAGTATATATAATAAAAACTGCATGCGGAGAACTGGACAAAGCACTAGAAACAAAAGGGAGGTGAAATGATTTGATACAGTAATGCAGGATTACAGGTACTGTATGTGTAATTTTTTTTGTATTTTTTGAATTTGTCGCTGGGCTCCGCCCCCATGCGTCAAAACGCTTGCAGGGAATGGAGCCCAGAACACAGAGCATCGGGCAGATGATCCGGCGGGGGACACAGCGGGCGGCGGGGGGGGGGGGGTGTGCATCGCAGGATCCTGGTGACAAGGTAAGTAACCTTGACCAAGATTCTGCAATGCAATCCCGAGTGTGGCTCGGGGTTACCGCTAATGGTACTGAAATTTAACCATGAGCCACACTCAGGAATACAGCCAGGGGGGTTAAAGTGATTGTTACCCCAAAAATTTATTTCACTGCCAGCCCCTCTATTATAATGAGGCATAACACACAGGGTAAATGTTTTTCTAAAACTAAGCTTGTAAATACCATTTTACAGATATCTGCAGGTCAGTCACGTGACTCCCGGCCAGTCTCCTACTCCGATCCAGGGCAACTGTGGGAGGGGCCGAGATCTCCCTGTGACGTTAGCTGGGGTGGTCACATGGCTGCCCAGCCCCTCCTGCAGTAGCCCTGGATCGGAGTAGGAGACCGGCTGGGAGTCTTGTGACCGGCCTCAAGATATTTGTAAAATGGTATTTACAAGCTTTGATTTAGAAAAACATTTACCTTGTGTGTTATGCCTAGGTATAGAGGGGCTGGCAGTGACAATTGGTAATCTTTTATTTTTTAATAATAGCAGCGGGGTGGCGGAGACAGAGACACAGATATGGGAGCTGACAGGCAGGGAGGGAGTGAGGGGGATAGAGCAGGGCTGTGGATGACGGAGGCACGTAAGCTGACCACGGTAGTCAGGGATCAGCAGCCTCGATTATCGTGGTTAGCTCACAGAGGGGGACACAGGAAGTGGCAGGATCAGCCAGGTTTTTTACTGTTCAGACAGGGGCAGATTAGACAGCACAAGCACTGTGCTATTTAATCTGCTATAAGAGAACAGTATCTCTTTTTTTTTTTTTTGGTTGCAAACACTTTAAAAAAATGACCCTTGCATAACTGAAACAAAAATGATTAAACTGCTCAAACCAAGGTCTGGTTTATCTACGCTTGGCAGATTTGGTCCCGTTTTGAAAATTGGCATGATGGAAAAAGTGTTCTCTGTTAATATCAGCACCAGCATTTTAACTGCTTTACTACTGGCCTATGAAAAATAATGGCAGGTAGGCTAATGTGCATTTCTGAAGTCCTGTTCACTACCTGTGCTAGTGCCAGGGATGCACAAAAATGCATAAGATTATGCTGTCATTAGGCAGCACAGATCACAGGCAAAATGCACAGAGCTAGTCAGAGGGGCTCTGTGCCTTGTAAACACTATGATGGCTAATTACAGCAATCACAAATGTACTTCTGTGTTTACATTTCAGAGCCTCCCCTTTTCTCACAATGGAGGAAGTAGAGGAAAAATGATTTAATGAATGAAGGGATCATAGGAAGGGAGGTAAACAGCAGCATATTCAAGGTGGGGGGGGGGGGGGCTTAATTAATTTGATTGTAGTAACATTTATTTTTTTGTGTTTTTATTCAAGTTTCACACAATTTTTACCGAGGTTTCACAAATTTCCCCAATTGAATTCTATTAAAAAATGTGTAAATTTTAATTGAAAGTTGTATGAATCTTAAATTTAAAAAATTGTAAATAGATTGTGTGGCATCATTATAGAACATCTGTAGACTCACTACCTCCTATGTCTTTACCCTTAGGATTACAGCCACAGTAGCTCTTTGGCAGTTCACCAAGGCAAATAAATACAGACACTTATTCGCCCCCTATTTCAACTGCATATTTTCCCTACCCCCGAATCCCCCCTCCAAATTTTCATAAGTGAGAACAATAAGAGAATAATTTAGTGGATACTGTGATCTAGTGTATCTTGCACATTGTTACCTACCTTATAGGTCACACACAAACACAAGTACACACACATAAATACTGTATATATTAAATATTTTGTAGCTATGTATATATTCCTAAATAGCCATTGGTTAAGTATCTCTCAAAAAAAATATTTTCTTAGAGTTTCGAAACTGTACAAATAATATTAAGATATAATAATCTATAATGTATGCTGCACTCTCACATACTGTACTATGCTGCTTTGTTTCAAATACATTGTTTGAACTTATATATTATCAATATTTGTAAATGAAATAGATCCATGCAGAATCAGTTTGCTTGGTATGACATGTATGATCCTTATTATGGGCCAGTTATTACCTCCTAGACAAATTTATTCTGACAATCCAGGCACATAGGTTCCCACAGAACAATAACGATCTGTGCTGTACAGGTTCATCATACTCTGCACAGTGCCTACAATTCGATTGTTTTGACACAATTCCAGACAGTTCTATAGAGAACATTCTGATGAGCATCTGTCACAACACCACATTGGTGACAGTTTGTGACAGTTCTTAAGAGAGGAAGATCAACTTTAGCAGACTACAGGTAAGGCACTGGAAAGCAACAGATCTGTCAGGAAAACAACCCCTAATTTGTCTAAAACCTAAAAGTATTTTTTACACAAAAGAAAAAGGGAAAATGTTCCATTTGTCCAAATCATGTCAGTAAACAGAGGACAAATTGGCCCATTCTCTGTTTTATTGTTCAAAAGATGTTGCAGATAGTGTGCAGCAGAAGGCAGACAGCTCATTTCAATAATGTAACACTGAAAGAAGGAGGCAGAGTAGTATTTCATATTCTTATATTTGCAAATTATTCTCAGGAATCCTGGGAAAGAAATTTTCACTGCTTCATATCTGTTTGTGATTAACTCAGTCTCCATCAATACAAAAGCAATACACAGCACTGGTTTTTAGAGTACGTGTTCTTACCAGGTTAGCGAGCATATAATGGTAGCCCCGTGTGTGTTTGCCAAGGATTACAACCTGCAAGAAAAGAAAAAGAGATCAAGGATTTAACTGGATGTCCTTCTTAAAGTATTGGTAGCCCTGAAATGATTCTATTTGTGTAATGTGGTTTAATACAGTGCAAATACTACAAATATGTTTACCGTATTTTATTTTAGGCAGAACATGAAGTGAAAAATAAATATTTTTACCAGCTGAGCTATTCAGTCATTCAATTACAATGTGTTATAAAAAAATAGTTTTTAAATTACTGTCACTTTTTTTTTTTTTATTACCTAGTCTTCTAAATTTGTAAATTGAGGCTTTTGTGTCTGTAAAAATATACAGTATATATAACAGTAGAATTGAAAAAAACAAACAAAAAAACCCAGAATACTAAAGTTAATAAGAGTGAATTTATCTGCTGGATTTGAGTTTCAGAAACACCTTCTGTTTTTATTGTTGATTCTTTTTATTCTTCAGAATTGTGTAATCATTCATGTTTTGGCCATCTAATCAAGTCTGGATGTGCAGAAAATGTGTGTGCACTATAGAATTAATTTATATTCATATACACTAAGCTTAAGATGATTCTAAAGGATTTTTTTTAAATATTTTTTATAAAAAACAACAAATATGTTCTATTTACCTGCTCTGTGCAATAGCTTTGCACAGAGAAGCCCAGATTCTCTTCTTTTTGGGTCCCCAGCTGGCAGTCCTGGCTGGCTCCTCCCCCTGCCGAGTGCCCCCAATAGCCTCTTGCTATGGGGCACTCAAGCAGGCTTGCTCCCAAGCCACCCTCTGTGTGTCCATCCACAGAGGAAGCGTGGCTCAAACCTGCCTCTGGCTCTCTCCTCATTGGCTCACTGGCTATGTTTGACCACAGCAGGAGCCAATGGCTTTCACTGCCGTGTGAGCCAATGAGGAGAGAGAGACCCTGGAGAGACGCTGCTCTCGTGCACATCGCTGGATCGAGATAGGGCTCAGGTAAGTTTGAGGAGGGTGGGGGGGATTGAGCTGCCTCCAGAAGGCTTATTACCTTAATGCATAGAATGCATTAAGGTAAAGAACCTTAAGCCTTTAGAACCACTGTAAACTCCCTAGCGGTATGATTATGTCTGATTTGTGAATGTCAAAGCGGTACATTATTTTGCACAGAAATGTGTTGTCTTATATTGTAGGCCTGTAATTCTTAGGAATAACTCACTTAAATCTGTCCAAACAAGAATCTAGTAGACATCCCGTTTATGATAAAGTTTGAAACACAAAATTATAAATTGTAATATAATATATAACTATAAATAATTATAAAAAATAATAATATAATAATAATACATTTTATTCAATAATGAAATCAAATCAAAAGCACTGAAATGTTGTCCAAACAAGGGTGCAATATTACTAGTCACTGTAATACTAGACACTGTATATTGGTTTAGTAAACATCCCGGGTATGAAAAATTTTGAAACATGGGACTGCACAAAGTTCGACATCACAATTAGGACAATGGAAAGCGTCCCTCTACATCAAAAGCGGTTTTAGACAATAGTGAATTAGAATGACTTGCAGAATTGAGCGATAGTGATTTGTGGGGAAATTCATCATCAGACACTGAAAGTGACGACAGCGATGATTCTGCGACTGAGCTCAGTGCTGCGTGATCCGTACCACAGTCAATAAAGCACCACGTTCCCACATCACTGAGCTCAGTCGCGGAATCGTCCCTGTCGTCAGTTTCAGTGTCTGATGACGAATTTCCCCATGAATCACTATCGCTCAATTCTGCAAGTGATCCTAATTCACTATTGCTGTTTTCTAGCTGGTCTAAAACCACTTTTGACATAGAGGGACGCTTTTTGGATACCATAAACATTTTCAAGTTTCCAGGCAGAAAGAATGGTAAAAGTGCAGGCAGGGCACTGGACAAAGCACAGGGGACAAAACTGAGGTAAAATGATTTGATATAGTAATGTAATCTACAGATTACAATGCATTGTGTGTGTTATTTTTTTTGTACTTTTTTTGAATTTGCACTGGGCTCCACCCCCATGCGTCGTGACGCTCACAGGGAACAGAGCCTGGAAACACTGATACATCGGGCGGAGGATCCGGCCGGATACAGTGGGCGGACATCCAAGGATCCCATGGACAAAGTAAGTACCTGTACCTGAATACTGCAATGTAATCAACCAACGTTCTTGAAGTCCATTTATTGAATGTTCCATACAAACAATGACACACACCACGGTTGCAGTAGCCGGAACAGAGGTAGACTAGTTTTGCACAGCTACACCGTGCTTACTCAGTGATGAGTAAGCACAGTGTAGCTGTGCGAAACTAGTCCATGCACAAATCAACAATCAAAAAAATCTTTATGACATTTTGAAGCTAAATACTGTGTTAGGCTAGGTTCACATCACTGTGGTTGCGATTTATTTGGTTTTCCAGTGCATTTTGTGGTGCATTTTGTGTTTTTTATAGAACAGGAAAGGTTCCTTAACAAACTGAATAAGCCGGTTGTTAAGGAGCGGGTGGCCGCCGCGTCCTTAACAATGGATGACTTGACAGCAGGATTACCCCCTGACAGCTGAATGTAGACAAAAGAATGCCAGCATTAAAAAACATTTTGAAAAAACTGGATGGGGTCCCCCCTAATCTATACCAGGCCCCTCAGGTCTGGTACAGATTTTAAGGGGCACCCCACGCAAAATGTTTTAAAAAAATGGCTTGGGGTCCCCCCAAAATCAATACCGGGACCTTATCTGAGCATGCAGCCCATACCAGGCCACATGCCCTCAACATGGCGGGGGTGCTTTGCAGCAGGGGGCACTGCCCTTCCAAAGCACCTTGTCCCCATGTTGATGAAGACAAGGGCCTCTTCCCCATAACTCTGGCCTGCTGTACAAAAAAAAATTAAAAGTAAAAAAAAAACACAGACAGTTTTTGACAAGTCCATCAATCATGCTGAACGTTGGCTGCTGACCTGAAGCAAAAGAAAACCCAACCCACACAGATGCTTGGCTCCCGCCGACTGACAGCTAATAAACTAAGGGGCAGGGCCCTTCTATAATGTCACTGCGTGGCCCCACCCCCGTATGATGTCATTGACTGAGGCATGCCGGTTAAGGAGCCTTTTTCTTTTAGGAAAAAAAAACATGAAACACATCAAAGAGGCAACACTTGCGTTTTTGGTGTGGATCCATTGAAGTCTACACACAAAACGCAAAAAAAAGTCCCTGACCCTTTCCAAAAAACCCACTAGCTCAAAATGCACACGTGAACTAGATCCATAGCAAACCATGTTAAATGGACTTTAGTACTTTTCTGCAAAACAAAAACATACTGAGCAAAGTCTGGTTTGGAGGAGAATTGTCAAACCCTGCGGAAAGTCCTGGTAGCTAAATGAAATCAAATAAAGGAAGAAGGCTCTCCTTTATGTCAGAGGCCCCCATCATGTCAGAGGCCGCCTTATCATGTCAGAGACCCCATACTTGTCAGTGGCCCCCATCATATCAGTGTCCCCCATCACATCAGAAACTCCCTGTACATGGGAGCCTCCCAGCACATCAGATTACTTCATCACATCAGAATACCTCAATCACATTGGAGTCTCTCCATCAGCATACAGTCCCTCCCTAAGAATACTCTCATCACATTAGAGCCCCTCAATCACAGAGTAGCCTGTTACATAGCCCAAATCACACAGTACCCTCTTCACATCAGAGCCCTACATTTGGCTCCAGCAGCAAGGCATAGGGTGGGAGGTGGAGTAGGCCTGGAGTTGCTTTGGGCACTGGTCCAAATCATTTGGCGGAGGGGGATTATGGTGTGGGTTTTTTTCAGGGGTTAAGCTTAGCCCCTTAGTTCTAGAGAAGGGAAACTCTTAGAGCGTCAGTATACCTAGAAATTTTGCACAATTTAATGCTCCCTACTTTGTGGGAACAGTTTGGGGTTGGCCCTTCCGGTTCCAACATGACTGCGCACCAGTGCACAAAGCAAGGTCCATGAAGACATTGATGAGCGAGTTTGGGGTGGAGGAACTTGACTGGCCTGCACAGAGTCCTGATCTCAATCCGACATAACACTTTTAGGATGACTTAGAGCGCAGACTGTGAGAAAGGCCTTATCTCCAACATCAGTGCCTGACTTCACAAATGCGCTTCTGGAAGAATGGTCAAACATTCCCATAAACACACTCCTAAACCTTGTGGACAGCCTTCCCAGAGGAGATGAAGCTGTTATAGCCGCAAAGGGTGGGCCACCTCAATATTGAACCCAACAGACTAATGCCCCGTACACATGATCGGACAATGATCGAACATTCCGACAACAAAATCCTAGGATTTTTTCCGATGGATGTTGGCTCAAACTTGTTTTGCTCTTCAGTGCGTCCAAGCAAGCTCCGCGTGACTTTTATTAGTCATTGGGTTCTTGTTCATTCGTTACTGTTTTTCAGGTCGCTCTTCACAGGCCTTGCTGTTCTTCAGTGCACTCTGTTACTTCGTTCTGAGCAGCCGACCTTTTTCTAGCCAAGTTGCGTATACGTACTCCTCGTAGAGTTCGTGCTGTGCCGGGGCTTGGTGTTGGGGTCCTGACCTTGACACAAGTCCAGTCCATGAACAGGGTGGGGAGGAGTTCATGGACCAAGAATTGGTTGCTTCAGCGTGACCAGTTCTGTCATATGCCTTTGTACCGTGAGAATAATCCTGATGATTTTAGGAACTTTCTCCGGATGACGGACCTCGTATTTCACCGTTTGTTGGCTTTGATGACCCCCTATATCAGCAGGCAGGATACCTGCATGAGGCAAGCCATCACTCCGGAGCAGAGACTCGTCACCACCCTGCAGTACTTGGCGATGGGGAGAAGCCTGCAGGACTTGAAGTTCTCGACAGGCATCTCCCCCCAGGCTCTGGGAATTATTATCCCAGAGACCTGTTCTGCCATCATCCAGGTCCTGCAGAAGGAGTATATGAAGGTAAGATTTTTATCCTTTAATATCACATTTTATTGTATATAATGTTTGCTAATATATTGTATTTCTTTCCTCATTCCCTAATTACCATGATTGTAATATGCTGTGAATGTCCCCTTTGTCCTCATGCATGCTGGATTTTTATGTAATTTTTTTTTGTTCTTCATACATATTTGCCTTCACTTACCTCCCCAGCATGCTCTCCTGCCCCTATATTCACCTCATGTAGTCACTTAACAATGTATTTTATGAGCCCCATAGTAGTGCTTTACCCCAAACACCTCTAAAATGTTTTTAAATGTGATTTGTCATTTAAATTCAGGCAGAGTGTCAGAGGCTTTTTTTAGGGGTCCCCAAATCATTTTGAACCCTCCCTCCCCCAACTGCTAAGTCAGCTGATAACAATTCTCTATCTATCCTCAATCATCTATCTGCTGACTTTGCCAAACCCATACACACTATACCTACCTCTTTTGTGGTCAGATGTATGGATGAATTCCCCAAAGCATGTAGTGCAAGGGCCTGCCTGTATACTTTCAAATGGTACTGTTTAAAGTTTTTGTATCCTATTATTATCTTGATAGGTAATAGCAGAATGTCCAAATGTGCTCAAATGTGTACAGTGTGTATTTATATCTTTGTATTATGACACTTCTTACCTGTCCAGTGGGCTGCCAATAGTGTAACTAAGGAGGGGCTGTTCAAAAAAATACACATTATTTAGGCATTCATCTCTCAATGAAGTGGAAAGGGTTACCTGTCCAAGAGCTCCCCCCCATAATGTTAGAAATGGCCCAGGAGAGGGGGGGAGGGGGAGTATGATTGGTGTACCTTATACTTTGGTGTTTAAAATTTCCCATTAATAAATGTTATCTTGATGTTGGCCAAGAATGTTTGTGTCTAATCTGCTTTCCATGTTTTAATGTGCAAAAAGACAAATTTTTTTTTGTTTTCCTCCACAGTTTCCTTCCACGTCACAGGAATGGCAAACTGTGGCCTCCCACTTTGCCCAGCAGTGGGACTTTCCTAACTGCAGAGGGGCAATTGATGGGAAACACGTCCACATAATCCCACCACCCAACTCGGGGTCGTACTATTATAATTTTAAGCTACTTATGAGTTCCTGTATGTGGACGTGGGGAAGAATGGCCGGATGTCCGATGGTGGAGTCATCGCCCAGACGGAGTTCTAAAGGCGTCTCCAGAATGGCAGCTTGGACTTGCCACCTCCTGAAGACAATGTGGAAGGACTCCCATTCATCTTCGTTGCGGATGAAGCATTTGCGCTGGGGGACCATCTTATGCGGCCATTCCCGATGAGGACCCTCACCCCGGACCAGAGGGTTTTTAATTACTGGCTGGCCAGAGCCAGAAGAGTGGTGGTAAACACATTTGGAATCATGGCCAGCCGATTCTGCCGATTTCTTACACCCATACATATGGCGGAGTACAAACTGAATCCAATTATCCTGGCGTGCTGTGTTCTACACAACTTTTTACGGCAACATTCTGCCAACTATGCTGGCTCAGTTGGGCCTGAAGCCGGAATGCAAAATGAACCAACCCTGACGGCGCTTGAAAGTGGCCATCCTGGCTTGCCCTCCCTGAGTGCCCGTGATGTCTGACTAAGATACCTTGAATTCTTTGTGGGTAGGGGGGCTATCAATATGCCAGACAATGTGTGAAACCTTTATCAAATAAAAAAAAACAAAAAAATTCAAATCTTTGGTGACATTTACTGCTTGTGTTTGTTTAAGCTGACCCTGACAGAAATGTGGTGAGTCCTGAAAATGGCGTGATTGTGTAACCTTATACAAAGCACTGTTGGGTGTTATTTACTAAAGGCAAAGGCACTTTGCACTACAAGTGCACTTGAAACTGCACTGAAATGGCACTTGTAGTGCAAAGTGGATTTGCCCTTATGAAATAACACCCATTGTCACAGAAAGCAGCAATTAGAGCACCACAAAAGTGTTGTAGCGTTGAGACAATTATCCACACATTCTTGCTTAACAATCTTTTTAATACCTGCACAATCACATGTGCATTTTGACAAGGTTTTTTTTTTAAAAAAAACATGTTTGTTGTATAACAATTTTTGGGGTGGCATTAGAAAAAGTAGAAATGTCCATTTAAGATAAAACAGGCATGTTTAAAACCAACAAGAAAAATACAAATCTTGAACTTACAAAGTTCACATTTGGTAGAACTTGAAGGCAATATCAGACATGAGTATTTAGGAACTGTGTTTAATATTGCGTTCAGATGGGGTGAAGTCACCCCCGGAAAAGCCAAATTTTGAAGATGCACACCAATTTATGAATGTCAACATGTGCTAGCTGCCATCATGGGGGATCAAGAGACGTGTTTTGGGGGAGCAACCCCTTCCTCACAGCTACTTTATTATTGAGGAAGGGGTTGCACCCCCAAAACGCGTCCATTGATCTCCCGTGATGGCAGATAGCACATGTTGACACACTGTGTGCCTCTTCAAAATTTGGCTTTTCTACAATTTGACAAAAAAAAATAAAAATTGTAACACCATAAAAGAAAGGGATTTGGAGGGGTTTTAAACTCTCCCCAAAACATCAATGATGTTCTTATTTTTTTGAATAACATCATTGATTTTTTAGTGATGTTTTCCAATGCAACATTACACCCCATGATCTCCCCAATCAGGATCTGTGCACTTTCCGAGGTGAAAGGATCGGAATCCACAACATCACGATCACCTAAAAAGGTAGAAACCAAAAAACAACATGTATTATAAACATGCCGGCATCCATCTCTTACCCGAGCCTGTGGTCGCACACACTCACCTGTTGTGGTGACAATTTCCACCACGTCTTCCTCCTCCTGCTCTGCTTGTTCTGGGTTGATTTCCCCTTCTTCCAGAGGTGGGGGGTCTCTGGTCTCCTTGGATGAGGGGTGTCCTCCGAGTCTTTTCTCCCCTATATGACAAAAAAATGGTATACTTAGCACACAGATATTTGATGGCAGAACTTTAAATATGAAACATTGCTTGGAAGTGGGGTACAATTGTCGATTTTGGCAGAGTTCCAAGATGAAGACATATTTTGGGTCCTTTGTCAAACTTCAATACTTTACCTGTTTTGTACAAGCTTCACAGATGGAGACCCCCCTATAGTATACACTGGAGCACCTGTGTGGACCCCCTAATAAAAAGGGTGTTCTTGTGTCCCACACTAGTGCTCCAGCATCCAGATGTGTAAACAGCTGCTGAGTGTCCTCTCCTTACACAGAATCTAGTTTGCATTTCATTCTAGTAACAAACACATCTACACAACCAAATTAGTTTCAGACAAGTAGGCCCTAAAAAATGTGGTCAAATGCATATGGCCAAAACAATGGTGTTTTATAGGCTGAAAGAAAAATTTTTGATACGAACGAATAATATGCCCATGAACATGAAAGTTGCCATTTTAAACTGTACACCAGTCCAGAAAAGCACATGGAGCAGCACGAACGTAACTAACACAAAAAGAATAGGAACTACTTACTTTTTTGCAGCACTCTTCGGATCTTTCTGTACTGCTCATGCTCTCTTAATTTGAGCTTCCTGAGCTGATCTTTCGATCGTCGTACCCCGAAATTCCGGTGCAGACTTTTGACCACTTTCGCCATGATCTTGGCCTTTCTGACATTGGGGTTGGGGTAAGGTCCATACTTTCCATCATAGTCGGCCTTCTTCAGGATGTCCACCATCTCCAACATCTCCCCAAAGGATATATTTGATGCCTTAAATCGTCTCCTTCTGGATCCAGACGTTTCCGGCTCCAGGCTTTCCTCCTCCTCCTCCTCGTTGGCGTAATTAGCACGCACCTGCTGTGTCTCTGCCATGTGCTCTTCCCCCCCTGCGCCGAACGAGAAGGGGAGGGGAATAAACTAGAAAGAATGTCAGGGGCGGGCGGAGTTACACGCATGCGCAGTGTGTATAAAGCGTAACACGCGTGCGTAGCACATACAATCTGTGAGCGAAGGAAGGAGTATAGGAGGCAAAGATCATGATAACGAAGGTAAGATCTAAACGTGGGACTATACTGCTTCTGGATTGAGGCCTATATTGTAACAAGATTAGGAGAGTTTCGCCTGACATTAGGATTTATCTTGTGTTGTGTCTTGCAGATAAAATGGATGGCTTCAATGACCACAACTTCCTCCCCCTGTTCATAGACAAGTACAGGGAGCTGCCCTGTCGGTGGCAGGTGAAACACCCGCATTATAATCATAAACAAAAGAGGCAGGCAGCGCTGGAGAAACTGCTGGAGTTGGTGAAGCCGGTGGTCCCCACAGCAACCATCCCCTATTTAAAAACGAAAATTGGTGGCCTGAGGAGCACTTATCTTAGGGAGCGCAAGAAGGTCACAGATTCCCAGAGATCCGGAGCTGCAGCAGATGACGTTTATGTCCCCTGGCTGTGGTGAGAGACTGCGATTTCTGTCAGACCAGACTGAAGTCCGGGAATCCCTCTCCACTCTTCCTTCCACTCTTCCTTCCACCCCAGCTGAGGCTTACGATGTCCAACCTGGGCCTTCCAGCCAGGAAGAAGTGGAGGAGCCCAGCTGGAGTCAGGTAAAGCATTGTTCTACAGATTTCTGGTCAAGAAATAAATGATCTTTACTAGGTGTAATTATTGATCACTAATTTCTGATTTATTAAAGTGTTTTACATATCAATAGACAGTAGTGGGCAAAAATAATTGGGACAAGAATGAAAAATGCTGGGCTCAGAATGATAATCTGTTATATTTGTTAACATTCAATTTGCAACAGTCATGAGCTGAAAATTGTGTGTGATTGATGAATAAAAAACTAAAACTATGTCCCTTTTTCATACACAGGAAGACCTCAGCCAGGAGGAGGCTTTGGAATGTGGCAGCCAGGAGGAGGCGGGGCTAAGTTGCAGACAGGAAGAGGCGGGGCTAAGTTGCAGCCAAGAGAAGCCTAGGACCAGTCACAGCCTGACAGAATCGCAGGTTCCTCCCCTTCGCCTTCCATACAAAAGAGCAAGGAAGGCGACTACCATGCAGAATTCAGCGCTCAGGCTCATTCAGGAGGCTTCTGCGTCCCTCAGAGCCTTATCCACTCCTGAAGAGGCCTTTGCCTGCATGGCTGCCACGAAACTGAAGTGCATGCAGGAGGGTCAACGCCTCATGTGTGAGCAACTTATTTATAAAGTCCTAACTAAGGGGGTGAGTGGCGAAATCACACCCAAGACCAACGTGATTGAGTTGGACCATCCTCCTCCTCCTCCTGCTGCCACAACTCCACCACCAGAGCCACAGCGTGGAAGGAAGACCAGAGAGTGATGACCCTGGGTTCAGTCTGGTCTGACAAAAGCTGCAGTCTCTTGTATGACCACAGCCTAGGGACACAGATGTCATCTGCTGCTTTCAGGATCTCTGGGACTTCTGGACCAGACTGCACTCCCTTAGATAAGGACTCCTCAGGCCACAAATTTTGCATTAAAATACTTGATGTGTGCCCTGGGGGTACAAAGGCTTCACCAATTTCTGCTGTTTCTCCAACGTTGCCTCCCTCTTTGTTTGGTTCTGAGCCCTTAATAAAGGAATTTTTGTTTCAATTATACTCGCCTATGTGTGTTTTCCTTAAAAAAAGGACAGTTTGTTTGTGAGGGAGCAGGTACATTTCAAAAATACAATGTGAAATTAACAAGGGACACCAACACCAAACAATCTCCTTGAGATTAAATAATACAAGATATCAATGGTGTTGTGGTAACTTGACACACAAAACACACACAAAAATATTCTTTATTAAAAAGCATACAAAATTCGTAAACAAAAACAGCCTTGAAAAACATTTTTTTACAATTAAAAACAAACCAAAAAAAAATTTGGTCAGATGTGACAAATCAAAGTATATTGAGGGAATCCCGATAAATAATAAAGAAAGAAGTTTGTGAGAAGTCTGTGTGAATATAAGCAGCAAAACTACTTCATTCTTCTAACATTATAAAGAAGAAGAGAGTGCGCTGTATGAAACTATTTTTTACATTGCAGCATGATGAAAGTGCTGTATCTATTCCGAAGGCTAAGTTTACCAGAACGAGCTGTTCCGTCTCGGAATTTCTTCTGAGCATGCGTGGCACTTTGTGCGTCGGAACTGGCCACACATGGTCGGAATTGACGCGATCGGATCTTGTTGTCGGAAAATTTTATAGCCTGCTCTCAAACTTTGTGTGTCGGAAAATCCAATGGAAAATGTCCGATGGAGCCCACATATGGTCGGAATGTCCGACAACACGCTTCGATCGGACATTTTCCATCGGAAAATCCGACCGTGTGTACGGGCATAAGACTGGGATGGCATTAAAGTTCATGTGTGTGGAAAGGCAGGCGTCCGAATCATTTAGGTAATATAGTGTAGCTTTGTAACTCCTCTTAATGTCTTCTACAAAGCTTCCCCCTACGTTTCTCTTGCTGAATTTTACAAAAATGCCCGGAGGAGTCCAGAAGAGGAAAACAAAATAAGGAAAAAAATATTTCTCCCCTCTATAACCCTGCTCATCTAGACACTGTCTTACAAGTGCCATCCTTAAATAATAAATCCTTCTAATTATTCCCCAGACTACTACAAGAAGGGTGTTTTTTTTCTGTGTCCAGTTTGTAGGATTTTCCAATCATTTTGTTATCCAGTGCTGTGACAGAAGGTCTAACCCTTGACAACTTTATCCAAAGCAAGAAAATGTTTAGCTGGAGTTCTGCTTTAAGCAAAATAAGTTCTCTATTTTTTTTTCTCTCATTACACATAGACTGTGATCTTTAAATGACCCTGGGTGTCTTTAATGGTTTGTAATTACATGATAATTTTCTTCCTTCACATCACAGGTTCCCAGTTCATAAATATTAATAAAGTACATATGAATATGATCTCTTTCTTTGTATTCCAAAGCATGCTTGCCCAACAAGAGGTCATAGCACAGCACATATCTGGACATATTTAAGATGACTCAAGGTTATTATTGCTTATTTGATTAGTACATGACTGTAAAAATAATTACTGACCTTTATCGTTTGATATCAAAGTGTTAGATTATTTGAGCACAATTGCAGTTATATATAATGTGCAAAAGGTTGTCTGACAGTGATGGCACAGGCTTATAAAGGTATGGGGTTACAAAAGGTATGGGGTTTCATGCTTAGAAGAAAGTGATACTGGGACATTTAAAACAAACCTTGTATAAAAAAAAATGTATTCTCTGCATATGGAGCTGATGCCCATACTTCCCCTTCTACAGCAATAATGTACCAGAAAACAATATAATTTAATAAAGTTAGAAATAGTAGAGGCTGAGCTTTGAATGTTAATTTAATTTATATTTAGATAGAAAAAAATATATTAGAGCTAAAAAATACATTACATTGTCCTGTGCTAAACAGTTCAATAGATACCCATTGAAGGTACAATGTAATTCTGACACTAGGTTATAGGGACAACAGATGTAAAATAATAGCAGGGTATCCAGGAACCTGTTCCTGCTCCATTCTAAAAATAACACTATGTAGCAAACTGATGACAGCAGGAAAGAGATAAAGTATATACTAGAAAGATTATTATATATACTGTCATGCAAAAAAAGGTAGTGTTGGTTCAACAAGTGACTGCTGGTATGTTTGACAGGAGCTGTAGGCAAAAAGACAGCTGAACTCATTATTGTGTCTGCATCTATGGCCATGTTTGGATGGTAAACATATTATTAAAAAAAGACAAAAGTGAGTGAAAGAACATGCTAAAAAAAACAGAAGGTTGAGTGTTTTGTAAAATATAAAAAAAAGAAACAGGAGCATAGTGGCTGTTTAGACAGTCTAAAATGAGAAACCTGTCAGTTGGCTTTTGGGAAAAAAATGGATCTCCAATATCTTGAAGAGAGATGGCTTTCAGGATCCAATCCACAAAACACATATATAGTCACCTACTGTTTAACGATTAAAACACGAAACTGAGCAGTTTTAACCCAGCATGGCTTACATAGTTCTCTTAAACCCTATCATATCAAACTCATTTGGATACAGGGTCTAGGAGCTCTTGTTCCATTTCTAGGAGATCAGCAGGAGTTGGTTAGATGTCTTTCAGAAAAGTGGTTTTGTGTCCCCCCTGCTGACTTGCAGACAGTGCAAAGTTATAGTGTGACACATGAAAGTGGTAATACTCATAAAGTAGCACTAGCCAGGATGACATTAGTGGTTTATGCTGCTGTTTTCAATTTATTTGTTTTCCACCTATAAATCTCACATATACTGTTTGTCAGCTTAATAGCAATCTCACATATTTTTGTGCACAGAGCTAAGGAACGGAGTTAGAAAGATCACCACTCTAATATTTACTTTATAGTACTGAAATGTAACAGCATTGTTGCTGTGTTTTAAATCATGCCAGATGAAGACTTTCAGGAATGCTGGATATAGGCACTGGTCTTATATCTTAATCTGTATTGAAGCTCAATAGCAAAAATTGTATTTATTGTAGCTTACCAGTCCCTAGATGTGGTGGCTTCTTTTTTCTTTTCCTGTGACATTAATGCCTGTAACACACTTCCTGTCCTAGGGAGACTAAGGCTGCTTTTCACACTGAAAGCGCCAGCCACTAGCGGTAAAACGCTGCTCGTTTTAGTGGCGCTTTACGGCTGTTTTATGCGCCGCATTTTGGCCACTAGCGGGGCGCTTTTAACCCCAAAGAAGGGGTTAAAAACTTCTGTGTTTCCGCGCATTTATTGCAATGGGCAGGGGCGTTTTGGAAACACTCTATACAAACAAACCGCCCGGGTGTGAAAGCACCCATTGCAGTCAATGAGAGGCAGTTTTCAGGTGCTTTACAGGTGCTATTTATAGCGCTAAAATGTCTAAAAACTGCCTCCGTGTGAAAGGGGTCTCACTCTTGATTCGAGTGACAGAACACTGTTCTCATCTCCATAACATACAGGGTACAGGGAAGGTGTTCTGTAGTCCACAGAGGTAACCTAGGCTGGGCTAGGCTGGGATTTCAGCACAGCACAGCGTGACTGTGTTATCAGCTTACAATCGTAAGTTACAACTCATTGGATTTCTGACAGGATCAATAATTTCTTAATAACAGATAAAAAAAGCCTTCAATTGTATATTTATTGGACCAAAATAGCTCAAATAAGAGAAGTTTACATATACTTTAAAACCGTGTTATGCATGGGACTTGCCATGGCAAGGTTGTTCTATGTTATTTCTCAAGTGTATTAGAGAAGAAAGAAAGGAAGGAGTTGAGGAATTTCTTTGGGCAAGAGCTGCATTTCCTTCAAACCCACTAAACATTGTCATAGCTTAGTAGAGCAGGATCTGTTGTTTGATCAAATAGATTTCACATTATAGTGTTGCTTTACTCATATGGGACTTTAGGCATTTATCAGGTCTGTTCAGCTTAAAGGGGTTGTAAAATCTTGTGGTTTTTCACCTTAATGATCGGGGCTGCTCTGTGCAAAACCGTTGCACAGAGCAGCAGGTTAGTACCTTTACAACCTTTACAACCCTTTTATCAGATTAAAGTAGAACTGTAGTCAAAAATCAAAGTCTTGTTCTTCAGGCTGGCCCCTTTTTGCAAGTATAGCTATGGAAACTATTAAAAATAAGTGTCTATACTGTTTTAAATTCAGTAATACATTGTTACACCTTGCTCTGCACATGCTCAGTTGCTCCCCACTTTAAGGCATTTATAGGCACTACTCCCTACCAATGGTGAAACCAAATAGCGGCACTATTTGGTTTCACCATTGGTAGGGGCTAGTTTTATGGTGAATCAAATTTTTGTTTATATATTCACATACACTAAAGTGGCTGGTCAGTTGAGGCTTTATTTCCATTAGCGCAGCGTTTGGAGTATAGGAGTGGGCGGATTTCCTATATACCGTACTTTGGACACATTTATAGGCACTGCCAAGTATGTAGAGGCCGATCTGCTGACAACCTCCAAGCAGAATTAAACCCTCCTCTCCTTTACAGCCAAGAATGCTGCTTCTGTTTGATATGCAACTGCCATGGTGCTGCACATGTGATTAGTTATGACTCCAGCCATTTGATGGCTTGACAGTTTGTCTGAGGACACAAGCAAATGTGACAGATAGCATAACAATCCCGGCATTCCAAGAATGTAACTGTTTTTTTGAAACTGTTAAATTGACGGGTTTATTTCCGCTTTTTGACTTACTGCTGTTTAGAGGCTCTAGGCTTCAGCAAAATGGCAGCCTCCAGTAAGAGGAAACTTAGCAATGCTGAAGGCAATTTACAGCACACACTAATTTTGGTAGCATTATTATTAATGTAGAATGTATGTTCCTTGCTAAAGAACATTATTTTTTATTAAGTTGTTATGGGTAAAGTTCTGCTTTATCTATGACTTAAAAAAATAACCCAGTAATAATAATAAAAAAAACTATTATTTCTGCTATAATCACCTTAAAGCAGTTGTATCCTAGCAGTTGCCTATAATAAGGCCTACCTGTAGGTAAAATTAATATCTTCTAAACCTGCGTGGTTTAGGAGATATTTGCCCTGCATGCAGCCGATGAGGTCAGTGGTGCATGCACTCTGAAGGTCCAGTGGACCGTGACGGAAATTCAGAGCTCTTTGCCAGAATGGAGGACTCCTGTGCATGCGTGGGAGTGACGTCATCACGGCCCCAGCCACTCACAGCGCCGGAGCCGCGAACCCGGAAGAAACCGAGGGAACGTGTCAGCTCCCTCGGCGGTGACCAGGAGGCAGTGTAGGCGCAGTGCAGTGCATACTAGCTCATTATACCTTTGTCTTTACAGGTTTTTTTTTGTTGTACAACCACTTTAAGTATAGAATTGTACCCCACAGTTCTTCTTTTAGGCCACTAGGTGCTCTCAGTCTCCTAGATTGAAAACACACCCAGGGACATTCAACCGACATTCAGCCCTCTTTCTTTGAACATTATCATGCAGCCTCAGCTCATAGTATTGTTGAACTGAGCTGCAATCATACATCATTACATTTCCCACCATTTGAAGAGAAGAGTAAGGACCTGTCATGTCATTTGACCAGCCAGAGGACCCTTGGAAAAAAGTATGTATTCAGTTTTTATTTTTCTATTTAAAGCACTGCATAGAATCATAATTTCCAATATATACTGTAAAGCAGTATATGATAAAAAATGAAATGAATAATATTCACTTTTAATGAGTCTAGTTAAGTCAAACATGATAACATTTGTGAAGGTGTCATAAGTAGGTGTTAGGAGGAGAAAGCATCCTCTTTTTATCTATCTCTAATAGCTTGGACAGATTCTCAGAGCATCTGGATCCCAGAACGAATGCCAATTAAAATGTTCTGAAATACATTTTCTTTTAACAAACCCAACATGATCAAAATGGGCAGTCATCGGGGGTATAACTAAGGGAGGATAACAGGGACAGCTTCCTAGAGAGTGCAAAATCAAATAGGAAAAAAATGACCCTGAAGCCAGTTTATCTGACTAGTAGCTGAATCTCATCCTTTTCATGATCTTGTTACTACATTTGACACTATTTAGAGTGAAAAATATACAAAAAAGTGACAATGCATAATGAAAATAACTATATTTGGTAAAAAGTCTGGTGTGCCCTAAGATTGTGTTATAATTGATATATTATTATATTCTCTTTACTCAGGGTTAAAAATTCCTTATTAGGCTTCTACATGTTATAATTCAGTCCATATGGTCATTACTATAAATAGTTTTGTCATGCTTATCACTTTGCAACTCAGTTTTCATACTGATGTCCTTTGAAGCCAAGGTGGTTTGGCCTTTTTTTAGCCTAATGCGCCCAGGTTTTGAGCACTTGCTCCTTATTTGCATCTACATATTTCTTAATAACTGTGCTCAGCTGACTGCATGTTTACAGATTTGTTAATATGGCATTCTATTAAAGTGCCACTAAAGGGTAAGACTGTTTTCCCCATTTTGAATAGAACACTGGGTGGGAACTGACTAACTGATACTGACAACATCAGTGACATTAATACAGTGATCAGTGATAATTAGGGACAAGCTCGATGTTCTTACGATCGACTCGAACATCTGTTCGCCCGTTTGCCGAACAGAGAACAATATGAGGTGTTCGCGGCAAATTCGAAAGTCTATGGGACACTAACATGAAAAAACAAAAGTGCTCATTTTAAAGGCTTATATGCAAGTTATTGTCATAAATAATTTTGGGGACCTGGGTCCTGCCCCAGGGGACATGTATCAATGCAAAAAAAAGTTTTAAAAACGGCCATTTTTTCGGGAGCAGTAATTTTAATAATGCTTAAAGTGAAACAATAAAAATTAAATATTCCTTTAAAAATCGTGCCTGGTTGTGTCTATAGTATGCCTGTAAAGTGGCGCATTTTTCCCATGTTTAGAACAGTACCACAGCAAAATGACATTTCTAAAGGAAAAAATGTCATATAACCACTTCAATACAGGGCACTTATACACCTTCCTGCCCAGACCAATTTTCAGCTTTTAGTGCTGTCGCAGTTTGAATGACAATTGCGCGGTCATACAACACTGTACCCAAACTAAATTTTTATCTTTTTGTTCCCACAAATAGAGCTTTCTTTTGGTGGTATTTGATCACCTCTGCAGTTTTTATTTTTTGCTAAACAAATAAAAAAAGACCAAAAATTTTAAAAAAAATAATAGTTTTGCTTTTGTTTCTGTTAAAAAAATTTGTAAATAAGTAAGGTTTCCCCTTCACTGATGTGCACTGATAAGGCGGCACTGACAGGCACTGATAAGGCGGCACCGATGAGGTGGCACCAATGAGTGGGCACTGACGATGGGCACTGGTAGGCGGCACTGATGAGCATTGATAGGCGGCACTGATGGGCACTCATGGGTGGCACTGATGGGCACTGATAGGCGACACTGATGGACACTGACAGGCTGCAAAGATGGGTTCTTATGGGTGGCACTGATGGGCACTGATAGGCGGCACTGCAGGGCACTGATAGGCAGCACTGATAGGCATCCCTGGTGGCACTGGCAGTGGTAGGCATTGTGAGTGGGCACTGATTGGCAGCTGCCTGGGCACTGATTGGCAGCTGCCTGGGCACAGATCAGTATTTCCCTGGGGGTCTAGGGGGCATACCTGGTGGTCCAGTGTGGATGGCTACACTGGTGGTCCTGGGCGGCATCCCTGGTGGTCCTGGGCGGCTTCCCTTGTGATCCTGGGTAGGATCCGAGGGGGGCTGTGCTAATAAACAATAAGCACAGACCCCCCTGTCAGGATAGCAGCGATTGGCTCTCCTCTACTCGCGTCTGTCAGACGCAAGTGAGGAAAAGCCGATCACCCGCTCTTCGTATTTACATCGTGATCAGCCTTGATTGGACACGGCTGATCACGTGGTAAAGAGTCTCCGTCAGAGTCTCAATCCAGCCAATCAGAAGTGGGTGTGAGACCCGTTTTTTGATTGGCCAAAAAGAGAAGACTCTCGATCGGCCGCAGAGAAGGAGGAAACAGAAGCCAGAGCCGTTGCCTGTGGAGAGCAGAAGAACAGTAGTGCTGCTGCCGTCGGGAGCCCAGGAGAAGCGCCGCATAGATGGGGTAGGTGCACCAGTTCTGCCGCTGATGGACCAACCGACAGGGGTGGGGGGTGTTTGGGTGGTATGGATGGTACTGTTTTTCACCCCCCCACAAAGAAAATTACTTCTGGCCGCCACTGATACAAACAATACTATTCCTTCTGTGTATGTAAACAGTAGCTCTCATATACGCATGGCCGGGGGTACAGCTGAACTATTTGGTGTAAATAAAATAAAAAATATCAAAAGAAAATCCCACCATAGGATATACCTTGGGAAAGGTAACTATTGTTTACAAACAAACAAAAAAATATATACAGTATACTCTTGAAATTCTGCTTAAAGGGTTAGTTCACCTTTGCTAAAAAACTTCCTATGTGGATAACAGGCACCTGTAGGTGAAAACAAACTGCACAGCTTTGACTAAAGTTGAATAATGCCCTTGCTATAGGTGTAGGCCATTTAGATACCTTCGAAAGACTGCCTAAAAAACTTCCAGAGATGGCACCATCCCTTCCTGCCTTTTTGCTAGGACAATGCTAAGACACCACCAGCTGACTCAAACACCCTTGCATGCACACTCTCTCTCCCCTGTTGCAGTAGCTCTTAGCTCAGTGACACAGTATGATGGAGGAGATAGTGGCCACACATGTATGGTGGTTTGCGAGCTCTCGCCTGTTGTGGTGGAGATGAGTATTAATGTCTGGGAATGTCTTAGCAACATCCTAGCAACAAGGAAAGATGGGATGATGCCACCTCTGGGAGTTTTTTCAGACAGGCTTCAGGAGGTACTGTGTGTAAATCGCCAACACCTATAATAAGCCACTATCCAACTTTTTTTTAAGATGCCCCTTTCCTGCAGTTTTTTGGTAAAGGTGAACTAATCCTTTAAAGTGTTGAATACCAACCACTAAAAGTTACAGTTTACAAACTAACCCTTTGACAGGTCACACTTGACTGTTGACAGATGAGTGAAAGGCTCTAATTGTTGAAGGGAGGACTTGATGGAACTACATTGTATATAATAACTATTTATTTATTTGCAACCAACAAAAGCAAAACACTGTTTGAAATTTTTTTTATGGCAAACAGTGCATCCAAAGAAGCAGACACAGGTAATTGCATTTCTATGACTGTTATTTTTATTTAGCCTGGAGCCCTTGTGTTAATAGAGCATAGATAAAATAGATAAAATAAGGAGCTTACCAAATCTATTTAATTCGTTTTTCCCTTATAAACATATTTAAAAGATCTTATTGGGCAAAGAGGTATCCAAGGGACCTTTTGTATTTGCTTTTACTAATGCAATTGTAGGATGTAGTGTTACACACATTAGGTACCAAGAAGGAAGTAATAATAATCATCATTTTTTGGGGGAATTTGAATATAGGGCCTGTATGCACATCTTAGTCTGTTTCAATATACTGTATGACTGGAACTACTAGTCAAGTACAATAGAATACCAATCACCCACATGAATGCTCACACCCGAGTAGGATGAAAAAGTGGTTTCGCTGTGCTTGAGGAAAGGAAGGATGAGTAAAGCAAGTAAATCTATCAAATACTCACACACTGGAAGCTTATAGAGGAGGAAAGAGATTGAGTAGTGACATTGAATTGCACAGAGGGATTACTTGGGCAAGATTTAGTTGAAATTCAGTTCAATGTATCTTCTTAGGAAGCTCATTTTCCTGTTCTTGGAACGGAAGAGCAGGTTTACAACCAAAGTGAATAGATATACTGAAGACAAAAAAATTACCTAATCATACATCAAATATAGAAAAAGGTAAGATGACATGCTCACATTTCTAACATTTTCTACCCAAGTCTATTGTACATTTTTCACTTTCTCAGTACTTCAAATCCTTTCTTTCCCAGCTTTCCTGATTCTTGACTTTATTGTGCCCTTATGGCCAACCTGCCATCCACCTTTTTGTACATTTTACCAGTTGTAATGAATAATCTGAACATGCAGTGAGGACCCAGTGTAGATAAAGGATACTGGATTACAGTCCTCCTGTTTATAGATGTGCAAACAACCAGTTCGGGGGGGGGGGGGGGGAAATACTCTGCATGACAATTTATTTCTGGCCCTAATTAGCATGATGGGGCCCCAGGGTAGCAGTTTGTAGATAGAACTCGGGTGGTTGTTCTTTGGTGAGGCAAATGCAGCTAACTCTACAGTAAATGCATGAACTTCATCTGACCATTTAGGCTCGGTTCACACTGCCGCGACTTGGGATCCGGCTTGTGAGACCCTAAGTCGCGTGATATGTGAAATCCCATTGTAGTCAATGAGAACTGTCTTAATTAGCACTACTGAAGCCTCTCCGACTTTAGAAAAGGTTCCTGTACTACTTCAAGATGACTTCTATCCAACTTGTGCCCATAGACTTTAATTGAAGTTGCCTTCAAGTTGGATCCTCATCTTAATTGATGTGATTTGGATCCAACATTTCAGGAAGATTACACAGTCATTCCCTAAACTTGCTTCAAAGCCACGCCAAATTCAGCCTGGCAAAGTCTCACTGTAAGTTCTGCGACTTTCAGGTCGTGGCAGTGTGAACTGAGCCTAAGTGTAAACCTGGAAGATGAGCCAGATAAGTTATTCCCAACTCCTTTAGCAGAGACATTGCCATAGTACTGGCTACATGCTAAACTATCACATTTCCTGGGTAAAATCACTGTTGGCCATTTATTTCTGTTGTTCGGATGAATTGATAAAACAACTTTAAGTCAAAGTATGCATTTGCACCATGATGTAATCTGTTCCTTCCCTCCTAATTTACAGTATGTGGCAAAAAGACTGCTTAAATATCCGATTGCTCTTTCTGCAAAAAAAAAGAACCTTTAGGCACACAAATGACAGTCATTTTTCTCTCAATGAATGCAACATATTTTTGAAAATCGTGCAAGAAAAAACAAAAGCCCCTAGGACTAAATTCCGGAAACAAAACTTTCATCGATCTTTACAGCAGAGCTTCTTGCTCTGGAACAATTTCAGTAAAAAATCAATGTTTTATTTTGTTTTGTTTAGTTGCAATGTTATCCTTGAGAGAATTAGTAACTTTAGTTGCAATGTTATCCTTGGGAGAATAATTTGTGGAGCAAATTTTTAATTATTCCCTTATCTGCTTATAAATAGAAATATATGAACAGGCCAGAGAAGAACAGATGAATGTCAACATAAAATAAAAGCCAAGAATATTCCATCTCCCGAGTGTATTTGAGGCTCGATTCACATCTATGCAGTTTGCGATTGGTGCATTCTACAATGCAATTTGCTGTGTGTTTTGTGTTTATACCGCAATTTTGCCACGATTTGGGTTTTGCATGCTTTTTTTTTGGCCAAAATCATGGTAAAATTGCAGCAAAAACGCACTACATGCTTCTCTGCAGCTTCTCGATTGAAGTCTATGGAACCAAAAAAGGAAAAAAAACTCACTGTTTTACGTATATAAAAGTCACCGACCCTTTTCAAAAATGCAGTGGCTGAAAAAAGCATAGATGTGAGTGTTAACTGGATTGTATTGCGTTTCTGCAAAAAGCACTAAAAAACGCATAGGTGTGAGCCGAGCCAAAATGAAAGATCCCCACTAGGGACATCATCAACATTCAAATGTATTTGCTGTCTTAATGTCTGTGTTGGTTACCTCTCTACTCCCAAAAACATGGTAAGTTAAGTGGCTCTTACCCAAAGATGACCCCAATGAGTATGTATACCTGTAAAAACTACTACAGCTACTGCTGTGAATGTTTGTAAAATGCCCTAAAATATGTTGGCAGTCAATAAATTAATAAAAAGAACACTTTTTAACCAAACTGTTCTTCTAATAACATACTACAAAGAACAATGATGCAGACTGGGCTATGCCCATGCATATCTAAAGGAACGACATACTCGTGCCATTCCTCCAAAGCCCTGTGCCATAAACAGTGACTCCTGAGTGCTTGCATGGGAGTGACATCATCACTGCTCGGCCATGCATAGGACTGGAGACCTGGTGAAGATGGAAGACCTGTCAGCGGTGACAGCGTGTCGCCGGAGGGCTTAATTTTAAGGTAAGTTTCACATAATGAGCTAGTATGCTATGTATACTAGCACATTATAAGATTGCCTTGCAGGGGAAAAGTTTTTCATTTTAATTGAAGTTTACTACTGCTTTAAATCCACAACCATGACCACAGGATCTTTCTGGCTACACATTTTTATTAAAATAGCACAACATCAGGGCTTTTCCAAAAATATAGTTCTGCATATACTGTATAGTAACCCACAGCTGTGGATCATTTTTTTTTTCTTTTTTTCCTATGGCTAGACTTCACAGCTGAAAGCACAACTTTGACGGATTGCTATGAATTATTGTACATAATTATACTACGGTAGGTTCAGAACAGTTTTTGTACATTAAGCGTCATGTTCAGCTACAGCATCACTAAAAATTTAGATACTCTACAAGCACTGGCAGAAGCCAAAGTTGCACAGACAAATTGGTACTATAAGTAATAAGCGATGAGCACAAAACATAATATACAAGTGTATTTCACTTCAAGCATAATAGGCACAAGAAACACTTTCCAGAATATGGGATGCAAGGTCAAGGAAGTAATTTTATTTTATTTGAAATTGCGGCATAACTGAACTGAAGAAATAGCCTTTGACTTAATGTGGCATATCTAGGTCTGCAAGGAAGTAATAATAAACTAGCATTTATTCAGAAAATGCATATTGCAAAAACGGTAATAGTTCACTTAATGGTCATTTTTGATCAAGGTTGCACAATAGACCAGAAATGATGCTGATCCCCAGGCAAGCAGCTAGATACTCAGTTGAAAAACAGATATGTGTTAACTATTTTATCTGCCTAAATACTTGCAATTTTTAAAAAAATCACTCTAGACCTAAACTCTATAGCTTGGCAACATAGCTGTTACTGACCTCCCTTTTCTTTACTGCAGGTAAACAGCACAGCTTAGTTAGGGAGTCTCAATTGGTCTGCTGCCTGGAAAATGAAGGTAGCAAGCTATTGACGAACAAAAGGCATTGGAAAATAGGCTCTGCCATGGGGGACATATAGTGTACAAGTGCTAAATTTCAAAAACACAGTACAGCACAGTATTTCCTCAATACAGAATAGTCACGTCTCCCCAACAACAACATGCAGTGACAGTATGGTGAGGGCCTGAGTTATCCATGCCTTCAAATGAATGACTCTTGTGACTCAGTTGGACAGGGAAAAAACATTGCAATATCAGTTGTCCCTTTTTTCTGGTGACGCACCTTCAAAGTTTTTGACTAAAAGTTTGTCATTTGTGAACCCTTCGAACCTCAAGAATTTACCACAAACCTGAAACCTCATTCTCATGTAGGAGCAGCAAAACACTCAGTCATCACTGTTTTCCTATCATCTTGACTTTCACTTTTAAACAAAAAAAAAAACGATGAACTGCAGAAAAGTCTGACTAGCCCCTAATGTTGGCCTTTCCTCTCCCAGTCTGTTTTTCAGGGGATTACAGGAAGCTCATAAAAACACACATTTAGTTATTTATGCCAGGTACCTGGAGTGCATTTGAAGAACCAATTAACAAAACTCATGTTAAGGTAATACCTTAACCACTTGCCAACCAGCGCACAACGATGTACGTTGGCACAATGGCACAGCTGCTCAAATGGGCGTACCTGTAGATCCCCTTTAAATGGCAGACTAGTGGGCGCGTGCATGCCACGTGAGCGTGCCCGCGGGCTTAATGTCCACTGGTGGCCAACGATTGTGGCACGGAGAGTCAGAATGGGGAGATAAACAAGGCATTTCCCTGTTGTGCCTAGCAACATGACATGCCAGTGATCGGGAGCAGTGATCTCTGTCATGTTCTAGGGAGCCCACCCCCCCTACAGTTAGAACACAGTTAACCCCTTGATCGCCCCCTAGTGTTTAACCCCTTCCCTGCCAGTGTCATTTACACAGTAATCAGTGCATTTTTATAGCACTGATCGCTATATAAATGTCACTGGTCCCAAAATAGTGTCAAAGGTGTCCAATGTGTCCGCCGCAATGTTGCAGTCACAATAAAAATTGCAGATCGCCGCCATTACTAATAATAAAAATTAATAATAAAAATGCCATACATTTATCCTCTATTTTGTAGATGCTATAACTTTTTGCGCCTAAATTGAGGAATAAATTTGTTTTTTTTATATATTTTTTGGGGATATTTATGATAGCAAAATTGTTGTTGCTCTTTTTTTGTTTATAGCGCAAAAAATAAAGTATTCATACCCTTGAAATTTTCCACATTTTGTCATGTTACAACCAAAATTGTAAATGTATTTTATTGGGATTTTATGTGATAGACCAACTCAAAGTGGCACATAATTCTGAATTGGAACGAAAATGATAAATGGTTTTCAAGATTTTTTACAAATAAATATGTGAAGAGTGTGACGCGCATTTGTATTCAGCCCCCTTTACTCTGATACCCTAACTAAAATTGCCTTCAAAAGTCACCAAATTAGTGCGAAAGAGCTTCAACCAGAATGCATTACATTTCCACAGGGCTTTAGGTAATGTAGTAGGTGGAGACACGGTAATTCTCACAACCATGGGAGAATGGTCAGATACACTGCAGGGTCTGTAACCCACCTCCGAGATGAATGGGAGCATGCACGAATTTCCCACCCCAAGATCGATCCTGGACAACGAGCCATAGGATTTAGACAAACACGAAAATTGTTTGACTAGCGGGTTGTGCAGCCGCCAGACATCCACCCAACCCACCTCATGTATCAACCTTGCCAGGGGTGTGCCCTTTAAAGGGGCAGAGGTTTGAGGAGCTGGGTGCCTGTCCAGAACAGGGTTAAAGCAACAATTAAAATCCCCCTCTATAAGTAACGACACTTACACACTTACTTCCCGGTAAAAGGAGGTGTGCGTTGAATGATAGGCCCGACCCACCCAGGAGTACTCCAACCATCCCACTGTGTCTGCAGTTAGGTAGGTTTCTTGGAAACAGAGGATGGCTGGGTTAAGCTTGTTGAGACACTGGAAGATCATGGTGCGTTTGAGGGGAGAATGAAGGCCCCTAATGTTCAAAGACACTACCAGAACTAGAGGGTTGTAGTTCTGTAACAGAGACAGGGGGACAGGTATGGATGCAATCCAGTGGTACGTGGACTGCCCAGAGGATACCACCCCTAGTATATTGGTACAGCAATAAAATTTCTTGGCGATTTGACTCTGGTTGGTCCAAAACTTGCACTGCAAATACAGGAGAACAGCAATGCAAGGTGGCGTAATAACACAAACGGTGTCATCCCTAACAAGGAAGGAAAAGTGTCCAACAAAAACCATACAAATAAAAAAAGAACCAACCACTGTAGTGGCTGCCAACTGGGAAGCCCAGGTAGACTAGCATCCAGACATAAGAAAACAAGCTTCTTGCGATATTCCAGCAATATTTCAGCTCAAGCTTGATCTACAATATCATGTCCCCCAGCCAGAGAACAGCAGTAAAAAATTCTTCAAACATTGAAGTGAGTCATTGAACTGATTACCAGACAAGAAACGTAGAATGGAAAGATCAATCCCCTTCATCTTCATCCCGGCAATGACGAAGAGCCTGTTCATTTCCTTCAAGCCAGGCTGAGACCTCCTTGGCCAATTCAAAGAAATTAGCCTTTTAACATCAGTGAATTTGGCTCTGCTTTTCTGCACAGCCGCCAAAAAATCTGGGTAAAAGGACACTCTCGTGCCATTAAACTGGATGTTGGCATGGTCCCACGCTTGGCACAGCACTGCCTCCCGGTCATGATAATGAAGCGGTTTTGCTAGCATAGATCTGGGGGCCTCTGGGCTGGGGCGGGCGAGCTGGTACCCGGTGCGCGCTTTCCACCCCAAAGAAAGGGGAGAATGCACCTTTACCGAACAGCTCCAAGAGCCAGTTCTCCACAAAACTTGTGGGATCTCCTCCCTCGGCACACTCTGGAAGATCCACTATACAAACATTATTTAGACAAAGATGATTGTCCATATCTTCTTCCCAATTATGGGTGTCTTTCGCCAGCCAGTATGCAGACTGTGTGTCACAAGCCGGGGGGGGGGGGCAGCAGATCTTCAATATCACTAACCCGATTCTCTACTGCTGTAGTTCTCTCCTGAATTTCCTGCAGATCTTGTTGCAGTAATGATACTTCCTCCTTCAAGCCTCTAAATTGGTCTTTAAGTGTGTTCACAGAACCAATGCAATTATTTACTGCCCCCCTGAGGATGTCATTGTCATGTCATTTTTTGGGCATAGTACAGCATGTCACAAGGTTGCTCCTTACCCTGGTTGCGCTCCTCACCCTGGTTTCAGGCCCATTTCCTTCAGCTTGTCTGAGCCAAATGGTGTTCCCCACAGCGGGGCCACGGTGGCATCATCTTGGAGCTCCAAGGCTGCCACCTTGTTCTGTCCTTTGCGGGTCATCCCTCTAATGCAGAGGGCCGGCGGTGGTTCCAAGGCGAGCACAGGTGTGGCAGCTAGCTGACTGACCCAGTCTAGCAACGGTAGGTGGGCTGGAGGAGGATCAGTAACGGATCGAGGACAGGAGCTGTAGGAGAAGTGTCCTCACATATGATGTTCTTGACCACGCCTCCACAATGAAATGGTTTAGATCAAAGCATATTCATGTGTTGACTATGGCCCAGTCAAAGTCCAGACCTAATTCCAATTGAGAATCTGTGGCAAGACTTGAAAATTGCTGTTCACGGATGCTCTCCATCCAATCTGACAGAGCTTGAGCTATTTTGCAAAGAAGAATGGGCAAAAATGTCACTCTCTAGATGTGCAAAGCTGGTAGAGACATACCCAAAAAGACTTGAAGCTGTAATTGCAGTGAAAGGTGGTTCTACAAAGTATTGACTCAGAGGGGCTAAATACAAATGCATGCCACAATTTTCACATATTTATTTGTAAGAAATTTGTAAAACCATTTATCATTTTCCTTCCACTTCACAATTATGTGCCACTTTGTGTTAGAGCTACATCACCAATCTTGTCTCGAAATATCACCCAACCGTCCTCTCCGCTCCTCCCCAGACCTCCTACTTTCAAGCTCCCTTGTCTCCTCCTCCAATGCTCATCTCCAGGATTTCTCCAGAGCCTTTCCCATCCTCTGGAACTCGCTACCTCAACCTGTCCGGCTATACCCTACTCTTGATACCTTCAGGCGATCCCTGAAAACTCATCTCTTCAGGGAAGCCTATCACGCCTCCAGCTAATCTTTTACCACTTCCATCAGCTCATTCCCCACAGTTACAACCTTTTGTACCACCAGCCCCACCCTATTAAATTGTAAGCTCTTCTGAGCAGAGCCCTCTTAATCTTCTTGTATTTTATTGTAATATAACTGTATTGTCACCCTTTTATATTGTAAAGCGCTGCGTAAACTCTTGGTGCTATATAAAACCTGAATAATAATAATCCACTTCATGTGTATACATACAGTACTACATTTTAAAGGTGTAGCAATTTCTCTAAGATGTTATTCCTATTCTTGTTAAACTGAACTGTCAGGATAGAAAGTTTGGAGCTGACTTGCTGTTACAGGGGGCAAGAAATTATTATACTACTGTACCAGTTGTTCTTTAAAAACCGTTTCATAACTGCTAACATATTAAGGCCAATCCACACGTATACTTTATATAGTAAACATTATTTTTTTTTTTTTTTTTTTTTTTTTTTTTAAACCACATCAGTATTCGTTTTCGGGGGTGGAAGTTTCACCTTAACGGTTCAATCCTTTCCCGGCTCATTACTCACATCATGGTGGCTTTATTAAATATCTTTTTTTTTTTTTTTTTTTTTTTTTTTTTTTTTTCCCCTTACGGTATTACCGGTCTCTTTTATAGCTATCTTCTTATTGGTAGCATCAAACTGACCAATCTAATTTTTAATCATAAATCTGAACATAACCCCCTGGTAAACCCCCCTAATCACACCCCCTACCCTTCCCCTCCCTCCCCCTACCACACCCTACCCCCTCACAGCAACTTATATTTCTTTCACCCTACTCCATCCTGTTAGTTGAATCCCCCTCCCACAATGGACACCATCCTTTATATAGTAAACATTATAATGAATATTGCTACCACAAAAATTGTTTGCGTTTTGGAGATAAACATACTTCCTTTTTCATTGCTTAGATCATTCTGATGACTAAATCTCCAGGCTCAAAGGTACATAGAAATACAAACCTTTTTAATGACAGAAGTAATCAGAGTTGTTTACTCTTCCAGCTAAACAATATTCAATAATTAAGCTTTCCTTCAAACCACGATCTTTATCAATATAGATGAGCCCTGACACCCTACAGGAGACATGTACTTGGCTGTAAAGCCTGGAGGTCAAAATCAATTGAAATCAAGAATGAATTGCTTTTGTGAAAAGATTTAGTGTTTGGAAACAAAGCTTAAAGCACATAATAACGATCCACAAGCCTTTTTTTGGGAATGGTGGGTGAAACCTTACCATTACGCTTCTAAAAATACATTTTGAATATTTTCCTTCTTTTTGCTCACTTTGTTGCTTTATTTTACATTTGTTTTCTGTGTGAATAAAATAATAAATTAGGCTTCACAGCAGCAGCAACTATGCTTCCCCTTTTGCATATTTAGTGACATCCATTGCATCAATAAGAGAATTTCTCTTAACACCTATCTAATAACAAAAAAAAAACAAATATTTTATATATTGTAGTTTACCAGTTCTATTATGCATTGGCAGCATTAGTTTTAATTTTTAATACAATTTTTCTTGTTATTTTCCCCTAGTAATCATTCCATTAACACACTTTCTTTCTTCTTGGCTACACATAGTTCTCTATGGTATCTATGGTGGGAGCTATGGTTGTCACACAGGCGGCACCTGAAACATGCCTGCCCTTGATCACCTCTTTTGAATGGAGGATGATGCAATTACTAGTTTACAAAATAATTTTTTTACTGTCTTTTCAGTTCAAAGACAAAACAGGGATGCTGCATTTCTGCTGAGATAAACAGGTATTTTCTGTACTTGCTGAACATGTTGTTAGCCTGAAAAAAAGAAAATCAACACAGCCACCACAACTTAGGATTGGAAAGCTGCAATATGTTCCATTCTTATTTTTTGGGTTTAGATTTGCTCTGTCAAAGTAGAAGTCCTCTGTACCTAGTGGTTAGGTCCTTTGGACTGGACTGGTTTCTTAGTTCAGTGACATAAAGGAGGAACAAAGTTAGTCATCGTAAAGGTGTGATGAGAACAGGGGTGCTTTGTAAAAAATAAATAAATTATTAGTGTGGTCCAGTGGGGGCTGGTGCTGCAATCTTTTGGGGAGGGGGGCGGCAAACAAACCACCCACGTCCCTGCATCCCAAATGGACAGGCTGTCACTGGCGTGGTCTACTTTGGAGTGAGAATTCTATGTGTGAGTAGGATACTGGGCCCGTGGTGACTTTTTAACAAAAACATTGAATTGAGAGTGAAAAAAAAACCATAAAAAGAATGGTTGTGACTTATTTTTCACTTGTAAAGGTTGATATTTTTCCATATTATTCACACAGTTAGCTTTTTGACTCCCTTAATGTGCCTTGAGAGAAGCTAGCTATATAGCTATTTTACATGTTCATGTGGAGTTGCATCATGACCAGTATTTCTTCCTGTGTGGGACTTTAGCAGTTGGTATTCTGCTGTATGGACACTCTGGACATTTTATAAATTATCATGAAAAACTATAGCCAATGACTAGCTGTTCATGGTCTTTGATTTTGCTCACAAAATCCATTCAGGCATTTATCAGTGGTAGTGGAGGTGCCGTGACATTATCTAATTTAGCATCCTCAGGGGATGTGGAGCTAGAATGCAGAGTCATCGTCATCAATATAGGGCAATCACAATCAATCAGTTTACAATCAATCAGTCTACAGTAACAGCATGAACATACAACATAGCAACATAGCAAAACGTACACTAAGAATGCAATGCGTACATGTTTTTTAAAAGGGTCTCTTTGATTTTTTTTTAAATGGTATGTGCTAAGATTAGGGTTAATAATTTGCAATTTACCAAACATGTTAGGAAATTATCACTTTCAGAAGAAACATATTTCTGTAAAGCAAACTTTTGTTCTTAAATTAAAATCTTTAGACTGCAGTGAGTTTTATTAATGGATTTAAATGCAGCCTACAAATGTTCTGCAGTGCTTATAATAATGCTTTTTAAAATACCAGCTGGAATTCAAAAATTGCAAGTAAATGTCTATGGGTGAGTTCTGTAATTGTAAAGTTAGTTTTTCTCTGCTAACCAGCAGGTATTAGAGAGGATAAAGTGTACATTTTACAGAAATTCAGTTCATGGTTACATGACCTGAGGACATTATATGTGACCTGATGTCAAGTGAATGCAGTCACTCTGCCCTGTGGAATTATACTTCACATTTGACTTTAGCTTATGTGACCGGCACAATGCCCCGACTTTCTGTTTGAAACAGATAAATATATTTTTGCACTTGTTATTGTACGTAACTGACTTCTTTCTCGAATGCCCTTGAAATTAATAAAAGCAGGCCTAATGTTACAGTTTAATACTTTTAAATCGTTTTTATAATCAGAGAATGCCTATACTTCTTCCTATTAAATAAACAAAACGAATGACAGTCCAAGAATCATACAGAAATTTGGATTACAAATTGGTTAAAACGGATAAAAAATATTTTCAGTCTTCCAGATTTTCCCCCTTTTTTCAAGAAAGAATAAAAACATCTGTAAGTGAACAACATCTAAGGTGTATAGGAAAAGTAAAAATTGGTACCTCTTATACTTGTGTTCAGAATGATGAAAAAAAAAAAATGAAATTTAAAAAACAGGTGTACCTGCTCCAAAATTGTATTTATTCTCTCAACTTCACAGTCTATTACAAATCTTTTCTCCTGACGTCTGTCCATTTCCTCTATGATGCGTTTATATTCCTGAACATCTTTTATATTCCCTACCGATCGGGCTGTCACTTGCCAGTTGTTCTGTACGGCTGCCTCCATAATGGCCTGGAGAATGGAAAATCCTGGAGAAGAGAAATGACACAATCAGACTCTTTATTGTTAAGAATATGAAAAGAGCACTTTCAGATAAAAAAAAAACATTACTGCAAATGGTTTTCTGGAAGCATACATCACGCAGGCACGTTGGTTCCTCCCTATCACTTCATGGCCTGCTTTCCCTATACTACACCATCAAAATACCTTCTGGCAGCACATATTTCTATATATTCTAATAGGTAATAGGAATAACAGTAATGCGTGTATAAACGAACATATGAAAAGAACCAAAGATTAAGAAGTAAACAGAAGCCATTCAGTTGTTGCGCATAGCTCTGTTTACTGATGACACAGCTTCAAAAAGTCACAGCAGACAATCGCTTGGGTTACACCTACTACTATCCATTTTTCATTATTGCTAAACAGTCAGTCCAGTGGCTTCTTATATTTAAGGGGACTTTAGCAAAGGTTTTCATGCACATCAATATCTATCTTTACCGCCCTGCTGTTGACTTTGCTTACATTTGATTTAAAGTGCTTGTATACCCATTTTTTATATTTTTACCTACAGGTAAGCCTATAAGGCTTACCTGTAGGTAAAATAAATATCTCCTAAACCTGTACGGTTTAGGAGATATTCACTTTGCATGCAGCCGCTTATGTCAGCAGCGCATGCGCTGTGAAGCTCCAACGAAAGGTACGACAGATGCAACCGGACCTTGGCAGAAAGAAGTCTCCCGCGCGCATGCGTGGGAGTGACGACATTGCGGCTCCGGTCACTCACAGCGCTGGAACCGTGAACCCGGCGGTGACCGGGATCAGCTGCTGACGCCTCGTTCTAAGGGAAGTATTTCATGTGCGGGTGTCCAGCTGCTTTAAATTACAGAGAATGTAAGATAAACAAGACCACTAATGGTGCAACAGAAAGAGTGAGACTTCTTGACTAAGTGGGGTAAGGCCTTGTATAGAGATGTTGCCTGGATAAGCCAGTGGAAAAAAATCCTATCAGCTTTCAATCCACATTAAAGGATAATGTATGTGCACATTCAAATGAAGAAAACACAAAGCCTCTCATTAATACAGAAAATAACAATACAGATCTAGTGTGCAGACATGAGCTCTGGTCCTTGCAGTTCTCTAGAGGCATTTTGAAAGTAATGACATCAGCAGTCTCTGCTGTAGTATGTGTATGCCCTTTTCCAAGCCATATAGAAAAAAAATTTATCGACTACATCGGGGGTGATTCGCTCTTTGGACTCTGAGCACTGCCTAGCACTTTGATAAGTATTACACATAAAAGATAGAACTACACACTGTCCCCTTGCACTTATTCCCGTTAATCACTTCTCCAGCTCCAGCCCTGCCAGACTCTTCAGTGTGCAGTAAAGGGTATCATCTTAGGCCCCTTTCACACTGGGGCAGTTTGCAGGCGCTATTGCGCTAAAAATAGCGCCTGCAAACTGACCTAAAACTGCCAGTGCTGTGTCTTGGGCTTTCACACTGGAGCAGTGCACTGGCAGGAGGGAAAAAATACTCCTGCAAACAGCATCTTTGGAGCAGTGAAGGAGCGGTGAATACACCGCTCATAAACCGCTCCTGCCCATTGAATGGGGGCAGCACGGCTATACCCCTGGCATACCGCCCCGCTAGCGGCCGAATTCCGCCGCTAAAACGGCACTAAAAATAGCGCCGTTTTACTCCTGACTCCCCCACCGCCCCAGTGTGAAAGTGGCCTTATAGAGGTAGTGTGCAGTTTTTTTTCATGGGATGCTACAGTGAGAAATTAGGAAGAGGAAGCACTTACAAGTACCACAGTGAGCACAGAAAATAGTTTATAGACACCTGGGAGCACTGACACTCGTATTGTGCTGTGATAAGTATGTTTTATGCAGACTTACCCCTTTAGCTTTACCCCTTAGCCTTTATGCCATATGAGAGGGTGGTTGGTTCTGAATGATATAAAATAGAGGCTGTACAAATAAATGCCAGAGTAAAAGTCATATACTGACTGATAATACAGTTATAAGCATCACTTGCAATAATTGTCAGTGTATAATTATCCCCTGAATGATTGCTGTTCAGAAGCAGAATCAGCTACAGAAAATATATTGTAGGGTGGAAAATTTCTGCTAATCTGAAATAAAAAAACAAACAAAAAATGTACAAAGAAATATTGACACTTACATTATATGGCTAATTTATGAGTTCAGGTGTTTCCAGTACTATTAGGCCTGGTTCACACTGGTACGACAAACGCTTCGACATTGGGAGCTCATGTCGCATGACGTGTGAAAATCAATGTTTCCCTATGGGAGCCGTCTTAAGTGGTCCGACACAAGTCGGTCCGACTTTGAAAATCCTCCCTGCACTACTTTGGTCCAACTTTGATCCTACTTCAGCCCATTGAATATCACTGAAGTCGGATTCACCCCCCCACCCCAAAGCATCTTGTCCCCATGTTGATGAGGACAATGGCCTCTTCCCAACAACCCTGGCCATTGGTTGTCGGGGTCTGCGGGCGGTGGTTTATCGTAATCTGGAAGCCCCCTTAATTAAGGGGGCCCCCAGATCCCGGCCCCTCACCCTATGTGAATGTTTGGCGCTCATGTGACTGCCCGGGGTCTCCATCCCTCCACTCCTCTTCTCAGCTGACATCAGCAGGGGGTTTCCCAGCACCTTCCCATACAGCTATCGCATTGGGAGAGGAGACCAGTGGGCAGTCAGCTGAGCGCCTAACGGCACTATTATACAGCACATTTAAAAAAAATACATTAACTGGGGAGCTTACTGTGATTTTTCAGAGGGAACTGTAGAAGAAAAAATTTGCATTAACAAACACTTTAAAGAACTGTGTGTTTCCAACCTTATAGCAACAGTTTGGGAAGGGCCCTTTTCTGTTGCTACCGGTATTATCAAGATGTATTTCCAGAATTCTTCATGAGAACATAACTTAAAGTCCGTTAAAGTGCAAATCTAAATCTTTTTATTTCATTTTAGTGTAGTGTGAAAAAGTTAAAACCTCTATCGGGTTTTATTTTAGCCTGAGTCCCTATTGGGGAGATTTTCTCTTGGTTTACAAAGCAGCAGTAGTCCTGAACCTGTCAAACACCCTCCTAAGCTACTGTGTTAATATTTCAAACATACAATTGTCAAATATCTTTTAATTGCTTAAAGATTTAGCAAATTATTTTGGCTATAATCAAAGCCAGCTGAACATTAGACATGTATTTGTTAATGATTCTGCTAAAACATGTGTAGATGCCAGTAAATCTTGACTTTGAAAGTTCTTGGCTTATTAATCCTACATGGCCCATTGGCATTTACTTAATTGGCCTTCAAGCCGTAATGGGGTTATCCTAATGTGACCCAAGTACGCCAGGCATTGTTCAAGCAATAGACTTTTTTATGCACACTATTCTTTCGAGGCTTTTTAAAATTCAGTCAACAATAAAAAATTGTAACCCTTTCCTACTCTCTCCATACTGTCCTAAGCATGAAAAAAAACAGCAGTGCCATAAGCAATCAATAGAATAAGGGAGACACAGCAGCGCTCATCTGAGTGCAGTATGTTGGAACAAGTAAATGATACTTTTATTCAAGTTAAAAATTCAACTCACAGAGTAAGGAGTTAAAAGCTGGCTAGTCACAAGGGAGGCCTCGCCGTTTGTCCTGGTCCAGATAGCCGGTGGTGTGGGGTGCTGCTGCTGTCTCACTAGCTTCAGAGGTTTCCAAGGCTGATCACAGGAGTGCATGCTCCAAATGCACGCCTGGCGGCCTCGTGTCCCACATCCAGTGACATCACAGCTGATGGGGAGACGACTACCAGCTTGACTGGAAGTCGAGACAGCAGCAGCGTCCAACACCGCCAGCTATCTGGACCAGCACAAACAGTCAGGCCTCCCTTGTGATTAGCCAGCTTTTAACCCCTTACTCTGTGAGTTGAATTTTTAACTTGAATACATTTATCATTTACTTGTTCTAACATACTGCACTGAGATGAGTGCCGCTGTGTCTTCCTATTCTATATCTACAGAGTTGCTATAACTTTTTTAACCCATCTGAACTTGTTCTTAACCCATTCACGCTCAAACTGAACTTATTCAGGGTCTAAGTCCCCCCCAACCACTGGATTTTATCATCAGGAGCCCTATATAACCACCTTAACTTATAGCCTCGCTCCCCACCATATGTTTCTCTCCAAGCACCACTATACTCCCCCTCTTTTTTCCCCAAAAGCAAACAAACAGGTTGCAGTGATGTAAAAAACATTGCCTAATATTATATTTGGAAAAATAAATCAGCACTTGCTTATTCACTGAGCTGTGAATGAGCACAGTAATTGACTGTCCAAAATGACAACTGACACAACTCCCTTACTACTGGCATATGTGCATGTCTATTTGCCTGAGGTTCTGCCTTAAAGCCAACTCTAGCCAAAACTGTTTAAGAATGCCTTGACTGGCTACTGAAGAGAGTTGGCAATGTGCAGGTTTAGCAATGAACAATCCTGGATTTGAGGGCAGGTCACAAAAGTAAGATGGCAGCTTATTAGCAGTTTATCAGTATCCCAGCTGACTGTAATCAAATGTAGTAAGCTGGTAGATGTGTGGACAAAATGTATGACAAGTACCATCTCCTTACATTTATTTTAGAACGATTTTCTTTCTGCTTATATACCATGGCACAGGACCAATGTGTTAGGAAAGAGTGGTGATTACAACAGAGAATGTGGTCATGTCTGAAGGTCAAAATCACTACCCAGTAAGTCAGTAGATCATGTGACAACTGCCTTTATTCGGAGCAGGTATGTGTATTTCTTCCAATTAATTAGATCAATGCATTTATAAGGTTTTTTTTTTTTTACCTATTTATGATAAGAATATTGTTTCGGCTTTGCAGACAGGTAGGTGGAGGAATGGAGTTATGTTGTGTTGACCAGCCGGCCTAGGGGAACACAAACTATATTTGGCTTTGGCCAAGGATTCAAGAAAAAGTCAGGCCCCAGTATTAAATTTAAACTAAATCAATGGCATAGTAATAAGGTATCAATATTGTCAGTAGCAAGCATCTTGTGGTGTTTTCTCTTAGGAAGGCCATACATTATACATTTTTTTTTTTGCTCAACACTCGGTGCTTATGGGGGGAATCCTTCCCACTGCACTATTGTGTTTTGCTGGCAGGGAGTCTTCCCTGACGGCAGAATACAATAAGTGTTGACGGCTATAGCCAATGGTACTGATCGAATGGCACAACTAGCTAGCCCATACATGGATCGAAATTTGGCTGAATTAGCTGAATTTCAATCCATTTATAGCCAGTTTAAGGCAGAAAGCATTTGTAAACATTTAATATTGAGTACAAGGTCACACACAGCACACATTTTTGCTAGATATGTGTATTATTAGGTCACACAGATAAGAATTTAAAAAAAGCAAGATAGCAGAGCTCTCATGTGCACTGCTGTGTAATTGGTGATAATATTACTTGCTACAACATAATCAAAAGTAAACACAATCAACCCAAGAAAATACAGGCTCATTGATTAATGCAATATCAATGACCTTGCAATAATGAGCACGTACAGGAAAGCTACAATATGTATGAAATAACTGTGCTTGGATAATATCTCTAAATGCTTTTTCAGTTAGACAGTATGCAAGAAGCTGTCCCTTTCCAATCTATATATGCAGGTTTGTGCTAAATACAGATACAAAAATAGAATATAGTTGTTTAAATTCTATGAAAAAAATATAATATGGTTAGATGTTATATCCCCTCAGGGTTTGACCATAGGAATATGGTAGATGAATAAGAGCAAGCACCGTTAGCAAAATAGACAGATGCACAAACAAAAGCATGTTGTGACTGGCGCTTGGAGTTAGGCAATCTGATATGTTTGGCAAAGACTGAAAAGTTGAATCATTGTGTACACTGGTGGGGGGTGAGCAAAGAAAGCCAAACATGTAATGACCTCATGGCCCACGTTTTACCCAATGGCAATGTTGGGATCTTACCATATAGGTTCTTATTATGATCAAATTAGGTCTACAGAGACCTTTTCCAGCTGATAATAGGCTCTTGTGTGGGGATATTTACTGCAAAACTAAAGCAGTGGTCAAAGTACAAAGAGTATGGTTAACAGTCAGAACAGAGGGGTTTCATTAACTATGGAGGGGCCAGTCTTGGACAGCAAAGATAATGTTATTTTTAATGCATACTGGGCAATGATGAAAATTATGAAAGATAATTCACCTGACTACCGGTTTTGCAGGGTAAGCAGCCCAACTAAGGGATATACAATCATTAAGCACAAGTTGATAAAACTGTCAACTGTGTTGACATATTATACCTATTATTGCTAATTAATTTTTATTTGATAGTATTGGAATTTTAATTGCGAAAACAAGAACTTTCTTCAACATTTTCTATGGGTCCTGAAGCTGATTTCAGCAGGTCATGTTGCTTTTTGAAGTTGTTGGTCAATCAGATTGTTTGAGTGCACAACAACTTTGTACACAAAACATGTTATCAGTAATGTAGTAGCATTGCAGCTCCAAGTTATTGTTTTATAATGCTTTTTTAATGGTGTATTTTAAGACTGAGTGCTTTGGCTTCTGAAGAGACTGTTTCTAAATGATGTTTATGAAATCATTTTAATGAGAATATATGAGTGACAAGAAAGACAGATGAAATATTACGTATTTTTACAACAATATTTTTTGTGCATGATTTGAAAAAGTTTTGCTATTCTGCATATTAAATGGTATAAAATAACAATTTCTCCCAAAAGAAAAGAAACACACATACAGTAAAACATGACCAGTGGTCCAGCTGTATATGCCCAGCTTTGCTGTTTTCCAAACCTGTCCTAACATATCACTAAGACCATATTCACACTAAGGCAGGCATCAGGCAGGTGCATGTTTATGCTCATTTTGTGCACGTTTTTGCTGTACACATATAGAGCAGCCCCTACACATGACAAACATGTCAAAGTTGTTTATGCAGCTTTTTAAGCATTGGGCGTCCCACATTTTTTAACTGTGTGGTTTAATTAATTTGTTGTGCATTTTTCCAAGCAAAAAAATATGAGTCTGCTTGCTGTATTTGGTATGGCTATAAAAGAAGAATGGCAAGTGGGACATGTTTTTTTTTGCTTGATTTTGAATGCATTCACAAAACTCTCAGCTTTAGAAGACATGTTTTTCAGACTTGCAGGTATTCAAACAGCTGTATTATTTAATCACAACCTAAAGCCTAACTCCAGCCAAAGTTTTAGTTTTCGGGTAGAACAGTGCAAAGTTTAAATTAAAGTGTATGTAAACTTCAAAGGGGTGTACATCAAGGGGGTGAATAAAGTTCAGGAGGGCAGTATGTTTAATATGAAGCCAAGATGAAGAACATGGGGACATTACCCCAACTAGGAGGCAGAAAGTTCACAGTGAATCTTAGAAAGCATTATTTTATCAAAATAGTAGTTGATGCTTGTAATAGACTTCCAGCAGAAGTAGTCATTCAACAGTAAATGGATTAAAACATGCTTGGGACAAACATATATCCGGACGCAGATAAAAAGAATAAAAAAATAAATGATATATGAATACGAAATGCGATCTGAAATCTTATGTTTTGCTCTCTTTTTTCTGTTGGGGAGATTTTTCTTTTCCTTTTATTTCAGAGACAAAACAGGAAGAAACAGGATATCTCAATTAAGAAAGGGTCATTCCACTCTTACAAATGTGCCATCAGAACAGATACCTTTGGTGGAACATTTTGGCCTAATTCCTGCTTTGGTGACAACTGTAAAATGTATTTTCCATCATTTTCTGTCTCGATAACAATGGTCACCAGGACTAATAGAAAGGATGAATTCAGCTAGTAGGGACACAGACAGCAATATTAACTTGACAGGGGTAGTAATCCTTCCCTGTGCTATCCAAAATGGACTAAAAAGGCAGTATATATTACACTTCAATGTTAGGTTTTATTCCTCTCTGTAACCCTTTAAAGAGATACTCTGTCCCTGTGTCCCCCGTACAAGAATTGGGGAGAGCAGATGTCACCAGGACTAGAAGGCACAGACAGAAATAAAGATATTGCACATTTATAAAACAGTGACTGTGGCATCCAAAAAATAATAACTACAGTTATGTGTTTTAAATTGCAGGATATGAATAACACCATGCGGATCGCCCAACACACATATACTGCGGCAGGACAGCCGCTCTGTGCCAGATCACTTACCAGTACGTGATCTGACACTTCCAGGTCTGGGGCACGTGCGCACACCACCAGCGACCCACTCCCCCTGTGATTGAACACAGCGGGGACCAATCAGCAGGTCAGACGGAGGTAATGTCCGTCGGGACCCGCCGATCGTTCGAGAGACAAGCAGAGCGGCGGTCTGCCTATGTAAACAAGGCAGACAGCTGTTCTGTGAGAGGGGAATGTACTGATCCTGTGTTTCTGCTAAGCAGGAACACAGATCTTTATCTTCCCCCAGTCTAAGCACCTCCCCCACAGTTAGCAAGCACTCCCAGGGAACACAGTTAACCCTTTGATCACCCCTGATGTTAATCCCTTCCCTGCCAGTGTCATTAGTACAGCGACAGTGCATATTTTTAGCACTGATCACTGCATTAGTGTCACTGGTCCCCAAAAAGTGTCAAAAGTGTCAAAGGTGTCCGATTTGCCCTCTGCAATATCGCAGTTTCGCTATAAGTTGCTAATCGCCGCCATTAATCGCCGCAGCAAAAAAGAAAAACTGCAGAGATGATCAAATACCACTAAAAGAAAGCTCTATATGTGGGAAAAAAAGGACAAACACTTTATTTGGGTACAGCGTCGCACGACCGTGCAATTGTCAAAGTAAGGCAGTGCTGTATCGCAAGAAATGACTTGGTCATGAAGGGGGGGTAAACCTTCTGGAGCTGAAGTGGTTAACTCACTGCTTAATCACTTCAGCCCCGGAAGATTTTACCTCCTTCCTGACCAGAGCACTTTTTGGGATTCGGCACTGTGTCGCTTTAACTGACAATTGCGTGGTTGTGCAACGTTGCACCCAAACAAAATTGATGTCCTTTTTTCCCCACAAATAGAGCTTTCTTTTGGTGGTATTTGATCTTCTCTGCGGTTTTTATTTTTTGCGCTATAAACAAAAAAAGAGCGACAATTTTGAAAAAAAAGCAATATTTTTTACTTTTTCCTATAATAAATATCCCCCAAAAATATATAAAAAAAAACATTTTTTTTTCTCAGTTTAGGCCAATATGTATTCTTCTACATATTTTTGGTAAAAAAATCGCAATAAGCGTATATTGATTGGTTTGCGCAAAAGTTATCACATCTAGAAAATTGGGGATATTTTTATGGCTTTTTTATTATTTTTTTATTTTTTTTACTAGTAATGGCGGCGATCTGTGATTTTATTGGGACTGCGACATTATGGTGGACACGTCTGACAATTTTGACACATTTTTGGGACCATTGGCATTTTTACAGCGATCAATGCTATACAATTGCATTGATTACTATAAAAATGTCACTGGCAGTGAAGGGGTTAACCACTAGGGGGCAGTGAAGGGGTTAAGTGTGTCCTAGTGTGTGTTCTAACTGAAGGGGGGATGGGACGGTGCAGGAGAAATGACAGATTGCTGTTCATACTCTGTATGAACAGACGATCTGTCACTTCTCCCCTCAGAGAGCCAGAAAACTGTGTGTTTACACACACAGATCCCGGTTCTCGGTGTGCCCCAAACGATCGCGGGAGCCCAGGGGTGATCACAACCGCCGGAAACTCGCATCGGCTCCCAAATTTTGGGCTGCATTCGGACCTGAAATGGACCAGAAAACATACAGGACTTTTGTGCAATTCGCACCAGAGCCTCTCCGGAGATATGTGAACCAGTTCTTAGAGTTCTTTTAGAACACATTTGAAAAACCCTGACTTACACCAAAGATGCCCAACTTGATGGTTGGAACCCCAAATAGGGTCCTAGAATAAGATATTGAAAGCCCAATATTGTTAGTTTTGTTTGGTCATATACACAACATAATATATATATATACACAGTATCTCACAAAAGTGAGTACACCCCTCACATTTTTGTAAATATTTTATTATATCTTTTCATGTGACAACACGGAAGAAATTACACTTTGCTACAATGTAAAGTAGTGAGTGTACAGCTTGTGCAACAGTGTAAATTTGCTGTCCCCTCAAAATAACAAAAAAACACAAAGCCATTAATGTCTAAACTGCTGGCAACAAAAGTGAGTACACTCCTAAGTGAATATGTTCAAATTAGGCCCAATTAGACATTTTCCCTTCCTGGTGTCATGTTGTCACGTGACTCGTTAATGTTACAGGGTCTCAGGTGTGAATGGGGAGCAGGTGTGTTAAATTTGGTGTTATCGCTCTCAATCTCTCTTACATGGCACCTCATGGCAAAGAACTCTCTGAGGATCTGAAAAAAAGAATGGTTGTTCTACATAAAGATGGCGTAGGCTATAAGAAGATTGCCAAAACATTGAAACTGAGCTGCAGCATAATGGCCAAGACCATACAGCGTTTAACAGGACAGGTTCCACTCAGAACAGGCCTCGCCATGGTCGAACAAAGCATTCTATGCATTAAGTTAAAAAGCCTTCTGTGTGCAGCAGCCACCCCAGCACCCCCTAATACTTACCTGAGCCCCATCTCTGTTCAGCGATGTCCACGAGTGTCTGAGACTCTCCCTCCTGATTGGCTGAGACACATCAGAGGTGCCTTTGGCTCCCACTGCTGTCAATCAAAGTCAGTCAGCCAATCAGTATAGAGAGGGGGCGGGGCCGGGTCACAGCTCCATGTCTGAATGGACACAGGGAGCTGTGACTCGGATCAGGTGCCCACATAGCAAGCTGCTTGCTGTGCGGGCACTCAGTGGGATGGAGGAGCCAGGAGAGATAAAGCGGGACCCACAAAAAGGAGGATCTGGGCTGCCCTGTGCAAATCTACTGCATAGAGGAGGTAAGCATAACATGTTTGTTATTTTTATTGAAAAAAAATGAGACTTTACAATCACTTTGAGGCTTCTGACTTTTGCACCACGTAAAACATTTGTCATTATGTCTGCGACAATTTGCTTGCCAGCTCATAGATAAGCAAAGACCAATGCTATGCTGGTGTACAAAGGATGCTTCTGTGTTTATACTTTACATTTTTTCAGTGCAGGGAAGCCATTTTCACACACACAGGCTGAGGAACAGAGAGTGAAGATTTATTTCCTAGCCTTGCAGAGTTTAAATCGGATTGAGTGCCAGCCAGAGCAGTCATCCATCAGCAGGACATGAACCTTGCTGCCTCAGTGTATGGAAGTGGGGGCAGCTGATTAGACTGTTCAAATGAAATAAACTAAATATTGCTAAACAATTATTTGTCTGCAAGGACTATGCAAAAAAACAATTGCACAAAATTATTTATAAACAAATCAGACCAATCTAAATCCTTTTTGATAAAAGAAATCTTTCAGCACACCCTACTATCCGGCAGGCTCCAATGTGTTCTGAAGTCAATAAACTACTATTAGAGGACAATGGCACATTCAATGCACCAAGTGACAGATGCTTGATTAACCAATTTTCCTCTAATGACTGTGCATTGCATGCACCTGTAGTCTTGTGAGCTTGGCCAGACTTCGGTATTACCGAGCAGCGATTATACCACTCCTCGCCAGCAGTGAACGAATCATCACTATTGCAGCAGATCTATTAACCTCCTATTCTAAATGTGGTAGTAAATTTGCTGAATGATCTGCTAGGAAAGTGTATTTCATAGGCAGAAGTATGGATTAATTAAAGCTATGGGTCAAAGAATGTCACTCATTGCTAAGTACCTTCTTGCTGATTTGTAGCCCTCTCGCAAAGAAAGGTTATGTTTGGGTCAGTACCACCAGATATGTGATATATTTATCGTATTTTGAAAGCACCGGCAGTGTACATGGGAGTTTGAGCGAGACATCTGTTTCAGTACCACTCAGCACCTGCACCATCTGGTAAGTAATTTGTAGTTAATTTGCTGGGCTTTGTCACCAATTAAATTTGTGTATAGTGTACATTTCAATATTTCCCCCATGTCAAGTATTAATATGTGCTTTTACATTTAGACTGATCTTTAACAGTTAGTGTATTCTGTCATTACAGATGGCTACTTAGGTGACACAACTGGTTTAGAAAGGTTCTGTAAGACAGTTTTCAGATTCTACATGTATTGAAGATAATGCGCTAGGCTTATGCGCCCTCTGTGTTCTTCTATGCTTTCAGTTCATTTGGACTTCCCTAGTCTTCAGAAGGCAGTGAGGCGTGCATTATCCACATAGAGAACATTTCCTGATCCGCGGCTGCACAAATCGGGAAATGTCTCACTACCTGTGATTAGCACTGCGGAGTGTCAGCTTCCTGGCACGGGCACATGGAGTTGCGAACACGCCTGAGCTCATCCTTATCCACATTTACTAACATGTCAAGATAACAAGTTGAGACTTACCACACATCGCAGGAGAGTGAACATTTTGATATGCTCTTCAGATTCTACTACTGTGGTCACAAATACTTTGCTGGGGCACAGAAATGATACTGGACCAGAGTTAAATAAATGACAAACTCAATGCCATTTTAGAGCTGGATTTGAATGGGCAATGGAAAGTTTCAGAGACAGAACAAATTGTTACACAGACAAAACCCATCCAAGCAGATCCAACATCCTTCTATAAAGTGACACTACACTCTGGTGTTAAAAAAAAGGATTGAAGTTTATATTCTTCCTTCTACTGCCGTCAGCCTCCTTCAAATCTCCTAGTTCCTTTTTTTTCTGCTTCTATGATCAGACTTCCTGTTAGAGCCTAGGTTCACATTGGTCCGATTTGGCATGCGATTTGACATGCCAAATCGCAGATTATTGGCAGCAATAGCACAGTCCAAATTGGTGCAATGCTGACTTTGTGGCACTGCACCAATTCCTTCACTACTTTTGGCGACTTCGGATGCGATTTCAATAGACATCTGTGCAGGAACCCGCACAAATGCATTGCCGGGTTGAAATCGTGCAAGTTAAGCTGAACTCGCACGATTTCTAACCCACGGCAATGCTAACCTAGGCAGAGGGTGGCTACATTTGTTCTCCATATTTCCATTGTATGTGGAAATGTAGCCACCCTCGCTTGCACAACAGGAGACTAGGGGCTATAGACTATGGAATTTGTAGTGGGCATAAAGCAGTGCACATTACCACAACTAACCAAACAAATGGAGGTGAGAAGGCAAAAGATGAGGCCTGGGGGATCACAGGCATTATAAGGAGATAGTAAAAACACAGTATTGCCGTGTACACACGGGCGGACTTTTCAACCGGACTGGTCAGATGGACCGAATCCGGCGGACAATCCGACCGTGTGTGGGCTCCATCGGACCTGCAGCGGACTTTTTTGGTCAAAAATCTGACCGATTTTAGATTTGAAACATGTTTCAAATCTTTCTGACGGACTCGAGTCCGGTTGAAAAATCCGCTCGTCTGTATGCTAGTCCGACAAACAAAAACCCACGCTAGGGCAGCTATTGGCTACCGGCTATCAACTTCCCTATTTTAGTCCAGTCGTACGTCATCACGTACAAATCCGTCAGACTTTGGTGTGATCGTGTGTAGGCAAGTCCGTTAGTTCAAAAGTCTGTCAGAAGTCCGTCAAAAGTCCGTCGGAAAGTCAGACGGACCAGTCCGGTCGAAAAGTCTGCCCGTGTGTAAAACACTTTCAAGAAGACTAGATTATAGGGGCTATCAAGTACTAGATGTCTATAGATTATTTCTGGAGAATAAGGATATAATTGAAAGTGTTACTAAACCCAGGACCCTGCATTCACTATAGATGGTCTCTCACAGTACACATAACATGCAAATGCAATTATTTTAGTAAATATAAACTGCTAAAAACATTTTCTCATGAGCAATATATAGCTTAAAGAAGTCTTGTTACTTCTATCAGCCCCTGGTTAAAACTTGTAGGCACCTCTGACTGTCCTATGAGGCTGCAGGACCCCTAACCCTCTGTCTGGACAGTGCTGATTGGCCTTGTGCTAATCACATGCAAAAAAAAAAAACTCAATAGCAATACACACCAAACTGAGCATGTGCAGAGTGACTCCAAGGGCTCTGCCTTATCAGGAGATGGATTGGGACAGTGGAAGAAGGGGAGGATCATAGAACACAGGATCAAACAACTTTTTTACACAATGCAGAGGAATAACCCCTTTGGTTCCACAGTGAGTATAACAAGCATGCTTTACTGCATATACAGACTTGATTTTACTGTTTTGGGTTTAGTGTCGCTTTAATGTAACAAATGTGTTCATGTTGACCCTATAGAAAAAAGAGAGACTCCCATCATGTCACACAGAACATGGTGGCCCCATCCCTATTAATTGGAACAAAGAAGGTAACTTTAACAGACCACCCACTCAATAATAAATAAAATATCATCTTTTAATGATATAGAATAAAAAACATATAAAATCTACATATGACAAGAATGCACAATGTGTATCACATGGAGAACAAAACAGAAAATATGCACATACACATCATACCAGAAACATCAGTATGATGTTTATGTGCATAGTTTCTGTTTTGTTCTCCAAGTGATACACATTGTGCATTCTTGTCATATGTAGATTTTATATGTTTTTTTTATTCTATATCATTAAAAGATTATATTTTATTCATTATTGAGTGGGTGGTCTGTTAAAGTCCCATTTGAGGGGGTTACCTTCTTTGTTCCATGTTTAACCCCATAGTTTTTGGTATATTGATTTACTAGTTTCTCTGTAATAACCTGTAAAAAAAAATCCAGATCATAGTGTTCCCAGATTCCAAGTGCTGTCCAGCGAAGTTCTCCGAAAAAGATATAGTATAGCAGCAACTCATGTAACAAGATAGCGAAGTCCCACAAAGAAGCACTGTGAAAAGTCAGCTTATTCTTAAGCTGGGCACACGCTGTCAGTTTTTTTGTAAAACTAACAGATTCTTGCATCCATTCAAGCAATGTAGATGCAGGAATCCCCCTGCTGGGACAGGTATCAGTACCTGTCGCAAATAACCTCTAGTTCAAATTATTGATAAACAGGCTTATGTATACTGTAAATCTGGATGCAGAAAAGGAGTGTATCCCATTCCTTAGCACACCTGTACACACATATACACGTTTTATTTTGCATTGAATTATATTTCTTGCTTTAAATCATGTGATAAAAGTTCTTATGCACAAAAAGTTATTAGGTGGAATTCATAAAGGGTGCCGTAGACACCCGTTAGAATTTTGTCTGGGCGCAACACCGACAGTGTAGATGCTTGCGCCCAATTCATGTACCTGTCACAGACAAGTACATGAATCTGTCTGTGTCTGCATTAGGCAAAGCTTATCCACAGTGCACATTCCCTCCGCAGTGCACTCCATCCCCAGGCACTATGCCTGTCACTACTAGGGGTAGGTAGGTGGAGCCTGATGGAGAACTGTGAGATTAGATCTCAGATCCATAGCCACTATTCAGTTCAACAGCAGATTTCAAAACCACCCACTGCTTTGTACTGTCACTCAAAAGTGGTGTGGACCTGATGGGGAACTATTCTCTCTGTTCTCCATCAGGCTCCACCCACCCAGTGACAAATCATTTCCCACATATGGGATTGCAATATTTGGGTAATGACATCAGCTGAATGCCCAGATCTTTTGTTTACATTTAGCTTTCAGCCGGGGAATCCTGGTCAATGGCTAAATGAGGCTGGGGGTACAGCACTGTGTGGGAAGTTTTCTAAAGTGTGACAGTTTCTCAGCACAGGCATGGTCCACTCTGAGTACCGGCATACCTCGGCATGCCAGATCAGAGTTGGTCTTAATTACCACCAGTTTCCTAATCTGAGACCCGGCAGTAATTCTTTAAAGTAGAAGCCCACCCTAACACTAAAATCTCTGCATCTACAGACATCCACGATCTAACACTAACTTAACTAACCCTGTAAAGAGGAAATCAGCATACATACCTTTTTTAAAGTCGATCCGACCCGATCCAATGCTGAGCTGTCAGCCGTGGCTTCTCTGTAGAGGCGAGTGCAGCGGACACAGCTGACAAAGGAAGCCCCATAGTAACTCTATGAGTGACATCACTCCCCATTCATTTCACAGCCATTGGAGACTGGATCAGATCGGTTTTAAAAAAGGTATGTATACTGATTTCTCCTTTACAGGGTTAGATAGGTTAGTGTTAGATCATGGATGTCTGTAGATGTAGCGATCTTAGTGTTAGGGTGGACTTCTACTTTAAGAATTTTGTAACTGCAACAGCGATAGATTCTTTAGGTGGCGGTAGTAAGAACTGCCTGATTTTGCTGCATGTGTCCGTAATGTTACCAATACTGGTACAAATGTCTTCCTGAATTAGGCGTAGGTAGTTCTTAAGAAACATTTAGAAAAGTGGCGTTAGGGCCATTTTGAATTTGTGCTAAATGTGTGTATATGCAGATTTCATTTCTGGTTCATGATTTCTTCAAATGAAGGGTATTTGAAAGTGGAAATGTTTGATGTGATAGAAGAATATGCTGTCTAAGAAGATGTACAATGATGATGCCAACCCCCTGGGAGTTTGAAAGTTGAAGAAGCCAGGCAGAAAACTGTCAACCGAACAGTAGCTGCATCCAGTCAGATGCATCAATTATTCTGGTATTCTGACATCAGTGGTCCCTGGCTATCAGAGTACAATTGCCAACATGGGACATTCCTACATTGTCATATTGTGGAGGGGTGAATCCATATATTTCTCTCATTCAGTACCAGCTTGAGGCTGAACATACATTATACAATCAGATTGATTCATTAGATTTACCAACAGTTATATAATAAAAGGACCTTACTTGTCTGAATGCAGATTGAACCGATTGTTAAGATACATTTTCATATTACATAATTTTGTAAACGCTAAAGAAGATTGTACAGAGATTGTACAATCAGATGGTTACATTGTATCGCCAGTTTTAAATTGACTCCACACTATTCAATCTGATTTTACTTGGCTTCACATCCCACAACATTTCTGAACAGTCATATATGTGCATCCTGACAACAACAATCTGATTGTACATTCTTCTGTAGAGCTACTAACAGCTACACTAGTACAATGGCCTTCTCGACTGGAAACAGATTGAATAGATTGTTAAGGTTTGTCTTCATATTACACATGTGCAGTTTTCGGCTTTTAGTGCTGAACTGAGTTGCGATGAAAAATATGTTGAAAGAAAACCAGTTGCTTTGTCCTGAATGGCCAGTGCACTTTAGGCCACTTTACAAGAGCAGGCGGTTGAGCCATGGTTTTATCACCTCCCAGCTGCCCACCTAAAGACTAAAATGCAGCCAGAGGAGGCTGTTCACATGCCACAGCTGTGACATTTTGCATCATGGCCAAGGCAAATTTAACACATAATGTCGAGTTGACAGGCAGCACCACCGATCAAACTTGGCCATTCAAGTTAATGGAGCCATGCTGCAACTGCGACCCAAATGCCTAAAGTGGAGTTCCACCCAAAAGTTGAACCTCCACTTATCTGCTTCCTCCTTCCCCCTCTCCAGTGTCACTTTTGGCACACTTCCGGGAGACAGAGCCGTGGTGCCGTCCCTCTGAAGTTTGGCCCCCTCCTTCTTCCTCCGCTGGGCCAGTTAGCACAGCTCACTTCACGCTTGCCCAGTAGGGAACCAGCTGTGAAGCTGAAAGGCTTCATTGCCGGTTTCCTTTACGGCAAATGGTGGCGGCACCGAGAGCTGATTCAGAAAATCAGTCGGGGTGTCAATATCGTGGGCTCCCTGGACAGGTAGGTGTCCCTATATTAAAAGTCAGCAGCTACAGTATTTGTAGCTGCTGACTTTTAATTTTTTTCCCCAAGACGGAACACCACTTTAAATTGTGGTTGCGGCTCATTATAAACTGCCCTTTTTCGGCAATAGAAAAAAAAAAACAGGAATTAAGGGATTGGTGGAATTGCCTCCTGAACACCAGACAGTGGCTGCTTAGCTATACCTTGAAAAGCTATCCGCTTTTTCGAGCATTGACTAATGTGAGCCTAGCCTTAGAAATTTGTACAAAAAACTGGAGCTAACAAGAACTGGAGATTCTTGTTAAAGCAAACCTGTGTAAGATTCATCCATAGCTATAAAGCTACCTCATCAAGTGTGATGGGTGGTAAAACATCTGCCCTTTTGTCTTTCATACCGCTATCTTCTCTGGCATGGTTGACATGTAGATGTGGCGTAAAATTAAAAAAAAGATTTTCCACCAAAAAATAAAAAATTACACACATGTTCAATCAATGTATGTGATACTGATCTTTTCTGATGCTCAGAGTCATCTGTTGTCATCCTCTATTACATACACAGTCTGAGATATACTTATTTATAGCAAAAATGTTCAAAATAGTTGCCTGTCTGCAGTTATTGGTCTGTATATAGCAAGCCCTAGATGGCTATGCAAAAATGTATAAACATTCTACTTAAAACTCAAAAAATACATTGTATTTATAATGTAATATATACATACTATACTAAATAATAAAATTATGTCAAGTAAAGGAAAAAAGCAATAGGAGTTAATTTAATAAACACAAATAGGCTTCTCACTTTACAGGGGAATTTTCCCTTAGCTCAGTAAATGGCCAAGCTCTGCTGACTTCCATCATCCAATCACCTACAAGCAAAATACTGTTTCTCTTATTTTTTTTTGCATGTGATTTTTTACCACATTCACTAAGCTAAGGCAAAACAGCCTATTTCCCTTTAGGTTAATCAACCCTAGTGTCTGTTTAAAGCTGTGTTACATTATTCATAATCACCCAAACGCAGATGACCTCTTTCATTCTACATAAAGGAAAACTTATTAAGACACCACCTCCTTTTAATGCTAGGTTCACACTGCCACACAGAGCGGCTCCTAGCAGTGTGTCCCTGTTCACCATTTCAGTCCAAATTTTTGGCTGAATTCGGACCTGAAACAGACCAGAAGACGCACAGGGCTCCTGTGCAATTCGCACCGGAGTCGCTCCGGAGATGTGTGAACCGGCTCCATAGAGAGCTGGTCACAATCTCCTGACATGCGAATTGGATGCGAAGAAGCCTGCATTCAAGTCGCAATAGTGTGACCACAGCCTAAATGAACGATTTGTAAATAGGTGTTTGGGTGAAATAAAAGATAATATATTCATCCATTTGGACATTTTTTGTATGTGTAGTGTAGGTAGACCAAGGGACCTATATTGTATACAAATAAAATATGGTCATTTTGTTATCAATAATAGATTAATATAGTATGACGGTAAAAGAGAATCTGTAATTTAATCAGTTAAGATCACTTCAATGTATTAATCATAAGACTATCCAAACATTTCTAATTGCCATAATTTGACATCAAGACTAATGATGACTTAGGCATTTTCTAATTTTTATCTGCAATTAAATTGATTTTCTAGTATTGTTTGATGTGGTGCCTCTGTGCGAATTGGACTGACAATTAATTAAATAGATATTAAGTCAAAAGAAGAAATCCCCTTTGTGATATTTAAGAGTTTAGTTTTACTTTTATTATTGTAGTTTTCTTTAAAGAATGGAATACATGTTTGAAGTATAAGTGGCAGCCATAACTTATTTTGATGTCTTTGTATGATAAGGTTATAGCTCATAAACATATTAGAATACGGAAATCTTAAAAAAAAAAAAAACAGTTTGTAGGTACTTTTTTTTTACAAGTAGTGCTATTTTAATGCCATGTATAGGCCATATATATGGAGCAATTCTTCACTGTGAAATCTTTTAATCTGAATGTATTTCCTTTCTGCCGTATTTATGTACACTCTCCTTACTATTTTGGTACATAAAGAGAAATGCTCGTGCAGGAACTATCTTTCACTCTGCGTGAGTTTTAAAAATGCCATTCCCCAATCTGATATGATGTGACATTGCCAAACAAGTGATTCTCAACTTCAGTCCTCGGCATCAGCCCATAGCATGTTTTCCACACTTCTAGGTCCTGAGCCTGGCGCTAACAGTTCTCAGCAGGAAGAAAACAAATAATTATGATGTTTAGTCAGTTTGAAAGATTTGCTTTACAGCTAAACTCCAGACAAATGGCTAAATCCACAGTTAAAGTATATATATATATCTATAGACTATATTACCAAAAGTATTGGGACACCTGCCTTTACACACACATGAAATTTAATGGTATCCCAGTCTTAGTCCGTAGGATTCAATATTGAGCCGGCCCACCCTTTGCAGCTATAACAGCTTTATTTCTTCTTGGAAGACTGTCCACAAGGTTTAGGAGTATGTCTATGGGAATATTTGACCATTCTCCCAGAAGCGCATTTGGACAAGAAGGCCTGGCTTGCAGTCTCTGCTCTAATTCATCCCAAAGGTGTTCTATTGGGGTGAGGTCTGGACTCTGTGCGGGCCAGTCAAGTTCCTCCACCCCAAACTCGCTCATCCATGTCTTTATGCACCTTGCTTTGTGCACTGGTCCAAATCATTTGGTGGAGGGAGATTATGGTGTGGGGTTGTTTTTCAGGGGTTGTGCTTGGCACCTTAGTTCCAGTGAAGAGAACTCATAAGGCGTCAGCTTACCAAGACATTTTGGACAATTTCATGCTCCCAACTTCATGGGAAAAGTTTGGGGATGGCCCCTTCCTGCTCCAACATGACCAGTGCACAAATGTGTCATGACTCTGCAGTAGTGTTCATGTCTGTTTGCTCACCTTTCTGTTGTGTTCATCTTAGAGGCCAGTTGCTGTTCACCTGTATGCTTAAGTAATCTTCTCTCAAGCATGGCTCCACCCCAGCCTCTAATTAGGAACACTATATTAACCCTTGCACTGCAAGCCAAGCCTTGCTGATCAATATTGTTTGTTTGGCTTCTGTGTGCTCATTGCTGTGTGTCCTACTTCTGATCCCGTTTACCGACCTTGGCTTGTTCTTGACTGCCCACTGGCTCTTAGATTCCACGCCCTGGGAAATCTCATGCTCTAGCTCCCAGTGTGATCTGTGTTGGTGCTCCAGAGTATCTGCTTTCCTGAACCATCCAGAGCTCCATCTGCAGCAGTCAGCCATAGGGTCCACTACCTCAGCAGTCCACTCCTGACCCCAACAGGGTACATTTGTCACCTGGCCTCAGGTGACCTGACACAAGGTCCATAATGACATGCACCGTGTATGGCCTGCCTTAAGCCTAGTACTTATGGGCCGAATGTCAGGCAACATTGGCCAGTTCAATAGAAACTGTCCGACATTTGGCCCATGTGTATAGCAGATCGTCCGACAGAAGCCGGCCAAAGGGGTCAAAGGGTCTTTCAAAGGGTCATGATCAAAAGTGGTCTGATGACTGATTCCCGGTCAGCGCTCCCAGCCAATGGCTGCGAGTGATGACCGGAATGTTCTGGCAGGGGCTGTCCCCCCGTCAGAACACAATAGCACACAATAGCACAGCATGGGAGATCCCTGTACTAACATCATCTTTTTAGTACAGTTGCTTTGACCAGAGCTGGGAGTTTTTTTTGATCAACCCAGTGGGTTGAACGAAAAAAAAAAAATAGTAGTGTGTACAGGGCTTTAGTAACTAGTGTAACTAGTATAAGTATATCTGCAGACAGTAGACCAGATTAGCTCTTATTACTATCCTTGCCTCTTCTGGTCCTACCTCTGACTCTCCCACTCCTGAGGAGTTCTGCTGTACAAGTAATTACAACAGGCTGATGTTAAAACAGTATTAAACCTGAACCCAAAAATGTCATAAATTGAAGCTTAACAATCATTAGATATGATGGCTGCATCAGTTTTCTTTTTTTGGGTTTTTTTTTCCATCTATTTTCACTTGGTAATCTGGCCTGTAATGCCCCGTACACACGATCGGACATTGATTGGACATTCCGACAACAAAATCCATGGATTTTTTCCGACGGATGTTGGCTCAAACTTGTTTTGCGTACACAAGGTTGCACAAAGTTGTCGGAATTTCCGATCGCTAAGAACGCGGTCACGTACACCACGTATGACGAGACTATAAAAGGGCAGTTCAGAACCAAGCGCGGCACCCTTTGGGCTCCTTTTGCTAATCTAGTGTTAGTAAAAGTTTGGTGAGAGACGATTCGCGCTTTTTCAGACTCGTGGTTTTCAGATCGTTTTCTGCTGTTCAGCTTGTGCTTGTGGGTTTGTATCTGCTCTTCAGTGCGTGCAGTCAGTTCGTATTGTACTATTCATTGCTATCTTGTCCGCTCGTTACTGTTTTTCAGGTCGCTCTTCACAGGCCTTGCTGTTCTTCAGTGCACTCTGTTACTTCGTTCTGAGCAGCCAACTGTTTTCTAGCCATGTTGCGTATACGTACTCCTCGTAGAGTTCGTGCTGTGCGGGGGCTTGGTGTTGGGGTCCTGACCTTGACACAAGTCCAGTCCATGAACAGGATGGGGAGGAGTTCATGGACCAAGAATTGGTTGCTTCAGCATGACCAGTTCTGTCATATGCCTTTGCTCCGTGAGATCCGTGAGAATAATCCTGATGATTTCAGGAACTTATTCCGGATGACGGACCCCGTATTTTTTGTTGGCTTTGCTGACCCCCTATATCAGCAGGCAGGATACCTGCATGAGGCAAGCCATCACTCCGGAGCAGAGGCTCGTCGCCACCCTGCGGTACTTGGCGACGGGGAGAAGCCTGCAGGACTTGAAGTTCTCGACAGGCATCTCCCCCCAGGCTCTGGGGATCATTATCCCAGAGACCTGTTCTGCCATCATCCAGGTCATGCAGAAGGAGTATATTAAGGTAAGATTTTTATCCTTTTTATCCTTTAACATCACATTTTATTGTATATAATGTTTGCTAATATATTGTATTTCTTTCCTCATTCCTTAATTACCATGATTGTAATATGCTGTGAATGTACCCTTTGTCCTCATGCATGCTGGATTTTTATGTAATTATTTTTTTTTGTCCTTCATACATATTTGCCTTCACTTACCTCCCCAGCATGCTCTCCTGGCCCTATATTCACCTCATGTAGTCACTTAACAATGTATTTTATCAGCTCCATAGTAGTGCTTTACCCTAAATACCCCCAAAAATGTGTTTAAATTTGCTTGTTGCTTAAAATTCATGCAGAGTGCCAGAGGCTTTTTTTTGTGTGTCCCCAAATCATTTGGAACCCTCCCTCCCCCCAACTGCTAAGTCAGCTGATACCAATCCGCTATCTATCCTCAATCATCTATCTGCTGACTTTGCCAAACCCATACACACTATACCCATCTCTTCTGTGCTCAGATTTATGGATGAATTCCCCAAAGCATGTAGTGCAAGGGCCTGCCTGAATACTTTCAAATGGTACTGTTTAAAGTTTTTGTATCCTTTTAATAGCTTGATAGGTAATAGCAGAATGTCCAAATGTGCTAAAATGTGTATAGTGTGTATTTATATCTTTGTATTATGACACTTCTTACCTGTCCAGTGGGCTGTCAATAGTGTAACTAAGGAGGGGCTGGCCACAGTAATACACATTATTTAGGCATTCATCTCTCAATGAAGTGGAGAGGGTTACCTGTCCAAGAGTTCCCCCCCCCTATAATGTTAGAAATGGCCCATGAGAGGGGGGGGAATCTGAGAGTTGTACCTTATACTTTGGTCTTTAAAAACTCCCTACAAAAAATGTTATACTGATGTTGGCCAAGAATGTTTGTGTCTAATCTTCTTTCCCTGTTTATGTGCAAAATTACCAATTTTTTATTTTGTTTTGACTCCACAGTTTCCTTCCACGCCACAGGAATGGCAGACTATGGCCTCCCACTTTGCCCAGCGGTGGGACTTTCCTAACTGCGGAGGGGCAATTGATGGGAAACACATCCACATCGTCACACCACCCAACTCGGGGTCATACTATTACAACTATAATAATATAGTATTGTGATGTTGGCGGTGGTGTCGGCTACTTATGAGTTCTTGTAAGTGGACGTGGGGAAGAATTACCGGATGTCCGATGGTGGAGTCATCACCCAGACCGAGTTCTACAGGCGTCTCCAGAATGGCAGCTTGGACTTGCCACCTCCAGAAGACAATGTGGAAGGACTCCCATTCGTCTTTGTTGCAGATGAAGCATTTGCGCTGGGGGACCATCTTATGCGGCCATTCCCGATGAGCACCCTCACCCCGGACGAGAGGGTTTTTAATTACCGGCTGGCCAGAGCCAGAAGAGTGGTGGAGAACACGTTTGGAATCATGGCCAGTCGGTTCCGTCTATTTCTTACACCCATACACATGGCGGAGTACAAACTGAATCACATTATCCTGGCGTGCTGTGTTCTACACAACTTTTTATGGCAACATTCTGCCAACTATGCTGGCTCAGTTGGGCCTGAGGCCGGAATTCAAAATGAACCAACCCTGACGGCGCTTGAAAGTGGCCGTCCTGGCTTGCCCCCCCTGAGTGCCCGTGATGTCCGGCTAAGATACCTTGAATTCTTTGCTGGCAGGGGGGCTATCAATATGCCAGACAATGTCTAAAACCTTTTTCCAATAAAAAGAAATCTTTGGTGACATTTACTGCTTGTGTTTGTTTTAGCTGACCCTGACAGAAATGTGGTGAGTGCTGAAAATGGAGTGATTGTGTAACATTACAAAGCAATGTTGGGTGTTATTTACTAAAGGCAAAGACACTTTGCACTAAAAGTGCACTTGAAACTGCACTGAAACGGCACTTGTAGTGCAAAGAGGATTTGCCCTTAGGCAATAACACCCATTGTCACTGAAAACAGCAATTTGAGCCCCACAAAAGTGTTGTAGCGTTGAGACAATAATCCACACAATCTTGAATAACAATCTTTTTAATACCAGCACAATCACATGTGCATTTAGAAAAGGTTTTTAAAACAAACCAACATGTTTGTTGTATACCAATTTTTGGACTCACATTAGAAAATGTAGAAATGTCCATTTGAGATAAAACAGGCAAGTTTAAATCCAACTAGAAAGACACAAATCTTGAACTTACAAAGTTCACATTTGGTAGAACTTGAAGGCAATATCAGACATGAGTATTTACAAACTGTGTTTGATATTGCGTTCAGATGGGGTGAAGTCACCCCAGGAAAAGCCAAATTTGGAAGATGCACACAAATTTATGAATGTCAACATGTGCGACCTGCCATCATGGGGGATCAGGGGACGTGTTTTGGGGGTGCGACCCTTTCCTTACAGCTACTTTATTATTGAGGAAGGGGTTGCACCCCAAAACACGTCCATTGATCTCCTGTGATGGCAGATAGCACATGTTGACACACTGTGTGCATCTTGAAAATTTGGCTTTTCTACAATTTGTCAAAAAATTTTCAAAAATTGTAGCACACCAAAAAAAAAGGGATTTGGAGGGCTTTTAAACTCTCCCCAAAACATCAATGATGTTCTTATTTTTTTGAAGAACATCATTGATGTTTTTCTTGATGTTTTCCAAGTCCCTATTACACCCCATGATCTCCCCAATCAGGATCTGTGCACTTTCCGAGGTGAAAGGATCTGGATCCACAACATCACGATCACCTAAAAAGATAGAAACCAAAAAACACCATGTATTATAAATATGCCGGCATCCATCTCTTACCTGAGCCTGTGGTCGCAGACACTCACCTGTTGTGGTGACTAGTTCCACCACGTCTTCCTCCTTCTGCTCTGCTGGTCTTAGGTGGATTTTCCCTTCTTCCAGAGGTGGGGGGTCTGTGGTCTCCTCGGATGAGGGGTGTCCTCCGAGTCTTTTCTCCCCTATGTTAAAAAAAAATGGTATACTTAGCACACCGATATTTGATGGCAGAACTATAAATATGAAATATTGCTTGGAAGTGGGGTACAATTTTTTTGTGTTCCAAGATGTTGCATTTTTCTCATCCTTTGTCAATCTTGAATACTTTACCTGTTTTGTACAAGCTTCACAGATGGAGACACCCCTATAGTATACACTGGAGCACCTGTGTGGGACCCTCTAATAAAAAGGGTGTTCTTGTGTCCCACACTAGTGCTCCAGCGTCCAGATGTGTAAACAGCTGCTGAGTGTCCTCTCCTTACACAGAATCTAGTTTGCATTTCATTCTAGTTACAAACCCATCTACACAACCAAATATTTGTCAGACAAGTAGGCCCTAAAAAATGTGGGGAAATGCATATGGCCAAAACAATGGTGTTTTCTAGGCCGAACGAACAATGTTTGATACGAACGAACAATGTGCCCATGAACATGAAAGTTGACATTTTAACCTGGAAAGCACATGAACGTAATAAACATAAAGAATATGAACACAGGACAACTACTTACTTTTTTGCAGCACTCTCCGGATCTTTCTGTGCTGCTCATGTTCTCTCAATTTGAGGTCCGACCACCGTTTCCTGAGCTGATCTTTCGATCGTCGTATCCCAAAATTCTGGTGCAGACTCTTGACCACTTTCGCCATGATCTTGGCCTTTCTGACATTGGGGTTGGGGTAAGGTCCATATTTCCCGTCATAGTCGGCCTTCTTTAGGATGTCCACCATCTCCAACATTTCCCCAAAGGACATATTTGATGCCTTAAATCGTTTCCTCTGGGATCGGGACATTTCTGGCTCCGGGCTTTCCTCCTCCTCCTCCTCGTTGCTGTAATTAGCATGCACCTGCTGTGTCTCCGCCATGTGCTCATCCCCCACTGCGCCGAACGAGAAGGGGTGGGGAATAGACCAGAAAGAACGTCAGGGGAGGGCGGAGTTGCACGCATGCGCAGTGTCTATAAAGCGTAACACGCACGCGTAGTACGTACGATCTGTGAGCGCAGGAAGAAGTATCGGAGGCGCCGATCGTGAAAACGAAGGTAAGATCTAAACTTGGGCCTATACTGCTTCTAGATTGAGGCTTATATTGTAACTATATTAGGAGAGTTTCGCCTGACATTAGGGTTTGTCTTGTGTTGTGTCTTGCAGATAAAATGGATGGCTTCAATGACCACAACTTCCTCCCCCTGTTTATAGACAAATACAGGGAGCTGCCCTGTCTGTGGGAGGTGAGACATCCCCAATACAACAATAAACAAAAGAGGCAGGCAGCGCTGGAGAAACTGCTGGAGTTGGTGAAGCCGGTGGTCCCCACAGCAACCATCCCCTATTTAAAAGCCAAAATTGGTGGCCTGAGGAGCACTTATCTTAGGGAGCGTAAGATGGTCACAGATTCCCAGAGATGAGGAGCTGCAGCAGATGACATGTCCCCAGACTGTAGTACTATGAGAGACTTTGTTTTCTGTCAGACCAGACTGGAGTCAGGGAATCCCTCTCAACCCTTCCTTCCACTCTTCCTTCCACCCCAGCTGAGGCTTCCGATGTCCAACCTGGGACCTCAAGCCAGGAAGAAGTGGAGGAGCCCAGCTTGAGCCGGGTATAGCATTCTTCTACAGATTTCTGGGCAATAAATAAATGATGTTTACTAGATGTTATTATTGATCATTAATTGCTGGTTTCATAAAGTGTTTTACATATCAATAGACAGTAGTGGGCACCAAAAAGTCGGACAAGAAAGAAAAATGCTGGGCTCAGAATGATAGTTTGTTATATGTGTTAATTCAATTTTCAACAGTCATGCGATAAAAATTGTATGTGATTAATGAAGAAAAAACTAAAACTATGTCCCTTTTTCATACACAGGAAGACCTCAGCCAGGACGAGGCTGTGGAATGTGGCAGCCAGGAGGAGGCGGGGGTTAGTGGCAGCCAGGAGGAGGCGGGGCTAAGTGGCAGCCAGGAGAAGCCTGGGCCCAGTCGTAGCCTGACCGAATCACAGGTCCCTCCCCTCCGCCTTCCATACAAAAGACCGAGGAAGGGGACTCACGTGCAGGATTCAGCACTCAGGCTCATTCAGGAGGCTTCTGCATCCCTCAGAGCCTTACCCACTCCTGAAGAGGCCTTTGCCTGCATGGCTGCCACCAAACTGCAGGGCATGCAGAAGGGTCAACGCAAGCTATGTGAGGACCTTCTGTATAAAGTCCTAAGTAAGGGGGTGAGTGGCGAAATAACACCCAATACGCACCTGAGTGAGTTGGCCCCTCCTCCTCCTCCTGCCACAACTCCACCACCAGAGCCACAGCGTGGAAGGAAGCGTGGAAGGAAGACCAGAGAGTGATGGCCCTGGGTTCAGTCTGGTCTGGCCAAAGATGCAGGCTCTTGTATGACCACAGCCTGGGGACACAGATGTCATCTGCTGCTTTCAGGATCTCTGGGACTTCTGGACCAGACTGCACTCCGTTAGATATGGACTCCTCAGGCCACCAATTTTGCTTGAAAATAGTTGATGTCTGTCCTGGGGGCCAAAGGCTTCACCAATTTCTGCTGTTTCTCCAGGGTTGCCTCCCTCTTTGTTTAGTTGTGAGCCCTTAATAAAGGAATTTTTGGTTCAATTTTACTCGCCTATGTGTGTTTTCATTCAAAAAGGACAGTTTGTGAGGAGGCAGGTACATTTCAAAAATACAATGTGAAATTAACAAGACACCAACACCAAACAATCTCCTTGAGATTAAATAATACAATATAATAATGGTGTTGTGGTAACTTCACACACAAAACACACACAAAAATATTATGGAGTAAAACACCAAAATACCAAAAAAAACATCAGCCTGGGAAAAAATACAAACACAAAAAAAAAAAAATGCCTTGACCAAAAAAAAAAAATATTTAAAAACTAACAAAAAAAATTTGGTCAGATGTGACAAATCTAAATATATTGAAGGAATGGGTGGGCTGTATTAAACAATTTTTTACATTGCAGCGTGACGAAAGGGCTGTATCCATTCTCGAACGCTAATTTTACCAGACCGAGTTGTTCCGTCTCGGAATTTCTTCTGAGCATGCGTGGCACTTTGTGCGTCGGAACTGGCCACACACGGTCGGAATTGACGCGATCGGATTTTGTTGTCGGAAAATTTTATAGCCAGCTCTCAAACTTTGTGTGTCGGAAAATCTGATGGAAAATGTCCGATGGAGCCCACACACGGTCATTTTCCATTGGAAAATCCGACCGTGTGTACGGGGCATAAGACTCCTTCCTGTATTATAGTGCCCCCCATTATGGATGAATGAGAACAGGGGGCATCTTTGGACAACAACATTGTTAGCCGGGGGGGGGGGGGTTTAGATACACTAACAAATTGAAGTTGAACTCCAGCTAAAACATTATAAGCAGTTACAGCAAACAATGGTTTTCTTTTGGGATAAAGGTTTTCCATAAATAAATAAAGTTGATCATTTTAGGCACCTCTGCCAGTGGTAAATGGTCTGTCTCATTCCTGTAACTGCAAGAGAGAGTTTCTGTTGAAAAAACACAGACTTGCTGGCTGGATTACAAGATGAAAATAGAAGAATGAAAGCCTAAAAGAGGAAACTAATGCAGCCACCAGATAAAGAATTGGTAAGCTGCAATATAATAAATGATCTCTTTTGGGTTTAACACTGCTTTAAAGGGGTTGTAAAGACACAAGGTTTTTTTTATTAATGCAGTCTATGCATTAAGATAAAAAGCCATCTGTGTGCAGCAGCTCCCCCTCAGCCCCCTAATACTTACTTGAGCCCCATCTCTGTCTAGCGATGTCCACGAGTGTCTCTGCAGTCCAGGACTCTCCCTCCTGATTGGCTGAGACACAGCAGCGGCGCCATTGGCTCCTGCTGCTGTCAATCGCAATCAGTCAGCCAATCAGGATTGAGATGGGGCGGGGCTGAGCTGCAGCTCCGAGTCTGAATGGACACAGGGAGCTGTGACTCGGCTTAGGTGCCCCCATAGCAAGCTGCTTTGCTGTGGGGGCACTCAACGGGAGGGAGGAGCCAGGAGCACAGAAGAGGGACCGGAGAAGAGGAGGATTGGGGCTGCTCTGTGCAAATCCACTGAACATAGGAGGTAAGTATAACATATTTGTTATTTTTATAGAAAAAACTTTAAAATCACTTTAAGTCATAATCAAGTACTGACACTAGCTGCATTTAAAATATATATTTAGGCCTTGTTTACACTTGGTTTCCTCGCTAAAGAATAATCCACGTTCAGATCCCTTTGAGGAGAGCATTTGACAGGCGGCGGGGAGGCATTGTATTACCTTCTCACCACCTGTTTTAACCTCTCCAGTGCTACAATGGCTGTAAACTCTTTTGTTATTCTGTCACTAACATTGACATGTTCATCCAGTTTTCCGGGGTTTGATATCTTCAACCATCTTGATTGGCCAGCCCAGGATGATGTATCTCCCACACATGTGCACAGAATAAATCCAATTTGGAGGCAAAGTGTTGTGGGAATGTACACTGAGCTGCACATTTATAAACATATTACTAGTAGCCAGAAGGCGAGCTTTTATTGAAGAAGACATACAGAGAATCTCCTGCAATAAAAGCCTACCTGGGAGCAATGTTTCATAAAAAGGTTTTAGTTCTGATTTAACCTAACATCTTGAAAATAACCCTAAAATCAAACCTATCACTTAACCCAGTAATACCCACCCTTAACGCCTAATGTTAAATTAACCACTGAGATTCTGCACTTATCCTTTCTAGATTCAAATCTATCAGTGCCAAAAGCACATTGTACTAAAATTCAAGTCTACTAGATTTTCTTTTTGATGAAATTGCAGCTTGGTTAAGTTAGTAACAGTTCTATTGACATAGCTTGTAGCTTGCTTTTTTACTTGCTTAAAAATCCTACCTAGCTTTCCCCCTCTATGTACTATTAAGGTGGGGGTTGTCAGTTCTGTGCTGGCAGGTTGCATTATCGGTTGTAAATTAGATTAGATTATTGTCTATTCTAACAAAGGGTCACAAGGCTTAGGTGGTATATTGTATGTTCATGTACCTTTCTCGGTTTGTCTCCCTAATTTCACTTTGATATTATTCAGAATAGCTTGCAGTCCAAGGTATAAACCTGCTCCAAAGAAACAACTAAAAGGGTTAGAAATATTTTTTAATTATTTTTAGATATGCTTTGTAAATAGAAATGCATAATAAAAGACATAGTGGGGGTTTCCCAAATGTAACTGAAAAACTGGAACTACACATTAAAGTGGTTGTAAAGCCTAAACGTTTTTTACCTTAATGCATTTCTTGCATTAAGGTAAAAATGTTTAGGTGTCAGCATCCCCCTCACCCCCCCTCCCCTTTTACTTAGCTGAGATCTCATTCGATTTAGCGTCGTGCACGTCTGCACCTCTTCTTTCCCCTCACTTCCAGGTCTTGCTGGCTTTGCTGGGGCACCGGGAACCATTCTCTCCCAGTGCTGTCAATCAAAGCCAGTGACGAGGGAACAGGGGGTGGGGCCGAGTCCTGCTGTCTGTGTCAATGGACAAGCGGCTTCCAATGGGTGCACTGGACAGAGGGGAGAGGCCAGGAGTGCAGGCAGGGGACCCAAAAAGATGATGTTTGCGGCCGCTCTATGCAATTCCACTGCACAGGGCAGGTAAGTATAGACATGTTTGTTATTTTAAAAAAATACATTTACAATCACTTTAAGTTAAATTACTATTTTGACACATTGCACTTCAATTAATAGAAACGCATAACATGTTCACCTATTTCAGACCTGCAACAAATCAGTACAGATTTGAGATACTGTGAAAGAGCCCACCTTGCAATCCTAACCAACATATGTAGTCATGCCCCCCCCCCCAGAATCTCAACTTCCCCTTTAAAAATAAATTCTGAATTCTGCCACTTCGCCTTTAAAAAAAAATACTTGCAAGTCGTTGTACGTGCAGTGACAGCAGCAGCGGCGAGGACTGCTGTCCCCAGCCCCGGCGCTATCATTCCAGGAGAGGGGGAGCCCGAGGCAAGGAAATTGAGATTTGTTGCTCCGTGCGCAGAGACATACTGACGTCACGTGCGTGCGTGTTCCGCCTACATGGACTGAAAACAGAGAGGGTCAGCTTTGTTTCCCTCTCTATAGCAAAACAAAAGGGCCCGCTCAGGCCCAACCTGCCAAAAGCCTAATGCCCACAATTGAAGCAGTTAGCCAGGCAGTAGGCTAGCCACCCACAGCAGCCAGCCAGGCTAGCTAGCCACCCACAGACAGGTGCCAGCCAAACAGGAGCCAACCAGCCATCCACAGGTGCCAGGCTGCCAGCCATCCAAAGTTGACATCCAGCCACGAGAGGTGCCACCCAGCCACCACACTGTCACCTAGCCACCACAGGTGCCAACCAGCCATGCACAGGTGCCAGCCACCCACCCAAAGGTGCTACCCAGAAACCAGAGGTGCCACCACAGGTGCCAGACACTCACCCACGGGTGCCACCCAGCCACTACAGGTGCCACCAAGCCCAGGTGCCTGCAGCCACCCACAGGTGCCAGCCTCCCAGCCAGCCACAGGTGCCACTCACCCACAGTGCCAGCCAGCCACAGGAGCCAGCCAGCTACAGGTGCCAGCCACCCAGCCAGCCACAGAAATTGCTAATCAGACAATGGCAGATTGATCCTTTTATTAAGCTTTTGCAACAGGTTTCTCAAACCTTTGCATGCCTGCACTTTATGTAATAATGACTAAGCCCCTCTCCTTCATGACACTGTTAAAACATTGTTGAAAAGGGGCTTAGCATGGGTGACCTAAAAATGACCCCCCCCCCTGAAAAAAGTTCTGTGGACGCCCATGTATACAGTATATAATTTCAAGTGCATCATCCATAATGATCTTGCTTTTGTCCCTTAAAGTGATTGTAAAGTCTCAGTTTTTTCCTATAAAAATAACAAACATGTTATACTTACCTACTCTGTTGCAGTGGATTTGCACAGAGCAGCCCGGATCCTCCTTTTCTCGGGTCTCTCTTCTGTGCTCCTGGCCCCTCCCTTCTGTTTAGTGCCCCACAGCAAAAAGCTTGCTATGGGGGCACCCAAGCTAAGTCACAGCTCCCTGTGTCCATTCAGACCCGGCCCAACCCCACCCCTCTCTCCTCTGATTGGCTAGCTGATTGACAGCAGCAGGAGCCAATGACGCTGCTGCTGTGTCTCAGCCAATCAGGAAGGAGAATCTCGGACGTCCGAGGGACTTGTGGACATCACTGGACAGAGAGGGCCCTCAGGTAAGCATTATGGAGGTCTGCGAGAGGCTGCTGCACACAGAAGGCTTTTTATCTTAATGCATAGAATGCATTAAGATAAAAAACCTTATGCTTTTACAACCACTTTAACTGGCTCTAGCATGAATTTTAAAACATTAAGGTACAAACCTGCATGTCCATAACATCAGCATAGGGATATTTCCAACAAGGGGTCTCCAAACTATGGCCCTCCAGTTGTTCAGGAACTACAATGCCCACAATGCCTAGTCATGTCTGTGAATGTCAGAGTTTTACAATGCCTCATGGAATGTGTAGTTCTGCAACAGCTGGAGGGCTGTAGTTTGGAGATCCCGGTAAATCCAAACCAAGAAATTCCTGCACTCAGGTTATTATCTGACGAAGTGCTGCTAGCACAAAAATTCATTGCTATCAAATTTGACCATAAAAAAAACCAACAAGCGTTTTGCTTTTACATAAAATAAAATTGCAATATAAAATGCACTACAAAAACAAATTGCAGTATAAAATGCAATACAAAAACAAATATGTTAAAACAATATGTGCAAAAACACAGTGTGCAAAAAAAGTGCCAACAATCAAATAGTGAGTGTGACACACATAACAATTTGTAAACAATCAAAATGTGCAAAATGAAACGTGTGCAGACTTCAAAGGGGTATGACAATCGCATTGGAGAGTTGGGGTGATTGTCATTCCCCTTTGAAGCCTGCACATGTTTCATATTGGACATTTTCCTGAGCACATTATGATTGTTCACAAATTTTGTGTGTGACTTAATCACAGTCACTATTTGATTGTTGGTTCTTCACAGACACTTTTTTGCACATATTGTTTTAACAAATTTGTTTTTGTATGATGTTTTGTTCACACAGCATTTTAGATTGCAATTTTATTTTATGTATAAACCCTGCATTTTTTGGTTTTGTATAGAGATATTGTTAAGGAATATACAGCTATACTGATAGAGTTTTCTTCCAGGAGTTTGTCAAAGGAACGGGGGAAAGGTGTTCACATGATTTCTGCAAAAGGGTCATGGAGGTTCTTCAGTATCATTCAACAATCTCATATCTTTACCCATCTGAGAAGAGAAATTATGTTTTATTAACATTTCTATTTAAAATCTTAAAAAAATATATTTTTTCATATTTCATTCCTCTCATATGTCATAAAATAGATGTCTTTTTTTAGAAATAAAGTCTCCTTTTCAAATCTTTCCTAATCACAAATGTTTTTTCACATATTTTAATTACATTGTATTTCTAAAGGTTTTCTGATAGGCCCTTCACAATTCATTTTTCAGGTTTCCTTCTACAAACTGCCATCCTCCAGGGGAACGATGTGGCAAGAACAGCATCAAAGTGCATCTTCTACAGAGAGGAAACTGCTGCAGAGGAGCCCTCTCTGGAGAATAATGTCAGACACCATCCCAGATCAATGCTTTTTCAACTTTAACTATTTATGCATGATGATTTCTTTGACAACAACCGAAAACACAAGGTAAAAAAGCCAACAGATATTCAAGATATATCTATTATCGCAAAACAAACCCTTAAAAGGCAGCGCGTTTACTGCAAGCTGCTGAATGTGTATGCAAAGAGAGTACATACAGTAACAGCGTTATACTTCAGCCTTGGAATTATACATGACTAAATGACTTCAAACCTTTTTTCTGCTGTTTCCACGTCTTTACTGCATCACCATCAAAGATGAATTCATTATTCATGGCCTAAAAGCCAATTTCAAAGCATAAAAAATTCCCAAACTGTAACATGAACTTTAGTACATTCATTTGGCTACTTTAGCTGATCCTATACAAACCGATTGGCAATTCCAAAATATTAGTGAGCATGTGTTAAACAGAGGGGTTTATTTACAAAGGCAAATCCACTTTGCACTACAAGTACACTTGGAAGTGCAGTCGCTGTAGATCTGAGAGGGACATACAAGGAAAATAAAAAATAGCATTTTTGCTTGTACATGATTGGATGATAAAATCAGCAGAGCTTCCCTTTATTTCAGATCTTCCCCTCAGATTTAAAGCAACTTCCAAGTGCACTTGTAGTGCAAATTGGATTTGCCTTTAGTAAATCAACCCCATAGTCTTCCTGTTAAGGTACAAAGTGGTAAGAGAAAGAAAGATATATTTTTTTTTTGGGAAAAAGGAGCTTATTTTGATTTCAGGTTGTCAGTATCTGTTTTTAAAGAATAAAAATATTACCATTTTGGTTTACTTGTCTCCTTTTATTTTTTAGAGCCAAACTCAGGTAAAAAAAAAAAAAAAGAAAAAATATTTGCCCCGATCCTGGTTAAGATTAACTGACAATACTGACCCTCGGTCTGGAGCTTCTGATATCTTCAGAGGAGAGAGGGGGTCAGAAAGACCTGTTAGGGGTAAAAAATCCTGAAGTTGGCCTCTAAAATTCAATTGAGGACATTTTTACTTATGACATCCCTTTAAATAGTTATTCTGAACTGTTGTGGTCTTCAGTTCCATGTCTAGAAAATACTTCACATTACTGGGCTTCCTATTTTAGGGTGACCCAGAGTTTTTTTTGCTAATGATCTTTTATAAACCGGGTTCCAAAGTTTGAAAGTCAGTGATTTGTCATATACGCTTGCAAAAAAAAAAGAAAAAAAAAAGCTTAAAGTGACCTTGAAACCTTGAAAAACAACCCATTCAGTTAAAAATAGAAATGAAAAGCAAAACCTTTTTGTATAGCTATAAAAAGCATTATAAATACCTCTTTCCCTTTTTTTTAAATAAGTGATTGCATTCCCTCTGTTTTCAGCAGCATTATAGCCGAAGGAGGAGAAGCAGCAGCACACTGAACTTCCCAGTGAATGGCTGTGCAGGGGGGGTGGTCGTTGGAGGAGAGCACACTGAATTCCCAGCATAGCTAGAGAACTGAACATGGTGTGTTCTGCTGCTTAGAGCGGTCAGTTTTAAAAGGAAATCAGAGGGACTGGCAGGAACACCAGTTATTTCACATAAAGGTAGCAATACAAAGAGAATAGGATACTTTCTCATACAAGTACATGGTACAGCAGGCACATATCAGGAAAATAAAGCGTTGGGGTACCAAACTGTTTAAGAGCAATCCTATTCAATAGAGATTTTTTTCTTCATGTAGTCTGTAGAAATTACAAGCATTCCCTTCCTTCCTTCCTTCCTACTGCTTTTCTAGGATTTATTATGAATTGCTTGACTGCTGTTTTTTTATTTGTTGGTTACTGGTCCAATCAGACTGAAGTTGCCAGCTTTGCCCAATTTTCCCCAATTTTGTACTTCTTGAGCAATATAAGCATTGCACATAAGAACAGATGACATGCCCTTGCTTTCTAGCGTGGGTCAGACTTTTTCATGATTTGTGTAGTCAAAAATGTAGTTGAAGTAAAAAAAAATAAATAAATAAAATATGTATTTTCTAAATATCTATCACACACATCTTGCTGTTTGCTCTTTCATGAAACTTGCCAGTAATGCTGCTTCAACTTCACCAGTAATACATTGTATGATTGTAAAGTACAGGTTTAATTGGCTGACCATCTGCTTGATCTTTACAACAGTATAATGCCTCGCTGTATGTTTTCACATTTTCTTGATCTTTTTTGCATTTTTCAATACATATTTTTTATATATATGTGCGCACTGCGCTAATAAAAAAACACCTGTTTTTGCTTCCACTTAATATTCAATAAACATGCAAATGAGGTGAAACAAATGTCAATGTAAAAAACAGAGAAAGACAAATAATTCCACAGTAGCACACTAAATTGATCTGCAAATCTCCTAAATATTAGCATTATGAAATGATCAACATAAAACACCCATACATAATGAAAAGTGTCCATATAGCATATCCCAAAAAATATATATATGCTCCAATATATGCAAATCAATATGGTATTAAAGTCCAACTTGAACTGATGAAAAGATAGTGAAACAAAATCTCGTTGATCCACCAAAATCCTTCACCAAAGTGATGTGGCCAATTCTACTCCCTTAAGAATGAAGCTCACCAGATGCTGTTGCCATTCACTCTCATGTCTGGAAATATTGCCTTATTAGTTGTTATTGAAGACGCTAATCTCCATCCAGATTAATAAAGACACTATCATAAAAGATTAAAAATCGCCTTGTTAAAATTCCAAACATGCCAGGTGACTCAGTGTTGCGATCTCCTCATAGCTTCCTTCGTACATGTGTAGCCACGCTCCGTCACTTCGGACTTAGTCACAGGGCACGCATCGGCAACAGCATCTGGTGAGCTTTATTCTTAAGGGAGTGGAATTGGCCACATCACTTTGGTGAAGGATTTTGGTGGATCAACAACATTTTGTTTCAGTATCTTTTCATCACTTCAAGTTGGACTGTACTACCATGTTGATTTGCATATGTTGGAGCATATATATATTTTTTGGATATACCATATGGACACTTTATGCATGGGTGTTTTATGTTGATCATTTCACAATGCTAATGTTAGGAGATTCGCAGATTTGTAGATTAATTTAGTGTGCTACCGTGGAATTATTTGTCTCTCTCTCTTTTTTACATTGACATTTGTTTCACCTCATTTGCACATATTTTTTATGCTTGGTTCAAACTAGCTGGTGCCGGGGCTCAAAGCAGGGGGTCCAGTGTGTCCCCCATCTCAGGTGTGAATCAGGTCTGAATTTTTTGCTGACTCAAATACGCACTGAGTCAAAGACGCACAGGACCCTTTTGCAGTGCGCTCCGCGGCCTCCCCGGAGATGTGTGAACCGACTCCATTAAAAGCCGGTCAGAGTCTCCAGTCATGCGAATTGGATGCAGGTAAATCCGCATCCAGTTCGCATCAGTGTGAACCCACTGGATTCTAGCATACAATTTTGAGGTTGAAATATTCTATGTAACTCTTCTAGATTTTGGTCAACTTTTTCTTAGGCTAATATTTTTTAATTTAATTTCCAAACATTTATACCCCGTACACGGGAAATTCGTGTGTACACAAATCCGACGCACAAAGTGCCACGCATGCTCAGAATAAATTAAGAGAGGAAAGCTATTGGCTACTGCCCCGTTTATAGTCCTGACGTACGTGTTTTACGTCACCGCGTCCAGAACGATCGGATTTTCCGACAACTTTGTGCGACCATGTGTATGCAAAACAAGTTTGAGCCAACATCCGTTGGAAAAAATCCATGGATTTTGTTGTCGGAATGTCCGATCAATGTCCGACCGTGTGTACGGGGCATTATTGCAATTCTAGTTTTAGTAAGTATGACACTTATACAACATAAAAATGGAAACTTTTCAGTTTCAAAACAATTTTTAATTTTTCTAATTATCCATTATGACTGACTTTGCTTTTTTTAATGATGTGCAGATTACTCTTTTCTTTTTGTTTTTAAAATGTCCAGTACCACTTACATCAAAAGAAAAACTGAAAAAATAGAGAATTATTTAGAACTCAGAGAAGTCAAGTTGGTGCTACAAGTAGCTCACCCGAATAGACAACTTTGCTTGTTATAGCTGTTCCAAGCTTCTGCTAAGATCTTAGACAGCACCAAAGATCTGGTAAGAGAGCTTATCTTGCAAATTTTTCCCCAAAATGGAAAAATCTTGCTTAGGTGAAGTTGCTCCATAGGCAGGCCATATGAATAAGATTGGTATTTTCTTTTCCAAAGAGCTTAAAGTGATATTAAAGTCTTGTTTTTTTTTGTTTTTTTTGTTTAACAATAACAAAAATGTCATACCTGCTCCGTGCAGTGGTTTTGTACAGAGCAGCCCAGATCCTCCTCTTCTTGGGTCAGTCCCCTCCCTCCTGCCGAGTGCCCCCACAGCAAGCAACTTTCTATGGGGGCACCCGAGGCATGCTGCTGCCCTGTGTGTCCATTTAGACAGGGAGCTGTGGCTCGGCCTCGCCCCTTTCTCTCCTCATTGGCTCACTGACTTTGATTGACAGCAGCGTAAGCCATAGACGTCCGCTGTGTGCTTCAGCCAATCAGGAGGGAGAGCCTATTGTGCAACATCGTTAGATCGTGATGGGGATCAGGTAAGTATTAGGGGGGCTGAGGGGGGCTGCTGCAAAGAATGTTTTTTATCAGAATACATAAATGCATTAAGATAAAAAAAAACATTCTGCCTTTGGAACCACTTTAAGCTGTATACTGAGCAACAACCTCCAAACGTGTACAGCTTCATTAACCCATTCTTACCCATACGCTGGGTATTAAAATAGAAATTTAAATAGTGTGCTGCAGGGCTTAATTAAAGGTTATCTGCACTAAGGGTCCATGCACACTGGGCTTACAAAAATGCCAGTTCTTTTGGCAGAAAAAAACACTTATATAGAGCATTTTTGTACAAGAGTTTAGGAGCATTCAGCATTTTTTCTGCCAGAAAATTCCTCTCAAGAATGCAAACCAGAAGGGTTTTTCTTTCCGCTTCTAAACACCGAGCTTAAAATATGCCTCTAATCATCCTAATGTGCATGGGCACATAAGATAACATTGAGCTGTTTCTACAGGCAAAATGCAAAATTTCTGTAGAAGCAGTGTTCTTTAAGCCCAAAGTGCATGGAGCCCTAACCACTTCAGCTCTGGAAGAATTACCCCCCTTCATGACCAGGCTATTTTTTGCGATATGACAATGTGGTACTTTGTGAGTGAAAGTGTAGCGCTAAAAATAAAACAGAGATGACAAAAGAACTAGTCTCTCATGTATGAAAACTGATGTCCATGAATATTATGTGTTTCACAACTGTAAAAAATAAAATAAAAAAAGGCGTCATGTGACTTAAAGTAGCAAGAAAGCAAATATAGTGTCACAAGCAATTTAAATATGATAATAGCAAAAGTGCAAAACAGTGTGGAGTGCGATAGACTACAAAATGTCAACATATAAAAGTGACTACTAAAGTAGACTCGCAATAAAGCATACAAATATAAAACCTGTGATGGATCTTATGTAAATTGGAAAAACAATATTATAACAGCTGAAACCAAAAAATGCGAAATAAACAGTGAATAAGAGTCCCAAAGGTGGTAACAATGAACAGGATGTTGAGAGGAGGCAGCTGTTGTATTAGTCAAACAGTCTCTGGGGTAAATGTATTCAATGGTGGATGTACACCCAGGAGTGCCTTCACCATCAAAGGGGGATGGGGAGAAAGAGATACTCTTACCAAGAGCGATGGACCCAGCTCACCGTACGGTGGTGGGTCAATAAGGCATGGACACAGAGACCTGAAGCCGAGCTCCCAAGATAGGCTGCATGATAACCTCCCCAATAGGCAGACGAACATCAAGGACGCCAATTAGGAAGATGAATGGAACGTTGCAACGCCAAACAGATATGAGCTCACTGGAAACTTTCTCCTCTGGGTGGGATGTATGGTATTAAAAGCATATAAGAGAAAAAAGGAATCTCTACATGGTGTAAATCCGTATGGTAGGATCTATTAGCAACAAAAAACGGATATCCAAAAAAGTATCAATAAAAACAATTAAAAAGAACAGATGCAAGACAGCGCAGTATAAGATGGCCACAGCCAGTGTATTAACCCTACGCGTTTCGTCTTAAAAGACTTCAACTGGGGTATGTGGTACTTTAACTGACAATTGCGCGGTCGTGCAACGCTTTTCCCACAAATAAAGCTTTCTTTTGGTGGTATTTGATCACCTCTGCTGTCTTAATTTTTTTGCGCTATAAACAAAAAAAGACCGACAATTTTGAAAAAAAAAAAACTATATTTTTTTATTTCTGCTATGAAACCTATTAAATAAAAAAACTGTAAAAAAGCACATTTATTCATCAATTTAGGCCAAAATGTATTCTGCTACATATTTTTAGAAAAAAAATCCCAATAAGTGTATATTGATTGGTTTGCGCAAAGGCTATAGCGTCTACTATGAGATATATTTATTGAATATTTTTTTATTTTTTTATTTTTTACTAGTAATGGCGGCGATCAGCGACTTATAGAGGGACTGTGATATTGCGGCGGACAAATTGTCACTAACAGCTTGGGTCCCCAAAATGCCACTGACAGCTTTTGTTTTCAATCCTGTGATTGCTGTGTCAGCTATTATGCACAATTAAAAATGAAATTCATACAAAAAAAAACATTTGACAATGTAGGATTTTTACTTACAACGCGGTGTACTAAATAAAACCTCATATGATTTTTGAGTATATATTAAAATATTTAGATATGTAAATTAGTCATACAAACATACTGACACTACAAAATTTTGACCTGGACATCTAGATGTCAGTGATCTCTGGTTATTAAAGGGTGCATAAAAACCTTTCTTTAGAGAAATATGGGAGCTGCCTTAACTCACAGTGAAAGTGCTAGCTGTCTGGCTAAATGTGGACCCCCTGTTTTCAATACTTTGAGTCACAGACCTGCAAGAAGTATGTATATATCAGAAAAGTCAAATTAAGGTGAGAAGTCTTTAGTCGCTTTCACACTGACGGACTGACCAGTTCCATCTGTCAGTTTTTCAGGCGGACCCGATTGCACCCTCTATTAGTCTCTATGGAGTGGTGGACATCAGCGGACATGTGTCTACTGACACTCGCCAAAATCCAATCCAATCCTGTCCACTAAAAACAGATCATTGGGGATCTGTTCTCTATCCTTCCAGCAGATCACATCAGATGACAGTCGGGAGGAAATGGACAGGTGATCCATTTCCATCTGACAGCCCATAGAGGACCTGCATACAACTGCTCAGCGGGGTTCAGCATAGAGATCCTCTGCTGAGCAGGAGGAGCCGCTAGTGGACTACTATTGACTATTTAAGCAAGTGGTAAGCATGGCAATCGGGAAACGGCTTCCCAGAATATTAAAGCGTTTGTTAACCTATGAAAAAAAAAATGGATCCTGTTCCCATAAAGCATGTTATACAGCACAGTGCTTGTGCTGTGTCATTTGGCCCCCTGTAACACCTGAAATACCTGGCTGATCCTGCCTGGTTCAGCCCTCCCCCTTGTAAACTGAACACGGTGCATCACGGCTACTGAGCCCTGACACCGTGGTCAGTTTACGTGCCTCCACCATCCGCAGCCTGCTCACTGTCTCCTCTCTGCTCCTCTGTTCTCCTCCCCTCTCCCCTCCCTGCCTGTCAGCTCTCACTAGCGCTGCTCTGCTCTTCTCCCTGCTGCTACAAAACTATCTGACTTTTATATCATCCTCTCTGTCTGATAAAAAGTTGTATCCTAGTGCCTGTGCTTTATAAAAAAAGGTGATTTCTACCTGCTTTAACAGCACCTCCCAGCAATCACGTGACACCAGGCTCTCTCCACCTCAGCTGACGTCAGCAGGGGAATCTCAGCCCCGCCTGCTGGAGCTATCAGACAGGGAGAGCAATGATCCTGGAGTCACGTGATCGCAGGGAGATGCTGTTAAAACAAGTAGAAATCAGCTTTTATATATAACGCACAGGCACTAGGATACAGCTTTTTATCTGACAGAGGGGATGATATAAAGATAAGATAGTGGCTTAACAACCACTTTAAGTTAGCAAAGGTGGCTTGCATGTTTTTCATGGGAAAAAATATTTTGAATCAAACATTGAGTCTAATAATAGTCCAGAGAATTGGAGTAAAGAATTTGATAATTCATCTTTCCAGAACACTGTTTTGCGAGGTGAACACATGGTATGTGACATGTGAAGGACCGGGAGTATTAGTTTATTTCCCATGCATAGGTAAATGCAATTCATTTCTTTTAGCTTTCAAGAATAGTAATCGCACCATTTGAAGCAGGTTCTGCTCCTGGGAGACTAGCAAGAGAACACACACTGCATTAATGAGATATTGCCGCTCAAAGGGATGCAGGCTCAGGAAGCATACGCACGACAGATTGAAACTGCATGCATCTTTGCCATGCCTGCTACTCTACTGCTGCATAACTTGTACATTTATTGTTCATTGAAAAAAAAATGTACTTTAAAGATTTTTTCTTTTGTCACAGTAATGCGGGAATAAATCTTTTTTTTTAACTTTTTTCACAGATGCTGATTTAAATGACTTGCTATTTTAAGCTATTCTTTCATGAAACCAAACACCTGTATAATTAGGATTTCATTTTCACAATGATTTCCTGACTCAAGGGCCCCATGTTAGTTTTGAAGTAGAGATTAGTGACTTGGTTTAGCTTCATTGCTCTAGAACTAGTGCGCAGCAAAAAAAAGTCTAGGAATGACGGCATCCATTAAAGCCTAATTACACAGGTGTTTTGTTTGGAGATAGATTCTCTTTAATGTTATCCCATAAAGACCATGAACATTTCTCTACACAGCAGAAAATAATACTAAATAATAGAGCTGCAACTAAATTTACATACACTTTGCTCTTACTGCACAATTCATATAAATTGTTTGTTCACCAATAAAAGCAATCTCATGTTGCTTACATCTTTTTTTATTTTAAAAGAGTTTTCCTAATGCAACCTGCTTGTTTCTATAAAATGACATGAACTACATTAAATAGATCTTTTGCCATTATTATCTTGTGAAACAACTGTCTGTTTTTAAGAGCAAAGTCATCCTCCAAGCACTTTAAGGTTTGGTATTATGAATACTAATATATACCACGTTGGAACTCTAATGTTCATTCAATCGCAGCAGGACACGGTTAAATAACAGAACAAAGTTTCTTTGTTTGATAAGCACTGGAACAAAAGGTCACACATTGAAGTGTAAGGAAACCTCTGTTCTACTTTATAGTAAGATGGCAGAAAAAAAATATTGTAGGGGAGTATGCAGTCAAGGAATTCACAGATATTCATGCTACACTTAATGCCTAACTTCATGTTTACTTTCACTTTAAATAGTTTGTTGGGGACAAGCTGGCGCAGAGAAACAATTTCCTTTACTAATAGATGCGCCCACTGTCACGCCATTTTTGTTTTTGGAATTAGGTCCCCCTAAAATCCATACCAGACCCGAAGGGCCTAGTATTGATCATGGCCATTTAAAAATAAATAAATAATGATGGCTATTTTGCTTACATTTTGTTGGGAATCTCCAGCTGACAGCAGGGATAAGTCACTGGTTGTTAGGACACCAACGGGTTCTAGCTGCTAAACAACCAGTATCTGTGAATTCAGAAGTCTCCTTCCCCTATAAAATATACAGCAGCATGAAAAATGCATCAAAGCACATAAAAAATGCATCAAAATGCACCGATGTCGCATTGCAAAATTGCACTGAAAATCAGATGCACTAGCATGAACCTAGCCTAAAATACAAGGCACTTCTTGAATGGTTGAGGTGCCATACAAGTGACTCTTACGTTTCCATCGGCAGATGGGAATTTGGTCGTAGCACCACGGACGAGCATACAGGTTACTATAAGTAGCAAATGCTACTTCAGTGTATTGTGGCATCCCCAGCTGCCATACTGGTACAGTAAAACCTTAGTTTGAGAGTATCTTGGTTTGAGAGCGTTTTGCAAGACATTTAATAATATATATATATATATAAATATTTTAATTTTAATAAACTTTGACTTCATATACAAGCGATGTCTTGATATACAAGTAGCGTCATATCACAACTGAGTATAAAAGAAAAGAGAGGCGCCTCTTAGTATAGAAATATGGTTACATTTAATGAAGGTACAACATTTAGAAACTCACATGGTTGATGATTAAAACAGGCACATCTAAGTATGCAGGCATCCGGGGTAAAGCTGTCCACATAGACCATCCTCCTAACTGCCATTGACGTTATCCCATCCACGCTGCGCTCCACGAGCGGTTCAAGCCTCGCTTTCAGATCGCTCTACTGCAGGGTAGTCTTCCCGGTCACGGGGATGGTTAGCTTTGCCCCAGATGCCTGCATACTTAGATGTGCCTATTTTAATCATCAACCTTGTGAGTTGCTAAATGTTGTACCTTCATTAAATGTAACCATATTGCCTCTCTTCTCTTTTATACTCTGTAGCTTCTGCTGGATTTTGCTTCTAATCCCCTTGTGGAGGCTTCCATTTGTGGATGGACATTGTATGGTTACACAACCTATCGCATTGCTATAATCTTTTTATATGGACTATAAACTGAAGGACTTATGAATAAATGGTTGTGGAATGAATCATTTGAGTTTCCATTATTTCTTATGGGTATATTTGCTTTGCTATAAGAGTGCTTTGGATTACAAGCATGTTTCTAGAACAAAATATGCTCGTAATCCAAGGTTTTAATGTATAGGATATGCAGAAGCCATTTTTTATAAGCTGGCCAATAAAGAGCAGATACCACTCTCCACAGTTTTTTTCAGTTGTTTCCACACTGAGCGAATTTACTAAAGGAACTGAAAATGTTCACACAATACATTGTGTGACGATTCACATCAATTATACAATCATCAATGAATAATGAGAAAAAAAACCTGTTTATTTAATCTACACATCACTGAATAATTGAAGTGAATATTTACAATTTATTGTGTGGACTTTCTCAAAACCAGTTTGAAATAATAACCCACAGTATAAATGGCAGTTTTTGTATCGCAAATATCGTAATAACCCCCTACATTGTTGACAGGAGCAGCAACAATAACCTCCAGCATCAGTGCCAGTTTCTGCAATAATAACCCACAGCATTGGTGCCAGTTTATGCAATAATAACCTCTAGCATAGATGGAAGTTTCTGTATAAATAACTCCCAACATCAGTGCCAGTTTCCGCAGCAATAATCCCCAGCATTGGTGTCAGTAGCAGAAATAACAATCTCCAGCACTGGTGTTAGTTTTTGCAATAATAACTCCCAGCATAAATTTGCAGGTTCTGTAATAATAACCCCTAGCTTTGGTGTAAGTAGCAGCAATAATAACTCCCAGCATTGGTGCCGGTTTTTGCAATAATAACCCCCCAGCATTGGAGTCAGTAGCAGCAGTAATAAACCACAGCATTGGTATCCGTAGCAGTAATAATAACTCCCAGGATCAGTGTGAATTTCTGCAATAACAACCCCAGTTGCAGTGGTGCCAGTTTACGCAATAATGATGCCTAGCATAGATGGCATTTCCCATAATAATCGGTGTCAGTTTCCACCATAATAGGCCCCAGCATTGGTGTCAGTAGCAGCAAAAATAATCACCGGCGTAGGTGGTCAGTGGCATTTTGCTTTCTAACCCCCTTCATTCGTAGCCTCTAAAAGTGAAATTCCAGCCTGAACCAGTGGCGTATCATCCATGTGTGCTGGGCGTTCACTGCACACAGGGCCCCGAGGGGGGGCACTGTGACCCGCACTGCACCCAGGGATGATAGTCCCTGGTTGAGAGTCAGGAGTGATCGGTGAGGCGGGGGGCAGTTGCAAGCACCAATCTACCTGTATAGTTTTCAGTGAAGCAGCTGACAGCTGCTTCTCCTCCTCTCCCTTACGCAGCTGTCAGCTGAAAAGCTATACAGGGAGTTTGGTGCTTGCATCTACCCCCCCACCGCACTGATCATCCCTGACTATTCCCTGTGTCCTCCTCTTCCAGCCCCCCATGTGTGCTCCTCCTCTGGCCCCCCTATGTGTCCTCCTTCAGCCCACTGTGTGCTCCGCCTCAAGCCCCCTGTGTGCTCCTCCTCCAGCCCCCCACTCTGTGTCCTTCTCTGCCCCCCCCTTGTCCCCCCGCAGCTGGCTTCCCTCCTCTCCGCTCCTGCCGGCTGCTGTGGGGGATCTGTCAGGATGAAGATCGGAGGAAGGGGGTGGTAAATATGTCATTTACCGGCCTCTTCCTTTTCTTGCATTTGAACTGTTTTTATTCTGCTACAGTTTATGAATGAACAGGAGCCTCCGTCTCCTGTTCATTCATTTTCAATGCTGAGACTGCTGAGTAGGGGACTGGGAAATCTCTATCCTCAGTCCCTTTTTCTGTCTCAAAGTAGAGATGTCAGAGGTCTGTTCAGACCCCTAATATCTCACCAAAGAACCACAACAGGGCTGGTAAAAAAAATAAAAATTGCAAAAAACATTAAAAAATGAAATTGTAAAATAATGATAAAAAATATAATTGAAAAAAAAACCTAAAATAAAAACTACTGACACCATCTCCCCCCGCCCTACCAACACTGTCCACTGCCCCAACCCCCCCCCTCCCAAAAAAGCATTGTGAAATAAAATGAAAAACAGATATCCACTGCCCTACTGACACCATCCACTGCACCATTTGTGAAGTCAGGCACTGATGTGGGCGAGAAGGCCTGGCTCGCAATATCTTCTCTAATTCATCCCAAAAGATGTTCTATCGGGTTGAGGTCAGGCCAGTCAAGTTCCTCCACCCCAAACTTTGACCTCACAAATGCGCTTCTGGAAGAATGGTCAAACATTCCTATAGATACAATCCTAAAGCTTGTGGACAGCCTTCCCAGAAGAGTTGAAGCTGTTATAGCTGCAAAGAGTGGGCAAACTCAATATTGAACCCTACAGAGTAAGACTGGGTTGCCATTAAAGTTCATGTGCATGTAAAGGCAGGCCTCCCAATACTTTTGGTAATATAGTGTATTTTTAGGCCACTCCGGTCCAGTCACATGATCTTCCATGTATCAGCCAGCAGCGGATGCAGGGGAAATGAGAGAACTCTCTGACAACAGCTGGTAAAGTCTGAACGGTGATGTCATCCATAGGCTTCCATATTCCAGACATTGCTCCACTCCCTTGCATATGCTGCTGGCGCACACAGGGGAGATCACAAGACTGGACTGAAAATAAGTTAATCAGCCTAGGTCAGTGATGGCGAACCTTGGCACCCCAGATATTTTGAAACTACATTTCCCATGATGCTCATGTACTCTGCAGTGTAGTGAGCATCATGGGAAATGTAGTTCCAAAACATCTGGAGTTCCAAGGTGTTCCATCACTGGCCTAGGTATTAGGAGGGAGAGGGAGCATTTTTAAGACTAGTTAGGCTTCTGCTGGAATTCTACTTTAATCTTTCTGCAATTATGGTCAGGGTGGCGGTGTTTATTAACCCCTTTGTGCTACATTAATGGACAGTGGTAGTGTTTATTAACCCCTTCATGCTGCAGCATGAAGGGGTTACTTTTCACTGGCCACTAATGCAGCACAAAGAGGTTAATTAACACTGCCACTGATCACTAATGCATCAGTGACCAGTGGTAGTACATTAACCATTTGTGCTGCACATTACTAGCTAATGACTGTGTTAGGTAGTTAACCCCTTCACCACCACCCATCACAAGACCCTCCCACACTCCCCAAGGTGTTAACCATTCTAGTTTACGTGAAAGACTTTGACTGAGCCGCTGTAAGTTAACAAAACATTACACTGCTGCTTTTACTAAAGTATTGCTCAGTTGCTCACACCTGCTCCCTTGTGGCACCGCTATCTCTTTTGTCCCGGCCTCTGCATGACGTCATATCAGCGGCTGGGACTAGAAAACATCTGTCAGGTGGAGATCACTTCGCCTGACAGAGAGAGAAGTGTATTTGTGTCTTCTAGTAGTGGTTGCTGCCGGATGGGTGCAGGAGGAGTGCGGGGACCGCTCCATCATCTGCCTCCCCACTGTTGCTCTGTGTGCGCCTCTGCTGCGGGCAGCAGCGGCCATCTGTGCACTGTTTGCTTTGTATTTTCAACCAGGAATTGCCCTCCCTCAGGCTGACTTTAGCAAGCACTGCGTGATCACTGTTCTCCACCTGCACAAGTCCAGTAAATTGTTGTGCCCGGATGTCCTGCCCCTTCCGTCCCCCTTGTCCCGGCCCTGCATGAAACACTGTAACAAGACTGACAGACAAGACAAGACTGCTAAAGTCATTTTCACATTCATTAAAATGAATGGGATGTTGCTTGCTTCAGAGCTTGTCCTGCAAGCAAAGCAGAAAGCACATTTGTAAAGCACAACCTTGTGTTATTTTTTAAAGTACAGGTATAACTATGAATAGGCTATACTGCTGCTTTATACATCATGCATATATAGTAAACTGATCATTCCTTGCTGAAACACAATTTATTAAACATTAGCTGCTGGTTATGCAATCATTTCAACCAATACTGCACTCTAAATAGATTTTATTGTGTTGTAAACATTAGGCAATTGCCATCAGCCATTTTTAAAACCAGTAGATTACTTACAAATATCACTTAAAGTGTTTGTAAACCCTCACATATACCTAGTGAAGTGATCAACATCGGAAGAAGTTCTGGACAGCCGCACTCCAAAAAAGTTTTTGCCTTTTATTCAAAAAATATCATCAAAAATACATGCCACAGCAGAATGGACAAAAGATGTTACGCATTTCACACTACAAACAGTGCTTAATCATAGCTTATGAGCTATGATTAAGCACTGTTGGCAGTGTGAAAAGCGTAAGCTCTTTTGTCCGTTCTGCTGTGGCGTGTATTTTTGATGATATTTTTTGAATAAAAGGCAAAAACTTTTTTGGAGTGCGGCTGTCCAGAACTTCTTCCGATGGTGATTGCTATATGCATTGCCAGCACCTGGGCTTCTAAACTGGAGGAGAGGTTTTCTACCTTTGTCTGACCTACCTGGAGCGGTGATATCCCCTTCCCTACCCAGTGAAGTGACTGGCCTCAGGTGATACACAGAGATGAAACAAATCCTCCTACATAAGCTGTACCTGTTTATCTGCTTCCATCTCTTCTCTGCATCTGTTCAAAGTGCTGAATTTTTAAAGCTTGTCTGAGAGTTCAGAAAAAAAGGGGCGGAGAGCTGAAGTTACACTCTGCAGAGCTCAGTGAGGAAAGCTCTGAGAGATGATTGGAGGGCAGAGACCCCCCCCCACCACCACCACCACCACCACACACACACACAGCTCACAGGAACAGAGCTAAGGCTGTCAATTAACGGGAGGTTACCCCTGTCACCTTTTTTTCTCTTGGTGTCACGAAAACTTGTCAGAATTGACTCATGCTGACAGCAGAGGAATAAAATAGCAGACAGAAATGATACTTAGTCCTCTTAATAGAGACAAGTACACACTATAGAGTAATATGCTTTGTTCATATTTCAAGTCTGAAGTTTACAACCACTTGCATTGCTTTTAACTAAATAATATAAAGTATTTCTGATATGAAATATTGCAGTATCTAAAAATTACAGTATTTAAAATCCCCCCCGCCCAAATTTGTATATTTTGTACCTGTATACTTCAAATGTACATATACTGTATATTTCTAGTATATGCCTTTGTATATTAAAAACATACAAATTGGACTAAAGTTTATTCTTTCCAAAAACTTTCATTGTTTTTCTTCCTATTTAAATAAAAGGGTGAAGTCCCTCTACAATTAGTTCCAGTGGATGAGAACTGTAACATGGACGATAGCTTAAATCAAACACTGATAACTGTTTCAAAAAAGACCACTGACTTTGCCTTTTCTAAATACTTTTACTGATAATAGATTCTGTGGTATTACTATTACCAATGTATTCTTCCACAGTACTCTATTATTTCTGGTTGACAGATGGCATGAGGAAAAGTATTTGTATGTCCCCAAGGCTTTTTTTATTAAGTTAGTCCTCTTATTACTTTCTGAGGTTCATTTCTGCACTGTAAAGCAGATTATATGCTGCCCACTTTACAATAATTAAGATTCAGAAGGTACAGTCAAATGAATTGCCAGGCAATATTGCACAAGTATTCTCAAAGCCCTAACTGCTAGTAAACAACCTCATAGCAATGCACTTGAATGAAACACCTGAGGGGCTTTGAAATCTCTGCAATATGTTCTTGAAATCAGATTAAGTCAATTCGGTACCAGTCACCAGCTTGTACAAAGTAGACCTTCACTGGGACCTTTAACTAAGTAATTGATTTTATTTTACCTATTTGTCATACTTTATTAGGGGGTTGTTGTTGTTGTCATCACTTTAAAATGTAAATTTGCTACATTTGATTGTATAAATTAGCATATAACCCAGCTTAATCTTCAAAACACCACTATATCTCTATGTGTCCGCTAGTTAGCTTATCACATAAAGAGGGCCTTATGTAAAAATGCAAAGTCTACTTTTTATGTGCACCTCCATCCACTATATAAAAAGGCACAAGTAGATTAAAAAAAAAGCAACATTAGAATAAAAAATTAGTCGAAATAGAAAACATAATAAGCGGAGCTACACTATACAAGAATATTTGGATCCCACAAAAATATAGAACACTGGACACAGATACACATGAAATAACAAAAAACTTATTCAAAATTTGGGAAACTATACACTTAAAGAATGAATGGAAATATAATTCACCGTTAATAGCACTCACAGGATCAAATTATTTTATCCCTGGGAAGGAAATTTTTGAAGCCCAAGGAATAAGGAACCCACAATTGAAAGATCTCACTAGTAATGGTAAGATAAGAACACGATTAGAGCTGGAGGAAAGTAATGGATGGAAGATGAATGAATGGAATTATTGTCAATTAAGGCACTTAGTAAGCACAATACCACATTCACTTAGAGACAAAACAAAATTAACCACTCTGGAAAAACTATGTAGCAACAAAACACCGTTGAAAAATGGAACATCAAAAATATATGGTATACTGACAGATTTGGATGCACAAGAAAGACCAGATTACATAAAACAATGGGAAAAAGAAATGAATATAAAAATAGACAACCAAAAAGTAGAAAAAATAATAGAAATGGGATATAATAATGCCTGGGATATGAAGACTATTGAAATGAATTACAAACTAGTAAAAAGATGGTATATGACTCCTGTAAGATTACACAAATTCCAACAAGAAAAAACACCTCTGTGCTGGAGAAAATGTGGCCAAAAAGCAACGATCACACACCTGTAGTGGGAATGTCCAATAATAACGGAGTACTGGAAGGAAATATTAAACAATATAAAGGAAATAACTAAAGAAGAAATAGAACAAAATATATGGACTTGTCTTTTCCATGTCCACAACAAACCCAAGAAACAATATATGAATTCAATAGTCCCTAATCTCCTGAATGCGGCCAAGGCCTTGATACCTAAAAACTGGCTAAAAAGTGGAAAACCAGAGATTAGAAAATGGTTAGAGGAAATAGATCACTTCTATAAAATGGGCCAGCGGAGGAGTGGAGAGGGAGTGGAGAAAAAGGAGAATAATAGATGGGAAAGCTGGAAAAAATACAAATCCTCGGACATATACCTAGACAAGATGAGAGAAATAATAGAAGTAACGCCAAGACGATAAATATAATAAAAGAGCGAACCAAACATAGGGGAGGGGGGGGGAGGGGATAGGAGGGATTGAGAGAAAATAAGGTAATAGTGTGTTTTGTTTTTCTTTTTTTTTTTTTTTTTATATGAGGGGCTCGGCCTGGTTTTTAATGTTATTTAATAAGACCCTCAAAGGGAAAATAAATAAAGATAAAATGGAAACAATCCACAATGATGTGAAAAATAAGAGATAAAAATTTGACACATAAAGTTGATATAATATCTCTCAAAAAACTTTTCACTAAAGTGGAAAAAGAAAAAAAAAAAAAAAAAAGAATAAAAAAGTAAAAGTCACTGACTGTTCACCCTTTGCTTTGACTGCTTCCTGCAGTCTAAAGGCACATTTTTAGCAATTTTGATAGGGTAAGGGAGGGTTATAACCCCTCTCAGTATTTTTACTATCAGTGCCTCACTAGAAGATTTCCCTTCAGCTCCTGCTCCCTAGCCAAAAAAGGAAGTGAGAGGAAATCCCACTAAAATTAGAAAATTCCTGATTGTCACCAGGGTCACCAGAATTAGTTTCCTCATTAGAAGAGTTCTCCGCTATTAATGTTCTGGAGACAACCCAAAATGTTTTATTTTCTTTCACTTTCTGTAAATAAAGCAATAAAACCTGACAGGTGTTCTAATACCTCTTGAACAAAACTTGTTTTTTTTTGCCTTTTAGTTGTACTTTAATGATTCCAAATCTTGTGAGAACACTCTGGAGTGTCTTCTCTTGAGATTTTGAATCCTCAGCTTCCAAGGATCTTAAAGAAAGGAAAAATGTCAGGAAGCCTGGGTCTAAGATAGGTATTTTTTTTATTTTGTGATGATATTGTTTTTTTAATTTAGCTGTGCTTTTTTGCATGAGGACGGCTACAAGATAAGTGGACCTTACATTTTAAAGCAAAAAAGACAAATAAATGCTAGCGTGCAGGATACAGATATTAATAGCAACCAAAAGAGGGCAACAAAGGAGATGAGGTAGTGTTTCTTTAAAAATGATGATGATGGCTTTTGGGAGTAAGACACGCACTAAGGGCACAGCTTTTCTCAGGAGTAAAACCAACTCTGAATAGCAACAAAAAGGAAAAACTGAAAAGCACCTCTGAGTGCAATGTTTAATGTACAACGGTAAAAATTATCCAAGACATACATAGAGGTAAGGAGTGGTGTGCTCATAGGAAATCAAGTCTCCCGTGAGCAAGGAACCAGCAGTGGGTAACCCAGGAAGGAAGCCAGCTGATACTGTGAAAGGTTGGATAAGGCTGATATGATCGGCTTGGAGAGCGACACCTCTGGGCCTGTGACGTCACCGGGGTTTAGGGAACCAAACCGCGTTTTAGAGCATGCGTAAAGCTCATAAGGAGCTCCTTTCTCAAGTGTTACAGGGAAAGGAAAGGGCGAGCTTTAAATGCTCTGCACAGAGAAGAAATTAATTGGCCAATTTAACAACCGGGCTGTCAATGAACTAAATGACAATTAGTAGGCTATGCAGTGAAAGGACTGATATTGCAAACATATATAAGCTGATGATAATTCAAATAGTAATGAACATGAATAATTAATAAATAAAAATAAATGAATGAAAAAATTAATAAATTAAAATTAAAAATTATAAATGAAATATAGACGTGTTTCTGTGTTAATATAATACAAGCATTAAGCGATATATAGGAGTGGCTCACACATGCACATTAAATGGATTGGTGATCGATATACCAAGGGGTTGGTGTGAATTATTATGAATTATTGTTTAAATTATGTTATTGTGACTAATATTAGGGATAGGGTGGAGTAGTGATAACGATAGTAGGGGAGTACCTTACAATATATTACTGTAATAATTTCTAAACAGCCATTATGTAGTAATTGGTTGTTGGTCCGGAGGAGTACAGGGAGATGATTGGAAGATTAAAAAAATGATTAATTAAGAGGTGTACTAAAATTGTCAAAACATTTTGTGCAATTATTATAGAGAAAAAAGGAGGCAAAAAAAGGGAGGGAACTAAAAGCTAGCTAGGAGGTGTGGACGATGATGTAGCTATATAATGGTACTGACTAGTTCCTCGTTCAACCCATTAGGCACAAGGATATCAAGGGTGTATATCCAGAACATTTCATGTTCACATAATCTAACAAAACGCTTGGCTTCGGACAGGCTTTTAGGTATGGATTCAATGACCCATACCTGCAAGCCTGTCGTGGACTTGTTATTGTTAAAAAGTGCTGTGGTACACCACGTTGGTCGCAACCCTTCTCCACAAAGCGTCGGTATTTGCCGAAGCATTGTCTCAGTGGACGAATGGTGCAGCCAACATATAGTAGCTTGCAGGGACACGTGAGACAATATACAACATAATCAGTGGAGAAGTTGTAAAAGTTGTGTAGGTGGTAGGTCGTGTCTTTATGCTTGAACCTTTTTTGTCCATGTCTCACAAAATTGCAGGTCTTAAATAAGGACTTTCTCTACATTATGTGAATATGAAACGTTCTGGTTCACACAGGTCCAGGCAAGCCACGGTCCACATTCCAAAAAGGTCCTGTGCGTGTTTGGGTCCAGTTCAGGTGTGAATTCAGGCAAAAATGCAGAGCTGATTCGCACCTGAACCAGTGAACAGGAACGCACCGGACTCCATGCTGGGAACTATGGCCACACATATGTGAACCTGGCCTTAAAGTGGGTTAAAATGCACATTCAACATTATTTAAACATCTGATACATGGACAAGACAGCAAAACTGTAAACACCATTGAAATGTGTAAACTGCTCATGTCTACCAAGTTAACGAGAGTCATTAAAAACTGTGAACTTTAAATAATAAATACATGGTAACAGGGGCGTTGCTAGGTCTGCAAAAGATCTGGGGCTAGAGCCCATAGCAGTCACCAACTTTTTGCATGCCCGCCTGGGGGGGGGTTGGGGTGGGGCACCGGTGGTAAGCAATTTTTCACGGGCGATGGCTGGTGTTGGCGCTTCAATCATCATGGCACCATGGTTGATATGGTGTCAGGATGATTGAGGTGCATTATTTCTATTGTTACATTCTAATATTTAATGAAGTGGTTCAACTCACAATACTGCAGAATCAGTAGGAGCCCTGCGCTTGTCACTTGCCACCAGATGCAGCGTGTCACTTGCCATCGTCGCCTGCCACTAGATGTGGATTGTCACTAACCATGTCGCCTGCCACCAGATCTGGATTGTCACTTGCCACTTTCACCTGGCAGCAGATGTGGATTGTCACTTGCCAAGTCACCTGCCACCATTTGCAGATTGCCACTTGCCACGTCACCTGCCACCATTTGCAGATTGCCACGTCTCCTACCACCATTTGCAGATTGTCACTTACCATGTCTCCTGCCACCATTTGCAGATTGTCACTTGCCACATCTCTTTCCACCATTTGCAGATTGTCACTTGCCATGTCACCTGCCACTATTTGCAGATTGTCACTTGCCATGTCTCCTGACACCATTTGCAAATGCCACATCTCCTGCCACCATTTGCAAATTGTCACTTGCCATGTCACTTGCCAACTGATGTGGATTGTCACTTGCCATGCCAGCCAGTGCTACTAAATGTGCATTGACGCTGTATTGGTGGCAGGCTGACAGCACTGGTCCATTTAGTGAGAGCAGGAGAGCGGTGATGCAGGGCGGGCAGTGAGAGATGATGTCATCTCACTGCTACCCGCCGTACTTTGCTCCCAAATTGAAGAGGCCCGGCTGTGAAGAGCGCTGATGTGGAGTGGGCGGAGAGAGATGTCATCTCTGCTCCTCCGCCTGCTCGCTTCTCTCCTCTCTTCTGTCTCTCTCATGCAGGCAGCCCACCCACCGCAGCAGCCACAGCCCGCTTTTTAGGCAGGGACCCTGTGGCAACAGACTCAGGGCTATGGGCCCCAGATTCGGGGCTATAGCCCCAATAGCGATAAGGGAATAAGGACGGCGCTGCCCTCAATATATTTGAGTGCTAAAACCTATTACGGTACATAAACCTGAACTGGGTGTACGTATTGCAATCTCACCAGATTTGTGCAAAAGTAACCAAAAACCAAAATATCAATAAGACAAAAAACCAGTACCGTAACCTTAGTACAACCGATACTGCTACATTAAGTGAAATGAAATAAAATAAGATAAAATCAATAAAGTGAAATAGATCCCCCCAGTGGGTTGAAAAATAATGTCAAATTAGAATGATACAGTATACGTGAACAGTGTTTAACTAAAAAGATTTAAAAAAAAAAAAAAAAAAAAATCACTCGTTGCCGGTTCCAACCCTGCACACAGCGGAGCTCGTTTTAAATTTTACTTCGGTTTTTTGGCTTGGAGCCTGTGAATATTTAGTATGGGACTTTCATGTAACGGTTATGTGCAATAAACTTATATAACGTACTTCACCAAGGAGGCCCCCTTGTGTTTCTTTTTCTCCGGTACACTGGAGAGTTGAAGCTGGCAAACCGTTGGAATATCCTGACCACATTACCATACATCTATCCCCTGGAGTAGCTGTAACAACTGAAAGCTATAGAGGAAGGGAAGCACACTTGGAGTGAATATCACCTGCCCTGGAACACCCACTCTGTTGCTCGGTACCCCTGCAGGGGTGATCATCTCTGGTGAGTGGGGTATCACTGGGGGGTGAGCACCTGAAAGTCACCGTCTTGCATGTAAGGCACGGAAGTCACTGCAGTGTGTCCCCAAGGATACAATTAACAGCATTTATACTATTGGACTTTGTCTTCTCCACCTGGTCATTTATGTATGACCCCATGCATGGATTTTATAGGAGTTAATGATTAATGCATTAGCGTTTGTCAAACTGGATTTATGGCTACTGTATGCTGTTTTATATAATCGCATTAATCGCATTTAACTTATAGGGAGTGTGCTAATAGTGTGTCACAATTTTAGTTTTCTATGGTTCACAAAAGCTGTTTTTTGGATCTCACATGCCATGGTGTCTCAATATTTTTGGAAAGTGTTAGCATTATCTTTATACACATGCTAACGACACACTGAGACCACATTAACACTTCTTATATATTCAATAAATACTTTTTTATCACTTATTTCACAGCACCCCTGACGCTATTTTTGTCCCAAAACTTTTGAATATTGAGGAATCCATAAAAATTTTTTTTTTTTTTTTTTTTAAATCTTTTTAGTTAAACACTGTTCACGTATACTGTATCATTCTAATTTGACATTATTTTTCAACCCACTGGGGGGATCTATTTCACTTTATTGATTTTATCTTATTTTATTTCATTTCACTTAATGTAGCAGTATCGGTTGTACTAAGGTTACGGTACTGGTTTTTTGTCTTATTGATATTTTGGTTTTTGGTTACTTTTGCACAAATCTGGTGAGATTGCAATACGTACACCCAGTTCAGGTTTATGTACCGTAATAGGTTTTAGCACTCAAATATATTGAGGGCAGCGCCGTCCTTATTCCCTTATCACTATACTATATTATTGGATCCTTTGAGATACCAATTTGGAATAGGCAGCAGCTCTCACACTGTCCTAAGCGCGGACCCCTCCACCTAGATCTATAGCCCCAATAGCGACTCCCTAGCAATGCCCCTGCTTGGTAATAAAGCAAGTTAAAAACACAATCTCCATTATGTGGAGTCTCCTGCTTTTATAACTACAGGTATGCATTTTTTTTATTTATTACTTTTGCAAAAAGATTCAGACCTGTGATGTCAGCATTATGTGTAAACATGATATCATATCCCCTGTATATATTTAAAGTATTTAACATTAGTACAATAAGAAGAAGGCTGTGGACAGTATATTAACTTCATATTGAAATTTGCTGGGCCATATTTCAGAAGTCCTTTCATTTAAAGCAGGGTCAAACTTTATATATATATTTATATATTTTTATATATATATATATATATATATATATATATATATACAGTATCTCACAAAAGTGAGTACACCCCTCACATTTTTGTAAATATTTTATTATATCTTTTCATGCGAGAGCACTGAAGAAATTACACTTTGCTACAATGTAAAGTAGTAAGTGTACAGCTTGTATAACAGTGTAAATTTGCCGTCCCCTCAAAATAACTCAACACACAGCCATTAATGTCTAAACCACTGGCAACAAAAGTGAGTACACCTCTAAGTGAAAATGTCCAAATTGGACCCAAAGTGTCAATATTTTGTGTGGCCACCATTATTTTCCAGCACTGCCTTAACCCTCTTGGGAATGGAGTTCACCAAAGCTTCACAGGTTGCCACTGGAGTCCTCCTCCACTCCTCTATAACGACATCACGGAGCTGGTGGATGTTAGAGACCTTGTACTCCTCCACCTTCTGTTTGAGGATGCTCCACAGATGCTCAATAGGGTTTTGGTCTGGAGACATGCTTGGTCAGTCCATCACCTTTACCCTCATCTTCTTTAGCAAGGCAATGGTTGTCTTGGAGCTGAGTTTGGAGTCGTTATCATGTTTGAATACTGCCCTATGGCCCAGTCTCTGAAGGGAGGGGATCATGGCTGCTTCAGTATGTCACAGTACATGTTGGCATTCATGGTTCCCTCAATGAACTGTAGCTCTCCAGTGCCAGCAGCACTCATGCAGCCCCAGACCATGACACTCCCACCACCATGCTTGACTGTAGGCAAGACACGCTTACATAGTTACATAGTAGGTGAGGTTGAAAAAAGACACAAGTCCATCAAGTCCAACCTATGTGTATGATTATATGTCAGTATTACATTGCATTTGTACTCCTCACCTGGTTGCCACTACACACACCTGACACCATCTGAACCAAATAAGTTTATCTTGGTATCATCAGACCACAGGACATGGTTCCAGTAATCCATGTCCGTAGGCTCGGTTCACACTAGGACGACCTGTCAGGCGACCCGTTCTGTACAATGGAATCGTTCTAATCGGAGCGACGCAAAAGGTTCCTGTACTTCTTTTGAGGCGACTTGCATAGACTTCTATACAGAAGTCGTTTTGCAAGTCGCCGTGGCAGTCATGTGCAGGTCGCCTCGGTGAGGCGACCTGCAAGTCGTGCCGCCCCTAGTGTGAACCGAGCCTTAGTCTGCTTGTCTTCATCAAACTGTTTGCGGGCTTTCTCGTGCATCATCTTTAGAAGAGGCTGCCTTCTGGGATGACAGCCATGCAGACCAATTTGATTCAGTGTGCGGTGTATGGTCTGAGCACTAACAGACTAACTCTTCACCCCTTCAACCTCTGCAGCAATACTGGCAGCACTCATACGACTATTTCCCAAAGACAACCTCTGGATATTATGCTGAGCATGTGCACTCAACTCCTTTGGTTGACCATGGCGAGGCCTGTTCTGAGTGGAACCTGTCCTGTTAAACCGCTGCATGGTCTTGGCCACCGTGCTGCAGCTCAGTTTCGGGTCTTGGCAATCTTCTTATAGCCTAGGCCATCTTTATGTAGAGCAACAATTCTTTTTTTCAGATCCTCAGAGAGTTCTTTGCCATGAGGTGCCATGTTGAACTTCCAGTGACCAGTATGAGAGAACGATAACACCAAATTCAACACACCTGCTCCCCATTCACACCTGATACCTTGTAACACTAACAAGTCACATGACACCGGGGAGGGAAAATGGCTAATTTGGCCCAATTTGGACATTTTCACTTAGGGGTGTACTCACTTTTTTTGCCAGCGGTTTACACATTAATGGCTGTGTGTTGATTTATTTTGAGGGGACAGCAAATTTACACTGTTATACAAGCTGTACACTCACTACTTAACATTGTAGCAAAGTGTCATTTCTTAAGTGTTGTCACATAAAAAGATATAATAAAATATTTACAAAAATGAGAGGGGTGTACTCACTTTTGTGAGATACTGTTTATATACACTGTGTACAATATAGTTACATAGTTACATAGTAGGTGACGTCGAAAAAAAGACACATGTCCATCAAGTCCAACCTATGCGTGTGATTATATGTATTACCTTGTATATCCCTGTATGTTCTGGTTGTTTAGGTGCTTATCTAATAGTTTCTTGAAATTATCGATGCTCCCCGCTGAGACCACTGCCTGTGGAAGGGAATTCCACATCCTTGCTGCTCTTACAGTAAAGAACCCTCTATGTTGTTTAAGGTTAAACCTCTTTTCTTCTAATTTTAATGAGTGGCCACAAGTCTTGTTAAACTCCCTTCTGCGAAAAAGTTTTATCCCTATTGTGGGATCACCAGTAAGGTATTTGTAAATTGAAATCATATCCCCTCTCAAGCATCTCTTCTCCAGAGAGAGTAAGTTCAGTGCTCGCAACCTTTCCTCATAACTAATATCCTCCAGACCCTTTATTAGCTTTGTTGCCCTTCTTTGTACTCGCTCCATTTCCAGTACATCCTTCCTGAGGACAGGTGCCCAGAACTGGACAGCATACTCTAGGTGCGGCTGGACCAGAGTCTTGTAGAGCGGGATAATTATCGTTTTATCTCTGGAATTAATCCCCTTTTTAATGCATGCCAATATTCTGTTTGCTTTGTTAGCAGCAGCTTGGCATTGCATGTCATTGCTGAGCCTATCATCTACTAGGACCCCCAGGTCCTTTTCCATCCTAGATTCCCCCAGAGGTTCTCCCCCCAGTGTATAGATTGCATTTATATTTTTGCTACCCAAATGCATTATTTTACATTTTTCTACATTGAACCTAATTTCCCATGTAGTTGCCCACCCAATTAATTTGTTCAGATCTTTTTGCAAGGTTTCCACATCCTGCTGAGAAGTTATTGCCCTGCTTAGTTTAGAATCATCCGCAAATACAGTGATTGAACTGTTTATCCCATCCTCCAGGTCGTTTATGAACAAATTAAACAGAATTGGTCCCAGCACAGAACCCTGGGGGACCCCACTAACCACCCCTGACCATTCAGAGTACTCCCCATTTATCACCACTCTCTGAACTCACCCTTGTAGCCAGTTTTCAATCCATGTACTCACCCTATGGTCCATGCTAATGGACCTTATTTTGTACAGTAAACATTTATGGGGAACTGTGTCAAATGCTTTTGCAAAATCCAGATACACTACGTCTACGGGCCTACCTTTATCTAGATGGCAACAAACCTCCTCATAGAAGGTTAATAGATTGCTTTGGCAAGAATGATTCTTCATGAATCCATGCTGATTACTGCTAATGAGACCTAGATAAATGTATTTGGTTCAGATGGTGTCTAGTGTGTGTGGCGGCAACCAAGTGATGAGTACAAAGACAAATGTGTCCTGCCTACAGTCAGGCATGGTGGTGGGAGTGCCATGGTCTGGGGCAGCATGAGTACTGCCATCACTGGGGAGCTATAGTTCATTGAGGGAACCATGAATGCCAACATGAACTGTGACATATTAAAGCAGAGGATGATCCCTCTCCCTTCGGAGACTGGGCCGCAGTGCAGTATTCCAACATAATAACGACCCCAAACACACATCCAAGACGACCACTGCCTTGTTAAAGAAGTTGAGGGTAAAGGTGACGGACTGGCCAAACATGTCTCCAGACCTAAACCCTATTGAGTATCTGTGGGGCATCCTCAAACAGAAGGTGGAGGAGCGCAAGGTCTCTAACATCCACCAGCTCTGTGATGTCATCATGGAGGAGTGGAAGAGGACTGTGAAGCTCTGGTGAACTTCATGGCCAGGAGGGTTAAGGCAGTGCTGGAAAATAATGGTGGCCAAACAAAATATTGACACTTTGGGCCCAATTTGGACATTTTCACTTAGGGGTCTACTCACTTTTGTTGCCAGCGGTTTAGACATTAATGGCTGTGTGTTGAGTTATTTTGAGGGGACAGAAAATTTACACTGTTATACAAACTGTACACTCACTACTTTACTTTGTAGCAAAGTGTAATTTCTTCAGTGTTGTCACATTAAAAGATATAATAAAATATTTACAAAAATGTGAGGGGTGTATTCACTTTTGTGAGATACTGTATATATAAGATTTGGGGAGAGATCATGGTAATGCCAGAAGTAGAATTGGCATTTGTCATGTACAGAATTATACAATATCAGATATAAGATAAAAAAAGGTCATATTAATAAAGATATGTGAGCGGTAGGAGTTTACCGGGTTATAGCGTATATTATTTCTGAAGTAGGATACAATTTCATTATTTGACTTACGATACCATGTCAGAAGTAGTATAAGAATTTGTTAGACAAATGATTATATTAGGTCAGAATTTTTTTTTTTAGGATAAAGTATTAATATATGAAGCGGTGTTATTGGACACATTTGGGTTGATTTTCCTAATGCAAATAGGCTGCTCACTTTGCAAAGGTAGTTGTATGTTGCAAGGTAATTTGCTACACAGCTTAGTAAATGTGGTAAAGTTATCACTTTGCAAAGAATATCCAAAAATGAGTACAGAATTTTTTATTTTTTCTTCCATATCAGCATTTTTGATTGCACTTTTGGATGATGGAAGTCAGCAAAGCTTAATCTCATTCACTAAGCTTTGGGGCAAATTTCCTTTACATGCAAATTCCTTACAAAGCTAACAGCATTTTTGTCTTTAGTAAATCAACACCATAATGAGACTATATTTGATAAATGCTGAGGATACTTTAGGCGTAAGAAGGCCGACGAAAGAAGGATGATGTTGCATTGTACAAAAATGTTATATTTGTTGTATAGTGTTATAACAAAAGTTATCCCAGAATTCGGTGCCCCTACCCTCAATAATACCCATCTCTCCACCTCCTTCCTTTGTCACCATCCACACAAAAAACACTATGGGGTTGAATTACTAAAACTGGAGAATGTAAAATCTGGTGCAGCTCTAAATAGAAACGAATCAGCTTCCAGGTTTTTTTCTCAAAGCTTAATTGAACAAGCTGAAGTTAGAAACTGATTGGCTACCATGCACAGCTGCAACAGATTTTGCACGCTCCAGTTTTAGTAAATCTACCCCTACGTGTTGGCTGGTATTGGAGTTTAAAGGGAACATTGTCATCACCTCCTCCATCATATGCTCAAACCTAACTATTTGCTGCTAGATAGGCATGATCAAACCAAATAAAGTTCAGTTCACAGTAGGTTTGTCTCATTTACAATTTTAAACAGAAGCCAGTGGTATCAGTAATTTAGAGGAGGTAGTGCTACTGTGGCCTAATGACAGACTTCTGGCTACATTAGCCAGAGGTCCAGGTAGAAGGGCAAACTGGCCAAACTGCAAACAGACTAGGTTAGGTTTCAACTTATGTTCAACCTGACCCTGAAGCCCTACTGCTAGGCTGGAGCACTGTCACATGGGAGGAAGTTACATGTTTTGTGTTTGCTAAGGAGCACATTAGTGGCTCAGGAGGTGACCTTCTCAAAGAAGTTGTCAGTTTTATCTATCTATCTATCTATCTATCTATCTATCTATCTATCTATCTATCTATCTATCTATCTATCTATCTACGTTTTAAACAACCACAATGTTTATATTCATCCATGTAAAAAACTCACACAAAATATTTAGATCACAAAACAATATATTTGATAGATGTGAAAAAAAAATTGAATACATCATATCACTTATATTTTATGGTTTTCTGTGAGCCCTGCATCTGAAAATTACTGAAGTGATGGCCACCATTTTTTACACACATACAGGTGTAATAGATGAATTGTGGATTTAGTTTAGCTGTCAGCATCTGGCTTTGAAATGAATTAAATCATTCATTTCTTTGCATGTTCTGAACAATCTGCAAAATGTGACCTTGACTAAGGACATTTTACAAATATACACTAATGCATGACCATCTAGGGTCAGCCAGGAATAAATATCATTACAAATGAAAATGTTTCCATGTCTGCTCTATCAAATCACTTTTTCTATATGTCAGAGAGCAAAATATATGTTTTGGGTTATTGATGAAAATGACTCCAGTTTATTCATGATGGAATTCTAATGCCTGTACACTATTTTGCAACTTTGACATGTGTTAGTAAAACTGTACATATAACCACAACTACTTAGTGTATCTAGGTGAATTATACCTTGTTTTTTGTTTTGTTTTTGTTTATTACAGGAAAACATACATAAGAGAAATATTGTTTTTTTTACTTAGCTGTATATTTCTTGATATTAACATTACCATTTACCATTACCATTACCAAAATAACAAAATAAATTCTCCTTCTCCTGATGATCGCAGCAATACAACAAATGTGTATGCTATTTGTTGTATCCAAAACAGAGCCCAGACATTTTTTTTTTTTTATTGTAGCTAAAACACAAAGGGGGTTATTTACTAAAGGCAAATCCACTTTGCACTGCAAGTGCACTTAAAAGTGCACTAGTGCACTTGGAAGTAAAGTCGCTGTAGATCCGAGGGGGACATGCAAGGAAAATAAAAAACAGCATTTTAGCTTGCACATGATTGGATGACAAAATCAGCAGAGCTTCCACTCATTTCAGATCTACCCTTTAGATTTAGAGCGACTGCACTTCCAAGTGCACTTTCAAGTGCACTTGCAGTGCAAAGTAGATTTGCCTTTCATAAATAACCTCCAATGACACTAACTGACACTGATCCTAATCTATAAATGCGTATTTCTAATTCTACCTAAAATGCACTGATCCTGACCTTTGGCCCTAACTTTTGACCCTGACCTTTGACAATGAACTGTGACCCTAAGCCGAACTGTGGCCCTGACCTAGATTACACCTCAACCTAGCTATTTTTTTCTTTCATTTTTATATATATATGTAACTTTAAGTGCACATTGGATTTCCTTTACAGGTATTGAATTTAAATTTTTCTCAGAACAATGAGAGTTGAAGCTTTTTTTTACCTCAACAAGAAGAAATGAAAGAGTAATCCGAAGAGTAATCTGCTTACTAAGTTATCCACTTTTTTCCAGAAAGAGCACAAATAAAGTAAGGATGTACCAAAAGTCATGTTTACAGGAATTTGAGCCACCCCACCAGAAAATACTTAAAAAGAGCCAGCAGTGCCTGTTTACATCTACTAGGAAACCAGGCTACATAGTAGAAGCAACTGTATCACTGATCTTTTCAGTGCAGCCTTAGCTGGCAGAAGAATGCTACAGAAAGTTCTACAGATGTACAGAACAAAGGAATTATCTTTACATAAGCTCAGCAGTACACCTATAATGAACCCAAAATATACTTATTTCATTAAAAACAATTTTCGCGGATGACTTGCTCTTTTCGGTCACAAATCCGGTGGTGTCACTACCAAACCTCCTTAGAGAATTTGAAACTTTTGGAACTCTATCTAATTTGAAGATAAACTTCTCCAATTCGGAACCCATGGGAATAGCGTTACCGCCACATGCCCTTATAACTATGAGATCTAGCTTCCGATTTAAGTGGATGGTCTGGACTGACTTATTTAGGTACAAGCATCCCGTCTGACTTCTCCCGTATTTACAACCTTAATATTTCCCCCCACTGTTAGCGAAGACCAGAGTGTTATTGGATACGTGGCATAAAGACCTACATTCATGATTTGGGACATGTCATTTATTAAAAATGAGCATTTTGCCTAAATATCTATACCTCTTTCAAGCCCTCCTGGTTAGGATACCCCCTCATTCTTTAAACAGGCCCAAGCATTGTTCACCAGTTTTGTCTGGGCACATAAAAAAACGCGCATTCCTCGTACCCAACTAAACATGCCAAAATATTTTGGAGGCCTGGCGTTGCCGGATCTTTGGAGATATTATCAGGCAATACACCTTGGCAGGGTTATTGACTGGCAACGACAGTATGAACTCAAATTATGGGCACAAATAGAGCAGAATCAAACTACCATTCCCCTAAAGGGGGCACTGTGATGCTGTGACTCCATACCCCCCGAATTAAAGTCTCACCTTCTGATAGGGAACACCCTACGTCAATGTTTCCAGGCCACCTTACGAGCTTCTCTAACAACCACAACGTCACCTCTGACCCCGGTCCTGGGGAATCCTAAATTCCCCCCGGGACTTTTACCTACACAATTTTTACCGATACATGACTCTGACCGTGTAAATATCTCCCGATTTGTGATAGGAGAGAGATGGCCCACTATCCCAGAATTAATGGACACCGTAGGCCCCTATCGACTTCTGGAATGCAGCACAGATCCACCAATTCCTCCAAACTATACCAAATCCCATGGCCTACACTCAACAACTGACCTAATTGAGGAATATTGCTCAGAGATGGAACTGTTATCTAGTGCCCTTTCTAAAATGTATGCACTCCTGAACTCCCCCCCCCCCCCGGAGGGGAGACAGATCTGCACCGCACTTTCACTACGGCCCAAAAACAAAACATGATTCATTTCTCTCTTAAGTCTTCTGTATGTACTAAAATACAGGAGACCAAATTACAAGATTCTGACAAGATGGTACCTCACACCCAGTCGACTCCACACTATCTTCCCACTCACGCCGGAATACTGTTGGCGCTGCTGTAAAGACAGAGGAAAGCTTTTACACATATTTTGGGCTTGTCCCAAACTGACGGCTTTCTGGAAAGCTGTCCGCATCATCTCCCAAAAATTTATTGACTTTCAGATTCCTGATGACCCGGCATTCTTTCTGTTACACGTATCCACCTTATCGGCCAAGACCTATAAAAAGTCTATACTATATCACCTACTAAATGCAGCCAAATCTTACACCCCCCTACTTTGGAAGCAACAGACTCCACCATCCACAGAGGAGTGGAGGAGGAGGGTGGAAGACATTAACAGGATTGAGGACCTGATACTGACGGCACAAGACAGACATGAGACCTACAAGAAGACTTGGACTCTCTGGAATTTGATTAAACACTCAGACAAGGGAAAGGTCCTATATGGGACTTGAGCTCCCATAATAGATAAGCTACCTGACTGGAGATATGAACATATCTACTTACAAGCACAGTCCCCCACCTCCCCTCCCTTTTTTTCCTCCTCCCTCTCTCCTGCTCCCTTCTTTTGCTTTCTTTACTAGGCTCTACTACTGTTTCTTTTTTTTTTTTTTTTTTTTTAGTTATGTAATTGTTTTCTGTTACAAGGAATGGAGAAGGGGCATCTGCTACTTTGACTACCCTGGGGTGCATATTTCACAATACCAGACGCATATAGCTATGGAATGGCTGAAAAATCATCTATGGAACCTTCAATATGCTAAATGATAGATGATATATATATTAATGAGACATACTAATGGGAGGCTGTAACCTTCACTGTTAATGGCTACTGTTATAACTAGGGATGACCCGTTTCGGTTCACAGCAGAACATGCGAACAGGCCAAAAATTTGTTTGAACACGCGAACACCGTTAAAGTCTATGGGACACGAACGTGAAAAATCAAAAGTGACAATTTTAAGGGTTCATATACAGGTTATTGTCATAAAAAGTGTTTGGAGACCCGGGTCCTGCCCCAGGGGACATGTATCAATGCAAAAAAGTTTTAAAAATGGTCATTTTTTCGGGAGCAGTGATTTTAATAATGCTTAAAGTGAAACAATAAAAGTGAAATATTCCTTTAAATTTCGTACCTGAGGGGTGTCTATAGTATGCCTGTAAGGCAAAAGGAAAAAAAGTAATTTATAAGTACTCTCGGCTATAATGAATTGTCTAATTTTATGCCTGTAAAGTTGCACATGATTCCCGTGTTTAGAACAGTCCCTGCACAAAATGACATTTCTAAAGGAAAAAAGTCATTTAAAAGTACTCGCGGCTATAATGAATTGTCGGGTCTGGAAATACAGAGAAAAGTCATTGAAAAAAACGGCATGGGAGCATGGGATCCCCCCAGTCCATTACCAAGCCCTTTGGGTCTGGTATGAATATTAAAAGGAACCCCGAACCAAAATTTTTAAAAAAAATTGCGTGGGGGTCCCCCCAAATTTCACACCAGGCCCTTCAGGTCTGGTATGGATATTAAGGGGAACCCTGCGCCAATTTTTTTTAAAAAATGGCGTAGGGCCCCCCCTCAAAATCCATACCAGACGTGAATCTAGTATAGATTTTAAGGGGAACCCAGCGCCAAAAATAAAAAAATGGCGTGGGGTTCCCCCCAAAAATCCCTACCAGACCCTTATCCAAGCACGTAACCTGGCAGGCCGCAGGAAAAGAGGGAGGACGAGAGAGTGCCCCCCCTCCTGAACCGTACCAGGCCACATGCCTTCAACATGGGGAGGGTGGCCCCCCAAAGCACCTTGTCCCCGTATTGATTGGGACAAGGGCCTCATCCCCACAACCCTTGCTGAGTGGTTGTGGGGGTCTATGGGTGGGGGGCTTATCAGAAACCGGAAACCCCCTTTAACAAGGGGATCCCCAGATCCTGGCCCCCCCTGTTTGAAATGGTAAGGGTACATTGTACCCCTACCATTTCACAAAAAAAGTGTCACAATGTTAAAAAACCGCAAGACACAGCTTGGGGACAAGTCCTTTATTAAAAAATAAAAAAATAAAAATGCCCCACGAAGTCCATTCATCTCCTTCTCTCGCTCCGCCGAAGGACCGAAAAAAACCCAAAATGATTTGCCTCCATGGGAGGCACCCGCCGTATGACGCGTCCTCGCAGGTGACAGTTCTTTTATAACTGAGGGCGGAGCCACATGGTTATGTAAACAGGTGGCCTCGCCCCCCTCTGATGCCAGAATTAAGTCCTGCATCATTCACAGCTGTGTCATGCCCGTGCCTTTCAGAATGAGGTCTTACCACTGCTTTCCTTGCAAGGATCACAGGTTTGTCCTTGCTGCCACCACATAGTGACTTACCACCGACTATAAAACCTTTTCTGCTTCTACAGTTTGTTGTGATGACCCCAGGTGCTCCTAGTGTGTATTGTGTAAATATTTGAACTTGCGCGCTGCTATGTGAAAAAAACTCAAGAAGGTGATAACAATGTATCAAATGAACCGAACAGCTGCAACCATTTAAAAGTGCACTCAAAACACTAACGTGAATATGGTATTGTGTATAAAATGGTGAGCTTGCTCAATTAATTATAACCAAGTAAATATTGAACAAAGATTACTATACATAATAAATCCAAATAAATAACAAAATAATCCAAGTGAAAAAAGGGGCCAAGTAAAATGAATAGATATAAAATTAGAAGAGAGAAATTATATCCAGTGAAGCAAAGGTACAAGCAGCAAGCACCACCACCAATGAATAGATTGGCCTGGTCACGTGATTTCCGCAGGGCTATCCCTGAGGAAGTCACGTGACCAGTGATGCAACACATCGGGTGAAGCCTTGTGATGTCATTGCCGGTGTCCAAAGAGTACGGAAGTGTGGTGAGGAGGTGATTTTGTTTTTATCCCTACCTTATCCCCTATGTGACCAAACTTTAATGTAAGCAGGCAATATTGTGCTATGGATATTTTTGCTCTCTCTGAGTGACTTTCGATCAAGAGGCACGCTATTTGAGCGTTCATGCAGACGTATCGGAGCCTTTACAGCGGGGACCTGAGCAGCTATCCATTGAGATCTAAAGCTTTGTCTGACCATATGGTCATTCCCTGAGGTGAGCGGCCAATCTATTCATTGGTGGCGGTGGTTGCTGCTTGTTCCTTTGCTTCACTGGATATAGTTTCTCTCTTCAATTACGATATGGACTGAGCATTCATCCCTATGTTCTCTGCACCTGGACTTATATTTACTAATTTTATATCTATTCATTTCACTTGGCCCCTTTTTTTCAGAGGGATTATTTTGTTATTTATTTGGATTCACTATGTATAGTAATCTTTGTTCAATATTTACTTGGTTTTAGTTAATTGAGCAAGCGCACCATTTTTTACAGAATACCCTAGTGTGTATTGCTTTGCCTTGGTTGTTCTGAAATATGATTTATCTGAAACATAAAGGGTACAATTTTGCAAGCCTTTAAAGCTCACTATACTCAGCAGCTTCAGGGAAGCTTGCAGCACTCATCCTAGAGGACCTGATGCTGATTGCTTGAATTGTTGTCACCTGCTTGAGTGCACACACTTCTCAGAGTTTTTCCTATCTCCCTTAGCTGTGGCTCCCTCCTCTACTCTATCCAGGAAGGAATTTTAATCAGTTATGCAGGGTGATGACCAAAATCTTTGCCATGTTAACTAAACCGTAACAGATTTTCACCCTGACATTCTTGCAGCTGCAGCACAGTCAGCTATGGATGTTGAGTAGTTTCACAATTTCTTTTTAGATGACTCTGTGCCTGGGGAGCCTCAGTTTGCTAATATAATTCCTGATATTGAAGAAATAATTTCAGTTCTTACTGAAGCAGTGCATACATATATACCACTAGAGCAGCCTACATCTTTACCACCCCTGTTACCGGTCTGGACTCTCTTAACCTACCTGGCGTATTCCTGAGTGTGGCTTGGGGTGAATTTTCAGTACCAAAAGCGGTAACCCCGAGCCACATTCAGGATTGCATTGCAGAATTCAGGCAAAGTTACTAACATTGTCCCCAGGATCCTGCGATGTCTCCCTGCTGTGTGTGCGAGCTGTGTCCTCCGCTTGATTAATTACAGTGCCGGGCTCTGTTCCCAAATTCAAAAAGTTAAAAACACATAATACATACAGTACACTGTAATCTTACAGATTACATTACTGTATCAAATTATTTCACATCCCTTTTGTCTCTAGTACTTTGTCCAGTGCCCTGCATGCAGTGTTATATTATATATACTGTTCTTTCTGCCTGGAAACTGGAGATTGTCCATAGCAAGCAAAAAGTGTTCCTGTACATCAAAAGCGGTTTTAGAGCAGCTAGAAAACAGCAATAATAAATTTGAATCACTTTCAGAATTGAGCAATAGTGATTTGTGGGGAAATTTGTCATCAAACACTGAAAGTAATGACAGCGACAATTCTGAAACTTCAGTGTTTTTGATTTGATTACATTATTGAATAAATTGTATTATTATATTTGTTATAATTATTTATAGTTATTTATTATATTATAATTTATGATTTCGTGTTTCAAACTTTATCATACCTGGAATGTCTACTAGACTCTTGTTTGGACTGATTTAAGTGTGCTATTCCTAAGAATTAGGGATGAGTTTTGAGTTTGAGTCGAACGTGAGTTTGACTCGAACATCGGGTATTCGCCTGTTCGCCGAACAGCGAATTTTATGGGGCGGTCGTGGCAAATTCGAGCACCCCATAATGCACTGCAAGACTGCAGTGCATTACTGTATGATGACTGGCCAAAGCATACACCTGACCTGCATGCTTTGGCCAATCACAGCGCGCTCCTCAGCGAGAGCCATAATTGGCCAAAGGCCAATCATGGCTCAGGGGGACTAAGTCCATGCCCCACACTGTATAAGGCTGCTTACAGAGCGCCCGTATAGTGTGTTATAGTGGACGGAGATAGAGAGATTGAGTTAGATTAGGCAGGCAGGTTAGTTAGTGGCAGTGTATATATATATATAGTCTCCATTCAGCGTAGCCTATATATAAAGTGCAATTAGCAGTCTACTGTTTCTAATACAGTGCAGGCGGTGTACACAGTATATAATACAGTGTGTGCAGTTTTAAATACACTTAAATCCAGACACTTATATAAGAAATATTTTTACCCTGTGATGAAGTATGTTTGGCTGTAGTCAAGGTAGAACATTTGATCACCAAATCCACAACAGAACCGAGTACGGATGACGAGAGAGGTAGGGTAAACTCATTACTGTGTTGTGATCAAAAAATGACCCCTTAATCAAAAATATAATAAACTTAATTAAAGCGAATTTTGGATAATCAAAAAAAGACTTGAACAGCACTGAATAAAGTGGAAAGATTACCTTCAGTCAAATTTTCACCAATCGACTTTCCTCCTTCCCATGCTGGACCGCTAATAACAACCACAAAAGGTGCTGTTTATATACCCCCCTCCACACTCCGATTATTGGCCGTTTTGGTGCCAAAATCAGAGGGTGAGGTGAGGACGCTTAATGACCGCCTATTAGCGCGACTTACATCGCACCGGAAATTACGTCATTACGGCAGTAGCGTCCACCGAAAGTGACATCCTAAAGATGGCGATTGACCAGAAGTGATGTAAAAACATCACAAAGACCCGGAAGTGTCAGCAAAGAATAACGTAAACACTGCGGAAATGGACAGAGGGACATATATAACAACCACAACCCAACTAACCAATGGGTAAGCCAAAAATAGAAGATGTTATAGCCGGGAAGAGAAATTGGTAATTCACAAAGATAGAAGGGACATAAAAAATACCCAACTAAATGGGACCTCGGTGAAAACAATGGTTACACCAAGAATGACACCCTGGGCGTCCCTATGGCCACCTGGTCCGTCAAATTCCCCATGATGATGGATACAGGAGCAAGATGGTGTTTAAAAATAAACACTCATAGAATGTCAACCTAAAATGGGACAAGAGATAGCAAAGAGCAAAATGTTAAACAAATTCAAAAGATCTTCCAGGCATCAAGAAGTAGACCAAAGATGACCTCAATATGCTGTGCAATTGTGAGGGGTTACAGTGTTCTGGCACCACCAACACCCAAGGCCCAATTTTTCAGCAGAGCATATAGTGTAGTCCGTATAGTATATATACTGCAGTTCAGAGTATATAGTGCAGTCTGTATAGTAGATATACTGTGGTTCAGAGTATATCGTGCACTCAGTGTAGTATATATAATACAGTGCGGGGTATATGGTGCAGTATACAATATAATAGAGGTCGACCGATATGGCTTTTTCTCTGGCCGATGCCGATGCCGATATTTAGAAATTTCGGTGGCCGATGGCCGATATGTGATGCCGATTTTTTTGGGCCGATATATTAGGCCGATTTTTTTTTTTTTTATTTATTTTTTTTTCCTTCATCTGTTTTCATCAAATTTAACAGTTAGACCCCTTTCACACTGGGACGTTTTTCAGGCGCTTTTGGGCTAAAAATAGCGCCTGTAAAGTGCCTGTAAAACGGCTCCCCTGCAGTCTCAGTGTGAAAGCCCAAGTGCTTTCACACTGAGGCGATGCGCTGGCAGGATGTTAAAAAAAAGTCCTGCAAGCAGCATCTTTGGAGCGGTGTATACCACTCCTCCACCACTCCTGCCCATTAAAATGAATGCGCACCGCTGCCAAAGCGCCTGCAAAGCGTTTCGGCAGTGGCGCTTCAGGGGTGCATTTAACCCCTTCCTCGGCTGCTAGCTGGGTTATAAGCTCTCCGTTAGCAGCCGAATAGCGCCGCTAAAATGACGGTAAAGCGCCGCTAAAACTAGCAGCGTTTTACCGTCAACGCATGCCCGCTGCAGTGTGAAAGCGACCTAACGTGATACAGAAAATTTTTTACATTTAAACATTTATTAAACAAAACAAACCTCCAATCAGTTCACTTGTATGTAGAATTTAGATAAAAAAAAAATATATAAAAAAAAACTATATCTTAAAAATAAATACACAAAAACAGGTAATCAAAACTTTTGGACGAAAAAAAATGGGCTCACTTTACTGCTTAGTTTTTTATTAAATTTATTAGTGTATTTTTTTTTTTTTTTAAATTGCGTTTGAAAGACCGCTGTGCAAATACCGTGTGACATAAAATATTGCAACAACTGCTATTTTATTCCTTAGGGTCTCTGCTAAAAAAAAAAAAGTATAATGTTTGGGGGTTCTAAGTGATTTTCTAGCAGAAAATACAGGATTTTCACTTGTAAGCAACAAATGTCAGAAAAGATTTAGTCTTTAAATGGTTAAACTGAGAGCTTCTACACACAGAGCTCAGTCCATTCATAAGTGTAAACATTGTATCAATTCAGGTTCTTTTTATCAGATTTGGCAGGCTGCCCAGAGAGGGGAGAGAAGTTCTTCACAGAAGAATACAGGCAACTTGTATTGACTTCAGAAGTCATTTGCAAGTCGCGCTGAGTTATATCGGCCTTTTTTATCAGCACAATCGGCCGATGCCGATTAAGAAAAATACAACAAATATCGGCTGATATATCGGCCGGCCGATATATCGGTCGACCTCTACAATATATAATATAGTGTTGAAGGGGAGCCCTATGACAGAATTAAGAAAAAAATGGCATGGGTACCCCCCATCCATACCAGACCCTTTGGGTTTGGTATTGATTTTGGGAGAGACCCCCACGCCGAAGGGACTGGTATGGACTGGGGGGGGACCCACGCTGTTTTTATAAATGATTTTTTATGTATACAAAACAAATGGAAGTAAACAGGGTCACTTATCCAACACTTAGGTGTAAACTATACCTAATAAAACTAAGCGGCTGCTATAATCATACACAAAATTTATAAAGGAAGCAAAAAAGTTCCAAAAATTAGGTCCTTTCCAGCATAAGCAGCGCTGTTTAAGCTAGAAAGACGTAATTTTTTTAAACTTTTTTGCTTTCTTTATAGATTTTTTATGTATATTGCCGGGATCTGGCAAAATATTACAGCCAATTTTAAATGACATTTTTTCCTTTAGAAATGTCATTTTGCTGCAGTACTTTTCTAAACATGGGAAAAATGCGCTACTTTACAGGCAGACTAAGGGGACCCCCCAGGCATGATATTTAAAGGAATATTTCATTTTTATTGTTTCACTTTAAGCATTCTTAAAATCACTGCTTCTTAAAAAACGGCCGATAGACTTCCCATAGACTTTAACGGTGATCACATGTTCGCACAAATTTTTTGTGTGTTCTGGTGTGAACAGAATCGGGGGGGGGGGGGGGGGGGGTTCAGCTCATCCCTACTAAGAATTACAGGCCTACAATCTAAGACACCAAAGTTCCATGCAAAACATTGTACCATTGAGCAGCAAAAATCAGACATAATTATACTGCCCGGGAGGTTAAAGGTCCAAGCACTGACAAAAACCTTTCCAGTACATTAGTTATTTAATCCTTTTTTGTACAGTGATTAGATTACGCCTGAAAATGTAATTGTTTTTATTCATTCCTCTGAAACACTTTGCGGAGTAATAGCCTATGTAGGAGAAGTTTATTAATAAGTGAGCTTTTCCTATTGAGGATCTAGCCATTTCTTTGCCTAAACAAAACTCTGTTCTTGTTGAGGGTACTGTCATGTTTTAAGACAAAGTTAACATGAGTATGGAAACCCTTTCAATGTTTTGCTTAGAAGAGCTAGCCCTGCAACCTGCTATTGCTATTGTGACTATTTGCCAGACCCTGGGGGTGTGGTCTAAGGAAATATCTAACAATACCAATACCATCCTCACTGATCATTTAGTTGTGGAATGTTTTCATGCCTGCTACATTGCACTACTGTGTTGATGGGTTGGTAGACATTGTCCACATCAACTCTAAATTGAGTCTCCTGTTTATTATTATGTGGAGGACTATCTCGCTAAAAATACTGGTAAGCTGTACAACAATGCAAAAAGCAATTGCTCTGCTTGCTTTTTAACAGAGGACACCTCTCTGGGATTTCCCTCAACTTTATCAAAGAGGTAATTGGTGGTAAAAGTACCCTTGTAGCACAACAAACAAGACCTAAGATTCCAATTGGCAAAATGCCTTATACCTTTGATATTTGGACCATTAACATCTCTGATGCCTGGGTAAAAGCTCTAATGTACACGAGCTGCAAGCTAGAGTTTCATTGTCTGCCTCTGCTGACCTGTCTGATCCTAAATATATCTCAGTCTAGAATTTTCCTTTATCAAGAGATTCTTCTAACTTTTTGCTACAGTCCAGGAGCCGTCCAATTCTTCACTTTACCATAAGACTTCTGTGTTTATAATAGCCTCCTTCGGGGTAGTCTTATTTGCTAGTTCTACACAAGACTGCATTGGAAAAGAAGGTACAGTCACTGTATCTACCAATATGCTTGAAACCAAGGACCAGAATGTCCAACAAAGCCATGACATAAGGCAAATTTTTTCTTCCACTATCTTGGAAGATCCTAATGGAGTGTGCCAATCTAAGAGGCTGGAGAGGTGTCAGGGATACCCTGACAGTGCAGGGTACTTGGCAACCAGCAGAAGCTCATCTCTGTATAAACATACTGGAACTCTGGGCGATATGCTCATTCCTTCAATGTTGGACTTTTTGCCTACATGGTCATCCCATCTGGAATGAGTTGGACAATGCCACAGCAGTGACATACATCAACATCAAGAAGAAACCAGAAATAAATATCCACTTTTTGACTCTTCATTTGACTGCGTGCTTCATTCAAAGTCCCACCTTCCTCTTCTTTTTCTTACATAGAAAGGGATGGAGGCATGAGACCCTACCAGGTCTCTGCCTCATTTAAAGCCCCAACCCCCCCCCCCTCTTTTTGAATCAAGGAGAAACCAGAAGTCCACTGTGAAAAGAGAAGCAGAACCAACTCTATCTTCGGCAGAACCTCATGCTCCAGCCTTGTCTGCTATCCATGATCCAGGCACAGGTGATTGGCAAGCAGATTGCCTTAGTTGACAGTTCCTGGACTCAGAGGAATGGTTTCTTCATCCAGAGGTGTCCAGGTGGGGGACATCAGATGTGGACCACTAAAACTTAATGTTCAACAACCAACTGGACAAATTTGTCTCCAGATACAGAAATCTACCGGAGGGATCAGTGCAATTTGATCTATGCCTTAACTCCTCTGAAGCTCCTTCCTTGTCTACTCTGCAGAATTGAGATGGAGGGCAGTCTGGTGCAAGGCAAGAAAATTTTATCCCAGGAAATGATCATTGGGATGGATTCAGACCATTCTTAAATCAAGCCTGGACTAGAATTTGGCCTTTAGTACCATCAAGGGACAAATATTGTTTTTTTTGCGCTCTTATTCCAAAGATTTCTTACTTCTCATTCAGTAGTGAATGCCTTTGCATAAGTTACAACTGTACAAGCTTTAGTGACTCAGGGGGATCTCAACCTGGTTCTTCTTAGTTCTAAAAAAACATCTTTTGATCCTATCAGAGATATCCCTTTAGCTACTTTAAAACGGAAGTAAACACATCCATTTACCAGTTTCAAAAAACAGTTTCATTGCCAGCACGTGCTGGAAATGTAACACTCCCATTAGTTGTGCTCTCAACCAAACTGTAAAACCATCCAATGGCTGGTGTCATAACTGATCACATGTGCAGCATCATGGCAGTTGTGGATTAAACAGAGGCAAAGATGGCAGCTTCCTTGGCTGAAAACGATAGGGGGGGGGGTTTACTTACACTTTAACGCATAAGGTAGCCTTCCTCATTGTCATAACCTCTGCTTTATGAGTTGGCAGCCTTGTTTAGCCATCTGCAGATGCAAACTATAGAAATTTCTGCAGGCAATGTTTTAAGCTGCAGGCAACCCCCAGGGTTTTTCCACTGTCATTTTGTTCTTGAGCTGTTATCTTGTTAATACAGTGGTGCTGAATTGTCCTACCCTCATTTGGACTTTGTTTGGACATCCCGATGTTCCTGAATCTACTAATCTTGTGTCCCTTATTGATTAAGAAAACAGATTTTATTTACTGATAACACTTTTCTCTGAATTAATCAAGGCACACATATTCTACCCCTTTGTGCTTATGATACTCCCCTGAAGCATCGTGGGAGTAGCAGGGGTTATATTTGGATGGCCAGCAACTTTTTGTTTGCCAGTGTCCCATTCCTTTTAAAAGATGCAATGTATCCCAGTGTTCCTGATTGCACTGATCTTGTGTACCTTCATGAACTACAAGAAAATAATTTTATGGTGTGTACAAATATCCTGTTTTATGCTTCCCCTGCTTGATATGCCATTTTCTGACCCTTTTTCATCTTTATTTGAGGCAAAACCGAAGAGCAAAAAGGTCAAATAATCATTTATAGGTCTTCTTTATCTTACTCTGCATTAGCTGTCGGGAGGAGACAGGTGGAGCCAGCACATCACTGCAGTAACACGCACACTGAACAGGGATTGATATTTAGCAAATACACTATATTACCAAAAGTATTGGCACGCCTGCCTTTACACGCACATAAACTTTAATGGCATTCCAGTCTTAGTCCGTAGGATTCAATATTGGGTTGGCACACCCTTTGCAGCTAAACCAGCTTCAACTCTTCTGGGAAGGCTGTCCACAAACTTTAGGAGTGTGTCTATGGGAATGTTTGACCATTCTTCCAGAAGCACATTTGTGAGGTTAGGCACTGATGTTGGATGAGAAGGCTTGGCTTACAGTCTCTGCTCTAATTCATCCCCAAGGTGTTATGTTGTATTGAGGTCAGGACTCTGTGCAGGCCAGTCGAGTTCCTCTACCCCAAACGCAATCATCTATGTCTTTATGGACCTTGCTTTGTGCACTGCTGTGCTGTCATGTTGGAACAGGAAGGGGCCATTCCCAAACTGTTCCCACAAAGTTGGGAGCATGAAAATGTCCAAATGTCTTGTAAAAATGTATGCTGAAGAGTTTTATTCACTGGAACTAAGGGGCCAAGCCCAGCCTCTGAAAAACAACCCCTCACCATAATCCCCCTCTCCACCAAATGATTTGGATCAGTGCACAAAGCAAGGTCCATAAAGACATGGATGAGCGAATTTGGGGTGGAGGAACTTGACTGGCCTGCACAGAGTCCTGACCTCAACCTGACAGAACACCTTTAGGATGAATTGAAGTGCAGACTGCGAGCCGAGTCTTCTCGTCCACATCAGTGCCTGACCTCACAAATGTGCTTCTGGGAGAATGGGCAAACATTCCCATAGACACACTCCTAAACCTTGTGACACCACTCCTAAACAGCTTTCCCAGAAGCGTTGAAGCTGTTATAGCTGCAAAGTGTGTGCCAACTCAATATTGAACCCTACGGACGAAGACTGGGATGCCATTAATGTTAATGTGTGTGTAAGGGCAGGTACTATATTACCAATACTTTTGGTAATATAGTGTATAATGCCTATCTAGACAAATGCACATAGTTTTACCTAAATGTGACCAGAAGTCAAAAGGGCTAGTTTGCTATAGCAAAAAGGCTGTTCAATTTGCAAGGGTGATTGCACTTTACAAAGGAATTTGCCCCAGAGCTTAGTAAATGAGGTAAAGCTCTGCCGATTTCCATATTCCAATTATGTTCAATCAAAAAAGCAGTATTTTTAAAATTTTTCTTGCACATGGTTATTATTTGCAAGGTAAATGGCTTGTTTGCCTTTAGTAACTCAACCCCATTACAGATGCCGTGTGCTACTTTGGTTTGCAGTCTAGATCATGATGCACAGCAGCAGACACTACCCTGGGGTCCCCTTCCATGCTTCTTACTGTTCCTTACCTTACTTATATAAGTGAATAATACAACAACATTATTACCTGATACAACAGAGTAAGTCAGTTGTATGCACTACAGTTTATACATACAGAGAAACACAACAACTAGCAGTATTATTAGCTGCTGGGAGCTCCAGCGTTCCAGAGTTCCAAAATCCACTATGCACATGAAGGAGGGTGATCTTTGTAGATAGGCCTTTCTCATCCAGATGAAAGAAGGTGCTGTTATATGTGTTTGCAGTCTTAAATACACTACCATACATTAGTTTGATCAACATATCAACTGTTTCAGAGAATCTCCAGGATTCATTGTGATTCAATGTGTACAGGGAGGTGGTGGGTTCTGCAGCTAACAATTTCTATTCCACATGAAACTGTCTCTCTGGTATTTGCATTCACCATGTAGAGCACAGTAGTTGTGATTAACACCCTTTTTAACCCAAGGGGTATGCTAAAGATAGTCAGTGGATCTAGTAGGAGACAAGGCATATGTAGATAGGTAGTGTGTCTGCTGCAATGCCCTTCAATGAAAAATCATAGGCACACAGTAGAAAGCCAAGGGAAGAAAAATTAGAAGCAGGACGGTTTTCCACCATACACCAGTGCACAAGAACATGGAACAGAAAATAATAGGGCTGGAGTTCTGCTTTAAGATAGTATATACCTTGACACATAAGACTAACCAAATCTGATAGATGAGAACATTTTTCACCTGTGCTGCATCTTTGAATGAACAATAAAGGCATCCCCATACATAGCCTATTTAAATTAGCAGGTTAGGTATAATATGGCCTAATTTGTTTGATAATTAGCATTTCTGTACAAAAAGTATGTTCAGTTAATGATTAAAGATATGGAGAAGGTTATTCACATTAAGCAGAAAAAACAGTAAGCTTTCTGTACTCTTTTTATTTCTCAACCAACAAGTCTTTGATGTACTAAAAACCATTGAGGATAATAATTTGTAGAGATGTAGTAAGGGCAGCTGTCTGTAAAATTCAGCAGAGGTCACTGTAGTAGTGATGCCAAACAGTTAATAAGTAAGATTGTCAAATAAGGCCTTTATTTGCCAAAGTTGTTAGGCTCACCAGTTCCCTGTTATGTCAAAAAAGTTCCTGATATTTTTGTCTGGAGAAATAGGTATGGTATAAATGGGATATGATTAAGGCAATTTAAAAAGTGTAGGAGACGCATGAAATGCACAAGTACACTTCTAAAGTTAAAGACTGAAGACTGCTACTTGAAAAAAAATATGTTTTTGAATGTTTTTGTTTGGTACTTAAATGAACCCCATCCCTATTTTTGTGTTTTCCCAGATCCCAACTAGGCAGTTCAAAGATGCAATCCCGCCTATACTTAAATCCTCCCATCAACAGTATTAGACTTTCTACAAATTGCATAAAACTGATTTGCAATCCTCAGTGTGGGTTCTGCTGAATACACAAAGTTCCAATGGCTTCAATAAAAAGTCTTATCATTGATGTGCATCTGTATTTAATGTACCTGTGCTTAAATCTTGCTATTTAGTCATATAGCCTTTTAAAGTATTATGAAAGTGTACCATTGCTGTTCTTTTGTTTTAAAATCCAATTTATCTGCACTGCATAACACCCCATATAAGTTATGAGAATTTCTTGATTTAAGAGACAAGTTGAGCCTTGTCACTCTCACTGTAGCCATTCCCCTTTCTGCTGACGCAGCAGCGTTTATATCTTGCACACCAGCAAAGAGATCTAGCTGATGGACAGATCAAGTCAACTGGAAAGAAAAGATGCAGTTGTGCAGTTTTCCTTGCAAACTGCTGCACATGCAGCAACTTGTATACTGACCAACATACCATGCTTATTACGGTAATCAAGGCATGTATATTAACCAATGTATATATATATATATATATATATATATATATATATATAACATAACAGAATAGGACAAGCCGAGTATAGGTTTTTTTAAGTGCTAACTCATTATTACATACATTTAAAAAAGATTTTAAAATATTTAATAAATAAATGAACAATTGATAAAAAAAGGATTGAACAATGGTAGGTACATAACAAACACATCTTGGGTTGCGATATCACCGGCAGTGTTTTATTATTGATGGCTGTGACTCTCATTTAAACTCCAGCACAGATACAAGAAGTAAGTGCATGGACTTTAAATCCCAGTTGAGTAGCTCATGGCAGTAATTGGACAATTTGTTTCTTATATCCATCTGTATTTTGTTAGATGTTTTAGCTAACACCAATTTTCGAATACTCTAAATATACCCTTTAGTCTAGGTTCTTCAATCCAAATTGATATACTTTATTGCCTGAAATTAAATGAGTTTAACGTTGCAATAAGCAAGTGCCTGATATTCAATTCAGACAAAGAGCCACATGCTAACTTGAGTAAAGGACTCACCAAGTACAAAATACTGTCAGAGATTTAAAATACAGAGTCTCCTTAATAACTATACATCCATTTTTTTTTTATTCATTTGCATTTCAGGAGTACAAACAGTCTGGACATATAACTAAAAGTGAGGGCATATCTAGTAGCAGTTAGTCACATTCAACTGGACTTGTTTTGTAATGCTGAAGATGTTTCATAGCTTATCTTCACTTCTGGTCACTTCTTCAGTTCTAATACTTGTCAGGAAGGTAGAAAGATGTCATCTGAAATATGAAGCCTTCCTGACACCATGTACTAGAATAGCGTGAATCCATGATTTTCACACCAATCACTGTCCTGTTCTTGGAAAATGACATCTGTCTTTCCATGATGATTGGATCAAGGTGTTGTTACTACCTGCATGGAGATACATTTATGGGGAATTTTTCTGATGCCCGCTAGAACTAAAGAAGTGACTTGGATAAGCTACCAAAATGTCATATCATTACAGAACAAATTCATTAAATGTGACTACTATTATATAGATACCATGACCTGGATAGATACATGATAAACTTTCACAGACAGCTGTGAATACATACACAAAATACAAAGCATGTATATAAAAACACAGTTGAAATAGCAATAAAATGCACAAACCATATTAGCCAAATAGAAATCTGTATGCAGAAGCTCAGAGTAGGCAGGGTAATTAGACATATTTCTCCACTGGTTGATCTTGGTTATTGCATGCTATAACAAACATTGTAGATATTAAATGGACATGTCTTTTACTATTAGCTGGCTTATAGAGTTTTGAACTTGGAAACCATATAGTTTGTGTTCACTGGTAACATCCTGATTAGTAATGATGACACTTTTAATGTGGTTCTAAAGGCTAAGTGTTTTTTTTTACCACTTGATACTGGGCACTTATACCCCCTTCCTGCCCAGGCAAATTTTCAGCCTTCAGTGCTGTCACTCTCTAAATGACAATTGTGCGGGCATGTAACACTGTACCCATATGAAATTTTTATAATTTGTTTCACACAAATGGGTTTTTTATGCATTTAGGTAAAAAAACCTTCTGCCTTTAGAACCACTTTAATGTTAACTGATCAGCACGAGTAACATTCCAAAAACTGACCACTGAAAAAGACCTTGTATGCCTGTTGTAATATGCATGCAATATTCATGTCTATGGTTGAACACACAGGTAAGCAACATTTGTCTAGGGTAAATATCCACGACAAATATCATATTTCTAGTTTCCTAGTCAAATATTTTACCTCCTGGAAGCAAAATCCCTAGTTAGGTTCCTAAATCCTAGCTATGGCTAAAGATTCTGGTCAGAGAATTTAGCTTCCCCTACGTTCCTATTCCACACTCACCCTATATTGAGCAGAAAAAAACACCCATTCTGCACCTGAACTCAAATCAAGTGGGTGGATGTCCATAAAAAAAGTCTCAGAACTTTGCATTTAAATATTTCAGCAATCCATTGTTTGAACCACTAAAGGTGACATTACTAGAGAGTTTATTCAATGTATGCCCTGACAGATAAAGGCCGCAGAATGTAGGATGTAGAGTCTGATATTAGTTGATATAAGTCAATAGTGATGTAGATGTAGTGAGGTTCAACAACACTGCATGGGAGTCATGTAAACATTATATATATATATATATATATATATATATATATATATATATATATATATATATATATATATATATATATATATATATATATATATACATATATACGTATATACACATTGCATTACCAAAAGTATTGGGAAGCCTGCTTTTTCACGCACGTGGACTTTAATGGCATCCCAGTCCTAGTGCATAGGGTTCAATATTGAGTTGGCCTACCCTTTGCAGCTTCAACTCTTCTGGGAACGCCGTCCACAACATTTAGGAGTGTGTCTATGGGAATGTTTGACCATTCTTCCAGAAGCTCATTTGTGAAGGAAGGTCTGGCTCACAGTCTCCGCTTGAATTCATCCCAAAGATGTTCTATCAGGTTGAGGTCAGGACTCTGTGCAGGCCAGTCAAATTCCTCCACCCCAAATTTGCTCATCCCTGTCTTTATGGACCTTGTTTGTGCACTGGTGCGCAGTCATGTTGAAACAGAAAGGGGCCATACCCAAACTGTTCCCACAAAATTTGGAGCATGAAGTTGTCCATAATATCTTGGTATGCTGACACCTTAACGGTTCCCTGTACTGGAACTAAGGAGCCAAGTCCAGCCCCTGAAAAACAACCCCACTCCATCATTTCCCCTCCACCAAATGATTTGGACCAGTGCACAAAGCAAGGTCTAAAAAATACATGGGTGGAGGAACTTGACTGGCTAGCACAGAGTCCTGACCTCAACCTGATAGAACACCTTTGGGATGATTTAGAGCAGAGACTGCGAGTCAGGCCTTCTCGTCCACATCAGTGCCTGACCTCACAAATGTGCTTCTGGAAGAATAGTAAAACATTCCCATAGACACACTCCTACACCTTGTGGACGGCCTTCCCAGAAGAGTTGAATCTGTTATAGCTACAAAGGATGAGTCAACTCAATATTGAACCCTACGGACTAAGACTGGGATGCCATTAAAGTTTATGTGTGTGTTAAGGCAGGTGGCCCAATACATTTGGTAATATAGTGTAATATATATATATATATATATATATATATATATATATATATAAAAACTTTTCAAAGTAGAGGAAAGCCGCACCCAGTCTTCAATTAGTGCAGTGCGATCTTGTCATCCCACTGACCAAAATATAAGAAAAATGTGTAAGTTCATTACGTTTCGGGCTCCCAAGCTTACATGTGTTTGATCTGAGAAGGGCGTAAGCTTGTGAGCCCAAAACGTAATGAACATACACATTATGTAATGTTTGTTTGAACTTTGGTTCAATAAAGAAATTTTAAGTGCAGCGATCCTTTGGACTATTTCTTATATATATATATATATATATATATATATATATATATATATATATATATATATATTCTATGATATACTATTTAGCTTGATGTCTATGAAAATGTGAATCACTTTTCTGGTTTATTACCACTTTGATTTGAAAAAATGTACTCTGTTCTCACCTTATAATGATATAATTTTGAGCAAAAACACCAACATACTATGATGACAGAAACTGTACCATCTCAGTGCACTAAATCACTGCATGTCTTTTTTTTTGGTAAATTATTGTGGAAAACAGACAATATTCCCTAGGCTGTAACCCTGGCTGCTGTGACATATTGCCAGGGGAATCTTGGCCAAACAGGGCCAACAAGAAACATCTTATTAAAAAGCAACTTGGAGCACTGTGGACAGTTTAATTTAAAATGAGGTTCATGGCAATCAAAGCAGTCAAATACTGTATATGTGCAGAGGCCTGAATACTTTAAATAGTTTAAAGCAAAACTTGTAGCAAACTGCTAAATAAAAACACATAAAAACTGCATATATGAATGAGCATCCAAATGATTTGTAATTCTATACAGCCAAACTTGTCATTTTTTTTATATTAACCAGTTCATTTTCATTGTTCAGTAATTCAGCTAAAGAAAACCAATGTCTTCTCTCTGCCTCCAGCCACTTATTTAACCACTTCAATACAGGGCACTGAGACACCTTCCCGCCCAGGCCAATTTTCAGCTTTCAGTGCTGTCGCAATTTGAATGACAATTGCGTGGTCATGCTACACTGTACCCAAACAATTTTATCATTTTGTTCCCACAAATAGAACTTTCTTTTGGTGGTATTTGATCACCTCTGTGTTTTTTATTTTTTGAGCAACAAAACAAAATTTTGAAAAAAAACAAGTTTTTCTTTGTTTCTGTTAATTTTTTTTTAAATAAGTACGTTTTCTTCTTCAATGACGGGTACTGATATGGCTGCACTGTTGGGCACTGATATGGCGGCACTGATGGGCACCGATGAGGCGGCACCAATGAGGTGGCACTGACGGGCACTGATGATGGGCACTGATAGGCGGCACTGATGGGCACTGATAGGTGGGCACTGATGGGCACGGATGGGCACTGACAGGTGGCACCGATGGACACTGATGGGTGGCACTGATGACACTGATTGGTGGCACTGATGACACTAATGGCTGGAATTCCTGGGCATCACTGAAATATTATGGTGCCAATCAATGCCCATTTGTGGGCACTGATTGGCAGAGATTGGGCACATTGGGCACATGTGGATGGCCATGGGGTACATACCTGGCCATCCACATGTTGCCCCCTTCCCTGGTGGTCCTAGTGGCATCCCTGGTAGTCCAGTGTGGTCATCTGAGGGGGGGCTGTGCTGATAAACAATCAGCGCAGACCCCCCTGTCAGGAGAGCCGCCGATCGGCTCTCCTCTACTCCCGTCTGTCAGACGGGAGTGAGGAAAAGCCGATCAAAGGCTTTTCCTATTGACATCTTGATCAGCCTTCATTGGACACGGTTGATCACGTGGTAAAGAGCCTCCACCGGAGGCTCTTTACCAAGATCGGTGTAGCGGTGTGTCAGATTGAAACAGCGCTCCACCGATTGCCGCGATGTGCGCCCCCCACGGGCGCATGGCGGCATGTTATCCTGCTGGACGTCTTATGACGCCCAGTCAAGATAACTAAACTACCGCCCGGCCGTCAATCTGCTATAGGCCGGGCGGGAAGTGGTTAAATTGGCATCCTCACCTCCAGTGTTCAAGAAAATGATTTTGGAAGCAGCAAATTCAACACAAGGCACATGACTAAGTTCATTCAGTTATTCCCAAACTGCATGGTCAGCCTTGATAAAATCGTACCCGACAATTTTTCTTCCACAAGTAAACAGTCACATAGTTACATATTTAGTCAGGTTGAAAAAAAACACAAGTCCATCTAGTTCAACCCTAAAATAAATAAATAAATAAATGAAATAAAAATATCATACAATCCCATACCCACAGTTGATCCAGAGGAAGGCGAAAAACCCCCCAGAAAAGCAGGATCCAATTTGCTATAGCAGGGGATAAAATTCCTTCCTGATCCCAGAGAGGCAATCGGATTTTCCCTGGATCAACTTTACCTCTAAATGTTAGGACCCAGTTATATTATGTACATTTAGGAAAGAATCCAGGCCTTTCATAAAACAATCTACTGAGTTGCCAGAACCACCTCTGGAGGGAGTCTATTCCACATTTTTACAGCTCTTTCTGTGAAGAAACCTTTCGTATTTGGAGATGAAATCTTTTTTCCTCTAGACGTAAAAAGTGCCCCCTTGTCCTCAGTGTTGACCGTAAAGTGAATAACTCAACACCAAGTTTATTTAAATTTAAGTCTACACTTGAATTAAAATATATAGCTTTTTTATTAGAACTTCAAGGAAAAAAACATGTATTAAATAATTCACACCACACATAAATTAGAGCAATTGATACCAGAACAATTCCTGTATCTGCAGAACAACTTTTTATAATAAGTCCCTATCATACCACTCCACCTTGGGGACAGCAGCATAAAATGCAGATAAATCCCATTTAGCACAAATACTAGGTCACTAAAACTTGACAGCACTTACGACCTAAGATGGGTCCCGATTGATCTTTCCTCTTAACCAATATATCCACTTTCAAAGACCATTACAAAACAACTTCTACAAGCTCAACAAATATGAAAACAAACCCTAAACATTGTATGGAGGACAGGTGGAAACTTCACCCAATACAATTTAGGTATTTGACTAATGCCACTAACCTCCCTTGAACAACCTCTGAAGCCCCTCCCTGCTCAGCCCACCAATGAGGTAAGCTCTCTTAACTTTAATTGTTTGCTCATACTGTGTGAGTAGAAAAAGTAATATGGGTGGAAAGTTAACTAGGCTGCTGCATTACTTTGTAGCAGGGAGTGATTTTGCATAGAATTTCTTTGAGTCATTACAGTTTGCACTCAGGAGGCCCTCTCACCTTATTGTAAAGTAATTTCCTGTCTGTAAGCAAATTGGAGCTGTGATAAGCCGACTCGTGTGATCAATGCTGATTTAGATCAGTGGTAGGTCCTGGCATATATTGAATACAAACTGGATAAATACTAAAAAAGAAGTGATAAATCAGACATCTAGTGAAGACTTGTCTGTAACATAAGAAGCACTCTGGTTTAAGCTGAAAACGTATAGTAAAAATGTCACCCATTACAGGATAACAATAGTAAATTAGTTCTTGCCCCAAGTTCCCCTATCTACAGTCACTGCCATCTACCATCACTTACATTACTCTACACTACTGTATTCATCAATCCCTTCCTAACTGGTACCTGTGTTACCTCTACACAGATCATTTTTATGGGGCCTCGGTAGTAATGAATAATCACATTGTTGTTGATTGTAAGAACATTTTAATTTTTTTTACTGAAGCATAGGAAAATCCAGTTAACAGCATGACTTAAAGTGATTGTAAATGCTAATTTTTTTAATCCCCCCCCCCCAAGTGCCCATCATAGCAAGCCATTTGTTATGGGAGCACTCATGCATGCCTGCTCCAGAACTCCGATCTGTGTGTCCATTGACACACAGAGTGCGGTTTGGCCCCGCCCCTCACACCCTCTTCACTGGCTGTGAATAAGAGCAGCAGGACCCAATGACTCCCACTTCTGTGTCTGAGCCAATGAGGAGGGAGAACCTTTGCTCTTGTGCATATTGCTGGATCGAGATCAGAGAATGCATTAAAGTAAAAAAACTTCTGCCTTTAGCGTCAACTTCTGCAATACAGGAATGATCAGTTTCATTACAGGCACTCCACTACCTCTTTGAGGCCTAATATTTTAGATATACTCTGGGGATGCCTTTCCACACTATCTCTCCTTATGGGAGTATTACATACACTCCATGTTGGAACAAGATAAATTATAAGGTGATCCTCCAAGATGGGTGATGCTATTTAGCAATTAAACAGCAATTTCTTGGTCTTCTCTTGAGGCTTCTCTCTCAGCATCTGTGCAGCTCCCACTGCTCTAACTGTCCACCACCAACTATTGATTTTCCTGCTCTTACATCCTCTCTTTCCTAATTGGAACAATGCTTATCAAGCATTCGAGAGAGCAGCATGTTAGCATACATTTCTCAGGGAGCAAAATTTCTCCCCTTAAAGGGTCTCTTACAAGTTTCCAATTTCAGCTCCGCATAACATACATATATATATATAAAATATTACATAAAGTATTTTCAAATATAGGCAAATGCAGTCTTAGTAAATTTAGCAAAAATATGTGCAATAATTACAAAATTCATGTACTCCACATTTCCAACAAGGAACCATTTCCAATAAATCAAGCTAGCACTCTTCAATAACAATATGCACTACTAAGTGATGCTTTATTGTTAGGCACCAGGAGCTCGATGCTAGAAGTCCCCTTGCACACCAAAGCTGGCCGTACATGGTTACATTTTTCATGCAAGCATTCCTAGAAAAATAATTTGTTAAAACACATTTTCTTTCCTTCATTAAGTCATCTAATTTTATTTAAAAGCCTGAAAAATTTTGTCCAGACCTGAAATTTTAATGGAATTCCAAGTTATTAAAAAATACTTGATTACAATAGGCACAATTTTTTCCCAACAAAAAAACACATTTGTAAAGGCTGTTTGTCAATAGAAATGTCAGCTCTAAAGGCCTGTACACATGATACGAAAGTCGGAAGTAAAATTGCGTCCGACGAACGATATGCCGATTTTCTGATCGTTAGTACGGTGCTTTTGACAGCCGATTCTGATTTTTCGTACGACAAAAGCTGGATGTGCAGACTATAAAATTATTGTCGGATGTGAACACAACGTCCGATTTTCGTTTAATTAGTATGGTTTTCGTACAAAAAAAAATCGTAAGAGCAAGACTATGCATGCTCAGAAAAGAAAGAATACATACAAAACTATTCAACACATTATGTCACTTCTGAAGTTGAATTCTGTTGTACGAGAATTTTCGTATGGTGAGTAACCTCTTCACTTTTGACATGAGACTAGCATGCAACAAAAAACAGATGAACAGTTGTCCGAAAATCTGATCATGTGCACGAGCCTTAAGTCCTAACTCACTTCCACCCATTTCATTCCAAAATGCAGCATGTGATCCTTAAGTATGTATAAAGATACATGCACTGGGAATTGTGAGTGGATGCATTTTAGTTTTTACTTAAAGTGGGGTTCCAACCTGACAAAAAGAAAGTAATTCCCCGTACACACGGTCGGACTTTGTTGGGACATTCCGACAACAAAATCCTAGGATTTTTTCCGTTGGATGTTGGCTCAAACTTGTCTTGCATACACACGGTCACACAAAGTTGTCGGAAAATCCGATAGTTCTAAACGTGAAACACGTACGTCGGGACTATAAACGGGGCAGTGGCCAATAGCTTTCATCTCTTTATTTATTCTGAGCATGCGTGGCACTTTGTCCGTCGGATTTGTGTACACACGATCCGAATTTCCGACAACGGATTTTGTTGTCGGAAAGTTTTATCTCCTGCTGTCCAACTTTGTGTGTCGGAAAATCCGATGGAAAATGTCCGATGGAGCCCACACACGGTCGGAATTTCCGACAACACGCTCCGATCGGACATTTTCCATCGGAAACTCTGACCGTGTGTACGGGGCATAAAAGTCAGCAGCTACAAATACTGTAGCTGCTAACTTTTAATATAAGGACACTTACCTGTCCAGAGTCCCGCAATGTTGGCACCCCAAGCTGATTCATCCATTGCCTTCAAGTGCAGGTGCTGGCATTGCTAGTAAGGGAAACCGGCAGTGAAGCCTGTAGGCTTCACAGACAGTTTTAAACTGCAGATGCGTGAGTAGCACTGCGCTTTCCTAATGGTCCCGACATCTTCTGGGACACACACAGGTCCCAGAAGGGAGGGGGGGGAGGTGGAGGGGTCGATCCAAAATGCAGAAGTGACATACCTTGCCACAGCGAGGTATGACGGAAGTCAAGCTGCAAAAGAAAATACAAAGTACAAAACAATTAAAAAAAAAAAAAAAACGATATCCAAAAGTGTGTGTGTGTGGGGGGGGGGGACTATTGTTCAAGACCTAGTTCAATTTTAGCCTGGAACTAAAGTGTTTGTAAACCTCAGTCATAAAATCTGAACAAAGGACATATCCAGTATCTATAGTGTTTACTTTTCTTTCTCTAAAGCTCTAAGTGCCATTTCTCTCTGGTGCTTTGTTCCTCTGTTATCAGTATGTCTTACTTCTGAGAAGTTTTCCCGATGCATGAGATACATTTGTGATGGGGAGGGAGCTCAGCACACAGCTTAGTATCAGTCTGTTCAGAACACAGCACTGTATCCCTCCTTCTCTCCTGTTTGCTGTGTGGAGGGGTGTCTGTTTTTCCCCCAATCAGCTCTCACAGAGTGTAACTGCAGCTCTCCGCCTCCTCCTCTGTGATGTTAAAGATGGAGAAGGACTTTAAAATGGTTCTGCCCCTTTGAAGGGGTGTAGGGAAGAGAAGACTGCAGATAAACAAATAAAACCTATGTAGGAAGATTTGTTTAATCTCTGTGTATCACCTGAGGCCAATCACTTCACTGGGTATATAAGAGTGTTTACAACCACTTTAAATCACCCCTGTTCAATACAAGTAGTCATACAGCCAGAGGTAATTTCAAGAAATGAGTTGAGACGAGAAGATAAGAAAATGCCCCAAACCCATTTTTTAAGGCAAGTGTGTAGAATGTGACCTGATAAGTTTCATGCAATAAATGAAGTGCTGCATACATTCCCTGGCCAAACATTTTGCTTGCAGCTATTTCTAAAGGTCCTCAAACACCCTAGAAATAATGTACTGTAATGTTTAACAAGCAGCCCGATATCTAATAAAGCAGCAAATTAGGTAAAAATAAATTCATCTGTTTTAAAGAAGAATAACAGTCTCAAAATATGGAATAGATGGAGGGAGTCTGGTGCAGTCATGTACACAAAAGCCATTAAGTGTTTTATAGCACTGCAGTGTAAAGCTCAGACTTGAAATATAAATTGTCACTTCAAGAAATACTGACAGCCTCAGGCTGTAATAATGTACAGAATGCCTTTCAAGAGCCACACAAAGGTAATTTTTATTCCCTCACAAATGCCGCTTTATTGTAAGTAGCAAGATGATCATGTGACTGCATATTACAACTCAATCCCAAGGAAGCAACAATATGTTTAGAGGCTGCTTTCAATTCTATAATATACGCTCAAATAATACATTCATATTTCTAGGAGTTATCTGAAATCAACTTATTTTGAACACAATGTTAAATTAAACTTGTTCTTTGGTAATATCAGGTGAAGTATTGTTCCTGTTGTATAGCAAGTACAAAACTTGTCAGTTGCTGCCTTTACTGTGTGTTTCCAGAACACCCTCTTATGCAAATATGTCATTTCTTAAGGCTAATACTGGAAGAGGGTGTAGACAACTTCCATGTAACCTTGCTAATCTGCTGTTCAGTCACTTGGTTTTTTGCAAAGCTCTGAGATGTAGCAACACAATTGTCCCAGATGGGCAGGAAAAGCTGCTGTTGATCTATTACTTGTGGTTCCATAGATGAGCAGGCATGTTGTTACTGGTAGTCCCACAGACCAACAGGCAAGCTAATATATTACTTGCAGTCCCACAGCTCAAAAATACAAAGCAGCTCTGGTTCTTGTAGTTCCACAAACACAAGCTCTCTTCTTACCTTATTCTTGCACAGGAGAGTGTTATAGGAATCAACTGGTCACACCTGCTGATTAATATCATCAACTAAATGGCTAGTCCCTTGTCAGCCTGACTCTCTGTCTCTCATTCATGCTACAGGCAGTTAGAGTAGCACCTTTCCCTCTTGCCAGGCTACAATCAGAAATAATTACTCCTCTCCCCTTGACTACCGTATTTATCGGCATATAACATATGCCGCCGTATAATATGTGTCGGAGTAAAACACGCACACCAATTTAAGAGGGAAGTTTCAGGAAAAAAACTTATTTTTTTTAAATTAACCACTTTGAAGCAAAATAATGGTCAGTGAGCATCAATGTAGCCTGATTAGTGCCCATCCCCAGCCTCAATGCAGCCTAATCTGTGCCCATCTGCAGATTCAGTGCAGCCTGATCTGTCCCCATCTGCAGCCTGATCTGTGCCCATCTGCAGCTTCAGTGCAGCCTGATCTGTGCCCACCTGCAGCCTGTTCTGTGTCCATCTGGAGCCTGATCTGCGCCCATCTCCCCCATCAATGCAGCTCACCATCTCTCATAGAAAATCATCGAGCCATCATCTGTTTACTCGGCTCTCAGTCAGCAGTCACATACACAGTCCCGCCGCCGCCATCGGCATTGGACCAGCTCCTGTGATAGACAGAACACTGGTCCAATGCCGGTGGCGGAGGCGGGACGGTGTGTGTGACGTGCGAGCCGAGTTAGAGCCGAGCGGAGAGCCGAGTGGAGAGGAGATGATGGCTCGTTCCCCTCTGAGGTACGTTGTCTGCGTATAACATGCACCCATGATTTTCTCCTTATTTTCAGGGGGAAAAAGTGCATGTTATACGCTGATAAATACAGTCCACTAGTCCACTACCTGCCCTGACCCTTGCTTTTTGTTCCTGACTATCCAAGTCTACTACCTGCCTTGACCCTTGACTTTATTCCTGGCTAGCTGAGTCTGCTCCCAGCCTTGACCCTTGGCTTTTTCCCTAAGTCCACTGCCAGACCTAACCTCTGACCAATACCTTTTCTTCTGTGTCTGTAATCAGCTCTGTCCTTTGGAATGTCTCCACAGTGTACCTAGTGCAGACCTATTTCCTGGCACCTTCTTGTCTTTAAAGTGGAAGTTAACTTCCATGCATGACTTTTACCTTTAGGTAAGCCTATAATAAGGCTTAGCTATAGGTAAAGTAAATATCTCCTAAAAGAGCTCCCGCGTGCATGTGCAGTCACAGAGCTGGAGTCCGCTTAACTGAAAGCAAGACAGGTGAAGATGCAAGCGGCCTCCAGATCTGACATCTTAGCACAGGAGGGCTTCGTTTTTAAAGTGGATGTAAACCCAAATTTTTTTTTATCATAATGTAGAGTATAAGATTTCCTATCATTTGAGCCTAGTCTTGCCACAAAGAGTTAATCCAGCTCTGAGCAATCCTCTTTTATTGTTCAGTGAGATAAAACTTGACAAACAGAGAAAAACTTTGTCAAATCCTCCCCCTTACTGTGAGTGACAGGTGATTTACATATCTCGTGCACTAGCCTAAGACATGCAGTATTTTTTAATTCCCTCCCACTCCTTTCTTCAGCAGCTCTGCAAGGATTGGCTGTTCCTCACCTCAGCATGATTTGGCATGCTGAAGTCATGTGGTTACTTTCCTGTCTTTTCACTGGATGTTAGAGATCATAGCAGAAGTTCAGTGTAAGAAATACACAGGAGAAAATGCATATTGACAAGGAGTGTAGAGGTGGGCGGGGAGTCTACTCACATCATGACTCCACCCACCGAGCTCCAGACAACAGACCCCCCCAACGGAATCTGCAGTTTTTCGGGTCTCATACCAGACAGAGGGGAGACATTTGACAGGTAAAGATACATGCAGGAGGAATGTATATCCTTATAGATAACCCCTATGGCAGTAGTTTAGAAAGGATGACATTGGGTTTACATCCACTTTAAGGTAAGTTTAACATAATGTGCTAGTACATTATGCCTTTACCTTGCAGGGTAGAAAAAAAACAAAAACCTCCAGCAGTTTACAACCACTTTAAGTCCCTGGTCTTCACTAAAGTGTACCTTGGGGGTTACAAACCGAGGTCAGCAGCATGCAGTGAAATCCACCTCCATCAACAGAAGCTCTGGTGAATACCAACTGACCCTGATTCCTCGCCCTGGGGAATCCTGCGTTACCTGCTCACACATGGGACTATCTGCCCAGTGACACTCTGCTCTACTGTGAACACTTCTTGGGTAAGCCTACTATCTCTTTTAGTGGGTATCCCTTACAGTGTAGATAAAGGACCCATGCCAGCACGGTCACCACCTTGACAATGATATGGTAACTTATTGTGCATGCTACTTTACTACAGTACAGCTACTCTAGGCTGCACTTCTGAATTGGACTACAAACACATCCTACTATTTTCAAATGTATTACAGAGAGTGGCATTGCTTTGTAGTTCACAAAGTATAGCTGGGTAAGCCTATAACATTATTTGAGATTTCATTTAAGTGGTTACAAACTTACTAGATTTTTGCAATATATTCAATTTTTTTCTTAGGTTTAAATATACTTCAGGCAAAACCTTCCTACCTCCTGTCTACATTACATGTGTCAAGCAGAAAAGGAAGTGGGGACAAAGTCATATAATGGGGACATAGACAGAAAAAAAACACAACCTCTAGTAGTGTAAGGAAGGTTTAGAACTTTTGTGTAAAATGTGTGTTTGCGCCAAACATCCAGATAAGTTAAAATAACTTTTATATTTCTATTAAGCTGATTATGTATTTAAAGAGAAAACTGTTTCATGGCAGTAAATTTGTTTTATTAGAAAATCAGTGCTTGCTGACAGTGGAGCTTACAATCTATTGTCCTTAACTACGTAAGGACCGAGCCTCTTTCTGAGATTTGTTGTTTACAAGTTAAAAACATTTTTTTTGCTAGAAAATTACTTAGAACCCCCAAAGATTATAAATTTTTTTCTAATACCCTAGAGAATAAAAAGGCGGTAGTTGCAATACTTTCTGTCACACCGTATTTGCACAGCAGTCTTACAAGCGCACTTTTTTTTGGAAAAAATACACTTTTTTGAATTAAAAAAAAGACAATAAAGTTAGCCCAATCTTTTTATATTGTGAAAGATAATGTTACGCAGAGTAAACTGATAACCACCACGCTTCAAAATTGCGCCCGCTCGTGGAATGGCGACAAACTTTTACCCTTAAAAATTTTCATAGGTGACGTTTAAAAAAATCTACAGGTTGCATGTTTTAAGTTACAGAGGAGGTCTAGGACTAGAATTATTGTTCTCACTCTACCAATCCGGCGATACCTCACATGTGTGGTTTGAACACCGTTTTCATATGCGGGCGCTACTCACATATGCGTTCGCTTCTGCGCGCGAGCTCGACGGGACGGGGCGCGTTTTAAAAAAATATATGTATTCTTATTTATTTTACCTTTTATTTTTTATTTTTACACTGTTTTTTTTTTTTTTTTAAATGTGTCACTTTTATCCCTATTACAAGGAATGTAAACATCCCTTGTAATAGAAAAAAAGCACGGCAGGACCTCTTAAATATGAGATCTGGGGTCAAAAAGACTTCAGATCTCATATTTACACTAAAATGCAATAAAAAAATAAATGAAAATTTTGTCATTTAAAAAAAAGAAAAAAAAAAAGGCCCTTTAAGAGCTTTGGGCGGAAGTTCCGCCCTACATTGATATGGAGACGAGTAGGGGCCATCTTCCCCTCATTCATCTCCATGTCAGGCCACAGGAAGGATCCGATTGGAGGGCACCGGATCACGGCGGGAGGGGGGCCTCTCCCGCCTCCGATAAAAGTGACCTTTTAGCTAATCCGCCGCAGAGACCACTTTTATCCTAAACTGTACCGCTCACTGAAGAAGAGGATTCCTGGGTTATGGCAGCTAACTGCTGCCATAACAACAAAATCCTCAAAGTACCAACGTATAATGACGGTGGGCAGTCAGGAAGTGGTTAATCTCTACCACAGCCATAAAGATAAACAAGTTGTATTTCTTCATATTTGTATTGGCAAAGTAACTGTGTTCATGCTTACAGTTCTTTAGAACGCAAGCATACATTCATATATATTAAATGAACTTAAAAAGCAATGTTTGAAGCATGCATTCAATTAAAAATTAAAAGGAAAATACGCTTTAATTCGTTGTTGACCAAGTTGCAAGTCTAATGTTTTTTCAGTTTAATTGTGTTGATATTGCCATTGTACAACTGATTAAAAATCAACATTTCAGCAATTAATAAGTCAGCTGAAAAAAGGGAATCTAGCATGGATGACTCAGAAATCCTTACAGATGCAGCAAAAATTATTTTTGCTTCCCTTTTCAATGATTAACAAATCAGTTACGCCATGAGAGATGATGCTTTCTTTAGAAGGAAAATAAATGGGGGCTTAATTAAATCTCTCATAATATTAAGGGAAAAAGACTCTCTTTCCAGCCAATAATTTAGGTCTGTTTGAAGTTTCACACTTGGAACATTGAATATTAATTATCATTTTCTTTTACTTTGCGAGGGTCAGATATAGCTTGAGACCAACATTATATTTTGCCACTAATAGCTGGGTGATTGTGCTCTACCCATGCCTACAGGGAGGGAAAAAAAAGGCTTGGGCAGAGCACATTGTAAGATACACTCACAATATTCTTTGATAGCTGGTACAATTTAAAGATCAAAAGGCAGCTCCTATTTTATCAAGTGAAGAGATGAAGGAGCCAATCAAAATTAGCTTTATTGCTGATTTTTGTCGATAGGACAAACTTAAAAGTAAGTGATATTCACTTTTTTGGATGCAGAGTTGTTCGAAGTAGAGGTGTTTTTTTTTTTTTGGGGGGGGGGGGTGTTGGACATTCTGGACAGAGAGATTGTCCACGCTTGGGATTGCAGATCTTTGTAGGGTGTAGAAATGTATGTAAAAGTCTCTCACCTCAAGCTACTGTCAAATTGTCAAATTGCTCATTTGTATAACATTACCAAATATTGCTTTTAGCAGTGTATATCCACTGAATGGAAAATTTCACACTTTCCAGTTAGGTCATCAAACTTGGAAGCGCTAGAGGTAGGTATGATTATGGTTGAAACGTATAAAGAATACTCTGATTTTCAGCTTAAATCTGCTAAAAGAATTTCTGGCTAAGCAAGGCATATATGTCGAAGAAGATCCACTGGATGGAGAGTATAGGACTGAAATACCATTCAAGATAAAAATGAATACATAAATGGCTGATTGTGCCTATGCCTGCTGTAAAGGATATAAGGGATTTCTCATTATATACTGTAAGCCATTGGAACAGACAGGATTTCCTTAACATAGTTGTGGTTTCAGTGTTAGCACTCGCAGTGACAAGGAATGATGGACACCGTGGTAGTCCTAAGTGAATCATCCATCTCAACATTTCATCCGATCTCCCACAGACAAAACTGTTTTTCATTTTTCAGGAATACTGCATTCCTTACAACATGATACAGCCTTGTTCAGTAAAGCAAAGACTAAAGGGAACTTGTGAGGGAGACAAATGTAAATTGCCACTATCACAATCCTGTCATCCTAATCCTAACCTGAAAGAAGCATGCAGGATATCATTTCAACCTTTCGGACTTCAATGCCTGGCCTATTCTGCTGATGATGTGAAGTGTTGTTTGCTACAGAATGTATGCTCCAGCATCTGAACATATAACATAAGGTTTTACTGTCTAGCAATTTTTTTTGGAGTTTAGTTTTATTTTAAAGTAGAACTATAGCCAAAACTTTTTTTCATTTTGGATAGAGCAAGGGAGGGTTTTAACTAGGGTTGTCCCGATACCACTTTTTCAGGACCGAGTTCAAGTACCGATACTTTTTTTCAAGTACTCGCCGATACCGAATAGCGATACTTTTTTTTTATGTCACGTGACAGTGTTTTTTTTTTAGTTTTTTTTTTAACAGTGCTTTTTTTCTTTTTTTTTTTTTTTTTTTTTGGGGGGAGGTGGGGGGGGGGGGGGGGGGGTTGAACGGTGTATGTGTGTGTTTTGTTTTGTTTTTTTTTTTAAATTTACAATTTTTATTTTTTACAATAATTTTTTTTTTTTTATTCTTTATTGCAATATGTGTTTTTTTTGTTTTTTTTTAATCAGCCCTGTTGGGGGGCTTTGGTGAGATATCAGGGGTCTTAACAGACCTCTGATATCTCCCCCTTGAGACAGAGAAAGAGACAGAGGATAGAGATTCCCCAGTCCCTTTCTCTGCAGCCTCAGCTGCACTGAGAATGAATGGAGAGAAGACAGCGGCTCCTCTCCATTCATAAACTGACACATAGTAATCACAAGAGATTACAATGTTTCAGTTATGTGAATGGACAGAGTCAGCTGACTCTGTCTATTCACAAAGGAAGGAGGAGGAGGACGGCGGAATGGAGGGGGAGAACGGAGGGGAGAACGGAGGGGGACAGAGAAGGAGGGGGGAACGGAGGGGACAGCGGAGAGGCACAGAGGAGGAAAGAGGAACGGAGGGGGACAGCGGAGAGGCACAGAGGAGGAAAGAGGAACGGAGGGGGGCAGCGGAGAGACACAGGGAAGGAAAGAGGAACGGAGGGGACAGCGGAGAGGCACAGAGGAGGAAAGAGGAACGGAGGGGACAGCGGAGAGGGACAGAAAAGGAGAGAAGAACGGAGGGGGACAGCGGAGAGGCACAGAGGAAAGGAGGGGGCATGGAGGAGGATGCAGTGACAGTCAGCGGTGAGCGATCACCGCTGTGTCACTAAAGCAGCTGAAAGCCGCTGGGGGAGAAGCTTGTATCTCCCCCATGCGCCGATCACTGCTGACTTTTAGGTATCGGGGAAGCATCGGGAGCATTTGCCCGAGTACAAGTACTTGGGCAAATGCTCGGTATCGGTGCCGATACCGATACTAGTATCGGTATCGGGACAACCCTAGTTTTAACCTCTGTCAGATTTTCTTTTGCCATCTGTGTCCCATTGTGGAGATTTTCATTCACTTCCTGTCCCATTGCCAAACAGAAATTGAGAGGAAATCCCTACAAATTAAAGCAGAGTTCCACCCAGAAATGGAACTTCCGCTTATCCAGTCCCCCCCCCCCCGGTGTCACATTTGGCACCTTTCAGGGGGGAGCAGATACCTGTCTAATGCAGGTATTTGCTCCCACTTCCGGCAAAAGATCACTGCAGTATCCGAGGCCATCTACGCCATGTCCGGCCCCTCCTCCGCCCCCCCCACACAGGTCCCAGAAGACAGCAGGGACAAGTCAGAATGCGCAGTTTGACTCGCACATGCACAGTAGGAAAACAGGCTATGCAGCCACAAGGCTTCACTTCCTTATTCCCTTACTTAAGATGCCGGCGTCTCCAACCGGAGCCGAGGGGATGCGTTGGCTTCGGGTGAGGACATCGTGGGCGCCCTGGACAGGTAAGTGTCCTTATTTTAAAAGTTAGCAGCTGCAGTATTTGTAGCTGCTGACTTTATTTTTTTTTTTTTGCAGGGAGAACTCCGCTTTAAGGGAATTCCTTGGGGACCCCCAGTTGGAAGATTTCCCCTCTATTACTTTTCTAGAGAAAATGCAAAATGTTGAATATTCTTTACTGTCACTTTCAATGATAATGGTAAAGGGAACAAATAGGGAAGTTGTATCTCCTTAACTGAGGCACAGGCAGGAATAAAAGCCGACAGGTGTTCTAATCCCTCTGTACTCCAAAAAAAAAAAATTGTCTTTGATGTTTTATTCCCCGTTTCCTTAATGACATTTTAAACAAATTACCAAGAGTTGAACTAAACAAATGGAAAATTGATTATATAATATGGGTTTCATTATTTAAACAAAAAAGTAGGAGGGTGGGGAACAAAAGAGAAAGTAGTACCCCAAGAGGAATCTGTCATATTGAAAACGTTAGCATTTCCTATAAGCCAAGTCATTACATATAAATGCTCATTGTAGGTATGAATGATATTAATCATCTTTGATCCCTCCATGTATGCGTTGAAAGCCTGTAGGTCTATTAAGTAAAGATAAGTACATTTTGAATTTTAAATACAAAATAATCTTGTCCAAATTAGATGTTTGCTAAATATAAATCTGGTAATCTATATTATGAATGTGGATATTTCCAAATCAGTTTGCAAGTCTCTAGGCAACAACAGATATAGTTAAAAAAAGAAAAGTAAGACTGTGACCTGTAGCAAACAAACAGATTATTATTTCTAGGTAATATTTGTATTTGCTATGGATATGGCATGTTTCTGTCTTTCATGTTTTTTAAATCAACCCCAGTGTCTAAGCCTACCGTAAAGAGAGGAAGACTAACATGTCCTTACAAGAACTACCAACAGGACATCTGTGGTATAGCTCTCACCACTCATCTAAACAACTTCATCTTGGATATCTTGTAATAACCTGAACCTGTGTAAACACTGCCATAAGCTTTGTTGTTGTAGAAAGACTTGTTTTTTATTAAGTTGATGTTACATTTATTTTATTGGAGGGCAGCCGGTCAGTGACTCACTGTTGTAAAGCTGTTTACATGTTAGATAACCACTAACTAATCACTGTTGTACATGTTAGAGAATCACTCAGATCTGAAGAGCTCTATGCCAACCTGTAACTATGTGCTTTGGAACTGCTATGCTAACTGCTATATGTTTATAGTCAAAAACATGTTAATATTCTGAGGTTTAATAATATAGTTTTCAAAGATACTGATGTTCAAAGAGTAACAAAATGTATAACCTATGTTTATTTCTAATCTAGTGACATGGACACTGTGACTGGTCATTAAAACAGGACACTGACTTTTATTAAGAGGAAGCATATGAGAACAAACAGGCTCCTTTTGTCACTTATTAAAGCAGAGTTTCGCCTGGGATTTTTTTTTTAAGTCAGCAGCTACAAGTACTGCAGCTGCTGACTTTTAATATAAGGACACTTACATATTCAAGGAGCCCGCAATGTCCTCACCCAAAGCCGACCCTCGGCTCCAGGTGCAGACGCAGACATCCTTACTAAGGGAAACAGGAAGTGAAGCCTTGTGGCTTCACAGGCTGTTTCCTACTATGCATGCGTGAGTCGCGCTGCATGATCTGAATGGTCCCTGCTGTCTTCTGGGACCTGTGTATCTCCCAGAAAACAGCAGGGTGGAAGGAGGAGGGGTCAGACATTACCTAGTTTGCCACACAAAGTGTGTCTATGCCCGGAGGTGGGAGCAGATACCTGGATTTGACAGGTATCTGCTCCCCCTCCCCCCTGAAAGGTGCAAAATGTGGCACCGGAGGGAGGAATCCGATCAACGGAAGTTCCATTTCTGGGCGGAACTCTGCTTTAAACACATAAAATAAAATGTGCTCAATGGTTTAGTAAACAAACCAAAAAAAAAAACAAATGAGAGAAGCTCATTGTTAGGATTTGCAATGTATACACATGAAGACTAAAATCAGTAAAGTTGTTCAATTGGTTCACATAAAAAATTCTATCACTGAGTGAAAAGTTATCTGACACAAATAGTTTTTTTTTTTTTTCGAGCTACAAAATCATTGGATCATATAAAATCAGTATTGGATTGTTTGCACTCCTCTGCAAACAGGTTCCTCTATGTGTTGTAAATATCCTTGTGCTTTTCTTCAACCCAACTAGCAAATAACAGCAGTTTTTAATAGCTTACAAATTCTACTTGCAAGGTTTAAATAATTATGCTATCAAATTTCAAAATTTTAGATAGTAATAGATTAAAGCCGGGTACACACTACAGTTTTTTTTTTTTTTGTGCAATGCTACGGGTTGCACGAAAAAAACCTGTCAGCTCCGGTCGGACCCGCTGTACTAACCATTCAAGGTTAGTTCAGCGATCTCCCTCATCGAGCTGTTGTGTTATGACAGGGGGATGGCCCCCCCTAGAACACTCCAATCAGCGATCTCTGCCATTGGCTGAGAGCGCTGATCAGGAGTCGGTTGGATGCTTGTTTTCCAGCATGCATGTCCAACAGAAGTCGGCCAAACAGCTGCCTTCTGTTTGACAGACCGACATACACAGGGGCAGGTATTTTTTGAACCGGTAAATGTCTCCTGACATTCTGCCCGTATGTACGGGGCTTAAAAGACAATACTATGTTCTATGGAAAAATAGCTGTAGATTTTCATTCAACGTTACATAGTTACATAGTAGGTGAGGTTGAAAAAAGACACAAGTCCATCAAGTGCAACCTATGTGCGTGATTATGTGTCAGTATTACATTACATATCCCTGTATATTGCGGTCTTTCAGGTGATTATCTAATAGTTTCTTGAAGCTAACAATGCTCCCCGCTGAGACCACCGCCTGTGGAAGGGAATTCCACATCCTTGCCGCTCTTACAGTAAAGAACCCTCTACGTAGTTTAAGGTTAAACCTCTTTTCTTCTAATTGTAATGAGTGGCCACGAGTCTTATTAAACTCTCTTCTGCGAAAAAGTTTTATCCCTATTGTGGGGTCACCAGTACAGTATTTGTAAATTGAAATCATATCCCCTCTCCAGCGTCTCTTCTCCAGAGAGAATAAGTTCAGTGCTCGCAACCTTTCCTTATAACTAAGATCCTCTAGACCCTTTATTAGCTTTATACATGTATATCTTTTAGCTCAGATAGAAAGACATCCCAAAGAAAACGAATAACTGTTATGGATGTATGCCATAGCTAGCACATACATATCAAAAACATGCAGATAATGGATTTTGCAAGTAAAAATATGTAGTAGGAGCAGTGTATTGATATCACAGTGTATGATATAAATAATAGTTTTTTTCCTTTGATATTTTTAATGTCTTACCTGCAGATATTCACTTCAAAACAAAATCAAATAAGTAGGTTTTTAAAGAAATAGTAAATCTTGACAGTGTTTTCATTGATAGAAGCTATTGTAAAATCTCTATCAATGAAGGAGGGGGTAGAAAGGGTGAGCCTAGTTGGCACTCTTGATACTCAAAGTTTTTGCATTAAAAAATGCCTGCTGCTTTAAATTGTATTCAAAGTTTATATACAGCTGTTTAGCTATTAGTGGACACTGCTGTCTACATGTGAGAGCATGCATCTCATATCGGTCTTTAATGACTGCTATGAAAATAAATTACATGCCCTGCCCTGCTTAAAGTATATTATATTTTCTAACTTTAGAGTGTGTGTTATGACAGATGATTCAAATCAATAGATTTCCTGCAATTTAATTGACTTTTTAATTCACCTTTATCATACAATAGAGCTTTAGTAATAATGACACAAATTGCTTAAATTTAAAACAGTTCAAAAATACAAGTGTTGGATTGTATCAGAAACACGATGAAAAAACATGTATACAAAAATCAATAAAAACAAAACAAATTATTTGATTTTAAGATTGCAATTAATTCAACGATGCAATCAGGCACACCACTGACTTATAAAGTTACTTAGCAATATGGGCTCACCATATGTAAATACAGCTTACTCCTGTTAAGAAACAGATGGGGAATTGGAAAAAAAAAAGTTTTCAGAGACAGAACAGTGGTTACTCTAATTTTTTACTTTAAAATTTAATTAGTCTATAAAATACTTTATTTACTTTTATATGCTACGCAGTTTATATATTATTATTATTATTAAAGCCACCTCTTCCTCAAAGACTGTGAAGAAGGGTAGTGTGTACATTTGTTGGGTCTAAAAGAGTGCGGTCTGTTGACTATAAATATATTGCTTTGGTGTGTCACTGTATAACCCATATGATGTTCTTTCTGAACTAGTGAACTAGATAGTGATACAGTGGTTGTAAGCATAGCTTTTTGTGTCAATAGTGACTATTGTGGCCATGCAGGTGTCATGTATGAGGTTTTTAAAGAAGTAATCTCTTTTTAGTTGGCATTTCTCTAGGAAAGGGTATGAATATGTTGAAAGAAAAATTGACTATAATTTGACATTGCTTTAAGATTGGTTAATGATGAGGAAACATCAGTTTAACATTTCTAATTAAAAAATAAGGCACTTAGAGAAAAAAGCAAAAAGTAATCTGGAGTACCAAATTGGGCATACTGTGTTGGCCATAAATACGGTAGAAAATGATTTGGGGGTACTTATTTCACTAGAGGGATTCCCAGCAGGAGGAAGGAAACCCTGATTCTATTATACACATCTTTAGTTTGATCTACAGTACTGTGAATACTTCTGGAGCCCTTACTTACAAATGCTGTTAATGAGATGCTGAGAAAAGTGTCTAAGGAATAAAAAATATCAAAGAGACTGCAGGAGCTTAATATGTACAGAAGGAAAAGGTGGGACATGAATAAAACATTTAGACCCCTTTCACACTAAGGCGCTTTGCAGACGTTATAGAGTTAAAAATAGCACCTGCAAAGCGGCCTGAAACAGCGGCTCCATTCACTCCAGTGTGAAAGCCGTGCGCTGGCAGGGCATCAGAAAAAACTGCTAAAGCGCCCCTGCCCGTTGAAAACAATAGGGCTGCAGCGGCGTTATTCGCGTGGATTTAACCCCTTTTCGGCCGCTAGTAGGGGTAAAAACTGCCCCGCTAGCGGCCGAATAGTGCTGCTAAAATGATGGTAAAGCGCCTCGAGCCGGGGTGGCTCAGTGTGAAAGGGGTCTAAAATACATCAAGGGTTCGAATAAGGTTCAGAAGAGCAGTATTTTCAATATGAGCATAAGATCAAGAACATAGGGACAAGACCCTGAACTAGCAGAAAAAAGGCCAAAATTAACCCTAGAAAGAATTATTTTACCAAAAGAGTAGTTGATGCTTGGAACAGATATCAAGCAGAAGTAGTGAGTCAGTCAACAGTATGCACAAGCAAACATAGATCTATGATCATACAAAAGTTAAAAAAAAATAAGGGGTATACTCAATGGACTATTTGGTCTTTTTCTGCTGTTACTCTTTTTTATTTCTACTGTATGTATCAGGATTCATGCATAGTAATAGTTATTTCTGAAAAATAGCCCATGTATTTCTAATTTCCTATGGACACCAGTTCTCATTGTACTGATATCATGCTGAATAATCCTCATACCTCATTGTTGTTATGTTTATGGATATACAGTATATATATAACTACTGTAACCATCAGAAACCAATTTAGAAAATAATACAAGCAAGGCTGAAGAAAACTAACAACCTTAAGCATCTCATGTTCCTACTGTGACCATGATAAAAGAAGCAGCACATTGATGAGCTCATCTTTCTGTTATTCTGTTATTAGTGTACTCTCTGCACTGCAACAACACCGATTGATTCTTTGTGCTGCTTCTCCCTCCCCATGTCTAAACTCTGTAGTACAGGAGGCTGATACCAAATCAAAGTCAGGTACTCACACTGCTTGCATTTAAAAAACATGTAAGGATTTAATAATGAATACGGGGCTTTACTGAATCATATACTTTATATCCTGGATGGAATTCAGCCTAAAACTGTGTACGTTACACTTTTCTGTGACTTGAAAACTCTGAAAATTCCCTTTAATAAAAAACTGGCCAATAATATCCAGTATTAGTTAGAGACATGTCAGTGCAAGAACAATTTACGTTTTTTCCAATTAGTCAATAACCACTTAGCAGAGCCATTTCTGAACTAAAATACTGTATATCAACATATATCAAGACGTGGTTATTTGCCTTATTTTTAGCAGGAGCATTAGGTGTTATACTAAACGCCCTCTTGTGTTTCTCACTGTTAGTTTTCCTCTGAAACAGCCAAAAATAGAATCTACCTCCCCATCAAAAATACAGAGACAATTCAGGTTGCCTTGTACACTTCTTCCCTGCTTGATCTCCATGAGACACTCGATGCATTGGTATGCAATAGACATCTTTACATTAGAAGATGGAAGCATGACATGGAATAATTTTTTACCAAGAAGAAAAGAATGCCAGCTTTAACACTGGGATCATATGCTATGAGGGGCTTACAAAGCAAAAAATCATGATATTGATTTTATTCCTTCCAATATATGATGACATTCCTTCTGCCCTGGAAAATTAGTAATATTAAAATTGTACACATGCTCCCCTGACACATTTTTTTAAATTCAGAAACAAGTAGACATTATGGGTTTATAATCACGATCACTAATCACGATCCGTGGTGAGACGGCGGCGTGACACTCCACCACCAACTCCTGTTCTTCAATTTTTACATGCTCTACAATTAGACTCAGCAAGACTGGGGGTTGAACCGCATAGCTTCTTAAGGAACTATAAACGTCCATATACCTTGATGAAATTTACAAGTCTGTCTTTGATCGACAGTATTCCTTATTTCTTCCCCTGCTCTATCCACTTAAATGCTGGGAATTACCATTATCTACTAAGGAGACGGCTGTGGTTTTGCCTTTTACCTCCTCCCCCTTCTTAAGTATAGTCTCTACATTGACTAGGTTTCCTTACTCTATGCTCCTGAAGAAGCGCATAAGGCGCGTAACATGTCGAGCTTATGAGCTTATACAGAATCTGACTGCCACCATCACATAGCGTTTGACTCAACGATATGCACTGTAACTATATAGATCAATAAGCTGTGTTTGTCTCTTGTTGATCCTGCAGTTCCATTGCTTTTTCTATATTAACTTACCTATTGTGTATGGAGTGCATATTCTGTAAACTTTGTATGTCATACCTAGTTTTTATATTTTTTTGTCTTTCCCCGTTTTTTAACATAACATTTTTGAAATAAAAATAATATTTTTTATAATATAGTATCTTTATTGTGCCTATAAAGTCTTGGTGCCTGCCCACACTCTCTTGTTCCCCTAAATTATGGGTTTATGGAATTGCAAAAATATAAGGAGAAAAATGGTTAATCATTAACCCAGCCTTTTCACGAACTTGTCCAATTGAACTAGAGCACATGGTAAAAAAAAAATCACAGCAAACGTTACCTTCAGTCAAAGATGCATATCAAAGTGATCAGTAGATCTAGAGATAAAGGCAGCTAAAGTTATATTCTAAAGGAAAAATGTTCTTACAAAACTACTCCCCTTCACTAAAAGCTGAAAAAACATTATGCTTTGAGTAGGCAAAAACGTATTTTGACTAGAGTTTGTTTTTGGGTTAGATAGGGGTTCTAATTCTTCTTCACTCTATCAGGTTTTATTGTTGTTCATGCCCCCATTGGGGAGATAAATCACCCTAAATGCTTTTCTTGGTGAAATATCATGTAGTAGTAGGAAATTTTCACATAGTTGAGAAAAATCCCACCATCAACAGGACAGATACCCCATTCCTAATTTTCCCCTTGCCTCTTATTCCAGTGAATATTGTGGAAGTCCAGTGAAATACTGGAATGGAATTGTCAATGTTGGAACTGAATGGGACACTGGAATGAAAAAGTTAACACTAGAATGATGGCATTTACTTCTTGCCCCAGTGACAACTTTAAGGACAGGAAGTGAACATGAAATCCTTCAACAGGCACACTGAAAGCAAGAGAACATGTAAACGTTTTTAACCCTTCACTCTAAAACTAGTAAAACATTTCTTAGCTGCAGTTCCATTTTAACAGTTTTAGTCCCTAAATAATTTACTAAACCATACTGTACTTGATCTAAGATAACTAATGAGTCAACTGATTCAATATGGGCATCTTAATTACTCATAAATGTGAGAACCATGGTGATGTCCAGCCCTGATCAATCTGAACACTTATTACTATATTTAGTGGTAAGAAATAACTACTAATATAATTACCACACAAATGAGCCAATGCAAATGAATTTTCTATGCCAAGTGTTTTAAAAAATAATTAGATAAACGATTCAGGGACCTAGATGCACTAAACATTATACTAAATCTTCCAGTATATTGCAAATGTATTTACTAAAACAGTGTACAGTATGTTGAGCAAAGATTGCCTGTACATGTTTATAGCTATTCTAAATTCCTTTGGTGCATGGTAATATCTTTTTTTCTTTTCATTGATTTTTATTGGCATCACAAAGGTATAAACAAAGTTCAACAAATAATACAGAGAAATTAGACCCCAAAGGGCTTGCATTGAAGTTTGTAATTCCTTTTTTTCAAATCAAAATTATATTGATTATATATCAATACAAATGAATACATGTAGTAGGACCCCTTGAGTTCAGCAACCTATTATCTCCTGAAGCACTTAGAAACAGGCTGTGAATGTTATGGATGAATGTCATCTCAGTTTTGGCATCAGTCTTCATTGACCAAACTTAAGGAAAGTCACATTTAACAAGCAACCACATTCATTAAACCTATGAGTCTCATAGGAGATACATAAGAACAGTCTAAACGATTGCTAAAAAGGCTAAAGCAGGAACCAGGTCCAACAAGCAGGTGATAAAACAACCAGTGAAACAGCCTACTTGCCTCCAAGTGGAGATGTCAGGGATGAGTCTTTGGCTGTGTCAGAACGGCTGCAGAGGTGGCACTGTGCTAGGCTCTTCTTGATTGCCAGTGGGAGGAACATAGGCAGTGGTGACGGCCACCACTTGCGGCACTGTGATGGAAGCTGACTGTAGAAAACTGCAGTTTTCCTACATGGAGACACCGGGTGAGGGAGCAGGGAGACCAGCGATGACATCACATGCCACGCCAGAAGTGGCCAGACGTGATGTACTAGGGAGGTTGGAAACCTGGAACGCAAGCCTGTGGAAAAGCCTGTTCTCTGCCGCTTGCTAAAGAAAGCCAATCTCGACCCTAAGGACCCTAACTGCCGCAGACCAATAACTAGCCTCAACGCCATCTCCAAGATTATGGAGAAAGCGGTAGTACAACAGCTACGACGCCACCTGGACACACACCTCCTCCTGGACCCTCTGCAATCAGGCCTCCGCCCAGGCCATGGCACAGAAACAGCACTTCTCAAAATATGGGACGACGCCCTTGAAGCAGCAGACGATGGAGAACAGAGTCTCCTGGTACTGTTAGACCTCAGCGCAGCATTCGACACAGTGAACCACAATACTTTACTTGTCCGCCTCGCTGAAGTAGCAGGAGCTACAGGTTCTGCTCTAAAATGGTTTACATCCTTCTTAGAGAATCGCTCCCAGACAGTGAAACTAGGAACATTCACCTCGGAAACCCAGGCAGTCTCCTGCGGAGTCCCTCAAGGATCACCCTTGTCACCAGTACTATTCAACATATAAATCCGCCCACTTCTCAATATAATCAGCACCAAAGCCAAGAGTCTCGGAGTCATTTTTGACTCAGGAATGACAATGGATGCACAAATAGGATCAGTGGTGAGCGGATCCCTCCATCTCCTCCGCCAACTACGTAGACTCATCCCCTTCATCCCAGAAGAGGACAAAGCGGCAGTTGTGGGAACAATCATCAATTCCCGACTCGACTACGCAAATTCGCTCTACGTAGGACTACCCCAATATCGGCTTGCGCGCTTACAACTCATCCAAAACACGGCGGCAAGACTGTTAACAGGAAAAAAACCCTGGGAATCCATCTCCCCCTCCCTAAAGAGCCTACACTGGCTAACCGTGAAGAAACGGATCAAGACCCTCTGCCTCACCCACAAATGCGTACAAGGAAACGCCCCACCATATCTCCGCGAGAAAATAAAACACTACACACCGAATTGCAGTCTTCGATCAGCTAACCAGAACCTCCTTACCATTCCCAAATACCGCTACAAAGCAAAGGGAGAACAAAGATTCGCAGTCCAAGGACCTCGACTATGGAACGCTCTTCCTACCAACATCCGCATGGAAGAAAACCACCAGGCCTTCAGAAAAAAACTAAAGACCTTCCTTTTCTGAGAAGCTGACATCAGAGAATGCATCCAGCGCCTTGAGGCGATTCAGTTCGCATTTGCAGCGCTTTATAAATCATTCATTCATTCATTCATTCACTTGTGAGGAAGCAGTGGTTTCATTGCAGAGTTCCAACATGCTCTTTATTGAGTTAGACCTGTAGCTCATAACTACTGATTGGAGAGCTTGGATTTAAATCAGTGGGTGGAAGTCAGACCTCTGCAATCAGGTGACTGCTTGTACAGAGAAAGTAAGTCTCCAAACCATGGCCCGCAGGCCAAATCTGGCCCACTGCAAGATTTTATCCAGCCCTCTAATGCAAGAAGGTATTTTGATGGAGACCTTAATGTAAGGGGAGGCTCTGATGAGAACTCTGATGTAAGGGGGATTATTGTGTAAGGGGACTCTGATATAAAGGGAACTTTGATGGGGAAATCTGATGGGCTCAAGTTTATTTGTAATTTCTTTGCTTTGTCTTTTTTCTGCTGGTCTAAATCATTTTATATTTATTACAAAAAACAAAACAAAAACAAAAAACAAGCAGACATATGTATTAATTTACATTTTTAATTTGTTCATTTATACTGGATTTTTTTGGCCCATTAAAATGGCAAAATATATAATGTGGCCCCAGCACTGAAAAAATTGGAGAACCCTGCTCTAAATCATGCTGACAGGGGACAGGCAGTAAAAGACAGCAATAAAAAAAATCTTAACAGATCAAACCCTTCCCCACTCTATCTAACATTTTAAAAGTTTTAAAAGAATTGGAATTGGAATTCTATTTAAACCTATAACACAACTTTAATTGAATACTTTACATTTTCACTTGTCCCATCAACCCCTGAAAAATTGAAATCACAGGATATTCAGCAAACTCATCATAAAATCTGGTAATTGTGGGGGGGCGGGACATATACCAATGAAAAAAATAAATAAATTTCAGACAGGAGTGAGTCTTTTATTATAGCCCAAACATTAAAAATACATAAATCTTTATATAACACCCTTGGGGAATGCTTTAAACCTGCCTATGAAGTGGTGTACTATACGATGGATGTACTTTAACAAAAGTGACACTTCAAAAGAAAATTTTTTTTTTACAAAATGACAGTTCCAATTTCTAGCGTGCTTTTGTTTGGAAACAAAGCAGTCAGAGTATCCTGGGTGACATCATTGACTATTTATGGTCATGGCCCTATATGGTCAATGAAGTTGGCCAGCAAAAAGAAAGGTGCAAGATTACCCCCAAACACAATTCCTAAAGCATGTTTTTTGTGAATGACCCCTGGCTATTCTGTGAATGACCCCTGGCTATTCTCGCAATGTAGTTGCAGCTTATCATAGCTGCAGTAACAGCTAGAGGTCTGCATGGGTTAACAGGCCATTTATGACAATTTGTCTCGCCTGTTCAGCAAACTATCAACAGGTTATGTTCGCTGCGAATCCTGCATCAATGTGAACTTGAATACCATCCCCATCAGCCACACACAACCCTGCCCACTGTTTTTTAAAGGCGTGCATGAGATACAAAGAGGATTTTGTTTACTCAGGGGGAGTAACACTTTTTTTATTCTATGAGGCTTGTGCATCAACTGAATATTAGACCTGTTTAGACGGTCACACTGAAGCCTTTATAGTAGATTAAATTAAATTAATAAAGATGAAAGCTTTTGGAACATGTTAGGTTCTTTTCCAGCATACAAAATTTGTAAAACACCTTAGGCAGGAACCTAATGTGTTCCAAAAGTCTGCATCTTTAATAACTTAGGTTAGCCAATAAGGACATGACTTAATTTATTTCTGAAAAAAGCTGAACATCTAAAGCACTTGTCAAAAATGATTGCTTTTATATATTTTAAAACTGTTTTACTAAGTTTTTCCAATGTTAAATAAGAGGAAGCAAGAGCATGGTCCTAAGCAGGAAAGAGAAATTCTATTTGTAGTTGTACAGATAAAGTGGTTGACAGAGTCTGTGTAGACATTAGGTTGCAAATATATGAAATAGTTCCTGAGATTTAGGTTAATTTGAGCAGCTCGCAGGATGATGTAAATCCCCCGAAATGTCAGTTTTTGTTTAACTTAGCAGTGTAGTAATAATCTAAGATGATTATTTTTGTAGCTGTATTGGTACAATAAAAGATGCAAAAATACTCTTGCGCACATGTGTATTGGCTAAAAGATCCCAAGGGTTCAGGAAGGACTGTGGATTTCGGCCTTGCTGCTCTTAAGGATGGGATTGTCCTAGTATTAGATGAAAAGAAAAAAAAAAAGAGCGCACCAGTCTAGTGCATTATCCTTGACAGATTTATTGATTAAAAATAAGATAAAATCTACTCACAAAGGTCGAAGAAAAAATCGCATTGTATATGGCACAGAGGCGAATAGTTCAGTGGTAGCAGTTTTCCAGGTCCCAGGAAGGAGGCGTATGGACTACTGCTGGCTAACGCGTTTCGAAGGTTACCCTTCTTCATCAGAGCCTTAGTAGTGTTGGTCTCCTGCTGGTTTTTATACATGTGTCCATCCAGACAAGACTGGTCAGGTTAGTTCTGAGGCTCCTCCCTTAATTAGTGGGCGGTCCTCTGAGGAGGGTGGGTCTTGGCTTTGTTGTCATTATTATAGGGCCATAGTGTATTTATTTTTAATGTTATTAAAAAACTTTTTACATTTAATATGATTTTGGTTTAATTTATAGTTTTAGTTGTAATTTCTAGTTACTAGTTCTAGCTCTGGTATTTTAATTTTGATTTTTAATTTTTAATTTCTAATTTTTAGTTTATAATTCATATTTAGATTTAGATTTAGATCAGCGGCCATGCATATAGTCAGGAGTAGGGATGAGCTTCGTGTTCGAGTCGAACCCATGTTCGACTCGAACATCGGCTGTTCGACCGTCCGTCGAATTGCGAACGATATGGGCCGTTCGCGCCAAATTCGTGTGGCGCGTCACGGCCCATAATTCACTGCGGCATCGCAGTGCATTGCTGGCTGATGATTGGCCAAGCATGCACTATGACCCGCATGCTTGGCCAATCACAGCGCCGCCTGAACAGAGAGCCGTAATTGGCCAAAGCCAAGGAGGCTTTGGCCAATTATGGCTCAGGGGATTTAGTACACGCCCCACACTATATAAGGCCGCCTGCACGGCGGCCCTGTGTAGTGTGTGTTCCGGCGTTGAAAGAGATAGACAGAGAGACAGTGTTTGATTTGAGTTAGATAGATTAGGCAGAACAGTCAGTCAGTTAGCTGCACTTACAGTGTATTGTGTATATATATGCATCCCAGGTGTTGCATATATATATATACACTGTATTCAGTTTAGCTAGATCCGTTCCTGTTATCTTCTATCTAGACTATTTACATTCAGTGCAGTGTGTCCTGCTCACAGTGTTCAGCTAGATCCGTTCCTGCTATTTACATTCAGTACAGTGCTTCCTGCTCACAGTGTTCAGCTAGATCCGTTCCTGCTATTTACATTCAGTGCAGTGCGTGCTGCTCACAGTGTTCAGCTAGATCCGTTCCTGCTATTTACATTCAGTGCAGTGCGTGCTGCTCACAGTGTTCAGCTAGATCCGTTCCTGCTATTTACATTCAGTGCAGTGCGTCCTGCTCACAGTGTTCAGCTAGATCCGTTCCTGCTATTTACATTCAGTGCAGTGCGTCCTGCTCACAGTGTTCAGCTAGATCCGTTCCTGCTATTTACATTCAGTGCAGTGCGTGCTGCTCACAGTGTTCAGCTAGATCCGTTCCTGCTATTTACATTCAGTGCAGTGCGTCCTGCTCACAGTGTTCAGCTAGATCCGTTCCTGTTATCTTCCTACTGACAGGCAGGCTTGTCTGGTTACAGTATATAAAGCTACCTGAAGAAAATTACAGGTGTTCTTTTTGATCCTATTAGTACCACGGTCAGGCAGCTAGACTATTTACATTTAGTACAGTGTGTCCTGCTCACAGTGTTCAGCTAGATCCGTTCCTGTTATTTACATTCAGTGCAGTGTGTCCTGCTCACAGTGTTCAGCTAGATCCGTTCCTGCTATTTACATTCAGTACAGTGCGTGCTGCTCACAGTGTTCAGCTAGATCCGTTCCTGCTATATACATTTAGTGCAGTACGTCCTGCTCACAGTGTTCAGCTAGATCCGTTCCTGTTATCTTCCTACTGACAGGCAGGCTTGTCTGGTTACAGTATATAAAGCTACCTGAAGAAAATTACAGGTGTTCTTTTTGATCCTATTAGTACCACGGTCAGGCAGCTAGACTATTTACATTTAGTACAGTGTGTCCTGCTCACAGTGTTCAGCTAGATCCGTTCCTGTTATTTACATTCAGTGCAGTGTGTCCTGCTCACAGTGTTCAGCTAGATCCGTTCCTGCTATTTACATTCAGTACAGTGCGTCCTGCTCACAGTGTTCAGCTAGATCCGTTCCTGCTATTTACATTCAGTGCAGTGCGTGCTGCTCACAGTGTTCAGCTAGATCCGTTCCTGCTATATACATTTAGTGCAGTACGTCCTGCTCACAGTGTTCAGCTAGATCCGTTCCTGTTATCTTCCTACTGACAGGCAGGCTTGTCTGGTTACAGTATATAAAGCTACCTGAAGAAAATTACAGGTGTTCTATCCCAGCTTAGTGCAGCTACAGGCCATTAGTATGTCTGGAAGGCCAAGAAGGAGAGGCAGACAGTCACAAGCCAATAAGAGAGGGCAAGCAGGCTCTGTGTCTAGTGCTGGTCGTGGAGACGGTGCATCCTCATCAGCACGTGGCCATGGGACACGCTTGGCCTTTTTTTCGGCAGCTGGCCGTGTTGAGCCGCAACATGCGGAAGACTTGGTCGAGTGGATGACCAAGCCGTCCTCATCCTCCTCATCCTCTCTCACCCATGCCCAGGGTGCTTTGTCTGGCAAAGCAGCGGCCTCTTCCCTCAGCTCAATGTCATCAGTGACTCCTTCCCTAGCCCCACCATGTCCTCCTGAGGATTCCCTCGAACTGTTTGACCACAGTGTTGGGTACATGCTCCAGGAGGATGCCCAGCGTTTGGAAGGCTCTGATGATGATACTGAGCTCAATGAAGGCAGTAACATGAGCACGGACAGAGGGGGTGCCCAAGAAGGACAGCAATCTGGCAGTCATGCTCCCCCTGCTGCAGCATACTGCCAGGTTTGCTCCAGTGATGAGGAGGGAGGGGATGATGAGGTCACTGACTCAACGTGGGTGCCTGATAGGAGAGAGGAGGAGGAGGAGGAGGAGGAGGAGGAGGAGGAGGAGGTGGCACATCACCAACTAGGCAGGATGCCCTCCAGGGGCCAGCCTAAGGGCAGCACATTGACTGCATCACACCCCAAAGCTCCACATGTGCAGGGCGCTGCAGTCTCTGCGCGTTATTCAAAAAGTTCTTTGGTGTGGGCCTTTTTTGAGACGAGTGCATCAGATCGCACCGCTGCTATTTGCAATATATGTCTCAAGCGTATCTCGCGTGGCCAAAACATCTCCCGCTTGGGTACCACATGCTTGACCAGACATATGTTGACCTGCCATGCAGTTCGTTGGCAAGCGTATCTAAAAGACCCACACCAAAGAACAAAGACGATCTCTCCTTGCTCCTCATCAGCTGAGATTTCCAACCCCACTAGACCTTCAGTCCTCTCTGCGACCTGCAGTGAGAGGAATGAAGGTGTAGAATTAGGTGTGTCACAGCCAAGTACTTATGGGCAATCTGCTTTTGGTACACCGACGTCAGATTGTACCAGGCAAATTTCCCTGCCCCAGCTGCTGCACCGCCGAAAGAAGTTTGCTCCCAGCCATCCACATGCCCAGCGGTTGAATGCTAGCTTGGCAAAATTGCTAGCACTTCAACTGCTGCCTTTTCAGTTGGTAGACTCTGCCCCCTTCCGTGAGTTTGTGGAATGTGCGGTTCCTCAGTGGCAGGTACCCAAACGCCACTTTTTCTCACGGAAGGCGATTCCGGCTCTCTACCGGCATGTGGAAGGCAATGTCCATGCCTCGCTGGACAGGGCGGTCAGCGGTAAGGTGCATATTACCGCTGACTCATGGTCCAGCAGGCATGGACAGGGACGTTACTTAAGTTTCACGGCGCATTGGGTGACTCTGCTGGCAGCTGGGAAGGATGCAGGACAAGGTGCAGTAGTGTTGGAGGTTGTTCCGCCACCACGCCTCCAAAATGCTGATTGTGACACACCTCTCTCCTCCACCCCCTCCTCTTCTTCTTCCTCCATGGCCTCTTCCTCGGAACCAGCGGTGCTCCGTAGGCGTTCAAGGGGCTACGCAAGTACGCAGGCCAAAAGATGCCATGCGGTGCTTGAGCTGGTGTGCTTGGGGGACAGGAGCCACACTGGGGCAGAGGTTCTGTCAGCTCTGCAGGGGCAGGTTCAGAGGTGGTTGACGCCACGCCAACTTAAGGCAGGAATGGTGGTTTGCGACAATGGCACCAACCTCCTCTCTGCCCTCCGACAGGGACAACTGACCCATGTGCCCTGTTTGGCTCACGTCCTTAACTTGGTGGTGCAGCGGTTCTTGGGCAGGTACCCGGGCTTACAGGATGTCCTGAGGCAGGCCAGGAAAGTCTGTGTGCATTTCCGCCGGTCATATAATGCCAGTGCTCGGCTGACGGACCTCCAAAAGGAGTTTAACCTGCCCAAGAACCGCCTAATCTGTGACATGCCCACCAGGTGGAACTCGACGTTGGCCATGCTGCAGCGGCTGCACACGCAGCAGAGGGCCATCAATGAGTACCTGTGCGACTATGGCACCAGGACAGGGTCAGGGGACCTTGGTTTTTTTTCCCCACGCCAGTGGGCCATGATCAGGGATGCATGCACTGTCCTGTCACCATTCGAGGAGGCCACGAGGATGGTGAGCACTGACAGTGCATGCATCAGTGACACTGTCCCCCTTGTCCACCTGTTGGAGCACACGCTGCGTGGGATAATGGACAGGGCACTTGAGGCAGAACAGAGGCAGGAAGAGGAGGACTTCCTTAGCTCTCAAGGCCCCCTTTATCCAGACAGTGTTCCTGCGTGCCCGCCGATCACACAGGAAGAGGACGAGGAGGAGGAGGAGGAGGAGGAGGAAGATTGTGTCAGTATGGAGGTGGAGCCTGGCACTCAGCATCAGCAGTCTTTAAGGGATCAGTCCCAAGGAACACATGGACTTGTACGTGGCTGGGAGGAGGTGGCTGCGGACGTTGTTGTCCTTAGTGACCCAGAGGACTCCGGACCGAATGCCTCAGCAAACCTACGCTGCATGGCCTCCCTGATCCTGCAAAGCCTGCGTAAGGATCCTCGTATTCGTGGTATCAAGGAGAAGGACCAATACTGGCTGGCAACCCTCCTTGATCCACGTTACAAGGGTAAGGTTGCGGACCTTATCTTGCCATCGCAGAGGGAGCAGAGGATGAAACATCTTCGGGAGGCCTTGCAGAAAGGTCTGTGCAACGCGTTCCCAGAGACTGGGAGGTTACAAACTCCTGTTTCTGGACAACGTGTTGCTGAGGCTTCGGTCAGTCAAAGAAGGAGCGGTGGAGAAGGTGGCCGTCTGACCGATGCGTTCAGACAATTTTTTGGTCCGCAGCCCCAAGGTATGATCGGTTCCAGCAACCATCGCCAGCGTCTGTTTTACATGGTGCAGGAATACCTAGGGGCAAGATCAGACTTGGACACCTTTCCCACCGAAAATCCTCTGGGTTACTGGGTCTTGAGGATGGATCACTGGCCAGAGCTTGCACAGTATGCAATTGAGCTACTGGCCTGTCCTGCATCCAGCGTTCTTTCGGAACGCACATTCAGTGCTGCTGGAGGCGTGGTAACCGATCACAGGGTGCGTCTGTCCACCGACTCGGTCGATCGGCTGACCTTCATAAAAATGAATCAGTCTTGGATCACCACCAGCTACCAAGCACCTGATGCAGATGTAACCGAATAATTTTTTTTGAAATCTCAGATCCCTTCAAAGACTGCCTATGCTGATGCTGAGTGACTATCCCTGAGTAATTATCCTCTTCCTCCTCAATCATCACGCTGATAGCTTGTAAGAACATTTTTGGTTCTGGGCGCCACCACCAGTGCCTAAGGCACAATTTTTCAGCCCCTGTTTAACAGGGGCGTGTAATTACAATTTTTGATGTAATACTTTGCAGCAGGGCTCGTTCCTGCATTCCAACTAGAGTGTCTGTGAGGGGTTGCAGTGTTGTGGCACCAGCACCAGTGCCTAAGACCCAATTTTTCTGCCCCTGTCTAACAGGGGCGTGTAATTACAATTTTTGATGCAATACTTTGCAGCAGGGCTTGTTCCTGCATTCCAACTAGAGTGTCTGTGAGGGGTTGCAGTGTTGTGGCACCAGCACCAGTGCCTAAGACCCAATTTTTCAGCCCCTGTCTAACAGGGGCGTGTAATTACAATTTTTGATGCAATACTTTGCAGCAGGGCTTGTTCCTGCGTTTCAACTAGAGTGTCTGTGAGGGGTTGCAGTGTTGTGGCACCAGCACCAGTGCCTAAGACCCAATTTTTCAGCCCCTGTCTAACAGGGGCGTGTAATTACAATTTTTGATGCAATACTTTGCAGCTGGGCTTGTTCCTGCGTTTCAACTAGAGTGTCTGTGAGGGGTTGCAGTGTTGTGGCACCAGCACCAGTGCCTAAGGCCTAATTTTTCAGCTCCTGTTCAACAGGGGCATGTAATTACAATTCTTGATCTAATATTTCACAGCAGGGCCCTGTGAGGGCTTACAGTGTTTTGGCCACAGCAACACCTAAGGCCCAAATTTCTGCTGAGTATATAGGGCAGGACCCTACTTTCAAACATCTAACTTACAAACGACTCCTACTTGCAAACGGAAGGAGACAACAGGAAGTGAGATGAAATCTACCCCTAAGGAAGGGAAATTCTCTCCTGTAAGAGTTAATATGGGAAAACAATTTTTCCTTTCCACTGATGCTTTCCAATCCTTGTTCCACAAAAAAACCCAAATTTTCAAAAAACATTTTTCATTGGGACAAAAAAGTGAGGTGAAATCTTCTGAAGAGGAGGAAAGACGCAAAACAAATGTCACAGGGGTGATAACCCTTCCCTATGTTTTCCAAAAAGCTTAGAAAAGATTTTTTGGCTGGAGCTAAACACATTAAAAATGTTCAAAATTACAAACAGATTCTACTTAACAACAAACCTACAGTCCCTGTCTTGTTTGCACCGCCTGTATACTGCTGTTCAGAGTATATAGGGACCTTTCCTTATTTTAATTTGGGTGCGGGGTTCCCCTTAATATCCATACAAGACCCAAAGGGCCTGGTAATGGACTGGGGGGTACCCATGCCGTTTGTCTCACTGATTTTCATCCATATTGCCATGACCCGACATGACATTAAACCCGCAAGCAGTTTTAAATGAGATTTTTTCCTTTAAAAATGACATTTGGTGCAGGGACTGTTCTAAACATGGGAAACACGCGTCACTTTACAGGCATACTATAGACACCCCCCAGGTACGATATTTAAAGGAATATTTCACTTTTTTTTTTTTACTTTAAGCATCATTAAAATCACTGCTCCCGAAAAAACGGCCGTTTTTAAAAGTTTTTTTTGCATTGATACATGTCCCCTGGGGTAGGACCCGGGTCCCCAAACCCTTTTTAGGACAATACCATGCAAATTAGCCTTTAAAATGAGCACTTTTGATTTCGAACGTTCGAGTCCCATAGACGTCAATGGGGTTCTAACGTTCGTGCGAACTTGCGGTCCGTTCGCGGGTTCTGGTGCGAACCGAACCGGGGGGTGTTCGGCTCATCCCTAGTCAGGAGTGCAAACATCCAACAGACAGACTGAAATAGTCCTGCCAATACTAATATATAGAGATGAGCCAAGGCATATCAATATGTTCCTTGGAGCTCATCTCTCATCAATAGATTACATACATCAGAGGACACTGATTAGGAGTCTAAAGTCGGAGATAGAGTAGCATACCTTATGATGTATATATCTGATGGCAGCTCGTTTGCTCGAGCAAAGTGTCTCTGTGGGGACTGTGGCTGTACCGGCTTCCATTGCTGACAGATCCTGGCCAGTGACACGTTCCTGTGTCCTGTAGAACCTGGTGGAACGCACGCCGCTCCTTTGCTTCCGGGTTGCTGTCCACAGGGCGGAAGTGCGGTTGTGACGTCATATCCCGTGCGCCCTTTGGCGCACGAGATTAACTTACTATAGTAAACAATAGCCTCCATTTTGCCGTAGGCAAAGATAGAGGCCAAAGTCAGACAAAACCGTCTGAGCTATAGATTAGAAGGGGATAAAATATATATATATATATATATATACACATATATATATATATATATAATAAACTGGATCTGATAGTGCCACTAGAAGGGAGGGGGGAGGGGGAAAGAGAAAGAGCCAGGGAAGGAGAGGATAAGCTCAATGACCAGATGCTAGACATAGTAATCTAAATGTAAACTAGATGGAGAAACAGGGACTGTTAGAGAATTGGTTCTAGAGTTGTAACTAGAAGGTGACAGTATCCTGAACACATGTATTTGAAAGCCAGCAAGAGATGCACTAAAATTAATAATAAAAAGTAGTAATATAAAATACATATGATATATAGTGTATAAAATATATATAAATATACATCCATTTACATAGACATATATGCGCATAAGAAAATTTAAAAAGCAATATTAAAAATAAATCCGTATAGAAGTACAAAAGTATGTGTACTTTGCCAGTATAATATAAAAAGGGGGTTTGTTATAACCTCATTTATATAATGCATATAATGGTTTTGTACATTATTTTGGGTATACCCAGGGGTTATTTAGTAGACATCAGCGAAAGGGATAACAGAATCATTATGTCAAATTGATTTGTAAAGCTAAGGTGAAACTGATGATGATGATGATAACAACAACAATCGTTTAGGTTATAATCAGGCCACCAGTTCTATTATATTTTTAGAAATAGAAATAGTAATGACAATAAAAATAAAAATAAATATAAGAAGGGGTTTATAAAAAGCATTAAAATGTATTGAATATGATATTGGATAAAGATAAAGATTAGATTACGTTGGGTTAGATGAGATTATAAAAAATTAGTTAATTAAATTGGATGAAATGGATATGGATATATTATTTATAGAATATTAGATAGAGCCACTGCCTACAGATATATGTATATATATATATATATATATATATATATATATATATATATATATATATATATATATATATATATATATATATATATACATATATAACATATATAACATATGATTACACGTGTAAACACACATATATAAGCACACACACATGCAGGACCCGTATATGCTGTGATCTAGTTTTATGGTAAATGTATATTGGGTATTACATTGATGTAATCTATGGACTAAAATACAAGATCTAAAAGGGTATGGCTTAGACAATGAAAATGAAATGATAGTACCTTAAAACCTCTATGTAAAGAGCGATATATGGGGCCAAGTAATAAATGAATGTCACAGCGATAATAGGTTTAGTAAATTGAATGGATATAGAATTGAATGGATATAAAATTAGCCCTCCACAGTGGCTTAGTGCTAGCGTTATACTGTACATGTGGCATAGGAAAAAAACTGTAGCAGGGAGAGACGGGAGAGTTCATCAAATTAAACAATTTATAAACTGTGGAACAGAGTATGTGATCTACGGTATCGTATGTCCATGTGGGCGTCTATACGTTGGCCGTACACAACGTCCAATGCGAGTTAGAATTGGTGAACATAAATGCGGCATCATAAATCTAAGAGACAAATATCCAGTCCCTCAACACTTTGTAGAGGCCCACCAAGGGGACCCCGCAGGCATGAAAGTATTCGGGATTGAGTCTATTGGAAGCGAGCTGGATACAGGAAGAAGACACCAGAGGCTTTGCAAAAGAGAAGCCTTCTGGATCTTCAACCTCGGCAGTCTCGCCCCGGGAGGCCTAAATGAAGACCCAGAAATACACAAAATAGTATAACGCTAGCACTAAGCCACTGTGGAGGGCTAATTTTATATCCATTCAATTCTATATCCATTCAATTTACTAAACCTATTATCGCTGTGACATTCATTTATTACTTGGCCCCATATATCACTCTTTACATAGAGGTTTTAAGGTACTATCATTTCATTTTCATTGTCTAAGCCATATCCTATTAGATCTTGTATTTTAGTCCATAGATTACATCAATGCAATACCCCTCTCACAGGATATGTCCAATATACATTTACCAAAAGACTAGATCACAGCATATACGGGTCCTGCACGTGGTAGTGTGTATGTGTGTGCTTATATATGTGTGTTTACACGTGTAATCATATGATATATATATATATATATATATATATATATATATATATATATATATATATATATATATATATACACATATCTGTAGGCAGTGGCTCTATCTAATATTCTATAAATAATATATTATATCCATATCCATTTCATCCAATTTAATTAACTAATTTTTTATAATCTCATCTAACCCAACGTAATCTAATCTTTATCGTTATCCAATATCATATTCAATACATTTTAATGCTTTTTATAAACCCCTTCTTATATTTATTTTTATTGTCATTACTATTTCTATTTCTAAAAATATAATAGAACTGGTGGCCTGATTATAACCTAAACGATTGTTGTTGTTATCATCATCATCATCAGTTTCACCTTAGCTTTACAAATCAATTTGACATAATGATTCTGTTATCCCTTTCGCTGATGTCTACTAAATAACCCCTGGGTATACCCAAAATAATGTACAAAACCATTATATGCATTATATAAATGAGGTTATAACAAACCCCCTTTTTATATTATACTGGCAAAGTACACGTACTTTTGTACTTCTATACGGATTTATTTTTAATATTGCTTTTTAATTTTTCTTATGCGCATATATGTCTATGTAAATGGATGTATATTTATATATATTTTATACACTATATGCCATATGTATTTTATATTACTACTTTTTATTATTAATTTTAGTGCATCTCTTGCTGGCTTTCAAATACATGTGTTCAGGATACTGTCACCTTCTAGTTACAACTGTAGAACCAATTCTCTAACAGTCTCTGTTTCTCTATCTAGTTTACATTTAGATTACTATGTCTAGCATCTGGTCATTGAGCTTATCCTCTCCTTCCCTGGCTCTTCCCCTTTCCCCCTCCCCCCTCCCTTCTAGTGGCACTATCAGATCCAGTTTATCATATATATATATATATATATATATATTATTTTATCCCCTTCTAATCTATAGCTCAGACGGTTTTGTCTGACTTTGGCCTCTATCTTTGCCTACGGCAAAATGGAGGCTATTGTTTACTATAGTAAGTCAATCTCGTGCGCCAAAGGGCGCACGGGATATGACGTCACGACCGCACTTCCGCCCTGTGGACCGCAACCCGGAAGCAAAGGAGCGGCGTGCGTTCCACCAGGTTCTACAGGACACAGGAACGTGTCACCGGCCAGGATCTGTCAGCAATGGAAGCCGGTACAGCCACAGTCCCCGCAGAGACACTTTGCTCGAGCAAACGAGCTGCCATCAGATATATACATCATAAGGTATGCTACTCTATCTCCGGCTTTAGACTCCTAATCAGTGTCCTCTGATGTATGTAATCTATTGATGAGAGATGAGCTCCAAGGAACATATTGATATGCCTTGGCTCATCTCCATATATTAGTATTGGCAGGACTATTTCAGTCTGCCTGTTGTTGGATGTTTGCACTCCTGACTACATGCATGGCCGCTGATCTAAATCTAATTATAAATATGAACTATAAACTAAAAATTAGAAATTAAAAATTAAAAATTAAAAATCAAAATTAAAATACCAGAGCTAGAACTAGTAACTAGAAATTACAACTAAAACTATAAATTAAACTAAAATCATATTAAATGTAAAAAGTTTTTTAATAACATTAAAAATAAATACACTATGGCCCTATAATAATGACAACAAAGCCAAGACCCACCCTCCTCAGAGGACCGCCCACTAATTAAGGGAGGAGCCTCAGAAATAACCTGACCAGTCTTGTCTGGATGGACACATGTATAAAAACCAGCAGGAGACCAACACTACTAAGGCTTTGATGAAGAAGGGTAACCTTCGAAACGCGTTAGCCAGCAGTCGTCCGTACGCCTCCTTCCTGGGACCTGGAAAACTGCTACCACTGGACTATTCGCCTCTGTGCCATATACAATGCGATTTTTTCTTCGACCTTTGTGAGTAGATTTTATCTTATTTTTAATCAATGAATCTGTCAAGGATAATGCACTAGGCTGGTGCGCTCTTTTTTTCTTTCTTTTCATCTAATATTGGTACAATAAACCTGGGTAATTATTGTCAAATAAAAATATACATCATAATAAGGTATTAATGTATTCATCTTAGTTTGCTAAACATGATTTTATTGTATTAAACTGATTATTAACCCATGCATAAAAAGATTCTTGAGAGTCCACCTATGATAACAAATAATTTAATAAGCTGGCACTAACTTTGACCAACAGATGCCTGAAACATACCAACAACAAAGTATGGAGTATTCTGCCATGAAAATACCAACTAATCTACCGTAGTTCTAAGCTCTTACCATCCTTGTTTCATATCCTGTATTTAACTTGGTTGTAAACCCTCACATATACCCAATGAAGTGAACAGCCTCAGATGATGCACGGAGATGAAACAAATCCTCGAACATAGGTTTTACTTGTTTATCTACAGTCTTTCCCTCTCTACACCCTTTCAAAAGGGCAGAAAAGTGTTAAAATCTTTCTTCATCTGTTAGTATCACAGAGGAGGGGATGCAGAGGCTGCAGTAACAGTGTGTGAGAGCTGATTGGAGGAAAGGCACACAACCCCCCCTCCACACAGCAGAGGAACTGTCTTCTGAATATACAAGCTGTCTGTTGAGCCCCCCCCCCCTTCCAGACACAAATCTTTCTTATGTGTTGGGAAAACTCATCAGAAGAGACTCATGCTAATAACAGAGGAACAAAGCACCAGAGAGAAATGACACTCAGGGGTTTGGAGAGAGATAAGTAAACACAGCCACTTTAACTATTGATCTCTATAACAGTGATAAACCAGCAGTGAGGTAGGGGATGTGGGATGGTACAGACAAAAGCCCATCATCATAGTAGCTTGATCACTAATTTTGTAATAGATGCATCCTAGATGTAAGAGCTTCGTGGAGCTATAACTGGCCATGACCATCAGACACCTGGAAAAGCCTGCTATGTACAGTATTGTACAGGCACAAGATTGCCTTAAAACTGTCAAAACACCTGTGCAACTTAGACTATTCATATTATGGCAAAAAAGCAAATGCAGAGGCTACCTTCAGTGAAAACAGCATGTAAAAAAAAAAATGTCTTGAATAAAACCCCTCTTTCTTCAGCCATGGTAGCTACAAATGTGTGGTTTAGCTTTAGGTTGTAAAAAATAAATGATCCATTCACTCTCATGTACAATTCAGGGAGGAAAGCTGTCTAACTACTTCATCAAATAATGGTTGTAATACATGGACAATCCAGAAACACCAACATAAAGAACTGACAGTAGATGATATGTGATGTAACATATCAGCATCCACCCCACACTGAAGTTTTAGGTTTTCCAGATTTGGCATTTAACAGCACATAAAAAATAACATGACAAAATGATTCTGTTGCAATATGTGCAGCTAGCATTAGGAGGAAAAAGAACAGGGCAGGCAGATGTTATACCACATCTCAGTAATATTATGTGCAGTGATGTGCACCCTGCAACTCAAATAGATCTATCAGTATTCTCTCGTCTCAAATTTATAAATGCACAGCTACAGATTTGGGGAAATCATTTCCATGTGATGAGCTTCAGTTGGTTAAACTGAAATGGACTGCAGCTTTCTCCTGCAAATTAACCTGCCAGTCAACAAATCAAAGATGAAAAGATGAGTTTGTTATTGAAGCATGACCATCCAGTTAAAAGATTTTCATGAATGTAAAATTCCAGCTCATAATCGAATGCTTTTTTGACATGTGATTTAAAAAGAAATAAAGTTTACTTAGCTTTCAGAATTTTAGTAAAATGAATAGAAAATTGTATCTTGCAGATAAAAGGTATTTTTTGTACTTTGGTGAGTTTAAAGACTTTGGATAACCATGATAAAATTGTTTGTTAATCTTCTGGCATGCCAGATATATTGGCTTTCTACTATGTTAGCACTTATTACGAGTTGAGCATTCAAGAATAAGTTTGCCTTTATGAAAAAAATAATAAATGCACATATTTTTTGCAGGAAAATTATGTGTATTTAATTTTTTTTCTCAAGAGCCTGCAGAGCATTGCTCCCGCAATCAGTGGATCGCAGGTGCAGTGTCAGGATCCTGCATACTCTTCCTACCACTCTGCCCATACTGTCTCTTTTTTAAAGCTGTAGGAAGTGTAAATGGACTTTGTGCATGCTGATCAGCATGCTTGCTGTCCATTTAAACTACACGTCTGTAGTGCAATGGCAGGCGAGCTTTAATATTCACAGCTTCCTGTGAATTAATGACGTGGCTGTGCAGGCAGAGCCCCGCACAGGCACAGCTGCTATGATTTCAAATTTGACAGTGACTGCAGGGGAGAGGAACCCTGTGTTGCTGTCACAGGGAAGGGGGGCTAAGAGGGGTTCAGCTTGAACATGTTACATGTTACACCCTAAACATGGGTGTAACATGTAACATGTTCAAAAGCTAAACCTATGCTTTCATCTTCAAATGTACAGTATCTCACAAAAGTGAGTACAACCCTCCCATCTTTTCATGTGACAACACTGAAGAAATGACACTTTGCTACAATGTAAAGTAGTGAGTGTACAGCTTGTATAACAATGTAAATTTGCTGTCCCCTCAAAATAGCTCAACACACAGCCATTAATGTCTAAACCGCTGGCAACAAAAGTGAGTACCCCCCCCCAAGTGAAAATGTCCAAATTGGGCCCAAAGTGTCAATATTTTGTGTGGCCACCATTATTTTCCAGCACTGTCTTAACCCTCTTGGGCATGGAGTTCACCAGAGCTTCACAGGTTGCCACTGGAGTCCTTTTCCACTCCTCCATGACAACATCACGGAGCTGGTGGAAGTTAGAGACCTTGCGCTCCTCCACCCTCCATTTGAGGATGTCCCACAGATGCTCAATAGGGTTTAGGTCTGGGGACATGCTTGGCCAGTCCATCACCTTTACCCTCAGCTTCTTTAACAAGGCAGTGGTCGTCTTGGAGGTGTGTTTGGGGTCGTTATCATGTTGGAATACTGCTCTGTGGCCCAGTCTCCGAAGGGAGGGTATCATGCTCTGCTTCAGTATGTCACAGTACATGTCAGCATTCATGGTTCCCTCAATGAACTGTAGCTCTCCAGTGCCGGCAGCACTCGTACAGCCCCAGACCAGGACACTCCCACCACCATGCTTGACTACAGGCAAGACACACTTGTCTTTGTACTCCTCACCTGGTTGCTGCCACACATGCTTGACACCATCTGAACCAAATAAGTTTATCTTATCAGACCACAGGACATGGTTCCAGTAATCCATGTCCTTAGTCTGCTTGTCTTCAGCAAACTGTTTGCGGGCTTTCTTGTGCATCATCTTTAGAAGAGGCTTCCTTCTGGGATCACAGCCATGCAGACCAATTTGATGCAGTGTGCGGCATATGGTCTGAGCACTGACAGGCTGACCCCTCACCCCTTCAACCTCTGCAGCAATTCTGGCAGCACTTATACATCTGTTTTCCAAAGACAAACTCTGCATATAACGCTGAGCACGTGCACTCAACTTCTTTGGTCGACAATGGCGAGGCCTGTTCTGAGTAGAACCTGTCCTGGTAAACCGCTGTATGGTCTTGGCCACCATGCTGCAGCTCAGTTTCAGGGTCTTGGCAATCTTCTTATAGACTAGGCCATCTTTATGTAGAGCAAGAATTCTTTCTTTCAGATCCTCAGAGAGTTCTTTGCCATGAGGTGCCATGTTGAACTTCCAATGACCAGTTTGAGAGACTGAAAGCGAAAATACCAAATTTAACACACCTGCTTCCCATACACACCTGAGACCTTGCAACACTAACGAGTCACATGACACCGGGGAGGGAAAATGGCTAATTGTTCCCAATTTGGACATTTTCACTTAGGGGTGTACTCACTTTTGTTGCCAGCGGTTTAGACATTAATGGCTGTGTGTTGGGCTATTTTGAGGGAACAGCAAATTTACACTGTTATACAAGCTGTACATTCACTACTTTACATTGTAGCAAAGTGTCACATAAAATGGTAGAAGAAAATATTTACAAAAATGTGAGGGGTGTACTCACTTTTGTGAGATACTGTATCTATAACAAAATGTTTGTTTTAGTTTTGTATAATGTAGGGAATAGTTAAAACTGTTGCCCCTTTTCTATTCTGTTTTTGTTCTGTCACCAGAACAGGTTTCCCTATTAGAAGATTTCCGTGCACCTCTTGTTGTGATGAGAACTGTAACATTTTGGATTTCTAATCACCTTATGGCTCAATGACAATGGTCACCAGGACAAACAGAGAAAATAGGGATGTGAATCTCCCCTACAAGTACACAGACAGTAATAAAATATGAATCCAACCCTTCCCCAATCTACCCAAAAAATATATATAAAAAAAGTTTTAAATATAGATACACTTTAAGGGCTCTGAGGAAATTATACATTGATTTATCAGTATGCTAAAGCTTTTAACAGATTCCTCAGCACTCACCCCTTCCATCAGCAAACAGAGACATTATCTGCATACATTTTTAAATATATCTAAAAGCCATATACAATTTCCACAAATATATGGATTTAAGACCTATTTTTTATTAAAAAGGTGTGAAGTCTGTTTTAAATAGGTCCACTGTGCTGGTTAGTAGGACTGAGTCCTAGGAGATCTGTCAATTTGTGCACTCACAGTGATTACTTCTTCCACCCTCCCTTATTAGTTAATAAAAAATGATAGGTTGTCTACTCTTTCCTTTTTCAGTATGCAAATAAAAATGAAACCTCTCATTTTATAGAGAAGTCAAAAACCAAACAATGATCAAGTGTTCTTTCAATTTTGTAGTGTAGCTGCCATTATTATGTTTTATAGTGTATTTGGGAGACCTGCTGTGTGATTATATTCTTCAATATTCAGCTGCTGATTTCCCATGAAAAAGCTTGTCAAGAGCCAACACCTGCAACAGAGAAAATCTCTGTTCTTTCCTTCATAGGACAAAACTAAACTCATATAATCTGTCCTAATTATTTCTAAAGTTGTGGTATGCTGGTCACATCCTACAGCACTCCTATTTACCCCTTACCTATGCTAAAAAAAACTCCATTTCAATAATGGTGACTTTACCAGAGCAGGCCAGTCAATCTAGCAGCGGTTCAGTAGGGTTGTACTTTCCTTTAATGAGAACTATATTCAAACTGTCCTCAAGGTATAAGAGAAATCCCAAGTGGCCACACTCCAAACTTAATCCTCTTTATTAGCATATCAAAAATCCAAGGCAGTGCACCATAGAGTGGGTAAGATTGACGTGTTTTAGCTTATGAATAGGCCCTAACGTGCCAAACACATCAACCTTGCATTTTTCCCCACTGTATGGTGCACTGTCTTGGATTTTTTATATGCTGATAAAGAGTTTTAAGTTTGGAGTGTGGCTGTTCTGGATTTCTCTTCTCCCTTGTGTACAGCATGCAAGGTGGGTGAGCACCCTTTCCGGCAGGTGTGTGAGGTGTTGCAGCATGGACTGACAACAACTGATTGAAACTGTCACAGTCAAAGTAACATGTAGTATAAACCACTTGATTTCAATCAAGTGAGCTGTGTTGAGCAGTGTTACCTAGTCAATATATCTATTACATAATTAAATCCATATATAAAAATGACTATAATATTTAAAACAGTTGCGTTAATAATGTAAATATTGTGAATTTATGTTTTTTGACCCCTTCCCATTAAGCATAGGCATATATACGGCCTCACAGAAGTGGGTCTTTATCTGTGGGAGTGCACATATGCACCATTATGTTTTTTCTGAGAGTGTGCTGCACAGCATGCTCCCAGCACAAAGATCGAACTCTCGCGGAGAGCTCTGGATCTAGTTCTAAAGAGATCCACCATTGCACAGCCCACCCCTGTAGTGTACTCTCCTTTTGAATGGAGAAAAAGATACATATAATCTTTTTTTCTTTGCTAGTGGAAGAAAGTGTGTGTATGTGGTATTACTGTGATTGTCAGAAGCAGGTAAATTTATTTTTAGTTGTTGTTTGGTGGTAGGTTATGGTAATAGCAAGAAATATACTGCTATATTTTAAAGAAATACATTTTTAAATAATAATAATAATAAAAAAAATCAGGAGATATCATTACCATTTACTATCAAATGAAAGCCCAATTCATCCTGAAAAACAAGGTATAATTAATCTGGATAAACTAAGTAGTTGTGATGATATGTACAGTTTTACAAACACATGTCAAAGTATTAAAAATATGTGTAGGGGAGCGCATGCGCGGAGTCTGACAGGAAAGTAATGCCCTGTTAGAGCTCCGCTCCGTGAGGGGAGAAAGCCGCCGTTATCTGTCAGCCAGCCGGCATTTAAGACACACGGCTTTTCACACAAGTTCCGGAATACCTGGAGGAAGTTTTTTACTGGTAATGGTATTAGGAGTGACCCGCACAAAGGTAAAAACCTTCCCTAACGGTGGCACACGGTCCCGAGCAGCGGGTAAAATGAAGCCAGTCTCCTCAGACAGCGGTACCTCAGAGCGCTCTCACAAGCTGACACACTCACAGCCTGTGTTCACAGAGGAATCTGATACTGAGACTTTTCAGTCACAGAAATCTCCACAGGAATCCTCTGCCTCTCCAGGTCTCATAAAACAATTTGAGAAAATGTTGCAGAAAGCATTAAAACAAACATCTGAACACATAACAAACAGCTTAACTAGAGAGATAAGAGAACTGGGGAAGCGCACTGAGGAATTGGAACACAGAGCAGATGAATTTGAAAACTCTGCCCAGGAATTTATGTCAGAAATAAAATGCCTCAAGGAAGAAAACCTAACACTACAAAATAAATTAGAAGATTACGAGAATCGCGCCAGAAGATCTAATTTACGCATCAGGGGCATACCCGAAACAATTACTGACCTGAATTCTACAATAACAGCACTATTTCAAGAGCTAATACCAGGTATACCCCTTGAACGCTTGGAAATGGACAGAGTCCACAGAGCCCTTATGCCAAAAAAAACAGATGGCCCCCCACGCGATATTATCGCTAAATTTCATTATTATCGAACGAAAGAGCAGCTTCTCACAGCAGCCAGAGAGAAAGAAGCCTTAACATTTCAAGGTCATAATTATCAGCTTTTTTCGGACCTCTCCCAATTAACCATATCAAAAAGACGTGCAATGAAACCAATGCTTATGGAATTGCAGCGACATAAAATCACCTACCAATGGGGCTTCCCATTCTCTATTCGCTTTAGTTACCAGGGTTCAAGACATACCTGCAGTTCACCAAAAGAACTTCAAAAGACACTTCAAGACCTACACCTGATTGATGTCCTCCCCTCCACTTCTACCTCACGTAGAAAAACGACTTCATCCTCCTCTACACGCAATTCATCTCAGTCCCAAGAAACAACTGGAATACAGCAATCCTACAAGAGAGGGCGCTTCGCTTCTCCACCTCAAGAACAAGAAGATTCCATGGACTGATTAGTTAATCCTATAATTCTCCTCTTCATAATCACAACTTAGCAGCGATTTTTAAAGGAAGAAGGAAGAAAAGGGAAAAAAAAGAAAAAAAAAAAAGATCTCTGCTGTGATTGACTTTTTCTCTTTTTTTTTTTTTTTTTTATTAATTAATTGATTAATTTATTTTTATTTATTTATTTATTTATTTATTTATTTATGTATTTATTTTAATTAATTAATTAATTAATTAATTTTATATAAACAATTTATACTACCATATTATTTTTCATAACTGAACACCAATTTATTGGACTGTTTTCTATCACATATGCATAGAAACATAGTTTATTTCACTTTATTATATCTGGTTTAATTTGTTATAATATACAAGCTCTCATTTGCGGGTTTGGAGTTTGGGATCAGGTTAAATACCTGGAACCAGATTTCAGATATATATATGTTTGTGTATATTATATATGTGTATGTGTACTATATGTATGCACATGTATGTATGTGTGCATGGATGTTGGTATATGTATATATATGTGTGTATGTATGTGTATGTATATGTATGTGTGTATGTATGTATATGTAGGCATATGTATGTATGTGTGTATGTATGTATATGTGTATGTATGTGTATGTGTATGTATATTTGTATGTGTGTGCGTGTATGTATATATATGTATGTGTATGTATGTGTATATATATATATATATATATGTATATGTGTATGTAGGTGTGCGTATGTATTTATATATGTACGTATGATGTTGTGTATGTGTAGATATATATATATGTATGTATATATATATATATATATATATATATATATATATATTTATTTATTTTATTTATTCATTTATTTATTTATTTTTATGTTGAATTCACCATATTTAAGCACTAAAACCCAGCTAGTCGATGTAATATCCCTAATTACATACTATATGTTTTCTCAATTGATTTATAATAGTTAGTTTGACTAATACAGAACTGGGTTTGTTTTAGTTCCAATTGCTCACATGTCCCTTCCTAGCTTCCAGTCTTCCTGGTTTATACCTTAACCCCTCTCGTGGCTCATTCCCGCTTATATAATTGTTAGATTAGACTTTCCATTAGTACCTACTATATGTACTATATCCCCCCTTTGGTTTTGGAAAATATAAGACATTTGAAGTTATTTTATTATACCCGGCAGGTTATAATTATACATCTTCATGATGTTTTTTTTTTTAGGCGGTTCTCCCACACGCGGATGTTCCGTGTGCTCCACCTTACCTCCCTCGACTCCCCGCTCTTATTATGTGGGTAGTCGACGTAGGCCCTCTATCCCCTGATGGGGAGTTGTATCCCCAATCACGGGTAATTTTTGACGCTATTTACAATCAGTTTTTAAAAATATATTGTATTATTTCTTACGGTTCTTACTTTTCTTTCACTCTAGTCTATCCTGGATTTCCTTCCTCCTTGCTTTCCTTCAGGTCCACACAGGTCATTCCATACAGCCAAAGAACATCAAGAGTCTGTGAGTATCATTTCCTAGCTCAGCTGCCATGGCACCTTTAAACATATTAACCCTGAATGTTCAGGGTCTCAATATACCGCAGAAAAGAACGAAAGCTTTCCGTTCGTTTCATGCAAACAAAGCACACATAGTGTGCCTACAAGAAACACACTTTACGACAACTTCTACACCTAAATTTGTAAGCTCCTTTTATCCGCAAGTATTCTCAGCTTCAGCCACTACTAAACAACGTGGAACACTCATAGCCTTCCACCGCACCACTCCATTTACACTCCATTCTGAAATAAAAGACCCTGAAGGGAGATATTTAATTCTTTTAGGACATATAATGGATACAGAAATAACTGTTGTGTCATATTACGCACCCAATAAACAACCTATACCTTTTCTCACCCATCTTTTACAAGTAGTATCTACACACAAGATGGGAACACTTGTCGTATGCGGGGATTCTAATCAAGTCCTCCTCCCGTTTCTGGACAAATCACCATACACTCCTCCTCGAAATCCAACTAAGATATCTCTCTCCCAACTTCTTTCTAAACATAAATTGGTAGATTCCTGGAGAGAATGTAATCCGACTAAAAGGAAATACACTTATTATTCATACCCACATCAAACATTCACTCGCATTGACCATATATTTCTAACAATAGGTATGATCCCAGAGTTACTCACATCACATATAATCCCCATTCCATGGTCTGATCATAACGCAGTCCTTACTACCATCACTTCCACTATACCTAAAAATCATGACCCTACTTGGTACTTCCCAGATATATTACTCAAACACTCGTCGCATAGTTTAATAATTGAACAAGCACTAAAAGAATATTTAACACACAACAAAAGTCCTGACATTTCCCCAATAACATTATGGGAAGCACATAAACCTGTGCTGCGTGGCACCTTACAAAGGCAATTCGCGTTATTCAAACGGGAACGCAGGAATCTTGCAAGAAAATTAGAAACTGAATTTAACTCTTCCTTTATAGCATTCCAAGATAATCCAACACCGCTTACCAAAAGTCGTTTAGAAAAAGCACGTCTGGAATATGACTTGTTCCTCACAGAATCCGCGGATAAATATCTAAAACGCTCTCGACATACCTTCTACATGAAATCCAATAAGTTTGGTACTTTTATGGCACGCGCACTTAAGTCATTAAACAAATCTTTTAAGCCAATTAGACTTAAATTGTTTAATGATACATACACTAGTAATCCCACTAAAATTGTTCACAAATTTCGCTCCCACCTAACCTCCTTATACTCAGAAACAAATAAATTTAATACCATTGAAGCCGATGCCTTCTTCTCAGATATCTCCATACCCAAGATGTCCAACACCCAAAAGACTATACTCGAAGCACCCATCACTGTGAATGATGTAACCAAAGCAATCAAAGAATTAAAACTAAACAAAAGACCAGGTCCTGATGGCTATTCTGCATTATACTATCGTACTTTTTCAGACATCCTCTCCCCTATTTTGGCCGATGCTTTTAATTTCTTACTAGAAGGTAAATCCTTCAGACAGGAATCATTGACCGCAACTATTTGTATGATCCCTAAGCCTCATTCTGACGACACATCCTGTAATAACTACCGTCCCATCTCCTTATTAAATTTGGATATCAAACTATTAGCAAAAATTTTAGCGGCCCGCCTCAATGGAATTATTGGTAATCTTATACATTGTGATCAAGTAGGCTTCATGCCTACACGCCAAGCAGGCGATAATGTACGTAGAGCGGTTCTTTTGGCACACATTGCTAAAACACGCCGCATTCCTTCATGCTTTATATCTCTAGATCTTAAAAAAGCCTTTGATTCCATCTCCTGGCCCTACTTACATTACTCACTTCAGAAATGGGGTTTTGGCCCTAACTTTATAACTTGGATCACTGCATTGTATAATAAACCAAAAGCATACATTAAGTATGCAGGTTACAAATCTGACCCATTTAATATAGAAAAAGGCACAAGGCAAGGATGTCCACTCTCCCCCCTTTTATTTGCCCTCTTAATAGAACCGCTTGCCCTTTCGATTCGATCAGATCCCAAAATAACCGGAATAGAACTAGGAGGATATCAACATAAACTTTGTCTGTTTGCAGACGATATCCTCCTATTTCTATCATCCCCACAAGTCTCAGGACCTAATCTCCTCCCCATCCTCAATAGGTTTGCTGCTTTCTCAGGTTTATCAATTAACCCTAAAAAATGCTTAGCATTAAATATTTCCCTATCTAACCTGGAATTAAATTCAGCAAAGGTAGGACTTCCGTTTACCTGGGCGGAAAAATCAATACCATATCTAGGGATTCATCTTACGGCTTCTTTAACAGATCTTTTCTCAGCAAATTATCCACTGATTCTCAAAAATGTAACAAACCTGCTGAAATCTTGGTCTCTACTTCCATTATCATGGTTTGGTAGAATTAATGCAATAAAGATGACAATCCTACCTAAGTTACTATATCTATTTAGGGTTTTACCAATTTCAATTCCCGCTTATTATCTACGACTAATACAGAAAAAAGCAATTTCATACATATGGGGGGCATCCAAACCACGCATACCTTTGCACACACTTTATCTTCCCAAAGTAAATGGAGGCTTAGGCGTACCAAACTTTGCAACATATTACAAGGCAGCTCATATTGCTAGCCTAACTAAATATCATGCAAGACAGGAAATCCCATTATGGGTTTCAATTGAAGCTACTGAATGTGATCCTTTATCGATCTCGAACCTGCTTTGGCTGCATCCTAAAGATCGTAAAGGTTTACGAAACCCCATCACCAAACATTTCATTTCTCTATGGGACAGTCTTCAATCCAAACACAACTTACAATCTACACATAAACCCCTTCTCTCATTCTTAAAAAATCCCGCTTTTTATCCTGCTTGGACTGCTCCCAAATCCTTTCGAGAATGGTCATCAAGGGAAATCTTGAACATACATAAATTTGTCACTGACACATCCTTCATCCCTTTTCCAACCCTTTGCGAAAACTACGGCATACCTCAATCAGAACTATTCCGATACCTGCAAATTAAAAACTTTTTCACTCCTTTTATAAGCTCTGACACTCCTCTCACACACTTCACTGCGTTTGAATCTATCTGCAGGAAAGATCCTCACACAAAAGGATTGATTTCCTTACTCTATTCACTTTTAATAGTTCAACCAGAACTGGATAAACCCTCTTATGTCCGGAAATGGGAGGAGGACCTGGGTCGAACGCTCGACACTACAGAATGGGACCAAATCTGGTTATCTACCAAATCAGCCTCCCCAAATATTATTGAGGTAGAGGCTAATTATAAAGTATTGACAAGATGGTACCTTGTACCAACTAGGGTTGCAAAATATGCACCAACCTATTCCGCGCAATGTTATCGTGGTTGTTCAGAGCCAGGTACACAACTACACATCTGGTGGACATGCCCAATAGCACAAACCTTTTGGAAAGAAATCTTTAAAATGGCCTCTAAAATGTTTGATCTGCAACTACAGCCTGATCCTGCTACCGCATTACTTAATCTGAAACCAGGATCGCTAACTTTGATTCAATTTAAACTATTTGTACAACTTCTAACAGTAGCTAAGCAAACTTTGGCAAAGGCATGGCGGTCCCCGACATTGGTAGTGGCTGAGACGAAGAATAGGATGACTAACGCCATGATTCATGCCAAAATGGTAGCCATTGACAACGCTCTACTTCCCAAATTTGAAAAACAGTGGCACCCATGGATAACACATCATTTACCATCTAACTTTGATGAGAATGTTCTACTGCCATGGTAGCTGAGTTGCAATGATTTAAGCTGATATATAAAAATATACAGACTTCATGACGGATCCCAATTCAACCCTGTGGACCCTCTCCTTTCTATGTTCTACTCTTTCTCTCCTTTCTCTTTTTCCCTATCCACTTTCCGATCCTAAAGCTCTTTTCCTAGTAGATTGTAGTCTCCTTCAGACATTTCTGACATAGCTCAAGTTGTGGGCACAAGTACCATTTGAGATTCTACTTACTCTTTAATAGCTCCTACTTAGGTATTCTACACCTTATCCAGGTTATACCCAATTACCCCAATTTATATGTTATGTAATAATATATTACTAACGGATAATTTTAGCATCTTATCTGTACCACAATATGTCTACTCATGTATTTGTTATCTACTTATTCATATACTTAATAAAATCTTTTGACAAGGAAAAATATGTGTAGGTATTAAAATTTACTTGGTACTATGTTTATGCATCCAACTAATGATACCTAAGGCCCTTTGCTTAAATTAGTGTGCACCTACTGTCTGTAATCCCTGTTTAACATCCTGGATTTGACCATCAATCTATGGAATGTACTAATACAGAGCAATATAATTTGTATATTCCATGTTCTAACAACAGAATGTTATATGTATTTTGCAACGCTGAAGCTGGAAAATGAAAAGCGAGTTGCTAGCAGGCTACACAAATTCTAAAAATTAGAAAGAGTTACATTGCTGTCCTCATTAGAGGAACCATTTTGGTGAAGCTAATTACACAGTGGTGACCTTAATATGCATAGATCAATCAGTGGTTCAGTCTTTTTACAGATTCATGCGTGCTAATATTAGCGTGTTCTCCTGCAGGTTTGCAGACTGTTGTCTCTGGAGACAAACATGTCTCCTGTAAGAATTTTTTTTTCTGAGATGTTTTGTTCTGCATGACATTTTTATAAATCTGACAACGCTGAATGGATGACTGGCTCTTTTAAACTTTGCATAAAGAAATTATGTTTTATGTCAAGTCCCGACACAACAAAAGTAGAGATGCCTGCATTAAATGGCACAGTACAGTATATTTGTATCCTAAAGAACCATCCCAAAGAAAAATAATTAGGCTTGTCCTAGTGACCCAAGATCACTTTAAAGGCATGGTCTGTCAGCCCTGCAAACAGCTCTGGCAGTAGACTACACATGGTTGCTTGGTAACAAGCCCATATGGATCAGAAGATCTAGAAGATGTGACACAAAGGAGAAGTCAGCTACACTTATGGAGTACAAAAGTGTAAAAGGGAACACCGTGTGACATATACACTTTTAAGTAATCTTTTTTGTGCATTAGGATCACAATTCCAGAATTGTATTAATTCTCACCATTGTCACTGATTAATTCATTTTTAATACCGGGAGCTGCAGATGATTTATTTGTACCAAACTACTAAAGTATTAAATTTATACTATTAAAGTTACAGCACCAGTGATAAACCCTGACTCTTGTAATTCTGTATAAATATAATACACCTTTAGACTGCCTATCATTGAACAGGTATGTTTATGTAAACATCAGAAAGGTCAAACCAGAACCCGCTTCCTATGAATTAATAAATAAGAACTTAAGTCTATATATTTTTTCATTCAAAATACATTCAATGTGTTTTTATTAATAATAATTTAGTAACCTAAATTGTATCTTTACGCTTAATTTCTATTCTTCCCCTACTTAGCAGAAACCAATCTTGGAATGAGTGTGACATTCCATATTAACCTCTTGCCATCTGCGCTATAGCCGAATGACGGCAACAGCATGGACCTGAATTTCCGGGAGACCGTCATAGGATGACCTCCCCTGTGCACGCGCCCCCTACAGGGCGTGCGCTGTGATCACCGAGTCATCGAGACTCGGGTGATCACAGATCCGAGTAAGGGGCTGGTCCCGGCCCCTTACCACGTGATCAGCTGTCAGCAAATGACAGCTGATCACATGATCTAAACGAAAGCTCGGTAATCATTTTTTTTTCTCCTCACGCTGAAAAAAAAGCCGATCACCAGCTTATCTGCAAGGGACATCAGTCCTGAAGAGGAAGAGGAAATTCTGCCTCATCTGTGCCACCAGTACCCCTTGCCAGTGCCACCTACCATTGCCACCTGCCAGTGCCACCTATCAATGCCCATGAGTGCCACCTATCAATGCCCACAAGTGTCACCTATCAATGCCCACCAGTGGTGCCAATCAGTGCCACCTAGCAGTGCTTGCCTATTAGTGTAACCAACCAGTGCCGATCAGTGCCCATTATTGCCACCCATCAGTGCCCATCAGTGCCACCCATCAGTGCCCATCACTGCTGCCTCATCATCAGTGCCCATCAGTGCCACCCATCAGTGCCCATCAGTGCCACCCATCAGTGCCCATCACTGCTGCCTCATCAGCGTACATCAATGAAGGAGAAAAATTACCTGTTTGCAAAATTTTATAACAAAATATATAAAAATATAAAAGTTTTTTTAAAATTTGGTCTTTTTAAAATTTTTTTAACAAAAAATAAAAATCGCAGAGGTGATCAAATACCACCAAAAGAAAGCTCTATTTGTGGGGAAAAAATGATAAAAATGTAATTTGGGTACAGTGTTGTATAACCGCACAATTGTCATTCAAAGTGCATCAGCGCTGAAAGCTGAAAAATAGTCTGGACAGGAGGGGGTTTAAGTGCCCAGTAAGCAAGTGGTTAATATGTTTCAGAGAGTGAGGGCTGTATTGTAAGGAAGCTTACAGAAAGGGGGTAATCCGGTTATTGTCTAGTGACTTGGTATAGAAGGGGAGGTGACCAAAGAGCCCTACAACTAAAGGTTCTGAAACATCTTTATATAGTGTAGCAGGGATGAATGCTAAAGGTGGCTGAACCACATAATCCATAGATAATCTACAAAAATTGCAGAGGTATCACAGTCTTTATAGAAGGACCAGCTATGTGTGGGAGAACATGTCTGTACACGGAAATCTTCATGAAACTGAGAGAAACCATACTGTTTACTAGAACGTGTATTTACATAGATAGTTACATAGTAGGTGAGGTTGAAAAAAGACAAAAGTCCATCAAGTCCAACCTGTGTGTGTGCTTTTATGTCAGTATTACATTGTATATCCCTGTATGTTGTGGTCGTTCAGGTGCCTATCTGCTCTCTGCCGAAACCACTGCCTGTGGAAGAGAATTGCACATCCTTACCGCTCTTACAGTAAAGAACCACGCAGTTTGAGGTTAAACTGCTTCTCTTCTAATTTTAGTGAATAGCCGCGTGTATTTTTAAATTCCTTTTCGTGGAAAAAGTTTTATCCCTATTGTGGGGTCACCAGCACAGTATTTGTAGATATAGAACAAATAAGACAGTTAGCTCTGGAGAAACCTAAATCTTCACATATTTGCTTAAAATTTATTTCCACTTGTCAGGGGAATTGTATGCACAGTCGTGCACAAAGATATGCACATAATAGAACTCAAATGAAAACTAGACATGCCCTAACTGCTGCACGTGGCATAACTTAAAAAAAAAATTGAAAACAGCAGCTTACTTTTTTTAGATGCTTTTTTCTGGACCCTCCAGCAAAGAAAAAGCCTAGGTTTTTTCTTGTTTAGGAGGGGACTGGGCAGCTGTGTTTGCCATAATTAACCCTGTCTGTACTGTGCAGGCAGATCCTCATTATCAATTGTAACTAGGTTTGAACACTCTCTGTCCTAACAAATGGTTGGGTTAGGTTAGAGTGTAGATACTGGGCTCCTTGCACTGTATGTTAATGAGGACAGACCTAGGACAGGCTCACTCTAACATTATTCAAAAATCCTTGCAGTCAGCACATGAGAAATATGTAAGGTAAGAAATATTTTTGAAAAATGTAGGCAAGCTGTATGAATGGGAACACATAAACATAGTGGGGATTTCCTAAATGTGATGACAAAAGTGGAAATACATTTTAAGGAGTAAGTTGAAATTAGTAGTAATGGCTAATAAGTGCAAACAACATGCAAAAACCAAAAACGACCAGCTTATTGACCAGCATATCACAAGTGTGTAAAATGACTGTAAAAAGTATTTCAGGACCAGGATTACAGTATGAAAACTAAAATGAACAGAAATCAAAAGAAATGGGCTCTCTGACTGTTGGATCACTACACAGAGATGGCACTTAAACATTGTTTGAATCAGTATCACTGTAAAATGTGCAGCCAGTGACTGCAATTATCAAATCAGGAGACTAAACAAACTGAAAATGGTAATTTAAGTCTGAATACTTGCATACATTTTTTCTGAACTACAAAGCAAAAATCACACAATTCAGGAATCCAGGCAATAATAATTTATTGACTGTATGATTATCTGCACACTGGACATATCTGTGTGCATATATTCAGAGCACTTGCATTTGCTAATTGCATGATATGTCAATCAAATTGCTCAAAACTAATGCCAACTACATTTATTTATTTTATTATTTATTTCAGGTTCTTATATAGCGCCGTCAATTTATGCAGCGCTTTACATATACATTGTACATTCACATCAGTCCCTACCCTCAAGGAGCTTACAATCTAAGGTCCCTAACTGACATCCATACATACTAGGGACAATTTAGACAGGATCCAATTAACCTACCAGCATGTCTTTGGAGTGTGGGAGGAAACCGGAGTACCTGGAGGAAACCCACGCAGGCACAGGGAGAACATGCAAACTCCAGGCAGGTAGTGTCGTGGTTGGGATTCGAACCAGCAACCCTTCTTACTGCTAGGTGAAAGTGCTACCCACTACACCACTTACCATGGTAAGCCCATGAAAATGTAACCTATTACCACAATGTTAGTGCCATATGGGGATGTTAAGTATATATATATATATATATATATATATATCTCAGAGCACTTTAACTACAGTTTCATTGTCAATACTATCTCTGTTTAACCACTTCACTACCCGCGTATTGTAATATGACGTCCACAGATGGGATCTCCCATCCTGGGTGGACGTCATATGACGGCCTGGGCTACCCGGCCGTCTAGGGGGTGCGCGCCCGCCGCGTTGCTCGGGACCCGGTGCGTGTGCCCGGTGGCCACGATGTCCGCCGGGCACCCGCGATTGCCCGTTAACCAGGCCGGACCGTGGATGTGTGTGTAAACACACAGATCCACATCCTGTTAGGTGAGAGGAGAGCGATCTGTGTTCCCAGTACAGCGGAACACTGATTGGTCTCCTCCCCTTGTACGTCCCCGCCCCCTACAGTTAGAATCATTCCCTAGGAAACATATTTAACCCCTTGTGTCCCCTTAGTGCTTAACCCCTTCACTGCCTGTCACATTTATACAGTAATCAATGCAATTTTATAGCACGGATCGCTGTATAAATGTGAATGGTCCCAAAAATGTGTCAAAAGTCATGAAAAAAAATCACGATCGCTGCTATTACTAGTAAAAAAAAAATATATATATATTTTTTTTAAAATGCCATAAATCTATCCCGTATTTTGTAGACGCTATAACTTTTGCGCAAACCAATCAATATACGCTTATTGCGATTTTTTTTTACCAAAAATATGTAGAAGAATACGTATTGGCCGAAACTGAGGAATTTTTTATTTTTTATTTTTTTTTAAATTGGATATTTATTATAGCAAAAAGTAAAAAATATGGTGTTTTTTTCAAAATTGTTGCTATGCTTTTGTTTATAGCGCAAAAAATAAAAACCGCAGAGGTGATCAAATACCACCAAAAGAAAGCTCTATTTGTGGGGAAAAAAGGACTTCAATTTTGTTTGGGTACAACGTCGCAAGACCGCGCAATTGTCGTTTAAAGTGCGACAGCGCTGAAAACTAAAAATTGGTCTGGGAAGGAAGGGGGTGAAAATGCCCTGTATTGAACCGGTTAAACAGAATCCACATCCTCCAGAGAATCCATACACTGTGTACATGCAGTCTTTACAGAAAGTCAAGAACGGGGTGACAAAACAGTAGTAGCATTTATTTCCACATATCTGAAACAGTATTTTAGGCTCATTGAAAACAATTAAAATCATTTGCACATTCTCCTACCTTCCTGTGAATGGTAATGTGTAAAAATTTGCCATCCTTCCATAAAAATCACTGAACAGAAAATTGCTTTACAGTGTACTACAAAGGCAACAAAGCATCCAGAAGTTTAGGCCACTTAATTATACTGATTCTAATAAATAATACTATAAACATTTAAATTGATTCCGGTTTATGGTTATTTTCTGTCCAAAGCATACTCAATGAAATTATTTTATAATTAAGACGAATAAAATAATAGAAAGGTTCTATGTGGCAGGTTTAAATTGCCTTATTAATTGCAATTATATGTTCCAATTGTGGTTCTGTGATGTTTCTGAATAACCTGAAAGATGCTGCCTACCAACGAGATATTGTATGTGTGAAAGAAAATGATCAATTGTTCTTGGGTGCTGTGATACAAGTGTAGCACCCTCCTAGGTAGGTTGCTAGGATGTATATAGTTAGTGAACAGGAGACTGGAGGTAAAATATAGCAGTTTTCCTCCTAACAAGAAGGCTACATTGGTGCAGCTAGGGAGTTCTGTGTGTTTAACAAGTGTTACTGTATCTGCATTGACTCATCTGTATCCGGGCAGTTTTAGAAATTGCTGGATGTACAGGAGCGACTGTCCATGCAAATCAGTAGCATGAGTATGAATGCGATGCCAGCCAATTACAGGCATAGGGGCCCCTGTGCATGCTGAGAAGGGGTATTTATATTCAATGAGACACACAGGAAGGGGTCTTTGCCCAGAGAGGAATGTTCACCTGAGGAGGGGGTGCTTTGCCCTCCTCGGCAACTACTGCCATGCGGCCTCAGGCTGGAGGCCTGGAAGCTGGAGAGCTGACCCATGTGTTTTGAAGAGCTGACTGAGGGGAGTCATACCAAAGAGGATCTGTTTGAGACTCCTGTGAGTACAGACTAAAGATCTTGGGGCCTGCCTACCCCTCTGTTAGGAAAGTTAGCTACAGGGTTCAGCAGAAAGAGAATACTGGCTAGTGTCCTGTAGGGCAACAGTCCATCCTTCTCACAGAGGACTTGCTCAAGAGTGTATGTTGCATCAAGTAGGAATTCCACAGTCGAATTAAAGAAGTTGTCCTCCATGTAATTAATCTGGAGTATCCCAGGAGTTCAGTCAAAGGTACTATTAAACTTCCCATGGCATGCTTCTTATCCCTGTCTAAGCTTTTTTTGCATTCCTATGTAATTATAGAGAGAAAAATGTGGTTCTGATATGAACAAATGTTAGGTGTCCACAAATCCTAATAAATATATTCATGGTAATAGAAGTCATTTTGTTTTCCTTCCAGCTTTATTATTGGTAGTGTTTGGACATCAGACCTTCCACAGATGGCTTCAATGTTTTGGCTGGCAATTGCTGAAGAGAAGTGCAGAGAGAAGCCATGTGTTATATATGCACAGTTGACATGTAAAACATCAGGATCACAGTATGCTATTTATAATACAGTATAGTGGCCAGCATTTCAAGAATTGGAAGCAATACTCACTTTTATATGTTATTGTTATAGGGACTATAGGGCAGCACATTCTGTGATCACATGCATAAGGGTAAGACTATCTTTAAAAATATCCAGAATCTTTACGGAATAAGTAATTTTAAAAAGGGGAAAAGATTGGCTAAAGACTAAGTGTACTTTTCAAATACATGAACTCTTTTAATATGTGCAAAAATTCAAATTAAAATGCACTTCTGTGTTATGTCACGTTAGACCCAGGGTAGTGTAAATATTGCTCTGTTTGTAACCCAATGCCAGTATGAGTACCAGAAAGGTATCAGCTCCACATATCTAATAAATTCAATATCTTCCCTGACAGATGTTAACTTTTATTTCTACACTACAGTGCACTCATGCAAGCAGTAAATATAAGAACATACCTGCTGAATGCAGGTAGCCCCGTATGAGTCAAGCAAGAAAAGAGGACACCATCAGAGCTTACACAAGGCTGAGGACTCTCTCTCTCTACTCATTTAATACTGTTGGGTGCCAGAAGCACCAACATTGTAGAAAGGGGACTGAGTCACATGCACCTGTGCAGGCCCATAAAAAAGTGAACCTGTTGCTTTGCCCTGCATTGAATGAATCGCAGATTCACTTTAACAACCTTATGCAGATAGAATGTGTGAAATTTTTTTTTGCCACATTATTTTGTATTTTGGAGGGTATGCTAACCTGCTAGGTACAATACTTTATCAAACTGTTTTTTTTTTTCTGTTTGAGTAGTGAAAACATGCTGATTTATCCTTTGTGAAGTTCAGTGACAGATTGGGCAACGCCCAGACATCTCTGATATCTATGGATCTATGGGAATTTGGTTGGCAATTCCACAAATAGGTATCTACACTAAACTGCAAATTCTGGTTTGGGTAGGAATTACCTTTAAATACACTTTAGGCTTACTATGCTCCAATCAAAAAAAAAAAAACCAGAGTGCTTAAAATTATTTGCATTGGCATTTAAAACAAAAATTGACATGTACTTGCAATTGGTAGTAATTTTACATTGACATACTATTTACTACACTTATATAGTAAATTATTATTATACTGTATACGTGTTATATAAATAATATTTGTAACACATTTAGGTTGTGAGAAGTTCTGTTTTGGAGAAAACTCCCTTTATTCACAAAAGCTGTATTCTGAGAAATGGTGTCATCGCTGTACTGAAGTTAGTCTTACTAAAATAATGGGTCTCAATCTTCAGTCTGTGTTCTAGACACTCACAGGTCAATATTTATCAAGGGACTTGGAAACTCCCAGACCAAATCCTGTTTTATGGAGTCTATTTATTAATTGGAAAAATGTTCTTTGTGACATTCACTAGAGAATTGTTATGCAGCTTGATGAAAGTAGGTCATGTGATTACTAATTATATAAGATCAGTAATTAGAATTATTTATTGTCTTCTTTCAAAAAAGTGGTTTAAATTGTTTTCACCTTTCATTTTCTTGTAACAATAAAACATTTTTATCAGTATATAAAACGTTACATTTCCTTTTCATGTGCTCACTATATTACAGATGTATTAAATGTTTTTTTCAGGTTAAGGTAAAAAAAGTGATTAAATAAAAAAAATAATATCATTACAAACAGCAGCACATTAAACCTATGAAAGAACACAATATATAAAATGATTTTAGGAAAGGACTACCCAGACCCAAGCTTAGGCTGTCAACAATTTAGATGTGTGACAGGCTGACTCTGTTGGACTTATGCAATAAAGAGTGTTAATTCCTAATTACAGTACACATAGCAGCTAAATTGAATCAAACCTGTGCTGATCTAACGTTAGTAAAATCTATTTTGATTGGTATAAAGTCCAATCAGGACTCAATGTCCCTGCCCTTTTTTGCTGCTCCTACTGCCTAAATTTATGTTTTTTATTTACTTAAAATGCTTCTAAAGCCTAAATGTATTTTACCTTAAAGTTTATGTAAACCTGATTCAGGAAATTTGACCTAAGCACACATATATCTGCTTCAAGTTCTCTGTCAACCAAGCTAAAACCAACCTGAAATTTGTGTAGGAAGGTTGCTATAAATAGATTAGCTGAGAGCTTAACTTGTTACAGCACAGCTATGCAAGTCTCTGAACAGGAAGAGAAAATATCTAACACGATGTGCACTTTCTAAATAATATAGCAAGCAGGAGACAGCAGATATACATGTAAGACTTATTTAGGGAGATTTGTTTCATCTCTGTCTATCATCTGAGGCTGTTCACTTCACTGGGTATATGTGAGGGTTTACATCCACTTTAAGGAATTCCTTGTATTACGGTAAAAAATGTTTAGGTAGCTGTATGCCTCCTCACTTACCTGAGTCCCCACTCAATCCAGAGCCGTGCCCATCTGAAGTGGCTCTCCCCGCTCTCACAGGCTTTGCTGTGGAGTGGGAGCAATTGGAAGGTGTTACCCCTTTCATGTCCAGAGCATTTTGTATTATTTGGCATTGTGCTACTTTAACTGGCAATTGGGCAGTCATGCAACACTGTATGCCAATAAAATGTATATAATTTGTTTCACACAAATAGAGCTTTCTTTTGGTGTAATATGATCACCACTTGGTTTTACATTTTTTTATTATATAAACAAAAAATAGTGAAAATTAAAAAAAAAAAACATATCCAATTGAAAAAAAAATCTAATTTCTTTATAAATTTAGGCCAAAATAAATTCTGCTACATATCTTTGGTAAAAAAACAACAACTTCCAACGTGTGTCTAACAAGTGTAATGTGTGCTGCTTTTACTAAAAGATGTAGCTGATTTTTCTCCCTGCTTTGAAGGGCAAAAGGAACAGTCACATCGCTGCTTTCTGTACAGAGCCCTGTGTTGTTAGTACACACAGGGCTCTGTGCTGTGATTCGCTGATCCAATCAGCAGGTCCTGGCCATAAATGACCCCTGAAATTTGCATTACTTACTACTGACCTTTGTAGGAGATGATGTGAGATCCTCCGCTCAAAGAGGGGCTTAAACCAGAGTGCTTGTGTCTCAATACCTCCAGGAAGAGAAGAGCCCCAGGTGCTGGCTAAATGCTGATGCAAGTAGAAGAGAACAAGAAGACCTGGACAGCCGCACACCGGAATGGATAAATCCATCTTTTTATTAAAAATACAGGATCATGGGGTACACAACACGACTGTGGGGTGGTACAAAAATAGCTGACGCGTTTCACGCTTACACCAAGTGCTTACTCATAGCTATAAATAAGCACTTGGTGTAAGTGCGAAATGCATCAGCTATTTTTGTACAAGAGAAGAAAATATTACAGCACACACATGCAAAAAAGACATTTACATCCAGCAAGGCTAGTTTAAAACACGTAAACATTTTTAAAAAAACATTATTAAAAAATATGGGGATTTGATTACACCATATTGCTATATGGTGCTAAGCTCACTTACTGCGACAAAGTACCCCATGATTAGTGGGTCCTACACTATCCATAGATTGGGAGATCCCGCTTCTCTAAACCATGAGAGCAATACACTCTTCTAAAATGGGAGAATCTTGAGGTCTCCACCCATGACACAAGTGGACACTAATGAGAAGTACTTGTTTAGCTATTTTTGTACCACCCCACAGTCGTGTTGTGTACCCCATGATCCTGTATTTTGAATAAAAAGACGGATTTATCCATTCCGGTCTGCATTACTATCTACTGACTCTTGAACTCTTGTAGTCTACCACACTACTGTAGTGCTACTCCCGCAGGGGTTGCTGATTTTTACTGGTTCCTAAGCAGTAGAAAGGCCTTCCAGTCACCCAAGCAACATTTATTCTGACTCCACTAGTCTAGAGGCTTGTCTTTTTTGTAATTTATTGCTTGCAGAACTTGTAACAGGAGACAGATTAGAGCAAGGGACACTCGGAAACAGTTAGTACTTAGCAATTAGACAGTCTTCTCCTTAAGCAACGGTGAACACTGAACTGGTTGGCTGGGAACGCTTCTTTCTGGAGAAAGACAGCCTCTTCTGGGCTTCAGACTATTTATCAGCGGCCCAACTGCCATCTGGGCACACCTTCCCGGGGATTTGCTGATCAATATTCAGGCTGTTAATTTGATTTCTCCTTCCCTAAGCTTTAGAAGCTTCTTCTAGAGGCAGGGGAAAGCAATCAAACCCCTGGCTTGTGAAACCATGAACAGACCAGACGAAACAATCACTTGCATACAGAAGGAGCCAAAAACTATATTTACCTAGCATCCTATGCTAGGAGGCTGCTACACTGCTGACCTCTGCACTTTACATTACTTACTACTTACTACTATAAGCACTACGTAAACTGTTGGCGCTATATAAATCCTGTATAATAATAATAATACTGACCCCTGAAATATGTGTTATTTACTACTGACTTCCACACTCTGCCTTATTTACTACTGACCCTTGCTAACTTACTATTAACCTCTAAACTCTGCATTACTTACTACTAACCCCTATACTTTGTAACATTTACTGCTGACCCTCGAACTATCCATTACTTACCACTGTCCTTTGAACTCAGTTACTTTCTATGGACCCTTGAACTCTGTCTTACTTAGTAATGACTCCAGTACTGTGCCAAAATGCCAAGATTCTATTTGAAGCTACAGCAAAGCCGAGTACTGGTCTTGATACTTTTCATTTGCACTAACAGTACTTGGACTCAGAAAAAGGGAACATTCTGAAAGCTTTACCTGAAAACGTAACTGTTAATGCAAATAAAAAAAAAGTATTAGACACAATATTCAACTGCAAATAAGCTAATATGATTACAGTCACATTAAGCATTGCTAAAACTAAAATAGGTACGACAAGTGTATATTTGTACAGTGACATCAACCTTAATGTTGGGGGTTATTTTCCCCCTACACTACAAGCCATACACCATAAAGTGACACCCACCATATTGACCATGCTGCCAGGTGTTTTCTTTTTGACATGGCATCCTTCCTAACTATAAATGCATATCTTGGTGCCTCTTATTTGATGTGTTTGTTTTGTATTTATATTGTGAATGCCTACCTCTTCCTCCAAAAGTCTGTGACTAATTGGTTCAGGGCATAGGGGCATGATTTTGTCAATGTGACTCCAAATGGAGGTGTGATTTGTGGGTGTGGTCTGTGGGGTGTCCAAAAATGTCATTTTGAAAACCTGGCAACTTTACCTTAGCATTCTCAGTCTTTGGGGTTGAGTTAAAAAGCGCATATTTTAACCAGAAAGACTGAGGTCTGTAGCCCAGAAGATGTACTGCAAAGGACAACTTTGGTACAAAGGGAAGTAGTGTAGCCAGAACATGTTTTTGTTTTCACAGCACCTAGGGGATACTTATAGAAAATAAGTTTAGCCTGGAGCTGGCTTTTAAGAATTACAACTGAAAGGAAAACTATGTTGTATGAAGTATTGAGGTTGCTAATGCTGACCTCTAGTTTTGAAAATGCTAGCTCTCTGGCTGTAATGCCGATCTAATGGCTTAAATACTGTATCATTGACTTGACACATGTATATAAATCAGAGTTCTTACTTTACTCCTACTTTGCTTGCTGCATTCTTGCTCTGGGTCAGTGACTCAGAAAACACCAAAGATGGAGAACAAGCATTTTTATTGAGTAAGGGTGTGTATAATATTACTTATTGCTCTTTAAGTAACACATTTTTTGATCAACTTGGGCTTCATCTTTATCCTAATCAGGGAGATTAGTGTAGGGGAAATAACAGACCAAACCAGGTTGCAGTATCAGTGCTGATAGGGGTTGCCTAATGGGTTTAACCCCTTCCGAACCAGCTGCCGCAGTTGTACTGTCGTAACAGAGCGAGAACTGGGATCAGTGTGTGTAAACACACAGATCCCGGTTCTCTCAGGGGAGAGGAGACAGATTGTGTGTTCATACTAAGTATAAACACTGATCTCTCTCTCCTCCTAGTCAGTCCCACCCCCCACAGTTAGAACACACCTAGGGAACACAGTTAACCCCTTGATCCCCCCTGCCAGTGACATTTATACAGTAATCAGTGCATTTTTATAGCACTGATTGCTGTACAATTGTCAATGGTCCCAAAAATGTTCCAAAAGTGTGCGATGTGTCCGCCATAATGTCGCAGTCCCGATAAAAATTGCTGATCACTGCCATTACTAGTAAAAGAATAGTAATAAAAAAAATGCCATAAATCTATCCCCTATTTTGTAGACACTATAACTTTTGTGCAAACCAATATACGCTTATTGTGATTTTTTTTACCAAAAATATGTAGAAGAATACATATCGGCCTAAACTGAGGAAACATTTTTTTTTTTTTATTTGGGATAATTATTATAACAAAAAGTAAAAGATAATGTGTTTTTTCAAAATTGTCGCTCTACTTTTGTTTATAGAGCAAAAATAAAAACGTCAGAGGTGATCAAACACCACCAAAAGAAATCTCTATTTGTGGGAAAAAAAGGACATCAATTTTGTTTGGGTACAGCGTCGCACGCAATTGTCAGTTAAAGCGACACAGTGCCGTATAGCAAAAAATGGCCTGGTTATTGAGCAGCCAAATCTTCTGGGGCTGAAGTGGTTAAATTAGCTCATATATTTGGTAAATTAACTCTTTTGGCCCTCAGGCATCAAGACATGCTTAATGCAGGCATGTCAAATGCCAATGAAACATTGGACCAAACTGAGTGGAATTAATCTTCTACGGGCCATGTTATGTCTGCTAAGGGCCACATGTAGTAAATTTAAAAAAAAAAATTGTACTGCTTTGGTAATTAACATCATCAAATTAATTGTAACTTCCAGCAGTTTATTCCAGAAAAGGGGTCCATAAAACATTTTCTGAAGTATTCAGCTGCAAAATGCCTTTATCAAGCAAGTGTAGTCTTTATCAATTAGAGGACAGCTGGAGTCTCATTCAGTTTAAATCCGTAAAACAGCTGAGGGTTGCAGAGAAGGAGCGAGGGGGCTGCGTGCCACCAAACAACATTAGACTGACATGCTTATTTGGTTTTAGGTAAAGTGCAATGGATATAAGTTTTGTACCTATACCTTTCATTGCTCTTAGGGTATACCAATAAAGCTGACCCTTGAGTGCTGTATATTCAGATACACAACGGTAAAATTCTTCCAGTATTTACTTGTAACATATTAGCATTACATTAAATGATTTGTAGTCATAGAGGCATATGTAATTTTCATTGTCCAGGCAACAATTTTACTTGCATTGCTCATTGTGCTTCTGATCTATCTTAACCATTGTTCATTCTGTTATGGAGTATAACATATCTATACAATGTCACTCTTGCTCAATCCACAAATACATTCCACAAGGACTTGTTCAATCGAGGCCTGAATGTACAAAGCCCTAGTTAACCGTATTACAGCTTAACCCCATTTAGATACTATTGTCTTCAGTTAGTTTTAATGGTCTTGTTGAACCCTGGATCTGCTGTTACTTTCATGAATATACATTTACATTACAAATCAGTTCCTGTTATACAATGTTAATATGAATGTATGTATGAGGTGCTTTATATAAATTGCTTTGTGTTCAATTAGTACGAAAGTGAAAAGATTACAAAACCTGCCTATTCTAATTAGCGAAAGGCTATGTAGTATCAGGACGAATGGATAAAAACTTAGGGTTAAAGCATATGCAGCTTACTGAAGTAATAATAATTATAATCCCCTTTCCACGCACCGTTCTAATTTACGGCTTGCAGAGAAAAAAATAAAAAAACTTGTTAATGCCCATTCTACTTATCTAAAGCCATGATCACATGATCCTTCAGTCCCAAGTCTTCTCTTTTCCTTTGTTAATATCAGACCTAGTCCTTCTTCAGGTTCTAACCTCACTTCCTGCATGATCTGGACACTTCCTATTGGCTGTCCATCAGCAGGGTCCTCTCATAATGCAGAAGAGGTGAGAGATCTCATTGCAAGGTAAGAAAAAATAAAGACCCTGCATAATGGGTTAGAGGGGAATGCCAAGAAGCGATGGGGGTCTTATTTGGCTTATTGTTCTTATTTGGCTTATTGGTCTTATGGGATGTGCTTAACCACCCCCTATTAGCTATGGTAGCAAAATGAACGCTAGGGAGAGAAGTCATTTCTAATGTATGTTTATAAACATTTTTTGTTTATATTGGTACGTGCATCTTCACACCTCTGCCAAAACTATGGACACTATACTGTTAACATATTCCTAAAAGCAACAAAATACCTTTAAAACAATAGATATCTGACCTCTGATTTCAATGTAAAGTTAATAATTCTCAAAAATGTCAACAAAGACTCTAAGAGCCGGTTCACACGGTGGCGACTTGTCAGACGACCTAGCCGCCTGACAAGTCGTCTCCCGTTCTGTACAATGGAACCGTTCTAATCGGAGCGACGCAAGTCGCTCCGACTTAGAAGAAAGGTTCCTGTACTACTTTGGGGGCGACTTGCATAGACTTCTATACAGAAGTCGTCTTGCAAGTCGCCGCGGCAGTCGTGTGCCTAGAGGCGACCTGCAAGTCATGCCGCTTCTAATGTGAACCGGCCCTAAAGTTAGGGTTCAGTTGGTTTCTAACAGTTTAAAAACACCTGCTTTGTGTTTACATGGGCTGGCAACATGCCAAGAAAAAAGTCAAGTGTTGTGTATTTTTAAGCTGAATTTCTCCACAGTGCTTAAAGTGGATGTAAACCCTCACATATACCCAGTGAAGTGAACAGCCTCAGATGATACACAAAGATGAAACAAATCTTTCTACATAAGTTTTACTTGTATACAGTGGGGACGGAAAGTATTCAGACCCCCTTACATTTTTCACTCTTTGTTATATTGCAGCCATTTGCTAAAATCATTTAAGTTCATTTTTTTCCCTCATTAATGTACATACAGCACCCCATATTGACAGAAAAACACGGAATTGTTGACATTTTTGCAGATTTAAAAAAGAAAAGAAAAACTGAAATATCACATGGTCCTAAGTATTCAGACCCTTTGCTGTGACACTCATATATTTAACTCAGGTGCTGTCTATTTCTTCTGATCATCCTTAAGATGGTTCTACACCTTCACTTGAGTCCAGCTGTGTTTGATTATACTGATTGGACTTGATTAGGAAAGCCACACACCTGTCTATATAAGACCTTACAGCTCACAGTGCATGTCAGAGCAAATGAGAATCATGAGGTCAAAGGAACTGCCAGAAGAGCTCAGAGACAGAATTGTGGCAAGACACAGATCTGGCCAAGGTTACAAAAAAATTCTGCTTCACTTAAGGTTCCTAAGAGCACAGTGACCTCCATAATCCTTAAATGGAAGACGTTTGGGGTGACCAGAACCCTTCCTAGAGCTGGCCGTCCGGCCAAACTGAGCTATCGGGGGAAAAGAGCCATGGTGAGAGAGATAAAGAAGAACACAAAGATCACTGTGGCTGAGCTCCAGAGATGCAGTCGGGAGATGGGAGAAAGTTGTAGAAAGTCAACCATCACTGCAGCCCTCCACCAGTCGGGGCTTTATGGCAGAGTGGCCCGACAGAAGCCTCTCCTCAGTGCAAGACCCATGAAAGCCTGCATGGAGTTTGCTAAAAAACACCTGAAGGATTCCAAAATGGTGAGAAATAAAATTCTTTGGTCTGATGAGACCAAGATAGAACTTTTTGGCCTTAATTCTAAGTGGTATGTGTGGAGAAAACCAGGCACTGCTCATCACCTGTCCAATACAGTCCCAACAGTGAAGCATGGTGGTGGCAGCATCATGCTGTGGGGGTGTTTTTCAGCTGCAGGGACAGGACAACTGGTTGTAATTGAGGGGAAAATGAATGCGGCCAAGTACAGGGATATCCTGGATGAAAACCTCCTCCAGAGTGCTCAGGACCTCAGACTGGGCCTAAGGTTTACCTTCCAACAAGACAATGACCCTAAGCACACAGCTAAAATAACGAAGGCGTGGCTTCACAACAACTCCGTGACTGTTCTTGAATGGCCCAGCCAGAGCCCTGACTTAAACCCAATTGAGCATCTCTGGAGAGACCTAAAAATGGCTGTCCAACAACGTTTACCATCCAACCTGACAGAACTGGAGAGGATCTGCAAGGAGGAATGGCAGAGGATCCCCAAGTCCAGGTGTGAAAAACTTGTTGCATCTTTCCCAAAAAGACTCATGGCTGTATTAGATCAAAAGGGTGCTTCTACTAAATACTGAGCAAAGAGTCTGAATACTTAGGACCATGTGATATCTCAGTTTTTCTTTTTTAATAAATCTGCAAACATGTCAACAATTCTGTGTTTTTCTGTCAATATGGGGTGCTGTGTGTACATGGAATGAGGAAAAAAATTAACTTAAATGATTTTAGCAAATGGCTGCAATATAACAAAGAGTGAAAAATTTAAAGGGGTCCGTTCTACTTTCTAGGCTGTTTAGAAAGTGCACATCGTGTTAGAATTTTCTCTTCCTGTTTAACCACTGGGTGCAGATTCTTGGCATACACTGTGTGCCAGCTGATTGGAGGAAAGGCACACACCCCTTCTCCACATAGGCAGAGGAAGGAAGGCAGAGCTGTGCTGTGATAAGATCAGCTGTCTGCTAATCTATTTCTATGCACCATTCCGGACACAAATTTCAGGCTGGTTTTATCTCGGTTATCGGAGAGCTTGTCAGAAGTTATCATGCTGATAACAGAAGAACCAAGCAGCAGAAAGACACGGGACTTAGGGCTTTGGAGAGAGATAAGCAAACACTACAGATATATGTGTCCAGGTCAAATTTTATGAATAGGGTTTACATCCATTTACATACAGAGATGCTTTAAAGAGCCTTGGGACTCCTCAGCAAACATTCCTCTAACCTTCTTCCTCTGACAGTTTTCTTTCTGAAATCAAGTTTACTGCCAGGTATGTTTCCCTGTATGATCTAGGGCAGTTGTTCTCAACCTGACGGTCGGGACCCCCTCGGGGGTCGAATAATGATTTGCCAGGGGTCACCGAATCCTGGGCTGTTTCTGAAGCCCGCGCCACTCTCCCAGCCTTTTTGTGGCTGCCCAGCTGGGCTGTTCCTGGAGCCCGCAGCCACCCCACTCAGCCTCTTCGCAGCCGCCCATTCAGTTCGCGGCATGGCTGGTGGGCAGAAACTAGAGGTCAGCTGACTAGTGAGGAATGTGAAGTGGGAGGGGCTGGAGGAGACCCTATCTCCTGATGTTGGTATAGGTGTCACTGCTATGAGACACCACAAAGCCGGAGACACAGTGAGTAACACTACCTGTGATTAGAGTTGCCATTAAAAGTCCCCACTACAGTTCTCAGATCAGCAGATGACCTCGATCAAGAGCACCTAAGTTGGCTGATCAGAACTCTCCCCAGCATTGCCACTCATCCCAACTCCCCGCCAGCACTGCCACTCATCCCGTTCCCCCCACCAAGTAGTAAGAGAAGGAATAAAAATAGAGAATACATAGAAGGGAGAGGAAAGAGGGGGAGGAACAAAGAAAAAGGGAGAGAAAGAATTCGAGAAAGAACAAGAAAAACGGCTAGAGAGAGGGATGGCGAAAAAAAAAACAAGAAATTAGGATAGGGAGAGATAGAAGGGAAAGAAAGGAGAACAAAGAGAAAGAAAGAGTGGTACATCCTAAAATGTACCATAAGGGGTTTTAATACTGTACGAATGGAAGGGACTCAGGGAGCGCTAAATGTCCGTAGGTTAGGGGTGCAAATTACTTTTCTTGCCTTGGGTGCTGACAACCCACGCTACGAAAATAATTTTACTGTTAGGGAAACTCCCCACAACTTGGGAAATTTTATCAAGGGGTCACGGCACTAGCAAGGTTGAGAACCACTGATCTAGGGTAATATTATAACTGTGATATGTTTAAAGTATTAAGGTGTCCTTTTATGAAACTGCGATAAAATACCGCTTTTCAGTTCTCAGGCATTCTCAGAGGAGATCGCTCTCCTCTGAGTGCCTGTTTATGAAAGTGTGTAGATCGCTTCTCATGTTGAGTTGAGAAGCGATCTACAAACGCCGGGAACTCCTGAGAATGGCTCCTCTCACTGTAATCTCGTGTGATGTAGCGGGATTACAGTATGAGGAACCATAAAATACAAAAGTGTAACATGAATCAGCACACATTATTCCCCAACATATTAATAAAATAATAAAGTTCAATTCACCCTACACAATATACATTACCTAATTATAAAAAAAAACATTGTTTTTATCAATATTTAAAGATCATACATGTGCCTATTTAAATGTGAATGGTGTATAGGAAATGAATGTAATCCACATATGTAATGCTGCTATACACCATTCATATAAATGCAAAATACATTTATAATAATTAAAAAATTATTTTAATAAAGTATAAATATTTATTAATAAATTAAAATAAAATATATTTCATAATTGATAAACATAAAAATTGATAAGCTGGTGCAATGCGAGAACACTGTGAATCCACTGCGGGTTACCGCATCGCACCGACTCGCATGTCAGTTCACACTGCCATATGCGAATCGCTGGGGAGTGTCAATACATTGTTAACGACACCCCCAGTTCAGCTTGCATATTGCACTGCGAACTGACAGTTCGGACATGAATCGGATCACATATGTGTGAACACACATGCGATCCGATTCTGGTCCGAACAGAAAAAAGGGTCCTTTGCGTGTTTGCACCGAATGCGGTGCGATATCAGCCATACTATCTGTACGGCTGATATCGCACCGCACAGACATCGCATGTAATGTGAATGGCAGTGTGCTGCAAATTACATGCGATTACATGTCCGACATCGCACAAGTGTGAACTGGGCCTAAAAGTTAACAACACCCCCAAATCAGTTTGCATATCGCAGTGCGATCTGCAAACTCGGACAGTAATCGAATCGCATGGGTGTGAACACCCATGCGATCCGATTCTGTTGTGGACCAACAAAAGGGTCCTGTATGAGTTTGGTCCAAGTGCAATGCAAATTCAGCAATACTATCTGTATGGCTGAAATCGCATCGCACAGAGATCGGATGTGATTTTGCACTGCAGTGCAGTGCGAATCACATCCGATCTCGGACACCGCAGCAGTGGGAACTGGCCCTAAATCATATTGCATTTGCACCAAAATGGTACAGGACCCTTTATTTGGTCCACACTGGAATCGGATCGCATGGGTGTGAACACCTATGCGATCCGATTCCTGCACCATTACATAGTTCGCACTGCGATCTGTGAAATGATCTGGGGGTGTCATTAAAGTGAGGTTCCATCCAAAACAACAAAAATACCTGAAAAATTCTAAAAAAAAAAAAAACGCAAAAAAACATTTGGATATTTTTTTTTTTACTTACCTCTAAATGCCTGTTGCTAGGTGGTCCCTCGTAGTCTGCCTCTTCCTTTGCCTGGGCTGGTGACATCACTTCCCCCTCGGCACAGGAAGGGCTCGGCTCTGCTCCCTCCCTCCTGTCAATCATCTGGGACCCATTACAGGTCCCAGGTGATTGAGCGGCCAATCACTGCGTGCGGCGCCGCTGGCGAATGCGCAGTGGGTGCCAGGCTGTGAAGCCACAGCCCGGCGCCCACAGTTGAAATGCCGGCGCTGACGAGTGGAGGGAGGGGACGAGCGGGGCTTTGAGCCCCCGCATCGCTGGACCCAGGGACAGGTAAGTGTCCAATTAAAAGTCAGCAGCTGCAGTATTTGTAGCTGCTGACTTTTAATTTTTTTTTTTTTTTGGACCCCCTGGGTGGAACTCCTCTTTAACTTTACATTGACACCCGCAGTGGTACGCAGATGTCAATGTAGGTGCAATGTGGAAACCTGCACAGGAATCACGCTGATTCACGCATCGCACAAGTGTGAACCAAGTCAAAGACGTGAACATCTAAAATAGAGATATATATATATATATATATATTTATGGTCGTGGCCCTAAGACCGAGACAAATGTGGATCACATAAACACGCAACAAGACTCACAATATAAATAGACCTGAGGTGTGGCTTTTGGTCGTCTGGTAGGTATAGAAAGAAAAGGGGCCATACCCAAGATAAGTAATGGATGATTGTGGAGGAGAATTTGCTGAGAAGTGCTGTAAAAAGGGGAATGGGAGGGAGGGTATCGTGCACTGAAACTGACAAAGAGGAAGGGGAAGTGGTCAGCTTAAATACCCTCCGGGCTCCTCCCATAAATTCAGGCCAGCACACTGGCCTTCTAACTTATGGTCGTGGCCCTAAGACCGAGACAAATGTGGATCACATAAACACGCGACAAGACTCAAAACATAAATAGACCCGAGGGAGGTGTGGCTTTTGGTCGTCTGGTAGGTATGGCAAGAAAAGGGGCCAAAAATAACCAGGTAGGGAAGTATCTTTATTGCCTCTAACCTCATTGAGTCAGCTTGGAGAAAGGGCCATCTTGAAGGCATATATATCTGGAAAAGCAGGCAGACTTTCACCTGCCTAGCTTCTTGGTCACATGGTCTGGTACTCCGTGCTGAGATGTGGCTGAGGCTGCGCCGATCCAAAGGAATATCCAGAATACCGCCCGGAGTCTAGGCCTAAGCTGACCAGTAGGACCCTAACATGTTTAATAAACTGATTTACACTCAGGGGGTTGACCTGAAAAAGGCAGTAACGGGCTGGAGACTGACTGGCTGGCTGGGTAGTTGAAAGAGCAGACGGTCAAAAGATCGTTGCTGGGCACCAGGCGTTGCTGGTTCGAAAGAAGTTTATATCCACTCCGGGTCCGGCTTGTTGCGTTTTGGAGACCGTAAGATAAAGGACATAGTGGCTTGGATACCGGCCAGTTACAGCCTGATAGGGGTATGAGGGAGAGCCAGCTGTGTGTGGCAATAAGATATAAAGGCTAGGACATGAGTGACGTCATCTACTGTGGTTCCGGGACAAGTGGCAAGGAACCTACGGTAGGTGTTCCAGGCTGTGGGATAAGCCTTTAGTGTGTTGCTAGACAGTGAGTGGTTGATGAGCCGGGTTGCATTCGCAAGGTGTGGCTTCGATCCATTGTTAGTTGAGACCAAGGTGGGATAGGAGTGGATGATGGGTCGGCTCCGGGTTCCTGCTGGAAGAATGAGACAAAATTGGAGTGGGACAGTGCATCGGCTGCAGTATTGCACTTGCCAGGGATATGCTTACAATAACTACAGTAATTGCAGCAGACTGCGCAGGAAGGACATGACGGGGAGCGACTTGGATCTACCCTTATTAATGATGTCAGCTGTAACCTGGTTGTCTGTGGTGAAGAGCTCTGTCTGATCTGTCCACGTGTGGCCCCAGACTTGGGCTGCTGCCACGATGGGGTACAGCTCAAACAATGCGAAGATCGAGGGAAACCAGGAATCAGGCAGATTTCCGCGGGCCAAGGTCTGACAAACCAGTGATGGCCAAAAATTGCAGCAAAGCCAGTGGAGGCTGAAGCATGTGTGACTACCTGGGGCGACTGAGCTGATACTGAGGGAAAAACATTGATATGTCATTCCAGTTGAAGAGGAACTCGTCCCACATAGCCAAGTCTGCTATTGCTGCTGGGTCTAGTCTGAGGACTTGGTCGGTTCCTGCACTCGGGCAAGAAAGACTAAGAGCCTTGAGATGAACGACTGCCCCTGAGGAATTCTTCTCATAGCGAAATTGAGCATGCCTATCAAGGACTGCAGCTGTCTTTTAGTACATTCCTGTGACCGGGTAAACTCCTGAATGACCAACCTAACACAAGCTAATTTGTCAGAAGGCAGGCTAGGCTGCATGGCGTGCGTATCCAGGACGATGCCTGAGAAACTTATGAAATGTGTTGGGCCTTCCACTATGTGTTCATTGAGATTGTTGAAGACCTCTCTTAGCTTGTCTAGATCTACCGGGGGGGGGGGGTATGTCTAGGTGTTCGATAAGCAGAAAATCGTCCGGATAATGGATAACCCTGTGACACTGGGCCTGGTGTGACAGGTTCAAGTGAGGGATTGGGCGAAACCGTCAGCTTTGTGGGTGAAGTGGCGACAAAAGAGTTCCGTGTCTGTGAGGCTCCAGTCAGAGCTTATTTGGAACTGGGCAAGTCTCGCTGCTGCTTTGGCTGAAAATGACCGATGGTCGCAGAAGGCAAAACCTCCATATTTGTAATCAAGATCTGTCATTTCATGAAGGTATAAGTCCCGCTCCTCCCTCCTGCTGAGGGTGGCTGAACAAAGTACATCTGTGAACATCCCGAAGGCCAGGGCGAACTCAGTGGCTGACAGCTTACGACTGAGGCTGGGGTCTCTCGACTTGACAACCACGGAGATAACCCCCCCAGGCGTATGATTTGTTGTCAGCTAAGTCATGGACTGAGATGAGCAGGGATGCCAATTGACGTCTTTGCCCTCCAATATATCCTCCCTGATGCTGGTTGGGACAAGTTGAATGGGGAGGACGATAGGTGCAGAGCCTGGTGTACCTGCAGAAGGAGAAGCTGTCGTCAGGACCATGACCAGGTCCAGGAGGGCCATGGATGGGCGAACTTTCAAAGGTGTGACTCTGGTTTGGACGTCTGAACTGTTGCGGCTAAGGGGGAGACCAAAGAGTGCAGCTGGGCCCCGTGGATGGATTGTAGGGATGCCTGTTGGGCCCAGCTGCAGCTGGAGGCGGGAAGAGGAGCCCGAAATGCTTTGCCTTCCTGGCCGTTAGCAGGAAAGGGAATATCCCTGCGACTCAGCTATGAGTTTGGGGATGTTCCGTCCCCTGAGGGACTGCAGGCAGCCGCGCTCTGAGCCGCTTGGGGGGGTAACAGAGCGGCGGGTGTGAATCCTCGTTGCCAGAAGACAAAAAGGGGGCTGGGTGCTCATATTTAAGAGGAGTCATAGCCATAGGATAGAGAGCGGAGTGGTAAAGAGAAAACTCAGAGAGGAGGAATAAGGAAGAAGTACAGAAAAAGGAATGATAGGCATAGACAGGAGCTGACAGAGTTCTGTTGTGCAGAACTTATGTTGAGTGGAAATTTAGAAAACTCAGAAGAGTGCGTGGCGACCGAGGTGGGCCAGGAGGTGACTGGCCAGATAACCGATAGCTCGGGTGCCTGTCTGTGGCAAGCACAAACCTGAAGACCAGAACCCCAGGGCGTACTGGGGCGAGAAGTAGAAGTCTGGTACAGCCTACGTAGGAATGTTGCGGTCTGTAGGGGGTGACGTGTGCTCGGCCTGCTAACACTTGCACTGCCAGCAAGTCTACTGTTAAGCGACCTTGTCTGCGAGGTGAAGGTAACGGTATAGTGAAAGGGTGTTGCAGAATGATGTGATAGAAAAGCCCATGAACTAGGCCCTGACTGACGACCTAGTAGCGAGGTCCTGGTTATGATTGAAACTCGGTCGACAGGGAACACCTGCAGTAGGGGTGACATGAGTGCAACAAAATTTCTTTACTTTTTTTTCCCCTTTTTTTTCTTTTTTATGTGTCCCCCTTGTATTCGACTGGCCCTGGTGAAGATGCAAACAGCGTTTTGTTTTTTTTTAACTTGGGAAATAACGTCCAACCTGGTACAGGATGGAACCTGAACTCGACTGACCTGAGGGAGAAAAGATAGACGAAAACGATGAGTGGCTCGTATGAATGCCACTGGAGACGAGTGACCGATTAAGTGCCACTAAAAAAAAAATGAAGTGGGCTGTATGAGCACCACTGAGTGTGCTGGCAGCGATTGCAAGGAGTATATGTTGAGATGCATGTTTGCAAATGGGTATATGCTGAGATGCGTGTTTTTGCAGCGATTGCAAGGAGTATATACTGAGATGCGTGTTTTGCAGTGATTGCAAAAATGGGTAAATGCTGAGATGCATGTTTTGTAGCGATTGCAAGGAGTTTATACTTAGATGCGGGTTTTGCAGTGATTGCAAAAATGGGTAAATGCTGAGGTGCATGTTTTGCAGCGATTGCAAGTGGGTAAACACTAAGATGCGTGTATTTGCAGCAATTGCAAGGAGTTTATACTAAGATGCATGTTTTGCAGTGATTGTATACGGGTAAATGGTAAGATGCGTGTATTTGTAGCAATTGCAAGGAGTTTGTACTGAGATGCATATTTTACAGAGATTGCAAAATGGGTATATGCCGAGATGCGTGTTTTTTTGCAGCAAATGCAAGGAGTTATGATGAGATGCGTGTCTTGCAGCGATTGCAAGGAGTTATGATGAGATGCGTGTCTTGCAGCGATTGCAAAGAGTTATGATGAGATGCGTGTCTTGCAGCGATTGCAAAGAGTTATGATGAGATGCGTGTCTTGCAGCGATTGCAAAGAGTTATGATGAGATGCGTGTCTTGCAGCGATTGCAAAGAGTTATGATGAGATGCGTGTCTTGCAGCGATTGCAAAGAGTTATGGTGAGATGCGTGTCTTGCAGCGATTGCAAAGAGTTATGGTGAGATGCGTGTCTTGCAGCGATTGCAAGGAGTTATGGTGAGATGCACGTCTTTGCATCGATTGCAAGGAGTTATGATGAGATGCGTGTTCTTGCAGTGATTGCAAAATGGGTATATGCTGAGATGCATGCATTTGCAGCAATTGCAAGGAGTTTGTACTGAGATGCATGTTGTGCAGAGATTGCAAAATGGGTATATGCTGTGATGCGCATTTTTTGCAGCGATTGCAAGGAGTTATCATGAGATGCGTATCTTACAGCGATTGCAAGGAGTTTATACTGAGATGCATGTTGCAGCAATTGCAAAAATGGGTAAATGTTGAGATGCGTAATCTTGCAATGATTGCAAGGGGATTATACTGTGATGCATGTTTTTGCAGCGATTGCAAAGTAAATGTTAAGATGCGTGTTCTTGCAGTGATTGCAAGGAGTTTATACTGAGATGCATGTTGCAGCGATTGCAAATGGGTATATGCTGAGATGCGTGTTTTGCAGCGATTGCAAGGAGTTATGATGAGATGCGAAGCTTGCAGCGATTGCAAGAAAGGTCACCTACTGATAGGCGAAAAAGAAAAGGATAACAGAAATTGTATATGTAGGAAGGAACTGCGAAGTGGCATACATAACGAATCGTAGATTTGTTATAGGGACTGTTACGTATTGGTGTGTGGGATACTCCTGACGCGAACCGTTGTGCCGCTTGTGCGACTAGGTTCGGGGTGGACTGTGATGCATGTAGCTGCTGAGGTGATGTGAATCGGACAAAAAATAAATAATGAATCGTAGGGTATGGTAAAAACCACTACAAATTGGTGTGCAGGATAAGACCGATGTGAACCGTTGTGCCGCCGAGGCGACTAGGCTTGAACCCGACTGTGATTCATATGACATGAAAGCAATACGAAACAGTCAGTAGAAAATTACATAAACAACGAACCATTTGTGGGGTACAACAGGGACTAATAAGAATCAGTGAGCGGGATGCATCCGATGCGAACCGTTGTGCTGCCGATGCGACTAGGATCGAATCGGATTGTAGCAGGTATGCAATATGAATCGGTTGTAAAGAGATGGCACTGATACATAATCGGTTGTAAGATGTATGAAGTGAATCCAATACAAATCGGTTGCAGCGTGTATACCACACCTTACTTCTAAAACCGAACACATACCAACCACCCAGCCCCCCAGGCTAATCAAAGTGCAGACAAGGCCCCATGTGGGTCTAATTACCACCCCAATCAGACACAGAACCCATGCAAATAATACATGCTGATCTCCAAATGGATGAGACGGCAACCCCATAGACAGTGAATCCTATGAGAAAATGAAGCCTGTATGGAGTGATATCAGAGAACAACCGACAATGGCTCAGAGGCTTGGATCTACGAACGAATCGTATGTTTGTGGATAGGATGACAAGCAAGGCAGAGCGAGCCTGCAAATCTAAGTTTGCAGGTATAGGAAACATATCCAATGGTAACATTGCATATGAACAAAAAGGTTTGAACCCTACCTGCAACAGCAAGCGAGAACCGCCGACGAAGACGCCGCAACCCACTTGTAATCGAATGCACAGACTTATGAACACAAGGTAAGCTGGGAAGAGTCAGCACAGTGACATGTAGTATCGTGCACTGAAACTGACAAAGAGGAAGGGGAAGTGGTCAGCTTAAATACCCTCCGGGCTCTTCCCATAAATTCAGGCCAGCACACTGGCCTTCTAACATATATATATATATATATATATATATATATATATATATATACATATAAATATATATATAGATGTATCTCTCTCTCTCTCTCTCTCTCTCTCTATATATATATATATATATATATATATATATAGATATATATTGATATATAGATATATCTATATATAGATATAGTCTATATATATCAATAAATATCTAGATAGATAGATAGATAGATAGATAGATAGATAGATAGATAGATAGATAGATAGATAGATAGATAGACACACTATAAATTCCTATCCTGCTGGTTTTGGGGTGTGTAATTGTGGGGAAGATGTACTATGACTGTTTGGTGAAAGAAAGAAGTCAAAAGACTTCTTGCTTTCTCCAGAATACTCAGCCAGTTTCATGCTTCTCACTCTGATTCTCCACCTCTGAAATGGTGAATCAGAAAGTAAGAATTCTGTCATAGATCGCCAGTGAGGTGCTGAGATCGAACCTTCATAAACTGGCCGTTTCTGTGACAGTCATTTAAGATTCTCACTGTGCTGAGATAATCAGCGGAGAACATGTTCTCCGCTGATTATCTCAGTTTCATAAACTGGTAATGAGCTGAGATCAGCGGTGAGACTCGGGATCGCCGCTGATCTCAGTTTCATAAAAGGACACCCAACAGCTTAATGCCAAACATCCTAATTTTTGGAGAAATTAAAGCGGAGTTCCACACAAAAATGGAACTTCCGCTTTTCTGAACCCTCCCCCCCTCTGGTGTCACATTTGGCACCTTTCAGGGGGGAGGGGGGTGCAGATACCTGTCTAAGACAGGTATTTGCACCCACTTCCGGCATAGACTCCCATGGGAGTCTATGCCTCTTCCCGTCCCCACCGCGCTGTCTGCTGGGAACACACAGCACCCAGCAGAGAGCGGAGACCACTAGGGATGCGCAGCGCGACTCGCGCATGCACAGTAGGGAACCGGGAAGTGAAGCCGCAACGCTTCACTTCCTGATTCCCTCACCTAGGATGGCGGCGGCAGCTGCCGAGAACCGAGCGGGTTCTCGGCGTCCCCTGCCGACATCGCTGGACCCCGGGACAGGTAAGTGGCCATGTATTAAAAGTCAGCAGCTGCAGTATTTGTAGCTGCTGGCTTTTAATATTTTTTTTTTTTGGCGGTGTGGGTGAACCCCCGCTTTAAGTAGTTCCTCTTATTGTACATAACTGTTCCCAAAGAGGAAGAGAAGGAGCTCTCATAATTGTCCACCTCACAGCTATTGTTTTCCTGGCTCTGAAGAGTTCCACTTCAAGGGACTTTAGACTAATAAGGTCAATGTTTCCTATATAAAATGCCAAACAGGCATCACTCTGGGTTGTGAGGTACATTATTCTCTATCAGAAAGTGTGTAACTTGCCTCCAGAAACTGGTAATGGGGGGCTTTCCCAAACCATATGTTTAAATTCAATCTGTGGATCCAGATATCTCAGGCAATCTGCATCTGACAGACAGTAAAACTGGTCACAGATGCAGGGGCGTAGATAAGGGGGGGTCAGTGGTGTTCAAACCCCCCAGAGCATCCTGGCAAAATGCCCAGACAGTGTCCCTGCTCTTTAGCCTCAGCATCAGCACAGTAGAAGCAATCAGAGTATCAGAGTGCAGCAGCCAGCCCTCTTCTATTGTACCCCATCCCCTCAGTTTAATAAGGTGTCCCCCTGAAAAACATGAAATTACTGCAAGGTCTCAGATGCCGGCAATTGACAGTTGAGGGAACTCCTAGACTCCTCCTCGAGGTATCATATGACACAGCCGAAGGGAGACTGGGGATGCAGAAGTTTTCCTACTTCTGTGCAGTGCTGAATCTGAGGTCTGGTAAGGTCTGGTTTTCTGTTTTAGGAAGGAGGAAGCAAGAATTCCAGGCTGGGGGAGTTTCTTTTTGGGGGGTTCAGGAAAGGGGGTGGGTTTGCTTTTGGAGAAGGGGGGGTTTCTTGTAGAGAATTTTACAGGGGGTGGTTAATGGCAGGGATTTGCTTCTGGGAGGGAGTTTGATTGGATGAAGGGAGATTTTCTTCATAATTAGAAATCTTTGCTGTGGGAGAGGGTATGGGACTGAGGGAGATATTTTTGCTTTGGTGGGTCGGTTTAGAGACAGGGGGTTTAATTTTGGGGGAGATATTTGAGGGAGGGAGATATTTTACAATGGGAATCTTTACTTGGGGAGAGAGGGTTCTTAGGAGGGAAAGGGGGATTTTTTTTCCTTTAAAAGTGATATTTGTTTTTTTAATTATACTTACCTAGGTGGATGGAGTATCGATCCAATGTTGCATCTGTCCCCAGCTGCTTCTAAGCCCAACAACAGAGCGATCAAAGACTGTTGATTACTCAGTTCTCAGCCTCCAGTGAGCAAGGAGTGGTGACTGTCAATCCCTGGCTCTGCCCACCTCCCCCAAGCTCACTGGAATGCCAATCTGTGGAGGGGGCAGAAGCGGCTGGCTCAGGGTCTCTGCGGCTCACTGAGAGGCTGAGTGAGCTGCTGGGTGAATCCGGACTTTAAAGTTAGGATCTTTCCACAGCCTGGACCTGCTGAGCGATGTCAGCTGACAGTGGGCTATAGCTGACTGTTGGCTAAAAATGGGTCATAAAAGTGCAGAACGAACTGCGCTCCTCCCCAGGAGAAGCACAAACAAGCAGTATGCCGTCCCTTCAGAGCGCATGCACGAGTGACATCACCAGCTGCCAGTTTGAAAGACCTGATCCCCCCAGGAAAAAAAATATCTATGGCCCTGCACAGATGGGTTGTTTTTTTCATTGAAACAGCGGAATGAATGAAAAAAACTGACTCAATTCTCCCATCCACACATTTAAGGTGGATGTGGGAATCCTTCCCGCTGTATCTTTGTATTCTGACATTCTGACATAGGGAGACTTCCCCGCAGTCAGAATGCATAGTTCAGCGCTGCAGAAAATATCCAACAGGGCAGTTGTACGGACGTCGATTGACTTTTGTACAGCTACCCTGTCCATACATGGTTTGAAATTCAGCTTGCTGAACCAGTGGATTTTTGATCTATGTATGGCTGACTTTATACTCACCTTGACTGAGCACCTTGTTTCTGCAGCACCCCAGATAGCAAGGATAACTTGCCACACATTTGTTGCACTGTTGAATTGTAAGTCTTGTTAACTTGTTGAACATTTTCACTGGCAAGATGTACACTTAAAGAGCACTTGAAGCACAAGTTCTAGTTGACACTTTTCCAATTTGTAGCAAATTTGCATGGCAAATCTACAGCAAGAGCTCTGCAAGTCAAAATGACCCCTGTGGTGGAATGATTATTGCACAACATAACTGAACCAGAGCTTGCAGCAGACTCGCAGAATGTTTGCAAATAAAGTTGATCTGGAGTCATGCAATGTAGACTTGCTGCAATTGTGCAACAAACTTGTCATGCCTGACAAGTCTTAGCAAGTAATTTTCCAACGTGCAGCTCAACTGCTTGCTATCAATAAGCCTGAGTACTGTCACATGACAGAGGAAGTGACATCGTGCCTTGCCTATTACAAAAATGGAATTTTGGGGAATAGTGGTCTTGCCTTCAGAGGTGCAGAAAATTTAGTACATCATTTACCTTGTATGTGTAACTTAAGAATTGAACTTACTAGATGTATAATCCATGTCACTCTAGGTCAGAGGTTTGACTGAGATTTAGCTAGTGTGTCAGGATGGGCGTGCCAGTAGAAAGGATGGCTCTTGCGGGCAGACTTCTGTGCATCTTCACAGGCTAATCCACATTTCTTCTCATAGACGTAGGAATTGTGCACATGCTAATATTTAAGCGCATTCGAAAATTTGTGCACGCGCGTATGCGTACTTCCGTGCGCATTCATGTGTATGTAAGCATGCTCACGTGCACCTGTGACAGATAGAGGCACCAAATGGGTTAGTTAAATTGAGCCAGTGCTCTGGTTCAGTGCTGCTTTGTCTTCAGCCTTCTGTGTTCTGAGAACCTGTGATCCTGTAATCTGTTTCCAGTTACTGACCCTGCTTGTCTGGCTGCTCCCTAAACTCTGTATCAACCTTGACTTGCCTTCTGACCACCGTTTCTGCCTGCTCCATTTGCTACTGTTCCATTGATCAGCTCCTGACCTGGTCTGTACCTTGACCACTCTCCTGCTTGTGCCCTGTACCTGATCTGTCTTACCAGTGTATGACCTGGCTTGCCTGACTCTGCTATTCCTTCTGCTGTTGCCAGGACAGACCTGTCTACCAGCTGTGCCTGCTTACCCACTGTCTGTTACCAGTATACACATTGCCCTGCCAGTACCAGTCTGCTTCTGCCTGCTGCTTACCAGCTGCCACCCTGCCTGCTTCATTGAAGACCTCTGGTGATCACACTGCCTGTCGTGGACACCTGTTCTGCTAGCAAGACTTACAGGCACTCGTGCCACTCTGCACTCTTGTGCCTTCTGTTTACACTATTAGGGGCTCTGAGTCAGAGGTGTAAGAGAGGCCTTCCTCGTTATATCAGGCTCTGCTACCAGGTATGGGACATAGTGATTCAGGGGTGGTTTTGTAAGCATTATCAAAGTTCAGGTGTCAAATATGAACCCCAATTAAAGTCAATGTGAGCAGAATGTTAGAAATCTGTAATGGCCATTTTCTAGGCTAATAGGCAAATAAATGGCATGGGGGGGCTGGGCACTGCCCTGGACAACATGTACCACAGCAAAAAAAAAAACAATTCTGTTTGGCAGGAAGCAGCAATTTTAATAATGCTTAACCACTTCAATACAGGGCACTTTCACCCCCTTCCTACCCAGGCCAATTTTCAGCTTTCAGCGCTGTCAAATTTTGAATGACAATTGTGCAGTCCTGCAACACTGTACTCAATCAAAATTTTTATCATTTTTTTTCCACAAATAGAGCTTTATTTTGGTGCTATTTTATCACCACTGGGTTTTTTTATTTTTTGCGCTACAAATAAAAAAATACAGAGCATTATGAAAAAAATATGTTTTTCTTTCTTTCTAATATAAAACTTTGTAAATAAGTAATTTTTCTCCTTCACTGATGAGCACTAATGAGGCTGCACTGACGGGCACTGATGAGACAGTACAGATGGGCACTGATTAGGTGGCACTGATAAGCACCACTGATGGGCACTGATATGCAGCACTGATGGGTGGGCACTGAAGGGTGGCACTGATGGGCACTTTTAGGTAACACTGATAGGTAGCACTGGTGGGCACTTTTAGGTGACACACATGGGCACTGATAGGCGCTGATGGGTGGCAATGATGGGCACTACTGATGGGCACCGATAGATGGCACTGATAGGCAGCACTGGTTAGGAGGCACTGACAGGCAATCACTGATGGGAACAGATTGGCGTTTCTAATGGGCACTGATTGGCATCCCTTGTGGGCTCTAGTGGGCATGCCTGGTGGGCTCTAGTGGGTATTCCTGGTGGGCTCCAGTGGGCATCCTTGGTGGGCTCTACTGGGCACAATCGATGGGTCTGCACTAAGAATCAATGCACTGATTTTAAGCGCAGGCCCCCCCTGTCAGGAGAGCAGCTGATCGGCTTTCCTCTACTCGTGCCTTGTCAGCACAAGTAGAGGAAAAGCCAATAAATGTCACTTCCTGGTTTACATGTGATGAGCTGTGATTGGACATGGCTGATCACATGGTAAAGAGCCTACATCATAGGCTATTTACAGGGATCTGAGATGCGATGTGCTAGACTGGCATACTACAGTAAGATCGCCGCGGTGCGCGCCCCCGCAGTCGCGTGTTAGCGACTTATCCTGCTGGGCATCATATGACGCAAAGTCGTGTTAATTCAACCACTTTCTGTCTGTCATTCTGTTATATGGCAGGCGGGAAGTGGTTAACTAAAACATTAACAATGCTAAATTAATTTAAACAGCATGCCTGGGGAATACCCTTAACCTGTCAGTGAAATATGATGTATATGATGTATAGAATATACTACAGCAAACCTAACATTTACAAAGGAAAAAATGCTGTTCAAATTGCCAGTAAATGACAACTCCTGGCGCTTTGGTATCTGTAAATGAGAGAGACACAAAAAAATAAAAACAAACCAGTGCGGGGTTCTCCATAAAACATATTACTTATCCTTTTATCCTTAATGAAGTTCTGTTATTAATGTTAAAGGGGACCATATGCATAAAAAAAGGTAGGGTCCCATGCAATTCCATACCAGACCCTTCAGGTCTGGCATAGATTTTAGAGTGAACTCTATGCAAAAAACAAGCAAAAAGTGTAGGGTCCCCCTAAAAATCCATACCAGATCCTTATCCAAGCATGCAGACTTGATGGACAGGAAAGGATAGGAGTTTATGCTCATCCTCCCTCTCCTGAACCATACCAGTGCACCCACCATGAACATTGGGAGGGTACCTTGTTGGGGGTCACCCCCTAGCAAATCATCTTGTCCCCATGTTAAAAAAAACAAGGGACTCTTCCCCACAACCCTGCTCAGTGGCTGTGGGGGTCTGTGGGTGGAGGGGCCTCCCAGAATCTGGAAACACCCTTACATATAAGGGGGAGGCCTATATGCTGGCCCCCTCCTAAGGTAATGAGTACCCCTACTCATTCAAAAAATATAAACAGTAAATAAAGACACACACATTTTGACAAGTATTTTATTAAAATTAAAAAAAACAAAAATGTCCCATGATGTTAATTTATAATTAATTACATTGCCCAGTGATTCAGATCCTTGTCAATCACAATGAACAACACGTCCAATCGTGTTTCCCACTAGTCATTAAGGACAGCTTCTGGGCCCTTCCATTAAATGTAAACAAAGGGGAAGGGATCTCCTAGGGGACATCATTGACCAAATATGGACTTGACCATTTTTTGGTCAATGACATCACAAGGAATCTCCCATTTATTTAAACAACTTGTCAAAAGTGTGTCTTTATTTACTATTTACATATTCTTGTGATTAGGTACCCCTTAATCATTCACATGAGGAGGCAGTATCTGAAAATCTAGATTTTGCTAAGCCCCCACCCGCAAACCCCCCATAACCACTGGTCCAGAGTGGTCAGCGGGCACTGGCACCCTAACAGCTATGAGCCCAGAGCAGAGAGCGGTCACATTTAGCAGTGGTAGTTCCCTTGCTAGTTTCACTTTCCGCTGCAGCCGGAGGTTTACCCATTAAGTTGGGCTATTTGCTAAACCTCTGAACAAGCAAAAATTGGTTCAGACATGGGTTTAGATCAAACTGGCTGCTCATCCTGCGTTCAGCATGGTACTCAGTCTACAAATCTTGTAGTATGGCTAGATAGGCTGTACACAAGGACAAACTCTAAGTGGTCTAAATTAAAGGTCCTCTTGAATAATGCGAGGGAGAGACTTATGAATGAACTTCTAAAGGCACTTCCCACAAAAAAGTTAGTACCTAGTACCTGTTCTGCTTTCATTTTAAAACATAATTTCTGGTAATTGAATTGCTCCCCAACACCCAATCCTTTACTAAAGCTTAAGCTTTGGCAGCTGGAAACATGGATGTGAATGTGCATAAATAAATGAAAGACAACATTTATATATATCTCATAAAATGGTACATTACATGAATGATTATAGTGTATTTACTTCTTTTAGAGAAATACTTCAATATATTTCTTGCAAACTCTGAAATGTTGAGATGCAACATCTTGTGCCCTCCAGCCTTATCAGAGATTACACAAAATATTTATTTTTCAACGGAATAGCCGATTATACATTCTAAATGCGTTGAAGTTCCATCCACCACAAACAAAGGCTAATTACAATTGATGGACTCTCTCCCACCAATTGTACACATAGATCATCTCAGCTGAATCTATCAAGGTGCATTCACTGTTTTACACATGGCAGAGAAAATGCAATGAAACCAAGTCAAGAAAATTGCTGTTGATTCAGTGAGAAACACTTAATATGACTGCATTCATTATAGACCCATTCTTTTTCTAAGAAAACGAACATTTTGTGTCACAAGTTTGATTGCAGCCAGTTGTTTATGCAAATTATATCTTACAAAGCAGCAAGAGTGATGGAGCTAGGAGTATGAATGAGCGAACAGCAATATAGTAAATGGAACAGGGAGTTTTTGTAGCAGAGTGCACCTTTTAAATAAATAGAGTTATTAACATAAAATAGACCACTTACATATTGTATGTATTTTTCAGATCTGTAAATATGAAGAAATAAATGTAAAGTGAAATCTATATACCCATAGAGTATGTTTTTTTGAGGGTACAGTATAAATAAACATGAATAGTGGTAAACTCCAGAGTAGGTAGGCAATCTTCTTATCCACTTGCAAATGTGGTATTGAAAATACAATACATCAGTACAGCAAAACTGTAATGATGGCACAGACTACTAGGGATGAGCCCACGGTTCGAGTCGAATGTAAGTTGAACTCGAGCATCAGGTGATCAGTTGTTCTAAAACAAACGAAACATATGGGGCGTTTGCGGAAAATTAGAGCGCTGCGGAACATCCCATAATGCACTGCAAGATCGCAGTGCATTGCTGTATGATGATTGGTCAAAGCATGCACCTGACCTGCATGCTTTGGCCAATCACAGCTGAGAGAGACACGATTGGCCAAAGGCAGGTAGCCTTTGGCCAATCATGGCTCAGGAGAACTAAGTCCACGCCCCACACTATATAAGGCTGCTTACATGAGTGAGCATAGAGTGGCTGTGTGTAGTGTTGTTGGCATGGACAGCTTGAGTTAGATTAAGCAGGTAGGTTATTCAGTTAGTGACAGTGTATTTGATATATATATATATATATATATATATATATATATATATATATATATTTATGGTCGTGGCCCTAAGACCGAGATAAATGTGGATCACATAAACACGCGACAAGACTTACAACATAAATAGACCTGAGGTGTGGATTTTGGTCGTCTGGTAGGTATGGCAAGAAAAGGGGCCATACCCAAGATAAGTAATGGATGATTGTGGAGGAGAATTTGCTGGGAAGTGCTGTAAAAAGGGGAATGGGAGGGAGGGTATCGTGCACTGGAACTGACAAAGAGGAAGGGGAAGTGGTCAGCTTAAATACCCCCCGGGCCCCTCCCATCAACTCAGGCCAGCATATTGGCCTTCTAATTTATGGCCGTGGCCCTAAGACCGAGATAAATGTGGATCACATAAACACGCGACAAGACTTACAACATAAATAGACCTGAGGTGTGGCTTTTGGTCATCTGGTAGGTATGGCAAGAAAAGGGGCCAAAAATAACCAGGTAGGGAAGTATCTTTATTGCCTCTAACCTCATTGAGTGAGCTTGGAGAAAGGGCCATCTTGAGGGTTTGGAATATATATCTGGTGAAGCAGGCAGACTTTCACCTGCCTAGCTTCTTGGTCACATGGTCTGGTACTCCGTGCTGAGATGTGGCTGAGGCTACGCCGATCCAAAGCAATGTCCAGAATACCACCCGGGGTCTAGGCCTAAGTTGACCAGTAGGACCCTAACATGGTTAATAAACTGACTGCCACTCAGGGGGTTGACCGGAAAAGGCAGTAACGGGCTGGAGACTGGCTGGCTGGGTAGGTGAAAGAGCAGATGGTCAAAAGATTGCTGGGCACCAGGCGTTGCTGGTTTGAAAGAAGTTTATATCCACTCCGGGTCCGGTTTGTTGCGTTTTGGAGACCGTAAGATAAAGGACATAGTGGCTTGGATACCGCCCAGGTACAGCCTGATAGGGGTATGAGGGAAAGCCAGCTGTGTGTGGCAATAAGATATAAAGGCTAGGACATGAGTGACGTCATCTACTGTGGTTCCAGGACAAGTGGCAAGGAACCTACGGTAGGTGTTCCAGGCCGTGCGATAAGCCTTTAGTGTGTTACTAGACAGTGAGTGGTTGATGAGCCGGGTTGCATTGGCAAGGTGTGGCTTCAATCCATTGTTTTGTTTTTTTTCACAAGAAAATTTTTTTATTCAAGATATTTAACATTACAAGCGATGCATAGACACATTTAGATATCGTAACAGTACATATGCAGTCACAAGGTAGATGATTAATTGTTCACATAGACAATAGAAAGAAGTCTGAGAGCATTACATGACATTTCAGCAAAATATTGGTGTAAAGGTAACAGCTTGAAGCAAATCAGCCAAGAAGGTCTTGTGGGAGGGGATGGGGGGGTGGGGGAAGGGGGGGTGGATTAATGACACTTAGAAGATGGGGGGGCGGGAGGGGGAGGCAAGGAAGGAATCACAAATATCTCAATAGCTTAACTGAGCATACACACTAGGTGAAATTTAACCAGATCTCAATCATGTTATAGATTCATACAGCTGGTAACTCAGCGTCAACTTGGACATCATCCACAACTTCAGCACCCCATGCATCTATCCAACCCGACCATATCTTATCAAATTTTTTGGGGCAGTTCCGATTAAGATATGTGAGTTTGTAAAGTGGGAGTATAGAATTCATTGCTAGGCGCCATGAAGATACTCTAGGGGGTGATGCATCTTTCCAATGGAGAAATATTTATTTTCGGGCATAGAACGTAGCATAGCTCAAAAATAGTTTGGTGTATTTGCCTCGAACATTGGGATTGAAAATGTTCAACAGCATTGCCTTGGGATGAGCCCCCACATCTAAGGAGGTAACCTGGTCGAAAGTGTTAGCTATTTCCGTCCAATAGTCTCCGTGACGAGGACAAGACCACACCATATGAAGAAAGGAGGCGGACTCTAGACCACACCTGGCGCAGGCCACTGGGCTATCGGGTGTCATGATTGTGATTGTCAGATGTTTTAGGGTGTAATAGGCCCTATGGAGGAACTTGACCTGCATAAATCGCTCTCTGGCCGAGATCGCGTTAATCTCAAAGGAGGATACACACGTTTCCCATTCCTCCTCTGCCAAGTCAGGAATGTCTGCTTTCCACTTGACCAGAGTTTTCACAAGTTTCTTTGTAGGGGGTATGGACAAATGAAAATATAGAGTAGATAATGGTCTATCTATGATTTTAGCGGTAAGCAATCCCTCCACAGGGTCTGATTCTAGTTGGAGGAGAGGTGGAAACAGTTTTCTATAGGCATGTCGAAGTTGATAGTATCTAAACAGCATCCAACCCGGCAGTGAGTAAGCGCTCCTGAGGTCATAGAAAGTTCTTAATTTACCACCCATCACAATGTGTTTTAGCTTGACAATTCCCTTTTTTGCCCAGACATGGGGGTCTGGTACTGACTTCAAATGCGGCAATCTAGGATTGCCCCATAGGGGGATGCGCGGGGAGAACCTTTCTGGATTGTTAAAATGATTCCTGGCCTTGTTCCAAACTGCAATGGTGGTGCACATCAGATCCGTAATGTCAGGGTGGGATTTCATCCCTCTGAACACCACACTGCTGAGAGAGGAGTAGGACCCCATGGTGGCGGCTTCCAGGGTCACCGCCGGGTTATCACGTGGCTGAGAGAACCACCATCTAACCGTCACCAGGACGGCCGCCCAGAAGTATACCTGGAAGTCTGGTAAGGACAAACCCCCCTGAGTAACGGGCAGCTGGAGGGTAGTCATGGCCAGTCTCGGGGGTCTTCCGTTCCAGATAAAGGAAGATAATATACTTTTCAACTTAGCAAAAAAGGAGGCTGGGGGGATCAAGGGTGAATTTCGAAAAAAGTACAGAAATTTAGGCAGGTATATCATTTTAATTAAGTTTACCCTCCCTACTGGAGAGAGGGGGAGGGTTTTCCATGTTAAACATTTTTGCTAGAGATTTTTTAGTAGTGGCTGGAGATTCAGTTCAAAATATGTAGCCAGTGGGGCTCTAATCCTCACTCTTAAATATTTAAATTCAGATGCCCAGTTTAGGGGGGTACCTGTCGGTGGGTTTTGACTGTAAGCATTTAATGAGAAAATTATCGATTTCCCCCAATTCACCTTAATGCCCGAGAACATACCAAACTCGTCAATTATTTGAAGTGCTGGTAAAAGGGAGGATATGTCCTTAAGAAAAAGTAGGATATCATCAGCATAAAGGGATATTTTGTCCATTACCACCCCTACCTGGATGCCCTGTACCATGGGGGCGGCTCTAATACGAGCAGCCATGGGTTCCATGGCCAGGGCAAACAGCCCAGGAGAAAGTGGACAGCCTTGCCTGGTACCCCTAGATAGAGAAAAGGACGACGATAGTGAATTCTTTGTTCGTATGCGTGCCGAGGGATTATGATATAGCATCTGCACCCAGCCAATGAAGCGAGGGCCAAATCCAAATTTGCGCAGGACAGCCCAGAGGTAGCGCCACTCGACCGAGTCAAAAGCTTTCTCGGCATCGAGAGAGGCCACTGCCTCCGGACCGTCCCCGCCTGCCCTAGAAAGGTGCGTAAGGAGACGTCTAATGTTTATATCCGTCCCCCTTCCTGGCATGAATCCAGACTGGTCTGGATGGACCAGTGCCATGATCACAGTGTTCAACTGTCTGGCCAGTACTTTGGCTAATAACTTGGCGTCCACGTTAAGGAGTGATATTGGCAGATATGAGGCGCACTGATCAGGGGGCTTGCCAGGCTTACGAATGACCACAATAACCGCTTCAGCCATAGTCGGGGGTAATGAGCCCCTCTCCGTGGCTTTTTGGAGCATTAACCTAAACGACGGAAGTATTTCTTCAGCGTATATTTAGTAGAATTTGGCTGGAATTCCGTCTGGACCTGGTGTCTTACCATTTTGTAAGGAGGCTACTGCTTTCTGAATTTCCTCTAATTGGATCGGACTGTCCAATGCTTCCCTAAACGTGGATGTCAGGCAAGGGAGCTCCACCCCATCAAGGTATGCAATCAGTTCCTCGTCTGAACATCTCATCCGAGAGCCATAGAGGTCCTGATAGAATGGTGCAAATTTATTGTTAATGTCTGCGGGATCGATCAAGATCGTCCCGTCCGAATCACAAATAGTTGAAATAGTCACCGGGGAGGAGCTTTTTCAATCCATTGTTAGTTGAGACCAAGGTGGGATAGGAGTGGATGATGGGTCGGCTCCGGGTTCCTTCTGGAAGAATGACACAAAATTTGAGCGGGACAGTGCATCAGCTGCGGTATTGCACTTGCCAGGGATATGCTCACAGTAACTGTTAAATTTGGTGAGGTAGTGACAATTGCAGCAGACTGCGCAGGAAGGACATAACGGGGAGCGACTTGGCTCTACCCTTATTAATGATGTCGGCTGTAGCCTGGTTGTCTGTGGTGAAGAGCTCTGTCTGATCTGTCCACGTGTGGCCCCAGACTTGGGCTGCTGCCACGATGGGGTACAGCTCGAACAATGATGAAGATTGAGGGAAACCAGGAATCAGGCAGATTTCCGGGGGCCAGGGTCTGGCGAACCAGTGATGGCCAAAAATTGCAGCAAAGCCGGTGGAGGCTGCAGCATCTGTGACTACCTGGGGCGACAGCTGATACTGAGGGAAAAACATTGATATGTCGTTCCAGTTGAAGAGGAACTCGTCCCACATAGCCAAGTCTGCTATTGCTGCTGGGTCTAGTCTGAGGACTTGGTCAGGTCCTGCACTCGGGCGAGAAAGACTAAGAGCCTTGAGATGAACAACCGCCCCTGAGGAATTGTTCTCACAGTGAAATTGAGCATCCCTATCAAGGACTGCAGCTGTCTTTTAGTACATTCCTGTGACCAGGTAAACTCCTGAATGACCAGCCTAACACAAGCTAATTTGTCAGAAGGCAGGCTAGGCTAGGCGTGCGTATCCAGGACGATGCCTGAGAAACTTATGAAATGTGTTGGGCCTTCCACTATGTGTTCATTGAGATTGTTGAAGACCTCTCTTAGCTTGTCTAGGGGGGGGTATGTCTAGGTGTTCGATAAGCAGAAAATCATCCGGATAATGGATAACCATGTGACACTGAGCCTGGTGTGACAGGTTCAAGTGAGGGATTGGGCGAAAATGTCAGCTTTGTGGGCGAAGTGGCGACAAAAGAGTTCCGTGTCTGTGAGGCTCCAGTCAGAGCTTATCTGGAACTGGGCAAGTCTCGCTGCTGCTTTGGCTGAAAACGACCGATGGTTGTAGAAGGCAAAACCTCCATATTTGTAAGCAAGATCTGTCACAGCATGAAGGTAAGTCCAGCTCCTCCCTCCTGCTGAGGGTGGCTGAACAAAGTACATCTCTGAACATCCCGAAGGCCAGGGCGAACTCAGTGGCTGACAGCTTACGACTGAGGCTGGGGTCTCTCGACTTGACAACCACTGAGACATCCCCCCCAGGCGTATGATTTGTTGTCAGCTAAGTCATGGACTGAGAAGAGCAGGGATGCCAATTGATGTCTTTGCCCTCCAATATATCCTCCCCGATGCTGGTCGGGACAAGATGAACGGGGAGGACGATAGGTACAGAGCCTGGTGTACCTGCAGAAGGAGAAGCTGTCATCGGGACCATGACCAGGTCAGGGAGGGCCATGGGTGGGCGAACTTTCAAAGGTGTGACTCTGGTCTGGACGTCTGAACTGTTGCAGCTATATTTTACAGAGATTGCAAAATGGGTATATGCTGAGATGCGTGTCTTGCAGCAAATGCAAGGAGTTATGATGAGATGCGTGTCTTGCAGCGATTGCAAGGAGTTATGATGAGATGCGTATCTTGCAGCGATTGCAAGGAGTTATGATGAGATGCGTATCTTGCAGCGATTGCAAGGAGTTATGATGAGATGCGTGTCTTGCAGCGATTGCAAGGAGTTATAATGAGATGCGTCTCTTGCAGCGATTGCAAGGAGTTATGATGAGATACGTGTCTTGCAGCGATTGCAAGGAGTTATGATGAGATGCGTATCTTGCAGCGATTGCAAGGAGTTATGATGAGATGTGTATCTTGCAGTGATTGCAAAGAGTGATGAGATGCGTGTCTTGCAGCGATTGCAAGGAGTTATGATGAGATGCGTATCTTGCAGCGATTGCAAGGAGTTATGATGAGATGTGTATCTTGCAGCGATTGCAAGAAAAGGTCACCTACTGATAGGCGAAAAAGAAAAAGGATAGTAGAATTGTATATGTAGGAACGAACTGCGAAGTAGCATACGTAACGAATCGTAGATTTGTGATAGGGACTGTTACGAATTGGTGTGTGGGATATTGATGATGCAAACCCTTGTGCCGCTGATGCGACTAGGTTTGAATCGGATTGTGATGTGTACAAATGTAAATGTGACACGAATCGGTTAGTAGAAATGACATAAGTAACGAATCGTAGGTTTATATAGGAACCGCGATGAATTGGTGTGCGGGATACCCGTGTTGTGAACTAGGTTTGGAATGGACTGTGATGCATGTAGCTGCCGCTGCGACCCGAATCGGTCAGTAGAAATAATATGAATAATGGATTATAGGGTATGGAAAGAACCGCTACGAATCAAAGTTAGGGACATGACCGACGCAAACCTTTGTGCCGCCGAGGCGACTAGGCTCGAATCGGAGTGATGCGTATGGCATGAAAGTGATATGAATCAGTGAGTAGCATGACATAACAATGAATCGTTTGTAGGGTACGAGAGTGCTAAACAGGGGCATGTAATTACAATTCTTGATATAATATTTCATAGCAGGGCCCGTTCCTGCAACCAACAAGAGTAACTGTGAGGGCTTAGTGTTCTGGTACCACCAACACCTAAGGCCTAATTTCCTGCAGAGTATACAGGGCAGACCGTATAGTATATATACTGCTGTTCAGAGTATATAGTGCCTGGGGGCCTGAGGAATCCATATGCCATTTTTTAAAAAATTTGGGTGCGGGGTTCCCTTTAATATCCATACCAGACCTGAAGGGCCTGGTATGGATTTTGGGGGGGACATCCCTGCCATTTTTTTTTCGTATTTTTATCTATATTATATTATCTATATTGCCGGGATCCGACAATACATTACAGTGAGCAGTTTTAAACAACATTTTTTCCTTTAGAAATGTCATTTTGCTGTGGCACTGTTATAAACATGGGATACGATGCACTGCTTTACAGACATACTAAGGACACCCCCCAGGCACAATATTTAAAGGAATATTTCAATTTTATTGTTTCACTTTAAGCATTATTAGACCCCTTTCACACTGAGGCATTTTTCAGGCGCTTTTAGGATAACAATAGCGCCTGTAAAGCACCTGAAAAACACTTCCCCTGCAGTCTCAGTGTGAAAGCCGGAGGCTGGCAGGACGTTAAAAAGACTCCTGTAAGCAACATCTTTGGAGCGATGAAGGAGAAGAATGGGCACCGCTGCCAAACCACCTCTGCAGAGGCGCTTTGCGGGTCGTTTTAACCCTTTTTTCGGCCGCTAGCAGAGGTTAAAAGTGGCCTTAAAATCACTGCTCCCAAAAAAACGATCGTTTTGCATTGATACTTGTCCCCTGGGGCAGGAACCGGGTCCCCAAACACTTTTTATGGCAATAACTTGCATATAAGCCTTTAAAATTAGCACTTTTGATTTTTCACGCTCGTAGACTTTAATGGTGTTCACGTGTTCAAACTAATTTTTTGCCTGTTCGCATGTTCTATTGTGAACCAAACCAGGGGGTGTTCAGCTCATCCCTACAGACTACCAATGCACTGTTTAATTGGGCAACTATGTGGCAAAAGAGGTTAAGCCCTGGTTCACATTGCAGTGATTTGGCATGCGATTTGACATGTCAAATCGCACATCATGGCAAATAACTCTCTCAGGATCTGAAAAAAGTTGTTGCTCCACATAAAGATGGCCTAGGCTATAAGAAGATTGCCAAGACCCTGAAGCGGAGCTGCAGCACAGTGGCCAAGATTATACAGCAGTTTAACAGGACAGGTTCCACTCAGAACAGGCCTCATCATGATCGACCAAAGCAGTTGAGTGCACGTGCTTAGCGACATATCCAGAGGTTGTCTTTTGGAAAAAGATGTATGAGTGTTGCCAGCATTGCTGCAGAAGTTGAAGGGGTGGGGGGGTCAGCCTGTCAGTGCTCAGACCATATGCCGCACACTACATCAAATTGGTCTGCATGGCTGTCGTCCCAGAAGGAAACCTCTTCTAAAGATGATGCACAAGAGAGCCTTCAAACAGTTTGCTGAAGACAAGCAGACTAAGGACATGGATTACTGGAACCATGTCCTGTGGTCTAATGAGACTAAGATAAACTTATTTGGTTCAGATGGCGTCAAGCGTGTGTGGCGGCAACTAGGGAGGAGTACAAAGACAAGTGTGTCTTGCCTACAGTCAAATATGGTGGTGAGAGTGTCACGGCCTGGGGCTGCATGAGCGCTGCAGGCACTGGGGAGCTACAGTTCATTGAGGGAACCATGGATGCAAACATGTACTGTGACAAACTGAAGCAGAGCATGATCCCCCCCTTCAGAGACTGGGCCGCAGAGCAGTATTCCAACATGATAGCTACCCTAAACACACCTCCAAGACGACCACTGCCTTGCTAAAGAAGCTGAGGGTAAAGGTGATGGACTGGCCAAGCATGTCTCTAGACCTAAACCCTATTGAGTGTCTGTGGGGCACCCTCAAATGGAAGGTGGAGGAGCGCAAGGTCTCTAACATCCACCAGCTCCATGATGTCATCATGGAGGAGTGGAAGAGGACTCCAGTGGCAACCTGTGAAGCTCTGGTGAACTCCATGCCCAAGAGGGTTAAGGCAGTGCAGGAAAATAATGGTAGCCACACAAAATATTGACACTTTGGGCCCAATTTGAACATTTTCACTTAGGGGTGTACTCACTTTTATTGCCAGCGGTTTAGACATTAATGGCTGTGTGTTGAGTTATTTTGAGGGGGCAGCAAATTTACACTGTTATACAAGCTGTACACTCACTACTTTACATTGTAGCAAGGTGTAATTTCTTCAGTGTTGTCACATGAAAAGATATAATAAAATATTTACAAAAATTACGTCTAGAGGAAAAGAGATTTAATCTCCAAATATGGAATGTTTTCTTCACAGTAAGAGTTGTGAAATAGACTCCCTCCAGAGGTGGTTCTGGTCAGCTCAATAGCTTGCTTTGAAAAAGGACTGGATTATTTCCTAAATGTACATAATAAAACTGGATACTAATATTTATAGGTAAAGTTAATCCAGGGGATATCTCAAGGGATCAGGAAGGAATTTTTTCCCTTGCTGGAGCAAATTGGGCCATGCTTTGCTGGGTTTTTTGCTTTCTTCTGGATCAACTGTGGGTATAGGATTGTGTATAATGTGGGATTATATGATACATTTTTTTCCCTTTTATAGGTTGAGCTAGATGGACTTGTGTCTTTTTTCAACCTGACTATATAACTACATCTTGTGGCCATAAACGTATGGTTTGTGTCATTACTATGGTCTCATGTGGAATTAAGACAGTAGACAGTGTAGTTTAGATACACTAGTGGCATGTCCAGGTGGATTCAGTATTTTAAAGCGACAGTCCACTAAAAAATGATTTATATTAGTTTTTTGGCAGGAATGAATCAGACTAAAATTTGTTATGTCTGTTGGAGACTCCATTAGTGAAATTCCTGCACCTGGAACAAGCATGCAGGGCAGAAGATTATACTTATCAAAAATGAGCTGCTCAACAGGTAGTGAACCAAAATGAGGATAACAGCCCTAGAGCATGCATCATTAAAGCATATTAGCAATAGCAGCTGTCCTACTTTTGTACTTAAATGGTTCAATTATTGTAAATGTTTGAGTTCAGCTAACCTTTTAAAGTGTCCAGTGGTCCACAGAGCAAGAACTTCCAGGTGACCAATGGAATACAGTGGCTACTATGGGTACTATAAAGGCCTGTTCGCATCTGTTCATTTATTTATAGTGTAGGTCTCATTTGTATGAATGGTAGATGCAATCATATAAACTAATGTATATATGGGTTGTTCAGGTCACTATGCTGCTTTGCAATGATATTGAAAAAAAGAACCTACACTTAGACATTTTCAAGGGATGATCAGGAATGAAATGGGGCACAAGAAATTTCAGGTCACAGATGAAAGAAGCTTTTTTTTTTTTTTTAAGGGCGATTTCAGGTGGCTCATGGGTTGGAATTGTCTATAACAGTTTTCTGTAAAAGCTATTTGGCTTTATGACTCACTCTATTTAAAGAGAAAAAGACATTCCAACTTAATAAAAACTTTAACAAAAACTTGCAAATCTGACTAGGAGGATTTAAGTTTGCAAATATCAGAATTTAGTAATGACTTTGCTACCCTGTGCTGAGTCCTGAATTCAAGAAGCACAAGGAGTTGCAAAAACTGAATGACTATTGAAGCTCCTTTTTTTACCTGAGCCGAAAATAAATAACAGCCTGAAATGACAGCTTCAACTATTGTTTTACTATGGTTTAGTTTTGTAGGTTAAAATTGATCATCTCCAATCTGCATCACTGAATGAAAATGTGAATAGTAATAAAAATTGATAATACATTTGTAGTAAAATGATTAAGCAATGAAGAGCTTTAAAATTATACAGTTCTATTGACTTATGACAGAAGGTGGCAGTGAAATAGTTTCAAAGAATTTGCCTGCTAAATCAAGTTCACAGAAGAGACCACTCTTATTTTTGGGGAACAATAGGCTGTTCAAAAACCAAAATACCTATGCTATGTGCTAAAATTATATAACATGCCTATTGGGGAGGCTTCAAGTGACGTCACTTCTGGCCCATGGAGCTCACGCTGGAGCAGCACTTCCAAGTCTTGATACAAGGACTTCTTTATGTGCGTGTAATGGTAAATAGCAGTTTTTATAATAAAAGTTACTACACTATGGCGGTTGTTTTCTTTTATCTTCATGATTGCCTGAGTATTGAGTTCCAAAACCGAGTGATACTGATCTATGTGGGGGGTAAAGAAAGGTCCAGGATTGTGATAACAGAGGAGTGCTGGAGTATCTAGAAGATCCTAGGAGCGATGATATCCAAAAAACCTGATAGACTCTTATGCTAATAGCAGAGGCTCAAAAACCTCTGGTGAGTGTGGACCCACTTAAGGGGGTGGAGGGGAGTCATGGATTGTGGGCACTGTGGATGAATTCATTATTGCATGCTGGTGGATTATTTTGCACACTGAGCACTTTGCATAATTAGTAACTGAGAGACTTTAATGATTGAACCATATATGATGAACATTTTGTTATTTTAGGTTTCCACTTTATATTATCTATAATACTTTTTACAGAAGTGGACTTGAAAATCAGCTACAGCTGTGAAAGAGTATTTATTTAACAAAAGGCTATTGCCAGCCCTCAAGATCACCAATGCACAACAAGGGTATCTGCTGAGGTATGCGGTGGTCACAAACATCACTATCATCACCTAATAGTGAAAGAGTTGACAGAACTCAATGACAATCATTTTATTACTTATTTGACCTTTATATATAGTTTTACAGAGTTTTCGCTACAGATATCTTAATATATAGTAGCAATTTCATGTCCTGTACACTAAAAACATTTACATAAAAATATACATCAGAATCATAACTGTCAGTCTGTCAGAATAGCCCCCTTACCTCTTTCAGTATCATACAGGTAAACAAATCTCTGCCAGTCGTATTCATTAAGAAGTGTTAGGATAGGTCCCTTAAGTGCTGGTCTCATCTGAATGACAAACTGAACATCTGCATCTGTTGGGAAGCTGGGAGTGATGAATGAAGTGTGGAGGGCTCCGCAAAAAGACGTCAAGGTGTTCATGGACATTTGATCATAGAACCCAAAGATGGCGTACACACCACGGGAAAACTGAGAGCAAACTGGAATAAAAATGGTAAAATATAAGTAAGAAGGAAAAAGTATAAAACTAAAGCAGTAATGCAGTCTAATAATTCACTTTGAAATGATTTAACTAATTGGCTCCTGGATGGTAAGATCACACAGAACTAGCAAAGAATATTAGACGTCTGCTTTTAAATGTTAAAAAAAGATATAAAAATATGTTAAGGGTATAATAACAAGAAAGTATTAAGACTGTACAAATCAGTGTAAATTGTAAAAATCAGTGTAAAAAATATTGGTGGCAAATATGGCATATTGTCAAATTAACCAATGCATACTATTGCCCCGTACACACGGTCGGACATTGATCGGACATTCCGACAACAAAATCCTAGGATTTTTTCCGACGGATGTTGGCTCAAACTTGTCTTGCATACACATGGTCACACAAAGTTGTCGGAAAATCCGATCATTCTGAACGCGGTGACGTAAAACACGTATGTCGGGACTCTAAACGGGGCAGTAGCCAATAGCTTTCATCTCTTTATTTATTCTGAGCATGCGTGGCACTTTGTGCGTCGGATTTGTGTACACACGATCGGAAATTCCGACAACAGATTTTGTTGTCGGAAAATTTTATAGCCTGCTCTCAAACTTTGTGTGTCGGAAAATGTGTGATGGAGCCTACACACGGTCGGAATTACTGACAACAAGGTCCTATCACACATTTTCCGTTGGAAAATCCGACCGTGTGTACGGGGCATAAGGCTGCTATATTTGCTCTAGGCATGTAGGCTTCAGTGGCCTTTGGTCATTAAGGGGTTTTACATTTGAAATGCAAGAGAAAAGCAACTATTGTTCTATGATGTATTTCAAAACATCCATTTGAGAAAAATCTGACTTTCTGTCTACAGTATAGTTACTTTCACTGGCTGCTGTACAAATGTCTCCTCTTATTAATATTATTATTGTTTTATTATTATTATTTTTATTATTAGCCATGTCATTATTATTATATGTCATATTAGTCATAATAAATATATATTATGTGTTGATTTACATGTCTCGACAAAAGCTACTACATATATGTTTCATTAAAAAATCTCTGCTAAAGGGGAGGATCAGCCAGTCTAAACTCTCATGATCTCTTCGATGGAGATCACATGACTTAGTGCTTAGGCTTTAGATTGTTACCATCGCTTTGCGTAAGGCTCCATCTTTGCATTAAACTGGAACTAAATTGTATCTCAGCATCACATACTGAAAACGCTATTTAGTTCATTTTTAATATGCTAAGCAAACTAACCCATACATCCGTGTCTTCATGCATTCTTTTGTTAATCAAATCACTTTTAACCCCCCCAGCTTTTCTAGCGGTGGCCATCTTAATCCTAATTAAGGGCAGATGATTTATGTAGCATTTACTTGCAATCCATCTGTCCGTAGCTTAGGCATGCAGATAGAAGGGAGTGCTTAGATGAGAAAACCTCCTATCCTCAAGGTGAAAGAAAAAAAAAAAGCCTATGATGGCTCATGGGATGTATGACATCATTTTAGCCTAGGCAAGAAAGCAGGAAGTAACTGAAATATTTTTAAAAAAAGTTTAAAACAAGAAAATAAAATATACCTTCTTATCTATTTGCAAAAGCTAGCAGCATGAGGATTAACAATAGTCATTTTGATTGAGAGAGTTTAGTTCTACTTTAGGCTACCAAGTGTAAGGCAAGCTAGATGACAGTTTCAGATTTAGCAACAATCAAGCCCCGCATGGCCTTAAGATATGCAGGCATATAGACAGAGGTACAAATAAAAACCACACAGCCTTGTTGAACTGTATCTTTGACCCCCATCATGTGGCACATAAAACTTTTAACTATGTTTTTCAGCTCTTGTGAGGTTATTTTTTTTAATAAAACTAGGCAAGATTCTATCTTTTTTTCTTTCACTTATTTTTTTATTCAAAATAATATGTTCACAAATTTGACCTCATGGTCCTGAAATATAATAATATAGTTAAACAAAGAGAATCATACAGCAAGATCACATTATGTGGACCCCATCTTCACAGGTAAAATTTAGGACACTGGTAGTGCAGTTTTTTGAATATGTAGCTTACAAAATATGTAGTCATATTAATCAATGTGGAGTAATGCCACAGGGGACCCTGGCCCTGCAGTGGCAAAGGTTCTATCTTTTTAAATTCTTTTAAGTTGCTAGGGCCTCAAGTACTAAATAATCTTAACAAAAAGGGATGAAAATGGAAAGTAAATACTACACAATGACCCTGATGTACTAAAGGAATAGAGCATGTTCACTTTGCAAAGTGAAACTTCATATCCCAGGGGAATTTTCACTTAGCTTAGTAAGTGGTTATGTGGTTAGAATCCCTTTTGGAAAAAATACCCAACCACTTGCAAAGAAATCAGCACAGCTTTCCCCATTCACTAAGCTAAGTGAAAATTCTCTTGCAACGTGAACATCAAAATGTATTTAGTAGGTCAGGGTCAATGCTTTGTTTTCTGCAGAGAAAGCAATCTGAGTTCACAGTTACTAATTAGGAGAAATACCAGTTTTGGCTGGTCCACCTGATCTCATGTATACAGGACCAGCATTTCTTTCTGAATCCTTTGTAGTTATTTCCCAGCTCATGCATATTTAGCTTGAAAACTCAAAGGAACCGTTATCTCATGTGAACAAAGCCCTATTTAGATCCAACCAAGAGATGATTCCCAACTTTTTGCTAAATGAGAGCATCTAAAGAGGTGTGACAAAGCCAGCATCCCAAAATAGCTGTCTAATAATGATGGTTTCAGTTGATGACCACAGAGCCAGATATCAAATATATGCCCTGCAAGTTAATTCTACTTGCCTTCACCATGAAAACCTCTTTGTGGCTTCACCTTTCCACATATCTTGTATGAAAATAGTAAGGCCATCACTCAGTAAACTATTGATTCCTTATATTTTCATTGGTAGAATCTTACATTCTAAAGAAATGAGATTGGATGATGAAACAAGGACAAGCTTCTGCCAGCTCTAAGCCTATACTAAGCCTCTGTAAATTTATGCAAGATCAATCATTCAATACCTATATACCGTATATACTCGAGTATAAGTCGAATTTTTCAGCACATTTTTTTGTGCTGAAAGTACCCCCCTCGACTTATACTCGAGTCAAGCAATTTTCTGCAGCAAAACATGTCATTTTCCGAACTGACTTTGGGGCCCCGTATCTCAGGGCCATTGGGGCTAGAAACCCCAAATTTGGTATGCAAACCTACTGGATCTAGTACCACAACATATCCAAAGCTCAAGTTCCTAGCACTAAGTGGCCCTGAGATACGGGGCCCCAAAATCGGTTCGGAAAATGTCATTCTCTGCTGCAGAAAAGTGCTTGACATTTTCTGAGCCGAATTTGGGGCCCCATATCTAAGGGCCACTTGGTGCTAGGAACCCCACATTTGGTGTGCAAACCCAGTGGAACTGGTACCATAACCTATCCAAAGCTGAGGTTCCTAGCTCTAAGTGGCCCCGAGATACGGGGCCCCAAAACTGGTTCGGAAAATGTCATTCTCTGCTGCAGAAAAGTGCTTGACATTTTCTGAACTGATTTTTGGGGCCCTGTATCTCAGGGCCACTTGGTGCTAGAAACCCCAGCTTTGGAAATTTTATGGTGCTATTTCCGCTGGGTTTGCACACCAAATTTGGAGTTCTTAGCACTAAGTGGCCCCGAGATACGGGGCCCCAAATTTGGTCAACTGTGTCTATCTGCAGCAATGTCATTTCGTGACCCTTTGGGTTCAGAGACCCCAAATTTTGGCTGCAACTAGGGGGCATCTAGGAACCCTTAACTACCGAGTTTGAAGTTCAGGGGACCTATGTCTGCAAATGGGCACAGTGAGGCATGCAAATGGGCACAGTGATGCTGCAAATGGGCATTGTTGACCCTCTTTTCCACTTACAGTAGCTGTGCATTTCTCACCCTCGTCTTATACTCGGGTCAGTAAGTTTTTCCCATTTTTTTGTGGTAAATTAGGGCCTCGACTTATACTCGGAACGACTTATACTCGAGTATATACGGTATGTAAAATTCTTGTATTGGGTGAAATTGTGATGTGTAATGACATTTAAGTAAAACCTTTAGTCACCTATGTTCATCTACAGTGCTTCTTAAGGTTAATGGTTGCTGACTGTAGACAGTAGAAACCCTTTTTTCTTGTTCAATATGTTTATTGAATTTACAATAAAAAGAAGAATATAACATTATATTGACATGTACATAAGATTCAGAAATTAAGAAACATTGTCATACAATTGATGATACCATCTCATTTAGATAATACAAGAAAGAGCTTAAATATATGTAAAAGAAGTTGAAAAAGAATCAAGAACAAACACGATCCTAATATTAGAGAGTATAATACCCTAAGAAGTATAAAAATAAAAATTAAGAAGAAAAAATAAAATTCCCTCAGTTATCTGCACATCAGTTGAGTCATGCCTCCAGACCACCCAACCACCCCAAGAAACCCTTTTTTCTAAACAAATTTTGGTTAGCATGTAAACCATTTTAAAGATAAACTCCAGGAAAATATAAAATACACTATTTATTGTAGCTTTGTATCAGTTAATAAATCATGTTATTAATGTAGCTCATGTAAGTACCTGCATTTAACTTGGTATCAGCCTCTTGCAATCACCTACGCAGCATTATTCAAACTAAGACGTAGGCACAGGATTGGGAGCAAATCAGATGTGGTGCATGCAAATGTGCTGACACAGAACATGTTGATAGGGGGACAGAGCAGCATAAGCAGTGGCACAACTTTGCCAGCCTTCTGCTTTTCATTCCCTTTCCAGTCAGCAGGCTGAGGACACACTTAAAGTGTATATATAGGCACAAAGAGAACATATGCAGTTTTATCACTTGTTTATCCCTTTAAAAAGGTTGGAAGTGCAGTACACCATTAATTCTGTCAGAAATCCAGTAAAATCCTCCAAACAGTGTTGTTAGCCCTTCCCTGCTGGACTGCAGTGCTGCTACCTTGACTCTCAAGAGACTGCCCTTACTGGGGGTTGAACTACCAAAGACAAATAGGCTGTTCACTTCGCAAGTAAATTTGCCCCAGAGCTTAGTGAATGTGGTACATTTTTACTTTGCAAAGAATATTCATTCATGTCCAAGGAAAATAAAAAACAAAAACAAAACAGCATCTTTGCTTCCACATTATTGAATGATGGAAGTCAGCAGCTCTTATTTACTAAGCTCTGGGGCAAGTTCCCTTGCAAAGTTGCACTTTTTGAGAATACTAAAGCTTAGTGAATAAGGCAAACTGCTGACTTTCATTATCCAATCATCCAACATTTTGCTTGCACATGATTGAGTGATGGAAGTCAGCAGTTCACCTTATTCACTAAGCTCAGGAGTTAATTCCCTTAAGAGGAGCAACTTTGCAAGGAAACTTGTCCCAAAGCTTTATGAATATAGTGAACAGCTGCTGACTTCCATTATTCAATAACGTGCAAGCAAAATGTTGCTTTTTTTTGTTTCTCCTTGTACTTGATTGAGTATTCATTGCAATGTGAAACTTCACCACATTCACTAAGCACTTGGGCAAATTCCTTTGTAAAGTTAACAGCCTATTTGCCTTTATTAAATAAAACCCACTGTGTGTAGGGAGATGACTTTGGAAGATGTAGTTTTGGGAGGCATATCTATACCAACAGGAACTGATGTAGGACACTCTGCTTATCCCTCCTCACAGTAACTTTCCCTGCAAGAAATATACAAACATGGCAGTGACAGCACATGGAGTGAAAATAAATATATAATGTGGGGACATGCTCTAGAGGGGGAGAAGAAGAATTGGGGGCAAATTTGGATCTTGCCCGAAGATATACTTTAAACCCACAAATGCTACTGTTTCGTTCTATTTATTTAACTGTTACTAGCAGTCAATAAGAAAAAAAAATCACGTCTGACCTAGTAAAAGTTTGTTTAAAACATTTTTTTCCCCCTGCAGATATCCTCTTTAAAGATTAAAGAGGATTAAGAAGAGTTCTTGACATCTTTCTTACAAAAAGAAGGACAAATTGTACATACGCATCATAGAGACACATGTACTGACTGGTTTAGTCTTGAGATGTAATTGAATGACCAAAGCAGGTCTCTGTGTTTGGCCTCAAGGTCACCTAGGCAATTTGAAGCAAACAGTGTCTGACTTATCTGATAAATTCTGTCATGCTTTGTCCCAAAAGCAATAAATGTTAAGCATTTTACTCCTGTGATTAAGAAAATAAATGACAAAAATGAAATTCTATTAACGCACGGTAATGATATGGACTATAGAACTGTACAATCATGCAATAAAATTGTTTGGTAACAAGAAGGTAGTGATTAAAGATAGAAGTTTTATTTATTAAACTAATACGTTGTTTGTGCAAGTATCATTAGTGGAGGTATATTCCACAATAATACAGTATATATATTTTTTTAATCAGGCATAATATGCAGCGCAATAGCTAATGGCAACACAGGGATTTTCCTTTAGACCTTTTTTTTTACATTTGAATCAAACTGTGCTTAAACACTACTTTCTGTTTCTGTAAAATTTCTGTCATCATATATCTGCAAACTTTGTTAGTGTCATTGAAAAATTCACAAGTCCTGGATTTTTGGGTTTCAGAGTTTCTCAGCCAATCTCTGTTTGTGAAGATGAAGTGTCTGCATAATGCTTTAACATGTATGTTTGGACAATACAGGCATGCATGCTGATGCATCCTTCTTTAACGTGATTGTAAACAATCACCCTGTAAAACAACTCATTCAGTTTAAAACAGAGATGAAAGGCAAAATATTTGTGTATAGATATAAAAAAACATTATAAATACCTTTTTCCCCTTTTTGATAAGTGATTACATACCCTCTGTTTTCAGCAGCATAAGAGCTGGGGGAGGAGAAGCAACAGAACACTGAGCTTCCCAGTGAATGACTGTGCCGGGGAGGGGGGGGGGTGTCAGGACAAGTCTGATCATTGGAGGAGAGCAGACTGAGTTCCCAGCATAGGCGGAGAACTGACCACACTTTGCTTTCCTGTTAAGTGTAGTCAGTTTTTACTAGGAAAGCAGAGGGACTGCCTGGAACACTAGGGGTTTCACACAAAGGAAACAATACAAAGAGAACAGGATACTTCTTTTATACAAGTACATCTTGCAGCAGGCACAAATTAGGAATACGAAATATTGGGTGTAGATACTCTTTAAGCTATATGTGGCTATGCACAGCCTTACAATTGAAAGTGTTGTGACAGATACAAGCATTGCTCATAATAAACTGATGATGTAGAACTGAACAACCAAACTAATATGTACACTTCTAAACTTTGCATGTGCTTTTTAAGCTTGGGGAGTTTCTGTAAATGATCATTGATCTTTCCCTTTTTTCTATTAAATTCATATAAATTTATGTTACATGTGTGCATCCATACATTTTGGATAAAGATTGTAGTACATTATACTGCAATATGATTGAAGGTTGCTCACTGCCGAAGGTTTTAAGTTGCAGGTTTGTCAAGCTACTCTAAAACATTGAAATGGAATGCCGATTACTGCTACTTTTTAGCAGGTATGCCGTACATTCAGTTAATACTAAATATTTCAAAATGTCAACTATAGAATACTTACAAAAACTTGTTGTTCATGCTTCATGATATTTATTGTATACTGTAGAAGCGAGAGACTCACCAAGAAATACAACCCAATTACTCATTTTAAAGTGAGAATACTGTCAATCCTACCTTTGAATTGATTACTTATTAATGTATGTATATAAGAATAGCTCTGTCATTTGATGTCTGTTTCCTTTAACAGGAATACGTTATATTTTTTGCATTGTAACTACATTAGAATAAAGTGTTTATAATAAATGAGGCTCCTCTCCTTTGATCATTTATCATTGCTGATGTTATAAAGCCACCAGTGATGGAATACTGAGCAGCAATATGGAACAATAGTTCCAACAGGCTTGAGGCATGTACTTTGGTGGCTCTTGAAAATAAATGATGGCTATCAAATGGGCTTGCGGGGCACATACTCCAGAATATCCCTGAAGGATTTATGAATTGACAAAAACTGCAGCTACATGTATACACATTCAAAATTGAGTAATTTCTGTTACAATGCTTTTCAGAGTGTGCCTGGGGAGTTCTCTTATGGTGATCATTCATGGCTAATCAGTCCAGCATATCAGAGGAAGCAGAACTATTGAATTCCACTCCAATATACTAGCCTAATCCTTGTTTATTATGTAGTTGTGTTGAAAATTATTCAACGTTTATGATATTCCAAAACATTAACAATCATAATTTGGGCATGTGAATACTGGTGATCACACGGCCTTGTTGGGGAACCAAGGGCTAGGGTTAGTGATTGGGTTGGCATTAGGGTAATTTGAGGTGAAAGGAAAAATTTCCTGCAATATCAAGTTTGCCTATATCACCCATCCTGACTGATATAAAGTAATCCATAGCAACTATTTAAAAAACCCAGTGACAGTGTTTCTTTATGTATGTTTTAAGCTAGCTTATTAAAGATATTATATTATTATGGTTATTGCAGTGTTACAACTCAGGCTAAATAAGAAAGCTAGAAAACCAATAATAGAGCAAATACTAATTCAAAAACTAACCAATTTCTTTAAATAGATATTAAATCACAACAAAAAAATTGTAAGGAGATAATTATTTCAACTGATATTCTTAAACTCTTTTAAAATTGCAAGCTGCAGGCAGACTTTGGTATCCTGCAAGATGTGGGAGGCACCATTCCACTCTTCATGAAATGTAGTAGCATTGGAGAAAGGTCATGTCTAGTTGGTATTACACCCCGGTAAAAACGGAAAAATACCTCCCTACAGACCCTGCTCAATGCTTTCACGGATGTTCAGTTTTTGGTGATATGAAGCATATATGGTGGACATGCCCTAAGGTCAAACACCCATGGATCTGAGTTTATGCCATGGTCAATACGTTTTTGCAGTCAAATAAATGTAAAGATCCATTGGGAGCTTTGCTTTACAAACTTATACTGGGACTGATGAGAAGGGAGTGTGTACAAGCAACCCATATTTTTACAGCCACAAAACAGATAATTGCGAAGGCGTGGAAAAAGCCTCTCCTCTCATTTGAGGAGATAAAACGACAGGTGCACGGAATATTAGAAAATTAAAAACACATGGCGATACTCACAGATACTCAGGACAAATTTCTTACATACATGGCAGCCCTAGTTACACGAGTTCACATTGTTGAGCCCGCCCACGCACTTTTTAGATTTGTAGAACATTTATCACACTTAGCTATGGTAGCCATTGACTCACTATTGCACCCCTCCCCACCCTCCCCCTCTTTCCTTCTTTTCCTATTTCACACTTCTATTTTCTCTTTTTGGTATGCCACATTTTGCTGGACATCGTCCATCACCCTCACGCCAGGCCAACCCATCCCCTCTGGATTCCCTAGAGGTACAAATTTTGCTTACGCTATTTGCTCTACCCTTGGGTAGGTTTACCACTGAATATTTTACAGGAGGGTTCTAGCTCAGTTGAACTTTGGCTTGTCCTAAGGCCTATGCTATTGTCAGGGCGCTGACAGCAGGAGAAGGTCTCTAGGACCCTGCATCTGTCAGGGCACCAACAATAGGAGAAGGGCTCTAGGAGCCAGTGTCTCCAGCAGCATGTCACATTATTATTATTATTATTATTATTACTATACAGGATTTATATAGCGCCAACAGTTTACGCAGTGCTTTACAATATAAAAGGGAGACAATACAGTTATAATACAATAAGATACAAGAGGATTAAGAGGGCCCTGCTCAGAAGAGCTTACAATCTAATAGGGTGGGGCAGGTGGTACAAAAGGTTGTGACTGTGGGGAATGAGCTGATAGAAGTGGTAAAAGATTAGTTAGAGATGTTACAGGCTTTCCTGTAGAGATGAGTTTTCAGGGATCACCTGAAGATAGCAAGAGTAGGGAAAAGCCGGACAGGTGGAGGTAGCGAGTTCCAGAGGATGGGAGAGGCTCTGGAGAAATCCTGGAGATGAGCATGATAGGAGGAGATGAGAGGGTAGAGGGGGTGTGGGACGAAGCAGAGAGTTAAAGGTTGAGAAGAGCCGACGGGGACTGGATGACAAGGAATTAAAAAGAGAGACAAAGTAGGCTTGTTTGGCAGCATGGAGGCATGAATTGTATTTTAGAAGGGCAGATTTATATAGGGTGAAGTCTTGCAGGCATTTGGTTTTACGCCACAGTCATCCAAGAGCACGGCAATGTCTCTTGAGATTTCTAGCATTGTCAGTTTGCCAGGGTTGTAACGGTTGGGGCCTGATTCTGCGTGTGGTTAGAGGAGCAAGTGCATCTAGTGATGATGAGAGTGAACTGTTGTAGACAGAGGGGGCCAGGCCAGGACAGGGGAGAGATTATGTCATATAGGTGGTCAGTAGCAGAATAGAGAATAAAAGGGTTAAAGTGGCAAAGGTTTCTACAAGTAATTGTTTGCTGCTTGGAGGGATGGGTGGTTGGAGGCAAGGATACAGTGAAAGTAATGAGGTTGTGATCAGAAAGAGGAAAGGGGGTGTTGGTGAGGTTGCCAGGGTTGCAGAGATGGGAGAATACAAGGTCAAGGGTATTACCATTGGAGTGAGTGGAAGTATGTGTCCATTGGGTTAGGTCAAAAGATGAGGTTAAGTCAAGAAGTTTAGCTGTAGTTGGGCTGTTAACATTGACAGGAATGTTGAAGTCACCAAGAATGATAGTGGGTATTTCAGAGGACAGAAAGTAAGGGTAGCCAGGCAGCAAAGTCATCAAGAAAGCGTGATACCGGCCCAGGAGGCCGATAAATTGCTGCAATCCTCAGCGAAATGGGAGAAAACAGACGAATACAGTGCATCTCGAAAGAAGAGAGAGATAGAGAGGGAGGGACAGGAAGGACTTGTAAGGTGCTTTGTGGGGATAGAAGGAAGCCAACTCCACCTCCTTTCTGTCTGTTGGGTCTGGGGGAGTGAGTCCAATGGAGACCACCATGGGAGAGGGCAGCAGGAGAAGCTAAGTCAAAATTTTGAAGCCAGGTTTCTGTTATGGCGAGTATGTTAAAGCCATGAGAGATGAAGAGGTCATGTACAGATGTTAGCTTGTTACAGATGGAGCGGGCGTTCCAAAGGACGCATGAGATTGGTGGGCTGCTTTGAGGAAGCAGGGGGATGGAAATTAAACTGAGTGGATTGCCGTGGTTGCCAGAGGGGGAGGGGTATTGGATATGTGGCTTGCAGTTTGGAAAATGGCGGACCAGGATTAGGAGAAATGTCACCTGAGACCTGAGAAGGAGGAGGGCAAGAAAGGCAAGATGGGAGTGGGATGTGCATGAGCGCACGTGTCTAGTGGCCCTGGAAGCTCTGCAAGTCTACAGCATGGAAATTCAGCCACAGTGACCCCTTGTGGTGGTATGACTATTGCACAACATAACTGACTCAGAACTTTTAGGGGACTTGCAGAATGTTTGCAATGAAAGTTGATCTGAAGTCATACAGTGCGGACTTGCTGCAATTGTGCAACAAACTTGTGAAGCCTGGCCTGTCTGTCTAGCAATAGCTTAGCAAGTCGTTTTCAAACGTGCAGCTCAATTCCTTTCTATCTGGGTTAGAGCAGTATCTCTATTCACCTCCATAGTGAAGCATACTGTCCTATTGGCACTCTGCTTCTGTTACTGTTTGAAGATTAGTGTCTTTATAAGGCCCATGTGATTGTGGTGTTTTCAGAAGAGGATCAAGTTGGTAGCATATGCAGTTTTTTCATATCAGATTCCCCAGTCTTTATCAGTATATGTACCAAAACGTATATGATGATTAACAGCAATCACAGTGAGCTGTAAAAGTATTAGTCTTTTCTTTATTTAATTACTAATATTGCTAGCCACACATTCAGTGCATTTGTGGTATCACAGCAGCTTCCAGCATCATTAAAGGGAGTAGGATACAAAACAAACACTATTTAAGCAATTTCCTTTAATACTTCAGAATGACTTATTATCTACTCTAAGCACACTGCAGGATGCCAATTTGATTTTATTGTCCCGTTTAAAGGGCAAATAAACGTTTGATTTTTTTAAAGGGGGAGATAAAAGAACTAATTATCTTAGCTCCAATTTTCTCATTTACTTTTCAAACCTGCAGCTCTATTAATATTCTACAGCTTTCGTTCTGCAAGGTCCAGTAAAAATGTCACTCGTGTAAATAAATAACTGACTTCCCAAGCTTTGTAAAGTTTAACATCTGATAAATTAAAGATGGCAGTAAGTAATAACAAATGATCAATTTTAGAGTGCATGCCAAAAGTCTAAAGTAACATTAATAACTTTAATTGCTCAGAATAGTATGTTTAGTTTATAAGCTTAGCATGGAATCATCATAATTCTGTTTCTATAAATGCCCTAATTCAATGACAGTGAATGTTCCTGGAACTGTAATTCAATAATTAGGTTGATTGTTTTGGCTACACTTTAGTTAATTTTAGTCAGACACTAATTCGATATTTTATTTGTTTAAAACAGTATTTCTCCACCTTTTTTCAGCTGTGGTACTTTTTAAAATTCTGCACAATCTCAAAGCACCCATTCTAAAATGTAAAAAGCTAAACTAATAGTTTTACATAATGCAGCAAAATCCACACATGTAGGACACCCAATATTAGAGTTTATTCTTACACAACAAACATATCTTTGCACACTGGTGCTGACTAGTATTCCAGGATTTCTCTTCTCCCACAGGTTTTCTGTCTCACTCAGCTAACATGACCCCAGTGCTGAGTGTGTGGCACAGGGGAGAGGCAAACAAGGCGCACCCTATGTGCTCTTTATTAACCGATGATGTCATCAGTTGTTAAGACACTGGAGACTGGTTGTATTGCTGCACAATAAAACTCTGTGGCTTTCTGTAACAAACAGATAGGCTTGATCCATTTGCTGGTTTTTGAACACGTTCTGGGCAAATTGGGGCAATATTTATGCATTTTGCCAAGACACCCCTGAAGAATCCAGAAGGTACCCCAAGGGGCCATGGCACCCTGGTTGAAAAGGGTGGTTTAGAAAGACACTCTAGTATCAGAGGCAGACATATTCTTTATGTAAATAAACTACCTGCACCCCTTTAGTGTCCATCAATGTTGCCTCAATTGCATGACCTGTGAGGATGCCACCACTTTCCACCATTAAATTGTTTCCATAACCTTTTGTTTAAAACACCATTGTTAACACATAACTCTGACAGACATTATCTTGGTCCCTTGTTCTGTTGAGCTCTGGCTGTGCACAGAAAAACATTCCTACTGGTATCCATGCCAAATAAACTGGCAACTGGACATTTACATGAACCACTTTTCGGTCACCCATAATAATTCAAAACATTTAATACAAGCTAGTAAACGTTATAAGAACTTGGAGAGTAAAGCTGGCCATACACGGGTAGTTTTTTCTTTAGTTCATCCAAAGGGCTAAATCGGGAACCTGATTCCCCTGTCCACTTATTTGAGGTGGATGGGGCAATCCACGCCACCATGTCATTTTATTATGACATTGGGGAGACTTCAGAATACACTGATCAGCACTGTAGTCCAAATTGGGCCCAATTAGCCATTTTCCCTGAACGGTGTCATGTGATTCGTTAGTGTTACAAGGTCTCAGGTGTGAATGGAGAGCAGATGTGCTAAGTTTGGTGTTATCGCTCTTACTCTCTCATACTGGTCACTGGAAGTTCAACATGGCACCTCATGGCAAAGAACTCTCTGAGGATCTGAAAAAAAAATAACTGTTGCTCTACATAATGATGGCCTAGGCCAGTGGTTCTCAACTCCAGTCCTCAGGACCCACCAACAGGCCAGGTTTGCAAGATAGATGAAATACATCACAGGTGATATCACTTGCTGCTCAGTGATTGCAGTATTCTAGTCTGCAACTCCCCAAGGTAATACTTAAAATCTGACCTGTTGGTGGGTCCCGAGGACTGGAGTTGAGAACCACTGGCCTAGGCTATAAGAGGATTGCCAAGACCCTCAAACTGAGCTGCAACACGGTGGCCAAAACCATGCAGCGGTTTAACAGGACAGGTTCCACTCAGAGCAGGCCTCGTCATGGTCGACCAAAGAAGCTGAGTGCAGGTGCTCAGCTTCCTATCCAGAGGTTGTCTTTGGGAAATAGTCACATGACTGTTCCCAGCATTGCTGCAGAGGTTGAAGGGGTAGGGGTTCAGCCTGTCAGTGCTCAGACCATACGCTGCACACTGCATCAAATTGGTCTGCTTGGCTATCATCCCAGAAGGAAGCCTTTTCTAAAGATGATGCACAAGAAAGCTGGCAAACAGTTTGCTGAAGACAAGCAAACTAAGGACATGGATTACTGGAACCATGTCCTGTGCTCTGATGAGACCAAGATAAATGTATTTGGTTCAGATGATGTTAAGTGTGTGGTGGCAACCAGGTGAGGAGTTCAAAGACAAGTGTGTCTTGCCTACAGTCAAGCATGGTGGTGGGAGTGTCATGGTCTGGGGATGCATGAGTGCTGCTACAGTTTATTGAGGGAACCATGAATGTCAACATGTACTGTGACATACTAAAGCAGAGCATAATCCCCTCCCTTTGAAGACTGGGCCGCAGGGCAGTCCAACATGAAGTCCAACATGATAATTTTCCCCAATCACAACTCCAAGACGACCACTGCCTTGCTAAAGAAGTTGAGGGTAAAGGTGATGGACTGGCCAAGCATGTCTCCAGACCTAAACCCTATTGAGCATCTGTGGGGCATCCTCAAACGGAAGGTGGAGGAGCGCAAGGTCTCTAACATCCACCAGCTCTGTGATGTCGTCATGGAGGAGTGGAAGAGGACTCCAGTGGCAACCTGTGAAGCTCTGGTGAACTCCATGCCTAAGAGGGTTAAGCATGTGCTGGATAATAATGGTGGCCACACAAAATATTGACACTTTGGGCCCAATTTCGACATTTTCACTTAGGGGTGTATTTGCCAGCGGTTTAAACATTAATGGCTGTGTGTTGAGTTATTTTAAGGGGACAGCAAATTTACACTGTTATACAAGCTGTGCACTCACTAATTTTCATTGTAGCAAAGTGTCATTTCTTCAGTGTTGTCACATGAAAGGTATAATAAAATATTTACACAAATGTGAGGGGTGTACTCGCTTTTGTGAGATACTGTAGTTGCTTTTCTAGTTAATTCTAGTTAATATTTAAAATACTGAACCATGATTTGCTAATCTAGGGCAAGCAGATATTCATTCTGCAAAGTGAAGCTTTGGAGACCTTCCTAGCGCATGCGTATACTTACCAGTCAATGTGTACACTATTTACAAGAAGTCTATGTTAGGGATATACTAAAATTCTTCAATAGGGCAATGAATAATTGAGTACAATAATTATTATATAGGTATGTTATATCACACGTGACAGAGGTTCTTGCCTTGTAAAACCTTGCATCATCTGTCCCTAAATATATTTTAGATCCTAAATGGATCTCAAGCATGAACTAAGAGAGGAAAACCTTTGGCCTGGGATAGAGTACGTTGTTTGTGAATGAATTAGCAAGAGATTCAATTGACCACTTTATTACTTCATTCTATACTGGGTGGAATGCAAAAATCTTCCATTTCTGCTAAGACAAACTGCCCGAGGACTTTTTTTTGAGATTCACTTATCAGAGGTTAACATAATTCATTCTGTTACCAATCATCAATCACATACGGTAAATACTTTATCAAGCTACTTCATTCAGACATAAAACTAATTATCTACTAGCCATGATAGCTATATAATATGCTAAAAAAAAGTAAAATCAACTTTAATTAAAAGATAATTGAAATAAAGGGTCGGTTAACTTCATAAAAGTATAGTTACTGGTATATGATGGTGAGCCAAATCACTCATTAACTCCTTATATCTACTGAAAACTCCAGAGATGAGACCTCCTCAGCACAGTAAAGTAGTGGTTAGCACTCTAACCTAGCAGCAATAGGGTTGCTGGTTCACATCCCAACCACGACACCATCTGCCTGGACTTTGCATATTCTCCCTGTTCTCCTGGGTTTCCTCCGGGTACTCTGGTTTCCTCCCACACTCCAAAGACATGCTGGTAGGTTAATCAGATCCTGTCTATAAATTGGCCCTAGTATGTGTATGTGTTTGTAAGCAGGGCGGGATCCTACGGGTAAAGGACCACGCTATATGCAACTAAACTCAACTCACACAGGGGTTGATTTACTAGAGGCAAATAGGTTGCTCACTTTGCAAGGGAATTTGCCCAATAGCTTAGTTAATGTAGTGAAGGTTTACTTTGCAAAGAAAACCCAATTATATAAAAGAAACATGATTGGATGATGGAAGTCAGCAGTTCACCTTATTCACTAAATAGGGCTAATTCCCTTGAAAAGTGCAATTTCCCTTGCAGGGTGAACAACCTATTTGCCTTTTGTAAGTCAACCTCAGTGGGCTGAGGAGGTCACCACACTGGAGTTTTCAACAGATAAGTCAATGGGTGATTCAGCTTACCATCATACACCAGTCACTAAAATATATTTTTGAAGGTAAATCGACCCCACTGAGTCCTATTTCTCTTCCACAGAAAGATAAGTCTCAATGCTTCTGTTATAGCTGTGAAAAAAATCAAACAGGGAACATAAGTATTGGATCTAGTCCCTCAAAAGCAGAGATCTTGGTAATGACATCTCTATCAATTTTGGATTAATTGAACCTTCTGTTTTGCAGTTACCAAATTCAGGGCCCGCAAAATCCACACTTTCAAGCTTTTAAGCTATTTTCGATAACCTAACAAAATGTTTATGCACAGTATATCTAAAATAACCATAATCATTACAATCGGTTCAATTTCCATTAGATCTACTAACATCTATGTAGAACAAGGCCTGTTCGATCGGATACAAATGGAATAATTTGTTAGATAGGCTCTCACATTTTTACACAGTCTTGTTAAAATTAAAATAATTGTACCGACACTGTACAGATTGTAACATGTATGGGTAGCTTTAGATACTAAAATGTAACAGTCACATTCACATATTGCAACATTTGCAATATTGTGTTAGTTCACTTGTTTTTCACAGAATACATTTTCCTAAAATAAATTGCATAAGTAGAAAAAGTATAATTTTCCTATTTATGTGTCTCCTGGTAAATTAATAATTCCCATCTTTAAGATCAATAGTCACAAATAAAGCCATTGTAATTTTAAATCAGCATTAGCTTTAGATCGGTTGTTGATAAGTGGTTATGGGCATACTAAGCAAGGAAAATTGATGCTTTAAGTCTCAGTGGGGCATCCCCCATTAATCTATTGATTCACTTATCTCTTCAATTCCTTCTGTTTTTGCCACATCTTCTCAATTGCTTTTTCCCGCAGTCATTGTGGCTTGCTGCTGTGAAAGCTCTAATATTATTCTTCTATTTCCATGATTGTTCCTGAATTATTTTTTTCTGGCAAAATGATATAAGTGTATATCAAATATAGTGAATGCATATTATAGCTATATACTGTTTATGTTTATGTCTGTGCCAGACGGTGCCTCAAGGAAATTGCAAAAAAAAAAAAATCACTTAAAGCAATGCTCTTAGAGCTCTTTTAAGCTCTTAAAGTATTTCTATCTTGTACAAGTTTGATCTCTGGATTGCTGTGCTCTTCAGTGAAGCATTTAAAAAATAGATGGCAAATGTTTCAACAGGGCAGATAAGCATTTGGCTTCAATCACTTAATCTCACCATAGAACTAAGATGACAGTTGGGTATTTAATAACAGTCTAAACTCCAATAGTATTTCCATCCACAGGTATACATATAAGCATGTACGTTAGTCAACTATAGGCATGAACATCTATATATGTAGCAGGCACCCTGACTTTGTTCTTATCCTAGGAACAACAGTACTCAATCCAGCAGATTTTCTCTCCAAAGCAATTCATCAGCTGTTAGTGTATGCTAAATCTGAGGGCACCAATTAACTCAGTCAGCATGCCTATCTATTAAATTCAGCAATATTTGGAGCTTTTACAAAATATATATTAGTACTACACATTAACTCTTCATCCTTGCTCTGAAGACCCAAATCACTGCTGTCTTTTATCACTGATTCAAATTCTTAACAGGTAAGTGATAGAAAAACAAAAAAAATTGGGGAGGTGGTAAAATTGATCATTGAGACATTTTTCCTTTTGAATTATGTAGCAATCAAAACAATAGAATAGAACTGGAGTGTGGGATATGTAAATTCAACCTTAGAGAGTGTTTTTTAATCAAGAGAAGACAAATTCTAGGAAATGTATAGATAGAAGACCCCTAAGATTTAAATTACCAAATTAGGGACCTATTTACAAATTTAGAGCATTTGAATCTGGCAAAGACAATAATGAAAGAGGGTATAAGGTGATTTGATTTCAGTTGTGTTATAGAAATAAGTGAATTTCTGATTTGCTGATTTGTAAGGTCCCATTCAAAACATGTGGTAATGTGCACATTACTGCAACACATAGTAACACATATTACATGCATTGTAGAGCTTTGGTGCCATTTATTTTAGTTTCAATTGTTTTTTATAAAAATTTTCATGAAAAGGTACAAAAGGATAAGAACACATTGATACCTTCTGTTATACATTGGAACTTACAACGGAGAATTGCTTATTTGAATACAATGAAAAAACATGAGTCATATTTAAACTTTAACAGTAAATGCTATGCTTACACTAATGGTATTTACTGCCCCACCCAAACACCTCTTCTGGGGGCAAACTGTGTCATGGGCTGTGAGGCTTCTCGGCCAACCCCTATTTAATTTCAATACGGTTATCCAGTTTTCAAAGCAAATTATCACCAGAAACCAGAACAATGTACTCAAAGGCGCTTAATAAGCATTCTTCCAAGGCACAGCGTAAGGTTGCACCGTACATTTTAACCTCCCTGGCAGTTTTCCCGAGTGTGGCTCGGGGTTAAATTTCAGCACCATTAGCAGTAATCCTGAGCCACACTCGGGACTGCATTGCAGGATCATGGTGTGGTATCCTTACCTTGTCCCTAGGATCCTGCGATGTCCCCCCCCCGATGTGTCTCCGTCCTCTGCCCGAAGCCTCTGTGTGCAGGGCTCTGTTCCCTGCGAGCGTCGCGACGCAGGGGGGTGGAGCCCGGCGGCAAATTCAAAAACGTGAAAAATCAGAATACATACAGCAAACTTTAATCTTGCAGATTACATTACTGTATGAAATTATTTCACATCCCTTTTGTCCCCAGTGCTTTGTCCAATGCCCTGCATGCAGTTTTATATGACATATACTGTTCTTTTTGCCTGGAAACTTGAGATTGTCCATAGCAACCAAAAAGTGTCCCTTTACATCAAAAGTGGTTTTAGACCAGCTAGAAAACAGCGATAGTAAATTAGAACACTTGCAGAATTGAGCGATAGTGATTTGTGGGGAAATTAATTTTATTACTATTATATTATTAATTTTATTACTATTATATTATTATTTTTTATAATTATTTATATTTATTTATTATATTATAATTTATGATCTTGTGTTTCAAACCTCATCATACCCGGGATATCTACTAGACTCTTGATGGACAGATTTAAGTGTGTTGTTGCTAAGAATTACAGGCCTACAATATAAAACACCAAATTTCTATGCAAAATAATTGTACCGCTTTGAGACGGAAATATCTGACATAATCATACCGCCAGGGAGGCTAACGTAATACTAAAACAAATGTAACGTAATACTAAAACAAACATATTAGGTATGTAAGATAGAAAAAGTTAACTGAGCAACCACGCATATACGTCACAGTCCAAATCACATATAGTATACGGGTAACACCTGACACCTATAGTTCTGCAATTAAATGGTTAAAGGTTTCAATAATCTAAGTGCCATCATTCTAGGCTGGTCGGGAGTGCTGCCACCCTGGGTGGATGTCATATGACATCCTCATAGGGCCACACTCCAGTGCTATCTGTCACCCGCTGTGTGCACCAACAAATCAGTGTACCAGGCCACTGCTGGTGTCATGTGATTACTGTGACCAATTATTGCAGATCCCTTTGAATGACTTCAATTCATACCATTCATTGTGTACTATTGTGATGATCTCTGTGATTGGCCAGTGATCAAATGGTACAGACAGGGCCAATCATAGTGCATTTATACCATGTGATAATATGATAACTGTGACCAATAGCACACACTGGATGAATGCATGCCAATCCTAAAAAAAATGGTAGCTTATAACAGTTATTATCACTGTTATAAGCAATCATAGTGTGAAACATAAAAAAAAATCCTCATCACCTCTCCAGAGTAGTACAGTGTCACTATGGTAACACTGAATTGCTGAAAAAAATCATAAAAAAAAAGAAAAAATGTGTAATAAAAAAAAATGTTAAAACATAAAAAAAATTTTTTTTTTTTACATACTGTCACTAGTCAGTGTCCTTAATCACTGCCACGCCAGTTATATGATGATGCTGTACTGCACTGGTGACAGTATGGAAAAAAAAAAAAAAATACGATAAAAAAAAGAAATGTCTTTATTTTCCACAAAATTGTGACAAAAAAGTACAACGTCAAAAAACTCACCCTGCCTCTTACTAAATATCTTTGACTATTAACTTTCAAAAAAGGGGTGAATTGGGGGGTATTTGTACTGTCCTGGCATTTTCAGGCCTCAAGAAACGGGATGGGCTGTCAGTATATCAGAATGGATCAAATTTCAAACATACTGTATATACCACAGTTTGTGGACTCTATAACTTTCCTACAGGCTAAATAATATATACTGATTTGGGTAATTTTTACCAAATAAATGTAGCAGTATACATTTTGGTTATGAAGAAAAATTATTTATTTGCAAAATGTTATAAGAGAATGAAAAGAAACGTGTTTGTTTTCAAAATTTATGGATTTTTAATCATTTATTTAGCAAAAAATAAAGAAACTCAGTGGTGATTAAATACCACCAAAAGAAAGCTCTATTTGTGTGAAAAAAATGATAAAAATTTGTCATTCAGGGTGAAAGTGTCCGGTATTAAAGTGGTTAAAAAAGAGGATTGTTTGTAAATGATTAACTTTACTTTTATATACCATTTGAAGGTAGTGATCTACAACTCCCTTGGGTTAGATATACAATAGCCAGTTTCTGTAGTAGGGATTTTAAACTGTGTCATCACCTTTAATTCTGTGGCACTTAACATTAAACTTCATTACTTCTGTTTTAAGATGTGTTATATTAGCTCATGATGGCTATTCCATAGTAATAATCCAAAGTAATGCACTACCACTGCACCGCACATATGTGAACCGGCTCTATAAAGTGAGAGAGATGATGTCATCTCTGCTTGTCCGCCCGCTCACTTCTCTCCTCTCCTCCGCCTCTCTCATGCAGCCAGCCTGCCCGCCGCAGGTTAGGCAGGGATCCTGCGGCAAGAGACTCAGGGCTATGGGCCCCAGATTCGGGGCTATAGCCCCAATAGCCACCCCCTGGCAACGCCTCTGCATGCAAGTATGCTTGTACTGAACCAAGTTTTCTAAGTTTTCTGTGTTCCATAGTTCCTATGTTGTTGATGGGTTACAGAAATGGCCCATTTACGAAGATAAATGAGTCAATCAGTGGGTGGGTTCTTCTTTTGGGGGGGTGGCAAACAAACAACACCCCCCCACAGCACGGTGGCAATGAAACAGAACCCCCCCCGCTGGCAGTCGGCACTTACCCGCTCATGTGGTGGGGCTGTGGTGTCCTCTCCCCCTGGAGTGCGGGCAGCGGCTCCTGTGTTCGCTCATTCAACTTCTTCCGCTGCAATGTGTCTCCTCTTCCGCCAAAGCACTAGGCATCCAATAGGTTTCACAGACCTGCCTCCTGATTGGTGGGGAGAAACTTTAGTGTAATAATAGCGAAAATTAATTTGCTTATCGTCACACAACAGGGTGGGATTGGAGCGCAATGCTTTGCTCTCTGAGCTGACCCTTTTTTTAAAGCCTGTTAGAGCCTATGGCTCTATTCAGGTGCTTCAAAAAACACCCTGCATAATTGGAATCCATGGTCCAGCACTACTGATATGTAGATCAGGGGGCCAGTGGCATGGATAGGTGAGGCGGTTCCCATGCACCCTCTATGGATGGGCTGCCACTGTCAATTAGACACCTTTAGTTTTGACTATTTTGCCAATAAAATTGCTTCTCTCCAAACATTAATATCTCCTAGTTAGGTAATCCTTATTTTTCTGCATGGAATGGACATTTAACCTATTTTCTCATTAATCATTATTTTGTCTTACAAAGTGTATATTTATCACAATTTACCAACTATAATGATGCCCATTTTTAGCTTTCATCAATAGATACCTAATAGAATTCACTCTTTACTTCAGCACGTAGCCAGTGGCCAGTGTTGGTTTATAGAGTGGTAACTGTGGGGTCATCTTAGTGAATTAACTTTCATATTTAATTTTTGCCATTTTGAGGCATTTATACAGCACCAACAATTTACAGTGCTTTACATACTATTCATTCACATCAGTTCATGCCCTCAAGAAACTTACAGTCTAAGGTCCCTATCTCACATACATACACATGCTGGGGCCAAATTAGGCAGATGACATATAGCCTACCAATGTGTTTTTGCAGAGTCGAAACAAAAACCAGAGTACCCACAAAAGCACAGAAAGAACATGCAAACTCCAGGTAGATAAAGTGCTAGTCAGGATTCAAACAAGGCTCCCCAGTGCAGCAAGGCATCACTGAGCCACTGTGTTGATTTCTATCATAACAACTACTGTATTTATATAATGCTAATGACTTTATGATACCACTGGTAGAGGTAAAAATAACACTATGTACAAAGGTTAAATCAAGCATGTTATACACATTTGTGAATCAAGCCTTTAGTAACAGGAGTATATGTTAAGGTTTCAGGAAAATGAATGCTGCAGTGAAAAACAGCTTTAAGAATTGAGACTAAAATCTCACAGAGGAGCAATATCATCTTCAAGATACTTTTAAGATAATTATTTGATATTCATTGTAAAAATATTTTAGGGAGCTCTTTTACATTTTCTGTCTAAATAAATACAGTGGAAACGTGTCCAAATTAACTGGTACTGTTTTTTGCTAGATGTCAATAGTAGATACAACACTTCTTTTAATATTATTGCAGTATTGTGTGTCTTTTTGCAGATCAATCCTGGAACATCTGTGGGTGGGCACTAATATAACAAGGAAGCATCAGCTGCATCATCTTAAGGGATAAATGAGAAGCTCTAAGAACAGGGCAATGTCTCATAGAAATAGCCCCATTTAAAAGCAGTCTTGTCCTTTTTAATGAAAAAGCCTTTTCACCGTTCCTAAATTAAAATTCTATGTAGTATTTGCTTTTTTTAAATTTGGCTTAAATAGAGGTGATACAAATAAAAATAAGGCAGTATATGCATATGTGTATTACTTATTTAAAATAAATAGTGATTTTTTTCTAATTTAATGGAAAACATCAGCTTATCAATTCATAGAAGTATAACCGATTTTCTTTTACAAAATATTTCACTTTTTTTTTGCTTCATAAACATTTTTTCCCTTATTATTTAAAGCTTCATATCTTGCACAGAAAAGATAAAAATAAGGGCATAACTACAAATTATGGGGTCCATGTCTAAATTGTTATTTGGGCTGATACCTCTCTAAATCAATCTTTAAAATGAACCTATGTCTAGACTATGCACATTAGGGTACTCTGAACAAGCAACAAAAAAATGTTAAAACAGGTTCTCAATAACCTTTGTAATTGTAGGCACAGTGGAGAAATGCATTTGAAAATGCACAACAGAGGCTCTGAAATCTGAGCTTTTTTCCCCTTTACATTTTGTAGGGAGCAGAAACTTGGCAGCCTGTCAGCCCTCTAATGTAAAGATACAGCAGGGGTTCCTAAGTTGGTAGAACTGAAATCTGACTGCAGAGTTTTTGTTGAGATCTTTGAGGATCTTTCAGGATGAATTACTTCACAGTGCATGCAGCTAGAAAGTTGTTTGTTAAAGTGTAACAGTGAGAAAGGTCCTGTATGTATCAGAACAAGATTTTTGAATACTGATGCACATGCTCATGATTCTATTATTAGAGCACAAACATATTGGCTTGCATGCTAATCAGCATGTGCACATGCACACACACACATGCTCAGCACTAACACTGGCACCACATGGCCTATTTAAGCTGGATTGTGACATGATCAGATTACTGACTGGTCTTCAGCTAGTTACTGCTTTATTTATGCCCTGACCTGCTATATTTGCTTTCTCTCTGCATGACCCAGTTTGCTTCTGACCTGTCTTTGAAATCCTACTTCCCAGTTGTGACCTTGGCTTGTACCCTGACTACACTTTTGCTTCATGTTCCTGTACCTTGCTACCTGGCTGTGAACTGACCCTGGTTTGTATCCCAACTCTGCCTCTGCCTGATTTTCCTATACCTTGCTGACCAGCTGTTGATGACCTTTTGGCTTGTGTCCTGGCATTCCTCCTGTCTGCTAATCAGCTGTCACCATGTTCCAGTCTCTGGTCACTGTCTGGTGTTTCAGGGTCATCTGTATCCTGCAACCAACAGCTGGCATGGAGCATATCAAAATGTTCACTCTCCTGCGCTGTGTGGTAAGTCCCGTGTTATCAGACTCTTATCTTGACATGTCAGTATATGTGGCTAATGCACACCTCGCTGCCTTCCAAAGACTGGGGGAGTCCAAATGAACTGAAAGCATAGAAGAGCACAGAGGGCGCATAGGCCTATCGCATTATCCTCAATACATGTTTTATTAAGTAAAAATTGAGGTGAATATACTCACAAACCAGTACTTGTGTCATAGCATTATCATAAAATCATCTGCTTAAATACATTTGTGAATATCCAGAACACTTATAGTCACATTGGCCAATATGTTTCAAGGTTTCCCTCTTCTTCAGAGCCTTGTTTAGATTTCTCTTTTTTTAGTCAGGATCAGTGCTTTCTCTGTTTAGTGCTGCTATGTATAGTTCCCTTGTTCCTCAAAGCACTGATCCTGACTGAAAAGTTCCTGGTCAACACTAATGCCGTGTACATGCGGGCGGACTTTTTGGCATCAAAGGTCCGACGGTCTTTCCGACGGACTTTCAACTGACTTTTGACGGACTTCTGATGGACTTTCGAACAAACTGACTTGGCTACACACGATCACACAAAAAGTCTGACGGATTCGTATGTGATGACGTACGACTGGACTAAAATAAGGAAGTTCACAGCCATTAGGCAATAGCTGCCCTAGCGTCGGTTTTCGCCCATCGGACTAGCATACAGACGAGCGGATTTCTCGATAGGAACTGGGTCCGGCGGAGTTCCGGTGGAGAGATTTAAAACATGTTCCTAATCTAAAGTCCGTCTGATTTTCGACAGAAAAAGTCCGCTGCAGCTCCGATGAAGCCCACACACGGTCGGATTGTCAGACAGATTCCTTCCGTCGGACCAGTCTGGTCGAAAAGTCTGCCCGTGTGTATACGACATAAGAGACATCTGAACAAGGCTCTGAAGAAGAGGGAAACCTTGAAACATGTTAGCCAATGTGACTACAAGTGTTGTGGATTTTCGCATATGGATTTAAGTGGATGATTTTATGATAATGCTATGACACAAGTACTGGTTTGTGAGTATATTCACCTCCATTTTTATTAAATAAAACATGTATTGAGGATAATGTGCTAGGCCTATATGCCCTCTGTGTTCTATCCTTTCAACAGCTGGCACGGCCTGCTACATTGCCACCCTGTCCTCACACCTCCTGTCACCACACCTCACACCTCCTGGACAAGAGGTAAAGTACTGGTTTGTGAGTATATTCACCTCCATTTTTATTAAATAAAACATGTATTGAGGATAATGCACTAGGCCTATTTGCCCTCTGTGTTCTATGCTTTCAACAGCTGGCACGGCCTGCTACATTTCCACTCTGTTCTCACACCTCCTGTCACCACACCTCACACCTCCTGGACAAGAGGTGCAGGAGAAGACCCCTCTCCAGCTTGAGTTCCGCCAGGTACATGACAGTAACTATAGTCAAAATTTAAAATCATTTCCATATTAGATTTACATTTATAGCCTGTTCCTAATGATCTTAATGATCTTGAAGTTTGAAAACTTACATATAGAAGAATCCGACACATTTACTTCCTTGAATATGTGACAGGTATTCACTATGTCCTGTGAATTTGCATTGCTTGTGTCACACATTTCACAGGGCTTGCTGTCTTAAGTGTTGAGAAAAGGAGTTTTAGGGGGTGGAGTCAGTACAGGAATCACTACATGCTGGCAGCATGGTACCATACAATATATAGTCCTTGGAAAATGATGATAAACCAAAAGAATGGTCAGAGGGTACACAGTAAATAATACAGGGAATCCAGATAGGTGTTAAAGAAATAGCTAGCAGATAGGCAGCAACCGCAGCATGAAAGGAGATTTTTCAATTAAGCTTATATTGGATTGTCAAAAAATGAAAGTGTATGCTGTGACTATAGATCACTTTTAAGAATATGTCTGGGCATTGGTGTGCCTTAACCACTTGACATCCACACTCTGTATATAAATGGCAGAGACTTCAAGTGGTTAAAGTAAGCTCACTGCAGTGCCACTGCCTGGTGTTTCCTGGGCCCTTCCATTCCTTTATAGACCCCAGGACTATGGTAACTATACACAGGATCAAAAGTAAAAGGAGCTTGGGGAACATTTATTCCACATTCTCCTCTGCATTGAATGAACATGGATGTAACAAGGATTCTGCCACTTCCATTTCGATGTGGTCTTTACCTGGCTACAGTGACTAGGTAAGTAACTAATCAAGCATGATCTATGATAGCCAGGGTATCTCAAAGAGCTTAATTTTGCTTGGAATATCTCAACATGGCTCTTTATAAATGGTGTGCAATGGTAATTTGAAAAACTAAATTTGTTTCTAATTTCATAGAAAATTACCAGTTTTTACAAAATTTGGTATAATATATAAATATATATTTTAAAAACAGCATCTTTTATAATTTAAAAGCTATTCTTGAGCTTCAGTAGAGTAACTTTGCCTCAGCTAAAATTAATCAGTAATCAATCTGCTGAACAGAAGAAAACCTTTTCTTGTTCTCTACCATCAGTGCTCAGACTCCAACAGTGTTACAGTATTATCTGATGTGAGGCCCACATTCCAGCGCTCCTCCCTGCCACATTTACTACCCCCACCCCCTTAGACCATCATTTTACCCTAATTTTTTAAGAAAAAATGATGTATGCATACCCTTTTCCCTGACATCTTCTGGCACAGGGGCAGTTCCTGATTATTGCAGAGAGAAGGCACATAACAATGTATCACTGCTCTATTCTGCATCCCTATATGAGTCCAGGCAGAGGATCTTTGATGATCACAGACAGTGCCAACTTGCAGGGGACAGTGTCAGAGATAGGTGAATATTAAAGCCCTTTTTTGTTTTCACATTTCTAGGAATTATTTTAAATATATATTTTTAAGCTGGAGCTTGGTGGAAGTTTTGACTTAAATATTGTAGGGGGGAGGGGTTACTAAAACTAAGGCATACAAAATCTGGTGCCAATCAGCCTCCAGGTTTTATTGTCAAAGCCTAATTGAACAAGCTGATGTTAGAAGCTGATTGGTTACCATGCACAACCCCACCACATTCCCAGTGCTCCAGTTTCAGTACATCTCTCTCATTGTGTCACTTTGAGCATCAAGCACAAGTGCATTTGGTTTATAATATGTAAGACCCCTTTCACACTGCCGAAGCCCGGGCGTCAGCGGTAAAGCAGCGCTAATTTTAGCGCCGCTTTACCGTTGTTTCAGCAGTGCTATTCGGCCGCTAGCGGGGCAGTTTTAACCCCCCGCTAGCACCATAAAAGGGGTTAAATCTGCCCGCAAAACACCGCCGCAGCGCTGCCCCATTGATTTCAATGGGGAGCAGCGGTAGAGAAGCAGTGAGTTCACCACTTCTTCACCGCTCTAAAGAAGCTGCTGGCAAGACTTTTTCTGACGCCTTGCCAGCGCACCGCTCCAGTGTGAAAGCCCTTGGGCTTTTGCACTGGATTGAATGAATTGGCGCTGTTCAAAAAGGTATTCAACAAATAATAAATATTAAATATTAAATTAATACCAATCAGTGATTAAAAAGTGAATCAATAAATAATATAAATGCTTCAGGTGAAAATGTACCCTAAATACACTAATGTGCTATAAAGTGCAAAGTGCAAGAAAATATGTGGTCTGAATATATGGAATAAATACAATTCATGTGAATAAAATAAATAAATCACTAACAGTGATATTAAACATCAAATAACATGTTGTAAAAAAAAAAAAAAAAAAAAGTCTTTCGAATAACTCCACAATAAACCACTCCGTGGTCCGTGGTACATAAGTAAAGGGGAAGAAAACGGCACCCGTGTGAAGGATTACCCACCACCAAGAAACATCACTGCTGGATCTTAGCTTACACGCCTATTACCCCTGCAGGGGTTAGGCGCTCTGGTGAGTGAGGGCACGATTGGGGTTGCAGTTGAAGACGGCGAGCACTTGCATATCAAGAATTATTTTTGGATTGATACACCATAGTTTTTTCACAGACTGTATTCATCTTTATTCAGGACACAGAGTTTTTTATATTTCACAGTATTTTTCATATCACATTTTGTGGTTTTTATCATGTTTTCACAGTGGTTTATTGTGGAGTAATTCGAAAGACTTTTTTTTTTTTTTTTTTTTTTACAACATGTTATTTGATGTTTAATATCACTGTTGGTGATTTATTTTTTTTATTCACATGAATTGTATTTATTCCATATATTCAGATCACATATTTTCTTGCACTTTGCACTTTATAGCACATTAGTGTATTTAGGGTACATTTTCACCTGAAGCATATATATTATTTATTGATTCACTTTTTAATCACTGATTGGTATTAATTTAATATTTATTTAATATTTATTATTTGTTGAATACCTTTTTGAACAGCGCCAATTCCCCCATAATAGAATCTCGACTGCTTGAATTTCACTAAGGTGATATTTTTTGTCGGGGGGGCTGCTGTTCCCCTTTTTTCCTAAGCGCGGAACAATTGACTTTATTTACTGGATTGAAAGAAGCAGCTGTTTTGGGGCGGTTTGCAGGCGCTATTTTTAACGCTATAGCGCCTGCAAAACACTCCAGTGTGAAAGGGGTCTTAAAATCTAAATTAGAACAAGCTTTGGTTATTTAACCACTTCAATACCGGGCACTTATACACCTTCCTGCCCAGACCAATTTTCAGCTTTCAGCTCTGTTGCACTTTGAATGACAATTGCACGTTCATACAACACTGTACCCAAACTAAATTTTTATCATTTTGTTCCCACAAATAGAGCTTTCTTTTGGTGGTATTTGATCACCTCTGGGATTTTAATTTTTTGCTAAAAAAAAGACTGAGAAGAAGGTTTTGAAAAAAAAATGTTTTTTTGTTTCTGTTACAAATCTTTGTAAATAAGTAAGTTTTCTCCTTCACTGATGGGCTTCACTGTTGGGCACTGATAAGATGGCACTGATGGGCACCGATGAGGTGGCACTGATGAGGTGGCACTGATGGGCACTGATGATGGGCACTAATATGCGGCACTTATGCACTGATGGGTGATGGGCACTGATATGCAGCACGGATGGGCACTGATAGGTGACACAGATTGGCACTGATAGGCAGCATGGATGGGCACTGATAGGCGGCACAGATGGGCACTGATAGGTGGCATGGATGGGCACTGATAGAGACACTGAAGTACACTTATTGATGGTATGGATGTATGCCAATCAGTGCCAAACAATAATGCCTGCCAATCAGTGATGCCCATTGTGGGCACTGATTGGCATCCATTGTGGGCACTGATTGGCAACCATTGTGGGCACAGATTGGCATCCCTGGTCGTCTAGAGCGGCATAACTGGTGGTGACATCCCTGGTGGTCCTAGTGGCGTCCCTGGTGGTCCAGTGCGGGCATCCTCCGAGGGCTACACTGATAATCAATCAGCACAGACCCCCCTTGTCAGAGGCGAGTGAGAAAAAGTCGATCAACGGCTCTTGCTGTTTGCACTGTGATCAGTCGTGATTGGACACGGCTGAGTACGTGGTAAAGAGTCTCCATTAGAGACTCTTAACCTAGATCGGTGTTGAAACACCGCAACAACGATCACCGCGATACGTGCCCCTGGGGGCGCGCAGTGGCTTGATATCTTGCTGGACGTCATATGATGCCCGGTCAGGATATTGAAACCACTTTGACGCCGTCATTTTGCTATATGGCGGAAGGCAAGTGGTTAATATTTAAAAGAAAACTTAATTCAATAGAATAATTTCCTTAGTTTGAGGCTTATGTTACTGTTTTTTTTTACCTTCTCAGTTACTAATTTCAGTTACTATTCTCTCTGGTGCTACTGACTATAAAAACTTCTGTGAGTGTCAATCACCCTGCAGCTGAGCTGTACTGAAATTCATTTGCCCTTCATCTGAACTCACTGCTGTTTAGTTAAAACAAGATGCCAATAATTCTTGTGTTGATTGATTTTTCCACCTACACTAAATCAAGCATTTACCTTTAATGCCCACAATTATAAAGAGGTGCAGAAAAAAAACATCAATACCTATTGATGTTGTTTTATGACTCTTTTAATGCTCTTATTCAGGCCTGGTCAAGTTTCGGCTAGGTCTGCTTAATAGCAGTGATATGTTCCAAAGTGCTCATAGAAGTGGGGGAAATGTGTATTCGTTAGTATTGTTTAGGTCAACCATCCACTACTCTAATACTTTAAAATTAAATTGTTTGTAAATCTTTGCACAGATCCAGCTGAATAATGGAAAAAGTAGACCTTATTTACATGGGCGTACTATAGTATATGCCTGTGAAAGGACTGTGTTTGCCTGCACTGGGATGCACAGGTGTTCTATGCATTCCAATGCAGGCAGTCCTATTCATTGCAATTGGAACACAATGGCAATGGACGCAGCTACAAGTGTGGGCATGTTTCCCCAAATGCGGATAGTGTACGTTCAGGGCCATCTACCCGCACCCACATGGCTGTTAAATTCCCAGCAGTAGCTGTGTCTGTATTAATCAGGGACTGCCGGAGCAAACACGACCCTTGCACAGGTTTACACTATGGCAGCCCGTGTGAACAAGGCCTAAAACTGAGCATAAAAAAAGAATCAGCTCAGCCAATGAGAAGACTTGTACAGAATTCTTTAGTCCATCTCTGTTTTATTTATTTATTTCATTTATTCATTTATTATCATTTATTCCATTTTAAGAATCAAATATTTATTTTCTCTGTGTTTTTATATTTGTCCTGAAGCAAAAGCATTGTATATCATCATTGTGCATATTAATATGCAATTTTGTTTCAGAACCAATTATTGTGTTGTCTTGGTAAGCATTAGGAAATCCACATATGCGAAATGATCAACCGTGCAAAACACAAATCTCATTTTTATTTGTCATTTGGATATACGCCATTTGGAGATGGGAAAAAGCAAAATGGCAATTGGAAAAACAGAAATATAGTTCATCACCTCAAACCTGGAATAGAGTATCGCAATTAGCCAACAATTAAACCTAATAAGTTAATTAGCAAAGTATATTAAAGCAAATTTGGAACCCTGAAAGCAGCACACCAGGATATCACTTATGCCGCGTACACACGAGCGGTTTTGCTGCAGGAATAAACTCTGAGGGTTTCTCCGACAGAATTCCAATGGAATTCCGCTCAAGCTGTCTTGCATACACACGGTCACACCAAAGTCCGACTGTCAAGAACGCAGTGACGTACAACACGTACGACTGGACTAGAAAAAGGAAGTGCAATAGCCAGTGTGCCACCCTTTGGGCTCCCTCTGCTAATCTCGTCAGAACAGCATACAGACGAGCGTTTTTTCCGATAGTAATTTGTTCCTGTCGGAAAAATATAGAACATGTTCTCTATCTAAGTCTGTCTGAATTTTTGACGGAAAAATTCCGATGGGGCATACACACGGTCGGAATATACGATGAAAAGCTCTCATCTGACTTTTTCTGATGGAAATTCCGCTTGTGTGTACGCGGCATAAGGCTGCTTTCACACTGAAGGCGCTTTACAGGCGCTATAGCGCTAAAAATAGCACCTGTATAGTGCCTGTAGAGATCCTCCCCTCTCACTCCAGTGTGAAAGCTAGAGTGCTTTCACACTGGAGCAGTGCACTTGCAGGATGGTAAAAAAAAGTCCCGCAAGCAGCATCTTTGCAGTGCTATGGGTGCAGTGTACACACCACTCCTAAAGCGCCCCTTCCCATTGAAATCAATGGGCAGTGCCGCTGAATCGTCGGCAAAGCGGCGCTGCAGCGCCGCTTTGCGGGCAGTTTTAACCCTTTTTCGTCCGCTAGCGGGGGTTAAAAGCGCCCGCTAACGACCAAATAGCGCTGCTAAAATGCCAGTGAACCGCTGCTTTACTGCCGACGCCCGCCCCAGTGTGAAAGTAGCCTTAAGTTGAAAGACGTGTTTACCAATTAGCAGACTGAAGGACGAATTAAATATATTGAACACCTAAATTCATGTAATTTGAATAATATAAAACACCTGACCTAAAAGAAAATGTTCTGCCAATTTTCTAAAAGGCTATTTCAATGATTATCTCATAGTATCAGGCATCAATTCCTTTTATAATCAGTATTCCTGACTGCTGCTGTGTACACAGCAATTGGATAATGGTTTAAAAGCACCATGTGTCAAATTCATTTACAATACCACCTTCTGAGAGTGTTCCACTGTTACCTCACAGAGAGCTGCAAAGTGTTGCCTTGAAAACATAACTGCAATTTGATTAAAAAGATATTACATATCCAAGAGAAAAAAGGTACATAAAACAACTAGCTCAGCAATTATTGTATCTAGCTATGTATCTATTGTTGTATCTAGCTATGTATTTTGTGGGGTTGATTTACTAAAGACAATCAATAAACTTTGGGGGAAAATTCCCTTGGAAAGTTAAAAGTGTACTTTCCCCAGGAAATCAACATCTATCTATCTATCTATCTATCTATCTATCTATCTATCTATCTATCTATCTATCTATCTATCTATCTATCTATCTATCTATCTATCTATCATAGTGCCCATAAACATGGAGTGTGAAATGGTGACTGCTGGGCAATCTTTCCTTAGGAGGACTGGTGCAAAGTATGTACAAGTTATGTGATGGTACCCTGATAAGCAAACTCTGGCTGATATTACTTGTATGCTCCTCCAAGCTGTCTAGTAAGAGGAATTCAATGCATATGAAAGAATTGTTGCATCTTGTATAAGTTTGTCAGGAAAGTCAGTAATATAATTATTGCAGTGACACTGGAATTAACCTGAAGATAAAGAAAAAATGGTTTTAATTGGTTCTAAACTTTTATTACTAAATGTATTGCCTGACTGTAAACAGGCAGGGGCTTAAATCTGATCTGTTTGTAGTGAAGTTTAAATAGTTTGTTTGGACCAAGCTGGGTAAACTGTATGTAGCCTTAGCTATATACAGTATACAGTGATGTGTCCTGGCAGCAAGATGGAAACTTTCCATCCCACTTCCGGAACAAAATTGAGTTGGGCTGAGCACTGCTATGAATAAATACAAACGCTAACTCTGAATAGTTGAGCTGGAGATTGTGCTGAGACTACATACAAAGTATACAGCGCACACAGCAGGCTCATCTAGTAGCTTGATCCAAACAGACTATTTAATAGACCCTAAAGACTGGGGATTACTACAAATTCTTTTGCAAGCATTTTCAAGCTTTAAAATCTCTTTTCCTGAGAAAAAAAAAGTATTCTGATAGGAAACCATACTGTATTTCAACAACATCCTATTCAGAAAAGTATGTAACTAAAACTTTGCATTTTTTTTATTCAGCTGGGCATGTCAAATACATACCTTAAAGTAGATCTAAACCATAAGAAAATTACAATTTGTTTTCTAGAGCATCGGGTATGTTAAACAATTTTTTAGAAAAAATACTGTTTACACATTTATCACCCTTTTTGGAATCTTAACACTACAATCTCCTTCAGCCTAGGTTCACACTGTAGCTATGCGGGAACCAGCGCAATTCCAGCGCCAGTTCCGCATCACATCTCTCCCACAGGCAGTTCACGCTGCCTTCTGCAAACTGCTGTGGGTGTCAATACAATGTTAATAACACCCCCAGATCGGTTCACAGATCGCAGTGCAAACTGTGGATTCAGAAGGGAATCAGATCACATGGGTGGAAACACCCATGCGAGCCGATTTCAGTGCGGGGAAAAAAAAGTCCCCGCATCTTTTTTTATGTGAATCCAATGCGAGTTCAGCCATACACTGTATGGCTGAACTCGCACTGCACAGATATTGCATGTAATTGGCACTGAAGTGCAGGTGCGAATTACATGCGATGTCTGACATCGCACAAGTGTGAACCTAGGCTTATGCTGGCCATACACTATAAGAAAAATCGGTCTAACCCATTTTCAAAAAATGTACGTTCGGCCGTGAGTGGAAATGGTGCCATCATGTAATGACCTATAAATCGTTCAGTGGACATAAATAACTGAATTTTTTGTTCCTTTTTTTACATATACCTAGTGCAGACAGTTCGGATGGGAAACACATTATCCTTTCAATTTATCGTTCGTTCGGCAGAAAATTTCCAAACTTGTCCTTCGTTTTTTCGGCTCAAAAACGTCCAAAAGATTATCGGTTTTGTGCTCATTAACTGGCTGAAAAATGAACGAACGGTCTAAATGACCGAATTTCGGACAATTTTTCGTATAGTGTATGGCCAGCATTAGTCTCTTTGTAGACACACAAGATCTTGTGCAGCTGCGTAAGGCAGCTAATCATATTCTAACTTCAGCTTGTTCAGTTAAGCTTTGACAAAGAAACCCTGGAAGTTGATTGGTTTCAATGCAGAGCTGCACCAGATTTTGCACTCGTCAGTTTTAGTAAATCAACCCCTTACTGTCAACTTGCGCGCCCTTCAGTGGTTGCACATCATTGTTCAGAACTAGCAACTTAATGGTGACAACTGTAAAACATGCCTATTCAAAAACTGTCAGCTAAACTACTTATAATACTTATAATAATCTCTACCAGAGGCACAATGAAAAGGTCACAATGCAGGCTAGTCCGGTGATAGGGGCATAACATAGTCATCCTTTAACAAAAATCCTGTAACGTTATATAGGGGGTGATTTACTAAGAAGAAGGCACTGCACCAGTTCATACATTAATTTTTGCGCTGGGAAAGTCATTCATTGAAAGTGCGAACCGGCACACATTGAAGCGCAAATAACGATAATAAATACCCACATATGTAAACTGCAACTGGCACTAGGGTAACTGCTGTTTTCTCATTGATAATAGCGCATGCCCAATACAATTGGTTAATTTAATCTCATTGGATGTGTCTTGTTAGGCAATTAGTAGGTGTACTCAGTTAATTAACCCTTTTGATGCCAATCTCATTCCTATCACTTTTAATATGTCTTTGAAATGTGTTTTTTCTTTTTTTACCCAAATCTTTCAATACATTACAAAGAACAAAGAAGTGTTTCTAAACCCAATAAATTAATATTTTCAGATCTTGATCTTTAAAGGTGACCATACACTGCAATCATTTAGATCTTAAATAAATTAGATTTAGTGCAAGTGTTTTATTCCCTATATTATTAATTAATTGTTCAAGTGCATCTTCCTATTACCTATTTTGCCTAAATATGGAGTTTTACAGAGATTGGCCAATCAGATTGCATAGTGCATGACCATCTTAAGTGCCAAATTTGGAATGTAGATGTGCCATGACCAACTTGTATTTTCCTAACAATATTTCTTGGGCATTACACAAGGTACATAAAAAACACCTTTTTTCAAGACATGCTAGAGTGATCTGGAATCTTCAAACTACGGCTCTCCAGCTGTTGCGGAACTACACATCCCATGAGGCATTGTAAAACTCTGACATTCACAGACATGACTAGGCATGATGGGAATTGTAGTTCCTGAACAACTGGAGGGTCATAGTTTGAAGACCCCTGTGCTAGACCATTATTATGCCTCCAGAATTAGGAGTGTGGCATCTGCCCAACTTCTCTCTGCTGGTGGATACAAGATTCTACATCTATAGATATATCTATATCTATAGATACACACACACTGAAGCAGGAAGCAATATACATTGGCCCGGAAGTGAATCTGTACACAGGAAGTAGGTGTGTGTTTTGAGGCCAAATCATTTAGACATACACACAGGACCCACACAAACATTTAAAAATAAATAAACAGTTGTCTTAATTTGCAAATAAGGATCATCTCTTCCTCAGAGAACAGTGAGCAGGGCATGGTGGTGGGAAGAAATTAGCAGCAGTACAAGCAACTTCCTGTAGGGGCGTGATGTCATTCCTGTGTGCTGGCCACCACTTCAGGGAACCAGATAGGTGCCACGGTTACATACCTCCATGCACACAGCAGTTGTGCATCTAGATGCATTTGGCACATCTAGCTGCAGGAACCCAATTTTTATGGAAATGAATAGTAAAGCAGATGCATATTTCCAGGACTGGACTAACAAATGTATCTAGTGAAAGGCATCTGGTGTTTTCTATTAAACAAGGTCTAAATGGGCCATTGACATGCATCACAGCTGAACTTAGGAATATGTCTTTGCAAAGTTAAACTAAATGAAATCCTTTCTTATTTTTACTTGGCGATAGAGTGCCGAGGGATTAGAAGTCTTGTCAGTTTTTGGGGATGTCTGCACCCCTGATAGAGTGAAGACACCTCCCAAATTTTGCCAGTTTCTCCTTCAAATTTATTCACTTCCTGTCACATAACCAAACAGGAAGTGAGGGTAAAACCCTACAATGTCTTTCCTTGGGGACACGCAGGTCAATCTAAATAGTTTCCCCATTAGGTAAATTGCACTCTAGCATTTTGCTCTGTACACCCCAAATTATTAGATATCTTGGACTTTGGGGTTTATTTACTAAAGCCAAATCCACTTTGCAGTACAAGTGCACTTGGAGGTGCAGTTGCTGGAGATCCGAAGGGGACATGCAAGGAAAATAAAAAACAGCATCTTTGCTTCTACATGATTGGATGACAAAATCACCAGTGCTTACCCTCAGATTTACAGCGAGTACATTTGTACTGCAGAGTGGATTTGCCTTTAATAAACCCCAAAATACCTAATAATTTGGGGTGTACACAACAATTTGCCTAATGGGAACACTAGTTAGGATGACCTGCGTGTCCCCAAGGAAAGACATTGGTAGGGTTTTACCCTCACTTCCTGTTTGGCCATGTGACAGGAAGTGAAGCCAATTTTCAGAAAAGGGACACAAAGCCCAACCTAAAAAAGAGAAGCAGGGGTTCTAACACTCACTTGGTTTCCCTCAAATGCCCACAATTAGAATAGGATTGTCTTGAGCTAGATTTTAGCTCAGTGCTCTAAATCAGTGGTTCTCAACCCTGTCCTCAAGTACCCCCAACAGGCCATGTTTGCAGGTTTTTCTTCATCTTGCGCAGGTGCTTTATATCAGAGTCAATGGCTTGGTATTTTGGACAGCTATTTTAGCTAAGATAAATTCCCAAAACATGTCCTGTCAGGGGTACTTGAGGACTGAGGCTGAGAAATACTGTGCTAAAATGGAAAATGTAATACTTACCTCTCTGTAATTTTCCTTTCCTGGTGCCTATCCATGGCAGCATACACGCAATCCATGCTTATGCTACCATGAAGGCACCAGGAAAGGAGCTTTTAAACAAATCACACCTTTTTTTGTTTTGCCATGCCAATCAGCCTAGTTAAGCTGCGGCTGGGAATTCTGTTGCATGAAAATTGTTGGAGAGTGCATCTGCAAAACAAATTATTAACAAAACACATAAAACAAAAATTTGCTACAAATTGTATTGGTCAACTTGGAAAAGAGCAATGAAAGTAAAAAACACATGTATGTTAATTTGAAACACTAACAGAATATGGTTTTGAGGTCTGACCATTTTGCAGAGGAAATTAACAGGAGTTAAAAGAACTGTGCCCACAAACGGACAGTCTCTTAAGGATTTAAACATTTAACAGCTTGAGGAAGATTTTGCCAAATAATGCAGCACAGACAATTTAATTTATAGTGAAACTAACCTACAAACAACACAGATTGACAACATCAAAAATAATTCAGTGAAAAATTCCCCCCCCCAAAAAAAACAAAAGCAAAAAATACTTTCTCTAAAACATATCTGTTTTGCAAAGACATAAACAAAATACAAAGAGAAATACAGGTGTTACAAACTCTATAGGGACACCCAAATGTACTTTTTTGACACTAGGGATGGGCTGTCTGTTCGGGTCGAACATGAGTTCGACTCGAACACTGGCTGTTCACGCGTTCGCCGAACAGCGAACAATTTGGGGTGTTTGCGGCAAATTCGAAAGCCACGGAACACCCTTTAAAAGTCTATGGGAGAAATCAAAAGTGCTAATTTTAAAGGTTAATATGCAACCTATTGTCATAAAAAGTGTTTGGGGACCTGGGTCCTGCCCCAGGGGACATGTATCAATGCAAAAAAAGTTTTAAAAACGTCCCTTTTTTCGGGAGCAGTGATTTTAATAATGCTTTAAGTGAAACAATAAAAGTGAAATATTCCTTTAAATTTCGTGCCTGGGGGGTGTCTATAGTATGCCTGTAAAGTGGCACGTTTCCCGTGTTTACAACAGCCCGAGAGTAAAAATGTAATTTTTAAAGGAAAAGAAAGTAATTTAAAAGTACTAGCGGTAGCACCGGCAGCTATAATGAATTGTCGGGTCTCTGCAATACTCATAAAAGTCATTTAAAAAAACGGGGTCTGGTATGAATATTAAGGGGAACCCCAAACCAAAATTTAAAAAAAAAATGCGTGGGGGTCCACCCAATTTCCATACCAGGCCCTTCAGGTCTGGTATGGATATTAAGGGGAACCATAAAGGGGCTTCCAGATTCTGATAAGCCCCCCGCCCGCAGACCCCCACAACCACCGGGCAAGGGTTGTGGGGATGAGGCCCTTGTCCCCATCAACATGGGACATCCTCCCCATGTTGAGGGCATGTGGCCTGGTACGGTTCAGGAGGGAGGGTGCACTCTCTCTCGCCCCCCCTATTTTCCTGCGGCCTGCCAGGTTGCGTGCTCGGATAAGGGTCTGGTATGGATTCTTAGGGGGACCCCACGCCATTTTTTTAAAATTTTGGTGCGGGGTTCCCCTTTCAGGTCTGGTATGGATTTTGAGGGGGACCCCCACGCCATTTTTTAAAAAATTTTGGCAAGGGGTTCCCCTTAATATCCATACCAGACCTGAAGGGCCTGGTATGGAATTTGGGGGGACCCCCATGCATTTTTTTTTAATTTTGGTTTGGGGTTCCCCTTAATATTCATACCAGACCCAAAGGGCCTGGTAATGCACTGTGGGGGAACCCCAGGCCATTTTTTTTAATGACTTTTATGAGTATTGCAGAGACCCATCAATTCATTATAGCTGCCGGCGCTACCGCTAGTACTTTTAAATGACTTTGTTTTCCTTTAGAAATGTCATTTTGCTTTTGGACTGTTGTAAACACGGGAAAGATGCGCCACTTTAAAGGCATACAATAGACACCCCCAGGTACGAAATTTAAGGGAATATTTCACTTTTATTGTTTCACTTTAAGCATTATTAAAATCACTGCTCCCAAAAAAACAGCCGTTTTTAAAACTGTTTTTGCATTGATACATGTCCCCTGGGGCAGGACCCAGGTCCCCAAACACTTTTTATGACAATAACTTGCATTTTAACCCTTAAAATGAGCACTTTTGATTTTTCATGTTCGTGTCCCATAGACTTTAATGGTGTTCAAACAAATTTTTTGCCTGTTCGCATGTTCTGCTTCGAACCGAACAGGGGGGTGTTCGGCCCATTCCTACTTGACACACACACACACACACACACACACACACACACACACACACACACACACACACACACACTCTTGCCTCTTTTCAGGGCAAGGTAAAGAATGCTATCTGCAAGTTTATATAACATAGGTTTGTGTGCTAATGAGGCAATTTAAAACACATGCACAGTCCATGAAACACACAAAATGCAAGTTCACCTAATGTAGAGACAGATCTTCAAAGTGGGTACACCTGTTAAGGATGTCCTTAAATTACTAACCCAAAAAACACCCTCTCTGAGCCTGCCCAGAAAAATCCAAGTGCTGTTCACACACAAAAAGCACAAAAAAGCCCCAAATGCAGCTAGCACAAAATAAGCCACACCCCTGTCCAAAATTAAGCACATCATCCAGCATGCTACAAAGTTACAGATGGGACAAACACCCCCTGCTCCAGGGGGGCAAACAAAGAACCTAACATGGGCAAAAGTTATACAACAAATACCATTGCAGTTTATGGGAACTGACTTGTTAATTTTGCTAGTCCCCACTTGGCTGGCTTATATTCTAGTTATTGGCCTTAACCACTTGCCAACCGCCGCACACACATATACTTCGGCAGAATGGCACAGGCAGGCAAATGGGCATACCTGTACGTTCCTTTGAGTTTGGCCACCTATCGGGCACGCGCACGCCGGCCACGCGCCGCAGGTGTGTGCCCTCGGGTCCCGCAAACTCCATGTTCGCCAGTGGCCCACGACTTCGGCGATGAGAGGCAGAACGGAGAGATGTTAACATGGCATTTCCCTGTTCTGCCTAGCAACATGACAGGGATCTACTGCTCCCTGTCATCGGGAGCAGTGATCTCTGTCATGTTGTAGTAAGCCCACCCCCCACAGTTAGAATCACTCCCTAGGACACACTTAAGCCCTTGATTGCCCCCTAGTGTTTAACCCCTTCCCTGCCAGTGTCATTTATACAGTAATCAGTGGCTATTTGTAGCTCTGATCGCTGTATAAATGACAATGGTCCCAAAATAGTGTCAAATGTGTCCGATGTGACGGCCATAATGTCGCAGTCCCGATCCCTGCCATGACTAGTAAAAAGAAAATAATAATAAAAATGCCATAAATCTATCCCCTATTTTGTAGATGCTATAACTTTTCCACAAACCAATCAATATACACTATATTGTGATTTTTTTTTACCAAAGATATGTAGAAGAATACATATCGGCCTAAACTTGTTTTTTTATATATTTTTGGGGGATATTTATTATAGCAAAAAGTAAAAAATATTGTTTTTTTTTTTTAAATTGTCACACTTTTTTTGTTTATAGTGCAAAAAAATGCAGAGGTGATCAAATACCACCAAAAGAAAACAATATTTGTGGGAAAAAAAGGACGTCAATTTTGTTTGGGTACCACGTTGCACGACCACGCAATTGTCAGCTAAATCGATGCAGTACAGAATCGCAAAAAATGCTCTGGTCAGGAAGGCGGTAAATCCTTCTGGGGCTGAAGTGGTTAAAATGGGTATGGGGGCCCAGGTCCCACCCTGAGAGACATATATCAATGTCACCAATTTGGACAACCCCAAAAACGAAAAAAAGAGAAATGCCTGTAAAAATGCAAAATTGCTTAAAAGCTAGTAACTTGGGGGGGGGGGTGCTTACTCTGCCTGTAAAGTCATGCATCTGTAGCATGTATCCAAAATGCTGCTTCAAAGATGTACGGCTTTAGAGAAAACTTACAAATCTGCAAGATTTTAACCCAAAACAAAAAACAGCCTGCACCCCCCCCCCCATACATACAAGGCCATTTGGGTCTGTTAAGGCTTAAAATGAGAACTCCTATGTGAAAAATATCACCCCAAACTAAAAAAATATTGTGCCCCTCCCACACACTAGCATCAGCGGGTATCAGCGGGGAGATCCCTAGCTTAAAAAAGCAATCAGCAAGGAAAACTTAACTCTCTTGATCTGCATATGGATTCTGGGGCTCAATGTGACAGGAAAACAACTAATATTTTCAGATTGGCCAAATCCATATTTCATTCATCACAGGTTCCCTAAAAGCATCAGTTTACTTGAGTGCTAGTTCCCACTAGATGCAGTTCCATGCGCCTTTTTTCTGCACTAAGTACTGATTAGAATATCTGACTCTCCATACTCACTGTTAAAAATCTTAGAGATTGGTATATTTTTTCATAAATGACCCTGAATGTTCAAAACATTTGTACACCTAACAAATGAGAGTGTAAAATGTGTGTGATGTTTTCAATGTTATGATCTTTGTTCAGTATTATGACCCAGATAAAGATTAGATACAATTGTAGTAGGCAATGTAACATTTAAATATTTCAGCCATGACTTACTGTGACTTTAATTATCAAAACGTTATCCAAAAAAAAAAGTCTTCCACATCTAAAATTAAATGTGTTTCTCTTTCATTAAATTTCCTGGCATGAAGACTTTTTAAGATTTCTATATACAATTTTCACTCTTTTGTTATGGGGGAGATATCAATAAAAATATTAATTTCATCTACAATTTAGCTTTAAAGTTGTGGAAAAATATATTTTTTTTGTGCTCAGGATTCATGCAATAAGCTATTTGCAAAGTGTATTTGGTCATGCTGGAGGTGACCGTATTAAGCGAAACCATCCATAGTCTACAAAAAAAAATGGAAAAGATTTCAGCTAAATTTGCAACCGCTTTGTGAAAATTCAAAAGAAAATATGCTGAAAATGGTTCAAACTAATTGCCTGCCATACACTGCTGTTCCGCATTATCCACCACTAAATAAATGGTTTTCAACATTTACTGTGGCTGTAAAAAAGGATTTATTCTCAAACAGCAGAACATTTCAAGTGTACATTAGCTTTTACTATTGGGGAAAGTAACATAACTATATTTAATGCAGAATGTTGATTTGTTTGATCTTTTTTCCCTCTCTGTTTGATTATTTATAAACTAACACTGTGCAGGGTGCTATAAAGCTACTCCTTAAAGGGAAGTTTTAGTGCATTTTCAGTTAGCACAATATTGTAATGCGTACCTCAAAGAGTTAACATCTCAGAGTAAACAAATTTATTCAAGTGATAAATCAATTTCCTGATAAAGTGGGCGTGTTGGTTGGGTCAACAAACGTGTAGAGTGGCTAAAGGGCTACTTACCAATTCACTGCTAGCTAAGCAGTGTGAACAGCAGGCTTCCAAACCAGGAAGTCAATTTCAATTCACAGAATGACCACCCATCATGGATAGGAGCAAATTGGGTTTTTGTTTATTTTTTACTGCCAAATGTTTTGGTGCAAGAATCTCTGTCCCTTGCAACATCATTTGCTAATAGGAAAGCAGTTACCTCCGTAAAGAGGTTGTAAACCCCTTTTTATAACTTGTACCTATAGGTAAGCCTAGAATAAGGCTTATCTATACTGTAAATATCACCTAAACGTGCACCGTTTAGGAGATATTTACCTTGTAGTGCGCCCATGATGTCATCGGCACATGCGCTGTGAAGAAACAGCCCTCTGTGCCACACAGCTCCGGCCAGTCACACAGCAGGAGTCGACGGCCCCAGTAGGAAGAAGGGCGAAGATGGATGTGGCATGCAGCGGGGACAGTGCGGGCTTCGTTTGCAGGTAAGTGCCACATAATGGGCTAGTATGCAATGCACACTAGCCCATTATGCTTTTATGTTGCAGGTTTTGCAGGGAACAAAATAGGAAGTAAAACCCATCCGGGTTTACTTCCTCTTTAATGGGTGCTATTCTAATGTTAGCCAGTAATGTCACAAAAGGGGGAATTCCCTGCAAGGTTAAAAATGAATATATATAATATAAAGAAAAAAACTGCACTGTTAATCTACCACAAAAGCTGCAACTCAAAGTGAAATACACACAAATACAATAAATAAACATAAGGAGCTGCGCTCACAAACCGTATATCTAAATATAAAAAATATTTTATATTGAATTATATATAATATCTAATAATTAGATATTATACATCATTCAATATAAAATATTTTTTATTGTTTTATGTTTTGGACTTTTTTTGTCACATTTAGTTACTTGCACTTTTTTGGTTTCATATGCCAATTTCATCATTTGTTAAGATTAAAAATGTAATCTTTCTTGACCACCACCACCCACAAGAAGACTAAAGACCACCTGAGAGAAAGAGTCTTTGTATATTCCCAAATCAACAATCACTGAGATAAAATACAAGTACATAATAATATTGTTTTAAGTCAGTCTTACACTAGGCAAATGGAAGAATGGTACTTTACAACCACTTTGCAGCATTCTTACCAGGAAACAGAATCTGCATCTTAAATGAGCAAATATGGCTACCCCGAGGAGTCTGCTTCTCAAGCCTCAGCAAATTTGAGGCGCATGGGCAACCTCATGCAAGGAGAAGGATGATTACTGGTTGTCAACTCTCCTTGACCACCGTTATAATGGAAAGGTCTCAGAACTCATCCTGTCCCCACAAAGAGTGCAGAAGATAAAATCTCTTGAGGACACGTTAAAGAGGATTTTATTGAATGTTTTTCCTGACTCCAGTAGGTTAGAGTGTCGTGGAAAACGTAGTTTTGAGTCTTCTTTTGGTCAAGAGAGGAGCATTAGAGAAGGCGTCCATCTAAGTGAGGCATTTCCGATTTTTTTTATCCTCGCCGCCCAGGGCTGTCAGCTTCCACATCCCATTGGCAGCGTCTGCATCACATGGTGGACGATTACCTCAGGGCCAAAACAGAGATGGAGAGCTTTCCAGCAGACGATCCACTGACTTACTGCGTCATGAGAATAGACCACTGGCCAGAACTTGCCCAGTATGCTATTGAGTTGTTGGGCTGCCCTGCATCCAGCATGCTTTTAGAATGGCATTCAGTGCTGCAGGAGGTTCCGTTATTGATCATAGAACGTGTCTGTCCACAGACTCCGTGGACCGTTTGACTATTATAAAAATGAATCAGTCCTGGATTACCAGCTATGGAGCCCCTGATGCCGGTGTCACTAAGTCTTTTTGGGATGTGGAATCCCTGCAGGACTTTGAGGCTGCCTAGCTTTGAGGGTGTTCAATCATTTCATCTGGAAGAATGTTTTTGGTATAGGTATCATGGGCACAAATAATACCCAAAGACCAATTTGACAGGTGCATATAATTTCTTTTTTTTGCCTTCATCAAGAGCATCTCTATAGGGTTATGGTGGGAAGGCTCCCCCGACACCCAAAGAGTAATTTTTCTGCACCTGACAGGTGCATATCTTTGCAATTTTTTACAGCAAGGCCAATTCTTGCTTTTATCAATATTACCTCTATAGGGTTATGGTGAGAAGGCGCCACCAATGCTTAAAGACCAATTTTTACGCACCCGTTACTTCTATACAAAGTCAAAGTGACACCAGAATGTATCCAAAAAATCTCTAATCTTCTTCCCAGTGTACTACATTATGGCCTCATCATACACAGTGGCTCCCCAGCTGTTGCTGAGCAAAATAAAGGCAGCTTGCAGGGAAAATGTCATTTTTTTGGGCTTCATAAATGCAATTATTGCTGCAGCAGATTCTAGACATGGTACAGATCTCCCACTTTACAGGTAGACTAAGGGGACCCCCCAGGCACTATATTGGAAGGAATTTTTCATCTTTATGCTTTCACTTTAAAAATCAAAAAAGCACTGCTTATTTAAAAATTAAGTTTTTCACAAACTTTTTTTTTATTGACATGTCACCCAGGGAAGGACCTGGACCCCTATAACCATTGTATGCCCAATTACTTGCATATAAGCCTTCAAAATGAGCACTTTTGAATTTTGACACTCGGGTTCCATTGACTTTAATGGGGTTCGATATTCGGGTCCAAACTTTCGCGGCGTTCAAAAGTTCTGGTACGAACCGAACAGGGGTCAGTTTGGCCCATCCCTAATTATGACACACTTTTCAGATTTCACTGGCTGCATGCTTGCTCTAGATTAGGGATTCACAAGTTGGTGAATAAAGAATAAAGATGTCAGCCTTGGAGTCTGTACCTTTAAAAATAAATCAGCAATGGCAGTTCCATTTTTCTATCCTCACATGTTATAAGGCCATGTGTTAATGGAGTACTGGTGCTCTGGATACAAAAGTAAACTGAAAAGGGTCTCAAAGGACAGTTCATTTCAAGTGCAGACAGTTCTTCAAATATTTGGTCCTGCAAAACAAGTTTCAGTTTGAAATGCAGAGGATTGCTAGTACAGTCACTCACTAATTTACTCTGCTTTATTTTTGTTCAAGGGTATGATCCCCCCACCCTATTAAAAAAATCTTAAAGTGGTTGTAAACCTAGTTACACCACTTGTACCTACAGGTAAGCCTATAATAAGGCTTACCTGTAGGTACTGGAAAAATCTCTCAAACCTGCATGGTTTAGGAGATATCTACCATATTTGCTTGCGCCAACGTCATCGGCGAATGTGCTGTGAAGAAACGGCCCTCCATGGCGTTTATTCACTAGCAAGTGCCGTGACCGCGCGCATGCCAGTCACAGAGCCAGAGTCTGCAGCCCCGGAAAGGAAGAGATGCGAAGATGGATGCGGCCACCTCTTTAAGGAAGGAAAACTCACATTTGCAAAACATTTTATATTATTATTATTATACAGGATTTATATAGCGCTAACAGTTTGCGCAGCACTTTACAACATGAGGGCAGACAGTACAGTTACAATACAAATCAATACAGGAGGGATCAGAGGGCCCTGCTCGTTAGAGCTTACAACATATATGGTTACTACATAAACCATTTTATAGATTTAAGATTGAATGAAGGCATTGTTTTATTCTTAGTATGTGTGGGGAAACATTCACATTTCTGTAAAGCTTTTATTTCTGTCTGTGACCCCATTGATGGGATGAGGAGGTTTTTCTTTGATTACTGTCCTTGTGATGCCACTGTACAAAAAAACTGAGAGTTTGGTTGTAACCAGAGTAAAAAGGCATAGGAAGGTATAGACTGGAGTTGAAACTTGTCATAAGTTCTAACTCATCCCAACTTCACTTTTTTTAGTTGGAAATATTTCTCGCTACTTGTTGTCTAGACAATAAGTGAAAAATAAATATCCCAAATAGGGACACTGAGAGGAAAAAAACATCATGCCCTCTGCTGTTTGCAAAACAAAGTAAAATGTTGTGGCTGAAGTATTAATACATCCCCAAATTATTATGCAAATTATAATTCAATGTCACAAAGATTAAATATTTTGTTTTTCATTTTAACTCATGGATGACATTGTGTCTCGGGGCTCTTTTGATCACTGAAAACAATCACACATGTGATAATTAGTTTGCCAGGTGAGCCCAATTAAAGGAAAAACTACTAAAGGAGGGTGTTCCACATTAATAATCAGAGCACCAATTTCAAGCAATATGGGGAAGAAAAAGGATCTCTCTGCTGCCGAAAAGAGTGAAATAGTTCAATGCCTTGGATGAGGTATGAAAACATTAGATATTTCACAAAAACTTAAGCGTGATCATCGCACTATTAAGAGATTTGTGGCTGATTCAGAGCACAGAGTTTCGTGCAGATAAAGGCACATTGAGGAAGATTTCTGCCAGATCCATGCATGGGATCAAGAGAGCAGCTGCTAAAATACAATTACATAGCAGCAAACAGATATTTGAAGCTGCTGGTGCCTCTGGTGTCCCACGGACATCAAGGTGTAGAGTCCTCCAGAATCTTGCAACTGTGCAAAAACCTTCCATTCGGCCATTGTTAACCAATGCTCACAAGCAAAAATGGCTGCATTGGGCAGAAAAATACATGAAGACTAATTTTCAAACAGTCCTGTTTACTGATGAGTGCCGTGCAACCCTGGATGGTCCAGATGGATGGAGTAGTGGGTGGTTGGTGGACGGCCACACTATTCCAACAAGGCTGCGACGTCAGCAAGGCAGTGGTGGAGTCATGGTTTTGGCCGGAATCATGGGAAGAGAGCTGGTTGGCCCCTTTAGGGTCCCAGAGGTTGTAAAGATGACCTCTGCAAAGTATGTGGAGTTCCTGACTGACCACTTCCTTCCCTGGTACAGAAGGAAGAACTATGCTTTCCGTAATAAATAAAATCATCTTCATGCATGACAATGCACCATCTCATGCTGCAAAGAATACCTCTGCATCAATGGCTGCTATGGGGATAAAATGAGAGAAAGTCATGGTGTGGCCTCTATCCTCCCCTGATCTCAATCCTATTGAGAACCTTTGGAGCATCCTCAAGCAAAAGATCTATGAGGGTGGGATGCAGTTTACATCCAAACAGCAGCTCTGGGAGGCTATTCTGACATCTTGCAAACAAATTCAAGCAGAAACTGTCCAAAAACTCACAAGTTTAATGGATGCAAGACTTGTGAAGCTGCTATCAAATAAGGGGTCCTATGTTAAAATGTAACGTGACCTGTTAAAATGTTTAAAAAGTTAAAATGTTGTTCAAAGTTTGATTTAAATAGCTTTTGATTTCAGTAAATATGCTGCAAACACAACAAATGACAATTTTCAGTTCTTTACAACCTATAAAGTGTTTTGAAACTTACTGTGCATAATAATTTGGAACAGTGCATTGTAAGTTTTTTAATTTATAAAAAAAAAACTGTTGTCATTAGGAGGTTTGTTCAATAAAATTTGAATTGTACTCTTAATAGTTGATAACATGAGAATTATGCTGACTGTTGTTTACATCAATTATTTAGGTAAATGAGAAAAATATAACTGGCATAATAATTTGGAACAGGGTTTAAGTATGGTACTTGTTTATTATGTTCCTATTTTAATCTACAGAAGATTTACCCCCCCCCCCTTCATGACCAGGCCATTTTTTGCTAAACAGCACTGCGTTACTTGAACTGACAATGGCGCAGTCATGCAACACTGTACCCAAATAACATTTGAGTATTTTTATCCCCACAAATAGAGCTCTCTTTTAGTGGTATTTGATCACCACTGATTTTTTTATTGTTTGTGCTATAAACAAAACAAGAAAAAAAGCGACACTTTTGAAAAGAAAAAAAACAATTTTTTACTTTCTGCTGTAAAACATATCCAATATATTTTTTTAAAAAATTCTCATTTTTAAATACATTTAGGCAAATATGAACTCTGTTACATATTTTTGGTGAAAAAAAATCCCAATGAGCGTATATTGATTATACTAGTGATGGCGGCGATCAGTGACTTATAGCAGGACTGCGATATTGCAGTGGACAATCGGACACTAACTGACACTTTTGACACTTTGTGGGAACCAGTGACACTAATACAGTGACCAGTGCTAAAAAATATGCACTGTCACTGTACTAATGACACTGGCTGGGAAAGGGTTAAACAGCTAGGGCGATCAAAGGATTAAATGTGTAACTAGCCAGTGTATTTGTGTACTGCGTGAGGTGTTTTTACTAAGGGATGTGATGGATTTTCATTCCTTTGCAGAGCTCCGTCCTGTGTGTTTTCTTGGCAATCGGCAGATGCCGGTAGACATCCACTGACCAGCACCCGCTGATCGGCTTCTGCTGTGACAAATCACAGCAGAAGTGGCAAACATGCACACCCCCTACCCGGATGTGCTGACCACCCTATACCAGATTTTCTGCTACAGGGCAGCCAGGCTGTGCAGAATCACATATATATACATGATTCTGCACAGTGTGTTCACCCTGTGGTTTTGCCGTCGGAATAAACTCTGAAGGTTTTTCCGACGGAATTCCAACGGAATTCCGCTCAAGCTGTCTTGCATACACACGGTTACACCAAATTCCGACCGTCAAACACGCGGTGACGTACAACACGTACAATGGCACTAGAAAAAGGAAGTTCAATAGTCAGTGCACCACCCTTCGGGCTCCTTCTGCTAATCTCGTCGAAACAGCATACAGATGAGTGGTTTTTACAATAGTAATTTGTTACGTTGGAAAAATACAGAACATGTTCTCTGTCTAAGTCCGTCTGAATTTTCGACGGAAAAAGTACGATGGGGCATACACATGGTCGGTATATACGATGAAAAGCTCCCATTGGAAATTCCGACTGTGTGTATGTGGCATAACATTGCCATAATGCTTTTATGAATACCACAATGGGGCAGCAACAACCCAGTCCTGGGGGAGATAAGAGGGAGCATCTGGTATATTCTGAGGAAGACTGTGATCAGTGAGCACGCCCGTGGGGTTTCATAGTAATCACTGATCTGTGCAACTTTTTTTATCTGTTCATACATTAGATGGCCAGTGATCCAAGAGAAATAATACATTTCTGTGGGCACTAGAGTCTCAGTAAAATGAAAAAAGATAGCCCCTAGAGCTGGTCTTAGTCCACAGACCTCCTAGGAAAAGACTTGCCAGTCTCCTGATGCCAATTCTAATATTACCAAACATTCTAAAATGGTGTCAATGGCATCCTTGGGTATACACTATGCACAAACAATATCCCAGAAATCAAATTTCTGTTTGTGTGATTCAATACATAATTTTCCCAGTAATCTGCACAGTTTACCCATTCCTGGCAATAGGAATTCCCTTTTGGTAAGGTACTTTTAAGCCTTTTTTTTATGCCTAGCCTCTTTTACTCCTCTATTAGTAATACAGTTCTTATTACTGGTAAAGATTTTGTGATGGTAGGCCCTCCCACTTAGCAGCCATTTTGACAAAAGTGCTAACTAGGATTACATAAATATCTGCAAGATACAAAACTATAAGAAGTGGCCTAAAAGGTTGCTAAAATTCCTGCAATGTAAGTAGTTCACCCTAATTTTCTCAACAAAATTTGTATTTTATTTTAAAGTCTATAAGCACCTTGCTTTATATTAGAAAAAAACATACTTCTATGAAAAAATGTGTTCACCTGTTGGCAAATGGCACCATGGCAATTCTAGATGGAACTGAATATGAGAAATGTGCTCAGGGGTTGATTTACTAAAGGCAAATAGACTGTGCACTTTGCAAGTGTAGTTGCACTCATTTAGCCCAGAGCTTAGTGAATGTGGCGAAGCTTCACTTTTTTAAAGAATACCCAATCAGGTGCAAGGAAAAAAAAAAAAACAGCATTTTTGCTTGCACATATTTGGAAGATGGAAATCAGCAGAGCTTCCCCACATTCAATAAGGTCTAGGGAAAATAAGTGCAACTGCACTTGCAAAATGCATAGTCTATTTGCCTTTAGTAAATCAAACCCTATGTGTTCCATTGGGCAGTTGTGTCCTGTTACTCAACTGCACTCCTTTGAGTACCAAATATGCATAGATTCCTTCTTATACCATACCATTTCACATGCCTTTCAACATTTGGGTGGCAACCCCTCCCCCATATTTGCAGGGTACCTTGTCAAATGTTAAGAGCCAAAAAAAAATTCAAACAGGTTGGGAGTGCAGCAGCAAAACATTTCAAACAGGATAGACCCATGTTCAACACCAACCTGAATCTCATCCCTAGTCATAAACTGTAATGATGGCATGACACACCTTCACTGCACATTTGGTTAAGGGATTACTGCTAAAGCAAAGGATCGTCTATTCAAACCTTTGATCCTTTTTTAGCATCTAAACTAACTAAAAGTGACAAAATGAAATTGCATAATGAGCATCCTAGTTTTGGATCTTGCTTACAGTCATATTTGTATCAACTTTGCACAACATAAATACATAGTTACATAGTTAGTCAGGTTGGAAAAAGTCACATGTCCATCTAGTTCAACCAAAAAAAAAATACAATCCCATATACACAATCCTTCATCCACAGTGGATCCAGAGGAAGGCGAAAAACCCCAGCAAAGCATGCTTTAATTTGCTACAGCAGGGGAAAAAATTCCTTCCTGATCCCCCAAGAAGCAATCCGATTTTCCCTGGATCAACTTTACCTATAAATGTCAGTACCCAGTTATATTATGTACATTTAGGAAAGAATCCAGTCCTTTTTTTAAGCAATCTAGTGAGCTGGCCAGAACCACCTCTGGAGGGAGTCTATTGCACATGTTCACAGCTCTTACTGTGAAGAAACCTTTCGGTATTTGGAGATTAAATCTTTTTTCCTCTAGACGTAAAGAGTGCCCAATTGTACTCTATGATAACCTTAAAGTGAATAACTCAATACCAAGTTCACTATATGGACCACTTATGTATTTGTACATGTTGATCATATCCCCCTTAATCTCCTCTTCTCAAGAAGGAATAAATTCAGTTCCTCTAATCTTTCCTCATAGCTGAGCCCCTCCATGCCTCTTATCAGTTTAGTTGCCCTTCTCTGTATTTTCTCCAATTCCCCAATATCCTTTTTGAGAACTGGTGCCCAAAATTGAACTGCATATTCCAGATGAGGTCTTACTAATGATTTGAACAGGGGTAAAATTAGAGCTCTCTCTCTGGAGCCTATACCTCTCTTAATACAAGAAAGGACTTTGCTCGCTTTGGAAACCGCAGCTTGGCATTGCATGCTTTTATTGAGCTTATGATCTACCAAAACTCCCAGGTCCTTCTCCACTATGGATTCCCCCAGTTGTACTCCCCCTAGTATATATGATGCATGCATATTCTTAACCCCCAAGTACATAACTTTACATTTATCAACATTAAACCTCATTTGCCACTATCTGAAGAAGTCCTCTGATTGGAGGACAAAACGCGTCAATCATGTGACGCCATCACATTATTCAATCCAGCAATGGAACCCACAAGCAAGCTGCAAGATCTCAGAAAAGGGACTTTAAGATAGGCCGGCTGGCCTGCCCTATCTCTTCATAGAGCAACACTGGGCACTGACAAAAGGAGTGTAACCATTATTACCCAGAAAAACCTCTTTTACAGCAACTTTATGTGATAATAACTTTAAAGGATTGAAATACAGCTCCGTGGCCATCATCCAACAGATCCAATCATTGATTTATTGAACCCCAGCTTCATTGAAACAGCGTAACAGTGAGTACTTTCTCTGGCAATTAGCTATGCATACTGTTTCAAATAACGCTGAATTGCTGAGATTTGACTGGAAAAACGATGATATATTACTCTAGCCACTGTGAAGTTGATACATCTACAGATATTGTGACTTGTATCTATTAAAACAAAGAAATCTGCTGTCTTGAAAATTAAGATTTCACATCAGCTGTTCATAATCCTTTCTAATTAAGGATCTAGCATCTACTGCTACCTTCACTGTGAAATCCATAATGAATGTTTTTTCCTTCATAACTGCAACATTCTTTGATCAACATTCATTGCGGTTTGCCACAACCATTCTTTATCTATATTAAGGAAATATTTGTTGCTTTAAATCAATGACCAATTACAATAAACATGATTAAAAGCAGATATTACTCTGTTATACACAGAAAGTTACCTCCAGCAAGAACTGTTATAATCAGTGTCTAATTTGGACTCCACTTTTTGGCCATTTATGAGCTTGATCTTGGTGATTATATATATCATATTGTCTTCAATACAATTTTGGCAATTGCTACTTCTGCTCAGTGTGCACTTTATTACAAACGGGAATTCCCATACGTTTTTTGATATCTGAGATAATTATCTTTATCATAGAATTTCCAGCATGTGGGTTGATAATCCGGATTGTCTTTTTAACAATGTTTTGTACATGTTATATATTTTATGCTTTCTAGTATAAGGTGTCTTATTTAGGAAGTCTGTCATTGATACAGATTTCAATTAATAAATTATTTGAATCAAACTGCTTGGTTTATGGTGCTTTTCTTTTTGATAGTGCAGTTTCACTACCTCAATTTAATTTATACGCCACTGGTAGATAACCTTAGACCATTCAGAGTAAGAATCATTAACCACAACTCTCTGAATTTGTTTTTTTAGCCAGTTTTCTATCCATTTACAAATTGATCTTTACAAGCCCGTAGACTTTACCTTACACATTAGTCATGTGTGGGGAACTGTGTCAAACACATTTGTAAAATCCAAGTATACCACATCTACAGCCACCCTCTCTATCCAAGGTTTTACTTACCTCCTCATAAAAAGAAATCAGGTTTGTTTGACAACTTCTGTCTTTCATGAATCCATGCTGTCTGTTGCTTAAAATAATAAGCAAGAACTCATCTATGTGGTCTTTTATTAAACTCTCCAGTATCTTCCCGACTATAGAAGTTAAACTAGCAGGGCTATAGTTACTTGGCAAAGACTTCCATCCCTTTTAAAATATAGGCACCACAGTGGCCCTACACCAATCCAGTGGTACCATTCCAGTCATTAACGAGTCCCTAAAAATTAGAAACAATGGCTTTGAAATGACAGAACTCAATTATCCGTGGGTACATTTATTCTAACAGGCTACTACTACTTTAGCAGAATTTCACATCTCTTGTGAATATGATTGCATTCTATTTCCTCATGAACAAGTTGTCCAAATGAAAGTCTTCAGGATTGCCTTCTAATCCAAACTTTATCCCTCTCAGTTCCAGACATTTCTTACTGGCACACTCATTTGTTGCTCTACAGTAGTTCCAGTTTCAGCAAACTCCTCTTCCATTCTGCTGTTCATCACATAGCTCTTTGCAACGTGTCATACTGACATACTGCCCTGAGAGAAGCAGAAAACAGGTCTGCTACCCAGAGTGACCAAAATTAATCTAATCTGAAGACTTCATAGGCTCCTGACAACCCCGCCTGGCAGCTATGAAAAGCAGAAAGCATAGCCCAAATACATAATGATCAAATATGGCTATCCCCATGTACAATGTACATACATTAAATAACTTATACATAGGAAAAAGATCAACATATATTGATAAGATTATTCACTTAAAGCTGATTCCTCTTACACCCATATCTGAAAAAATTGAAAAGACTACCCATGCTATTGTTGGATGCATTTATAATCACCATAGATGATCTTCCTTGATGGATCTGGAGCAGATACTGATAAACTCACAGCTGTGCTAGTTATTGTGAGAACTGAGTTTGAAGTTTTACAAAATAATTCATACTCTACATAGAGTTTACTAATGTTCAGTGAGTCTGCAATTACATTGCACTGAACAATAGCAGTGTCATATAAAGTGCATAGTAACATTTCATTATGATGTTCATTGACTTGTTTGTCTAGACCAAAATCCATTTGCCATGATAAACTAATTTACAAGAGGAATGTATGGCATAAATTACCAATGACATATATTTACTTAATTAAAAATAATGCATAATAAGTTCCTGTAATAATATTCAATTCAGTGGCATTGTGATTTGTCCTTTTTAATGTGGAAAATGACCAAATCGAGCCCGAGGCAGTTATTAATGTTGCTTTTCTAACATGCAGAGAAAGATACAAAGCAAACAGAGACATTTTACACACTTGAACCGCCTAGGGAGGTATATAATAGTTTCAAACCACTTCTCTGAGTTAATTTACTTCTGCTGATTTAAGAAGGAAAATTAAAATATAAGTATTTTGATAAAGCAGCAGTTGATAAAAGTTTCTGAAGCAAATACTTTTAGACAGAGCACTAACACCAATGCTGGCGGTTAATACTGTGGTCAATGACACCAATACAGGGGGTTATTATTGTGTCCACTGACACCAATGCTGGGGATTATTACTGTGGTCAATGGCATTAATACAGGGGGTTATTATTGTGTCCACTGACACTAATACTGGGGGTTATTACTGTGGCAAATGACATAAATGCTGGGGGTTATTGCAGTCACTGACACCATTGTTTTTGATTTTTGTTTTTGCATTCACTGACACCAATGCCGAGGTCTATTACTGTGTCCACTGATGCCAATGCCTGGGTTAATATTGTGGCTACTGACACCAATGCAGGGAGTTACTATTACTGACTCTAGCAATGGGATTTATTTCATTTCCCACCTCCACTTCAGTGTGCATAAAAAAAAGCAGAATCAAAATTTTCAGGTGTTTATGCGTTTGCTGACCCAAAACGTCAAATTCCTGATATGTGCCTGCTGTACCATGTACTTGTATGAGAAAGTATCCTGTTTTCTTTGTATTTCTTTCTTTATGTGAAATCTCTGGTGTTCCTGCTAGTCACCTTGCTTTCCTGATAAAAACTGACAACACTAAGCAGAAATGCAAACCTTGGTCAGTTCTCTAGCTATGCTGGGAGCTCGTTGTGCTGTCATCCAATGATCATACTTGTCCTGACACGCCACCCCCCCGCTGCACAGCCATTCACTGGGAAGCTCGGTGTGCTGCTACTTCACCTCCCCCAGCTCTTATGCAGCTGAGAACAGAGGAAATTTGATTACTTATAAAAAAAGGGAAAAAAGGTATTTATAATGTATTTATAGCTATACAAAAAAAATTTGCCTTTCATTTCTATTTTAAACTGAATGGGTTGTTTTAAAAGGTGGTAGTTTACAATCACTTTAACCAGTTGCTGACCGGGCCATAGCCGAATGACGGCTACAGCGTGGTCAGATAACTCTGTGAGGCCGTCATATGACATGCCCCCAGAATTGCGCTCCCGCCTGCCCCCTGTGGTGCGAAATCCATTGTCCTTGTCCTCCAGGACCTTCAAAAGTGTAAGAGATAGTCTAGAAATTATATGTGTAATTTATGCTCCTCAAATGCCTGAAGGTGCCTGAAGGTGCTCCCTGCATGTTGGGCCTCTGTTTGTGGCCAGGCTGTGTAAAAGTCTCACACATGTGGTATCGCCATACTCAGGATGAGTAGCAGAATGTGTTTTGGGGTGTAATTTGTGGTATGCACATGCTGTGTGTGAGAAAGAACCTGTTAATATGACAATTTTGCAACAAAAAAAAAGAAAAAAAATCTTCATTTTGCAAAGAATTGTGGGAAAAAATCACAACAAACTCACCATGCATCTTGCTAAATACCTTGGACTGTCTACTTTCTAAAAAGGTGTCATTTGGGGGGTATTTGTACTGTCCTGGCTTGTTAGGCCCCTGTAACACGATAGACCCGTTTGGATCCGCCTGTCCATTTTTCAGGCGGATCAAAGTGGGCAACCAATAGACTAGTATGGGCAGGAGAATATGAGCAGAGATGTGTCCGCTGACACCCACCTGACATCCGATCCAATGAGATCCGCCCAAAACAGACGGATGGCGATACGTTCGCCTTCCACCCAGCAGACCGGAGGTGATCAGATGAAAACGGACATGCTGTCTGTTTTCATCCGATCTTCCCATAGAGATCAGCAGGGCTCTAACAGGTCACAGCACAGTGAGCGATCAACGAATCGATCTCCTGCTGAGCTAGTGGAGTCCGCTGAGCCGATGTGAAAGGGGCCTTAGGGTCTCAAGAAATGAGATAGGCCTTCGGTACATAATGTGTACATCATCAGTTCATCATGTGTGATGAATTTTCAATGATTGGCAGCATAGCTTGTAGACTTTATAACTTTCACAAAGACCAAATAATATACACTAATTTGGGTTATTTTTACCAAAGATATGTAGCAGTATAAATTTTGGCCAAAATTCATGAAGAAAAATTACTAATTTGCAAAATTTTATAACAAACGAAAAAATGCTTTTTTAAACAAAATTTTCTTGTCTTTTTTCATTTATAGCGCAAAAAATAAAAGCCCAGAGGTGATCAAATACCACCAAAAGAAAGCTCTATTTGTGTGAAAAAAGGAAAAAAATTTCATATGGGTACAGTGTTGCATGACCGAGTACAGACGAGCGGAATGTCTGACAGAAAAAGTCAGACGGAAGTTTTCATCGTCTATTCCGATCGTGTGTGTCGAAAATTCTGATGGACCTAGAAATAGAACATGTTCTAAATATTTCCAATGGAACCAATTCCTATCGGGAAAACCGCTCGTTTGTATGCTGTTCCGACGGACCAAAAACAACGCTTGCTCTGAAGCAAGTACAAGACTGAAGCCATTGGCTATTGGCTATTGAACTTCCTTTTTCTACTCCCGTCGTACGTGCTGTACGTCACCGCGTTCTGGACAGTCGGACTTTGGTCGGACTTTGGGTTGACCGTGTGTAGGCAAGACCGCTGGAATGGAATTCAGTCGGAGTTCTGTTGGAGGAACCTTCGGAGTTTATTCCGACGGCAAAATATGAGAGCATGGAAAACTGAAAATTGGTCTGGTTAGGAAGAGGGTTTAAGTGCCCTGTGGGCAAATGGTTAAGGTGTGCTACAGCCCATTTATACTTAATGTCTTGGATAATCCAACAGCAAGTTCCCACTGCAAAAATTCCTTATATACCCGTCTTGGAGCTTTGAGTGTTCCCAACCACTTTTCAGTATCGAAGCACCTCCTTTTGCACTCTCAACATATAAAACAGGCAAATAATCTGAAAAATGTGACCCATGTATTAAGGCCAGCAGGTGTACAAGCCCAGTAGCTCAAAAAAGCAGAAATTGTTGGGTTTAAGTCTCCAGTATCTACCAAAAACAAAAATGTAAGCTTTAGCTTGGCTGTCCCTTTAAATGTAATCATATCTTACAAAATTCAGAGTAAACGTACACAATGACATGTTATCTCCACTTAACACTTAATGGAAGCTTCAAATGTCATTTTAGGTAAGTGGACATGGATACTGGATGTAAATGTATATTCATTGGCAATGCTGTTTCTGTGAATGCTCCAAAACCCTCCTTGGTAAGATAACAGTTAAATTGGTGTTCTATGTCATTCAAGGCCAGATGCTCCAGTGTGTGTTTATCTTAAATGCTAGAGGAATGTAAAAAAAAACATGCAGATGTCTAGAGTTTCATTGTATTGAAACATTTAGCTCAATGCAGTTCTAATGTTAGAAAAGTGTTGTGGTCATTCATTTATGGCAAAAAGCCTTAGCCTTAGTATCCATGGACACTAGATTCAGAAGGCCATCCAGTGACTCCTGGAATACTGAATGTGGGCTGAATATTTAAAGGTAAATCTTTTTTTGGGGGAAATGGTAAAACTCCTGGCAGTTTTTTCTTTGCCATCTGTGTTCTTGTAGGGGAGATTTTTCCTTATGTCTTATCCTGTAGAAATAGTATAAATAGTATGAGGAGATATCACTCTAAATCGAGGGGCATTCCCTCTTAGGCTACTGTCACCATAACAATTGTCCCCAGTGGAATATTTAACCTCCTGTGAAAAAGTGTGGGAACTCACCCAAGATCTCCCCCCACTTCAAAAATAAAAAAATGTGTTCCCATGCATTCCTGCAGGACTCGAGTCCTGCCCCCACAGCACTGTCCTTCTCTGCCGCCTTAACCCCCCCAGTAATGTACTCCTCTGCCCCTTCTCCCCCCATAGTAATGTCTATCTCTGCCCTTCACCTCCCCCCAGTAAAGTCCACCTCTGCCCCCTTCACCCCCCATTAATGTCCACCTTTGTCCCCTTCACCCCCCCCCAGTAACATCCTCTGTCCCCTTTACCCCCCACAGTAATGTCCTCCTCTGCCCCATTTATCTCCCCCCCCACAGTAATGTCCTCATCTGCCCCTTCATCTCCCCCCCACAGTAATGTCCCCCCCTGCCCCCTTCACCCCCCCAGTAATGTCCACATCTGTCCCCTTCACACACCCCCAGTAATGTCCACCTCTGCCCCCTTCACCTTCCCCCCATAGTAATGTCCTCCTCTGCCCCTTCTCCCCCCCACAGTAATGTCCTCCTCTGCCCCTTCACCTTCCCCCCTCCCACAGTAATGTCCTCCTCTGCCCCCTTCACCCCCCCAGTAATGTCCACCTCTGTCCCCTTCACTCCCCACTCCCAGCAATGTCCTCCTCTGCCCCCTTCACCCCCCACAGTAATATCCTTCTCTGCTTCCTTCACTCCCCCCAGTAATGTCCTCCTCTGCCCCCTCACATCAGTGTCCTCCTCTCTCCTGCTGTAAGGCGCCGCCATCGTGATACTCACATCAGTGTACTGCTACTGTCCTCCTGCTCTCTGCTGTGGTGAGGCATTGCAGCCGCCGAGACCCGAGACAGAGTGTTACTGCCTTCCATTCAAAGATGAAGCCAGGCAGTTCTATTACACCACTGCGCATTCGCCTGCCCGGCCAAAAAATGGGCGATCATATAAGAGCTTTGCAGGCTTTAGAACGGTGCATGTACGGTTGTGCTGTTGGCTCTGCAGGACGCGGCTGCTATCGGAACGGCATTCCTTCTGTGGAAAAAGTACAGGAACACCGTTCCCATGCATTCCTGCAGGACTCGAGCCCTGGAATTATAGTACACCACAATTCAAATATATAATCTAAATGGGCTATTGATAAAATAAGGTTAGGTTTACACATGTCCGGTGCAAATTTTTTCACTGCAAATTTCCAAACCAGCTATTCAGCTGCAATTTCCACATAAGGTTCAGATGCAGAGCCAGTGGCTGGTTGTTATGGAACTTTCCGGGAAGCAGGCCACACATGCTTAACCACTGATGACTGAATGTAAACCAAGCATTGCCGGCAATGAAAAAAAAAAAAAACATCATGGGGTCCCCCCAATCTATAACAGGCCCTTCATGTCTGGTATCGATTTTAAGGGAACTACATTCCAAAAAAAAATGGCATGGGTTCCCCCCAAATCCATACCAGACCCTTAACCAAACGTGCAGCCTGGCAGGCCAGGAAAGCATCCTTTCCTCTTGAACCATACCAGGCCACATTCCCTCAACATGGGATGGGTGCTTGGGGGCAGGGGGCTCTACCCTCCCAAAGCACCTTGTCCCCATGTTGTTGAGGACAAGGACCTCTTCCCCACAACCCTGGTCGGTGGTTTTGGGGGTCTGCGCGCAGGGAATCTAAAGCCCAAGATTCTGGCTCTCCCCTTATGTGAATGACTATGGTATGTACCCCTACCCATTCACCAAAAAAGTGTAAAAAGAAAATAAAAACACACGTTTTTGACAATCCCTTTATTAAAAAATCCAAAATCAAAAAAAGTCTCCCACTGTAGATCCATCACCAATCACAATGCCCGTCACCACCGCCGACCCCCAAAAAAAACCCTAGGTCCGCACCCGTCGCTGGCTCCCACTATCTGCCCACTCCGCTGTCTGACAGTTCTTAAATAACTCAGGTGTGATAATCGGGTGACCCTGCCACCTTGTGACATCATCTACCCATCAATGATGTCACAAGGGGTGGGGCCACCCAGAAATGATTAGCTATTTAAGAATTGGCAGATGGCGAAGCTGGCAGATGGTGGGAGCTATTTTTTTCATCTGTGGCGATCATCGTGTTTGATGTGGCCTGGTGTGGTTTAGGAGGGGGGCCCCCTCCTTTTCCTGGCCTGCCAGGTTGCACGCTCGGATAAGGGTCTGGTATGGATTTTGGGGGGACCCCATGCCATTTTTTTTTATTTTACATTTTGGCGGGGGGTTCCCCTCAAAACCCATACCAGACTGATTTGGGAGGATCCCACACCATTTTAAGAAAAAAAAATGGTGTGGGGTTTCCCCTAAAATCCATACCAGACCCTAAGGGCCTGGTATGATTTTTTAAAATCAATTTGTGTTCAAAACTGAGCACATGTACGATTCAGATGCATTCTCATAGAAGGCATGGCATTCGCATCTCAATGGCACTGCAGTGCTCAGAAAACGCACAGGACTCTTTTCAAATTTCAATTGAAATCGCACTGCCGTTGCACTGCAGATATGTGAACCAGGTCCATAGAAAGCTGAGTGAGCGGAGCCTAAGAGCTTAGTGTGCATTTGCACACAACTTGGGTAAAAAGGTTTATAGCCAAATTGTTATCTTAGAATTATTTTACTATCATTATCAGACGTGTGTTGCTCCATATGAATAAAACACTTGGTCTCTGAGCAACTAGAGGGACAATTATATATATATATATATATATATTTTTTTTTTTTACCTCTGCCTATCCAGAATGATTTTACCTAAAGTCTAAATGTCAGGTCAAATCTGTATTTGCCTACACTTATATATCATCAGCTTAATTTTAAGCTGTTTTGAAATGGCATTGTTCTGTGCGGATATAATACATTTTATAGCGCTCCATAAACAGTGACATATGTTACCGTCTCACTTATTTGATGATGTACTGTTCTTTAAATTGGATTTTAAAGTTTTACAGTTCTGCTATGGTGATGAACTTCTGAAGATTAACAAAATGTTCCCTGGGATTGTTTCATGTATCTGTCACCTGGAAAGGGTTTGCTGCAGGGAAGCCATTTTTAACAGCATCTAATTTATTTCTAGGGAAGAGAATTTAACCATTAGTGTTATTTCTTCATACCATTCCACTACATCAGAAAATAAACAATATGATCCAGATAGATAAATGCAGCATCTTCAATTACATGTTTACTATATACAGTATAAAGTATAGGCAAATATAAAAAGATACTTTATAGAACTGTGAGTTCTGAAAATGATAGCACCTATTTATGATAGCTGGAATGGTTTAATATTATAAACTTACTTAAAGCAGCATTCAACCCCCCCCCCCCCTTATTCTTCTTGTAATGCTGCATTCTTCTCAAAAAACATAATCACCAGAACAATAAATCCACCCTTGCTGGATCTGCTGTGATCCCAGTGATATACACCAGGTCCCACATGACCATCTTGGTCCTCTTTAGTTGGCTGCCTTTTCCAGGTGAACTCAGCCAGCTACCGATAATGTGCTGGACCCACCCTCCAGTTGCTCTGTGTGCCTGATCCTTCAGATCTTCTTGTAGATGTGATATAAGTATTCCAGATGTTTATGTATCACAGGAGTCTGCAGGACCAGTTACACACCATTCTGGTGACAGGGGGCATAGACAAGGAAAGATACGTGAGATAAGTTTCCACCCTTTTGCCATCCATATTGGTATGATATACTTGGGTTAGGTTATTAAATGTGTTCTCTGTATGGTCCATTTATCATTGAAGATACCTTTCAAGTGTTATATTGAAGGCAGAGTTCTACATTACCAGGGGATGTCAAATTGTCCCTGTTTGTTTTATCTTAACCTCCTTGGCAGTATTCCCGAGTGTGGCTCGGGGTGAAATTTCAGTACCATTAGCGGTAACCCTGAGCCAGGGATTGCATCGCTGGATCCTTGTTTGGATAAAAAAAAATTCTGTGTTTTTGATTTGATTATATTGTTGACTAAAATGTATTGAGAAAAATGTATTATTATTGTATTATTATTTGTTATTATTTATAGCTATTTATTATATTATAATTTATGATTTTATGTTTCAAACTTTATCATACCTGGGATGTCTACTAGACTTTTGTTTGGACAGATTTAAGTGAGTTATTTCTAAGAATTACAGCCTACAATATAAAATGTCAAATTTCTATGCAAAACAATTGTACCGCTTTCAGCATAAAAAATCTGACATATTCATACTGCCAAGGAGGTTAAGAGGATTGAGGACAATCCAAACAGCAATATTTAACTGAGCAAGAACAATTTAGAGACCTTGACAGAGTACAACTTAGGACTACTATACTTATGTCTAGTAAAGATATGAACTGGGTGAAATGGGCATGGATAACTTTGTAGCACTGGCAGAGCTTTTAAATAGTGATAGATGTCCAATATTTTAGAATAATAATATTTATTTATTTATTAATTACAGGTACTTATAATAATATTCATTTACCCTCATAAGAATTCAGGGGGAAGAATATTCAGTGTTATATATTCAAGACGGAAACTTGTACTGTGCATACATATGCTAAATCAAAGACTGAAGTGGACATTTACGTGTTTTGGTGACCCATTCTGAAGACTCTTTGCAAAGTGAATAATGATGCCTGTATTCCAACGTAAAAAAAACAACAAAGTTGTTTTATTTTTATAAGGTCCAACTACTTATGAAGTGCCTTCAAGAGTAAACCTTGATGTTTATTTTCTGCAAACATTGTTATTATTTAAGAAACGAGCAGGGTATATTTTTCCTTTAAGATAAAGTTTAACATGTACTTGTAGAGTTATATGCCTTTATTTTTCCTGACAACTGTCATCTATAGTTTGTCCAACATTCAAGTACATTTAAATCTTCCAACTGGCAGTAGCAGAAGCAATATGTGAACGGCTTTACAAGTCAATAGACTGATTGATGCATATGAACCAGGAGGAACTAAATCACTATTACATAGCTTTTATGCCTAGTGACAATAAACCTCTATCCCACAAGATGTGTAATTTCAAAGAAAAATATATCTATATAAGCAATCATATACTTCAAAGCATTCCCAAGTACTATTCTGGTATTGTGTTTTTTATCAGATTGATCAGTTAATTAAAAAAAAAGCTACATATTTAAATGATTTGTGATATAACTCAAGCTAGCTTTTTTAAAAGGGACTCTTTTTAATTTATGTCATTTATTTCTTGCTTGAGATGCACATAAAATGTAAAAATACAGGTATTTAAGAAAAAACAGGAAGCTATAAATACATATGGATAGATAAATGTTTGCATAATTGATACATATTCATCAGATGCAGATCAATCAAAATATCAACTTTAAGTATTTGCATTTGCTTTGTGTATGCTTGATCCTTTAGCTGTGTACATTTTATGCATATAAAGTATATTAAGTGTACATTTCACTAAGCTGACAAAGTCCAGTCAACAGGTAGTGATGGTAATGAAAGAAAACCTCCCACGCTTTTGAGTATTTAGATGCATTTTTATTGACTGCAGTTACACCAACCTCCCCAGAAGGTGTCGATTGACTACAATCTCAACAGTTACCACTAGATGGTGCCTACTAGGATTTTCTCAATGAACACTCCAAAAACAATACATTTGTATTGCAGACCACCTATAAAGTATATCTATATTCATTTGTTTTTCATTAAAATGGATTAGGAGAGGGTAAAATTGTCTCACAGTTATATGTTTCCATCTGTGTCTTATTAGGGAGATTTTCCTTCAATTCCTGTCCTGCAGACGTAACAGGAAGTGAGATGATATATTTGTAATATGGGGTCATCTCCAAATTTTTGGATTTACCCTTACTTCATTCCTACTGACATTGGTGATCATGGCAATTAGAAAGAGTGAATACAGTTAACAGGGAGACAGACAGCAATAATAACCCAACAATGGTTGTCTTTAGTTGCTTTAAATCATGCTTTAATTTCTACTATAGGCTGAAACATTCTGCCTTAGCTGACACAAAAATTACAGTGCACATGCGCAACCACCTCCCAGCTGTTAGGAAGCAAATTAGTGGCTATGCAATTTTTACAGACAACTGAATTTTAAAAATAATAACTCTGTAAGTTAAGGAAGATAATATATAGCTATCAATGAATTCATTAAATTATTGAAACAACAAGAAATACTGCAGTCATATGGAGGATAGAAGGAAAACTGGATTTTAATGGTGCTGACAAATGATAACGAAAACCAATGAAAAATATAACATTCATAATACTTTAATGAGAATATAGTTAAAAGTATATACACAGAACCACTTGGGTCATAGAGGATCAACAATTGATAAAACAGGTGGTCAGAGGCGAGTATTCAGTTTTGACAGAAATTGCTTTTTCGTATATTGACCCATGTTTTGCATTTCGCTTCATTAGGGGATATACGAATCAAGAAAGCGTATAAAACTGTAAATATCCACCCCAAGGGAGGTAAACCTACCACACCAGACCTCATAAGGGCAACCACCGCCACGGGGAACCAATCGACCCGAATGAGAGGGACTCAGTGTGGCCACAGAAGGCGTACAAAGTGACCCGACTGCAAAATGCATAGAAGAAGAAAGAATGGGTCTATAGAAGGATTAAATAAGGGATATGAGTATTTGATAGTATGAATACTCACTTTAAAAAGTTACATTCAGAGCATAGGGTGGAGGGCGTCTGAGATGTAAACAACACAAATGTAAATCCAGTACGATTATACTGAAGGATTCTATGATAGAAAGATAGGGAATGGACATTGAAGTATGCATATATATAGATGTATATATATATATATATATATATATATATATATATATATATATATATATATATATATATATATATATACCTAGACATATGTATATGAAGCTAAGTGAACATAAGTACCGTATTTATCGGCGTATAACACGCACCGGCGTATAACACGCACCCCAATTTAGGAGGGAATTTTAAGGAAAAAAAAACTTTTAGGAGGGAAGTTGAAGGGAAAAAAACTTACATTTAAATGCCCATCATTGCAGCCTTCTCAGTGCAGCCATGTCAGTGCAGCCTTCCCCAGTGCAGCCTTGTTAGTGCAGCCATGTCAGAGCAGCCATGTCAGTGCAGCCTTCCCCAGTGCAACCTTGTTAGTGCAGCCTTGTCAGTACAGCCATGTCAGTGCAGCCATGTCAGTGCAGCCTTCCCCAGTGCAGCCTTCCCCAGTGCAGCCTTCCCCAGTGCAGCCTTTCCCAGTGCAGCCTTTCCTAGTGCAGCCTTTCCCAGTGCAGCCTTCCCTAGTGCAGCCTTTCCCAGTGCAGCCTTTCCCAGTGCAGCCTTCGATCCCCTGTCCTGAGCTTTAAAATCGCCGACCGCGATTTGAAAATGGCGCTGCCGGCGCCGAAATACACCGAGCCGGTCCTCGGCTCTTTCCGGCGGCTCTCGTTCACTTTCGGCTCCACTCGTAGTCCCGAGCGGAGCTATCCGAACCTAGCCGAGTAGGTTCGGATAGCTCCGCTCGGGACTACGAGTGGAGCCGAAAGTAAACGAGAGCCGCCGGAAAGAGCCGAGGACTGGCTCGGTGTATTTCGGCGCCAGCGGCGCCATTTTCAAATCGCGGTCGGCGATTTTAAAATTGTGACAGCTCGGGATCGCAGGGGATCGGCGTATAACACGCACCTGCGACTTTCCCCTGATTTTAAGGGGAAAAAAGTGCGTGTTATACGCCGATAAATACGGTACTTTTTTTTTCTCATAGTACTTATGTTTACTTAGCTTCAGATACATATGTCTAAGTATATATGCATATACATCTATATATATGCATACTCCAATGTCTATTCCCTACAGTATCTTTCTATCATAGAGTCCTTCAGTATAATCATACTGGATTTACATTTGTGTTGTTTACATCTCAGACGCCCTCCACCCTATGCTCTGAATTTAACTTTTTTAAGTGATAATTCATACTATCAAATACTCATATCCCTTATTTAATCCTTCTATGTACCCATTCTTTCTTCTTCTATGCATTTGCAGCCGGGTCACTGGTGGTTTCCTTATGAGGTCTGGCACGGTAGGTTTACCTCCCTTGGGGGCGGATATTGGCAGGGGACACATGCACCTTATAATTTTTACAAATATTTATATGTCTGTATTCAAGATAATTCATGTTATGTTATTTTGTATCTAATTGCATTTCCTTTCTTGTTTATATTCTTGTACAGTTTTATACGCTTTCTTGATTCGTATATACCCTGATGAAGCGAAATGCGAAACATGTCGGGTTAATATACGAAAAAGCTATTTCTGTCAAAACTGAATACTCGCCTCTGACCACCTGTATCATCAATTGTTGATCTTCTATGACCCAAGTGGTTCTGTGTATATATTCTTAACTATATTCTCATTAAAGTATTATACATTTTATATTTTTTCATTGGTTTTCATTATCATTTGTCAGCATCGTTAAAATCCAGTTTTTCCTCCTCTCCTCCATATGACTAAACTATTTGGAATGAGGTGCTAATTCTTTGGGTGTTCTACCTCAAGCCGGACATACCCCATAAAATAAATACTGCAATTGCATTAGCAATTTGTTATGTGGATGAAGAAAACATATCCCTAAACACTACTACTAAAACATATCAGCTGTATATGGGAAAAATGTTTTGAGTGCTTCATCTTAAATACCTTAAAGTGTTTGTTAACCCCCCAAAAAATTGATCCTGTTTCTTTAAAGCGTTTTATACAGCACAGTACTTGTGCTGTGTAATTCGGCCCCCTGTAACACCTGTAATACCTGGTTGATACTGCCAGTTTCTCCCCTCCCCCGTGTAAACTGACCACGGTGTATCATGGCTGCTGAGCCCTGACATCGTGGTCAGTTTACACGCCTCTGTCATCTGCTGCCTGCTATCTGCAGCTTTCCTTTCTGTGTCCTCCTCCCCCCTCCCCTCTCTGCCTGTCATCTCTGTGTGTGAGCTGCCCCTCCCCTGCTCACCCCCTCTATCACTGTTTCGAGCAGTGCACACATTACTGTTCCCAATCACTGGCAGCCCCTCTGATAGGATTATATGATGTATATACTATATGCCATTTTCTAAAATTCTTCTTATAAATACCATTTTTCTTATTCCCGATCAGTGGTCATGTGACCGCCTGGCGCTGTCTTTCTCCGCTGTATGTCTGTAATACAAACATTGGAAGAAGATAGCACCGGGCGGTCAGGTGACTGCCGGGCGGACATCAGAGGGAGTGCTCAGCCCGTCCCTCTGTAATACATACAGCGGAGAAAGTCATATGACCGCTGATCGGGAATAAGAAAAATGGTATTTATAAGAAGAATTTAAAAAAATGGCATATAGTATATACATCATATAATCCTAGCAGAGGGGCTACCAGTGATTGGGAGAAGGCGGTATTTTTAAGAAGAATTTTAGAAGATTGCCATATTGTATATACATCAGATAATCCTAGCAGAGGGACTAGCAGTGGCTGTGTGCACTGCCTTAACAACCACTTAAGTATCAAGAAGCCATTTCTGAAACATTTCTCTAAACATTTTTTCTGTTTTTTTTTTTTAAATCAAACAGCCTTATGTCTTGTTTTGTTTTGGTTATACCATGTAAAAAATAACCAGATTTTACCAAATACACCAATATAACTTGCCTATACCCATAAGGCCGTCCTCATGTGGTCAAATGATATGTATTACACATTTTTTATTATGATCAGCTAACTTAAGATACATGTTTTTCAGAAGCATTAAATGCCTGTGGTTGTTGTTTTAAATTATGAAATTTGGGCCATTTCTTCTATCAAAGTCTTTTTAATGAAAACATTCAAGGAGCACAGAAATTCTTTCCATAAGGAATTTAGCATCTATAGGCCCATAAAAGTATTAGAGAATTGAGGTCAATAGCCTATTAGGTAATTCCATTCATATCTCTGCCATAAATGCATTTAAAAGAATTGAGCTGTCAGTGTTTACATCAAACAACCTCAGACTAAGCTAACTGATGAACTCCAAAAAGCTTAATCAGCTTTATGTGTAGTCCTATTAAAAGGACTTTCTCTAGCAGGAAATCCAAAGATATAGATTGCCTTTTTGCTGTTCATAAAGAAGTCAAAGAGAGTGATGGAAGGATTGGGTTTAGAAATTGGAGAAACAAGATAATGATACAATGTAGCATCAAGAAAATATAACCGCTTTATAGGTTTTGCAGAACAATTGATACGTTAATGCTTAATCTTTTATGCCATTGGGACTATAGATATAATCAGAACAAAAAGATGTAAAGCAAGCTAGACATCTGGCACTAACGTTACAGACCCAATAAAATAAGAGTAAAGCAACAATCCCGAAAATTTAAATCAGATGTGCTAATAGAGGCATTTCTTAAGCACACATTTAATTAATTTACTATGATGTCTCACGCAAAGCACACAATTAAAATTGCTAAGAAAGTAAAGACGCACAGATTTGTGTACATGCTTGAGCTCTCCCACACACACCAAAGCATGTGTAGGTGTACATTGCGGTAGCAGAAGTGAGTTTCTGAACATAGAGTATCTCACAAAAGTGAGTACACACCTCACATTTTTGTAAATATTTTATTATATCTTTTCATGTGAAAACACTGAAATTACACTTTGCTACAATGTAAAGTAGTGAGTGTACAGCTTGTATAACAGTGTAAATTTGCTGTCCCCTCAAAATAACTCAACACACAGCCATTAATGTCTAAACCGCTGGCAACAAAAGTGAGTACACCCCTAAGTCAAAATGTCCAAATTGGGCCCAAAGTGTCAATATTTTGTGTGGCCATACTTTTTTTCCAGCACTGCCTTAACCTTCTTGGGCATGGAGTTCACCAGAGCTTCACAGGTTGCCACTGGAGTCCTCTTCCAATCCTCCATGACGACATCACGGATCTGGTGGATGTTAGAGACCTTGCACTTCTCCATCTTCCTTTTAAGGATGCCCCACAGATGCTCAATAGGGTTTAGGTCTGGAGACATGATTGGCCAGTCCATCACCTTTACCCTCAGCTTTTTTAGCAAGGCAGTGGTCGTCTTGGAGGTGTGTTTGGGATCGTTATGTTGGAATACCGCCCTGCGGCCCAGTCTCCGAAGGTAGGGGATCATGCTCTGCTTCAGTATGTCACAGTACATGTTGGCATTCATGGTTCTCTCAATGAACTGTAGCTTATACAAGCTGTACACTCACTACTACATTGTAATAAAGTGCCATTTCTTCAGTGTTGTCACATGAAAAGATATAATAAAATATTTACATAAATGTGACTGGTGTACTCACTTTTGTGAGATACTGTATATGTCTTGTGGATAGAGCAATGTCAAATTTAAACATACTGGCTACTACAAATATATTGGCAATGCTGTTACATCCAGAATAAAGTGATACTAAAGTCTTGTTTGTTTTAGTTAAAAATAACATCTTATACTTACCTGTTCTGTGCAATGGCTTTACACAGAGCAGCCCGGATCCTCCTCTTCTCTGGACCTTCCTCGGTGCTCCTGGCTCTTCCCTCCTGTTGAGTACCCCCACAGCAAGCAGCTTGCTATGGGGCACCCAAGCCAAGCTGCAGCTGTGTGTCCATTCAGACAAGGAGCCGCAGCCAGGCCCCACCCCCTTCCTCTCTTCATTGGCTGACTGACTTTGATTGAGAGCAGCGGAAGCCAATGGTGCTACGTTGCTGTCTCAGCCTACAACATCGCTGGATCTAGATGGGGTTCAGGTAAGTATTAGAGTGGCAGAGGGGGGCTGCTGCATAAAGATAAAAAAACCTTCTGCCTTTACAATCACTTTAAGGAATGATTAAAGGAAATGTGAAGCCTATGATAACTAAATATAAAAAGTGTATTAGAGGTATAAAACAATAATAATTTGTCCTAAATAAAGGCTGTACGTAGGAAGAACCTGCAGTTGCTCAGAATCTGATCAGGGACAGCAGCCCAGTACTTCTCCTGACTGTTTCACTAAGGCAAGAAGCCTGTTGTTGCTGCTGCACTGTTTACCTGCCTGCCTGATCTGTAAGCTACTTGGGAGCAATGAGTCTGCTGTTCCTGAAAGCCGAGGAGAGCTAGAGGACTAAAGGACTGGAAGATGATTGTCTACACTGGGATGTCTATGGATGCAATATCTTCTGTTCAACTAAGGGTCATGTCAGCAACAGGAATTTCCAGCACCAGGAATGCTAAAGAGAATATTTCCTTGCTTCTAAGGCATTGAATTCTTGCTAGCCTAAACTGCAGGATCTCACACACCAACAACGTAGCACTACCTTACCATTTCAATAAAATAGGGATAACACTGCCAATAGGCAGGAGCAAGTTCCACTCTCAAAATACAATGTTCCAGTGGGGGGTGGGGTTTGGGGAATTCCTACATCCACCCTTGGCTGAAAAAAACAGCTAAACTCAGTTGCACTGTTCATTAGCTTGCAGACTTAAGCTGGCCATACATGGATGAAATTTGCATAACTGGCTGAATTAAGAAAGTGTGGCCACTGCAGTTGAACAGTAGTTGATCTACTGATCGACTTCTAAACAACAACCCTGTCTGAGTTTAGCTGCTCATTCAGCACCACAGGCAGTAGCCTACAGAGCTTATCAGAGGACGTATCCTTGGTGTTAGCATACACTAGCGCAGCGGGGAGAATTCCCCTATCTACCTTGTGTGGATGGAGGAATCGGGTCAGTTTCTTCGTTCCAGCTGCTGGTTGAACAGAAAAAAGGTGACCCATGTATGGCCAGCTTTAGTACACATGACAGGAACCAGAGTTAGTATGGTACTGTTTGTACATAGATTTAGGAGATTACCAGAGTATACACCCCAGTACCCTACAGTGACGGACTATATCGGCCACAGAAAGGAGGCCCAAGTCTATATAACTTTTTTTTCCACATGGTACTGTTAGTGTCTCTGCAGACATGTTTCTGGTTGTCTAATTTATCGATTTGTTTTTTTAAATGTTTGTTACCTCAACTATTCATAATCCTGATATGTGTCTGGTGTACCATGTACTTATGTTAAAAAAAATATTCTGTTCTCTTTGTATTGCTTCTTTTTTCATCCTTTGTGTGAAATTCCTGGTGATCCTGCCAGTCCTCATCCTTTCCTATTTAAAACTGACCACATTAGCTTTGAAGCTCATCCATCCCAGCGTGCTCAGTTTTCTGGCAGTGTTGGGAGCATAGCCTGCCTATTCTCCAATGGGCAGACTGGAGCTGACATGCTCCCCCTGCACAGCCATTCACTGGGAAGACCAGTGTACTGCACTTTCTCTGCCACTTGCTGACATAACCTCTGCTGTCTCCACTCCCAGCTTTTTAAGCCCATTATGAAGATGAGAACAGAGGTCATTTAATCACTTATAAAAAAAGAAAAAAAACAGTATTAATATATATTTTTTCTATGTATACACAAACATTTTGCCTTTCATTTCTATTTTAAGCTGAATGGGTTGTTTTACGTACACTTTAACGTCTTCTGTTTATGAGCAATTCTATATGTTTCAGCGCAGCTCACTTGAATCCATTTTATGTAAGGGACCAGAACAGGTAGTCTGGTGTGTGTAGTGTGCAGCACCCAAAGCAGCCACTGGGAAAGCCAACAGAAGGTAGCTGACATAGTAGACATAGTAAAAATATATATACATTGAAACTAAGCCCTGCCTGCTTGAACAACCAAACAGCCATATGATTGGTTTCTGGATGTTTTCTTGGTTTCAGTGGTTAAGGGCCACAAATTATACATGCTTTCCAGTTCTTGTTATCATATCATCAGTAACAGCACTAGCCTATGTGCTTCTTATATAGGTGTCCTTTTTGAAGCAGTGATCAGCGGTGATCCCAAGGATCGCCGCTGATCACAGTCCATAAACAGTTTATGAAACAGAGATAATCAGGGGAGAACATGTTTGAACTTGTTCTCCCGCCGATTATCTCTACACACGGAGAATCCCCATGAATGACACAGTAACGGCCAGTTTATGAAGCGGTGATCTCACCGCTTCATTGGCGATCTGAGTCAGAATTCACACTCCCAGGTTCACCAGCTCAGAGGTGGTGAATCAGGGAGTGAAGAGAGAATCTGGGGGGATCTGAGGGGGAAGGAGGAAGTTTTTTAACTTCCTTATGCCTCGTTCAGACCCCCCAACACTGTAAGCATGTCCCCCTGTCATATTTATGTGTATACATATATATACATATATACATATAATGTGTATATGTATATATATATTATGTGTGTGTATATACATGTATATATAATGTGTGTGTGTGTGTATACATATGTATTTAATGTAGGGGGACTCGTTATTTTATTAACAGTAATCCACGCCGTCTGTCGGTGTATTGAGCGGTGATAATTTATCACTGCTTAATAAACTGACATCTCGGTATTCTGGTGCTGTAATCTCGTAAAGTCTCACGAGATTCCAGTATCAGGGGCCGTTCTCCACTGTTAGAAGCATTTGTAGATCACTTCACTCCTCCAAAGGTGAAGCGATCTACACCGCTTCATAAACTACACACAGAGGAGAAAAATCTTCACTGTGAATGCCGGAGAACGAAGCAGTGAATAGATTTCACTGCTTCATAAACGGACACCATAATGTACTAACTATACACTTGTGTCTCTGTGGAATTGTGTGAAACAAACACCCCGAGGTTTAATGGAAATGGGTATTTTTTTATTCATATATGTATTAATTTGTTTATTTATTATTTTTGCCAGCATAAAATACCTCTACTCTTCTATTCTATTATGGGAGGCCTGATAATGATAGTATAAAATTAAAATTAAAAAAAAACAGCATACTTATATGTCAGCTGACTGTATTACAGTAATAAATATAAAAGGTTTGATTGGGCTTTAAGGACCACACTAACAGCAACTCAGCACTGTTTTAGCCCCCCATATTAGCACAATTTATTTTTCTGCCATCATGATGCAATGTATGAAAATTAAAATCACACTATTCTCTATGGTGCCCGTTCATATTAATACAACATAGCTTGGTGCAATATTTTTTAAAAAGTGCATATGCTTCTTTTGGTGCTACATTTTTGCATTTTTGGCCTTTAATGGACATCAATGGTAGCCCATGAAAAATGCATGTACCTGCATTCTTTTTGCTTAAAATCCAATCTCTTCCTTCTAGCAACAATGATGTCACAGTAGACTTTGCTAGTCAAAACAAAAATGCATGAAACATAAAAACACATTAAGACTAATGAAAACATGCCACAAAAACAAGCATAAATGCACTAGAAAAAATTATAATTATGCAGTGGCACTAGTGAGAACCTTGGCTAAGACATGTTCTGAAGCCTTTTGTTCCAATCAAGACTTTGGGTAATTAAAGAAAAAAATATGATATTGTTTGTTAGCTTTTGTACTAAACATTGCAACCAAAAAGTGCAGATGCAGGAAAGCACCTGTTTTTATGATTTCCCAAATCTGATATTTGTGTCTGAATGTCTCTTTTAGCTCTTCCTAGTACTACAGTTAAGAAATGCTGGCTTAGACCATCAATGAAATATCATCTTTAGGACAATAATTTTTCCACAACCTCAGTCTTAAAAGTCAGGATGAGCATCTGTCCAACAGAAAGTGCCAGCAAAGCAATACTTTTTATAGAATTATACATCACAAATTGATGGATGAATAGATTTTGCATAAACAAGGTCATACTAACTAACATTTATAGGTAAAGTTGATCCAGGGAATATCCAATTGCCTCTTGGGGGAACAGGAAGGATTGTTTTCCACTGCTGGAGCAAATTGGATCATGCTTTGCTGTTTTATTTTTTTTTTGCTTTCCTCTGGATCAACTGTGGGTATAGAATTGTGTATATAGGATTGTAAGATTGTTTTCACTTTTATTGGTTGAACTAGATGGACATGTGTCTTTTTTCAACCAGACTAACTATGTAACTATGTTACTATGAGAAATTTGTAAGCTACCATTGCTGAACTATCTTTTTGAAATTGCTAGTTGTCTGACTATCAATAATGACAGATCAGAAGTTTTGAGTTTTCTTAGATTTTCTTGGTCTGCATATCTGTTCCAGGTAGTTGCTTTTAAAGTCTTGGATTCACTATACTAATCTTAACTGCTCGGCTGTAAAAAAACACAAGCCGTTCTGATAGGCCTGATAGGCAACCCTATTGCCAAATGAAGGAACACACACAGCAGGCAACACTGCTGCTACTAGTGGGACAGCAGCTTAGCCTTGTTAGCCTGCAACAGGAAGTGATATTACTGGCAGGATCTCTGAGTAAGAAACCTTGCAAAAAATTTAGAAAAACAGTTTGCTTACAAAAACTGTACATTCATGATGCCAAATAAACTAAAAAATAGATATTAGGGTGCTATACATAGTTACATAGTGGTGAGGCCAAAAAAAGACACAAGTCCATCAAGTCCAACCTATGTGTGTGATTATATGTCAGTATTGCATTGTATATCCCTGTATGTTGCGGTATGCGGTTTACAAAATGAGCACAATACATTTTACAGTTAGGCATTTTACCTAGTAAAAGGCTTCCCTCTGTCAAGGGCTGTTCTCACAAGTCAGACCAGAGAGTAGAAAGCTGTCACAGATTCCAGGCTCTGCTCTTATTGAGTGTGAATGGTGGAATATCTCAATTTAGAACCACCAGCCCAATATATATTTTTTGTATTGGCCCAGGGTGCAAATGCTTATCTCCCTCCCTGCCTGCTTTGTTCATAGGGGGTCAAATAGAGAGTCAAAATCCCTTTTTTTTTCACTTTTCAGCATATAATAAGAAAACAGAGAAGGGTTTGTAGTAGGGTTAATTCAGTGCGCTGAATAAAACCATATATGTCCCTAAAACATATATAAAATATTTAGGTATGCAAATTAGTCATTATGTTAGCCAATGCATGCTAAAGCTGGTTAACTTGGGTTCGGCATCTAGGCATCAACAACATTTGATCATTCCTGATAATAAAAAGATCTAAAATATTGATTTATAAACTGCCATTCTAAAAAAAAGTAAAGCAATATAGTAGTAATAAAACTAATATAGCTGTAGTAAGCATAGCTTTCCTTAAGGCTATATAAAGACTATAAGCTTACTTGCTATCACTACTTGCTTTCAAATATGATGATATTATTATATTAAAGGTTTGGTGGAGATATCTTTGAGGAGCACTTCATTTTAACCAGATACCACCTCATAAGATGTGGATATTTATATAGTGGTGTTGTTGGCATGCAGATATATTTATCTTTAGAAAGCAAGTATGGCCCCAGTATAGTTAAAAACAATTCAGTACTGTATGTATAAATAGGTCAGTAACGTTTTTATTTCCCTCAAATTTTGGAAAAAATCTAAAATGTATTCTAAATTTCACCATTTGAGAAAAGCACATTGCAGTCACTGTGAAAGGTGAAATTAAAGGAAATCTATGATCAAAGTATACAATTTATTTTTATAGATATAAAAATGGAAAGTGCAGCGCTGGGCTTAGTGATATAAATATATGTGAGTAATGATGAAATCAATTAATCAATTAAATAACAAAACCACAGTGACAAATTCCAATAATTAATGACAAATCAACAATAATTAAGTGCTCATAAATATTACTAAAAGGTTATGTGTTAAAAAACCAATAAACAAAATGAAGGTAAAATAAAGTCCAAAATTATGATGTGTTGATATTCTATACAGGGTCCGGGGTCAATTTTCACCATTCAGTGCTGCCCACCATCTAATGGTAAAGAAATGGAGGCTTACCAGAAAGCCTGTGACCGCCCTTAGTCAGGGGGGGTCCAAACAGGCTTAGTAGAAAGATGTAGACCACTAAGGGGATACTCCAGGGGACACCGCTGGGTAGGGACACCAACCTCCTTCATGGACAGAAAGCTAGCGACAACTTGAAGTGCCTCACAAGATACTGTCCCGGGATCGCTTCTCATAGAACAGTCAGTAATTGCTTCCACGAATCCAACAAAGGTGAATGGTAAGTGCCAAAAAGAAAAAAGGGGGAGAGACTTCACTGGTGTAGAAAAACTTTGGCTGGTTTATTTAAAATTGCAAGTAAAAACAAGGAAAAGCAAGGATCCTTAACAAAATTGGTAAAAAAACGACACCACCACCATTTAAAATGAGAGTGCGCATGCGCGGTGCGTATTGCATTTTGACCCACAACGCAATACGCACCGCGCATGCGCGCTCTCATTTTAAGCGGCGGTGGTGTCGTTTTTTTACCAATTTTGTTAAGGATCCTTGTTTTTCCTTGTTTTTACTTAATTTTTAATTAATTTTGTTAAGGTTCCACCCCAAAAAAAACGACAGCTCCTGTCGGAGCCACTGTACTAATGATCCAACATTAGTACAGCAATCTCCCCCACAGAGCCATTGTGTTTTGATAGGAGGACAGCCCCCCTGCCAGAACACTCCGATCAACGCTCTCCACCATTGGCGGAGAGCACTGATCAGGAGCCGGTCAGCTGCTGGTATTCCAGCATGCTCGTTCGACAGAAGCCGGGCTAAATGGTGCTTTACACACGGGACAAATTTTTATTGAACCGGCCGCTGTCTCCCAATATTCGGCCCATGTACAGGGCTTAAGAGTTCTCTTCTATGCTCCTTCAGCAGCCTGTGCCAGTTCATCTCTGAGCTCAGAAAGGAGACAGGTCAGCCCTTCTGAGGGCCTGGCAGACAGAACACACACACCTATTGTTGGTAGGAATTGCTGCATTATTAGACCTCATGTGCACTGGATGGTTTTACAGCTGCTGTTTTTGGCTTCAGACATTTTTTCTGCAGCCAGTAAACTCCCCAGCATGTTATCCTACATAGACTGTTATCAGTGTTTTTTGGCATGGGCGTTTGATGCCAGAACTAGTGGGTTTTAAGAGTAGTTTTTCAGCTGTAAAAACGCTTTAACTCTGATAAAAGCTGAGAAACTCTAAAAAAACACTGAAAAACATGGCGTTTATCAGCATTTTTGAACCATAGGCTTTTGTGGGAGTATAGTTTTGCTAAAAAGTGCTACAGCTAAAAAACGTTAAAAATCGCAGAAAACCGCTACTGCAAAAACACTGCAAAACTACAGCTAAATCTACTGATGTTTTTATAATGTCCAGTGTGCATTAGGCCTTAAAAGCATATAGAGTAGGATTATTGCAAATGTTCGTTCCTGTTTTTTTTGTTTTTTTTTAGTACAGTTTTGTTGAGTAAACAATCCACCTTCAGTTTGGCAATCTTGTTAGGATGATAATAATCTAAAATGGACTTCTGCGCTACTAAAGTGAATGAAGTGTGGAATGCCGCAAAAATCAAAAATGTGTACACCACTTCATTAACATCAAACATAAATACCACAATCAATAATTGTGCCTGTGATTTTGCGCAAACCTAAATGCTAAATCAAATAAAAATGGATATAAATATAAATAAACAACGTACTCTAAAAGTCCATGCAGTGAGAGTCCGTGACTGTAGTGCAAATCTATGCAATGGGTGGACAAAGTGAATGATCTAATACTGTGATAAATTAGACAAAAGTGTAAAAGTGCGTTGATAGTAGATCTCGTGACTTTCGTGGTATTGGATACCCACTAGGGGCTCCCAGAACTCTCACCTTACTGGCATAAATAAAATGCCTTTATGTATCCATTCAGGGCTGCATTTGTTTCAATCCCGGCGGTGTAGTTGTTCTGGTGCGTCTTGTGGGGGGATGGCGTTGTCTCCGGTGAATAAACTCCACATAAAGGGGTAATCAGAAAGGAGGATACTCCAATAGGGTAATAACGTTAAAACCGAGGTTTTATTAAAAAATATCTGCTTACAATTAGGTATCGTTGGATCGGTAATTCAAACAGTATGTTTACAATCCCCGCTACGTCAGTTCCGGTCCGCGCTGTTGTGTTTCCGGTTACGTCCGTTACGTCTGGACGTAGAAATTTTCTACCCTTAAACCAGGCATGAACATCTGATCAAAATGCTCGGACATCACAGATATCTATGAGGTTGTTGTTAACCACTTCAGGTCCATTTGGGTACAGTGTTGCATGACCGCGCAATTGTCATTCAAAGTGCGACAGCTCTGAAAACTGAAAATTGGCCTGGGCAGGAAGGGGGAGAAAATGCCCTGTATTGAAGTGGTAATCATAGAAGTCAATTATTTTTATTTTACCAATTGCCATGTAAGAGGCTGCATAGGTTTTTGAAATACCCCATATAAATTTGCTAATTGCGCACTGAGACTAAATAACAGGTTATCAGCAGGTATACAGTAACATACTGTAACATATTATAAAGGGTTACACCAAGTAAAGTAGGTGCATTTAAAGAAAAACACTAAATAGTTTTACAATCTTATACTACAGTCATTTAAGAAATTAAGTGTAGCCCTTGGAAAATTATGACTTATTTAACATATTTGAACAGGCAAACATTAGATATTTATTCAAATAGTGCCTACAGGTATACTGTAGGTTATATGCTTGACTAGGAACACAGAAAAAAACTATTTTTCAATCATTTATTCAAGAAAAGTAACAATGCATGTAATGGTGTACTGTAGAAAACATAAGTACACCTTTGGCATCAAGATCTGGATTGCCTCCAGTGGCAGAAATTACTTCTTGTAGGCATTCTATCACTGCCACTATTCTCTCACATACACTTGAAATTTTTGACGACTTCTTCATGCAAAATTCCTATAGTTGCAAGATGTTTGTGGGTTTCCTTGCATGAATTTCCCATTTCAAAATCCCCCTTCAAAATGTCAATGGGAATCAAGTCAGAGCATTGACTGGGGTAGTCCTTAACCCTATATTTCTTATTTTTCAACCATTCCTTGTTGGATCTGCTGCTGTGTTTGGATCATTATTCTCATTTCTGGGTCAGCTTCAGCTTTTGGATGGTTGGCCTTGCATTCCCATCAACTGATATGATGAAGAATGTACAGTGGATATAAAACGTCTACACATCCCTGTTAAAATGTCAGGTTTCTGTGATGTAAAAAAATGAGACAAGCATAAATCATTTCAGAACTTTTTCCACCCTTAATGTAACCTATAAACTGTACAACGCAGTTGAGCAACAAACTGAAATCTTTTAGGTGGAGGGAAGTAAACATAAAAAAATAAAATAATGTGGTTGCATAAGTGTGCACACCCTCTTATAACTGGATATGCATTATTAAGCAATCACATTCAAACTCATGTTAAATAGGAGGCAATACATACCTGGCATCATTTAAAGTGCCTCTGATTAACCCCAAATAAAGTTCAGCTGTAGGTCTTTCATGACATTTTCTTAGTCGCATTCTACAGCAAAAGTCATGGTCCACAGAGAGCTTCCAAATCATCAGAGGGATCGCATTGTTAAAGGGTATCAGTCAGGAGAAGGGTACAAGAGAATTTCCAATGCATTCGATATACCATGGGGCACAATGAAGACAGTCATCATCAAGTGAAGAAAATATGGTACAACAGTGACATTACCAAGAACTGGATGTCCCTCCAAAATTGATGAAAAGACGAGAAGAAAACTGGTCAGGAAGGCTGCTAAGATGTCTACAGCAACATTAAAGGAGCTGCAGGAATATCTGGCAAGTACCAGCTGTGTGTTACATGTGACAACAATCTCCCATATTCTTCATTTGTCTGGGCTATGGGGTAGAGTGGCAAGAAGAAAGCCTTTTCTTACCAAGAAAAACATCCAAGCCTGGCTAAATTTTGCACAAACACATCTGAAGTCTCCCAAAAACATGTGGGAAAATGTGTTATGGTCTGATGAAACCAAGGTTGCATTTTTTTAACCATAAATCCAAAAGTTATGTTTGGAGCAAGAACAAAACTGCACATCACCAAAAGAACACTATACCCACCGTGAAGCATGGTGGTGGCAGCATCATGATTTGGGGGTGTCTTTTTTTAGCTGGAACAGGGGTCTTAGTCAAGGTAGAGGGAATTATGAACAGTTCCAAATACCAGTCAATATTGGCACAAAACCTTCAGGCTTCTGCTAGAAAGCTGAACATGAAGAGGAACTTCATCTTTCAGCATGACAACGACTCAAAGCATACATCAAAATCAACAAAGAAAAGGTGTGGTCTTCCTGATAGCTGTGAAACTTGAACCATATTTACAAAAAGTTGTAACAGAAAGTAAATCTGTAATTGTATTGATTATACAACTTGAGAAGTACAGATCAGTCACGATGCATGTGTAAATACTTAATATATTATCAAATAAGAAAAGGTTCTATCAACATATTATCTTATATGAGAAACCTTGAAAGACTTTATCAATCCTTAAGATAGGCAGGTAGTTGTTAAGGGATGATTTTGATGGGTGCTCCGATTTGAAGTGATAATATGGATGTATATATGGGCTCTATGGAAGCAATAAAATAAACAGGAATGGTAGAATATTGATTTTGCCAAAAAGTAAAACTTTGTTTAAAAAAACACACACAAAAGCATTCATGGGAAAATTAACTACAGCTGGATGGATGACCACAGAAATGGGGAAAACAACATTGCCATCAAGAAAAGGCACAGCAGGGGGAGGAACCACGCATGATTTCCCCCCGTGGCCATCTTCTTGGTTTGTCATGTACTTGGTACAAGTGCCCAATTTGTAAGTCTTATTTCAATATTTTAAAAAAACGATTGCATAGCAGAGAGCACTATATCCTCTTCATTTGTCTTTATATACCGGTTCTGCCACCATCATGGAGGGACCGTTCTGCCTAGAGTTACACTGGTTTAAGGAGATTTGAGACCCTGATAGGGGCACGATCCTGTTGGATCAGGGGTCATATATGTCAGGTGAGCACACATCTATGGTGGAGGTGCTGCACGGATTTAAACACCTGTTCATTTGCCTTGATGCACCGCTTTGCACCATCTGGGATCCTCACTTCTTTTCCCTTTGAACTTTTTTTCATTTCTAAATATGCATTTAGTAGTTAATATATGAATTTTATAGTCGATACACTGCCAGATTACATGTCAGTAATGGGCAGGACCTAAGATGAACAGAACAAAGAGAAAACTAAGGACTTAAAGGGGCAACAGGAAGTGAGTAAAATATGTGGGGAATAGAAACAGTTTGAATAACTAGTGAATCAACAATAAACAGAGTGCAAAACATGGCAAGAAGTTGCTGGACAGCTCTTATACACAGCAAAAAGGGATTGATTGATTTATTAAAGCTGGAGAGTGCAAAATCTGGTGCAGCTTGGCATAGAAACTAATCAGCTTCCAGGTTTTTTTTGAACAAGCTGAAGTTAGAGGCTGGTTTGCAACAAATGGATCACTGAGGAAATTCATGCTCTGATGAATGAAGTGAAATGAGAAACAGACCAAAGTAAGATTAGAGAAGTTCTTAGGCAAGCCATAGACGGTGTGAATTTCTTTCCCGCAACCATGATTCCCCCAACAACACAGACAGTGCTGATAGGGGAATCCCTCCTGCTTAGACGTTGTATTCCCCGGTGGTGGGACAGGGATCCCTACCAGGAGAAAACATTAATTATATAGCTGCTAGCAATAATCGCAAGTAAATCTGGCAGGCTGGTTGTACCCAAGTTGATGGATCAATCGATCAGCCTGCCCATACAAGGTACGAATCTCAGCCAGTTTCTGCTGAACCATCTATGGCCAGTCTTACAACAATTAAAAGAATGTGCCAACAAGTGAAACAGAAACAAATAAAAGATAAAAGATAGACGTAATAAAATACAAACAAGACATTAGAAGAGAGTGATGAAAAAAACAAAAATGTACTTGGAAGTAAGAAACTAGCACCAAAACCAACATTTAACAATAAAAATGGAATTCAAAATAAAAAAGAAAGATATTAACCAAAGAGTGTGAGATACACAGCAGATTGAAATAATGCATGAAAAAACTACATGGAACTGGAAAACTGAAGATGGATTTTCCACAACCTGAGGTTGTAGAGATAACGAATTATGAGATAATGAAAGTAATACAAAACCTGGGTAGCAACCATATCACTGGCATTTATGAAATACCAATTGAAAGGCTACAGAGTATTTTCATTGCAATCCTAAAGAAAAATAAAGCTGCAAAATTTGAAGAGTATACAACAATAGCATTTATACCTCATGGAATGAAGGTTTTGTCAAAAGTTATCTACATTTACATACGTTTAAAACTTCAAGACAAAATCGATCCGCCAGGGCTTCCAGCCAAAAGTGTCATCAAATTAATCACCCTGCTAGCAAATCAGATCAATAAGCAACAAGAAACATATGTGTGTTTCATTGTGGCTGATTTACTAAGGGTGCAAAGAATGTTCACTTTGCGCTAAAATTTCATCAAAGCAAAATATTTTTTTTTGCATTTTCTTTGCACAAGATTGAGTCGTTTTTGCAAAGTAAATTTTCACCATATTCATTAAAATGAGTAAAAAGTGTCAAAGTGAACATGCCCTATTCCTTTACTAAATCAGCAATGTTGGCGTTCTTAAATCATTTGTTCAAGCTGAGCATGACATACTCAAGGAAACACTATTAACAAAAGGGGGGGGGGTGTAAAAACGATCAGTCTCATAGCCACTAATTATAACAAACAGCAAAGGTTGTTGAAACGGAAACCAAACAAGAACATGCAATACCAGAGGAAAGAGGCTTTTGCCAAGAATGTGTTTTTCTCCACTCCTGTTCAATAACTATATACATAAAGCTTTTCAAGTTATTTGTAAAGATGGAGGAATTCGAATTACAGCATATAATTCCAATATCACGCAGAAAATAAGTTATGTACATGATACGGTTTTGCTTTAAGAATCTGAGAAAAACCCAGCTGCTTACTTAATAAAATAGCAGAAATGGCCAAGGAGACTCCATCTAATAAACACTTAAATGACAAAAAGTATGGTTGTAACCAACAAAGGATACAAGGAAGTAAAATTAACACTTGAAAATGAAAGAACAGGGCAAGCAACCAATTTCCAATATCTTGCAATATGTATCACTAAAAATCTGATAAAACGATGGTCATGTTAAAGGTATAGCAATGTTTCTAGAGACACAAAGAGTTGATGAGAAAGAATCTTCCTCCAAGAAAAGACTGCTACAAATGTACATCTGGTCTGTTCTCAGGTATGGCACATAAATGTTTTCCCTCGCAGTTTGGTTGATTTACTAAAGGCAAATAGGCTGTTCTTTTTGTAAGGGAATTTTCCCCTTAGCTTAGTAAATATGATGAAAAATCACTGTTCAAAGCATAGTCAATCACAAAGAACCTAAAAAACAAATAAAAGAAATATATATATACATGTGGTGGACTGGACAGTGTCAGTAGAGCAGCAAACAGTGTCATTAGAGCAGTGGATGGTGTCAGTAGAGCAGTGGACATGTCAGTAGGGCAGAGGTTGGTGTCAGTCAGAAGAGCAGTGGATGGTGTGTTTGGGCAGTGAACGTTGTCAGTAGGGCAGAGGATGGGGTCAGTAGAGCAATGGACATGTCATTAGGGCAGAGATTGGTGTTGGTAGGGCAGTGGACAGTGTCAGTAGAGTTTTTTTTTAATATTATTTTTTGACATTTTTTTTTTTAATACTATTTTTTACCCTGGGGGGGGGGGGCGTTGGTGAAATCTCAGGGATCTAAACAGACACTTTTGAGACAGATAAAGGGACTGAGGACAAAAATTCTCCAGTCTCTTTCTCTGCAGCCTCAGCTGCACTTGAGAGTGAATAAATGAGAAGTGCTCTGTGCTGAGTGACATCCTGTTCATTCACAAACTGAAGCATAGTCAACACAGCTTACTATGCTTCAGTTATGAATAAACACAGTGAGAGATTGATACCAATTACTCACTGTATTAATTCAGAAAAGGAAGAGGACAGTAAATTACATTTATCAGCCTCTTCCCCACTCTCCATCCTGAAACAATCCCCCACAGCAGCAGGTGGGAGAGAAGTGGGGAAACCAGCAGGCTGTGGGGTGAGAAGGGTGGGGACCAGGGGAGCACACAGAGGGGCCCAGGCAGTTGAAAAAGAGGAACAGTGACAGGAAGGGCGGTGGGTGTGGCATTTACTGGTACCAATGCCCTGTATTTTCCTCCTGTGGCAGCTGAATGCCAGAGGAAGGGAGAGGAGGAGAAACCTACTTTTAGCTACTGCAGGGGGAAAATACAGATTGGTTCCAGTAAATGCCACCTCTCCTGTCCAGGTTCCGTCAAGGAAGGATTGTGGTCTAACTGCCACCTGCCTGCAATTGACGGGTAGATTAGGGCGTGCTCACACCCGGCAAACTCTGTGCGCACTTCTATGGTGGTAATCTTAACTGAATAAATTAATCTGAGTCTTCCATTATATGTTCTTCTCTTGAAACACAATCTACAGTGCATTGAAATGGGCAGCCATTAGCCAGATATTTCACATGGCTTAGTTATTGGACAGCAATATACTTTATAATACCACTAACAACAAACTACCCTATTTTTAACAGTGCAAGGAATATTCAATGGAATTTACATTGAAAAGGAGAAGAGAGCCACTTGGGACAGTATGTTCACATCAAATGCCAAATCATGTGCAGGGAAATTTAAAAAAAAACAGGAATTTTCATTCCACGCAATTGGTGTTTGAATAATATGCATATACATCTTTACTGGGCAAAGTGAACATTCTGTAACAATCCATTGAACAGTAGCAAAACCTTTAGCAAAATTTGTGGAAGCATTTGGCATTCAGAGAAATATTTGATGCTTGAGTGTAAATTGTTTTCCACGATAACCCACGTGGACAGAGCTTCAAACATAACTGTGCATGGATAAAATACGGCTTTCCAACAACATCTTTACCCCTTTTTCTAGATGAATACGAATCAATAAACAAATTGAAGATAACTTTATTAAATACAGTATTTTATCAATTCTACAAATACAACTCAAAATGAGTTCATACTGTCTCTGAAAGATGTATTAGCTGTAAAGTGAGAGCAACAATATTTTCCATAATATACATTTAATATTATATAAACTTTCACCTTCAGAGGCAGAGATGGTGCTTGGAATACTTTGACCCTATTGACTAATCTAGGTCAGCAGTCACATTGTTTTAGTGAAAATCAATAAGCAGGATTAGAGAAAAGATCTTCATTCATAGCTACTGCCATTGTGTGTGTGTGTTGCTTCTTATTGTGCCATTATGTTGTTTCAATGGCAATGCAGTAAAATGGTGGACATGTTAAATGGCTTGAACATCTCTAGACTGCAGTCAGGTAATAAGTTCCTTTCAAGGAGAAAATAACGTTCCCATGGTTGGTTTTGAGTGTATTCAATACTGTACTTCAGTACAACAACTAATTAACCCTTTTCTTTTCTGGGGAAACAAATGATAGGCTGCTGCAGCATACATGTGGCTATCGATTTGCTATCATTATTCCTTAATGCCTGGCAGACAGAAAAAAAGCTGACTTCAGAACTGATAATTTAGATTTCTATTAATTTTTATCTGCAACTGAAAATTGTATTCGCCATAAAAAATGAAAAGCATTAGCTATTTATAATTGGAAATTTACTGCAGTGACAAGTATTTTTCACGCCTTTTTTAAAAAGGTATGATTCGTATATTAATAAAAATTGAGAGTTAATCCTGTTATGTGCACTAGATTGAGCATAATTATAGTACTGCTATTATAATCTATAGAGACAAAGGGACTGGAAAAAGGAAATTAAAAATAAAAACAGGGTTATTGCCTATAACAACCAGTTTCTGTTTCAGTTTTTTTTCCATAAAATAAGGGTGAGTCCTGATTGGCTGGTTTCAGCAACAATTCCACATTTGTCATTTTTTCTTTCCTCATCTTTTAATGAATCAGCTTTAAAGATAAACTTCAGGCAAAAAATAAATAAATACCAAGAGGAAATAAATATAAAAGAGTTTTGTTTTACCTGCCAATGGAGAGGGTAGTATTAGGCCCCTTTCACACGGGAGGATAGAATCCAGCTTTGAGCTGCAGATAGATCAAGTTATCTACCGCAGCTAAACTCACACAATGCTTTCTTATGGCCCCATTCACACGCGGTTTTGTTACATGGGGCTTGGTGCGGTTAGAAAAAATAAATTTGACTGCATCCAGGACCGATTTATTGCAGCTATCTGCACATAACTGCAGGTAATCGCAGTATACTATTTCACCTGCAGATAGCAGCGGCAACAAGGAAAGAAAAACAACATCAGAAATGGCAAGAATGCAGCTAAACGCAGCCTGATGTAAACGCAGCTAATCGCAATGTAAAAGTGCAGGTAAATGCTGTGCCAGAATTCTATTTTGAATTTCAAAATAACATAACATGCTTTTAACAGCGGCAGAACAGCCGCCCGTGTGAAGGGGCCTTAGACTAGCAGATCTCGATGGACTTGACTAACAGACTGAAGCTGAACTTCAGCTAAAACTTTGGCAGCAGTTGAAGCAATTTTTCCTTTTGGGGTAAAGGTTTTACATAAATAAAAGCTGACCATTGTAAGCACCTCGGTCAGTATTAAACAGTTTGTCTCAACCCTCTAACTGCTACTTTGTCTAGCCGGCTTGGTCTGTTAAAGTTAGCTTCAAAATTTGAGACTTCCTGGCTGGATTACCAGGTGATAATAAAGGAATAAAGCCTAAAGATCTAAAACGAATGCAGCCACCACATGTAAGAATTGGTGAGCTGCAATTTAACACATTTTTGTTTTTGGGTTTAATACTGCTCTAATGTCAACCTACAAAACTGACTAATGCAGAGAAGTTATTGAGGTCTGTACACGCTGTCTTGCAATAGTGGAAAAATGGGTTTGTTTCTTTCTAAAAGTATGTGTGCATGAAGATTAAATGCTATGATTTAAATATACTTTTTTCTGTAGTAGGGCAATTTGCAAACCACTGATAGGATATAGACTGCTATACACATTGCATCATGTTCTAAAACATGCTCTGTAAGATGTTACTGGTCCTAATAGGAATGATACATTTATATGCATGTATAAACTACAAGGCTTAGGCTATAACAGAAGATCAGAAAGCTGTACTTTGGTTCTATAAATATTATGCATTTATTCCTCCTAACTCCGTTAATACTCCTATCTGGTTCGAGTGATTGTTATAACATTTGTCTATATTTTCTAAAAAATGTTGCTCTGTGCTCCATGGAACAGGAAGTGACATCATGCTATGATGTCACTTTATTCCTGTCAATTGATTACAGTCCTACACAGTTTTATAAAGGAACTACTGTATATCACTGCTTTTGCTGTTATCTTTTAATTATATCAGAGTTACAGCACATGAATCATCGCAGAAAAGATGTAGGTGGTGTGATAGTAAAAAATGTTCTAAAGACATCTTTGACAATAACAGAATAGTTTTACTGTATGAACTCACAGTTAAACAAGTCAATTACTTTTCACAACTATAAAAAAGATACACAATATTAGCAACTTGTTTTAATATTAGAGAACGTACAATTTCTATGCCCCATATTACAGCATATCTAAGGCCATATTAGGCCATTATCATACATGACCAGGTTCTAAGTAACAGTGCTTTATAAATATGCAGTTAGTGAATAATAATATATGCAAAGGCAAGATGTCCAAACCATCATGAAACAACAATGGTAAAAAAACTTGATGGTCTGCAACATTAATATTATTACTATTATTATACAGGATTTATATAGCTCCAACAGTTTGCTCCAACAGCTTTACAACACGACTTTACATGTTTTGTTGAGGCAGCTGTCAACTTCTTCAGAAAGAATAAAGGAGGTACTGTAAGTATTAAAATAAATAACATGCCTTATCTTCAAGTATAACTAAAGATAAAACTCCCTCCTTGGTCCCGGACAGAGCAGAGAGGGGCCAGAACCCTTACCAGGTCACCACTGCTGTCTGTGTCCCTAGTAGGGAGATACACCCTCTGTGCATGTAAGCAGGTGCTTCCAAGAGGGTTCTAAAGGGTTAACCATTCTTTTGCTGTGTTCATGCCCTAAGGCTAACTAGATCAACAATGTTCCAAATTGGTACAATGTATACATTTTGCACTGTGTCCTCTGAACTGGTGGTGTCTTAGAAGGAAGGGTTAATGCTACTGGCCAGGTTTTCCCACTCTTTTTACAAAGTTCCTGCCCCCTGCCGGTCATACCATATCAATAGGGACTCATTAGTATCCTGGGAGGTTGGTTTTGGAAAGTCTGCCAAAATATAGCTGTTACTCCGCCGGAGTGGACCACCCCTCTTTGGGGGCAGGGAGGCGCCCAGTCTAATGAGCAGAATGCTGTCTAGAGGATGCTAAAGTGCTGTTTCTAATGACTATCATAATTGTGTCACTTGCTAAAGCAGCCAAGAAATGGGTGACACAGCAAAGGTGATGGTTACTCTGGTAGTGAAGAGGTGTTATGCTTGTCCCCTTCATTAGTGGCCAGTCCCCATTTACTGGGACTGACCCCATGGCACAAAGTACCTAGGAACCTGTTTCTGTATCCAGAAGTAACATATGGAACATTGTTACTGGGAATGAGGTCACAGGGTTGCTGAGTTGGTGGAGACCAGTACAAGCTTTGCGGTACCAGCTCAGAAAAGCTGCACACCGGAAGGGAAAGGTGTTCTGCAACAGAAGTTGTGTCTGACATGCTTATTGTTAAGAGTGTGAGAAGTATGGCCATGGATTACAAGGAGTTAACTGTGCAAGTGTACCGCTCACTTCTAAGTTTGGAGTCCAGCCTTAATGTTGTTCTCACATGACCGCAACTCCTGCCTCAGGTTTAGGCATAAGCAAGTGCAGTTCCATAGTGTCCCCGCTACGGCACCTTAGGCCCCACCCACTTATATTTTGCATCCACCATCATCGCTGAAAGTGAAGGTAAAAAAAAGCAGAGAGAGGGGGACTTGAATAGGATTCCAAATGGAATAACTCTAAAAAAGTAACGAGTCTCCATATAGACTAGATGACCAGACCAGGCAGCCACCCCCACAGAAAAAGAAGATGACCCATTCAAATGCCTACCCACAATTAAGGGCTGATTTCAATAAGAATCCGGGTTGCATATATAAGGTAAAGGGTAGATCTGTGTAGTTTAGCAAAAGACAACTGGACAGGGCTGACACTGCTCAATCCACAAAAATGCTGTGTACTCTCCACAACAGAACTTAAAGCATATGTCAGGGCAAAATAAAACCATACATTTCGGCAATACATGTATGCTTCCCCATGTTTTATCCCTTTTTTAAATTCTTTATTTAAATTTGCAGTTTAAGGTGATGTTCACTGTTTCCACACGCAGGTGGGATGAACCTTAAAAGAGAAGTTGGGCTTTTTTTTTAAGAAATCATACTTACTGTACCTAGGTGGATGCACCATCAGTCCAATGCTGCATCTGTCCCCCGCTGACTCTAAGACTGAGAACCGAGTGTTCAAAGACTGATCGCTCAGTTCTCAAAGCTCCTTGAGCAGAGAGCTGGCGACTAGCCTGTGGAGGGGGTGGGAGCGGCTGGCTCAGCGGCTCACTGAGAGGCTGAGACGGGTACCAGTCCAGGCATGTGAGTAGATCCCAACTTTATTGTCATGCTCTTGCTCCAGCCCGATACTAAAAAAGTAGGATTTTTTATGTTAAAGTATTAAGTGTGAGGAAGAAGAAAGTAGAGAAGTATAGTAGGGGAATAACTCTGTTTTTAATGTTTTCAGCACAATGCAACTTTAGCCTGTTGAAGTCACAGTCTCTTACTAGCAGAACTGTTGGTATTTTCTTTAAAACATTTTTTACTTCAAGTCTTAACATGGTGAAGGGAACTTGAAGTTACTTTTTAATATTTTATGCCTTTTTTTATTATTATGAACTTATTATCCACCCATCCACATATCCGTCCTCTATTTTAGAAAACAGAACAGACTTATAAACCACTGAAAAGACCTGAGCATTTTGAAATGGCTCCACATTGCATTACAGTGAGGTTGCAGGTATTTTTTTTTATCAACGGGGGTTTATTAGCACCACTTCCATTACTTCCTCCAAAAGAGCTCTTGAGCTTGCAACAGGAACCATGCAGTTAGACTGGGTAGAGTGAACCAATGGTTTATTATACTTTAGCATTCCTTTTTTTTTTTTTTTTTTTTTTTAGAGCATCTTCTATAATGTACAGTTTAATGTGTGCTATGTGAACTTCAAATAATTGCAAAGCAAAATAGCAAATTATATTAAAATAAATCAGTTGATGGCTTATAAAGCCAACATTTTAAAGCCAATACATGAAAATGGCTAAATGAAAAATGCGGTGTTACCTAAAGACTGATCAGACTAGAGAACATGCCTCCAGTGGGAGTTGTTATTCACTTCTGTAAATTTAGTAATGAAATTGAAGATGAAATTGGATATGTTCCTTGAGGAAAGCCATATGTGAGCTATTAGGATTTTTTTTATGTTATGGATTTCTTAGAAGAAGTAAATAATTCATGAACAGGGTACGGATGTAGGGTTATAGAAATATTTCATGTCCAGCATAATAGTCCAAACACCCTGTTTCATTCTCTCTGCCCAGTGGCAGCTGTGTTCATTTTGTTCCCTTGCGCCAAGATGATAAACACTGCAGAAGGTAAGCAAGCTAAGAGCGAGCCAACATGCTTGCCGCAGTTAAATAAACAGCATTGTGGTTTAATCTATTAATTACAAAAGCCTTAAATTTCTGTTTCCAATTAACAACATCTAAAGAACAGCTAAACAAATGAGCAGCAATACATAATGTATTTTCTTTTATATTTAAATGTTATCAGCAGAGCAAAGCAATGTCTTTCTAGACACATGAAACCAATGCTGCAAATACAATTTCCTTGCTCTGCATTAAATCTTATTGTAGCCTTTGGCGCTGCTTCTTTATGGTACAAAAGTAAATGCAAACAGGGAAAAAAAGTTTACTTAGAGAGAAAATCAGCTTTCCAAAGCTAGAGTATACTATATACTGAAAATTACTTGTCTGTGGGATTGAGATTGGAGTTTTACAGCCCCAGTGCTTAAGTGATTACATCAAATATATATGTCTACTTCAGCCAAGGTGAACTAGTAAATGTAAGGGGGAAATTGTGTGTCAAGTATGCTTCATGATGACCTTGCAGCATATGAATTATTAAATATTTCCAGGTGGAGAGATCTGCATTTTACATACAACAATCTTCTATAGTATGACAGAAATTGTCAAGCAAATCTTTAAATAGAGTTGGATCTAAAAATATACATTTAGTACAGAATTTCAAAATTATCCAAGACATCCATCTCATTCTGCTTTAGCACAGCAATGGGTTGCAATTTAATTTTGCAATTTTTAATTTTTACTGTAATTTACAGTACAGTTACTCCTCACTTACGACCAGGCTTCATTCCAAGGACCAGGTTGTTAAATGAGGAGCCACAAGTAATCAATATTTTAAGCATTCTTAACTACTGTACTGTACTGTATTGTGAAAAAAAGGTCTAAACACAAAACTCCAGCTCAATAATGTTGTTTTCATTAGCATAAGTACAAACCAAAATTCTGTACTGTACTGTACAATACAATGATGTACAGCACGTCGTTCGGGTGGGGAGAGCTGGTTGTAAGTCCGAGTGGTCGTTAAACAGGTAAGTCGTTGAACGTGGAGTATCTGAATGCTGAGCAGTGGGCTTTTTTTAAGCTAAAGACATATTTCTTTCGTTTTTAAAAAAATAAATAAATCTGAACATGCTTTTAAACCTTGATCAGGTTACAGGACTAATTAAAACTTACCAGGGAATGAGTGTTACTATCTGCATCCATGAGTAAAAATTCATGGGTTATAAATCAGACTTATTTTCTAGAACAATGTTTCTCAACTCCAGTCCTCAAGGCGCCCCAACAGGTCATGTTCTCAGGTTTTCCATTATTTTGCATAGGTGATTTGATCAGTTTCACTGCCTTAGTAATTACCACAACCGTTTCATCTGAGGGAAATCCTGAAAGCATGACCTGTTGGGGCGCCTTGAGGACTGGAGTTGAGAAACACTGTTCTAGAAGACAGAGGTGCTAAGAAAACTACTAACTAAGGTATCAATCAGCTGTATAAAAAATGCTTAACTGACTTTAAGTTAGATCCCCACATGTAACTTTGCCAGTATTCTAGGGCCCAAAAAATATACACCTTCCAACAGAATCTAATAGAATAAAAGGTATTTGTAAAAATTTTGATTGCAAAATCAATTTATTTTAAAGTGATAAATAGTTAAAAAAACAACCTGGTGAAAAAAAGTGATTAAATAAATTGCAATCAATACCGTATATACTCGAGTATAAGTCGTTCCGAGTATAAGTCGAGGCCCTAATTTACCACAAAAAAATTGGGAAAAACTTATTGACCCGAGTATAAGACGAGGGTGAGAAATGCACAGCTACTGTAAGTGGAAAAGAGGGTCAACAATGCCCATTTGCATGCCTCACTGTGCCTATTTGCAGCCATAGGTCCCCTGAACTTCAAACTCAGTAGTTAAGGGTTCCTAGATGCCCCCTAGCTGCAGCAAAAATTTGGGGTCTCTGAACCCAAAGGGTCCCGAAGTGACATTGCTGCAGATGGACACAGTTGACCAAATTTGTGGCTCCATATCTCGGGGCCACTTACTGCTAAGAACCCCAAAATCTGGTGTGAAAACCCAGTGGAACTAGCAGCATAAAATTTCCAAAGCTGGGGTTTCTAGCACCAAGTGGCCCCGAGATACAGGGCCCCAAAAATCAATTCAAAAAATGTCAAGCACTTTTCTGCAGCAGAGAATGACATTTTCCGAACCGATTTTGGGGCCCCGTATCTCGGGGCCACTTAGAGCTAGGAACTTCAGCTTTGGATATGTTATGGTACCAGTTCTACTGGGTTTGTACACCAAATTTGGGGTTCCTAGCACCAAGTGGCCCTGAGATATGGGGCCCCAAAATCGGTTCAGAAAATGTCAAGCACTTTTCTACAGCAGAGAATGACATTTTCCGAACCGATTTTGGGGCCCCGTATCTCGGGGCCACTTAGAGCTAGGAACTTCAGCTTTGCATATGTTATAGTTCTAGTTCCACTGGGTTTGTACACCAAATTTGGTGTTCCTAGCATCAAGTGGCCCTGAGATACGGGGCCCCAAAATCGGTTTGGAAAATGAAATTTTTTGCTGCAGAAAAGTGCTTGACTCGAGTATAAGTCGAGGGGGGCACTTTCAGCACAAAAAAACATGCTGAAAAATTCGACTTATACTCAAGTATATACGGTAAATTGAAAATATGTGCATAAAAATAGAGACAGAAAAGTCCAAGCACAGAAGGACAAATCCCTCATTCGATCCCAGTGAAGGTTGTGTGGAAAATACTAGATAAGTAACCACCACTTGTTGTGATCCACCACCACATAAATACCGCGCTTACCAAAAGGCAAGCTTGATAAGCTTGTATGGAACCGGACTTCCAGACTCTAGACCAGCGGCGTCACTTCTGTTTTGAGTGTCAAAAATAAACCAGAAGTAAGGCAGGTACACGGAACACAAACCGACCACAGGCTCAGGTTCATGGAGATGAAAGAAAACCAACCATAGTGTGAATCCGTATAATAAATGTAATAATAACAGCCGGCGACTGTTTTCTACGGATGCTTTTTACTGCATATCTCTGTAAGTGCATTATTTTTATTATTGAATTTATTATACGGATTTACACTATGGTTGGTTTTCTTTCATCTATATGAACCTGAGCCTGTGGTTGGTGTGTGTTCCGAGTACCTGCCTTACTTCTGGTTTATTTTTGACGCTCAACACAGAGAAGTGACGCCGCTGGTCTGGCGTCTGGAAGTCCGGTTCCATACAAGCTTATCAAGCTTGCCTTTTGGTAAGCGCGGTATTTATGTAGTGGTGGGTCACAACAAGTGGTGGTTACTTATCTAGTATTTTCCACACAACCGTCACTGGGATCGAATGAGGGATTTGTCCTTCTGTGCTTGGACTTTTCTGTCTCTATTTTTATGCACATCATTATCAATTTATTAATTGCAATTTATTTATTGACTTTTTTCACCAGGTTGTTTTTTAACTATTTATTAGCGCAGTTTTTTCTTTTTCATGGTTTTGTTTGTGTATATCTCACAATTTAGCTGCTGCTGTTAGGGATTTGGTAGCACGGTATTTTTTTTCTATTTACAGATTTATATTTTAAAGTGATACCTTATTCTCCAAAACTAATCCATAGACGTCCACTAGTTCATGGTCCTGTAATTTACTTTTCATGAAACTGCTTACTGTGTTTATCTGCCTCCACGAGCTCCCAAATCTCTTCTTTTCCCCGTGTTTGGAATGTTAGTTGTGTCAGAAACCATTAATCAGACTGAGACAGAAGTACAGTCAAATCACACTTGTTTAATAATAATAATAATAATAAAAAAGTAAACAGAGTAAACGTAGTCAAAACATAGCCAGAGTTCAGGAACCGCAATGGATAGTCAGACAAGCCAAAATGTCAGGGAGCCAGAGATAAGCGTAGTAGAACAGCAAGCAGAATCTGGAGCCAGAAGAAATGTCAGCCAAGCAAGTCTTTAACAAGAACACAGAAGAGCGTCTCTAGAGATGTGACCAAGGCGAAGGCAGAGATCATCTGGGCTGGACGGCTTAAGTGGGCAGGACTAATGAGCAGGATATCATCAACAGGTGAGTCACTGTGGAGAGAAAGGAGCTGGCAATTAGCCAACAGCTGAAGCGGCCAGCTTTGAGAAGGAAGGGCTGAGCCCAGCCCTGACAAGTTGCTGTAATTACACCCCTAGGGATTGATTTACTGAAGGCAAATAGGCTGTGAACTTTGTATGGGAATTCTCCTCAGAGCTTAGTGAATGTGGTAAAGTTTTACTTTGCAAAAAATACCCAATCATCTGCAAGGAAAAAAAAAACAAAATTTTTTGCTGGCACACGATTGGATGGTGGAAGTCAATAGGGCTTTAGCTCCTTCGCGAAGCAAATTCACTTGTAAAGTGAACAGCTTGTTTGCCTTTCATAGATCAACCCCTTAATGTCACCTATGCACTGTTTTGAAGCTGACCAAGTACAAATTGTGCTCAGTCAGCTTCTTCTTCATCCAGGAAAGATGGATATTGATAGTGCTGAACATGGAAGTGATCAGAGCTGTTTGCTTTCATGTTCATTCCTCACAAGGAAGATGAAAGAAGAATGAAAGATGTTCACTCATCTCCCACCACTCTCCTTTACTTACAGCTTTACAGCTCCTGAAATCACTGAAAAGGCAAACAAATTATAGCAGCTAGGAGTGCATTTACATATCTGTGCTGTTATAATCCTTAAGCCTACTACACACGGGCCGAATGTCGGGCGCCATTGGCTGGTTTAATAGAAACTGGCTGACATTCGGCCCATGTGTACTGCAGCCAGTCCGACAGAAGCCGGCCATTCCCCCCGGCTTCTGTCAAAGGGGCGTGACCGAAAAGGGTCTGCTGATCGGCTCCGGTCATTGGGCTAAAAGCACGGACCAGAGTGTTCTGGCTGGGGGCCATCCCCCTGTCAGAACACAACAGAACAGCAGGGGGGATTTGTGTACTAACATCTCATAGTTAGTACAGCTGCTCCGACCTGAGCTATCAGAGTTGAATGAAAAAAAAACTAGTGTGTACCAGGCTTTACACTGGAGGCAGTGAAAGGACTAAAGGCCTTGATATTGCACTGCATAAATGTGATCTGTGCAGTGCAGGGGACAATAGCAGCTGTGTGATTCATGGTATTTTATCATAAAATAATTGTTTCCTGTTTCCCTGTTGGGTAGATCTCACTTCCCTTCTTGTCAGGATAAGAAGTGATGGGAAATCAATCCAACAGGGACACAGAGAAAAACACAACCACATTTTTAGTATCCTGGGAAAGACTGCTAACTCCTGTCCTTTCTGTCCTGGTGACAACCATATTTCCCATTTTTTTTCTGGCAAGACAGAAAGTAAAGGCAACTCACCCCAATGGTGTTACAGGCAGAAAAATTGACAAAAGTTATCCCTTGTTCACTCTATCCAAGTCTTAAAAAGAAACTGGCTAGGGTTAGGCTTTAAGTACATATGATGACATAGGATGATGAATAGTTCTCAAATTTAGACTTTTATAAGGAGGGACCAACTACAAGGAATAATGTGGGACACATATTCAGGCCTCAGATCAGCCCCCTTTACACTCCTCTTGATACCTCAGATCAGTCTGCTCCGGGGACATTCGGACCCCTGATCACCCCTGGAATTTTAGTTAGAAATTTAAGTATTAACAAATTGCTTTCTGTTGGCCCTATTTTCTCATCCTGTTCTATGAAAGTCTCAGATGATTTATTCTTGGCAGTTTGCCAAAAATCATACTGTGGCAGTGAGTCAGTCACTACAGGGCAATCTGCTGCCAGCAGGCTCCATTCACTAAAGCAGATTGAATGTGGTATGTAGGTGTCTGGACACATTTTCCCTAAATATCGCATGCAATTCTGAAACTATCAATTCACAATGCCATTTTGAGGTATTTTCTGCAAAATGCTGAAAATGCTCGGTAAATACCCCATGGAAATATGTTAAACTCAAATCACAGAAGTAAATAAATAATGAAATGCATGCAGTAATTAGGTAGGGGTCCAGGCATGTGGCATTTAGGGAATATAAAAATATAATAGCCAATTTTGAGTAGTCTCTGTCTTTTTGGATCAGTTCTCTCAACAGTAATGCATTGAAACCTAAATCTGGAAATCATTGGGGTTGATTTACTTAAAGGGTACGTTCACCTTTACAGAAAACTCTGTAAGGTGAACTTACACAGGTCCCCCTCCTCGCCCCCCCTGGTCCCGCTGACCTGGACTGCAGATATCCCCAGTTCTAAGCCCCGCTATATCCGTGCCAGGAGCCCGGGGCTTAGAAATCCCCCAGAGCTGAATGTTCAAAACGTCCCTCATCAGGTGGGATGTTTTGAAGCATTCTAATTGGTCAGCGTCATCACATGGGTGGCGCTGACCAATCAGCAGTCGCATGGCACGTCCTGTCAGCTATGGAGAAGATGCATGGCTGCAGTGAGGATTTCTAAGACATGGACTCCTGGCGCGGATAGACTGGAGCTTGCCGAGGTCCAGGTCGGTGGAACCGGGGGGGGGGAGTGGGACCTGTGTAAGTTCACCTTTTTTGCGATACGGCACTGAGTTGCTTTAACTGACCATTGTGCATTCATTTAACGCTGTAACCAAACAAAAAATTTTGGGGACCAGTGACACTAATACAGTGATCAGCACTAAAAAAGTGCACTCTCACTGGACTAATGACATTGGCAGGGAAGAGGTCAACATCAGGGGCCATCAAAGGGATAAGTGTGCTCCTAGGGAGTGCTTTCTAACTGTGTGGGAATGGCTTAACTGGAGGAAGAGAGAGAGCTGTGTTCCTACTTAGCAGAAACACAAGATCTCTATCTTCCTCTCTGACAGAACGGTGGTCTGCCTTGTTTACATAGGCAGACTGCCGTTCTGCCTCTCCTGTCAATGATCAGCGGATCTGCTGATTGGCTCCCACTGTGACCAATCACAGCGGGAGCGGGTTGCCAGTGGCATGCGTGTGCGCCCCAGACCTGGAAAACAAAACGTACAAGTACATTGTTTTGCGTAGTCCGGAAGCAGTTAAAGTATAACTAAAGGAAAAATGTTTTTTCAGTTTGGACAGAATGAAGGTAGATTAGATCACCTGTCAGGTTTTTATTGTTGTCTGTGCCCCCTTTAGGGAGATTCACCCTCTCAATTTGTCCTCTATTTATTCACCCTGTCTATTTGTAAATACAAAGTAACTTTATAAATGTCAAATACTGAAAGAAAATAGTATCACAAATCACATACATATATAAATACCTTTCTTCCACCAATACAAAAGAAAACCTTGTATTTATTATTGGTGGAAGAAGGATATTTATACTGTATATGTGTGTGATTTATTTTATACTATTTTTAAATATTTGACATTTGTAAAGATATTTTTTGTATTTACTTAATTTAACTTAGTTGATACACCATGTGTGTCCTGTGATAGCAGCTTCCTTTTGACTGGTATTTAAGTCACCTTTTTTCTTTTGTATTAGTACTGTACATATGATGCAGTACTAATGCTGCAGACACTTAGTGAGTTGGTATATTTCTACGGTTTACACCATTTTACCTCTTTATTAGCAATAAAAACATACTTCTAATTCTTCTCCACTATATCCATCCCACTGGATATTGCATTTTTGTGAAAACCAAAAATGTTTTGGAAAAATGCTATGCAGTATTTTACTGCATTTTTTAAAGCGGTAGATACTGCTTTTTTGAATGGAGCCCAGCATGAGGGAGGCAGGAATGACAGGAAAAAGGGGTAAAAGGTTTCAATAACCCCTTTTTCCTCATGGGAGAGTGGCAGGATGGGGCAGTTTCAAGGCTCCCCCAAGGGGAGCCAGCTGAGGCTCCCAGGTGGACACCTGGTGCTCACATGGCCTTGAGGAGTAGTACATGTGACTCTCCCGGGCTTTTTTGAAGTACTAGGGATAGAACTGGTTAAATCCGGTTGAATCCAGTAAGAATAGGGCTATATAAACAGGGTTCCGTCCAGTCAGGGTCATTCGCCTCAGAAGACAGGAGCTGTGGTGTTCTAGGAGTTTACTCCATTGAGCAAACAGAGTCTTCTGAGGCCGGAAGATGAGCCTGATGCGGCGGCTGATCGAGAGGGCTGGAGAAGAAGGAGGAGAAGCCTGGATCCGGCAATGCCTAGACCTACCTCGGGCTCCGTGTCAAGAGGCTCCGGTGGGAGCCACAACGGCCATAGGAGGTCCGGGGAGCTCGGCGGCCGAAGTCCGGATGGCGGTGGCGGAACCCATCCCCAATGAGCCGGCGTCGCGTCAAGAGGAAGAAGACGCTGGACAGAGGGAGGAAGATCCGTGTCACATGATTCGTGACCCTTCAGCATCCAGGAGCGGAGCGAAGAGGCGGCGCATCCCTCGCCGACGTCACTCCCCTTCACCACCAGCGGCCAGCAGCATGGAGAGAGCGGCTTCGGGAGGAGGCGGCACATCAAGAGGCGTGGCCAGAGGCGCGGCTAGAGCGTCATCTGACGCCAGAGTAAGTAGGAGCTCGGCAGCAGGTTCGGCCGGAGGACTGACAAGCGGCGTGTCAAGAGGCGGAGCTAGGGGCGGGGCTTCAGCTAGGCAAACCTTCATTCCTCCACAGGAGGATTCATTACTATGGCAACAGTTAGCACAGCCTGAGGTCAGTAATAGAGATACGTTTGAGTTGACTGGCAATCCTTCTACCATTAGTCAAGCACACAGAGTATTTGAGGAAGAAGGCTTAATGATTTCTCAGGATGGTCAGCACACACAGATACAAGGGAAGGGTGAGTTAAATACTGTTCCTAGTTTAGTAAACATAGCTGAGCTTTTGGCTAAATTAGCTAAAGATATTTCTGTAGCTTCCAGTCAGGCTCGAGCTCCTCCAACACAGGAAAATTCTCTTATGGGAGTTTGGGCGCCATCTAGTGGTTTGTTAGCTAATGAGCAGTCTTCAGATTCTAATGCTTTTTATCATTTAGCTAGATCACAGAATTTACCTGAAACGTGCTTAAAAGAACCCATGGCTTGTACAATTTCTCCGTTAGGTTATCATTTGTCTATTACAGTTAAAGATAAAATTTGGAGAGAATTTTTAGATATATTATCTTTACTCCCTTCTGCCAAAGAATTTCTTATTAAAGACAAAAAAGAGGAGGATGACAGAAGGAGGCCAGTAGCACGGTCATTTAATAATTGGTTACAGGCTTTTTGCATTTTTTCGGGAATTATGTGTGAGAAATTTCCGGAAAAAAGCGTTGGGCTTTTTCAACATTTGGACATTGTTTTAGAGGCTTTTAAGAACTTTGGCGGTACTGCATGGTTTAATTATGACGAGGCGTTCCGACAAAAATTGTCGGTACATCCAACATTGAATTGGGGAGTGAAGGACGTGGGCCTTTGGCTCAATCTTTTTCTTCCCCAAAGACCGAGTTCTGTTAGACAGATCCAAGGTTCTCAGCCAACAAACAGTTCCAATTATAGAAAAGGCATCTGTTTCAACTTCAACGATGGTCAGTGCAAATGGCCAAACTCGTGCAAATATCGACACGAGTGTGCTTTTTGCACAGGAACACATCCAATTTCGAAATGTTTCAAGAAGATGTCAGCTAATAACCAGCAATCAGGGATGTTTCAAAAAAGCAATTACACCAGTGAAGCTGCAAAATATGCTCCCTTGGCTCAGAATGTTTCCAGACAAGTTGACGGCTCAGCTGTTAATTGAAGGTTTTAGTGATGGATTCTGGTTACCTAAATTTTCAGGTATGGGGTGTACACTAGTTAATAATCTTAAATCTGTAGATCAATTTTCTGATGTAGTCTATTCAAAGATTTTTAAAGAAATTTCAGAAGGTAGGATTGCAGGTCCTTTTAGTTCTCCTCCTTTTGAGAATTTCAGAATTTCCCCTTTAGGTATTGTACCAAAAAAAGAAAAAAATTCTTTTAGATTAATACATCATTTGTCATTCCCTAAGGGCCAATCTCTTAATGATCAGATTGATTCTAATCTGTCATCAGTCACCTATGCCTCGTTTGAAGACGCTTTGTCAAAACTGAGATATTTAGGCAAAGGGGCCCTCATGGCAAAAGCTGATATAAAATCGGCATTTCGCCTTCTTCCCATTAACCCAGAATGTTTTAATTCCTTAGGTTTCTTTTTTGATAAACAATTTTATTTTGATAAATGTTTACCAATGGGTTGTTCCTTGTCCTGTTTTTATTTTGAATCGTTTTCATCTTTTTTAGAGTGGGTTGTTAGTGTAAAGTCTGATTCTCAATTTTTACTTCACTATTTAGATGATTTTTTATTTCTAGGTTTAGCTAATTCTTTGAATTGTACGTTTTTATTGGACACATTTTTCAGGATCTGTAGCGATTTTGGTATTCCACTTGCACAGGAAAAAACAGCTGGGCCCTCAACTTGTCTTGAATTTTTAGGTATTACCATTGATACAGAATTAATGGAATTTAGGCTGCCGGAAGAAAAAATTAATAAACTTTCGGCGTTATTATTTATTATAATAAGAAAGAAAAAAGTATGTTTAAAAGAAATGCAGTCGCTATTAGGTTTGTTAGCATTTGCTTCTAGAGTTATGCCAATCGGCAAAGTTTTTTCTAGAAAATTGTATATGTCTATATCAGGGTTAAAATCACCCTTTTCTCATGTCAGAATAACTCATGATATGAGAGAGGATTTACTAGTTTGGTTACAATTCCTTACACATTTTAATGGGAAATCCGTATGGCAAGAGGAGTTTATTTTGGATAAAGACTTTTTTCTGTTCACTGATGCTGCTGGTTCTTGTGGTTTTGCTGCAATTTGGCAAGCTCATTGGTGCGCAGATAGTTGGAATCCAAAATGGCAACAGAAGGGTCTTTTAAAAAATATAGTCCTTTTAGAGTTGTTCCCGATAATTGTAGCACTTGAAATTTGGGGTCACTATTTTAAAAATAAGCGTATTTTAATTAGGACTGATAATAAAGGAGTAATGTATGCGATTAATTGTCTAACATCTAAATCTCCGCCGGTCATTGTCCTATTGCGTTACTTGATTTTCAAATGTCTACATTTGAACATTTGGTTGAAAGCAATTCATGTGTCAGGTAAGGACAATGACTTGGCGGACTCCTTATCTCGATTTCAGATGGATCGATTTTTTCAGCTGCTTCCAGATGCGGACAGAGTAGGAATACGGTGTCCTCCCATATTATGGGATCTGGTTTGAGACCAATATCGGAGTATATAGAAAACTCGATTGCTCCCTCAACGCTGGCTGGATATCAATCGGCCTGGCTGTTTTGGCTCTCTTTCTTAAATTCAATCCGAGCACCTGCTGGTTCTTTTTCGGAAGGTTTAGTTCTGTTATTTTTGAATGGTTTATTTGAAAAGGGTTATTCATGGTCGTATGTGCAAAGAACCCTTTCGGGAATTTCATTTTTTCTTAAACTTCAGAATTTACCTTCTTGCTTGCAATTTTTCTCAGTACGTCAAGCACTGAAGGGTTATAAGAAAAAGAATTTTACTTGGGATAAGCGTAAACCTATTACTCCTAGTGTTTTAAATGACCTTTGTTCAACCACGGAACAAGTTTGTTTTTCCGCCTTTGAGGCAATATTATTTAAAGCGGTTTTTTCTATTTCGTTTTTTGGTGCGTTTAGAGTGTCAGAATTATTTTTTATTCAAGTTAATGACATTATTATCTCTGACTCAATGTTACAAATTTTTATTAGAAGATCTAAAACCGACCAGCTAGGTAAAGGTATTTGGATTACTTTATATGCGTGTAATAGCTCTCCTGTTTGCCCTGTTCGGTTAATGAAAGCATATTGTTGTGTTAGACCTGTCATGTATGACAAATTTTTCATACATGAGTCTGGTTCTCCGTTAACCAAATATCAATTCAATTGGGTGTTTAAACGATGCTTAGAACGATTAAATTTAAAGGATTCACATCTTACTTCACACTCTTTTAGAATAGGAGCAGCTACGGAGGCAGCTAGGTTAGGATTAGATTCTGAATTAATAAAGAAAGTTGGTAGATGGAAATCTAACAGTTACCTTTTATATATTCGTCCTAATCAATCTTTTTGATTCATTTCAGGTAAATGCAGGAGAATATGGATTATTGGACATTCATATGTTTTCTGGGCACATCGGAGAGCTAAGAATAGAGTGTATACTAGTAATTTAGGTTTGGATCCTTCTCAGTATAAAGTTTTTTGGTTTGGTAAAAGAGGTATGGTTTGGGAGAATTTAATGCCTGTAATAGGTAAACTTATTCAGCGTTTTTCTCCTCCAGATGTGTTAATTATTCATCTGGGGGGGAATGATATCGGAAAGCAAAAAACTTTAGACATAATTTTCGGTATTAGAGATGACTTACACAGGATTCAATTGTCTTTTCCCAACACTGTTATTGTTTTTTCAGAAATCGTACAAAGGTTGAGATGGCTTTCTCCACCTTCTATGCGTCATGGGGAAAAGATCAGAAAAAGAGTGAACAGGGCGGTAGCGAAAATTTTACAGGATTTGGGTATAATTTCATTTAGGCATATGGAGTTGGAAGGAAATATCACAGGTCTATATAGAGAGGATGGAATTCATCTCTCTGACATAGGTTTAGATATTTTTAATACAAATTTAAGCACTTGTGTTGACATGGCCGCGGTGTGGGGTGTTGGTGACAGGTGGTTTTGAATCCACCTGTCTTTTGGATAATGTTGGTTTCTGATAATTTTAATGCAGCCTGAGCCGTAGTAGCTAGGTTGTTTTGAGTTTATTTGAGTTAGTGTTGTTATATTAAATATAACATTGTATTTAAACCAATAATAAAGCAGCCGCGGCCATATTTATCCAATACTTGTCTCAGTTTATTATTATAAAATTATAGTTATTAGTTATTAAGGATTCCTGCCTACTATCCCATGACAGGAAAAAGGGGTAAAAGGTTTCAATAACCCCTTTTTCCTCATGGGAGAGTGGCAGGATGGGGCAGTTTCAAGGCTCCCCCAAGGGGAGCCAGCTGAGGCTCCCAGGTGGACACCTGGTGCTCACATGGCCTTGAGGAGTAGTACATGTGACTCTCCCGGGCTTTTTTGAAGTACTAGGGATAGAACTGGTTAAATCCGGTTGAATCCAGTAAGAATAGGGCTATATAAACAGGGTTCCGTCCAGTCAGGGTCATTCGCCTCAGAAGACAGGAGCTGTGGTGTTCCCCTCCCCCCCCTCCCAAATTTTTTATTTTATGTCGCGGCTGTACATTATGTGGTGGTGTCACCTTTGTAAAAAAAAAAAAAAAAAAAAAAACTAATAAAATAAATGATACAAAGGGGGACTAATCTGTTTTTGAAGTTATTGATGTTGATTTATGATGTGGATAATGTTGGTTTCTGATAATTTTAATGCAGCCTGAGCCGTAGTAGCTAGGTTGTTTTGAGTTTATTTGAGTTAGTGTTGTTATATTAAATATAACATTGTATTTAAACCAATAATAAAGCAGCCGCGGCCATATTTATCCAATACTTGTCTCAGTTTATTATTATAAAATTATAGTTATTAGTTATTAAGGATTCCTGCCTACTATCCCATATGACAGCCTGTGCTGAGTAAGGACTGATTAGGGAGAGAGTATGAGGAAAGCAGGTGAGCTTTGACAGGACAAACTATGTATCTGGTGGGACACAAGAGCAAAGAGCTAAATTTAAAAGAGTGGCTTATCTTATCTCCCTGATTTTGTTCTCCCTTAGCAGCACTGTGAATCCGAGCACTCAGCAACTTCTGCATCTCCCTCTCTTGCTGAGCCAAGTCATGCAGGCTGGAACTACAGTTAGGTCATATATATTTGGACAGAGGCACAAGTTTATTGTTGTCACATGAAAAGATATAATAAAATATTTACAAAAAATGTGAGCAGTGTACTCACTTTTGTGAGATACTCTATATGCTGTATATACTAGGGGTACAAAGTTATAACATACAACTGGGTGGTCATGATGGTATGTGCAGCATGAGAGATGCCTTATCAAATTGTTAATGGCAATGATTATTCATCTGGTAATTTGTAGTCTAAAGGGCAGCAATCTGGACATGTCCAATGGCCAGGGCTGGATTAACATAGGGTTTATTGGAGCTGCAGCTCCAGCCCCTACCTTAATATAGGCCCAGTACACTGACACTACTACACAGCTTTCCGGCTGCTACATTCTACTATAATTGCATTGTAGAGCTGCGGTGGAAAGGTGCGAGTGCACTCCTGCACATGGCTTAAGTCTAGGTCCATCACATTTACTTCTCTGTCAGGCAGACTGATCTCTGCCCAACAGGAGCTTCATAGTCCTGGCCCGGCATGACGTCATTTAGAGACCGGGCCCAGTAGGCGGGGTGGGAGAGGGGTAGAGAGTGCTGGCGGTGCTGTGAGTGCGACCTGCACGGAACCACTACTGTGCAAGTGAGCAGAGCATGCCCCTCCCTGTGTGCCTCCTCCCACACCACGCCCCTAGCATTTAAATACCCAGCAGGCTAATTGCAATCTTCCTGCTGGCTGTTTGGAACCAACCTTTCTAGGCCCTGGGAGATCCACTAAAGGTAGCTTAAGGGCCCTTTCACACTGGGGCGGTTTGCAGGTGCTATTGCGCCAATAATAGTGCCTGCAAACCGACCCGAAACAGCCACTGCTGTCTCTCCAGTGTGAAAGCCCCGAGGGCTTTCACAATGGAGCGGTGCACTAGCAGGACAGGGAAAAAAGTCCTGCTAGCAGCATCTTCGGAGCGGTGAAGGAGCGGTGTGTATACCGCTCCTTCACCACTCCTGCCCATTGAAATCAATGGGACAGCGCGGCTGTACCGCCTGCAAAGTGCCTCTGCAGAGGCGCTCTGCTGTGGTTTTTAACCCTTTCTCGGCCACTAGCGGGGCGGTTTTACACCGACGGTAAAGTGCCGGTTACAATAGCGGCGTTTTACCGCCGATGCTGCCCCCCCCCCAGTGTGAAAGGGCCCTTGGATAGTACTCTCTATCTGCATGTCTTGTATGCTGTATTTTATGGGAGAGTGTTTCTCACCCATACTTTTTAAACTGGCTCTTTTTACTATATGGGTTTCTGTTTATCACAGGTGGCTTATGCATCTTTATATGTATGCATGCATGTGTATATATTTATATATGCATGTGTGTATATGCTTTTCATGCATTTAGGTATGTATGGATCATACATATAATACAGCCTTAACTGTGACCATTATACATTGTTCCCTTTAGATACACCCCATACTGGCGCATATTAATGTGATCACTCATCTTCTTTGTAAGTGGACATCATTTTATCTACAACGTGCCACAGTACTTTTAAGTAAGCGGATATATAATATCTTTCTATACTTCCCCCCACCTTTATTTACAGCAGTATATACATATGCTCCCTTTATATTCTCTGCTATACACCAATTTTTGACTGTCTTTTCCCCTAGATAAGTCACACCAATATTAAGGTTCCCTTTTTGGACTCTGGACTCTCCATTTTGGAATTTCCTCTTTCCTTATTGAGCTTATTGACTGAGGTGAGTTTGTAGGCTTGCTATAAAATTTTCCCACATCTGAAAAACACCTATAATCAGTCCATGAATAAGTTAAGCAAAATAAAGTGAAAAGAAAGAAGAAAGTCCATTTGGTGTATCACATCACAAAATCAGGAAAATGGTAAGTTGTAAAGAACATTTCCGAATACACATTGATTGCAGAGGAGGAGTAATGGATGTACCCTTACCCCATTCGTTGGACCTCCTCTATGGCAAGGTCATATGAGCTTGCAGATATAACCCTCTGCGGGGACAGATGGAATGTTGATGTCCGGGTCCTGTCAGCGTGCACCACCGACTCCAATCAGATCCGGCTGATCCAACTGCTCCAACATCAGAGGGGAGACTCAGGAGTGGGAGAATCCATATTTAAGAAAAAACAAGGCCCCATAGAAGACGTCACGTATGAGGAAACATGTAGGGCGAGGCCTCGCAGTGCTTGCCATCACGTGTTCTTGTATTCTTGTTCGCACGGGCGTTCAGCCTCTGTTTTATGCCGGCTTTTTAGATGTAATTTTTTTTCCCGTATTGGAACTTTTTACATGTATATCTGTGGTTTATTTTAACCAATAAATCTCCAACATTATTACACTATTGGAGTTCTTCCCCTTGTTTTTTCTTAAATATGGATTCTCCCACTCCTGAGTCTCCCCTCTGATGTTGGAGCAGTTGGATCAGCCGGATCTGATTGGAGTCGGTGGTGCACGCTGACAGGACCCGGACATCAACATTCCATCTGTCCCCGCAGAGGGTTATATCTGCAAGCTCATACGACCTTGCCATAGAGGAGGTCCAACGAATGGGGTAAGGGTACATCCATTACTCCTCCTCTGCAATCAATGTGTATTCGGTAATGTTCTTTACAACTTACCATTTTCCTGATTTTGTGATGTGATACACCAAATGGACTTTCTTCTTTCTTTTCACTTTATTTTGCTTAACTTATTCATGGACTATAGGTGTTTTTCAGATGTGTGATTGTTTATATCTTATTTTCAGAATATTCAAATAATTTTTTCTGATCTTTGAAAGAGGATTTCATGCACCTGTTATTGTTTTATTATTTTTGCTGGGATTCATAAATTGTGTCTCCGAGCATTTTTCCAATTATATTGCTAGCGCACAAATTTTTATTTATATGTTTACTACTTCATGGATATTTGGAGTTTTTTTTGCAGCTGCATCTTTGTGAATTTAATTTTTGATTTATCATGTTTTGCTCATTAGCGTAAGTTTTTCCCACCATTTCTTATAAAATTTTCAGACAACAAAATCCATTGTCGGAAATTCCGATCGTGTGTACACAAATCCGACGCACAAAGTGCCACGCATGCTCAGAATAAATTAAGAGACTAAAGCTATTGGCTATTGCCCCGTTTATAATCCCGATGTACGTGTTTTACGTCACCGCGTTCAGAACGATCAGATTTTCCGATAATTTTGTGTGACCATGTGTATGCAAGACAAGTTTGAGCCAACATCCTTTGGAAAAAATCCATGGATTTTGTTGTCGGAATGTCCGATCAATGTCCGAACGTGTGTACAGGGCATTAGAGTTACATAATCATTTTTTTTCCAATTTTTACCAATATATTTACTATTTTATGTTTATCGCCAGATCCTTGTTATCTTGACCTTTGGTGCGGGTCCATTGGCCGGGTCAGGTGTCCTCCTCTTTGCCCCCCCTTTTGGTTGCCACCCAGAGTGGCTGCTCCCATCTCCAGCCTCCTGGGTGGTGTGGGGCCAGTACTGTCATATTTCCTTCTTTTTAAAGTCTTGATGATATACACCAAGACACCTGCTCTCACATGGTTAGTAGACGCTAGAGTTATCTAAAACAATGACTGTTTGTCGATATATTCATTTCTCTATTTCTCTATTCTTGTATAACTACTTGCATACGCAGATTTGTTATTTATTGTTCTTTTTTCTGCTCCATAAACTGTAGATATCATAAATACTTTCACCACTTGCTTCTGATGAAGAGGAACAAATGACCTCGAAATGCATTGCATATCACTCTATACACCAGTATAAGAGTGGTTAAAATTAGGGTTGTCCCGATACCGATACTAGTATCGGTATCGGGACCGATACCAAGCATTTGCGCGAGTACTTGTACTCGCACAAATGCTCCCAATGCCTTATCGATACCTGGTCGGATAAGACATCGGCGAAGTCAGCGTGTGGATGTAGAGGGTGGGCGGAGTCAGTTGGTGGATGGAGAGGGTGGGCAGAGTCAGCTGGTGGATGGAGAGGGTGGGCGGAGGCAGCTGATGGATGGAGAGGGCGGGCGGAGGCAGCTGGTGGATGGAGAGGGTGGGCGGAGGCAGCTGGTGGATGGAGAGGACAGGCGGAGGCAGCTGATGGACAGAGAGGGTGGGCGGAGTCAGCTGATGGACGGAGAGGGTGGGCGGAGGCTGCTGATGGACGAAGAGGCCGGGCGGAGTCAGCTGATGGACGGAGAGGGCGGGTGGTGTCAGCTGGTGGACGGAGAGGGTGGGCGGAGTCAGCCTGTGTAATAACACACATTACAAGGGGGCGTGTGTGAAGGGGGCGTGTCTTCTGCTGCCCTGTACCTCGCTGTGACAGCTTGAAGCTGAGTTTATTTTTTAAATTGTAGTGTAATAATATCAGCACTCAACTACCAATTTGATGGTAAATATACAGTGACAGATGAGAGAAATAAAATAATATAAGATAATGACTGAAAAAACAAGGAAATTAGAACAGAATAACATTATCCTTTAGTATAAATAATAATCACCCATTAGTCCACCAGTCATCTAAATTAGCATAGTGAGGGTTAAACTGAGTAGAATTTATTTCCAGCCTGAACGTCAGCCTGCAACAATTAAAGCCAGCCACTTGTCGGTGCCACCTATCAGTGCCCAAAAGTGCCGTCTATCAGTGCCATCTATCAGTGCCAGCCACCTGTCAGTACCACCTATTAGTGCCCATAAGTGCCATCTATCATTGCCATCTATCAGTGCCACCTATCAGTGCCCATCAGTCAGTGCTAGCCATCAGTCAGTGCCACCTATCAGTGCCCATCAGTCAAACTGTCACATGACATTAAAAAAAAAAAGTATCGGTAATCGGTATCGGCAAGTACTTGAAAAAGTCGGTACTTGTACTCAGTCTTAATAAAGTGGTATCGGGACAACCCTAGTTAAAATGAGTAGTTTTGATTTTATGATGAAAAATATCTTACAAGTTTTCTATATATTTTTGTATTGTGTTTGACACAACTTTATGCTGTGTCTTTTAGATGTCTGTATTATTAAAAACTATACTTTTTAAATAATTTGCATATGCTCTTTCGGAGTCATTGCCCTTTAAAGTCCAACTAGAGGCTAATCTTTCTGGTTTGCAGAGCAATAGCTAAGGCACTGAGCTGGCAGTGGCAGATGATTATTTCCTATGTTGTGTCACAGTGTCAAGCAGTGTGATGCTTAACTCTTTGGGGGGGGGGGGGGGTAAGAGAAGCTCCAGGCTGCAAGAAAAAAAAAAAAAGAAAGAAAGGTCAGCATCTACAAATACTGTAGCTGCTGACTTTTAATATAAGGACACCTACCTGTCCAGGGATCCAGCGATGCCCTCACCCTAGCCAATTCTTCAATTGGCTTCAGGTGCAGGTTTTGGCATCTCAAGTAAGGGAAACAGACAGTGAAGCCTTATGGCTTCACAGCAGGTTTTCTACTGTGCATGCATGAGCCATTTTGTGCCTTGTGAATGGTGCCATAGTCTTGTGGCACCTGTGATGTGTCGCAGAAGACTATGTCCCGCTGCAATCTGACCAGAAGTGGGGGCGGATACCTGTCAAAACTACTTACCCACTGCCCTCCCCCTCAAAAAGTAACAAATGTGGCAGTGGAGGAGGGGAGGAAGCAAACAAGCAGAACTTTCCCTTTTGGGTGAAATTCCACTTTAATTAACAGTGCTATTTGTAATATGCAGCATGAAGGGGGTTAATGTACTGTCACTGGTGACTAATGCATTAGTGACCAGTGGCAGTTAATTAACCCCATTGTGCTGCATTAGTGGCAGTGGTACCAGTATCAGTGTTAAATAACCTCTTTATGCAACAATGAATTTGACAGTGTACCTAAAACAGAACATTTTAATGTTACTAAGCACATTTTTGTGGAAACCATATACAGTTACATTAGTTAGAAGGGATACCTTGAAGGGTTTTAGAATAAAATACTACACACATGGGGACTTGACAACAAAACTGGGTGTGGCAAATAAAGTTGGTTTTGCTTCATAGGTAATGGTTTATGGTGGTGCATCTTTCTCTATACTTTCTGTGTGTTAGACGAAACAGGACCAGGTGGTACAGTGATGAAAAAGTCCCATTGTTTGTGTTAATGCTTGTATAAAAAAGCCTCATCATTGGTGTCAATTGGAGTAATTTACCTCAATGTTGGCAATAATGGGAGTAATATGAACCTCATCACTAGTGTCAATGAGATCAGTATTAAACCCCAAACCTGCACTGGTGTGCAGTGGTTTCTTAGTTGTTAGCTGTTCACATGTTCTGTTCCTACAATACTGCGCTACCTTGTCTCATTAGACATGAACTATGATGTCACTGTTGGGCAGGAGATCACTCTATCAGACAATGCTGGCATAATCAAAGCTTTCAGTACTGGAACAGAGAAGGTTCCAACCCACCCCCATCAAATCATTCTTTGCAGCTATTACCTTTTGTACCACCACCCCCTCCCTTTAGAATGTAAGCTCTACGAGCAGGGCCCTCCTATACCTTTTTGTATTGAACTGTACTGTAATTGTGTTGTCCCCCTTATACATTGTAAAGCGCTGCGTAAACTGTTGGCGCTATATAAATCTCGTATAATAATAATAATAATATAATAACTCTTGACACAGGCTGCCATTTAGCACAGTGTACTGGATTCTATGAGAATGCTGCAGTATGTGCGCTGTGCGACAGTGTCAAGAGTATTGGACACTTGGTGACTATGCTTATGCTTTGAAACTCAATCTTGCTAACAATATGAGGTTACACTAAGTGACACTTAAAAGGTATTGTAAAGGTTTACTGTTTAAGATGTGGAAATCTATTGCATCATCAATATTACACACAATAGGCACTATTTTTGAAGTGTACACAACTTGCTTTAATAATAATAAAAAAAACACAAATAGGGATTGCTGCTGATCTCCTTCCTACAATTCTGGCTGCTTGGCTGTTATGCTGACCCACCAATTCTAATACTTTCTGAGTCACTGACCTTAAATTAGTATGCTGATCAGGAAAGCCTGAGAAATGTCAGACGCCATTATCTGTATACTTGTTCTCAGTCACAGACTAAAAGTACTGAAACAAGAGGGTGAACTTTACTGCCAGGGAATTAGCATTTTTAGAAGGAAAAATAAACAATAGCAGCCTCTATGTTTTCCTTATGACAGGTTTCCTTAATGTTAAAACACAAACTCAAACCGTTAAAACTGTATACATACTAAAACAAAATTTATGTATATGAATGCACACTTGAAGCAGATCCAAAACAGATTTTACATTCTTATAGGATTGACACCATCAGCATGTTTGTGTTTCTTGCATTGAATCAGCAATAGATCAGACAGATTTAAGCCCAACTCCAGCCGTTTTTTTTTTTCTTTCTTTCTTTACAGTGGGTAAGAGTCAGAACTTCTGTCATATTTTATTACTGTCCATGTCTTCATTGAGAGATTTCCCTTCCTTTTACTGTTCCCTGGATGTTATTAACAGACCCAAGCAAATATGTTACAATGAAAAAGATGGAATATAGATTTTGTAGGTTAAATGCAATCATTTTAAGTATGCAACCATACTGATTAATCTTAGACATTTTCAGCAATAGTCAGGCTTTAGCTGTTTGTATTATTAGACTGTTAGCAACAGCATATATAAGAAAAGGGCATCTGACTGAATAAAAAACACTTGAAGAATAAAGGGCACAATGTTTAGAAAGCAAATTGAATAATTTAACATGTTATTGAAAGTTCCTTATGCCCTATCCATACCTGTGAGCACATTACCACAATGCCCTGCAAGGCACCGGCTCTGTGTGTGGTGCATTGCAGTGCAATTCATTGTAAATAGCACCCCAACGCCCTGCACAGCAGAGGGCAATGCACAGCAGTACACCATAATATACATGTGCATTTTTAATGGCAGCCCATTTACAGTATAATGAATGTGTTGCCTCAACACAATGCAAGTTAACATACAACATAATACACATTTACACATGCGCGTTACAGCAAAGTATAACTAAAGCAAAGCGTAAATAGAGCCTTAAAGTGTTAGGTAAGCCAGAGTTTAATCAATTTTCAAGAAAATCGCTTGATTCCCCCATCAACACTGATTGTGCCTCTCGCAGAGCTATTGTTTTCTGCAGATGGGGGGGGCACAAGGAGCCTTCACGGGTGGCAGAATACGATTATTGCCAGCGGCTATAGTCGCTGGCAGTAATCGCATGCAGAAAAATCTGACAGGCTGGTTGTACCCAAGTCAATCGATGGATCAACTTAGGTACAATCAGTCTGCTCATACATAGATCGAAATTCGTCTCCCTGCTGAACTGACCAAAAATCAATCCATGTATGGCCAGCTTTAGGGAAGGGTCAAACCTCTATCTGACTATTTTTTTGTTGCATGTATTCCACCAGGAAAGTTTCCCTTTATTTCCTGCCATAAAGATGCAATAGGAAATGAGAGACAATCTCTTCAAAATAAACATAATTCCCATCTCAAACAATTGTCATGAGCGCAGATGTTCCCATGTTAGTATTTTCCCACACCTCTTGCCCTGGTGACCACTCAAAACCTTTGGATATTTTTCTCAATTTCTGTATCATTGGCAATAGTTACCAGGTTAAATAGAGGGATCAATTTTCCCTATTATATTCCAAACCCCAAAAAAAGTCTTTGCACTATACACTATAACATTCAGCAATGTGTGAGAGGGAGTAAAAAAAATATTTTTTTTGTCATAGCTCCCCTGTATGCTGTATAAACGTCTCACATAATTCACCAGAAGGACTCATCCATCCTTAAAGTCCACCTAATTGTCAAACAACTAAGACTGAAAGAATCAGTTTTATGGCGGCCCTACCAACTAATGTATGTAGAGTTTGGCCAATGAAAAACTATTTCTATGGTCCCTTACAGTATTAAAAAGTCAAGGGCTCCTCTGAGCATGTGGATCTGTCTAATTTTACAAAAAGGAGTGAGTACAGTCAAGGTATCAGAATGTAAAGCTTCCCATGGCTTTGACAGCAGGACAATGATTCTATGTCCATTGGTCCTGTGCACAACCACCAGTAGACTACTTTTGGAGGGAATACTCATCAAATGGGCAAGTCAGGAAACCTTAACTTCTGCTATGATCTCTAACATCCAGTGAAAAGACAGGAAAGTAACCACATGACTTCAGCATGCCAAATCATGCTGAGGTGTGATACAGCCAATCCTTGCAGAGCTGCTGAAGAAAGGAGTGGGGGTGGGAATTAAAAAACAATGCATGTCTCTTAGGCTAGTGCACGAGATATGTAAATCACCTGTCCCTCACAGCAAGGGGGAGGATTTGACAAAGTTTTTTCTCTGTTTTTCAAGATTTATCTCACTGAACAATAAAAGAGGATTGCTCAGAGCTGGATAAACTCTTTGTGGCAAGACTGGGCTCAAATGATAGGAAATTTTATACTCTACAGTATGATATCAAAAAAACAAAAAACAAATTCGGGTTTACATCCACTTTAAGATAAAAAACCTTCTGCCTTTACAACCACTTTAAACACTAACATTTGGCTACGGACTGCTGACAGGATGAAATTAAATATGGCATTTTTAATTTTTACTGCATACCCAACTACCCTCTGATATTTATTGGCACTTTAAAATAATAGGTATATTGTATGTGTGTGAAAATATATGATGCATATATACATCTTCATGTGGTTTTGATAACAACATAAATAAAAATAACTGTAATTATTAGCAGACTTGCTTAGCAATGGCTAGTATAAAAAAAAATATACTTCAGTTATTTGGTTCAGTAATAAATGCTTAATGAGAAAAGGCTGACATTTTTGTCCTTGTTTCATCTACTTCATCTTTACTTGTTATCTCATCCTTCATCATCACCTTTCCTGCCTTCTTTCTCTTTCCCTAGTTTTTGCAATTTCTCTTAATTGCTCCCTTTTCACCATTCTACTCTGGAGTGCAGACCTTATAACTCAAACACAGATCTCATCTACTCATCAAAACTTAGTTACTTAGACACATATAAGACACTTTTATGTTGCTTAATACTCTAACATTTACCTAAATCTAAACCCCAGGCAGATATAAACGACACAGATTAATGCAGCGCTATATTTATTGATATATCATTAAATGTACTGTCAGTAAAAGTACATATTTCTTGGCTGGTAGCAACCTCTTGCAGGCACTGTACAGCAGTGGCAAAGGAATGAGCAGTACAAGGAGCCAAGTCATTTCATGAGCTGACAAGAAAAATGCTGAAAGGAGGAGATAGCAGAGTGACAGAGAGTCGAGCAGGTTAGTATGCTGATTATACTTTACTGTCCAGTCATAAGCTGAGGGAAGGACAAGGCCTGTAATTGTAACTTAACTGCGGCAGAAAAAATGTAAATCTTTATGCCCTGCCAAACTAGGCGTTGTTTGCATAGCTGTGTAAATCTCAGAACTCTATAGACAGAAATACAAGTCCTCTGGCAGCTGTTTTTCCACAGCTCACCTTCAGAACTGCAAACATAATGACATTATGAGTGGACTTACTCTTTAAGAGTTCCATAAAATGAAAACTAAGACTTGCCCATGGCAACCACTCCATTTCTGTTCACATTTAATCAAAGCCAATTGTAATTATTCAGTCCTTCTATCTTGCTTCCCCCACACTCCCTTCAGTCTCTGTTTTCAGGTGTAAGTTTCTACTGTACTGTTATACCACTGGACTGTCTGCCTTTCTGGGGTTAGTAGATGTGCCCTGTCCTTAGTCCTGTCCACAGACTGACTGAGGCCACCCATGCCCATGCATGTTTAGACAGTGACACCACGAGGCCTGGAGCAGAGGACTAGAAACCTTTAGTATGGGGCCGATAAAAACAAAAAACTTCCTTCATGGTAGGGACAGATTTATGTGCGTTATAGAAAGTGTACCATGCAAGGTGTGTCTATGTTGCAGCGATCAGTTTGTCATGGTAAAAGGTGAATGTTTGTAAAAGTCATGGTTTATGTGTAATATCTTATTACACCTTCCAGAAGTGTCTTCCTTTGCATCTTTTGGCATTTAGTCATATGCCAAAAGAAGATGGTGCTGGAATACATCATTCTGCTACATGCTGTGATCACAGGTATGAATAGGAAGCAGGTTGCTACACAGTATAGAGAAAAACTCCGCGCTCAGGATAGCAAAAATATTATAACAATATTATAACAGGTTGCAGCCTCCCCTAATCAGTCCCTAAGATGGAACTGAAGAAAGTAATGATGTGCAGGTGTGGGGTTAGTGGCGCTACCTACTGGCTAACATATAAGGATAAATATAGTGGCAATGTGCATGCCAGTGGTGACTGCATGTACGGGAGGGTTAGTTGCCCTGATAATGCAGGCTCCGTGCATCCATACCAATGTGTGCAAAAAAGAAAAATGAAAAAAATGATACAATACACAAATAAAAATAAGTATTAAGTGGATCCCAATAAACCTCACATATATGTGCATAAGAATAGCATTAGGAAAAAAAAACCTCATGGGGTCCATATACCATCAAAAACCTATTATCCAAAAAATAGAAAATGTATATACATTTTATACATTATAAAATGTGCAAAAAATATATATGTATAAAACCCAAAAAACAGCAAAGTCCAGGGACGCATATGTGTAGTCATAAACCGTAAAAGAAAAATTCAGCATAAAGATGAAAAATATAAAATATATATAGGAAAAATATATATATAAATATTAGTGAAGTTCCAAATTAACCAGCAAAAATCAAAAAAAGTCCAAAGTGCTCAAGTGACTCTTGTGTTCAGAGAATCAAGTGATTTCTGTGCTCGCCCTGATGGGTCCCTACTCACCAGCTCCCGGCACCCCTGCAGGGGTAATGGGCATGTATAGATAGCCTGGGGTAGTTCCTGGTATCTCTCCTCGTAGTCCGCACGGAGCCTGCATTATCAGGGCAACTAACCCTCCTGTACATGCAATCACCACTGGCATGCACATTGCCATATATTTATCCTTATATGTTAGCTAGTAGGTAGTGCCACTAACCCCACACCTGCACATCAGGTTGCTACATAGTGCCTAGCATGTATCACTGACAGTGGCCCCACTCCCAACATATGTGATTAGTACAGGCCTAGTGGACATATGCCCCCTGACCCAGCCCCAGCTCTCCCCTCTTTGGTGTGATTCATACTTAATGATGACAGAGGTCTGTGTGATAACCAGCACATCTAAGGCTCACTGCCTTTGAAGTATTTTAGTTTTATATGTTATCAATGTAAAGCATTGTATATCCTCTCCAACCTACTCTAAACAACTGCCATTTCTATGTACTTTTATCTGTGAACTCATGTATAAGTTTCCTTGAAATTATTTCCCCCGATGTAAATATGGTTACACGTGTGGTAAATCTTCGGCAAGAATACAGGTCCACAAGACAAAGCTGTCAAAACCTGTCTGCAGATTAAGACCATCTTGCCAACTCAATGTTTGGATGAATGAAGCCATTCTTGCACATACAGTTCCCTGTTAATCTGCCCATAGCCTCAGTAATAATGAATAAAATAGACTTTTCGGTACTGCTTTGTTAGCAATATTCAATAGCAAATAACTCTTAGGTTACATTTGTTTTTCTTTAGCTCTTTCCCCTTAATGTGTCTTGCAAACAGAGCGTAATTCAAGAGCATAGCTGACTGTAAAGGTGTACAACAGCAATTTTTGCAATGACAGTGCAGAGAGGGGATATGAGATCTGTGTGCTAATGAGCTGACACTGCAGAGGCTGAGGAGATGTAGTGGAATGCACTACAACAGCACAGCATAAAAACACAAGCGGGCTCTTTCAATAAAATTTGATCCAAGCAACCTTAACGTAATTCACATTAATTCTGGCACTTTCACCAAGTTGTTATCTGCAGTGAAACGCCTTATCTATCGCACTGCAATTATTCACTTAGGCCAGTCTATATTTGTCTCATGCATCTACTGAATCTTGATTGTCAGTAAATTACATCAATGTCCAATATTAGCAAAATAATGTGTCTTCATAAACAAACAGTCTAGCAGATATGAGAATAGGCTGTCAGCATTATGGAACGTATAAATGTGGGTTTTGATTTGTACATGTCAGAGTGTGTGGATTTGTATTTGTGTTTATGCGTACATGCGTATTTAGGTAGAAAGATAGATCAAATATAAAAATATAGATGGATAGATTTATAAATAACTTTATTTCATAACGGCGTATAAGTAATGTTACGTACAAACCAACAGCATCTTATGTAAAGCAGCTTAAAGCAGGTAAATTTGTTAAAGCGGATTTATGATTGGCTGCAGCTCATTACCACACACCATTGCTCTCTCGTCTTTTAAATTAGTCCTATATTGTTTTAAGCTTGTTTGGCATCCTCATAACAGTACAGTTTATAGCATTCCATTTTTCACATCTGGGACCTTGTTTGATCCCCATTGTGTTCCAAGCAGGTAATGCTTATCTGCATGGAGTTTATCCAACTGCTTTTTAGAGACCTTCTGGCTTTATTTGACAATCCGAAAACATTGTATATGGTTAAATAGGCTACCCCTGCATGACTCCACTGGTGTATGCCTTGTGACTGGAGTGTTAGCTCATTTGGAGGCAAGAATTGATGTCAATGATTCTAAATTAAAATTTCTGGAGAAAAAATATCTATATAAATGCATAAAAAAAAACCCTAGAAATGCCTTTATAGGTTTCTCCTTGGTGTAACTATGGCAAGGTATTTTTGGGGGAAATTTTAGGCCCCCTAATACATCATATACTAATATTATCTAGAAGCCTCAATGGCCTTTAAGGACAAGCTTATAACATACACAGCTTGATCTCTTTACAAAGAACTAAGAATGCATCCAGCACTAAAATGGAATCGGAGCTGCTTACTCTGGGACAGCTGCAGGACTTTCTTGGCTTCATCTCATTACTTTGGACACAGGAGCCCTCTAAATCTTGAGAGCAGCATTTTCTCTAGCAGGCTTAAATTGAACAAACTACATCATTTTGGGAGCCCTGTCAATCACTTTTAAGTGACCTTCCTCTAGTAAAGGCAAAATGCTTCTCTGTTTCCCTCTTAAGAAAGGGCATCGAGTAGGGCAAATGATTTTATGTGTTAGAAATTCAGAGCATACAATTAAGTGTGGTATCTTGAAACTGGACTTTTTCTAAATAAATACAGTTTGCAATACTAGGAGACTGCATGCTGGGTTGTCCTTTTACTTTCTGCTTTTATAAAGTAAAAGCTTTCTGACATTTGAAAATTAATGCTTTTCATTCTTCAAAGCACACATTTTGACACTATGAAAGCTTTGCATGACTGTAACCCTTAGCGGTAGCATGCCTTGGCCTGTTTTGCGCTTTAAAATTAATAAACGCAGTTATCTTTTTCAAGCCTACCCAAATTTAGCCCATAAAATTTAAAGTATCCCTAGTTAATGTTTAATATGCCACTGTTAATAATTTAGGAATCATTGTTATCCTGCTGGTTTCTGCATTTGCTAAAGCTGTACTTAAATATCTTTCCATCACTTACACTTGCAAACTAGTGTGGAATTGCCTTGTGTAATTTCCTTTATTTCCATAGCGAAATATTGTTGATTGAAATCAATTACTGACAACTAAGTGTAAAGGCTTTGTGCATTTAAATTTAATCCATTCATTGATATTTGTGAAATGGTGTTAGAAAGCCAACCTCTTGAAGGGATTACTTTGATTAAGGATTAAGGAATGTAAGTGTTTGATTGAAATGACATTCATTGAGGAAAAAGAGCAATAGACTGCAAATTGTGTAGGCGTTCTGTGCATGTTTGAACTTTTAAAGAACTTTTTTATTAATGTATTAGTTAAATACTTGTGTTTTATCAACCAGTGAGTGCTCTGGACGTTTTAAGGAGTTCATTTAGGAATTAAGGCACTGGCATATTTTGGATAATGCTTACAGCTGTAAGATGTTAGTATTTTAAGTGCTTCAATAACATAAAAATACACACTTTCAATATTATGTAAAAAAAAAAAAAGTGAAACAACACACATAAAAAGAGCAATAGAAAAGCTGACATAGCTGATTTCGTTTTAAAAGTTAGTCAGAATGATTTAAAGGTATAAAATTCAACGAACAATGTGTGATAAATTAAAGCAGCCAATCAGCACTAACTTGGTAAATAAATCTGATGGCTTATTACACTGATTGATGTGCATGGTTCGGTTTTAATTTTAAACTCAAGGTAGGTAAATGTGTAATTAATGAATCCTCTAATAAAAACAGTCCCTCTGGTCTACTAAAAAGAATCTTAAGGTGCAAAAATCTGAATGTTGCTATTCCACGTTTTGCTGGATTCAGCTCTGGACTGGGTAACAGTTGTCTAGAAACATACAAATTTTTTTTTTCTATATTATAAACCGTGATATAAATTTGCTCCTGAGAGACTGTATTCAGCAACACTTCACACATATTTTTCCCCAGCATACTTATTATTTTATGTGGCCCACAGAAGCACATCAAGCACTGCAAAGAAGAGCTCATTAAATGCTATGCTATAAACCACGAGGTCCTGGTTTTCTTTCCATTTGGATCATTCATTAGTGTGGTCCTTAGAACCATGCCCTTATGCACTAAAATTTTTGCAAGCAATAACAGAATGTTCAGTTCCCCTGTGTATGCTATTGCAAATTCAGACTTTGTAAATGCTGCATTTGATGCGTTCACATCACATGTCATGCCTATAATATACTACACCGAAGGGAAGAAAGACAAGTGAAAGATAGGAAAAAAAACTGTGTGTGTGTGTGTGGGGGGGGGGAGTAAAAGAAAGGAGAAGGGAGACAGCAGTAGGAGAGAAGCAGAGACTAGAGGAGATGTAGAAGACAGAAAAAAAAAAGAGATGGATACAGAGATGCATAGACGGAGGGAGACCTTAAAAGACAGTAAGAAGATGGAATACATAAAAATAGAGTGTAAGAGTAAGGGTTAGACACAGCTAAAAAGAGAAAAGTAACAACAGGAAAAGAGAGGCATGAGAGAGAGGGAAAGAGAGAAGAGAGAAGCAGAGGAGTGAGGGATAATGGGGAAGAAAGAGAAATAGAAGTGGTCGGGGGGGGGGGGGGGGGTAATGAGAGAAGAGAAAAGGGTGCGGGGTAATGAGAGAGAAAGAGAGGAAAAGATAAAGAGAAAGGAGTGGGGGTAATGAGAGATGGGCAGAGAGAGAGAGAGAGGAGAGAGAGAGAGAGAGAGAGAGAGAGAGAGAGAGAGAGAGAGAGAGAGAGAGAGAGACAGAGAGAGAGAGACAGAGAGAGATTGGCTTCTTCTTCTCTGCAGTCTATGATTTGAATGGTCCTCATTAAAAACAAGTAAAACTTGGATCTGTAGCATAGAAAAGATCTAAGTAGTCTCTTCTTCAACAAGTCTACACAATATACAGAAGCACATTTCTTTACACTAACATTACATGTTAACCACCAGTCCACGTAAGCTTTCCTTAATTTCACCAAATGTATATTTGATATTTGTTGATATGCTTGAGAAAACAGTGTTCACATAACATTGCCATTAAAAAAAAATGCATTTTCAGCATAGAAAAAGCATGTCATACGTTCCATCGGTACAAACTTATCATCCATACAATTGCTTTAGTGACTGGATGCCACAGAGGACAAGGTACTCACATGCATTGGTTACTGAGAAACTGTTGGATGAGTCTAAGTGATCTACATGGTGGAACAGCTGGAAGGGCCTCTCTGTGTTATTTTGGTTGGTGTTGTGCAGCTGCACAGCAAATAAAAATGCGCTGTGTTCCTGAATTGTATTTTTCATGAAAAGCCCACCTATTAAAACACAAAAGAAGAGACCGATGTAGAAGGCAGAGAGCAGATAACAATAAAAATAATAATAGCCCTAGCAGCAAACATTGTATCTACGTTACATAAAGCCCAGTAAATCATTAAGGAGTTCGATATGGCAGTTTGTGTATTTTTAACCCTTTGACTACCTTCCATGCCCTGGCCCTTTAAGACGTGAATTAGCTATTAGCCCCAGCAGTGTTTAATTCTGCTGTAGTGTTTCTGTCTTTCTTTTAATACAATTTGCTGACTCCAGTTCTTCTTACTGCTTCCATTAGGAACAAGACCAGCACAGCTATTCAGCAAGAAGCAAGACGTATGTGAATGGAAGACTGTTTCTTTACATACTGCCCTTTATCTCGGCATTCAGCCTACAAAGAGCATGCAGTGCCCCTGCCAGTGGAAGCTGAAGAAGAATAGTGCCCATGATTGGGGTTAGCATTGCTTCACACAAGTCTAGTCTAACTTTTCTGCAGTGTGCTGAATGAAAATGATGCTCTGTGCATCCCATAGGCAGCAGAGACCACTGCAAACCCTTTCCTACTTTAATACAAAGCTGCATTGACTGCATTGTACTGGCATAATATATCTTAATCTGGGGTCTATCTGCATTATGCATGCAATGCTTTCAGTTATGTCATCCTGAAACATGCAATCATGGAGGGGACATTGTGGATTTTAGGGTGATTTACACATTGCAGGCAGGGTTCCCCTGAGTCTAGAGAACTTAGACTGGAGGCTCAGCTGTGATGATGGTGACATTAAATGTCAATGAGCCCCTCTGCAATCATCCTAAAAAGACAATGCATGCTGCAGCACCATCCTCATCCTCCTCATCAGCGGGCACTTACCGATATTGATGGTGTTAGGGAATCCTCCGAAGCTCTTCCCTGCCAGGCTCAGCAGAAGAAGGCAGACAGTCCGGATCAGGTTTTGCCCCATTTTCTCAGCCTTCCAAAAATGCAATTTCTAAAACGAAACTGACAGAGCCGGGCTGGGATGGAGCAGCACTGCCCTCTCCTCTCCTAGATTACAGCACCCTGGACAGTTCCATTGGCTGCGCTCTACAAATCACACACCGCCGAGGACTTTTCCCAAAGATGGAGGTAGTGAGAGAGAGAAAGGGAGCGAGAGATGAGACGAATACGGCTCTTCCAATTGGACCAGCAGGGGGCTATTGATCAAACTTCATCTGACGTGGAGTTAAAGCAGCATCGCTGTGCTCAGCCTCACTGCAGCCCCGACAAGCACTGCAAAGCACTGCGCTCTGCATTAGTCTGCCCACATCCGATCAATAGGAGCGAACAGGCTCACGTGGATGTCGGGCTAACCCCTTCATGGCTGGATACAGCAAAGCCCCAAATCATCAGCTCCACACCATCATCCATAGGCAATCACAGGCTGGGCAACCCTGACATGTCCCAGACAGCATAAGCCTGACATGTCCCAGACAGCACCCCCCCCCCCCCCATGTCCCAGCCTTTACTACCCTGACATGTACCAGACAGCACCCCCCATGTCCCAGCCTTTACAACCCTGACATGTACCATACAGCACCCCCCCCCCCCCCATGTCCCAGCCTTTACAACCCTGACATGTCCCAGACAGCACAACCCTGACATGTCCCAGCCTGCACACCCCCCCCCCCCCCCCATGTTCCAGCCTGCACAACCCCCCTTCATGTCCCAACCAGCATCCCCCTCATATCCCAGCCTGCACAACCCTGACATGTCCCAACCTGCACAACCCCCCCCCCCCATATCCCAGCCTGCATCCCCCCATGTCCCAGCCTGCACAACCCCCCCATGTCCTAGCCTGCACCCCCCCATATCCAAGCCTGCACAATCCCTCTATGTCCCAGCCCCCCTATATCCCAGCCTGCCAAACCCCTCTATGTCCCAGCCTGCACAACCCTGACATGTTCCAGCCTGCACAACCCCCCTTCATGTCCCAGCCTGCATCCCCCACATATCCCAACATGCACAACCCTACATGTCCCAACCTGCACAACCCCCCCCCCCCCCCATATCCCAGCCTGCATCCCCCTCATATCCCAGCCTGCACAACCCTACATGTCCCAACCTGCACAACCCCCCCCCCCCCATATCCCAGCCTGCATCCCCCTCATATCCCAGCCTGCACAACCCTACATGTCCCAACCTGCACAACCCCCCGCCCATATCCCAGCCTGCATCCCTCTCATATCCCAGCCTGCACAACCCTACATGTCCCAACCTGCACAACCCCCCCCCCCCCATATCCCAGCCTGCATCCCCCTCATATCCCAGCCTGCACAACCCTACATGTCCCAACCTGCACCCTGCACAACCCCCCGCCCATATCCCAGCCTGCATCCCCCTCATATCCCAGCATGCACAACCCTGACATGTCCTAGCCTGCACAATCCCTCTATGTCCCAGCCCCCCTATATCCCAGCCTGCCAAACCCCTCTATGTCCCAGCCTGCACAACCCTGACATGTTCCAGTCTGCACAACCCCCCTTCATTTCCCAGCCTGCATCCCCCTCATATCCCAGCCTGTACAACCCCTCTATGTCCCAGCCAGCACAACCCCCCCTTCATGTCCCAGCCTGCATCCCCCCATGTCCCAGCCTGCACTCACCCCCCCCCCCATGTCCCAGCCTGCACTCACCCCCCCCCCCCATGTCCCAGCCTGCATCCCCCTCATATCCCAGCCTGCACAACCCTGACATGTCCCAACCTGCACAACCCCCCCCCCATTTTCCAGCCTGCATCCCCCTCATATCCCAGCCTGCACAACCCTGACATGTCCCAACCTGCACAACCCCCCCCCCCCATATCCCAGCCTGCATCCCCCTCATATCCCAGCCTGCACAACCCTGACATGTCCCAATCTGCACAACCCCCCTTCATGTCCCAGCCTGCATCCCCCCATGTCCCAGCCTGCACAACCCCTCTATGTCCCAGCCTGCACAACCCCCCCATGTCCCAGTCTGCACAATCCTGACATGTACCAGCCTGCACAACTCCCCCCCATATCCCAGCATGCACAACCCCTCTAAGTCCCAACCTGCACAACCCCTCTATGTCCCAGCCTGCACAACCCCTCTATGTCCCAGCCTGCACAACCCCCCCCCCCCATGTCCCAGCCTGCATCCCCCATATCCCAGCCTGCACAACCATGACCTGTTCCAGCCTGCACAACCCCCCTTCATGTCCCAGCCTGCATCCCCCTCATATCCCAGCCTGCACAACCCTGACATGTCCCAACCTGCACAACCCCCCCCCCCCCATGTCCCAGCCTGCATACCCCCCCCCATATCTCAGCCTGTACAACCCCTCTTCATGTCCCAGCCTGCATCCCCCCCATATCCCAGCCTGTACAACCCCTCTATGTCCCAGCCTGCACAACCCCCCCTTCATGTCCCAGCCTGCATCCCCCCATGTCCCAGCCTGCACACACACACCCCCCCCATGTCCCAGCCTGCACAACCCCCCCATGTCCCAGCCTGCACAACCCCTCCATGTCCTAGCCTGCACCCCCCCATATCTAAGCCTGCACAACCCCTCTATGTCCCAGCCTGCACAATCCCTCTATGTTCCAGCCCCCCTATATCCCAGCCTTCCAAACCCCTCTATGTCCCAGCCTGCACAACCCTGACATGTCCCAGCCTGCATCCCCCCATATCCCAGCCTGCACAACCCTGACATGTCCCAACTTGCACAACCCCCCCCCCCCATTTCCCAGCCTGCATACCCCCCCCCCCATATCCCAGCCTGTACAACCCCTCTATGTCCCAGCCTGCATCCCCCCATGTCCCAGCCTGCACAACCCCTCTATGTCCCAGCCTGCACAACCCCCCCATGTCCCAGTTTGCACAACCCTGACATGTACCAGCCTGCACAACTCCCCCCCATATCCCAGCCTGCACAACCCCTCTATGTCCCAACCTGCACAACCCCTCTATGTCCCAGCCTGCACACCCCCCCCCCCCCCATGTCCCAGCCTGCACGCCCCCATGTCCCATCGCCTGCATCCCCATATCCCAGCCTGCACAACCCTGACATGTTCCAGCCTGCACAACCCCCCCCCCATATTCCAGCCTGCACAACCCCCCCCCCATGTCCCAGCCTGCACACCCCCCATGTCCCAGCCTGCACACCCCCCATGTCCCAGCCTGCACACCCCCCATGTCCCAGCCTGCACAAGCCCTCTATGTCCCAGCCTGCACAACCCCCCATGTCTCAACCTGCACAACCCCCCCATGTCCTAGCCTGCACCACCCATATCCAAGCCTGCACAACCCCTCTATGTACCAGCCTGCACAACCCCTCCATATCCCAGCTTGCACAACCCTGACATGTTCCAGCCTGTACACCCCCCCCCCACATGTCCCAGCCTGCATCCCCCATATCCCATCCTGCACAACCCCTCTATGTCCCAGCCTGCACACACCCCCCCCCCATGTCCTAGCCTGCACCCCCATATCCCAGCCTGACAACTTCTCTATGTCCCAGCCTGCACAACCCCCCCATGTCCCAGCCTGCACTCCCCCATGTCCCAGCCTGCATCCCCCATATCCCATCCTGCACAACCCTGACATGTCCCAGCCTGCACCCCCCCCTCCATGTCCCAGCCTGCATCCCCCCATCCCAGCCTGCACAACCTCCCCCATGTCCTAGCCTGCACAAGCCCTCTATGTCCCAGCCTGCACAACCCCCCATGTCTCAACCTGCACAACCCCCCCCCCCCCATGTCCTAGCCTGCACCACCCATATCCAAGCCTGCACAACCTCCCCCATGTCCTAGCCTGCACAAGCCCTCTATGTCCCAGCCTGCACAACCCCCCATGTCTCAACCTGCACAACCCCCCCCCCCCCCATGTCCTAGCCTGCACCACCCATATCCAAGCCTGCACAACCCCTCTATGTACCAGCCTGCACAACGCCTCCATATCCCAGCTTGCACAACCCTGACATGTTCCAGCCTGTACACCCCCATGTCCCAGCCTGCATCCCCCATATCCCATCCTGCACAACCCTGACATGTCCCAGCCTGCACCCCCCCCCCTCCATGTCCCAGCCTGCATCCCCCCATCCCAGCCTGCACAACCTCCCCCATGTCCAAGCCTGCATCCCCCCCATATCCCAGCCTGCCAAACCCCTCTATGTCCCAGCCTGCACAACTTCTGTATGTCCCAGCCTGCACAACCCCCCCTGTCCCAGCCTGCACCCCTCCCATGTCCCAGCCTGCATCACCCATATCCCAGCCTGCACAACCCTGACATGTTCCAGCCTGCACAACCCCCCCATATTCCAGCCTGCACAACCCCCCCATGTCCCAGCCTGCACCCCCCCCCATGTCCCAGCCTGCACACCCCCCCATGTCCCAGCCTGCACAACCACCCCCTCCATGTGCCAGCCTGCATCCCTCCTATCCCAGCCCGCACAACCCCTCTATGTCCCAGCCTGCACGACCCCCCTCCCCTGTCCCAGCCTGCCAAACCCCTCTATGTCCCAGCCTGCACAACCCCTCCATATCCCAGTTTGCACAACCCTGACATGTACCAGCCTGCACAACTCCCCCCATGTCCCAGCGTGCATCCCCCATATCCCAGCCTGCACAACCCCTCTATGTCCCAACCTGCACAACCCCTCTATGTCCCAGCCTGCACAACCCCCCCCCCCATGTCCCAGCCTGCACGCCCCCATGTCCCAGCCTGCATCCCCCATATCCCAGCCTGCACATCCCTGACATGTTCCAGTCTGCACCCCCCCCCATATTCCAGCCTGCACAACCCCCCCATGTCCCAGCCTGCACACCCCCATGTCCCAGCCTGCACAACCCCCCCATGTCCTAGCCTGCACCCCCAATATCCAAGCCTGCACAATCCCTCTATGTCCCAGCCCCCTATATCCCAGCCTGCCAAACCCCTCTATGTCCCAGCCTGCACAACCCTGACATGTTCCAGCCTGCACAACCCCCTTCATATCCCAGCCTGCATCCCCCCATATCCCAGCCTGCACAACCCCTCTATGTCCCAACTTGCACAACCCCTCCCCCCATGTCCCAGCCTGCATACCCCCCCATATCCCAGCCTGTACAACCCCTCTATGTCCCAGCCTGCACAACCCCCCTTCATGTCCCAGCCTGCATCCCCCCATGTCCCAGCCTGCACAACCCCTCTATGTCCCAGCCTGCACAACCCCCCCATGTCCCAGTTTGCACAACCCTGACATGTACCAGCCTGCACAACTCCCCCCCATATCCCAGCCTGCACAACCCCTCTATGTCCCAACCTGCACAACCCCTCTATGTCCCAGCCTGCACAACCCCCCCCCCCCCCCCATGTCCCAGCCTGCACGCCCCCATGTCCCAGCCTGCATCCCCCATATCCCAGCCTGCACAACCCTGACATGTTCCAGCCTGCACACCCCCCCCCCCATATTCCAGCCTGCACAACCCCCCCCCATGTCCCTGCCTGCACACCCCCCATGTCCCAGCCTGCACACCCCCCATGTCCCAGCCTGCACAAGCCCTCTATGTCCCAGCCTGCACAACCCCCCCATGTCTCAACCTGCACAACCCCCCCCCCCCCCATGTCCTAGCCTGCACCACCCATATCCAAGCCTGCACAACCCCTCTATGTACCAGCCTGCACAACCCCTCCATATCCCAGCTTGCACAACCCTGACATGTTCCAGCCTGTACACCCCCCCCCACATGTCCCAGCCTGCATCCCCCATATCCCAGCCTGCACAACCCCTCTATGTCCCAGCCTGCACAACCCCCCCCCCCATGTCCTAGCCTGCACCCCCATATCCCAGCCTGCCAAACTCCTCTATGTCCCAGCCTGCACAACTTCTCTATGTCCCAGCCTGCACAACACCCCCGTGTCCCAGCCTGCACTCCCCCATGTCCCAGCCTGCATCCCCCATATCCCATCCTGCACAACCCTGACATGTCCCAGCCTGCACCCCCCCTTCATGTCCCAGCCTGCATCCCCCTATCCCAGCCTGCACAACCTCCCCCATGTCCTAGCCTGCATCCCCCCCATATCCCAGCCTGCCAAACCCCTCTATGTCCCAGCCTGCACAGCTTCTCTATGTCCCAGCCTGCACAACCCCCCCTGTCCCAGCCTGCACCCCTCCCATGTCCCAGCCTGCATCACCCATATCCCAGCCTGCACAACCCTGACATGTTCCAGCCTGCACAACCCCCCCCCATATTCCAGCCTGCACAACCCCCCCATGTCCCAGCCTGCACACCCCCCCCCATGTCCCAGCCTGCACACCCCCCCATGTCCCAGCCTGCACAACCACCCCCTCCATGTGCCAGCCTGCACCCCCCATATCCCAGCCTGCTAAACCCCTCTATGTCCCAGCCTGCACAACCCCCCCCCCCCAGATCCCAACATGCACAACCCTGACATGTCCCAGCCTGCACAACCTCCCCCACCTCCATGTTCCAGCCTGCATCCCCCCTATCCCAGCCCGAACAACCCCTCTATGTCCCAGCCTGCACGACCCCCCTCCCCTGTCCCAGCCTGCCAAACCCCTCTATGTCCCAGCCTGCACAACCCCTCCATATCCCAGTTTGCACAACCCTGACATGTACCAGCCTGCACAACTCCCCCCATGTCCCAGTGTGCATCCCCCATATCCCAGCCTGCACAACCCCTCTATGTCCCAACCTGCACAACCCCTCTATGTCCCAGCCTGCACACCCCCCCCCCCCATGTCCCAGCCTGCACGCCCCCATGTCCCAGCCTGCATCCCCCATATCCCAGCCTGCACATCCCTGACATGTTCCAGTCTGCACAACCCCCCCCATATTCCAGCCTGCACAACTCCCCCATGTCCCAGCCTGCACACCCCCATGTCCCAGCCTGCACAACCCCCCCATGTCCTAGCCTGCACCCCCCCATACCCAAGCCTGCACAATCCCTCTATGTCCCAGCCCCCCTATATCCCAGCCTGCCAAACCCCTCTATGTCCCAGCCTGCACAACCCTGACATGTTCCAGCCTGCACAACCCCCCTTCATGTCCCAGCCTGCATCCCCCACATATCCCCACATGCACAACCCTGACATGTCCCAACCTGCACAACCCCCCCCCCCCATATCCCAGCCTGCATCCCCCTCATATCCCAGCCTGCACAACCCTGACATGTCCCAACCTACACAACCCCCCCCCCCATATCCCAGCCTGCATCCCCCCATGTCCCAACCTGCACAACCCCACCCCCATATCCCAGCCTGCATCCCCCTCATATCCCAGCCTGCACAACCCTGACATGTCCCAACCTGCACAACCCCCCCTCCATGTCCCAGCCTGCATCCCCCCTATCCCAGCCCGCACAACCCCTCTATGTCCCAGCCTGCACGACCCCCCTCCCCTGTCCCAGCCTGCCAAACCCCTCTATGTCCCAGCCTGCACAACCCCTCCATATCCCAGTTTGCACAACCCTGACATGTACCAGCCTGCACAACTCCCCCCATGTCCCAGCGTGCATCCCCCATATCCCAGCCTGCACAACCCCTCTATGTCCCAACCTGCACAACCCCTCTATGTCCCAGCCTGCACAACCCCCCCCCCCCATGTCCCAGCCTGCACGCCCCCATGTCCCAGCCTGCATCCCCCATATCCCAGCCTGCACATCCCTGACATGTTCCAGTCTGCACAATCCCCCCATATTCCAGCCTGCACAACCCCCCCATGTCCCAGCCTGCACACCCCCCTTATGTCCCAGCCTGCACAACCCCTCTATGTCCCAGCCTACACAACCCCCACATGTCCCAGCCTGCACAACCCCCCATCCCATGTCCTAGCCTGCACCCCCCTATATTCAAGCCTGCACAACCTCTCTATGTCCCAGCCAGCACCCCCCCTTATGTCCCAGCCTCCACAATCCCTCTATGACCCAGCCCCCTCTATATCCCAGCCTGCCAAACCCCTATGTCCCAGCCTGCACCCCCCACCCCCCCCAGATCCCAGCATGCACAACCCTGACATGTCCCAGCCTGCACAACCCTGACATGTCCCAGCCTGCCAAACCCCTCTATGTCCCAGCCTGCACAACCCACCCCCCATATCCCAACCTGCACAACCCTGACATCTTCCAGCCTGCACAACCTCCCCTCCATGTCCCAGCCTGCATCCCCCCATATCCCAGCCTGCACAACCCCTCTATGTCCCAACCTGCACAACCCCTCTATGTCCCAACCTGCTCAACCCCCCCCCCCCCATGTCCCAGCCTGCATACCCCCCCATATCCCAACCTGTACAACCCCTTTATGTCCCAGTCTGCACAACCCCCCCCTTCCATGTCCTAGCCTGCATCCCCCCCCATATCCCAGCCTGCACAACCCTGACATGTTCCAGCCTGCACAACCCCCCCCCCATATTCCAGCCTGCACAACCCCCCCATGTCCCAGCCTGCACACCCCCCATGTCCCAGCCTGCACAACCCCTCTATGTCCCAGCCTGCACAACCCCCCCATGTCCCAGCCTGCACAACCACCCCCTCCATGTGCCAGCCTGCACCCCCCATATCCCAGCCTGCCAAACCCCTCTATGTCCCAGCCTGCACAATCCCTCTATGTCCCAGCCCCCTATATCCCAGCCTGCCAACCCCCCCCCCCCCCAGATCCCAGCATGCACAACCCTGACATGTCCCAGCCTGCACAACCTCCCCCACCTCCATGTTCCAGCCTGCATCCCCCCTATCCCAGCCCGCACAACCCCTCTATGTCCCAGCCTGCACGACCCCCCTCCCCTGTCCCAGCCTGCCAAACCCCTCTATGTCCCAGCCTGCACAACCCCTCCACATCCTAGTTTGCACAACCCTGACATGTACAAGCCTGCACAACCCCCCCATGTCCCAGCCTGCACAATCCCTCTATGTCCCAGCCCCCCTATATTCCAGCCTGCCAAACCCCTCTATGTCCCAACCTGCACAACCCCCCCCTCAGATCCCAACATGCACAACCCTGACATGTCCCAGCCTGCACAACCTCCCCCACCTCCATGTTTCAGCCTACATCCCCCCTATCCCAGCCCGCACAACCCCTCTATGTCCCAGCCTGCACGACCCCCCTCCCCTGTCCCAGCCTGCCAAACCCCTCTATGTCCCAGCCTGCACAACCCCTCCATATCCTAGTTTGCACAACCCTGACATGTACCAGCCTGCACAACTCCCCCCCATGTCCCAGCGTGCATCCCCCATATCCCAGCCTGCACAAACCCTCTATGTCCCAACCTGCACAACCCCTCTATGTCCCAGCCTGCACAACCCCCCCCCCATGTCCCAGCCTGCACGCCCCCATGTCCCAGCCTGCATCCCCCATATCCCAGCCTGCACATCCCTGACATGTTCCAGCCTGCACAACCCCCCCCCATATTCCAGCCTGCACACCCCCCCCCCCCATGTTCCAGCCTGCACACCCCCCTTATGTCCCAGCCTGCACAACCCCTCTATGTCCCAGCCTACACAACCCCCACATGTCCCAGCCTGCACAACCCCCCATCCCATGTCCTAGCCTGCACCCCCCTATATTCAAGCCTGCACAACCTCTCTATGTCCCAGCCAGCACCCCCCCTTATGTCCCAGCCTCCACGATCCCTCTATGACCCAGCCCCCTCTATATCCCAGCCTGCCAAACCCCTATGTCCCAGCCTGCACCCCCCCAGATAACAGCATGCACAACCCTGACATGTCCCAGCCTGCACAACCCTGACATGTCCCAGCCTGCACAACCACCCCCCCCATATCTCAGCCTGCATACCCCCCCATATCTCAGCCTGCATACCCCCCATATCCCAGCCTGTACAACCCCTCTATGTCCCAGCCTGCACAACCCTGACATGTTCCAGCCTGCACAACCCTTTCATGTTCCAGCCTGCACCCCCCCTCCATATCCCAGCCTGCACAACCCTGACATGTTCCAGCCTGCACAACCCTGACATGTCCCAGCCTGCACAACCCTGACATGTCCCAGCCTGCACAACCACCCCCCCCCCCCCCATGTCTCAGCCTGCATACCCCAATATCCCAGCTTGCACAACCCCTCTTTGTCCCAGCCTGCACACCCCCCCCCCCATGTCCTAGCCTGCACCCCCCCATATCCCAGCATGTCCCAGCCTGCACAACTTCTCTATGTCCCAGCCTGCACAACCCCCCCCCATGTCCCAGCCTGTATCCCCCCCATATCCCAGCCTGCACAACTCTGAAATGTCCCAGCCTGCACAACCCCCCCCCCCATATCCCAGTATCCCAGCCTGCCAAACTCCTCTATGTCCCAGCCTGCACACCCCCCCCCCCCCATATCCCAGCCTGCACAACCCCTCTATGTCCCAGCCTGCACAACCCTGACATGTTCCAGGCCACACAACCCCCCATGTCCCAGCCTGCATCCCCCATATCCCAGCCTGCACAACTCCTCTATGTCCCAGCCAGCACAACCCCTCTATGTCCCAGCCTGCACAACTACACTATGTCCCTGCTTGCACAACCCCCCCCCCCGCCATATCCCAGCCTGCACCCCCCATTTCCCAGCCTGCATCCCCCATATCCCGGCCAGCATAGCCCTGACATGTTCCTCCAGCCTGCACAACCCCCCCCCCATGTCCCAGCCTGCATCCCCTCCCCATAGTCCAGGCTTCACAACCCCCCATGTCCCAGCCTGCATCCCCCATATCCCAGCCTGCACAACTCCTCTATGTCTCAGCCAGCAGTGAAGGAATGGGAAGTGCTCTGTGCTGAACAGCTTCCTGTTCATTCACAAACTGAAGCTCAGTAAACATAGTTTAGTAGTCAGGGGGGAGACAGGGGGTACCAGAAAGCAGGGGGAATCGGCACTGCACAGGGTGATTAGGGTGTGCCCAGGTCTATGCCCCCTTCATAGGTGTGCGCAGCGTATTGCATTAGCATACTTGCCAACTGTCCCGGATATCCCGGGACTTTCCCAGGACTTAGACGCCATTCCTGAATTTGTGGCATGCCGGTAAATGTCCAGAGAAATCCGGTTCTTCACGATTTCGCTGCCGCCGCTAGAGGTCCACGGCCGGCGCAGACATTTTCTCCGCCGGCCGCCATTTTACTGAAGTTTAGGAAGACGGCTGGGGGGGACTAGATGGAGCTCCTGTGTCGCCGCCACCCTCCCGCCTCGCCCCGCTCCGCCTCGCCCCGCCTCGCCCCGCCTACCCCCCGCCCCACTCTGCCTCGCCCCGCCTACCCCCCGCCCCGCTGCCAGTCTGATATAGAAAGGGGCGGGGGTTCTAGCCATGCGGAGGACACCTCTGAGGTGGGGGGGGTGCACCGCTGTGGGACTCCTGAAGTGAGGGGGGCTCCACTGGGGACACCTAATGTGAGCGGGGGCTCCACTGGGGACACCTAATGTGAGGCGGGGCTCCACTGGGGACACCTAATGTGAGGGGGGGCTCCACTGGGGACACCTGATGTGAGAGGGGGCTCCACTGGGGACACCTGATGTGAGGGGGGGCTCCACCGGGGACACCTGATGTGAGGGGGGGCTCCACTGGGGACACCTGATGCAAGGGGGGCTCCACTGTGGACACCTGATGTGAGGGGGGGGTCCGCCGGGGACACCTGATGTGAGGGGGGCTCCACTGGGGACACCTAATGTGAGGGGGGCTCCACTGGGGACACCTAATGTGAGGGGGGGCTCCACTGGGGACACCTAATGTGAGGGGGGCTCCACTGGGGACACCTGATGTGAGGGGGGGCTCCACCGGGGACACCTGATGTGAGGGGGGCTCCACCAGGGACACCTGATGTGAGGGGGGGCTCCACCGAGGACACCTGATGTGAGGGGGGCTCCACCGGGGACACCTGATGTGAGGGGGAGCTCCGCTGGGGACACCTGATGTGAGGGGGGCTCCGCTGGGGACACCTAATGTGAGGGGGGCTCTGCCGGGGACACCTGATGTGAGGGGGAGCTCCGCCGGGGACACCTGATGTGAGGGGGGCTCCGCCGGGGACACCTGATATGAGGGGGAGCTCCGCTGGGGACACCTGGTGAGAGGGGGGCTCAACTGGGGACACCTGATGTGAGGGGGGGCTCCGCCAGGGACACCTGATGTGAGGGGGGGCCCACGTAGCGAAGCGCGCCGCACTTGGATAATTTTCTTAAGCCATGCCTACAAACAAATGCCCCGCCCCCTAATTATTGTATGGCTCCGCCTACAGCCACAAACGTGTCCCACTTTTTTTTTACAATGTTGGCAACTATGCATTAGGGTGTGCACCCCAAAGCTCAAACCCACATGCCTTTCTCTGCAGCCTCAGTTGCACTGGACAGTGAATGAATGGGAAGTGCTCTGTGCTGAGCAGCTTCCTGTTCATTCGCAAACTGAACACAGTTAACTATGCTTCAGTTATAAATGAACACTGTGTTAATTTAGAAAAGGAAGGGTCAAGTAAATAACATATTGACAAGCCTTTTCCCCTGCTCTCCATCCTGAAACATCCCCCGCAGCAGCCAAGCCAACTGGAGGGAAGCCAGCAGCACTGTGGGGGGCAGGCATGGCAGTAGGGGGAATCGGCACCACAGAGAGGGATTAGGGCGTGCCCAGGCAAACCCCTCACACCCCCTGTGCACATCTATGCCCCCCTTCATGACCAAGCCATTTTTTGTGATAGGGCACTGTGTTACTTTAACTAGTAATTGCGTGGTCATGTGACATTTACCTAAATAACATTTTTGTCCTTTTTTTACCACAAACAAAGCTTACTTTTGGTGGTATTTGATCATCTCTGCTGTTTTTATTTTTTGCACTAGAAACAAAAAAAGACCGACCATTCAAAAAAAAAAAAAAAAAGAACTATATCTTTTACTTTCTGCTATAAAACACATCCAGGCCAATATGTATTCTGCTACATATTTTTGATAGAAAAATCCCAATAAGCTTATATTGATTGGTTTGCACAAAAGTTATAGCGTCTACAAACTATGGGATATTTTTTATTTATTATTTATTTTTACTAATAATGGCAGCGATCAGCGACTTATAGCGGGACTAAGATATTGTGGCAGACAAATCAGACACCTAACTGACACATTTGACACTTTTTGGGGACCAGTGAGACTAATACAGTGATCAGTGTTAAAAAAATATGCACTGTCATTGTACTAATGACACTGGCAGGGAAGGGGTTAACATCAGGGGTTAAAGGGTTAAATGTGTGCCTAAGTTGTGCTTACTCAGTTGTGCAAGCAAAGATCCGTGTTCCTGCTTAGCTGAAACACAGGATTAGTACCTTCCCCTCTGACAGAACGACAATCTGCCTTGTTTACATAGGCAGATTGTCGTTCTGCCTCTGTGATATGTAATCGTCGGGTGTTGGCGAACATCGAGTCTGTGGTACCCACCACTGGGCTCCAGCTGTGCATAATCACTGTGGTAGCAGGTCACCGGCAGCGCGCACGCCCCAGACCCTGCAGTGTAGTTGATCTACCGATAAACTTCTGTACAACCATCCTGTTAGATTTTTTGCTGCTGGATCAGCGCCACCAGCTATCAGAAAATCAGTGTCTTCTCTCCATAGGCATGTGCACAGGGTGATTTACCCGTTGATTGCTGGCAGGTGACAGGTAGATTGCTATGCTTCCTGACAACCCCATCTACCAATAACTCTGTTTATTATGCTTCAGTTTGTGAATGAACAGGAAGCTGCTCAACACAGAGCACTTCCCATTTATTCTCAAGTGCAGCTGAGGCTGCAGAGAAAGGGACTAGGGAATCTCTGTCCGCCGTCCCTTTCTCTGTGTCAAACGTGAGACATTATTGGTCTTTAGACCCAGCTCCCCACCCAAGGGGGCAACGAAAAATTGTAAAAAAAAAATAAAAATATTGTAAACAACAAAAAATAAATTTGTAAAAGTAATTTAAATAAAAAACTACTAACACCACCCACTGCCCTACTGATACCAATGTCTGCCTACTGACTAGAGATTGGCCAAACACCCCCCCCCCCCCCCCCCCCGGTTTGCGCCAGAACTCTCCAGGCATCGCAAAAGTTTGGACTCAAATAAAGTCTATGGGACCCAAACTTGAAAAATCAAAAGACCCCATTTTCAAGGCTTTTATGCAAGTTATTGGACATAAAAAGTGTATAAAGGCTTGAGTACTGCCACTGCAAATATTTTTTTTTTAAGTTAATTTTTACAGGAGCAGTGATTTTAATGGTGCTTAAAGTGAAACAATAAAACATTAAAAAATTCTTTAAATATAGTGCCTTCTTAGTCTGCCTGTAAAGTGGTGCATCTGTACCGTGTATAGAACCTGCTGCAGCAAAACTGACATTTAAAAAGAAATGACATTTAAATTGATTTTTGATGCAAGCTTTATTTATTCAGTAAACAATGGCTTGGAGCCATAAAATAGTGCACTCAGAACAAGATTAGAGGTTTTTGGGTCTTTGGCAGACTTTGGATGAAAATAACAAAGCTTGCACCACAGTGAGCAAGCCTTATGTGAAGAAGCAAAATTATAGTACACTCAGGCCAAGATTAACAATTTTTTTTTATAAAGTCTGGTGTCTCTTTCGCAGACTTTGAATAGAAGTAACAGGTGTAGATAAATTGGGCTTTGGGTTTTGGTGGTGCCTTCACCCCGTAACCTTCTAGAGGCAGCATAAGCTGCTCTGGCAGCTGCGGTGGACTGCGCACTGGTGTCAGCTTGGGTCATAGAGGATGAGTATGGTTTAGTAAGCCAGTCCACCACCTCCTCTGCATGCTGTGGCTGTATAGAATGAGCAACATCACTAAACAGAGACTAATGTGCCCTTCCTGAGGATGTTCACCTTTGCCTGTAGACACAGATGCTGCTGGCCCCCTCATATTTGAATGGGAATGTCTGCTTCTCCTTGTTGACCTCCCGGACATCATGGGGGGCTTATTACCCAAATTGAATATGTAGCTGTGGCCCGACCCCTAGAGGCCTAATGGTGACCTCCAGAGTCATGGAGAGCTGACATCCATCTTCACATTGTGGGTTACTAGGCATAGTGGGTGTGGTGTAGATAGAGTAAGTTGGGCGCCAGACACTTTCAGAATGCAAAATGAGATTTATTGTCTCTTAACAGAACTGGGGAGAGAGGGTTAGGGCCTGAACACCCTTAGGCAGATGTAAAATACTTGGCAGACTCCGAGACAAGAATAGGAATAGAAGAACAGCTATACAGTTCAAGGGCCTTTAAGCTGAATTGCAGCAAACTGTATCTGTAGACCGCTGTCTCCTGTAGCAACTGATTTGGTAACTTCAACTTCAATACAGATCACAACTCGTAGTATCCCGTTGAAGATCCTCTCACTGAGCTCCCCAGTCTCTCACTAGACTCTTCAGATCCCAGTCACCACTGGATCCCTTGAGCTCCTTCACAACTATCCCGTTGTGGCTTCCAAGTCTCATTCACACTGTCCCACTGGGTCCCTGACTTGGCTCTTCAGCTAACCTGCTGAATCCTCTGCAAGCGTCATCCACACTGTTCCGCTGGGTCCCTAGCTTTACTCTGCTGAAGCTTTCCCAACTTCTTTAGTCTCCACAGAAACTGGCCTCTGATAACAGTCGAGATTGTCCCTTGCTGACAACTGTGTCCCCTTTACCTCTGACTCTGGTTCACGATTGCCTCTGGCGACAGGAGTGGTCGTCTCTGACGGCAACTGCTTTCCTTCACCAGTGGCAACTACTTGGTTCTCCAGCAGGCAGAACCCCCTGGCACTTGGTTGGGCTCCAAGCATGAAGCCCCAATCCTGCACTGCTTGCTTCCAACCTGGATAGGCCTCAGACCGCCTAGCAGCCAGGTACTCCTGGATAGGCCTCAGGCTTCTGGCCTAGCAACCGGGAACTTTTCAACACACGTCTACCCAGACAGCCATCTGTCTGGGTAGATCACGTGGCCCCTCCTGAATAAATAGGCTCTCCCAGCAGGCCAAGGGCAAATAAACCCCTGCCAATTGGCTGTGACAACCCATCCACTCCTCCATTTACTAAGCCCTTGTCAATCTAATGCCACATATAACAATGTCACCTAGAGACAGAAGAGAGAGGTGCATCAAACCCAGATTTAGGAAAAGGTGAGTGGATCTCTCTAACAATCAGCCGGGCTGGTTCCCGCCAAGCAAACTAAATTTGTTAGTAACCCTGCCTAACACCATGGTGCTACAAATAGAAACTGTGAACTGTGTGATTGGATGCACTTTATTGAATAAAAAGTGGTGTTTGGTGCATTTTAAAATGAGGACTGACGCTGACAGAAATGTAAAAACTATAAAGAAAATAAAAAAGGGGAAACACCAGCGTCACTGTCAGAAAAACTGCAGCTGACAATTTTGAAAAAAGGAGGCAGGCAGGGGACAAAAAGAAAAAACACACAACCACCAAAAAAAGGGGGGTATACAGCACTGTATACCGCAATAAATGTTATGTAATGCTGTGTTAAACACTGCACTACACTAACACACTACACTGATACACTATTCTCACACACTATACTAACACTACACTAGCACTCTACACGCAGAATCACAATAAGTGAACACATTAACTCGCTAGTAGCAAACTGAGCCCTGCTCTATCTATCTCCAACAACACACTGCAAAAGCTTCCTGTGGAAAGGAACCTTTTATAGTGTGGGGTGGGACTATGAGCACTGAGCTGTGGTTGCACAATCAGGGCTCTGACAGTGCACTGTGCCCTAATTGGCAAAGCCTTGCACCTGACCAGTGATTAGGTGCAAGGCTTCATCCAATTAGGGCCCTAGAATGCACTGTGCAGTGCGCTGTGCATTGTGGGGCGCTTGGCGGGCAAACAGCTCTCCGAGCAGCCCGCAAATTTGGGTGTTCGTCGAACGGGAGAACAGGTGATGTTCGGGCTGAACTTTTCCTCGGCCTGAATCATTCGCCCAACACTACTACTGACTGACTCCATCTACTACCCCAATGACACAAACCTCTGCCCTACTGATACATCCACTGTTCTACTGACATAGTCCATGTTTTAATACATTTAAAAATATTGTTTACATTTATTTATAAGAGTGTATGTATATATATATATGTAGCGCTGGTAGATTTGCAATCTACCGCATGTTAGGTAAATTTAGTAACTTGTCCGTTAGGAAGGTTAAGTTTGCCTCTGTTCCAGCTTGGTTGACGTTGTGTGTGTTTCCGTGCTGACCGGTGGGTGTCGCTGTTATCACTGGTTAGTGTTGGAAAGGCAACGTGTTGAAGCGTATGGATGCTCTTCTGTCCCGGAGACAACTCGGTGGAGGTGGTTCTCCGAGTTGCATTCTGGGTGAGGGTATTTATGGGACAGACGCCATATTTTGGGGTTCGTTTTACAGCCACCTGCTGGCCCTTCTGGCCGACAGGTATGCATTAAGGAGCTACCTCGTGGTCCTCCGTTCCGGAGGCCCACGATACTGCGGCGCAGGGGTGGGTCCAGAGGCTGGTCTGGGGCCTACCACCGCGGCCGAGGAATGGTCCTGAGCTGTCGGTCCTGTGTGACGAAGCTGGACAACCAAGGAGATCCCAGGGGAGGACCCATCATGGAAGGATCACACAGCGTGCTGGTCTGGAGAGGGGCCTGGTGACTGGGTTGGAGGACGCATCCGAAAGTAACTATACAGCACAGTGTTGCCGGGTTGGCTTAAAGGTTCAGGCACTGTGACTGACATTCATTACAGAAAATCTGATACATCCTGTGGCAGAGGATCGTACGGGTTTTGTTCCCAAGCAAGTCTGTGGCAGAGACTTTGATTAGTGCTGCGTACTGGTTGCTAGGTTGGTGAGAGAGGCCTATCCAGGTGAGCAAGGAGTGTGTCCCACGAGGGGAGCGCATTCCATACAATATCTGAATTCTACCAGGACATTTGTCAAAAGAACCCTACAAGAAGATGTTTAAGTTTCTTCTGCAGTTTCCTTTCCGCCTCTTTCCTGCTATTTCCTAAGTCAAGTGTTTAATAAAGCATTGAAAACGTACTCCAGTGTTGGTGCGTGTGTCGTCCAGAGATAAACTCAACGGAACCCTAGACCCGGTGCCGGTGAAACAGAGGAAAGCAGAGTGAAGGTCTAAGAAAAAGGAGGGTGGGACTTTAAATGAATAGCGTGAATGCTCAGAAACAAAAATCGATGAACAACTGGGAAAATTTTATTCAATTCATAAAAATAACATGCACAAAATATATATATCAATCATAAATGGAAAGAAATATTGGCAATAATAGCAGCAATTATACATGATTATATGAATACAAAAATTCTCCATGGTACACCAATTAGATATTGTTATACAACCATATATTAAAGAGTAAAACATCCAAAGCCTCCATAGGTTCCAAATAAAAATGAAAAATGCATGATGCTGGTAAAAAACGCGACAATGGTAGCTCTACGCGTTTCGTGGCTGTTGTGCCACTCGTCAGGAGCAAGCGCGTATCTTATCTAGGATAGAAAATATAAAAAATTGGTCTGGTAAATATATACATGAAACAAAGGTGGGGTGATAAAAAGCCCCACACAAAGTACATGCTTACGCATTCTGGTTTGTAGGGTGGTGGCAGGAAGCCGTATACCGCCCGACCATCGGAGACGCCACCCCCCGGGAGCTGAGGTGGATGGATCGACGGGGGCAGCCCACAGGGCGCCATCCAGGGCAGGCATGAACCCCCGAGGCAAAACCTGAAGTGAAAGGTGAAGGTTAGAAGAGAAACTGCAAAACTGCCAAGAAATGAAGAGCGGTTGGAAAGTGAAAATGCCGAGGCAGAGTGAAGGTAACAGACCCGCTTTAAACCAGCAGCTCCACCGAGAGTTAGTGCTACATATATATATAGATATATCTAGATAGATAGATAGATAGATAGATAGATAGATAGATAGATAGATAGATAGATAGATAGATAGATAGATAGATAGATAGATAGATAGATAGATAGATAGATAGATAGATAGATAGATAGATAGATAGATAGATAGATAGATAGATAGATAGATAGATAGATCGATCGATCTATCTATCTATCTATATACAGTATCTCACAGACGTGAGTACACCCCTCACCTTTTTGTAAATATATTATTATTATAAATATATTATTATTTATTTATTTATATCTTTTCATGTGACAACACTGAAGAAATTAAACTTTGCTACAATGTAAAGTAGTGAGAGTACAGTTTAAATAACAGTGTAAATTTGCTGTCCACTCAAAATAACTCAACACACAGTCGTGAATGTCTAAACTGCTGGCAACAAAAATGAGTACACCTCTAAGTGAAAATGTCCAAAATGGGCCCAAAGTGTCAATATTTTGTGTGGCCACCATTATTTTCCAGCACTGCCTTAACCCTCTTGGGCATGGAGTTTACCAGAGCTTCACAGGACTGGAGTCCTCTTCCACTCCTCCATGAAGACATCACGGAGCTGGTGAGTGTTAGAGACCTTGCACTCCTCCACCTTCCGTTTGAGGATTCCCCAAAGATGCTCAATAGGGTTTGGGTCTGGAGACATGCCTGGCCAGTCCATCACCTTTACCCTCAGCTTCTTTAGCAAGGCAGTGGTCATCTTGGAGCTGTGTTTGGGGTCGTTATCATGTTGGAATACTGCCCTGCGGCCCAGTCTCTGATGGGAAGGGGATCATGCTCTGCTTTAGTATGTCACAGTACATGTTGCCATTCATGCATCCCTCAATGAACTGTAGCTCCCCAATGCCGGCAGCACTCATGACGCCCCAGACCATGACACTCCCACCACCATGCTTGACTGTAGGCAAGACACACTTGTCTTTGTACTCCTCACCTGGTTGCCGCCACACACACTTGACACCATCTGAACCAAATAAGTTTATCTTGGTCTCATTAGACCACAGGACATGGTTCCAGTAATCCATGTCCTTAGTCTGCTTGTCTTCAGCAAACTGTTTGCGGGCTTTCTTGTGCATCATCTTTAGAAGAGGCTTCCTTCTGGGATGACAGGCATGCAGACCAATTTGATGTAGTGTGCGGCGTATGGTCTGAGCACTGACAGGCTGACCCCCCAACCCTTCAACCTCTGCAGCAATGCTGGCAGCACTCATACATCTATTTCCCAAAGACAACCTCTGCACATGCACTCAACTTCTTTGGTCGACTATGGTGAGGCCTGTTCTGGGTGGATCCTGTTCTGTTAAACTGCTGTATGGTCTTGGCCACAGTGCTGAAGCTCAGTTTCAGGGTCTTGGCAATCTTCTTATAGCCTAGGACATCTTTATGTAGAGCAACAATTCTTTTTTTCAGATCCTCAGAGAGTTCTTTGCCATGAGGTGCCATGTTGAACTTCCAGTGACCAGTATGAGTGAGTGGGAGCGATAACACCAAATTTAACACACCTGCTCCCCATTCACACCTGAGACCTTGTAACAGTAACGAGTCACATGACACCAGGGAGGGAAAATGGCTAATTGGGCCCTATTTGGACATTTTCACTTAGGGGTGTACTCACTTTTGTTGCCAGCAGTTTAGACATTAATGGCTGTGTGTTGAGATATTTTGAGGGGGACAGTAAATTTACACTGTTATACAAGCTGTACACTCACTACTTTGCATTGTAGCAAAGTGTCATTTCTTCAGTGTTGTCACATGAAAAGATACAATGAAATATTTACAAACATGTGAGGGGTGTACTCAGTTTTGCGAGATATTGTATATAGATATATATCTATATATATATCTATATATATCTATACACACATGCACACGTGTGTGTGTTTGAGCTTTGGGATGCACCCCATGATGCAATAGGCTGCGCACACTTATGATTCCCTCACTGCTTCAGGATGAAATATCTCAGCGGGGAGGATTCCCCCATCCACACTGAGTATGTAAATGGGAGAACTGAATCTTTTTTTTTTTTTTTTTAACACTTCAAGTTCATTTTTGCAATGCAGTGGTAAGCTGTAGTTCTAGATACTATGAATGAATATGGTAAGAATAATCCTGCAGGCTCCTATATTAAACATTGGACTTGTTTCTACAAATCTACACTGCATAACACAGCGCTCTGCAGTAATATAAATAATATAACAATCAAAAATCAGGTTTCATTTCCAGCACAATGGTCAATGTGTCGCCTCACTAAACATTGTTCTAATTTCTGCTCCACAATCAGTCAGTTGTAAACATCTGCAAGAAAAGTACACTGCTTAACATTGCGCTCCGCATTTATATAAAGAAAAAAGCAACCGATAATAGTATTTCATTCACAGCACAATATACAGTATATATTTTTTTATTGCTACACTAAACAATGTTCTAATTTCTGCTCCAGAGTGGTAAACATTCCCCAAATTTTTACCCTGACACTCAAGTAATTAAATCAACCATCTGCACTGTTTATTTCCAGCACAGCGGCCATTTTTGTCTTCTTTACCAGCATTCTCACATAGCACCAGATCACTGTGGAGCCCAAATCCAGTTGTGGCAAGATAGCTCTCAGTAAGCTACTCTGTCTTGTAGATATACCAATTGCCGCCTTGTTCTGATGATCAACTGATGATGTTGTGCAGTTACCAAGGAATTCTCCTCAGCTTGAGAAAATAGTACAGACCTCCACCTGCCTCCTCCAAATCCCTCTCTCTAAGACAGGCCATACATGGGTGGAATTTCAAAGGAACTTTCTTTCGAAAATCTTATTTAAGAATTTTCGTTCGAATTTCGCACCATTAGTGGGCTGCAGCAACAGCTGATTTTCGTGCGGCCATCGAATTTGAGTAATCGGGCATGTTGGAAATTTTTTGAAAAACAAACGATTTTCTAATCAATGATGGGATAAAATCGAAAAAAAAATGTGCATGTGCAAGAAAACAGAAAAAAGTATACTCACCTTTCCGTAATTTTCCTTTCCTGTCGCATCTTCATGGCAGCATACACTTTGGGTTGTGACTCCGCCCCCACAACCTGATAAGACCACATAGCTATAAATTGATGAGAAGGCACCCGCCCCAGTATTCTCTGTATATATATATATCACCTCAGAAGGGTGGGCGATTGTATGCTGCCATGAAGATGCGACAGGAAAGGAAAATTACGGAAAGGTGAGTATACAATTTTCCGTTTTCCTGTCGCATCATGGCAGCATACACTTTGGGGAGTAACTCGCCAGACTGGGTGGGAATGCAAAGTAGGTTTATTGACAAGGAATAGAAGAGTTGGCCTGTATAATGGCCTTCCCGAAATCTACTACTGATAGGCATGCAGAATCCACTTTATAATGGGATATAAAGGTGTTTCTGGAAGACCAGGTGGCCGCTCTACAAATGGTTTCCGCTGAGACTCTACAGTAGGCTGCCCATGAAGTAGCCACTGCCCTGGTAGAGTGCGCCCTTAAGCCCTCCGGAATCTGTAAGGTGCTCAGGGAGTAGGCCTTCTTGATAGTTTTTACCAACCATGAGGCGATGGTACGGGCTGATGCCGCTTGGCCTTTTTTTAAACTCGTGTGGGATGATTAGGAGGTTTTCCGATTTTCTGAATGGCTTGGTTGCTGACAGATATTGCAAAATCTTGCCCTTGACATCCAGTGGATGAGGAGTGCCCTGATCCGTGACAAGGGCCGGAAGATTGATCTCCTGGTTAAAGTGGAATGAAGAGGAGACTTTCGGGATAAACCGATCCGAAGGCTTCAAGACTAGCCTGTCCGGGTAGATGATCAGGTACGGCTCTTTGGCTAGCAGGGCTTGCATCTCTGAGACTCTCTTTGCTGATGTTATAGCAATTAGAAATGAGACCTTTAGCGTCAGATCCCAAAGTTAGAGGTTTTCGAGTGGGAAAAAAGGCTCTTTGGATAAGACTTCCAAGACAGTTGAGAGATCCCAGGCTGGAAATGAAGGCTTCCTAGGGGGCCTTAGTTTTAGACAGGCTGTTTTTGGAATTGAACAAGTGGATAAGGGGCCCACTTGACTCCTGTCAAGGCAGAGATGGCTGATACTTGCACCTTCAGGGTGCTGGACCCAAGACCTTACTCCAGGCCTGACTGGAGGAACTCGAGAACTTGTGACACTGAAGGAGAAGAAGAGTCCCAACCTTGCTCATGGGCAAAGGAAACAGATCCTTCTGTAGGTGTTATTCGTGGTAGACTTCCTAACCTGGAGTAGAGTATCCTCTACTTTCTGAGAGCAGCCTTGGTCTAGGAATCTAGACCTCTCAGCCTCCAGGCTGTTAGACGTAACTTCTCCGGGTTGGGGTGAAGCAGCTGACCCTGAGCCAGTAAGTCTGCTGATACCGGAAGGGGGAGTGGGTCTGCTGTGTTCAACTGTAGGAGGGTAGTGAACCAAGGCCTCCGCGGCCAAAAGGGAATCACAGCCACCACTAGAGCTGCAGAGCACTTGAGCCTCAGAAGGAACTTGGCTATGAGAGGAGTTGGTGGAAAAATGTAGCCTAGACGGAAGTTCCAGGGGTGTTGGAGACAATCCGTTCCCTCCGCTGAAGGAAAGGGAATCCTGGACAAAAACCTCTGGCACTTCGCGTTTGCTGGTGTTGCTGTGAGGTCTATGTCCGGAGGACCCCAGGTCTGGGATATGAGGGTGAATGCTTGGGGGCTCAGAGACCACTCGTTGTTGGAAATAAAGGTTCTGATGAGTGAATCCGCCAGGAGATTCTGAACGCCTGGAATGTAAGCCGCCCTCAGATCCAGAAGGTTCAGTTGAGCCCATTGCATCACTGGGCGGACCTCCTGCATTATATAGATGCTCCTGGTGCCCCCCTGCCTGTTGATGTAGGCTACTGCCACTTTGTTGTCCATCTTTAGGAGAACTTGTTTCCCTCTCAGAAAGGTGCTGAAGGCCAAGAGGGCCTGAAAGGCTGCCTTCATCTCCAGTACATTCGAGACAGAGTCCTGAGTTCTGAAATGCCAGCGGCCCTGAGCCGCGTAATGTAGATAGTGCGCCCCCAACCTTCCAGGCTGGCATCTGAAGTCACTACCTGCTGATGGGGGGTGACTATCTGTTTGGATCTCCTGAGGTTGCAAGGACGCGTCCACCACTGCAGTGATAGACTGGCCTCCTCCGAGATGTAAATCGGTTGGGACATGGACAAACCGTCCCACTGGTGCAGGAAAGAGGTTTGAAGGGGTCTCGAATTCCATTGCGCCCACCGGACCATTGGGACGGTTGCCGACAGAGAGCCTAGAAGACTGAAGCATGCTCTGGCTGGTAAGGATGGTGCCAAGATTGATTTTCTTACTCTCTAAATTAATGGCGGTATTTTCTCCAGTGGCAGCTCCACTGTATTTGCTCGGGTATCCAGTTCGGCCCCTAGAAAGACCATCCTTTGGGTGGGCTGGATGTTGCTCTTTCCCCAATTTATTATCCATCCCAAACTCTTTAGTGTGGAAACTAGGATTTCCCGGTGTTGCCCGAGGGATTCCTAGCTGTTTGAGAGGAGGAGGATGTTGTCCAGGTAGTGGTGGACCCTTAGACCTTTTTCTCTCAAGGAGGGTGTCACCGCTAAAAAGACCTTCGTGAATGTTCTGGGGGCTGTCCAGGTTCCGAAGGGAAGACTCTGAAATTGAAAGTGCCCGTGATCCATTGAGAATCGCAGGAATCTTTGGAATGCAGCATGAATCGGGATATTCAGGTAGGCGTCCTGGAGGTCTATGGAAAGCATCCAGTCTCCCAGATTTATGGCCTGGAGGATAGACTGTAAGCTTTCCATTTTGAATGACTCCACCCGGATGGACCTGTTGAGATGCTTTAGATCTTGAACCGGACGCAGACCCCCCGATTCTTTTTGATGAGGAACAGCGGGGAATAAAATCCCTTGCCCCTCTGTGCTGGCGGAACTTCTACTATCGCCCATTTTCGGAGAAGGTCCTGAACATAATTCATCAGTGACATCCTTTTTTCCTGAGATGGAGGAAGATGGGTTAGACAAAATTGATCCTTTGGGGGTCGACTTTTGAAGGACCACCTGTGGCCAAATCTGATGGTGGCCAGAGTCCAGGGATCCTTTATAATTTCTGCCCAGACCAGCCTGAATCTGGAGAGTCTGGCTCCCACTACTGCTGGCTGGACGGACGCACCTTCAAAAGGACTACTGGTCGCTGGAAGCGGGAGTCTTGGGCTTTTGAAATTTCATGAAGGATGACGGAGGATTTTTCCAGCTCCTTTGGTACTCCTTCCCAGGCCTGTACGCTTTTGCATCCCTATACCTCTCCAGAAGGTTTCGCTTAAAGGGAGGAGGTCTCTGTTGTTTTGGCCTTCTATTCGAAGGGATAAGTCCGGACTTGCCACCAGTCACCTTTGAAATGGCTGAGTCCAACTTCGCCCCAAAAAGGTTCTCCCCGTCAAACATGCGACAACAATTGGACTTGGAGGCGGGGTCCGCCGTCCAGGGCTTCAGCCATAGCGCTCTTCTGGCCATTACCGAGGCCAACATAGACTTAGATGCAGACCTGATTGTATTGACAGAGGCCTCTGCCACAAAGTCGCCCACTAGGCTTAGTTCTTGCAAGGCTTTTACTATTTTCACCTGGTCTGCACCCTCCAATACGAGCTTCTCAGTGTTTGCGGACCAGCTGGAAATGGCTCTACTCACTGATGCGAGCGCTATCGCTGGCCTGCAGGAGCCCCCTGCCGACAGGTAGGCCCTCTTAAGGTCCGTGTAGATTTTCCTATCAAGCACGTCCCTAAATGTTACCGCGTCCTCTATAGGGAGTGTAACATGCCTGGCTAGGCGCATCAAAGATGCGCCCACCACAGGAGGAGAAACCAGGGGGGTTACTTTAGGCTCCTTAAGCGGATACAGTTTGAGAAGTCTATTATTTAGACAGGATTTTTTTTTGGGTCTTTGCCATTCCTCCTTAATTAGGTCGTCCAGCTCATCAATAAATGGGAAAGCTTCTGGATCCTTCTTAAGGTGGGGGAAATACTTCCTTTGTTTCTGTTGGACCTCCTGGGGTTTCTCACAGTTTATTGCCTCCTTAACCGACTTGACAAAAGGCTCTATTAGAGAAAAGTCAAAGCCAGCCAATACCTCCAGTCCCTCATTATCAGACAGAGAGTCTTGCTCTCTTGATGTACTGGCCGGAGCGGGGACAGAAAACTGTGGACAGAAAACTGTTTCCGGAATCAAGGCCTGCGGAGCTGAAATTCCAGCGGATTCTCCGGTATCCGAGACTCTTTCTTTAGTGGCCTCCTCGAGGCACTTTTGACAGGCCAGTTTATCTGGGAGGGTAACCGCACCGCATATCCAGCAGGCATTCCTGGAGGGATGGGAGAGGCCCGCTGGAGACTGGGGTCTGCGCGAAGGGGATCTTCTATGGTGGGAGCAACTGTGTCTTGAGTATGATCTAGACCGGCTCCTTCTGAGACTCCCTCTGTGGCCTGGCCCGAGCGGCTTCTCCTGCGGTATGAGCGGCTCTGTCTGTGTCTGGAGCGACTTCTTCTGTGCGAAGACTCTCTATGTCTTGAAGCAGACGTTCCTGAGGACCTGATAGGGCTGACCAATTTAGGTAGCATTAGTAGTGCTCTCTTTTTCAATCTTCACTACTTACCATGTCTTACCCCCCCTTACCTATTAGGCTGGCGGCGATCTGCTGGGGCAGTGGTCTCCATAGTGAAGGAGTGGTGAAGCCTGCAGATACAGCAAGATTGAAGACATGCAGAAAGAAATTAAGGCAGAAGATAGGTAGTCAGATAGCATAGGTACTTACCTTTGCAGAGCGTTTTAAATGGCTATAAATCAGTCTCAAGTCAGCAACACAGCAAAGGCAGTGAAAACTGACACTGGGGCTTTTTAAAACTGCCGGCATGAACGCCGAGCACTCACGCATGCGCAGTAGCGCCGCGCGGCACCCAGCGCCATCTTGGGAGCTGGCATAGGCAGAGAATGCCCTCTTACTGTGCACTGCACATGCGCGAGAGCGCCGAGAACGCTCGGCGCACACAGGGAAGCATACAGGGGAACAACAGAGCCCAGGAACACCAAGTAGGTGGGAGAAAGTGGGGGGAGACCGCTGCACACAACTAAGCCTATTTAAGGCTTATATATATGAGGCCAGAGTGAATCTTCTGAGGCCATTCCACCGGCAAGCCTGTTTAAGGCTTATATATGGGTTGCTGACACGGCAAGCCTGTTTAAGGCTTATATTATGGCCAGCAGAGACAACAAAAAGAGTGCCCCTGAGATCACCAGAGTGGGGCTCCTTCCATCTAGCTCGTTTAGAGGCTGCACAGGAAAGGACTTCCACCCAGGAGAGGCTAGAACCTGGCTGGGGCGAAGCGGTAAGGGGGTTCTGATCCGTGCGGTCCTGACAGGTGAGGAAAAATAAGAGAATACTGGGACAGGTGCCTTCTCATCAATTTATAGCTATGTGTTCCTATCAGGTTGTGGGGGTGGAGTCACAACCCAAAGTGCATGCTGCCATGATGCGACAGGAAAAGAAAATTTTCAGAAAGAAAAGAAGATTCTCAGCCACAAAAATTATTTTCTGTAGCAACATGAGGTAAAATTGAAGGCTTGGTTGGCCGAATTTCAAATTCAGTGGTGGCAACATGAGATCACAAAACGCACTAAATTTCTGATCTTCAAAAGAAAATTCTTTCTAAATTCAACCATGTGTGGCCAGCCTAACAGCTACATCAGACTGCTGGCAGTAATTTCCTTTATTACAGCAAAGTATTACAACCACCTGACTGAGGAGAAGACATTGGTACAATGTTTAGAGTGGCAATCTATTGACCGGGGGGGGGGGGCTTGTCCATTAAGGGTGCATATTTAATACACCTGGGTGGGCTCGGGGCGCATAGAATGCGAGCAGAGCCCACCCAGGTGTATTAAATATAGTTGCATACATAGTATGTGAGGTTGAAAAAAAGACACAAGTCCATCAAGTCCAACCTATGTGACCACTTCCCATCCTTGCTGCTAATCCAAATTGTTATAGGAGGTCTGTCTCCCCCTCCTCCCTCAGGTTAGGTGGCCTATAGCATACTCCCAGTATTTTTCCCTTAGCTTCAGCCCTTTGGAGCTCTACCCATAAGGATTCCACCACCTACCTAGCTCCCTTATTGATGTCATCTCTCACATTCACTTGTACATTATTCTTGATATATAGACATAACCCTCTCCCTTTTTTACCCTCTCTATCCCTGCGATAAAGTGTATACTCTTGAATGGTTGCCAGCCAATCATGAGAGCTGTTGAACCAGGTCTCTAAAATTCCCACAAAATCCAAATCCTCCTTGTACAACAATATCTCTAGTTCACCCATCTTGTCTGCCAAGTTCCTGGCATTGGTGAACATGCCACGTAGTTAAGACTGGTTGCATACTATCTTCTTATTGGGTGTTCCAAGATTGTAACTAGGACTTACTTTGGGTTTATGTGCTTTAGTCAACCTACCACTAATGCCCCCAATACTACCCTCTGGAATATGTTCTGCGCTGACTATGTCTACCTCTCTGTCGCCTAGTTTAAAAACACCTCTAATTTTTTGGCCATCTTTACTTCCAGCTGATCTGCACCCTGGTCATTTAGGTGCAGTCCGCCCCTTCTATAGTACTGGTGACCGACTGAGGAGTGGGCCCAGTCCTCCAGGAACCCAAACCCCTCCTTACTACACCAGCCACTTGTTTATTTCCCTAATCTCCCTCGGCCTTTCTGGTGTGGCTCGAGGTACCGATAGTATTCCTGAGAATACTACCTTCTACGTACCTACCAATTTATTGAGGATTGGGGATTATACCCTGTCTAAATTACCTAAGAACTAGCTGATACTAATACTCAACAATACACTACACAGGAACTCAACAAGACAATATATAGGTACTTGCACACCACGTGCACTCGCAGACCCGCGTGCACCCGCAGACCCCATGCACTCACAGACCCACGTGCACTCGCAGACCACGTGCGCTCACAGACCACATACGCTCACAGACCACATACACTCGCAGACTCGCGTACACCCGCAGACCCGCGTGCACTCGCACACCACGTGCACTCACAGACCAACATGCACTAGCAGACCACGGGCACTCACTGCCCATGTGCATTCACACTACACAGGTACTCACAATACACAGGTACACACAATACACAAGTATACACAATACACAGGTACTAACGATCCCCACCACTACTCAGACAACACTCAGGTACTCATAATACACATGTACTCCCGACACTCAGGTACACACAATACTCAGGCACTCCCAATACTCAGGTACACACAATACTCAGGTACTCACAATACTCAGGTACTCACAATACTTAGGTACACACAATACTCAGGTACTCCCAATACTCAGGTACACACAATACTCAGGCACTCCCAATACTCAGGTACTCCCAATACCCAGGTACACACAATACTCAGGTACTCCCAATACTCAGGTACACACAATACTCAGGTACTCCCAATACTCAGGTACACACAATACTCAGGTATTCCCAATACTCAGGTAGACACAATACTCAGGTACTCACAATACTCAGGTACACACAATACTCAGGTACTCCCAATACTCAGGTACACACAATACTCAGGTACACATAATACCCAGGTACACACAATACTCAGGCACTCCCAATACTCAGGTACTCCCAATACTCAGGTACACACAATACTCAGATACTCACAATACTCAGGTACTCACAATACTCAGGTACTCACAAGACCCGTGTGCACCCGCAGACCCGTATGCACCTGCAGACCCATGTGCACTCGCAGACCCATGTGCACTTGCAGACCCCGTGCACTCACAGATCCAGGTGCACTCGCAGACCACGTGCACTCACTGTCCACGTGCACTCACACTACACAGGTACTCACAATACACAGGTACACACAATACACAAGTTTACACAATACACAGGTACTAACGATCCCCACCACTACTCAGACAACACTCAGGTACTCACAATACACAGGTACTCCCGACACTCAGGTACACACAATACTCAGGGACTCCCAATACTCAGGTACTCCCAATACTCAGGTACACACAATACCCAGCTACACACAATACTCAGGCACTCCCAATACTCAGGTACTCCCAATACTCAGGTACAGACAATACTCAGGTAATCCCAATTCTCAAGTACACACAATACTCAGGTACTCCCAATACTCAGGTACACACAATACACTGTCAGTCAGGTTGTGTAGTTTGTGTCTCTGTGTCACTCTGCACAGCCTCCCCTTGTAATCTGACACTAGCAGTCAGTCAGTCACCTTCAGTGCTGCCTCTCACTGAATATTCGCTGTTGTAACACTGATCCTCCTCCCGGCCAATCAGAAAGCAGGTTTTGAGACCTGTCACCTGATTGGCTGAAAGGATAGGCAATCCTATTGGACACCTAGATTGGACACCCGGGAGGAGGGGAGGAGACGCAAGGCCGCCAAGATGGAGGAATGGAGGAGATGCCTGCTGCTGCTGCCCGATCCCGCTGAAGATGCCAATGCCCAATCCCACTGCCCGATCCCGCTGCTGATACCTGCTGGTTGATACCAGCCACCTGCCATCTAGATGGGCTAAGACAGCGAGTGGGCAGGGGGAGGGGGGCTGGGAAGTTTGAGGTGCCACGGGGGGGTGGTTGTTTGCCATCCCCCAAAAGAAAACCACCAGCTGCCACTGCTATTGACTATTGTGATGTAACTGAAACACTATTGTTGAAATGAAAAGAAAAATTCAATTAATGTGCTACGCTTCTATTACCTCTAGTTCAATATGAACGAAACAAAGAATTTATATACTGTATATAGAAAAACGATGAACCAAATCAATCAAATAAAACACTTCAGAATTTTATATATGCTAAATATATATACAATAGTGGTGTACACAATTCACAGTGACTATGCAATTATAACACTGTGTATAGTAATAGGAATATATCTGTGCAGTCTTAAGTATAAATAAAATGAAGAAAAGTTTAATTCGTTATTATCATGCTGATAATCGAAGAAGGAAAGGGAGAGACTTTGAACTTTTTAGGCACAGTAACATCACTAGAATATAGTATTTATAAAAAATATAAGTTTATTGAAAAAATATTAAAAAACACTAATATTTAAAACACCACAATTAATTTAAATGTAGATAGAGGTATAGGAAATACTTATTGACATTATTGCTGTCCAAACCCAATTAAAGTAAATAGACAACTCGGACAGGAGGACATCCTTCCAAAATGTACAATAGTCCGGGGACTGTGGCTGGACAGCAGATCAATGGTGATTAGTTCATATCACAGAAGTGCTCAACATGTTGCGCATTTCTAAATGCTTCTTCAGGAGAAAATGGAAATGTGGCTATCAGAGATAAATAACAACATACAATTAATATATCATAAACTAACAATAAACAGAAAACAATAATGTCAAGTATTGATTCAAATCAGCTCAAAAAACATGCACCTGCCAGACCACAGAAGCACAAGCTGGGCATACAAAGGGGGGCGATAAAGAGTCACCACGGGGGCGTACCAAACATTGTAATAAGGTGTATATAAGAGTATTCACTAATCATTCGCTTAATAATTGCTGGCCCAAACTCAGGTTAGTTAAAGGGTAGTGTCTACAGAAAAAATATTAACCACAAAAAATATATATATATAGTACTTACTAGAATGTATGCAAAAGGCTGGATAGTACACGCAGTAGTTGGAAAGATAAAAGGAATAAAATAGTTCTACAAACTATCGAATCCGAATTGGGCATGAGGAACTGCCTATGAAAAAATATATATGAAAAATATGATTTAATATAGAGCGATGGAATGATAAGGACTATGACAATAGCGTGAATATCTAAAAAGAATCTATGCTTACCTATGATGAAAATAGAGTGAGGGCTATGTATATAGATATAAGATGTCCCATGCCAGAATGAATGGATACTCTGGACTAGAAATCCGGTATAGTACATACATGCATGGGACTGGTCAGCGCCGAACACTCCTCAAAGAAAAAAGTCTGATGAATATAGAGATTGTTCGCCTATAAAGTGAGTGGAAATATGTAAATAGGAGAGATTACACTAGATAAAGTGGCCTGTACAGAAACAATTCCTGCCCTACTAGGCAAATGAAAGCATACCTGAGTAGCGCGACATATGCGATCCAGCATGTGTACAGCAGCCGTCTGTATACCCAGCTGATGTAAGGTAACAGGACAGAGTCCTATTTGAGGTGTACGTCCCATCTGTAGTCACCAATCCGCGCTGCCGATGTGACGTCATTCGGATCGGCAAGAGGATTCACCTGCACATGCGCCCGAACAGCGGGAGCGTCATCTGGGATGTGATGACACTCCCTCCCACGGAGGGGAGAGAGGGTGCATAGGTGTGGAACAGCATTGGTCAGCATAGGGGGAGATGACAGACAGCTCCCCTGCTGGCCAATGCAAGCGTCACAACACAAGATGGAAAAAGTGATGTGTCGCTGGGCGGTCACGTGATGACAAAGAACTCGCCCCCAAGTAGCGCCCGCCAGAGCCGACTTGAGCTGACTCGAATGATAATATGCAATACAAGCTGATATTCACCCCCAATGCTCTGTGTGCTTAATTAAAGTGCTCAATATTTTGCAGCTGGTGAAAAAACCCCACTCCTGCTCCCCTTTAGGTGTATTCTCACCTGAATGCCAGTGACCTCACGAATAAGTGTCTCTCCCTTGTGTTTAATGACGTCCCCGTAAACAATGACAAATTAGAAGGGCTATACCTTTGTTTGTTTTAGGGATTATCTCAGTATTCCATCCTGGTATAAATTCTTGGTTGTTTGAGATTGGAGTTAGAGGACCTGGTGTGCTGGCTAGGTGATGTAATTTGGAAATTTTGTGGAAGGCTTCTAAAGTAGCTGCAATGAGTGGGTGCAGCAGTAACTGTTTAGGATAGTAGGATTTTGTTACCCAGGGGAGGAATCTTGACGAGAGTTCTGTATATGACCTTTCTAGGTTGACCCAGTCTTTGTTTGCCTTGACAGTTCCAGTCAATTATTTGTATTATTAAAGTGTTATTATTGTGTTATTAAATTGGCATAGTAATACCTGGGTAGAAGTCTGGGAGACCCATACCTCCAAAATCTTTTGAGCGTGTGATTATTGGAAGCGAATATGTGTTTTTTTTATTAGCTCATATGAATGCTCCTGTATGAATATTTGTTGTAGTCTTTTGAAGAAGTTGGAAGGGATTTTAATTGGGAGCGCGTTCATACAGTAAAGCAATCTTGGGAGTATTGTCATCTTGACCACAGCCGCCCTGCCAAACCATGAGAAGTGGGCCAAATTTAAGATCTTTCTCGATATTTCTAAGCAACGGGATAAAGTTTTGTTTGTAGAGGTCTTCTATTCTCGGGGTAATCCATATGCCTAAATATATGAGGGCAACGTTTTCCCATTTAAAGGAGCAATTTTGTTTTGTTTTACTTAGAGCTTCTGTTGTTAGGGATACGTTTAGGGCCTCTGATTTCAAATAATTGGTTTAGCTTTGTTAAGTTCACGTAAAATTTTAGATCTATTTCCAGGTGTGATAAGACCTCTGACATTATGTGAGATTAAGAGAGATCCCTTGCCTAGGGAAGAGTATGCCATGGTAAGATGATTAAGACATAGTCTGTGATACAAAGAGGAAAAGAAAAAAAAAGAACCCAGTAATAAGGTAAATTCAGGTAAAATTAAGTGCTCAACCTTTGATACTGAACTATTGTGAGTAGTCAAAGGTTAAACGTTTCAGTAGAAGTATACCAATACAAATCAAATTGCTTAATAAAAGTTTCTGTATATACTTCACTAGATGTGGGGGTTAGAAGGAGGAGCTGATAAGGTTCTATCTAATGTGCCTAAAAATGTAAAATATTAAACAGCAGAGATCAGTCCTTAAATGGTGTCAAAGGTTCCACTCAAAAGGTGGTTGATTTGATAACCGAGAATTGACAACATTGTAGGAGAGTCAGGCCTTATCTAGCCATTTACTGACATTATGAAATATATGTACATTAGTGATAATGGGGTGTTTGAAGTAAACTATCAATCTAGCCACAAAACATTTAGTGTAACAAACTGGCAGAAAAAAACATGATAACGTCATATATAGTCAACTATAGAGAACTTATAAACCAAATAACGGTAATTCCCTCTAAGGCTTGTTATGACCAGAAATTAGGTCAGAGTTCAGAGCAATAGCGGGGTTTATGGAGATATGCATCCTTACCTATCTGGAAAGCGGTAATGTGATCAGGAGGGTATACATCATAGGCAGGGGGGTTTACATCATAGTTTTAAAATTTAGTCCAAGCCAGTAGAGAGAAGGAAGCACATAAGAACTGTTGATCTTTTAGTAAGAGTATAAAATAGCATATAGAGCTGTGTTACTAGCTCAATTGGGAAAGAAAAGATTTAAAAAATGTATGTTTCTTTCTCCTTTTTTTTCTCCTCCCTTCCTCTCTTGGACTTGTACTGGTTATCTTCAACAAATAGGACATTATGTTGCATCATAAAGGGAGTAGATATTGGCTTAAAGACTAATAAACCAGATCCATGCGTGTGGAACCTTTAGGGGGAATTGTTGGAGAAAAGTTACAGTGCGTGTTGGCTGTCTTCAGCATACGGTGAATGACTCAACAAATAATACCCAGATGATATTTAGTTTCAGTTCATCTGAAAAAATTTGCTTAGGAGAAAGTAGTATGTAGATCAGGTATCTTCAAGGCCCTCTCTGACCCTGAGCTGCTTGGATTTTGGAGAGGAGAAATAGGATCCAGACCCATTTTGTTTGTGGTGTTTACCCTTCTTTAGAGATGATTTAAACAGGGTCGATTGCAGAGTGGATGATACAGAGGGTGCTGGTATGGGGAGTTGGAATTCTTCATACCATTCCGGCAATTCACTAAAAGATAGTTGTAGATTATCACAGAAGCTTTGTATTTTATTGGGCATCTTTAAAATATATTGCTTGCCATTGAAGGATCCTTGTAGAGAGAGAAAGGGAAATGTCATCTGTATGTGATACCTTTCTCCTTTAAGGTTGCTAGCAGGGGGCTCTTCTATTTTTAAAAGTTATGGGTGAGAGATCTTGAAATCGGGAAATGCTTTCTCTATTGAAAGTAATGAACTTGTTTTGTCTAACCTTCCTTAGGATTAGGGATGAGTCCGATGTTCGAGTCGAACTTACGAACATCGGGTGTTCACCTGTTTGCCGAATAGTGAACAATTTGGGGTGTTCGCGACAAATTCGAAAGCCGTGAAACCACCTTTAAAAGTCTATGGGAGAAATCAAAAGTGCTAATTTTAAAGGCTTATATGTGTGGTATTGTCATAAAAAGTGTTTGGGGACCTGGGTCCTGCCCCAGCGGACATGTATCAATGCAAAAAAAAGTTTTAAAAACTGACGTTTTTTCCAGAGCAGTGATTTTAATAATGCTTAAAGTGAAACAATAAAAGTGAAATATTCCTTTAAATTTCGTACCTGGGGGTGTCTATAGTATGCCTGTAAAGTGGCGCATGTTTCCCGTGTTTACAACAGTCCCTGCGCAAAATGACATTTCTAAAGGAAAAAAGTCATTTAAAAGTACTTGCTGCTATAATGAATTGTCGGTCCCGGCAATACACATAAAAGTCATTGAAAAAAACGGCATGGGATTCCCCCACAGTCCATTACCAGGCCCTTTGGGTCTGGTATGAATATTAAGGAGAACCCCGAACCGAAATTTTAAAAAAAAATTGCGTGGGGGTCCCCCCAAATTCCATACCAGGCCCTTCAGGTCTGGTATGGATATTAAGGGGAACCCCACACCAAAATTAAAAAAAAATGGCGTGGGGGTCCCCCTCAAAATCTATACAAGGGTCTGGTATGGATTTTAAGGGGAACCCCGTGCCAAAATTGAAAAAAAAATGGCATGGGGGTCCCCCCAAAAATCCATACCAGACCCTTATCTGAGCACGCAACCTGGCAGGCTGCAGGAAAAGGAAAGGAAGAGAGAGCACCCCCTCCTGAACCATACCAGGCCACATACCCCCAAAGCACCTTGTCCCCATGTTGATGGGGACAAGGGCCTCATCCCCACAACCCTTGCCCGGTGGTTGTGGGGGTCTGTGGCATGACATGACACGGCTTGGAGACAAGTCTTTATTAAAAAAAAACAAAAAAAACTGTCCCATGTAGTCTTCTTCATCTTCTCTTGCTTCGCCGATGGACCGAAAAAGAAAAAAAAAAAGCAACTGACCCGCCTACATGGGAGGCACCCGCCATAATGATGGTCCTCTCAGGTGACAGCTCTTTTATAAATGAGGGCAGGGCCACAAGGTGATGTCACTGGCTGACTCCGCCCCCTCTGATGCTACAGGGAAGCCATAGGGATGTCCCCGTGCATCAGAGGGGGGCGGGGTCACCGGGCGACATCACCCTGTGGCCCCGCCCTCAGTTATAAAAGAGCTGTCACCTGAGAGGACTGTCATTACAGCGGGTGCCTCCTATATAGGCGGGTCGGTCGGGTTTCTTTTTTTTCTTTTTCGGTCCATCGGCGGAGAAAAAGAAAAAGACTACATGGGACAGTTTTATTTTTTTATTTTTTAACCACTTCAGCCCCGGAAGGTTTTACCCCCTTCCTGACCAGAGCACTTTTTACAATTCGGCACTGCGTCGCTTTAACTGCTAATTGCGCGGTCATGCAATGCTGTACCCAAACGAAATTTGCGTCCTTTTCTTCCCACAAATAGAGCTTTCTTTTGATGGTATTTGATCACCTCTGCCATTTTTATTTTTTGCGCTATACACGGAAAAAGACCGAAAATTTTGAAAAAAAATGATATTTTCTACTTTTTGTTCTAAAAAAAATCCAATAAACTCAATTTTAGTCATACATTTAGGCCAAAATGTATTCGGCCACATGTCTTTGGTAAAAAAAATGTCAATAAGTGTATATTTATTGGTTTGCGCAAAAGTTATAGCGTCTACAAACTAGGGTACATTTTCTGGAATTTACACAGCCTTTAATTTATGACTGCCTATGTCGTTTCTTGAGGTGCTAAAATGGCAGGGCAGTACAAAACCCCCACAAATGACCCCATTTTGGAAAGTAGACACCCCAAGGAATTTGCTGAGAGGCATGTTGAGCCCATTGAATATTTATTTTTTTTGTCCCAAGTGATTGAATAATGACAAAAAAAAAAAAAAAAAAAAAAATTACAAAAAGTTGTCACTAAATGATATATTGCTCACACAGGCCATGGGCATATGTGGAATTGCACCCCAAAATACATTTAGCTGCTTCTCCTGAGTACGGGGATACCACATGTGTGGGACTTTTTGGGAGCCTAGCCGCGTACGGGGCCCCGAAAACCAATCACTGCCTTCAGGATTTCTAAGGGCGTACATTTTTGATTTTACTCCTCACTACCTATCACAGTTTTGAAGGCCATAAAATGCCCAGATGACATAAAACCCCCCCAAATGACCCCATTTTGGAAAGTAGACACCCCAAGCTATTTGCTTTGAGGCATGTTGAGTCCATGGAATGTTTTATATTTTGACACAAGTTGCGGGAAAGTGACAAATTTTTTTTTTTTTTTTTTTTTTTTGCACAAAGTTGACACTAAATGATATATTGCTCACACAGGCCATGGGCATATGTGGAATTGCACCCCAAAATACATTTAGCTGCTTCTCCTGAGTACGGGGATACCACATGTGTGGGACTTTTTGGGAGCCTATCCGCGTACGGGACCCCGAAAACCAAGCACCGCCTTCAGGATTTCTAAGGGCGTACATTTTTGATTTTACTCCTCACTGCCTATCACAGTTTCGGAGGCCATGGAATGCCCAGGTGGCACAAACCCCCCCCAAATGACCCCATTTTGGAAAGTAGACACCCCAAGCTATTTGCTGAGAGGCATGGTGAGTATTTTGCAGCTCTCATTTGTTTTTGAAAATAAAGAAAGACGAGAAAAAAAATTTTTTTTTTTCTTTTTTCAATTTTCAAAACTTTGTGACAAAAAGTGAGGTCTGCAAAATACTCACTATACCTCTCATCAAATAGCTTGGGGTGTCTACTTTCCAAAATGGGGTCATTTGGGGGGGTTTTGTGCCACCTGGGCATTCCATGGCCTCCGAAACTGTGATAGGCAGTGAAGAGTGAAATCAAAAATTTACGGCCTTAGAAAGCCTGAAGGCGGTGCTTGGTTTTCGGGGTCCCGTACGCGGCTAGGCTCCCAAAAAGTCCCACACATGTGGTATCCCCGTACTCAGGAGAAGCAACAGAATGTATTTTGGGGTGTAATTTCACATATTCCCATGGCATGTTTGAGCAATATATCATTTAGTGACAACTTTGCGCAAAAAAAAATAAAAAAAATAAAAAATTGTCTCTTTCCCGCAACTTGTGTCACAATATAAATTATTCCATGGACTCGACATGCCTCTCAGCAAATAGCTTGGGGTGTCTACTTTCCAAAATGGGGTCATTTGGGGGGGTTTTGAACTGTCCTGGCATTTTATGCACAACATCTAGAAGCTTATGTCACACATCACCCACTCTTCTAAGCACTTGAAGACATAGCCCTTTCTGACACTTATTGTTTACATAAAAAAATAATTTTTTTTTGCAAGAAAATTACTTTGAACCCCCAAACATTATATATTTTTTTTAAAGCAAATGCCCTACAGATTAAAATGGTGGGTGTTTCATTTTTTTTTTTCACACAGTATTTGCGCAGCGATTTTTCAAACGCATTTTTTGGGGAAAAAACACACTTTTTTACATTTTAATGCACTAAAACACACTATATTGCCCAAATGTTTGATGAAATAAAAAAGATGATCTTAGGCCGAGTACATGGATACCAAACATGACATGCTTTAAAATTGCGCACAAACGTGCAGTGGCGACAAACTAAATACATTTTTAAAAGCCTTTAAAAGCCTTTACAGGTTACCACTTTAGATTTACAGAGGAGGTCTACTGCTAAACTTACTGCCCTCGATCTGACCTTCGCGGCGATACCTCACATGCATGGTGCAATTGCTGTTTACATTTGACGCCAGACCAACGCTTGCGTTCACCTTAGCGCGAGAGCAGGGGGGACAGGGGTGCTTTTTTTTTTTTTTTTTTTTTTTCTCTTTATTATTATTGTTTTTTTATCTTATTTTTAAACTGTTCCTTTCATTTTTTTTTTTTTTAAATCATTTTTATTGTTATCTCAGGGAATGTAAATATCCCCTATGATAGCAATAGGTAGTGACAGGTACTCTTTTTTGCAAAAATTGGGGTCTATTAGACCCTAGATTTCTCCTCTGCCCTCAAAGCATCTGATCACACCAAGATCGGTGTGATAAAATGCTTTCCCAATTTCCCAATGGCGCTGTTTACATCCGGCGAAATCTACGTCATAAAATGCTCGTAGCTTCCGGTTTCTTAGGTCATAGAGATGTTTGGAGCCACTCTGGTCTCTGATCAGCTCTATGGTCAGCTGGCTGAATCACCGGCTGCATTTTCAGGTTCCCTGTTGAGACAGGAGAGCCAGAGAAAAACACGGAAGATGTTGGGGGGGGGGGGGCATTCCCTCCCACTGCTTGTAAAAGCAGTCTAGAGGCTAATTAGCCACTAGGATTGCTTTTACATGAAAGCCGACCGCTGGCTGAAAAGAATGATACCAAGATGATACCTAAACCTGCAGGCATCATTCTGGTATAACCACTCAAAGTCGTGAATGGCATACCTGAAGACAAAAAAATGGTTAACAATAAAGCACAGTAAACGGTAAAGTATAAATAATTACATACCTGAAAAGCAAACGTGATAAAACATAACAACAATAAAACATTGCAGAATAGAATACAGTAAAAAAGAGCAGAACAATAGAGAGAGAATAGAGAGAGAGAGAACAATAAAACGACAACTATTTTTATTTTATATTTTTGTTTGTGTTTTTTTTTTTTTTTTTACACTTTTTTTTGTAACTAACTTTTATAACTGTAACCGGTTCCAGGTTCGGGTCTCTCAAAATGCGATGGCATCTCGGGAGACCCTGTGAAAGTGTGCCTAGTCTGTGCAATGCTGTACCCTACGCTAATAGTCAACTAGTGCATGGTAGTGTTCAAAACATTCACCAATGCAAAGACCAGGATTATCAGGACAGGAGGGGAGGGACAATAATAGCGGGTGTCACGCCTATATCCGCGCTAGCTGCAGACACAACATCTTTTTTGGGGGGGTTCGTTGGGTAGGGGTACTCGGGAGGACATAAAAATGCCTCTCATGCAGCCGACTGCATTTGGTTGGGGATGTGAATGGGGGAAGTACGGGCGCTGCAGAAGCGGTGGGTTCCCAATTAGGATTGGCGAATGCAGCAGGAAGGGCACTATGGGCACGACGGGCCTGTGTTTGTCTTTTTGGTGGCAGCGGGACACTACTTGTGCTTGCCACCTCACCAGCTTGAACTGCACTTATGGGACTCGCCACGTCACCAAGTGTTACTGCAGTGCTGGTTTGGCTACGTCCGGGGTGTACTAGGCCACTGGCGCTTGCCAGTTCACCAAAACGCTACAAAAAAAACTGTTAGCGATCGCAGGGATCAGGCCTGACTCTGCGAACGCTGCAGTTATGCGTTTAGTGTTTTGTAAGTGACAGTGATCGATCGATACTGCACTTGGGTGGGCTGGGCTGGGCCGGGCGGAGGGGCAAAACGCAGGTGCTAGCAGGTATCTGGGCTGATCCTGCTAACACTGCGTTTTTGGGAACCCTAAACTGCTGGTGACGCTAGTATAGATCTGATCGGATCAGATATTGATGCGATCAGATACTATACCACTAAGGGAGGTGTACGGTGCGTGCGTGGGTGTTAGCGGTACTGGCGCTAATCTGACGCTGCCTGGGGCTGGTGCTTGCCAGTTCACCAAAACGCTACCAAAAAAACTGTTAGCGATCGCAGGGATCAGGCCTGACTCTGCGAACGCTGCAGTTATGCGTTTAGTGTTTTGTAAGTGACAGTGATCGATCGATACTGCACTTGGGTGGGCTGGGCTGGGCGGAGGGGCAAAACGCAGGTGCTAGCAGGTATCTGGGCTGATCCCGCTAACACTGCGTTTTTGGGAACCCTAAACTGCTGGGGACGCTAGTATAGATCTGATCGGATCAGATATTGATGCGTTCAGATACTATACCACTAAGGGAGGTGTACGGTGCGTGCGTGGGTGTTAGCGGTACTGGCGCTAACCTGACGCTGCCTGGGGCTGGTGCTTGCCAGTTCACCAAAACGCTACCAAAAAAACTGTTAGCGATCGCAGGGATCAGGCCTGACTCTGCGAACGCTGCAGTTATGCGTTTAGTGTTTTGTAAGTGACAGTGATCGATCGATACTGCACTTGGGTGGGCTGGGCTGGGCTGGGCGGAGGGGCAAAACGCAGGTGCTAGCAGGTATCTGGGCTGATCCCGCTAACACTGCGTTTTCGGGAACCCTAAACTGCTGGGGACGCTAGTATAGATTTGATCGGATCAGATATTGATCCGATCAGATACTATACCACTAAGGGAGGTGTATGCTGCGTGCGTGGGTGTTCGCGGTACTGGCGCTAATCTGACGCTGCCTGGGGCGACGCATATCACCGCCGGGCGATCGGGGGGCTAAACCTTTATTCGGTAATAAACGGCGGGTGCCCTGACACTATAAAAAATAAACGAACTAACCAGCGTCACCCGTAACGGTTATACGGTGATCAGCGGTGAAAGGGTTAACTAGGGGGCAATCAAGGGGTTAAAACATTTATTAGATAGTATATGGGGGTCCCTGTCGCTATAAAACACTGACGGCGAACCTAAATATTTACGTCCCTAACTAGCGTCACCAGCGACACTAATACAGCGATCAGAAAAATGATCGCTTAGCGACACTGGTGAGGGGGGGTGATCAAGGGGTTAAAACTTTATTAGGGGGGGTTAGGGGGGTATCCTAGACCTAAAGGGGGGTAATACTCACTGCCCTAACACTAACTGTCACAAACTGACACAGCAGTAATCAGAAAAAAAAAAAAAAAAAAAAATACTGCTAATGTCAGTTTGTGACAGGGGGGGGGGGGTGATTGGGGGGGGATCGGGGGGCGATCGGGGGGGGATCGGGGGTGTAAAGTATGCCTGGCATGTTCTACTGTGTGTGTGAGTGTTGTGTGCACTTACATGTCATCTCCCCTCGGCGCTGGAACGGAAACTGCCAGACCGAGGAGAGATGACATCACATCCTCTGCCTGTGTGAAACGACACACAGGCAGAGGAGGATTTCCATTGGCTGGGAGCGATCGCGAGGGGGGGGCCACGATCGGATGGTCTCCCCCTCGCCTCCCGACGCTCCCAGTCAGATGCCGACCGCCGATGGCACCGGGGGGGGGTCCGATCGGACCCCCCGCCCGCGGGAGGCAGATCACGTACGGGTACGTGATTTTGCCTGCCCGTGCCGCTCTGCCGCAGTATATCTGCGTTAGGCGGTCGGCAAGTGGTTAATAAAGGACTTGTCCCCAAGCCGTGTCATGTCATTTTTAACATTTTCACACTTTTTTTGTGAAATGGTAGGGGTACATTTGTACCCCGTTACCATTTCACACACGGAGGAGGCCAGGATCGGGGGGTCCTCTTATTAAAGGGGGCTTCCAGATTCTGATAAGCCCCCCGCCTGCAGACCCCACAACCACCGGGCAAGGGTTGTGGGGATGAGGCCCCGTCCTTCGGGCTACCCAAAAGCACCCTCCCCATGTTGAGGGAATGTGGCCTGGTACAGTTCAGGAGGGGGGGCGCTCTCTCATTCCCCCTCTTTTCCTGCAGCCTGCCAGGTTGCGTGCTCGGATAAGGGTTTGGTATAAATTTTTGGGGGGACCCCACGCCATTTTAAAAAAAATTTTGGCATGGGGTTCCCCTTAAAATCCATACCAGACCTGAAGGGTCTGGTATGGATTTTGAGGGGGACCCCCACGCCATTTTTTAAAAAAATTTGGCGCGGGGTTCCCCTTAATATTCATACCAGACCCAAAGGGCCTGGTAATGGACTGTGGGTGAATCCAATGCCGTTTTTTTCAATGACTTTTATGTGTATTACCGGGACCGACAATTCATTATAGCCACGAGTATTTTTAAATGACTTTTTTTCCTTTAGAAATATCATTTTGTGCAGGGACTGTTGTAAATGGGAAACATGCGCCACTTTACAGGCATACTATAGACACCCCCCCAGGTATGAAATTTAAAGGAATATTTCACTTTTATTGTTTCACTTTAGGCATTATTAAAATCACTGCTGCCAGTTTTTAAAATTATTTTTTGCATTTATACATGTCCCCTGGGGCAGGACCCAGGTCCCCAAACACTTTTTATGACAATAACTTGCATATAGGCCTTTAAAATTAGCACCTTTGATTTTTCATGTTCGTGTCCCATAGACTTTAACGGTGTTTGCGTGTTCGAACAAATTTTTTGCCTGTTCGCATGTTCTGCCGCGAACCGAACCGGGGGTGTTCGGTTCATCTCTACTTAGGATATCTTCTTTCAAAGGAAAATTAGTAATGCAGCAAATAATATCCCTTGGAGGTGCGTTTTTCAGCTTCCTTTGGTTTTAGGGCTCTGTGAGCTCTGTCAAAGTCAATAGCAGCGTCAGGAGGCCTTTCCAGCAGGTTGTTAAAAATGGATTGTAGAGCGGGTTTAATTTGTGACTGTTTCAGGAATCCCTCTTACTCCCCGTACACAGAATAGGATTTTCCAACGGAAAATGTTCGATGGGAGTTTGTTGTCGGAATTTCCGATCGACAACAATGCGGTGACGTCAACCACGTACGACGAGACTAGAAAAGGCCAGTTCAGAACCAAGCACCCTTTGGGCTTCTTTTGCTAATCTCGTGTTAGTAAAAGTTTGGTGAGAGACGATTCATGCTTTTTCAGACTCGTGGCTTTCAGATCATTTTCTGCGGTTCAGTTTGTGCTTGTGGGTTTGTATCTGCTCTTCAGTGCGTGCAAGCAAGCTACACGTGACTTTGTCATTGTGTTCTTGTTCGTTCTTTACTGTTTTTCAGGTCACTCTTCACAGGCCTTGC